>OX422216.1:56910566-58385566 GCA_949130495.1 Sambucus nigra | reverse complement strand
CTCTCGATCGATATGACAGTGTAGGACGAGACGTCACTCTTCCATGCATTCTCAAAATGACGAGAGGGGACTCATGATTAAACACCATAATCTGGTGAATTCAAATTCAAAAATCATTTACTTAGTTGTAGTCATCTCATCTGAAGATAAGATGAGATTTTATAAAAACCATTTCATTATGGTTACTTGTTAAATGTAATTAGCTTTTGTTTAACATACAAATAGTGCAAAGTCAAGATAAGAAAACATGACATAGCAAGAGGAGATGATAGAAAGAAATAATACATGCATTTGTCATTCAGAGATCTAATCAAATTCTTCTAATAAAAAGGTGTTTTATGAGGTTATAGACATAAGATTCCAAAAAACTAAAAATCATAATTATTCAAGTGTTACATTAGATAAAGGGCATCGGGCCACATGCGGTCGCCCTAATAGAGAAGGGGGGTTCAAGGTGCTTGGTTGTCCCCGGCCTCCACTTGAACTGACTTATTAGAAACAACATTTTTTTAACCTCGGCATTGTCTTCATTCTGGACGTGGGTTGTCTCGCCCTCGTCCCCAATTGGCTCATCGTCACCTTCATCAGCTATTATTTGAGTGGTCGGCTCAAGTTATGCCGCCCTCTCAACCTCGTCCAAGGAAGTAAGGGCTAAAGGGTTAGAGAAGTCAGAGGCTTCAATCTCTTTGGCTAAATGTGAGAAGTCATGGAACTTAAGGGTCGTCCAGTGGCAGGATGTTCGAGTTTCCCTCTCAAGGTACAACATAGTGTACCTCAAGAACTCCTCAGACAATTTAAACTCATCAACGGCCGCCTTCTTAGTTTCTTCCAATGCCTTATCAAAAACATCCTTGATCTTCTTCTTCTTTTTCTCCTCAGTCGCATGTTTGTCGGTCTGCGCCTTCAGTGTGTTTGCATGGTCGGTATATAATTTGTTAATGGCCTTTCTTTAACTTTTCTATCGTCTTCTCATGGGCGAGAACTGTTTCTTCAAATTCCTCTCATTTTTGAGGTCCTCTCTAGCTTGACGAATCTCATGAAGCTTTTTGGCTACGCAATGGTGGACCTTATTCTCAACCAGAACAGTTTGCAAAAGATATGAGACATCAGTATGAGACGAGGCTGCATAATAGAAATCAAAATAAATGCACCAAAGTCTATCTGAACAACTCTATGCAGGCTAATATCGTTCAAAAGGTTTATGTCCATAGATTCTAGAAAGCGATCGTCGGACGGTGGAGTTATGGAATCCATCACCTCAAAAGCTTTCTTCTTATTGCCAACGAGGGACTCAGGGTTGATGGACATATTGGTTAGACGAGACGAGAGGGCATCCTTGCTTGAGATAGGTATTGCCTGGGTCGGCTGATTCTTGGACAAGCCGTCCTTATACTTCTTATGTTGTTGGGAAGTGGGAAGATCCTCAGAGACACCCCTCTTTATTTTTGACCCCTCAACTTGATTAGGGTTGACGATAGTGTACTTCTTCGTCTGAGGTTCGGTTGCAGTCTTCTTCTCCACCTACTTCAGCATACTGGAAAGACAGGGAGCAACCATTATCCACAAAGCTTCAGGATTATTTGGTGGACAACCTACAAAGTAAATCTGAAGTCAGTAACCAAGCTAAATTAAAGACGACACAATATTTGACAAGAAAAATACTTCCATAGTTCAGTTGGGGGTATCTCTATATGCTATAAAATGTAAAACAAGGCATTTATGAGCATTTAAGACTTCTTCTCATTAAGAGTGTTCACGTGGGACTCTATATCATTTATGAGTATTTAAGACTCCTTCTCATTGAGAGTCCACTCTATATTTTATACTTCTATAAAATACTATACAAATAATTTAATTGATACATTAAACTATTGAGTTTTCTCTCTCTCCTTCAATTTAATCCATCTATGAAACCAAATCAAAAGCAATTAAGAATGATATATTTCTTTCCTCCCAATATATAAACATTATTTTTAAGTGCTGCCTTTTTTTATAAACAATTTTTTTAACTTTTTTATAAAATTATTTTTTACGTAAACATTCAAAAACAGTTGATATAAAAATGTTAAAAAACTGTTTATATAAACCACTATTTTTTTAAGGAAAAAACACTGTTTTTAAAAAACGTTACAAAACACTGAATTTTTAACTGTTTTTTATGAACATTCAAAAACAGTTTTATAATTCTATTTAAAAATATGTTGTTTTTATATAAACCATTTTTTAATATTTTTTTAAAAGAGTTCTTTTTTTTAAGAGCAGTGTTTTTACATAATTTTTTTTAACGTTTATACAAAAAAATGTTAAAAAAACAGTGTTTTTAATGTTTTTATATTAAGTGTTTTTTACGTTTTTAATTTATTCATATAAAGAATTGGTTTTATGAAAAAAGTTGAAAACAATTTACAAAAAAACTTTTGACATTCATAAACTGTTTTTTTATAAGATTGTTTTTATATAAAGTTTTTTCAACGTTTATAAAAACAGTTAAAAACAATATTTTTTAATGTTTGTAAAAAAAAGTGCTAAAAAAAGTTTATAAAAAAACCTTTTGATTTTGTAAAACTTTTTGATTTAAAAAAAAAATACTTAATAAAAAAAGTGTATAAAACTTTCTCATTTTATAAAAAAGTGTTAGTAAAAAAAGTTTTACTATTTAAAACAATAAGATATAATGTAAAATTTGTTTTAATACACTAATAAATACTTATACTAATGGGTAAAATAGCCTTTTTGATTGGAAATGAGTCAACTGACCATCAAATTAGCTAACTAACGTTTTTTGTCGATTTTGAATCCCAAACGAGTAGAATGTAAACAAATGGAATAAAACTCTAAATAACTATTGGACCCCAAATAGTAAAATATCCTTACTATTGGACCTCAATAAAACTCTAATAACTTCTGAAATCGAGAACATGCAACGTTGAATTGTCAATTGGATCGGAAAATTATTGAAATTTATCATCGGAAACAAAAGAAAAATGCCTAATAAAGGAGAAAAAATAAAGAAAGTATTTTTGAAAATTTTCAAATTTTTAACAAAAACATGCTTTGTAACTAAATTGTAATCAAATTCAAGGACTAATCAGCAAAATGGATAGGATATCCTACACCCCCTAACTTAAATGTTGCATTGTCCCCAATGCGTCCATTAAAGAACACAACACAAAGATTGAAAAAGAATTATATTACCCAAATTTGGAGCGATCTCCATAAGCTCAAGTCCAAATGAAACTGCAAAACAAGTTAGTACAAAGCATATGAAGAATATGTACCGATGTACTAAGTTAAGAGAATCTATGTCACAAGTCACAATAATATAGAGGGGCTGAAGTGCAAATACTAGATAAATTGATGGTGAACTTTTTGATTTTATAAAATGGAAGGTCACACACATCAAAATCCAATAAACAACCACAAACTACATTTTCATTTCTCATTTCATAAGTTCAATACAAAATCACTTAATACATTATAACTAGTGAAATAAAAGAAATACAAATAAAAATAAAAATAAAAAGTACAATATAATATCCGATCCCAGAACACAAAAATAACCCAGTACAACAGCAGCCTAGTGGCCGGAACCACTAGGATCAGAAGGGTCCTGAAAATGAGGAGGTAGCGGTGTGTCGGAATCACTGCGCTGCAGATAAAGATCTCTCATCATCTGCTGCATCATCCAATAGTCATGTCTGTGTTGTGCTCTCGCCTGCCTCTGCATGGCCCACTCCTGCCGCTGCTCGGCCTGAAACTGCTCCTGCTGAGCCTGCTGTTGTGCCCACTGCTGCCGCTGCTCGGCCTGCAACTGGTCCAAGCAGGACTCCCATGTAGCCCACTTGAGATGGGTCTCCTCCCAGCGCTGGTCCTGCATGACCTGGAATGCCTCAAAGCGGGCATCATCATCAGTGTGTGGCGCGTGAGAACCCTCACCAGTCTCCATGTCCCTGATCTCGTCCTCCTCATCGTCTGGCTCATCAGCCATCTTCTCCCTCTGTCTCTTGTCACCCGGTTGCCCCCACTCGTGCTTAAGCATCTTTAAAATATTGTCCTTGGAGAGAAGCCCGAGTGGCTCATGCTTACGATCAGCGTCAAACTCAGGGCAACCATGCGATATACATATCTTCATAATGAGGGAAGTAAAGGGAAGGGAATACCTCCAAGCAATCTCTTTAGACGTCGCGCACATCATATCCACAAAAGATACTGGGCAAGCTGATATTGCCCAAACCATTAATAAGAGTGTAGATCAATGCGGCATGCTTGTGACGAACCTCTGACTGGTTGTTCATCACCATGAAAGAGTGGACATTAATGTAGTGCAGTAACCTCGGTAAGTCCTCCATTGCAGCCGAGCGAAAAGCACCCTTTTTCCATGCATCCCCCGGTGCAAGGGCCTCTATCAATGTCCCACAGCCGAAGATGGTCCCATCCATAAAACTGACCGAGTCCCCGGGGTTTGGCACACCCATGAAATCAGCCAAATCAGAAATGGTGAAAGGGATCCTCACCCCACGGACCATCGCCTCGTAAGTAGTCTGCCCAGCCCCCTTTACCTCTACCAACGTCGCATAGAAAATACGGACCATCTCTTCGTTGATGCTCCCGTTGGTAGCGAGAAAGGGCTCCCATCCCTAACGGCGCAGAAGAACACGTGCCTCCCGCGGTATATTGTCAATGGTCCACGCAAAATGATACCCAAGTGGACGCTTGGATGTGTGAAAGTGGGCGCGGTACCAATCCCGCTCCTGATCGCAGCGGAACCCCTCGACGCCCCCGACGGGCAAGCACCTAGTAAATTTGTATTCCTTTAACTGTGCCATTTCAACCTACAAAACAATAATTAAGCAATACAAAAAATATTATAAGCACAATTAATTGTTAGTTAGTGTACAAGTTGAAATGGAAGTGCACGTGCGCAAAACCGAGGTAAAAATTGCAACATTGCGATAAAAAATGTCGGAATGCGACATGGAATGAAAATCACCCAAGTGTGGGCCAAAAATTGGATTGAAAACTGTTTTAGGCATTTTGACGAACACTTGGCGTGCGCAATCTGCGTCAAGGTTGAAAAATACCGTTTTGAACCAACCAAAAAGCCCCACTCATGAACAAAACAACAATGCAACAATAATCATGTGTTCATGAGTGGATATACAACAATGCAACTATGCTAACAAAAAATTAAAACATATGTACAACGAGCAACACACACGCATATTCACGACAAAAATGAAAATAAAATAAAAAGAAAAAAGAAAAACAAATACAAATGCGTGAGGATGCGTGTGTGAAAAGCAAAGGAAAAATGTTTTTGGGGCTTTTTTGATCATTTTCTTAAGAAATGTGTGCCGAGATGCATAGTCTCCGCAAATTTAAGTGCGTTGAACCTACAAAAGAGTTAGAACCAAGCATACAAAAAGAAATAAAAAGAGATTAACTAATTACACTAGGCTAATATTAATAAAAAATAAAAATAAAGAAGTTAGTATATACAACCTACACTTAGGATGTGTAATTAACTATATACTAAAAGTTGAAACTTTTGAGGGTCCATCCAAAATACAATTTGAATTTGGCGGATCAACGGTGGACCCTCCCGAACATGCATGCCTCCCGGAAAATAGTAATTTCGTTCGAACGACGGAAGGCATGTGTAAGGCGGTAAAAGTGAACCATCCCCAATTGAAACTTTGGGAGGGAGGATGGGGGATTTGGATAGGACGGGTGAAAAAAATAAGTGGGGACCGAGAAAATCCAAAAATCCTCCCAATGATTTTGAAGTTGGAATGTGAGGCGACGCACACAAAGGCACGAATGCGATCGTGGAGGGCGACTCGAGCAAGTACTCCTCATCGGCGATAGGGTTTAAAACATTACAGTTTGAAACCGAATCATCGGGTACTTGTTATGGTGGGGCAATTGAGAATGAAAATGGGGATGAATGAAATTCAAACTCATGAGATGAGTCATCATGGCATGAAGTTTGAGTTTCGAATGAAATAATATCATTTTCAATGAAATGTTCTTCTTTGGGGGCCAAAGAAGAAATCATTTCATTGCAAATAGATATTAGTTCATTTTCATCCTCGCTTTCAATATCTATTACACGATGGAAAAAGTCTAGAATGGTTTGTTCCAAAGCAGGCACACGTACCTCATTTGGTTCAAAACATTCCTCGACTTCGAAAGTCTCAGAAGCAAAATCGTCATCGGACTCAAATAATAAATCCAACTCATGTTCCCACGAACGATTTTCTTCCCGATAACGATTTTCAATTTTCTCATTCTCATACATACGCAAACCCTCACCGAATGTCATAGGTCGAGGTGCGGATGCATTTGAATGGGAACTTTGAAAATTGCCATCGGACTTAAACGAAAACTCATTATTATAGGAATTGTGAAAACTATTTGAATTCGTTTCAAAATTCCTATTATAAGGAGTTAAAGGCCCAAAATCATTATCATCATCATCAAGATTCCAATAACCTAAGTTTTGACTTTCGTTATACTCGCCCAAAGTCATGTTTGAATTTGCAAATTTTTGGGATTCTAAGTATTCACCGAAAGTCATAGGTTTGCGAGAATTTTGAGAATTATAACAAGGATTACCGAAAGAATTGGAATAAGACATGCTTACCCCAAAAATGGCTCGAAGTGGCGAATTCCACAAAGTAGGTGCGCGGGAGCAATTCAAGCGTTTCGAACTGCTCAAATGTGGAAGTCCTGCACAATATTAGCAAATAATACAAATAGAAAGAAAATACTATGAAATACTAAATCAAATAAAGTCTAAAACAAATTAGTCCCCGGCAACGGCGCCATTTTATAGACAGGGTTTTGCCGCGGCGTGAGAGTCACCTACGCGCCGATCGTTTAATGTTCGGCTCACCTGAACTATACAAAAACCTAAACTATGAATACACTCAACGGGTGAGTATAGCGGTAAGTCGGGTATCGAAAATCCACAGAGACGAGTTGCTAGAATTTATAAGGTTTAATACTCCGAAATAAAAGTGTAAAAGATGATTACAAACTAAAAGGAAAAATATGCATAATGGGAAATATTAATCTAGGCAAGGTATTGAAACTAGATTAACAAAGCGAGTAGAACTATAGGTTGCGTCGAATATCCCTCACCCGAGTTAATTAGTAAAAAATGGTTACATGGGTCGACGGGTTATTACAAGTGCATCTCGTTTCGACAGTTAATTAAATCAAGGGTTGTTACGCCCTAAATCATCATAAAAGCCTAATAAGATTTTGGCATCAACAAATATCCCGAAAATTACGCGCAAAAGGTCGTAAGCACGGGACATACATGATATGCCCCGTTAAATCCCCTAGGCGTAATAACTAGGACAACGCACCCAAAATAGACCCATAAACTCCATCACCAAAGCAAAGCAACGCGTCAACTTGAGTGAGTTCCATTCAAACACAACCTAATTTAAATTAACTAGAAAGCATGTTAAAAATGCGGTAAATGGAAAGCGTAAAATAAACGCGATAAAACTATACTAGAACGCACGGGATCAAAGCATGTAACTAAAGCATGTAAACCTAAATTAGAAAGCTTGCAAATGAACTAGAAAGCAAGAAATGAGGAAATACAACTATATTAATTGGTAGGGGAGATGAATAGTCAACTTACACAACAAATGGGGTGTCAAACCAAGTATAAATGAAGAAGATCCATCCAAAAACCCAAACCTTAACTATTCTATCTTCTAAAACTCTCTAAAAATGTTCACCATGAATATTACAACAAAATTGGTATATATACCAAGTTAGAATAAAAGAAAAGAAGAAAGAAATGAAAAGAAAATATCTGCAGGAAAAAATAAGGGATCGATCGATCAAACCCTGTGGTCGATCGATCGACTGTTAAAATCATGGTAAAAATAAAGAGGGTTGATCGATCGACCCCGAGGCTCGATCGATCGATTAAGCAGGGCAGCCTGCAGAATCCCCTGTTTTGGCATGCAATTCAACTCCGCTCAAATCGCCGTAACTTTGTCATACGGAATCGAAATCGCGCACCGTTCGCGGACACACTAAGCTAGTGAGGAGAGCTACAACTTTCGTGTAGATGTCGAGCCAGGTACCCAAGCTGTGAAATGACCGAATTGCCCTTGAACCTACGATTGCGTACGGAAATTGCACGAAATGCATCCGAATCACATACTTGGTACCTAAATACCTACAAAAGCCCAATTATACCTCATATAGCATGTTAACAATATAAACAGAGGTTGTCTGGTTAACGGGCTTAAATATAGATATTAAGGCACCCGAGGGGGCTAAAATACGTAGGTTCGACGGATGAAATACGCGATATTTGCGTATTATCAAGTCTGTACATTTTTCATTCTGCAAAATAGTGCGAAATCAACAGAACCTTTTGGCTTCTTCTTTTAGGGAATAAACCCTTTTGTTTTTCAATTCACAAAAGCCCAATTGTTCATCTGAATTGTTTTGGAGTTTGAGAACACACTTTGCTGGTGTTCATACTTTTGTGGAGAAGATTTTAACATCATATAGCTGCGTGTCATTGAGGTTCACTGCGTGTGGATCTTTGTTGAAGATAGGACTACGATTCTTGTGGATTGTGCACGTAATTCATTATTGACGACGCCGACCAATGCCTGTGGGTAATCGTGTGTCAAACTGTATTTCATTGTAATCCATGTAAGTAACGATTTACAAATTATAGTGAAATAAAAGGTTTTTTCCTGGGGGGATTTTTCCTGAATTTTGTGTCGCATATTTTATTGATGTTGGTTTGACACATGCAATCACGTAGCTAGTTGATTTTGAGGGCTGAATTAATTTGATTCATAAATTAAAACTAATTAAATAAGTTTGTGATTGGAATTTGCGCATTTATTCGAATTTTTATCACACATAAGTTTTTCAATTTGGTATTAGAGCAGTTTACACTATTTTATTGTGTATTCCTATTTGTCCTCAAAATTGTGTGATATTGATTTTTTGAAAAATTATATTTTTAAAAAACTGCCGCAATGTTTCCAAGTAAAAACTTATATAATCGGTTGCCAATTTTTAACGGGTTTAATTATGCTTACTGGAAAGCCCATATGAGATTTCATTTAAAAGAAATCGATGAAAGAGTTTGATTAATTTGTGAAAGATGTTGGATTTCTCCCACCGTCACCGCGAATAATGTCATGAATTTAAAACCTGTGTTAGACTGGACTGAGGAAGAGTTTAGGTGGAGCAGTTACAATTCACGAGGGCTTAGTGCAATTTTCGAACACGTCACCCCTGACGAGTTTTGACGTATTATGATGTGCACCACGTTTAAAGTATCGTGGGATATTTTTCAAATCACCCACGAAGGCACTAACACTGTCAAAGAGTATAAAATTCAAAATTTGACTACTCAATTTGAGACTATCACCATGCTAGAGACTGAGTGTTTTAACGAGTTTTATGCACGTTTGTCTGATATTATCAACACTAGTTTTAATCGTTGTGAGCCTATACCTGATGTACGAGTGGTCAAAAAGATTTTAAGATCGCTGCCTAAACGTTTTATCCTGAAAGTAACTGTTTTGAACACCTTGGGTAATTTGAGTCGTCTGAAATTAGGACGTATGAAATTGACATGTTCCCCGACACTGTCAAACCTAAGGATAGAGGGATAGTTCTTAAAACCCAAACTAGGAAGGGAAAGGAAGTGTCCACGAGAAAGAAAGTGAGTTTTTATGAGTTCGAGTCTGAGGACGAGTCTGATTTTGACATGGCCCTGCTTGCAAAGAATTTTCAAAAGTTTGTCCAGTTTTCGAAACAAAGCTCTTACAATAAAAAGTTTTCAGATAAAAACAAAAAGAAAGACAAGGGCAAAGAAAGCGGTGAGAAAGAGAAAGAGGGTGAAGAAAATTTGGAAAACCTGAAATGTTTTGAGTGTGATCGGAGAGGGCATAAGTCGTTTGAGTTTCCCACTAGAATTAGGAAAGAGGGCAAGAAAGTTGCTATGCCAGCCACCCTGAGTGATAATGAGTAAGATGTGAAAGATTTCATGGATGAGTCTTCAAAAGAAAAGTGTGTTTCCTTTTTAGACACTCACGAGTGCACACCCCTCTGTCCCACGATGATGAGGAAACTTGTGCACGTGAGACCCGAGAGTAGGATTTGAGTGTTTGTAGCGAGTCCGAGAGCTAGTGTGAAAGTGGATATGAAAGTGAGCTCCAGATTGATTTTAGAGAATTATACGCCGAGACCTTAAAAACTAAGAAATTGAATAAGGAGTTAGGTCTTAAGGTGAGATATTAGGAGAGAGAGTTAGAGAGGTTTTGAGGCTACGGTGAGTCAACCTGAAAAAGTGAAGATTAGTTTGAGTGAGAAGTTGATCATCAGGAATAGGGAAAAGAGTGAACTTATAGCTAGCGTGTCACAATTAGAGAAAGATCTTAAGCACGCCCTGGAGGCGAAAGTCATTTTGGAGAACGCATCTAAGAAGGTTGGAAAGATGGTCTCAATCCCATTTTGGGTAGTGGCGAGAGTTTAGATATAAGTCAACACGGAGCGTCGACTTCACATGTTGCACCCGAACCGGTTCCTACTTTAGTGACAGATTCACATGGCTCTCGACCCGACCCACCTAGGCATCCCGTACCTATTAGGAGAGCGCGTAAGAGATATTTTAATAGAGGTGTACCTAGGACAGTTTACATTTGCACACACTGCAAGAGAAGAAGAGAGTTTTATTTTAAGTTGGGTTATGTGCGACGTTATGCTACTACACGTGTCCACACGCACTCGCGCACACCTAACACTCCTGATGATTATATGAGAGAGTTTACACATATTGGGGAGTAAGTAAAGTTTCTGGTCAAGAGTTCGCAAGACTTGATGGAGTTGTTTCAAAAGATGTCACCATCTTTGGAAAACTCCACCGCACCTACTGGATGAAGTCTAGACTTGTTTGCTAGCATAGGATGATTTACATGATGAATCTTATGCCTATTGCTAGTATGTATCATTTTGTATTTATATTTTCCATTTTGATATATTTTTCTTAATTTTGTTACTGTTTTAGCACTGTTTTGAATCTGCTTGCCCATTTTAGGAACTGTTTTCACAAAAAAAATCCGCTGGACAATACTGTTTAAAACTCTCGGCAGAGTGGGGGATTTATGTTTTCTCATTCGAGCGAGATCTCCTATCACGCAAAGTTATCGTTGTAACGACAAGCGCTTTATTTCAAGCAACATTGATTTTCATTTGAACGACCTGGTTGGTTTTCTGCATTTATCTGTTTGCAGTCCTCTGGTTCATATTGTTATATTATTTGGTACTGCTGGGTTGATTTTGGACAGTGTTCAAAAAATACAAAAAGATTTTCATTTGTCTTGATAAAGTGTTAGTAAAATAGAAAAAGAGTTTTCTATTTTGTTTTACACCGTTTAAGGATAAACATTTAGGATGACCAAGTCACAACTTCATTCCATATCCATGTGGCTATTTGATAGTGTTTTGAGACAATATGTTGTGTCATCCATGTGCTTTACAAAGTTTGAAGTCTTTGCGATGATATGTAGTGTTGCTACCTACATGTTTGACTCATTTGTCCTTTATTGCACTCATGCACAGATTTGTTTGACTTTTGTGCTTGTCTATCACATGTTGGTTGAGTGTTTCCATCTCAATTATGTCTATACAACAAACCAATTACGATAAAACTTGACAAGAAAGTAGTGCATGTTATAAATCGTTTGTGAGTTCGTGTGATTTATTTTGAAAATGAAAAAAGGTTGCGAAAGGTATCTTATTTTTTCCTTTACGATAAAGCCACCGTTTAAATATGACTTAAAAAGTGAGGAATTGAAAATTATCCGGGGTCCAATGAGGTTTAAAAGAGCCCAAAAATATTGAAAAAAAGAAAATTATGCCAAAACGGTCCAATAGGTTTTAGTTTCATCATCTCAAAAGAAAAATAAAAAGCATTATCTTTTAATGAGGGAGTTTGGATGGAATTTATTACAGTTTGCACGTCCTTGAAAGTCGTGAAAAATCATTACATAGTTTTGGACGTTATTGGTGTGGAAATCATTTTTACTTTGATTTGTTGATATGAGTAAGACGGTGTCATGTAAATTTAACAATTTTACACCTAAAAACTATTTTGATGTTCATTCGTTAGGAGTATACTTATGCATCGTGCACACATGTCATGATTGAGTCAATTTTCCTATCGAATTTGTTCACACCCATTCTTTCGTATCCATGATGAGGTTATCTTAGTGTAAATTCATGATGTGTGATTTTTGTAACATCATTTTTGCATTTTTGTATGAAAAATCTGAAAAATCAAAAATAGTTTGTTTGCCTTGTTTACCTTGACACCCCAATTTGCTTTATTTGTTTTATTCTTTTCCTTGTCTATTGCGGACAAATAAAAAGGGAGAGAACGAAGTATGATTTTATGGGAGAGTTTAAGTATGGGGGAGAATTGATTATGCTTTTATGTTTATGCTTATATCATTATAAACTCGATACATCATGAGGTATTTGCTTTGTCTCATGTGTGTAGGTACAATTGAAGATCATTATGTTATACACCTGTAACAACCCGCGTAATTTTTGGAGTATTTTCGAAATTAAGAGGAAAAATAAATTTTGAGATAAAATTATTTTTATTGCTCAAATATATTGGTTATTATTTTTAAAGATGAGAATTTCAAACGATTTCGAAATCGGAATTAAAATGGTGATTTAATTGAATTTTTATTATTTAGAAGAGTCCTCAAAATATAAAACTCTCTAAGAGTCCTCAAAACATAAAACTCTCTAGTAAAAATAATATTTTTAGAAATCCGACCGTCCGATCAAGCTGAATTTTTGTCCGAAGTCCTGTCTCGCCGTTCGCTACAACATACTTAAATTTCAAGTGATTCCAACGGTCTGATCGTCCGGAATAAAAATTTTAGTGTTTGTATCTGATTAGAACTCTTTTCTTAATCAAACTCTTAACCCTTTATATATCAAATAATTCATGGCTTGGCTTTTCAAATCACTTTTTCTCAAGATTTTTAACCAAAAGACCTCTCCAAAATTAGTCCCTTTCATATACAAACCATAGCCCCAAGCTTATTCAAGATTTCAACCTTAGATTAGAAGGCTTATTTGGTGTTTTCTCGAGTTTGGGCTAGAACTTGATTTGATTATTTTCGTGAGAGGAACGTGATGGTGTGATTAGATTTTGAGGCTGAAATTATGCGATGATTCATTTGATGATTTTGAGGTATGGGGTTTTACACAATATGCTCCTGAAATCTCGCGAGTGTTTATTCCGTTGAATTCTTGTTAATTGAACTCATATTTTGAATTGTTAAATTCTTGGAAATCTGGAAAAAAAATTGTTGGAATTATTTTCATTCATGAGGTATTATTCATGTTGTTTTGAGCACGCTGTCATGAGATTTTAATATGGCACTGATGTTGGGCACCCGCCAAGACTCCTTTTTCGGCTACTTGATAAAGTATGGCGCGGTATGGTGAGGCCTGGTGACTCTGATTAATGTGTTGTTGAGAAATTATATTGATAAAAATGCTTATGAGATTCGCATTTGATTTGAATATTCGTACTCGTATTGTTATGCTTTATTCACCGCTAATATTTGTTGAGCATCTTTCCTGTCGTATTGTGTACTTCCCCATCTTTTTTCTTAGTTGGCAGGTGAGCACGGATTTGAGTGCTATGGACCAATTGGGATGATTTTAGCGAGGATTATTTGGGAAGAATTTTTAATACAAGAGATGAGAAGACTTGTATTTATTTTGATGTATAGAGCATTTGGAGATTTATTTTATTTTCGAGATAGTTAGATTGTTGTAATTATTTCGAGAGAATTGCTGTATTTAATTTGAAGATGAGATTAGTAGTTTCTATTTTTATTGTGGGTTTTAGATGCTCTATACCTTGTGAATTGTGGATTAGTTTAGTCTTATTGACAGTAGCGCTCCGTTCGCTCTCCCCGGGCGGGCGGGGTGTTACAACACCCTGATGAGAAAAGCTTGAAGTTTTGAAGAATTGATTGTTGAAGAAAAATTTAAAGACTTGACAGTTTATCTTTCCACTTTTGAGTTTATGGGAGGGTAGATTTGTATAGGTCATTTTTTAGATTGATAATTCGGATGTTTTTATTTTGTATCGGCATAGACATAGGGGGAGATTTGTAAGGACATAATCCGTCACAATTAAGTATGTCGTATACCACTACGGCCGTCGAAGAGGTTCAAGATCAAATACGCAATGAGACGGTCCGATTGTCAAGCTTCATCAACAATTAAGCCTCCGCAAAATTAATTTCATAAATTTGTGTTTTTAATTCCTTAATAATTCACTTAGGATATTGGGATATTTTTCACAAAATATTTTCTAAGTGTTGGAGTGGAGCTTTAAATGTTTTTCATCAAAAATTTATTTTTTGGAGTTTTTGAGGCGGTGCCTTTACTGAGCAAAATAAAAAGAAAAATATTTAATATTAGTCTCGTTCGAATGACATTGTATATCGTTCAAACGACATCGTGTGTCGTGCGATACTTCAAACGATAGCGTGTCTCGCTCAAACGACAGCGTGTCTCGCTCAAACGATCCACGCCTTAAGTTTTTTATAAATGTCTTTTCAACTCTATTTCCACAAGAAGTCTGTACGTTTTTCATTCTGCAAAACAGTGCAAAATTAGTAGAACCTTTTGGCTTCTTCTTTTAAGAATTAAACCCTTTTGTCTTTTAATTCACAAAAGTCCCAATTATTCATGTGAATTGTTTTGGAGTTTGAGAACACACTTTGTTGGTGTTTGTACTTTTGTGGAAAAGATTTCAACATCATATGGATGCGTGTCATTAGTGTTCGCTGCGTGTAGATCTTTGCTGAAGATAGGACTGCAGTTCTTGTGGATTGCTGCGCGTAATTCATTGCTGATGATGTCGACCGACGCCTGCGGGTTATTGTGTGTCAAACTATATTTTATCGTAATTCGTGTAAGTTGTGATTTACAAATTATAGTGAAATAAAAGGTTTTACCCTAAGGTAATTTTTCCTGAATTTTGTGTCGCATATTTTATTTATGTTGCTTTGACACATGCACGCACGTAGCTAGTTGATTTTGAGGGCTGAATTAATTTGATTCATAAATTTGAAACAATTAAATAAGTTTGTGATTGGAATTTTCACATCTATTCGAATCTTTATCACACATAAGTTTTACAGAATACGACATTACATGGATTTCTCAACCATCAGTCAGAACATCTCATCAAGCTTCTCATCTTTAGACATTCTTACGCCTCAGCCTCCTCCTAATATTGGAGACTAAGTTCTAGGGGGGGATTGATATGCCCAGGTGTGACCTCATCTGGGCATAGTTCGTATTCGGCCCAGACGACATAGCAAAGCATGCTTACCCTAAGGATATTGCACTCAGCTATCTCGGCCTCATCTATTATGAGGTTGAGACATTCTACCATCCAGGACCTCCTTCTTCACGTCTCGTTTGGTTCGCTTGACAGCCAAGACCCCATCTCATCCTGACGTCTACTTAACCAAGACCACACTTTCCAGATCATGTTTGAATAAGAGCCTGCAGGTCTCATACTCGGTCGAGCCGAGACGCTTCTGGATGACCTCTTTGCCATGCACAAGGCAAAGCTCCAACATCAACATCCCACGTGGATAGACAGTTATAACAAAATCACATGTGCCCGTGAGAGGAATATTTTATCATCATAATCTACTTACATAGGTGACAGGTGGCTCTCATTCATTAGCTAATGCAAACTACGCATGCCTGATGCACCCCAGCATTATATATACTTGCCTCCTTCTACCTTGAGAAGGATCCTTAATTTAAAACCCTAAAAAAACTCTGTTGAAATGACAGTAGAGAGAGAAAGTTGAGTGCATTGTAATCTAAGGCCATTAGAGCCTGGTTTGATAGTAAACATACACTCACTTGAACATTGGAGTAGGCCAAAAAGGCTGAACCACTTATATTATTGCCTTTCTTCTCTTGGCCTCACCTCATACTTCATCTATATTGTTGTATTTTCACCATTGTTGCACTCTTGAGGTCCTACTTGATTGAGTTGTTATTCAGTTACTTAGTAGTACCATATTTGGAATCATCAACCTCTAAAATGGACTAGCCAACTGTAACACCCCGCCCGGGGAGAGCGGGGGTGCTACACGATAAAACTAACGAAATGCATAATCAACAAGGTATAGAGCATCTAAAACAATCCCACAATATAAAAAATAGAATCCACTAATCTCAATCTTCAAATTAAATACAACCAAAAGTCTCTCGAAATAACAACTATCTATCTCGAAATAAAATAAATCGTCAATGCTCTATACAAAAAAATAAATACAATTCTTCTCATTATGCGACTCGAATATTCTTTCCAAAATATCCAAGCTAAAATCAATCTCCAATAAGTCCGTAGCGCCCAAATCTGCGCTAACCTTCCACTAAAAGAAAATATGGGGAAGTACACAATACGACAGGAAAGACGTTCAACAAATATTAGCGACGAATAAAGCATAACAATACGAGTACGAATATTCAAATCAAATGCAAATTTCATAAGCATTTTTATCAATATAATTTCTCAACAACACATTAACCGGGTCACCAGGCCTCACCACCATACCGCGCTATTCTTTATCAAGTAGTCGAAAATTGGAATATTGGCGGGTGCCCTACCTCCGTGCCATATAAAAATCTCATGACAACATGCTTAACACAATTATAATACCACATGAATCAAAATCAGATTCCAACAATAATTTTCAGATTCCAAATGAATTTAGCAATTCAAATATGAGTTCAATAATCACATGAAATCAAAGGGAATAACTCTCGAGAGATTTAAGAGCATATTGTATAAAACCCCATACCTCAAACCACCAAAAAGGAACCAATATGAATCTGCCCAAAAACTCAGATTAAACCATCAAGAACATCCCACAAAGATCGTCAAAACTCCTCTAAGATCCAACACCAAAACAGTCCCAAGAACACCTCCCAATCTAAGGTTAAATACATAAATATAAAGGGCTAAGTGTATATAAAAAGGAGAGGAAATAAAAATATGTTTACTGCATATTTTTGTGATAAAAGATGGTTTAAAAATGGTCACCCACGACCCCTTTTTAAAGTCAAAAGAATAGAATTTGAATCAAAACAAAACTCTTTGCAGCGCATGAAATCTGCAGGAGTCAATCGATCTATCCCCTCGAGTCGATGGATCGATCACTCAGTAAAATTGATTCTGCCGACTTAATATAAAACCAAGGGATAAACTTTAAAAATCAATTAAAAATCCGTTTTAACTCCAATTTTGAAACTGATTGAAAATCTCGTCTTTAAAAATAATTCTTAACAATTTTTAGCAAGAAAAATAATTAAAACAAAAACTTTATTTTCCTTTATATTATTGAAATTAATTTAAAATATCCCAAAATTACGCGGGTTGTTACACTTCCCCACTAACAATGGAATTTCGACACGAAATTCGCCAAAATCCTAACTCTCAAAATCAGGCCACTTACAACTATCTCCCCCCAAAAAAATTATCTTTAACATTATTCGCCAGATAATATAGTATAATCGATTATTTGAATATCAATCAGTTCTATCAATGTTTCATACAATATCAAGAGTATAATGAACCATCTAGTTACTAAGAGAGTTTAAATATTAACCACATAAGATTGGATCATTTCAAACATCAACTCATTAATCAATATTAATAACATCTCTTTGTAAGGATGGGTGTCAACAACTATCAACTTAGTAACTAACACAAATTACCCCATAATATTCAACTCAAAATATCATTAAAATCCTTTTATCCATTTCCACTTTCATGTTTCGCTAATTACATCATTTTATTTTCATTAGCAATGAGATTTCATACTTTACTTATGTTCCAGCCAATCGACCTTTTCAATCATCACGTTTAAACACATGTTAACCAATTACCTCTTTCTTATTTCATTTATGTCATCTTTATATTTTTAACTTCTTTCTAATAAACTATCCTCTCTCACATCCCCGTACATAACATAGTATACCACATATTACATTTGTTACCTATAACATTTATAATCTATCAGCCTCTCTCATGGCCTTACACATCCTATAGTATACCATAATTACCATTCTCATCGAGGGTTTATTGTTTAGATTTAATTTCATTGACTCTTAGAATTTTGGAGTTTAAGAGGTGAAAATTGTGTGTTGGTTCTCTAAGTAGGTGTTTAGGATATATATGATTATTATAGCTTCCTTACAACCATCTAACCTAGACAGAAGTGTATCGGTGAAGGAGTTCCCTATTTGCATTTCATTTATGAGACGTACCATGCATGGAGTCTAGGAAATGTTGGAATTTGGGAGTTTAGGATGTTTAATTTTTTGTAAAAGTTGTGCTGGGCGTCTCTGTAAGTACTAGGTATAGTGTCGATTGGCATTGGAATATTGTCTGTGCAAGGCCTATACTAGCTGACTATTTTGACTGTTATCGATGGTTTTGCATTGCTATTAGTGAGGGTCTAGTGTCGAATGGATATAGAGATATCGTATGTGTAGGACCTAGAATGTGTGAAGATAGTAACAATTTAAATGGACTTGTACTTGGACTAAGTAATAGGGCATGTCTCGCATCTCAAACTCATAATTTTCAACCTGACTCTTATCATCACTCATCTACTGAACAAAAATTATAATATATTCTCTTCAATGTTATTCCTACCAATCTCTTTCAAAACACTTATCATTTTCCTTTAATGTCTCATTCTTCACTAATAAATTCTACTCACAAGCCATACCTTTCAATAATTACTTATCTTTATTTCATAATATAGCCACTAACATTATCTACAAGACTTTTAAATCATAAACAACCAACTCCTAACCTTATCTAGACCCTATGTGTGGGATGTCTCATAAATGAAACCTAAACAAGGAACCCTTGGATATACTTCTGTTTAGATTAGGTAGTTGTCGAGAGTGGACAAACACTACACCTAACCATATATATCAATTACCTAAATTCCATTCAATACCATACATGTCACTCATATAAAATTCATAACTCGCTCTATGACACACAAAGCACCTCATTATATAACCTAACCTTATAAAATTAATTATTCTCCCGAGCATTTTATTCACTTTTAAATCCCTCACTTACCATAACCCTTACTTATCCTCAACATCATTCATCCTAACAATCCTTATAGGTAACAACTACTACATTAAATTCTCTAGTCTACTCTCCATGTTAATACAATTATCCTTAAGCGGCATATTATTCATTTCAAACCCTACGTATGCATATCCTGTAAGTTATGACTCCAATGTCAACAATAGTTATGTAACCTCACGTCGTACTCCCAAATGTAACATATAAAGCTAACATTAATATATCCCCTTCATCAACAACACATAATCATCAATATAAACTACGTCCACGACCACCATTATCTAACAATCAAAATCTCACCATAAATAACCATTATCCAACCATTTAAATCCCATCGACAACTAGAATAACAGACTAACCACATAAATCTTCTATTCAACAATTAGCCCAAAAACATAACTCTCCATGATAGCACAACTAATATCCCATCAGCATTATTTAACGACACAAACAACCAAATAATCATCGAACCTATGGTAAGATCAACAAACTTACCACATGATTCTCTTCAACATAAATAACTAGCCAACATAAAAATCCCAACATCAATAACATATGGTTAAAACAATAATCCCCTCAATAAGCACATATTAGATATCCCAACATCAATAACATATGGTTAAAATAATAATCCCCTCAATAAGCACATATAATATATCATCTCATATAAACCCTCTTTTACTCATAATATTCACAGTTCCCAATTCACAATTGAATAAACTCAATTCTCAAGGTTTAAATTACAATTTCATAGATCAACAATTTATACGCATATTAAGTGGTGTCCATAAGATTTTTCCAATAATTAAAACATCCCTAGATAAGCATATGCAATTCATATCAAAATTTCACGGAACAAGTCATAATTATAACTCACTTTTCATTTCTCAAAGGTCATAATACACATTATTCAACTCTTATCCATTTAACATGTTACTCTTCTCATCTTTAGAATAATTACACCGTTAAATTCTCATGATCATTTTCTAAGCATTCTCATTACATAGGGGTTGTAAAAAGTTTTAATATCAATTGATAACAATATGGGATTAATTAGATTTATTGTGCCCTAATTAAACTTCTAATAAATTTTAAATTAACCAATAAGCATGTTTATGCATTACTTAACTCATTACGCACTAAAGGGGAAAAGTAGAGTATTATTGACTTGTACTATTTCTTGAAATCTTTCTTTAGTTCCTTAATCTCCTCTTAAAGTTTAACTCTGATCGACTTTGTCTCTTGAAGCAATCCCAAATTCCAACCTTAAGGTTATCAAGTGGAGGTTTAGAGGTTGTATTTTAATGGGGTTTAGGGTTTTATAAGTTACGGATAAAAAATATAAGGGTTGTGGGTTTATGTTTAAAAGAGGATACAATACATAAATCAAATCTCGTGGGTTTAACTAATTACAAAAGACCAAGGCAGCACGACCTATGAATAGGCCATGAGGGAATCGCGGACCATCAAGGTTGTGGTCGTGCCCCTAACTCTAGGGATCACGGATCCCTCAATCACGGTGGTGGTAAGGAAACCCGTGTTCCTTATCGTCTCACTTCATTAATCTCCTCTCTCTCTCTCTCTCTCTCTCTCTCTCTCTCCCATCTCCTTTGATTTAGACATAAGCCACACAACATTATACTACACACAAATCAAACCCTCACAAACTCTAACTTGGCTAACAAAACATACCAAATGACCTCCTCGCCATTAAGATCTTAACTAAAATTCCCATAATGTCCTTAAACCAATTAAAATTCCATTATATTAAAAACTCAACACAAAATTACCAAAAATTCAATAAATTCAACTTTACTCATTTGATAAAAAAAATTTCCATCAAAATCAACTCGATTCATACTTTCTCTTTAATAAGCAATTAGTATTAAATTACTTAATTAATCAATAAAAATCTAGAGGTATTATAATGCAACCCAATTAAAAGTCTCATATGATCCAAAGACATGTAAAGTGCCTGTGTAAAATGAAATCAATACTAAAGATCTCAATAAACACGACCTGTAACAATTCTTTATATGAATTCTAAATAATGATAGAAATCACTATCATTCATATATCATCATTTCAAATCCAAATTTGAAGTATTTTCCAAAATAAGTTCGTCTAATGAATCACATTTGAATGGACAATGAGTTGGGTAGGTCACGTGGTATGACATATGACATTAAGAGGTTAAGGCGATCTAGTCGTTCGAAGATCATGGACTCACTATGGGACAATCAAGGGAGATGATGATTGGATCTACACGGATACAAACTTGTTATTATTTTACTACTTCAAAGATAAGATCAAGGATGATAGTCGATCACTATTAAAACGACCTAGAATTATAGGGCACCTGTATCTATAAATAATAATTACTCTAATGACTTGGGGAATTGATTAACACACTCTTGCATCAGTGACTTGGATTCTCAACTAGCAACCCTATCACTCCAAGTCATCTTCTAATTTCTTCATTAATAAATCTCTTGTCTCCTTGCCCGTGAGAATAAACTGGTCGACCAGTCAAAACACATAAATTTTTGTGTCCTTTTTTATATTACATTTATATTCTAAGACCAAATTGGTATTTTGCAATTATTTTAGGATTGATATCCACTATAATTTGTCGCTATTTGTGGGAAGTATCTTGAATCCCCACCACTAGATAATATCGACTCTTATTCAATATGACTGCCTACCAGTCTCACCATTATCATGACAAGAGCCTCATCCAATCTAAAATATGAGTCATAAGGAGCGAGAAAAATCCTTTAAGGTCCCCTCCACCTCCCAATAAAACCAATCTTGTGGGATGAATATTAGAAAGGTCTGGACCTAGCCATTTGTGTTACACTTCCTTTACAGAGCCCCCTGTAAGGAAGGTAGCGCCATTACCATTCAATCTCTATGAAGAACAACTGAACAAACAAGTCGAGGAAATAAATCAATTGAGGAGAAATCTAACTGAGAAGTATGAGGAGCGTGGGTCTAGTTCCTATAACCTGGGGTGTCATGGAAGACATGGAATACGACCCTTAGATGCCATAAGGCTAATTTTAATAATAGGGCTTGTATATTAAGTAGTCAACCTACGAAGCGATCTAATTTCCCTCATGTGGATCGTATGTCAGAACACAATACTGCTAGTTATGGTCTAGCTCCCGTTTGGCCAATAATCCACCCACAATAATTATTCAACCAAGACTAGGCCTACAACGAAGAAAATAGGCAATAGTGATCTTTGAAAGTTCATCAAAAAAGAGTTAGAAGGGCGAATTAACCCCAACTTGGCACGCTCGCCAAAGGATGTTTTTAGAAGAGCATTAGGTCATGGATCAACGTTAGTATTCACCATTGATATAGAGGCATTAAAGTCCCTAAAGAAGTTCATCGTTCTAAAGATACCACATAAAATGGAAAGGAACATCCAATTCATCACACTAAGTACTATAGGTAGTCCATGTCCTTATGGTGACATCACGATGACCTTATGTGCCACATTTTCCCCTTAACTTTGGGAGAAATCGGCCTCATGTGGTTTAATAAACTATCCCTTGGGATAATACCCTTCTTTAGGGAACTTACCGATAGATTCACAACCCGCTTCATCACCACTAGCAAAGTCTTGAAGGATGTTGACTCCTTAATCGCCCTTAAACAACATAAAGGGGAATACCTTGGGAAGTATACCCAATGATACTTGGATATGTTCAATGACATTGATAATTACAATGAGTAACCGAAGATTTTATCTTTCAAGGCCTATACTAGACCCTCACCAAAAATCCATCATCGTCTATGGACAATTTCCTGTCTCGTATCGAGAAATATATCAAGGTTGAGGAAGAGATACTCAACACTGATGTTCCAACTAATAAACCTTACAAGCAGTCTAAGAATATTGATTCAATTAAAGGATCCATGATAGGAGCTCAACCAATTTTTTTTAAAAAGTATACAATGACAGATGACTCTAAAGGATGAACAAAAAAAATAGGGTAATGACAGCACTTACCAAGCAGTGGACACTTTATTAAAGGAGACTATATATAAGATGCTTTTGCTGGTTAAGGATAAGTCAATCTTCAAGATGGGCAACAACCTGAATAATAGAGAAGTTAACATCAGGTGTACCTATCATCGAGACCATGGTTGCCTAATAACATAGAACAACAAGATGTTCAAGAAACACCTGGAAGATGACGTACATGTTGGTCACCTTAAATAAAACATTAATATCAATAAGAAAAGTCCTCATTACGAGTCAATACAATACAAAGTAAGGATGGAGATGATGATCTCCCTCATTTAGGATGATTGTAGACATACATAGTTACACTGACACATCACAGTGCATAGGGAAAAAGATGGTGGAAATGGTGAGGATCGTAGCCAACGTATAGGAAAATTTCTACATGGAGGTTTTAAGGCCCATCCTTACCAAACGGGAGAGTAAGGATATTAATCTTGATCAGAAAATCATGTTCACCAATGAGGATATAATCAGCATTAATATACCCCACAAGGATGTTTTAATACTTACTCTTTGGGTGGAGAACTTTGATATGAAGAGAATACTAGTCGATTAGGGAAGTTCTTCGAAGATAATGCATATCAATATGATACTCAAACTTCAGAACAATATTCGAGATTTAGATACCAAGGTCGGTCCACTAATCTATTTCAACAGTGATATGGAGACTCTACCGAGAAAATTTAAGTTGTTGATTAAGGTTGGCCTCATTAATCATGAAATTGAGTTTGATGTGATTTTGTCGAATCCACCCTACAGTGTCATCCTGGGTAGAGTTGGCTTATCGTGAGTGATTAGGGGATCGTTGAAGTTAGAGGAGATCAGACAACAACACAACTATTTTTTTGCCTCCATCAAAGATAAATAGATTCATCATGAGAAATAGTCAGGATGATGATAATTTAAAGGGCGATCAACCTAAATAACAACAAAAGGGAGATCGGTCGAAGGTGATTTGATTAGCCCCATCAATCGATTATTGGAGGAACTCAAGACCATTCCTTTAGACTTAGCTTAGTCAGATAAGACATTATTGATTAGTTTTGAATTTTTAGAAGATGAGGTAGAGCATTTCATTAAATTTTTCATGATGAATGCGAATGTGTTCGCTTGGCAACCTTATGATCTTCCAAGAATTGGTCCAACTATAGCTTGGCATAGACTACACGAGGATCATGCATGCCAATCAGTCATCTAAAAGTCAAGGAAGTCAGCCCCTGAGAAAGTTAAATAAATGGAGAGTGAAGTTGAGAACCTAATACATGCCAAATCCATCAAAGAGATTTTATTTTTGGATTAGAGGGTTTACGTTGACTTCACATATCTTTATAAGGCATGCTCAAAAGATAACTTTCACTCTTTAAGATTGATCAGTTTCTAGATTCCACCGTAGGTCACTAGCACATGAGTTTCATGGATAATTACTTAAGTTATCATCAAATACGTTTGTTTGGTCGTGATTAAGAGAAGACCTTATTCATTACAACCTAGGACTGTATTACTATAATATCATGCCTTTCGAACATATAAATGTCAGGGCAACGTATCAATGCTTCATGACTAAGATGATCAAGAATCAGATATATTAAACTAAGGAGCTATACATTGACAATATAATCATCAAAGCAGATATGAAGCCGATCACGTCAGACCTCTTTATAACACATTCTAAACCTTCAAGGATTATAGGACGAAGTTAGAGGCCTCCAAATGCATCTTTGGAGTCATATCTGATAAGTTTTTGGGATACCTATTCATGCAAAGAGGAATTGAAGACATTTCGGACCAAATCAAGGCATTTTAAGATATAAATAATCTTATTACTATTAGAGACGTCGAAGTCTGAGTTGTAATGTTAGTTGCCCTATACCGATTCATATGAAAGTTGACTATTAAATATCTCCCATTCTTCCAGTCTCTAGATAAGGAAAATACTATGATGTTGACACCGAATTGTGATTAAGAACTTAAAAAGATCAAGCTATACTTTGGCTCTCCTATCTTACTGACAATATTGGTCAGGGGTGAGAAGATCAACTTGTATCTAGCCATCTCTCAACAAGGGACCAATAGAGCATTGGTTAAACATTAATACGTGGAGTAACATTCGATCACACTCTCCTTAAATTAGAAAGGAGATGCATAGCCTTTAAAAATCTAGTACTAATACTGGTAACATCTTCATGGAAATTATGCCTTTACTTTGACACTCACATTATAGTTATCCTAAGTTCTTCCCTCTCAAATAAGTACTTAAGAAAGTAGATCTATCTGTGAGCTTTGTGCTTTGGGGACGAGGGGCTCTTCGTGGTGGGCCTCCTCGCCCAGTTAATTTTTGTCTTTACCAGAGCACTCTTTAGAGGGGGGATGTTCGTGATGGCCCCTTTCACCGTATGGGCCTGCTCGCCTATTTATTAGGAAAATGGGTGAGCACCCCTCTACATTAGTCCCCTCATACAAAAAACTTTGTATTGGATAGACCAAAGGTTTTTGTACGCAATGATTCATTTTGTTTTAGAATACGAACTGACTATTTCAATCTCATCATGACACAGTTGGCATTTAATAGGTCTATCACATCAGCCCATATTGAGGGTCTCGAGGTTACACGTGTTGTATGGGGAACGGGAATCTCATCATTAGGGAAATGATTTGCTCCCGTTTTTATTGGCAGGAGCGTGTGTAGATTAATAGGGTATAAAAGTTCCTTTTAAACCCTTCTTCACTTTTTACTTTATCGATTGTCTTCAGACTTGAGTTTTTGAGAGAGAGAAAAAAACATAAATCGCCATTACCACCGCCTCTAACTGTCATCTTTTTCCTATATCTACACCCTAAATGGCTTCTTCCTCCTCTATGAACCCTATTTTGGAGGTCTCCATCACCACTATCGAGGTGCTAGTGGGTAGGATCCCTATCTCCATCACGGTTTCGACGGTTTTGGCTACCGGAGCTACTGCCAGCACGTGTGTTGTTATGGGTTTTGCCATTGCTATTTTGGGCAATTTGTCCATTGAGTTATGTATAGCGGAGGGATCCTCATCTACTACTTACTCGAAATCTCAAAGGGAATATCTAGATGCTCGTGCAAAGAGGGCTTTTGGACTTTATAATCTGGCGCCTTACTTTGGCGAGGAGGCCACGAGTCTTTTGATATTCCTATTGTCTTGTCTGATGTAATTCTTGGAGTACGAGTAGATAGTGGTGATTTTCCCCATTCCAACATTGAGTTCAAAGCTTGTGGGGTGCCACAGGGAGCCTTTGGGTGGATCATGTCTTGTCCACCCCCTCACACAAGGCTGTTATCGAGGGGTTAAGTCTTATAACTACTATCAGTAGCCTTAAATCTTGCTCTATTGCCAAACAAACTCCCACATTTAATTTATTGGCTTCTTGATGTAGTAGGGTCACACACTTTTATTACTGATTGGGGTGAGTTTAATATTACCATAGAAAACATGTGTGAGTTACTCTCCCTTCCATACTTGGGAGATCATGTATTTACTGATGGTTTCGAGGATAACATTGAGGAGGGGGTGGGAGGGGAGCTCCACTCAGCTCTAAGTGAGTGCTCCAAATATGTTTCCATTAATCAAATTGGGTCCATCAAGCACTCCTTCAGCAAGTGGCAAAGGTATTGGTTCAAATATTTCGAGCAGCTGCCCAAGGATGAGAGCTCGAGCAGGGCTTTGAGGAGCAAAGAAGGTCTAAAAATTAACTCCCCCTCACACTTAACAGCATTTTTTGTTACTTTTCTGAGTAGGTTCCTACTTCTAGGGAGGTCAGGTTACTCCCCTCGCGAGCTTCTTTTCAAGATGAAGGGGGGCAGTCCCCTTGGCTGCCCTAGTATTGGGATCCATATATACTTGGCTTGATAGAGCTCATGTAGATGTTCAGTGTTCCTGTGGATGTTATGATGCATTTAATTTTACCAATACTTTCATCCTTATGTATTTTATGTTTAATAGGTTTCCAAACTTTTCTCTAGAGGCCAGGTATTGCTATAGTAATGTTTCTCGTGCTGTGAGGTGGCATAAAAAAACTCCCAAGGCCCCCATGGGCCTTTGATAGATAATATTGAAGATTTCTTTTTCTAACCTTACTGCATGACAGTGGGTAGTGTCTTCACTTGGAGCTCTTTCTCTGCTTATGGGGGCACCCTCTGTTGCTCCGCTGATGCTAAGTATGTTTCCTATTGCCCCCACATCCCTGTAGTTGTTATGCTCCTACCTTGCACCTTGCCTTCCTTACCTGTTCTGGGATAAGTTGTGGAGTTTTATCATTCTGAGAGAGTGAGGAGGTAATTTATCTGTAATCATGGTGTTCATACCCCAGTCTATCCTTCGAGTACTTCCCCATCTGAGCTATACCTTAAGGCCTTTTCAAATTTTACCTTTGAGGCAATGGTTCACAGATTATTCCATCTGTGAGGCTTATTTGTGCCTTCTCGAGATTACTTACCTTCCTTTACTCGTTCTCGGTTTGCTCTCTGGTAGAGGCAGGTCCTCCTAATTCAAAACTGTGTAATAGATATTCCACATGATACTGTCTTTACCAAAATTCCCAATAATGATAGGTACCTGGGCAAAAGGACCCAAAAGACACTATGGTACCAGAGCACTATTCCTAAGACCCCTCTCGAGCAGGTCACCCCAATCTTGGTAAGTCCCTTGCTCGATGAGTCCATATACTCCAAACAACCCGAGCCTCATCCTTCCAAGCCCAAGGGAAATAGCAAAGCAAAAGCCCATGCTGCTTCTAAGAGGAAGCATTCTGATTTGGATGATTCTAACTTTATTCCAGTCACTTCTACTCCATCCACTATTTCTACCACTACCACTGCAGCCCCTACTTCCCCCTCGTCGATAAGGACTAGGGCGGGCAAGAAAAATAAGAAAGTTACTGTTGAGGCTATTACTCATTCTTCTGCACCAGACCAAGGGTCATACACTGATGACCTTGGAGTGGAGGAGACCTATAGAACTATTTACGAGCAAGGATATGAAGTCTTGGGATTTTTTGAGGAGCCTCCTGCCACTTCTATTCCTGTTGGTGAAGGTACCATACCTTACTCCTCTTTACTTAATGAAATTGACTTTCACGGGGTTTCACTTGTTGATTCCCCTTCTCTATTATTTAAAGAGGAACTAGACGATTATACAAGTACCCCTTCCTATGATGATGAAGGTTCTTATTCTAATGAGACGAGTGCCCTTGACCCTTATGATGATTTAAATCCTGATACTTATTCTTTATTGTTAGTTTTGAGAGAGTCCTCTAGTGAAGACATCACGATAGATACCTCGTATATCGGTAGTCCTACCACAAAAAATCTACCATACAGGCAGACTGCTCGTATAACCACTATAAGTCCCTTCCTTTTCTTTCTTTTGTATGACTTATTATCTGGTTGGCATTTCATAGTTTTCCTTTTTAATTCGTCTTTATCTTTGTGACATTTGCAGGGCTCTTCTGTTGCAGCGAGCGATCCTTCACCTCCTCCTCCTGCTTGAGGACCCTTTCCTAGGGCTAGGACTTCCATACTGGTCTCCTCTCTGAATTTGGCTAGAGAGGTTTGATTTCTCCTCTTTATGTTAGTATTATTCTCCTTTTATACATTTCTTTGCTAACATGATATGTTCTCTTCTTCTACTCTTGCAGCTATCTTATGGGTTCTCGACGACTACGAGGGCTTTTTCTATGTCATTCTCTGCTGTCCAGGTAATAATCCATTCTTTTCATTTATTTTGGCTTGTCATATTTTCAAAACATTCCTTGAGGTCTTTCTTTTTTTGTGTGTTCAGAGGTGATGACCCCTCCTAGCCATACTTCCCCACTTCCCACCTCTGCTCCAACGAGTGGTTCTTCTGTCGGGCTGTCTGAGGTATTTCAGCCTGTCACTTCTTCCATCTTTCTTTATTCATTGATATGTTATGTTTATAATTGTATTGTATTTGTCTTCCTTCTATGTAGGGATCATCCTCGTGTAGCCTTTTCTCTATTGGGGGAACGACACCGCTGACGGGTATTACTCTTCTAAGTTTATTGCCTTCTGGGAGGATCCCTATCTCCTGGGTCTTTGTACCCATGGATAATAGGCCTCACATTCAGCCTATACCCTCCTGGCCAGTTTTCACTATTGCCTCTAGTAAGCCTGTCACATAGTTAATCGCTTCTTCTCAAGTATTACTCATTCCTATTATGCTTAGCTTTTTCTTTATCTACGTTTGCTTCTTTAACCATTTTGTGATGATTAGGCCTCTACTTTTGTTGCGCCCCTCCACCAGTCATCTTTCACCCTTTTTCTTTAGAGGGAGTTCAGGTACACCTATTTTGAATCTTTCATCTCTTGACTCATTTTTCTTTGTCATTAAGATTTCTTTCTCATATCTTGTTCCTATTTGTTTATGCTTCATCTAGCCAATGTTACTGCCTTACCAATTACTTCTTTGATTGCTCCTTCGATAGCTCCCGCAGCTAGCGGGGAAGCTCCTGTTGCCATTATCTCTATCGGAGGTATCGTCATAGCACCTATCCCGGTACTCACTTTGACTTGACTCTGTTTCCTCTCTAGATACTTTCTTTGTTTTTATGGACAACTTGTCAAAATTTATATTCCTATTCTATTCGCAGGTCGGTGCTAGTGCCGTTTATTCATCCGAGGCACATGCAATAGGGGCCATAAAGAAAGCTCCCTCAGCACCACCTGTGGGTCTTCATTTGACTACCACAGAGGTAACTACACACGTATCTAATATTTACTTTAGTAAAAGTAGTTGTTTATGTATTCTCATTTTACTTATACATTTTTCACTTTGTTCTTTTCCCTCAGGCTAGTGTAGTTGAAGTCCCCTTTGTCTGATGGGTCCGCCTCTAGTTCTTTGGCGATAACTTCAGTGGTATAGAAATTTTTTCTTTACACCTATTTTCGTTATACTTGTCATTCTTTCCTTTACTTATGTGCCTAAAGACTTCGGAGCTTTTTCTAACATATCTGAAATTGTGGTCCCTTTACTTGTCGGAACTATACTTGGGTTCTCAGGTTAGCATTGTGCCAGCTCCTGGGTTGGCGAAGAATTTAGCTAGCATTCCGGAGGAGATAACTGCGGTACAGACAACACCATGCCTTTTATTTTTATTGACTATTACTGCCTGTAAAAGAATTTATTGAAAAACATCGCTAATGCCGTTTAACACAAGGTTAAACTGTATAAGCAACTCCGAATGTTTGTTGGAGAAACCCTTTTCTTTTGAAAATAAAAATTTATAAACAAGATGTGCTTACAAAGAAACTTATGTACGAGAGTAATTAAGAATGTGTAATCAGTTTTTAAAAGTAAGGCAGTTTCAAAAATTCAGCACACTTTTAGAATAAGATGAGTAGATGAAGATAATCAACACAATGATTTTAACGTGGTAAAACCTCTCCCAACAGAGGAAACATCCACGGTGACTTCTAAGTCACAAAAGCAAAAAATCCACTAATAACAAAAATCAGTTACAAACTATACAACATGCAAGCACACAAATCAACCTATTCTAAGTTTAGGAATATACCCCACTTGGCGTCCTTCTAACTTCTCATAGATCTGATTTGTTGATGATGTTCCTCAGTTGGCTAACTTCCTTTGCTTTAGCTTCTTTACGTCGACTCAATGATTTCAGATCTTAAACACAACACTTCCAGTGTAGTAGTGTGTTAAGTGTTAGTGTAGTGATTCCTATTCACATGCATGAAGTCACACACACTTAGATTTACAAACAGTCCTAGTAAATTACATATACAGTCTATATGCAGTGATTTTAATTTATTTCTTTCTCACAGAACTCAAATCCTTTTGACCTTTAAAGATAACCCAGATTCCACGGAGATCTTGCTTCAGAAATCGGTCAAGACCTTAATCAATCTCTTTTGAAAACTTTTATGAGATTGAAAACCCTCCAAGTGCGAATCCAACTAGGTCAGGATTAAGTTTCGTAAGAAAAGAAACCAGAAAACATTTTAAAAACCAGATCAGTAAGATTTTCGTAAATCAAGTATAAAAAATGCAGATCTAGTGAAAATGTAACATATAGTATGTAGATCTAACGTTTCTATGAAAGAGAAACTAGATCTTCACACAAATGTTTAAGTTGTGTACAAGATCTAAAGATCAAGAGGTTACAGCAACACAAGAACAAACCACTCTCTCTCACAAACACTCAGGTTGTGTTTGGGGTTGAAGGTATACGAAGGTTTGTTTCTGAGAAGATGAACTGTTTAGGGTTAGGGTTAGGGTTTGGCTAACAGGTTTCCCTTTCTCTCTCTTCTCTCTTTTCTTTTCTCTCTTCTCTCTCTCTTCTCTCTTCTCTCTTCTCTCTTCTCTCTTATTTTTTTCTCTCAGAAAGACGAATGCCCAAAAGTTTTCAAAGGCTGAGAAGAGGAGGGTATATATAGGGCTTAGGGAAGGTTCTGGATGCTCGAGGCAAATCAAGGGCTGAGATCAAGTCATGCCAGCTTTGACTTGATCCAAAGGTTATAAAACAGCGGTGGATTAAAACAATTCTGATTGGTTCATATGAATAGCACCGGGATTAACCAAGAACACATGCAGACCCTAGATAAGGAATGATCCAACGTTCAGCAGACATCCATCCAGCCCTCTCACATAACAAACGCAAATTCATTCACCCGGAGGATGACAAGTGTTGGCCTGTGATTGGCTCTCACACGCGCATCAAACTAATTACAAAACATCACCCTGAAGTCTCTAGCGCTTTGAGATCGTACCCAACCAAACATTTTAGTGAAAAATGAAGTTTCCAAAATATAATATTAACCCCACAAATTATATTAATAAAAACCTTTATTAAAAAAAGTTTAAAAAGGTTTAAAAATTCCCAAAAAATTATTAAAGCTCCAATTCAAGGGGAATTAAACACACACTCAATTTTAAGCAATATGAACACATGTATGCACTTCTAATTGTGTGTAGTATGCACTTCTAATTGTGTGTAGTGTGATTCATTTTATATCAACATGGATCATTGAAGAGGATTAGAGAGATAGGTTCTGAGGCTTTTTGGTTTCTAGGATGGACTACCAATTTTGTCAATATTTCCAAATTAGTTTAGCACTTATACAATGTAGACTTAAGCAAGTCAAAGGTATAAGGTGCTTCAATCTCCCCCTTTGGAAATATGAGACAAAATCTCCTTTGAGTTAGCTTAAAACTCGTAGGGAACCAAAAAAAATAAAACCTAGTCCTATACAAAATATACTATCTACCCAATTCCTAGAAAGTCAAAAATTGCATAACTCAACTATTTACAAATTTTTACACTAGAAACGGTAGACAATCAGTAGAAGAGATTCCTGCAAATATGCATACTAAGATCAAGCAGTTTAGATGAAATGTGAACAAAAAATGAACTCATAAAACTCAAATTTCTCCCCCATTTTGTCTCAAATGGACAAAGGGTAAAACTTAAAGTCTTGAGAGTTTAATCAGCGCATACCATGCCTATAGAATTTCGCAAATACAGAAATCTGTTATAGTCTAAAGGTTGAGTGAACATGTCTGCAAGTTGCAGATCAGTAGGCAGGTAATGAATTTCTAATTCCTTAGTTTCAACAAGTTCGAGTATAAAATGATGTCTTATTTTAATATGCTTAGTTCGCGAGTGTTGAACCGGGTTTTTAGATATGTTAATGGCGCTTTGATTGTCACAATACAATTGTAATTGATCTTCTTTAATCCCATAATCGCTTAACATCTGTTTTATCCATAATAATTGGGCACATCAACTTCCAGCTGCGATATATTCGGACTCAGCCGTAGATAAAGATGTGCAATTCTGTTTTTTGCTACTCCAACCAACTAAATTATTGCCGACATAATAACAGGCACCTGAAGTACTTTTACTATCATCAGTACAACCGGCCTAATCAGCATCAGTATACCCTATGATGGTGCTATAGGTATCCTTGGTGTACCAAAGTCCAAGATTAAGAGTGCCTTTTATGTACTTTATTATACGTTTTACACTCGATAAATGGCTCTCTTTAGGGTTATTCTGGTAACGAGCACACAGACATACAACATACATTATGTCTGGTCGTGAGGCAGTTAGATAGAGTAGGCTACCAATCATACTACGATAGAGTGTGGAATCAACTGACTTTCCAGTTTCATCTTTACATAATTTAACAGTAGTACTCATAGGCGTTTTGGCGACTTTAGCATTATCTAAACCAAATTTCTTAACAAGGTCTAAGGCATACTTGGTTTGAGAGATAAAAAGTCCATCAGAATACTGTTTCACTTGAAATCCTAAAAAAAGTTGTAGCTCCCCCATAAGGGACATGTGAAATTCCTTATGCATACTAGCAGAAAAGGATTTAACTTCAGATGGTGAAGTAGACCCAAATATGATGTCGTCTACATAGACTTGGGCTATAATAATATTATTGTCAAAATGTTTGACAAACAGAGTCTGGTCATTTCCTCCTCTCTTAAAACCCTTATCCAACAAAAAGTTGGAAAGGCGTTCATACCAAGCTCTAGGAGCTTGTTTTAAGCCATACAAAGCCTTTTTTAGACGAAAGACATGGTTAGGGTATTTAGGATCAATGAACCCTTTGGGTTGTTCTACATATGTCTCTTCGGACAGAATTCCATTTAGGAAGGCAGATTTGGCGTCCATTTGATAAAGTGTGAATTTTAAGTAACACGCTATGGCGAAAAGAAGTCGAACAGATTAAAGACGAGTGACAGGGGCAAATGTCTCGCTGAAATCTATCCCTTCTATTTGAGAGTAGCCTTGAGCAACAAGTCTAGCTTTGTTTCTAAGGATTACCCCATTTTCATCAGATTTGTTTTTGAAAATCCAACGTGTTCCAATAAAAATTTTATTTTGAGGCCGAGGTACAAGATACCAGACATCATGAATGACAAATTGTAAAAGTTCTTCCTGCATAGCAGAAATCCAGTGAGTGTCATTCAATGCTTCATTAACATTTTTCGGTTCCACAAGGGAGACGAAACATGCATAATTAGCATAATTTCTTAACTGGGATCTAGTACGAACTGGCTCATTAAGATTGCCGACCACGTTGTCAATGGGATGATCTTTAGATACCCAGCCAGGTACTTCTGGACTCTCAATAGGTAATGAGTCATCTATTTCTGGTGAATCAGTTTTGATATCATTTTCATATTCAACCAAAATAGGTGATTCAGATATCTTATTTTTGACAATAGTGTCACTTACAATTACATTTATCGATTCCATAAGGGCCTTAGTACGCAGATTGTATATACGATAAGCACGACTGTTTGGAGAGTAGCCTAAGAAGATGGCTTTATCACCATGAGTTTCGAATTTAGACAGATGTTCTCTATCTTTACAGACATAACACTGACTTCCAAAGGTTCTTAGGTATTTCAGATTAGGCTTCTTACCGTACCACAACTCATAAGGGGTTTGTTTAGAGTTTTTCCTAAGATAGACCCTATTAGTGATGTGACAGGCAGTTCTAATAGATTCTACCCAAAAGTATTTAGGTAGGGGTTTGGCATGCAACATGACACGTGCCATCTCTTGAAGAGTTCAGTTTTTCCTTTCAGCAATGCCATTCTGCTGAGGAGTTTTAGGGGCACTAAATTCATGTTTGTAACCGTTGTAATCACAATATTCAACTATTCCTATGTCTATGAACTCTCCCCCTCTATCACTACGAATGCGATTGACTTGTGTGTCCTTCTCATTTTCAATTCTTAGAAGAATTTTCAAAAAATTCTGAAACGTGTCAGATTTATGTTTTAAGAAGGCAACCCAAGTGAATCGTGTGAAATCATCAACCATGACAAGGATATAACTGTGTCCACAAAGACTAACAGCTCTAGAGGGACCAATAAGGTCCATATGGATGAGATCTAAAGGTCTAGAGGTGAGAATGTCTTTAACCTTTTTATGCGAAGTCTTAACTATTTTTCCTTCCTGGCAATGACCACAGACAACACTTGAAATAGGTTTAATTTTATTAATTCCTCTAACAATCTCTTGACTAGACAATCTACCAAGGATATCATAACTTAAGTGACCCATACGATTATGCCAGATCTCATTGTCATCCATTATGACAATGTTACAGGTTTCAGAACTAGTCTTGACAGTATAACAATTGTCAGGTGTTCTAAATCCTGTAATAATGCATTCACCTTTATCATTTAGAATTTTACAATTGTTCTTTGAAAAGGTGACAGTATGGTCAGAGTCACAAAATTGTGATATAGTTAGGAGGTTGGCTTTAAGGCCTTTAACTAATAGAACATTTTCGAGAACAGGCATTCCTTCTTCTTTTAGGGTTCCTTTACCTATGATCTGAGATGAAACACCATCACCAAAAACTACTTTCCCACCAGCAAATCTGGTTTTGTTTAAAAGTTTGGTTTCATCTCCTGTCATATGTTTGGAGCATCCTGAATCTAAATACCAACCAGATGAAGTGTGTTCAGCTTTTAAGGCAGTGATAATAATGTTACACTTCATTTGTGGTAAAAGATCATCTTTTCTAACCCAAATAGCTCTAGTTTTAATTTTGCGCAAGTTTGCTCTCATTTCATAAATTTTCGAGACACAGCTTTTTGTCGAAAAACATTTGGAGCAGCAAACTGATTGTTGTGAAAAATTTGAGCTTTTGGTTTAGGGAAGTTTCTGGGAGCCTTTCTCTTAAATGAACTCTTAGTTTTGGTCTTTCTATTTCTGTAGTTAGAGTTCTTATCAGGTTGTCTTGGAAGGACATAATTGTTACGACTTTGCCTAGAATAGTTAAAGTTCTTGTAGACAGAAGTGTTGTAAACAGGGGTATTTAGACGTCTAGCATAACAACCTTCAAAGGAATGACCATAAATGTCACAGTAGGAGCAATATTGATTGCTCGAGGGATGAATTTCCTTAGGAAAACTTCTAAAGATAGGTTTGACAGCATTCTGTTCAGAAGTGTTATTCCTAGGAGGTATGGTCTTATAGGTAGAATCAGCCTTTCTGATTAAAGGACAGACGTATTTAGTCTTAAGTGCAGTGTCAGCCTTAGAAGTACTAGACTCTCCAATGTCTTTCTGTTGTTGCTTTTGATCAAATTCATTTTTAATCAAATGAAAGTCTGGACATGTTTCAATTGGTCTTTTGCCCCCAGACACAAACTTAATAGGTTCAAGTTTAGTAGTTTGTGGTTTGTTCTTAGGGCAAAATCCAATACCGGTTCTATCATCAGAATTGGTCTTGGAGTCAACAACAAAGTCAGTAAAACAATTTGAATTATTTTCAAACTTAGAAAACTTTTTAAAAACAGTAGGTGTCTTTGTTTTTGCTTCCTCCAATTCTAATAATGTTCCCTTGTATTTCATTTCCAGGGTTTCATTAGTTTTAGTCAACTCTTTTAATTTTTGATCAAAAGTTTCAATTACAGATTGATGAGTCAGACACTGGTTAGTGTACTCTTAAGCATTCAACTTCACAATAAGACTTAGATCATCTAATTTCTTAGTCAGGTCTCTAACAATCTTCTCCAATCTAGTGCCTTTTTTAAGAGTTTTAGCATACAAAGTATGGATATCAGGGAGGTCATATGTGTCTGAGTCGCTAAGTGAAGTGTGTGTAGTGACCCCTAACGATTCAGTTTTAGTACTCACGCACCCATTTGCATCGTCATTATCGAGATCACTTTGACTCACACACACGGAACTAGAACTAGCAACATTTTCAGACAATAAAGCATCTAGGCCAATCAAAGGAGTATTCACACAAGCAAGAGTAGGAGCATCATCATCACACACATGCATATCATCATTGTAAATGATCTTAGCATAAAAAGACATGCAAGGGTCAAGTACATTAGATGACTCAAGTTCCTCTTCATCAGAGTCACTTGAATCATTCCAAGTTTTACAGACATTGGCTCTATTGTGTGTGTTGGCTTTATTCAGATTAACTCTGCAGTCGTGAGCAATGTGACCTAGTTTCCCACATCTAAAACATTCAATCTTTTTAAGGTCTCTAGTGGGTCTGGAATTGTTGTCCTTAGAATGTTTGTCAAGTCCTCTCTCATGAGGTTTGGAATTAGACAGAGTAGGATATTTAGGCTTGCCTTGTTTAGATGCCTGTTTGTTTCGAAATTTGATAATTTTCTTAAATTGTTTAGACATTAAGGCAATATGATTATCTAGTTTGTCTATATCACACTCCTCATCAGAGTCAGAGTTGGTCAAAGTAGACTCAAGTTTGGGTATCTTAGAGGCAAAACTCAAGTTAGAGTTGGGTTGTTTTCTCTGTGAATGATTTAATTGTTTCTTAAAGTCTAATTCCATTTCCACAGTTCTAAGTTTGCTACTGAGTAACTCAGGGGTAAGGTTTTGATCATTCATTTCCTCAATAGCATACCTCTTATTGTCAAACTTTTGTGGTAATGACCTTAGGATTTTAGAAACAATTTCATTTCTATCATAAGTAATACCATTAGCATGCAACTTAGTGACTATATCAGTTAAGTTCATGTAAAAATCATCAAAAGATTCAGAGTCAGACATGATTAAAGAGTTGTACTGCTGGATAAGCATTTGAGTTTTAGCAGCTTTAACTCTTGAGTCTCCTTCATGGGCAGTGATTAATGTGTCCCAAGCTTCCTTAGAAGTGGCACAAGATGAGATTCGTTTGAACTCATACTCATTAATAGACATAAAAATGGCATTCTTGCCTTTATTGTTATTTCGAGAAATGGTTTTCTCTTCTTGGGTAAATTCACTTAAGATTTTCTTTACCCTCTCATCACTTCCTTCAGTGGCTGGTTTAGTAGGATAAGTGTATCCATTTTCGATAATGTCCCAGACATCATCTCCTAAAGTCCCTTGGATGAAGGCAACCATTCTTACTTTCCAGTAAGCAAAGTTGTTTCCATTAAAGAGCGGAGGTCTGGACAGATTACCAAACCTTTCATTCTTCTCGTCCATAGTTGGATTTTTTAGAAAACGATTTCACAAACACAAGATCTTTTGAAATAAAAGTTAACAGGGCTCTGATACCAATTGAAAAACGTCGCTAATGCCGTTTAACACAAGTTTAAACTGTATAAGCAACTCCGAATGTTTGTTGGAGAAACCCTTTTCTTTTGAAAATAAAAATTTATAAACAAGATGTGTTTACAAAGAAACTTATGTATGAGAGTAATTAAGATTGTGTAATCAGTTTTTAAAACTAAGGCGGTTTCAAAAATTCAACACACTTATAGAATGAGATGAGTAGATGAAGATAATCAACACAATGATTTTAACGTGGTAAAACCTCTCCCAACAGAGGAAACATCCACGGTGACTTCTAAATCACAAAAGCAAAAAATCCACTAATAACAAAAATCAGTTACAAACTATACAACATGCAAGCACACAAATCAACCTATTCTAAGTTTAGGAATATACCCCACTTGGCGTCCTTCTAACTTCTCATAGATCTGATTTGTTGATGATGTTCCTCCGTTTGCTAACTTCCTTTGCTTTAGCTTCTTTACGTCGACTCAATGATTTCAGATCTTAAACACAACACTTCCAGTGTAGTAGTGTGTTAAGTGTTAGTGTAGTGATTCCTATTCACATGCATGAACTCACACACACACTTAGATTTACAAACAGTCCTAGTAAATTACATATACAGTCTATATGCAGTGATTTTAATTTATTTCTTTCTCACAGAACTCAAATCCTTTTGACCTTTAAAGATAACCCAGATTCCACGGAGATCTTGCTTCAGAAATCGGTCAAGACCTTAATCAATCTCTTTTGAAAACTTTTATGAGATTGAAAACCCTCCAAGTGCGAATCCAACTAGGTCCGGATTAAGTTTCGTAAGAAAAGAAACCAGAAAACATTTTAAAAACCAGATCAGTAAGATTTTCGTAAATCAAGTATAAAAAATGCAGATCTAGTGAAAATGTAACATATAGTATGTAGATCTAACGTTTCTATGAAAGAGAAACTAGATCTTCACACAAATGTTTAAGTTGTGTACAAGATCTAAAGATCAAGAGGTTACAGCAACACAAGAACAAACCACTCTCTCTCACAAACACTCAGGTTGTGTTTGGGGTTGAAGGTATACGAAGGTTTGTTTCTGAGAAGATGAACTGTTTAGGGTTAGGGTTAGGGTTTGGCTAACAGGTTTCCCTTTCTCTCTCTTCTCTCTTTTCTTTTCTCTCTTCTCTCTCTCTTCTCTCTTCTCTCTTATTTTTTTCTCTCAGAAAGACGAATGCCCAAAAGTTTTCTAAGGCTGAGAAGAGGAGGGTATATATAGGGCTTAGGGAAGGTTCTGGATGCTCGAGGCAAATCAAGGGCTGAGATCAAGTCATGCCAGCTTTGACTTGATCCAAAGGTTATAAAACAGCGGTGGATTAAAACAATTCTGATTGGTTCATATGAATAGCACCGGGATTAACCAAGAACACATGCAGACCCTAGATAAGGAATGATCCAACGTTCAGCAGACATCCATCCAGCCCTCTCACATAACAAACACAAATTCATTCACCCGGAGGATGACAAGTGTTGGCCTGTGATTGGCTCTCACACGCGCATCAAACTAATTACAAAACATCACCCTGAAGTCTCTAGCGCTTTGAGATCGTACCCAACCAAACATTTTAGTGAAAAATGAAGTTTCCAAAATATAATATTAACCCCACAAATTATATTAATAAAAACCTTTATTAAAAAAAGTTTAAAAAGGTTTAAAAATTCCCAAAAAATTATTAAAGCTCCAATTCAAGGGGAATTAAACACACACTCAATTTTAAGCAATATGAACACATGTATGCACTTCTAATTGTGTGTAGTATGAACTTCTAATTGTGTGTAGTGTGATTCATTTTATATCAACATGGATCATTGAAGAGGATTAGAGAGATAGGTTCTGAGGCTTTTTGGTTTCTAGGATGGACTACCAATTTTGTCAATATTTCCAAATTAGTTGAGCACTTATACAATGTAGACTTAAGCAAGTCAAAGGTATAAGGTGCTTCATTTATTAACACTTTACTGCTTTTTTGTTCCACGAGTTAGTATTGCTCTTGTTCCTATTGTAGCAGGATCTCTGGGTGGTGTTTCAGAGAAGAACCCCCATGTAAGTACTTAGTCTACTTAGACCTTTTGAACTTGCATTTTCTGTGCAACTGCTTGCTGACACTATGCAGTTTCCTTATTTTTAGGTTAGCGTCACAATTGTTCCTATGATTTTGGAACATCCGGCGGAGGTTGTTGTATGAGGGGTATTATACTATTATACCATGCTTTCTTTTTCATCTCCACTTGCTTCTTTCTTTTAACTGTGCAAGTAGGCTCGTCCTCGTGCCCATGTTTTCTTATTTTCAGGTTAGCAAGGCGGTCATCCCTAGTTCTGCGGGACATACTCTGAGTGCTGTACTGCACACTCCCAAAGTATTAGACTGTCATACCTACATTATTTTCGTCTGTTGGAGTTAGTATTTTTTTCATTTGCTTTTGTCAAAAGAAGTACTAAATATTGTCTATCTTCTGTTAGGCCGATGTTCAGAGTCACATGGTGCCTCCTCCATTTGACGAAAACATACTAACCCCTCTGGGCTATGGGGTATGATTTTTCAACCCTTGTTTCAATTTGAGTATGGATGTTCCACTATCTACTTCTTTCTTTCTATGTAACTTTTCTCTTTTTATTCCTCCTTTTGTAGGATCCAGTTGGTGAGCCTGTTGAGATGACTGGTGAGGCCGATAAGAGTTCTGAGGCCACTGGTGATGCCGGCTTTGGTGAGGATTCCTTTATTCTTCTTTCGAAGCTTGAGTCTCAAAACACAGGTTGTGATGATATATAGGTAAATTCTCTAGGATTTTTCATGAGTGCACTGCGGCGCTCAGAGTTCCCTTCTAGATTTCATACGCATGAGCGAGGGGTATTGGAGAGGATCTTAGAGCACCACCCTAAGACTTTTATGTCTAAGAGTGTGCCTAATATTGATAGCCTCACGGTCTTCAACTTGAAGGCCCTAGCCAACCATCTTCACGAATTCTTATCTACTTCCCCTACTAACATGACCACTCGGAGGGCTACACTGTTCCTCCAGGCTCTTCATGACCTCCAGCGCTGATATCACTTCCAATTGGACTGACTTGACACTTCAGTCTGTCACTTTTTTGGTGTTACTTTTAAGAATATGATAAAGATCCATACTTCCAAACAGTTGAGGGTGCAGCACCACTATGCTGAGGCAGCTCGGATACAGGATCAGATTTAGTCCCTCTAGGTCAAGGTCGCCAAGTTAAAGGCTAGTGATGCTGAGGATGAGGCCAGGATGGCTAGGCTAGAGGATAAGCTTGTTGAGGAGGCCCTTCCTACGCAGACCTACGCTCCTAGAAGGACTTATATTCCATTTTGTCTAATGGGTAGCTTGTCTTATTGTGTAGGCCTCATTTTGTATATTTTTTCATATGTAAAGAACTGCTGACTTATTAATGAAAGATCTACATTGGCTTCCATTTACTGTTTATTCTTTACTTCTATCTGGATTTGGTTATCTGCTTAGCATAATCTGCTCCAATTTTCTGTGACTATTTAGTCTATTTGAACTTCCCCATGAAAATCTGTTACTAAAGTCGTTTAATATAAAATTATACTATTTAAGTAACTCCGAATTATTTTTTGAAGAAACTCTTTTCTTAAAATCAAATCAAATTAATCACAAGAAGTGTTTATAAAAATATGTACGAGATGTGTTCAATATTTGTTAACAGGTTTGATAAATCAGTTTAAAAACTTTAAACTCAGCACAACCAAGAATTAGATGAGAAGATATAGAAACATTAAGAACAAAGATTTTTAACGTGGTAAAACCTCACCCAACTGAGGAAACATCCACGACTCCCTCTACGAAGTAAACAAAAAATTCCACTAAAACAAATTAAAATAGTTACAAACTATACAACACACATGCACACAAATCAGACCTATACAAGTTTAGGAATGTACCCACTGGTGTCCTTACAACTTCTCTGCAGTTCTGTTTGTTGATGTTGTTCTCCCAGTTTGCTAACTTCCAATTTGTTCAAGTTCTTTAAGTCGACTCTTGTTCTTAGATCTTATAACCAACACTTTTAGTGTGGTAGGGTGATAGTGTTTGTGGAGGTGTTTTCTAACACATGCATGCACACACACACACACACTTATTTTATACAAACAGTCCAATCAAATTACATATAAGATATATATGCTGTGATTTTCTATTTCTCTCTTCTTAGAAAACTTAACCTTATTTGACCTTTATTATAATCCCAGAATCCACGGCTATCTTGCTCGAAAGACGTATCAAGATCTTAATCAATCTCAAGTTTTGAAAATATTTTTGAGATTGAAAATCACTAAGTGCGATTACAACTAGGTCGAAGGTCTTGTTTCAAAAGAACTAGAAACAGAAAATGTTTTTGTTGATTTTGTAGATAAAAACATTTACAGAAACAAATCAACAAATATTTTCTCAAGATGAGAAACAATATATGCAGATCTATGTGTAATATAACATGCAGTGACTTAGATCTAAGATTTCTATAAAAGTAGAAACCCAGATCTAAACAGATGTTTAAGTTGATAACAAGATCTGAGAACGAAGAGGTTACAGCAACAAAACTAACAAACCAATCACTCAAAATCTCTCAAACACTCAAGGTTGTGTTTGGTATAAACTGGTTTTGAAAGAGTTTATGGTTTGAATATAGTTTTGGACGATTTAGGGTTAGGGTTTCCTAACTCTGGTTTCTCTCTCTCTTTTCTCTCTTCTCTCTTTTTTCTCTCTTCTCTCTTTCTCACTCGAATGAACAAAGTGGAAAAAGTCTCAAATGGTTGAGGGTAGGGGTCCTTTTATTGGAGGCTGAGAATATTCGAGAATACAGACCAAAATCAAGGGCTAGGATCTGGTCTTGGAGGATTGACTTTGATCCAATGGTTTAAACAGAGGCGGTGATTAAAACGCTTCTGATTGGCTCAAATTGGTTTCACCGGGATTGTATAATAACGCATGCATATCATTGATAAAACTTAATCCAAGGGTTGAAACAACGTACATCAATCATCTCACAGAAAAAACACAATTGAGGTCGTTTATAGCTTGGCAGATGTAGGCAATTGATTGGTTGTTACACGTGCATCTAAACTAATTACCCAGCATGCCTTATAGTCTCTGGCGCTTTCGGATTCTACCCAAGTGAATTTTCAGCCAATAAACCAACAATCCAAAATAGCAGATTGACCCCAATATTTTTAAAACCAAATTTTAATTAATAAAAAACTTATTTTAAAAGTTTATAAAATTCCCCAAAAAATATTTAAAATCAATTTTAGGGATTTAAACACACTCAACATATATACACACAATTATATGCAATATAAAATGTATGAATGCAATTCTAATGTGTGTGAGTGTTGGTAAAGGTATCTAGATTAATCAAGCAAGAGGAATAAAATTGCAAACCAATCTCTAAGGTTCTTTGGTTTCTAGGATAGACACAATTTTGTCACAATTTCCAAACTAGATGAACACTTATATAATACAGACTCAAGTGAGTCAAGGGTATAAGGTTCTTCACCCCATGTATAGTACTTGTGTATTATATGAGTGTGTTGGCATTTTGGAGCTGCCCCTTCAAACTGTAGGCTACTTGCATATTATCTGAACAAGTTAATAGTTTAGAGTTGCCACCATGACTGCGGGGTACTTGCATATTATCTGAGCAAGTGATATATTTTAGTACTGCCTTATCTAATTGTGGGATACTTGCACATATCTGAGCAAATTAATATTTTAGAACTGCCCTTTTTAACTGTGGGGTACTTGCATATTATTTGAGCAAGCTGATATTTTAGAGTTGCCCTTTCTAACTGTGGGGTACTTTACTATGCACATTCATTTCTTAGGGAATAACTGGGAGAAAAGAGTTAGCTCTTATCCTCCCCACAAACTTTAAATATAATTCACAAATAAAAATCAATATATTTTTTTAGAAACACTGTCCTTAGTCAATAGGGTCCTTATTTCAAACGGTTTATTAGGAAACATTTTTCCTACAAAAATTTAGAGGGGGGGGGGGGGGGGTGTAGCCACCCTTTTCTCCACAATTTCTGATAACTAGTTAAGTAAAGATTTTCTTAAAGAACAAACGTTGGAACTTATTCTCTAGGCTATAAATCTAGTTGTGAGAAAATAATATATTTTTTATTATTACTTAGAGGATGTCCTCCTACTGGTCTAGTGGCTATGATAAAACTATTTGGCTGTTATGTTCAGAAGGACTTTGCCCAATATACTTTTCTCTTAGGATGGATGTACCCCCCCCCCCCCCAAGTGTAATGAGCAAAGTTCTTTTTATCTATATCCTCTTCTAGCCTATGAGAGAGTATTTCTAAGAAAATATTTTGGCAGATCTACCTTATGCAACAAGTAAGCAAACAAGATAAGAATAATCATGCAATGATAAAAAGGGGCTACTATTCATTTCTTTTCATATTGTATATTGTTTGCAAGATAATGTTACTCTATCATTTTTACAAAAATAACTTTTCTGGTGGTAGAACAAGCAACTCAAATTCTTCAAAAATAAATGAACTTTAACAAAACAAGGCATAATACCTTTTCAGCCACTTGCAACTGATGGATTGGAGACAGTCACTCTCCGGCTCCGAGATCTGGAAGTATCCTAATTTTCCTCCCCCCTCCCCCCACTATAAAGTGGCCTTCCCACTTGGGTTTGAACTTTGACACCGACATTTTACAGAGGTGATGAGTGAATACTTACAAGACCAAGTCTCCCACCTAAAACTCTCAGGGATTGACTAAGTTCTCGTAAGCTCTGGACAGCTACTGGGTATAGATTTTGAAGTTCTCTTGTGCCTTATCTCTGTGCTCATCCAGTGCCTCCAATTACACATGTCGTGGGTCAGGGATAAGTTCATTGCTTAGAGCGACCCTAGCTGAGGATACCCCAATGTCATCAGCTGGTCATAATGTTTGGCACCTCCTATGTGGTAGGGCTCATGTGCCTCCTTCAACACTCTTCCCACATCCTCTTTGGCTATTAGTGCTTTCTCATTTGATCACTTCTTATAGAGCTTCCCTTATACTAGGTCGAAATGGGCAACTCTCTTTCATAAATAAATCTCTTTTACTTTTTCTGCAAGCAGTAAACCATTTTTCAAATAAGCTATGTAGGGTTGCCTTCAATCTTCAAAGGCCTCTACAAAATTAGCTTCTGCTGGCTAGTAAAATTGGTTTTGGTACTTTAAACAACTCTACTGCAGACGAGCAACTTATGTGCTCATGGTGGGATAATATTAGCCCCTCGCTGCAGTCGGTGATACAGAGAGACATCTGTATCCCCGTAATGCTTCTCGTGCATCGATGTCAACCTCTCTTTCTTCCTCCTTTCCTACACACCTTGATAATAACCCACAAGGACCTTTATAATAAAGTGTTCCCTGCAACAGGTGGTAATTATCCAGTTCTAACATCTTTATCATTCCTTCTCTTATTTCTAGCTGCTTCACAACTAGGGACCTCCAGTCATTCAGGTCATCTCTTAGAGGATCAGGGATCTCACTGTGGGAGACACTGTTCTCCACCTTACTGTGATAGTCTCCTTCGACTCATCCATGTCTAATTTGTGGGCTATTGTAGTTAGCGTGTTAGGATGCCTATTCATTGTTCGTGCATGCCTCTCAATGGTTACTCAGTAACTACCCCACTAGCTTCTGTATAATGGATCTGTAAGGTGCCAATTTAGTATGTTTGAGGGCGAACTACCCATCAACTTGTTTCACCACAAGGTTAAAGTCCCCTCGTATACATAATATACTCTGATGCCTCTTCGGAGCGCTTCCAACATTCCCAAAATGAGACTCAGCCTCATTATTCGATCATTTTAAGTCTAGCTTAAAGGAGAGAGTTATGTTCTCCTCATCATTTAATAGGTTAATGCCCGCACCTCCTGTTACCTGCCAGGCTTGCTTGAAAATTTTCTCCAGGTAGCTCTTTACTGGGGGGCTCAAAATTTCCACTTGGTAAGCGGGCCAACAAATCTGATACTGCTTGAATATTGATGGCTTTGGGTACTATGCACTTCAGATCATACTCTGATAAAATTAAAAACTACCTTAAAACACGTCCTACCAGGACTGACCGTGCCAGGAGGTACTTGATAAGGTCACACTTAGTGACTATATGGACCGTGAAGGCTAGCAGGTAGTGTCTCAATTTTTTAGCCACGAAAACTAGGGCGAGGCAATGTCTCTCAACATTGGTATATCTTGATTATGTACTCGAGATCACCCTCGACAAGTAATATATCGACTTCTCTACTCCTTCCTTCTCTTGAGCCAACAGTGCTCCTATGGACCTTTCTATTGAAGTGAGATAGAGTAGCATTGGTGCCATAGCTTCCAGCAGAATCATCGTGGATGGAGAGGCCAAAATTTCCTTAATCTTCTTAAAGGCTTTCTTTTGTTCCTGCCCCCCCCCCCCCCAGCTCTGCTTAGCATTTTCCTTCAGTAGGGGTGTAAATGGGTGGGTCACCTCTGCTAATATAGGTATGAACCTTCTTAGGTAAGACACTTTTCCTAATAAGCTCTTAAGTTTCCCCTGACTCTTCGAGGGTGGCATCATCACGATGGCCTTCTTCTTTTATGCATCAGCCTGCACTCCCTACCTATTCACTACAAACAAAAAAAACTTCTCTGTTGTGACCCCAAAGGCACACTTCGAACCGTGCATCTACATCTTATACCTGCGGCATCTTTCAAACACTCTTCGGAGGTCCTGTATATGCTTGCTTTCTCTCTTGGACTTCACAACCAAGTCATCCACGTAGAATTTCAGTATATCATGAAACAAATCATGGAATATTGCCATCAAGGTTCGCTGGTACGTGGCCTCGACGTTCTTTAATTCGTATGGCATGACCGTATAGTAAAGGTTTCCCAATGGCATGTGGAGGGCAGTCTTTTTTTCATCCACCAGGTCCATTGTTATATGATTATAATCGATGTACCCATCCATAAAACTATACATTTCATGTCATGCGGTAGCATCTACTAAGTTGTCTATACTTGGTAGGAGAAACTCATCCTTAGGGCATTCTCGATTTAAGTCACGAAAGTCCACACAAATTTGAATTTTAATCTTGTCCTTCTTCGACATAGGTATAATGTTGGAGAGCCACACAGGGCGTTGAATGGGTTTAATGAACCCCATCGCCAACAGTTTCTCCACTTCTAAATTTATCTTTAGGTCGATCTCAGCTTTGAATGTACGGTTTGCATTTTTAACTGGGAGAGCATTTAATTTGTAGGAGGTCACTTTCGGGTCTATCCCTGGTATTTCTACGTACTTCCAGGCAAATACATCTGTGAACTGTTTGAGATGGTTGATGACGTCTCCCTTCTGCTTTGGATTTAAACTCTTGGAAATTAGGATGGGTCTACTTTCACCTCCTTCTACTCCCAAGTTGATTCATCTAGCTCTTGTAACTGCTCCCTAGGTCCATCTTTCATGTATTTCAAAGCATCTTCGGGCTCCTCAATATGTTCAGTGATGTGGGACTCATCCATCATGAAATACTCTGGTGTCAGTTCGGCACTCTCATCCCAGAATGCCACTCATATAGACCATTATAAACGGTATATAACTTTTCCATAAGGTAGGATCACCTTTTCATAAATTTGAGGAGATTTGGCTACCTCCTCTACCTTCCTTTTTTCTTTTTGCTATATGGGGAATCAGCCTCTCCCCCAAACGATCGTGGTTAGACTTCTTTGGCTTAGCACCGCCTTCAACCACTTGCCTTTTCTTTAACTTTCTTGCAGAACTCTTCCTTTCTTCATCTAGCTCTATGAAAAACGCTGCATCCATAAGGTGGGCCTCCTCAACAGAGAATGGCTTATGTGCTGCTTTGATTATGATCTTCATTCCTCGAATGTTGGCTTTTGTACATTGGTGGTACGTGAAGGGTACTATGCCATAGGTATACATCCACACCCTTCTGGTCAAATCCTGAAATCACCAATGACACAGGTAATATTTTCTCTTGATCGATTCCCATCTCATACAACGTAATGATTGGCATAATATTAATGGATTCCCCTTCATCTATCAATGCCCTGGGGAAGGAGATTCCATTGATCATAGCTGTCATGTACAGCGGTCAGTTGTAAAAATAGGGCACCTACCTATCTGCCTCAAAGAAGACCACTTCAGAAGTGTATCTTTTGATCAACCTCCCAATTGGTCCCTACCAATTTAGTGACGGGTCTTCGCGTAGCTGCACCTCTTCCAAAACCTTCCTTTTGATGACTACTCTAGTGTCATACTTCACTCCTATCTATTGAAAGAATCGCTTGAACTTAGAACTCCTTACTATGGCTTCAAATTCAGTCTAAGTCCATTTCATACATTTGGGCATTACAAATATACTCTGCTTTAAATATCCCTCCTTCATCCAGAGCAAGGATGATATCTACTTTGTCTTCTAGGGTGTTCACTTACTTAACTCCCTTACCTCCAGTCTCTTCTTAGTTTGGATTAAAAAACCACTCCTCGCGCCTCATTTCCTTTTTAATTCTTTATTCACTCTTAAGTGCTAACCCTTCTAGATCCTCGCATATTTTCTCACTGCCTTCTCACTCCATCTGGTCTCGAGTTTCATCTTCATCATATGCTACTACCATATTTATAGTACCATAATGATGCACTGGGAGTGGGTTCTCATGAGCATCTACGGTAGGTATTTACAAAGTAACACGGGTCATCTGCTCGTCATTGATCCTCCATAGATAGTAACAGTCTTTGGTGGAGTGTTGCACCCTCTGATGTAACTCACAATACTTGGGATTATTTTTGTCTACTGCTATTAGAGTTTTCCTATTTAGATGAGGGGGGCCTACTACCCCCTCTCATAGTAATGTACGATAGTAGTCCATTTGTTCCGCTACGCTGCAAGGCAGCGATGGTGGGGGATTATCTCCAAACTTCCTCTTGCTAGCTGGGTTGTTACTTTTGGATCCAGGGCCTCTATTCTTGCCTTAAAACCTCCATCCACATAACTAACTGCTTACCTCCTCAAGACTTGAAATCTTCCAGAAATCAGTGGCACTTGTATCCTCCAACTCGAAGACCTAGGCTTGATTATCATGGCTATATTGTTGGCAGCCCTGGTGAACTCTCTAAAAGTTCCATCATGGTTATATTCTTCCAAGATCCCCTAGACACATATTTGTATCAACCTTGTCTCTTCCACATCCTCATGGATATCTACTTCCCTCTCACGAAAACGTTTGATATATTGCATCAACTCTTCACCAGGCTTCTGCACCTCCTTTGCTAGGTGTCTCAACATGAATTCATACTCTGCTACAAATTTTTTTTGGAGGAACTTCTTATGCATTTCCTCCTATATGGGGATACTTTTGGATGCCAAGTGGGAGTACCACGTGTTGTCCTTCCCACTGAGAGTCTTGGAGAACTACCTCAACCTCAGATTTTTATCATTCCCATGCACCCAAGGTACTTAACAAATCTTTTCGCGTGCTCTCTTGGATTCTCCCCTTTGCCATTGAACTTGATAAATTTTTTTGGAATATATCCCTTTGGGTATGGCTTCTCATTCATACCTAATGGGTAAGGATCCTGTATCTCCTCATATAGATGAGAAGCTTACCTCTGAGAGGAGAGAACAACTTTTATACTTCTTCCATGGTAATAGACTTGGAGGGAGATTCCTCCAAACCCACACTCTTTGCTGCACGTGAGCTCAATGGTCTCACAACTTGCTCTGGAACCATCTTTCGTGGTTGAGCCACATCTAATGTCACTGTTATTGTAGCGGTTGCCCCTCAAAAGAGGGTTGTTACTGGTGCTACATAACTTTGAAAGAAGCTGGCCAAATCCACATTATTTTATTTCAGAAACTCAAAAAATATGCTCATGAGATTCATACCTGCCATTGGAGTTATTGTTGTTGTACTGGTCTGCCCTCCCTGAGGAGTAGGCGCTCTAGCTCCGATCACCATCACTTCTTCTTAGATGGTCTGGCCACTTTAAACTCCCTTTTTGGGTGTAGTGTCTTAAAGAATCAACTGCTTAAAAGCATTAAAACCTTCCTTGTCCATAAAAGTGACGGTACCTCCCTAACGGAGTTGCCAAATATAGGAGGGTAGTGTAACTGGGGTCTGGCAAGACACTGAAATAGGTGGCGCGTGACCCATTTCAATGAACTCTGCCTCCAAGTTCTTCAAGGGTTTCTAGAGCAGCACCTGGTAAAACCTACCCTTTTTAGTGAAAATGGAACCAAAGATAGAACCACCTCCTATAAGAAGATGAACTTCACAACAATAATAGCAACTTTTCTCAAGAGGATCTCCTGAGAATGATGGTTGTTAGTGTGGGAGTGAAGAAATAAGCACTTAAAACTTAGAGAGAGAGAGAGAGTAGGGATAGAATACAAGGTGGTCGGGTGTGATTTTGACAAAGTAACGGTATGACTTGAGTTTCTTATCTGATTTGACCTCACCAGTGGTCCTTTTTATAGGTGAACATGGGACTGGTTTGGGCCTTTTGGGCGCCAAAAGCAAGAGGGAAAAACTTAGAGAGATAAGGTTTAACATATAACTTTTATCCCTATTAGGTATGCAGTCGCATGTCCCCTCTGACAGACGACACCGGGTGTGAACCAAAGTCAAAAAGAAAATATGTCTCCTAATGGAGATAAAATATATGATTGGATAAATATCTTTTGAAATGGTAACTTGTTGTACAAACTCTGTATCTTTGAGAGGGGTGTCGAGGACCACCTCCTCTAAAACCATTAAACTTGAGAGGGGACTTTGAGGACCCCTTTCTCTAAAATATTTTTTACTTGAGATTGGCCTTGAGGACCTCGTCCTCTAAAATTATTTTTATAAAAAGTTCATTTCTTGTGAGCAACCTCTTGGTTTCTCACTTCTATTATGACTAGGTGACCCCTAGGGTCTTTCTACTAGTATTCTCTCAATCTTAAAGTGTTAAGTGGTTGAGCTTGATCAACAAATCTTATTCCTCAGCCACCAAGCCAAAACTCCCAAAGGATCCTATCTGGCCTATTTGAGCCCTGCTTGCTCAACTAGGCTACCTATACAAGAAAGTGAAATATTAGTACTTTAATATTTTCTAGGTAACAAACCATGGAGAGGAGGTCACTCTAGGTGGACCTCCTCGCCTTTTATAATTTTTTTGGTAAGTCATTTAGGAGTAAAGTGATTATTTATCGGGAAGCCTCTTCACCCTTCTTCCCTTTGTACTTTGAAGTTATCCGGGGCCGAGGGGGTTTCTCTCAGTGAGCCCCCTTGCCTTGGCCTTTTTCTATGGTCTCAATACCTTTGGAGGGATTGCTCGTTTCTTCCCTCCTTAAACTTGCCTTTTTCTGTGGCTTGATCTTTAAGGACGAGGAGCTCCTCATGGTGGGCCTCCTCGTCTTAACTTCATTTCTTGTTATTTTGAGCTTTGGTGATGAGGGGTTATTCTGTGGTGGGCCTTATCGTCCTAACTCTATTTCTATGATCATTGAGCTTTAGGGATGAGGTGCTCTTCGTAGTGGGCCTCCTCGTCCTAACTTCATTTCTGTGATCATTGAGCTTTGGGGATGAGGGGATCCTCATGGTGGGCCTCCTCTTCCTAACTTCATTTTTGTGATCTTTGAGCTTTGGGAACGAGGGGCTCCTCGGGGTGGGCCTCCTCATCCTAACTTCATTTCTATGATATTTGAGCTTTAGGGACGAGGGGATCCTCATGGTAGGACTCCTCGCCCAGTTAGATTTTGTCTTATCTAGAACACTCTTCAGAGGGGGTTGCTCGTGATGGGTCCTCTCACTATGTGGGCATGCTCACCTATTTATTTAGGCAAATGGGTGAGCACCCTTCTACAAGGAGCATAAGACATTATGATTTATGTCTAATCGTCAATCAATTCACGGGGAAATATGAAGCCAAGGACCTAAGGATGCTCGCTTATCATAATAAGGCAAGAGGAATATTGAAGGCTTTTAGATTTATGTCAATAGTACAGTTGCCAAGGAATTGCAACAGTCATATTATTTCCTTATCCATACATGCATCAACAATTAATACTGATCTGAATAGGATGACTGGAATAAAGTATGGCAACCGAACAAGAATAAATGATTTAGAGGTTATCCTAGAAGTCATGTTGTCTAAATCGGTCCCATTTTGGATAGGCCCCATCATCACCTATCTAAAGAATGGAGACTTATCTGAAGATGGTAAATCAACTCAGAAAATGAAAATCCCGTCAACAAGATTTTGCCTCAACTTTGAGTGGAAACTTTACCGATGGTCATTCACATACCCACTTCACCAGTATGTCCACCCAAATTAGTAGATTATATCCTTGGCGAGACGTATGAAGGAATTTTCGAAGCTCTGCAGTGGGGAGATAGTTTTCTTATAGAGGTATCTCAGGTCTATTAATGGACTTTCACGCAGAAAGATATCATTCGGTTCATACGCAAATGTGCAAAGTGTCAAGAGCTCTCCCCCATCATCAAGAACCTCATCGATGATCTCAAACCTTTCATAATTTAATAGCCTTTTGTTCATTGGGGCATTGACATTGGGGGGGCCTTTACCTACAGCACCAGGAAATATGAAGTGCCTAATAACCTCTACATATTACTTCACCAAGTGGGTGGAAGCTAAATCATTAACTCATATTAGAGAGGTCGGTGCCAAATAGTATGTATGAATACCATCAACAGGTTTGGTATTGATGAGTGCATTATTTTATATGAATTATGCCCAAATCTAGGCCTTGTTAGACCCATTGTATCTTAAATAATGAGTTTTTAGAGTCGTTTTCGTAAAATAAAAGAAAAATACAAGTTTGAATAAAATTCGAGTTAAAATGCAATTTTAATAACTTCAGAGGTAAAATTGTAATTTCAGAAACTTTATGGGCCTGAAAATACTTTTTAAATATTTATCTAGGCAAAATAAAGTTTCCTCTGAAATAAGGTTGAATTTGGAGTTAAAATGGAAAAGTTATGAATTTCGGGGTCAAAAATACAAATAAGGGTAAATTTGTAATTTCCTAAACTTTATGGGGCTGAATTTCAATTAATATCACTTGTTGTATACTTTTACAGGTACCCTTAAATTTTGGTGAGGATTGAAGGTCAAAAGATGATTTTAGAAGCTTTAGGGTCCAAAGAATGAATTTGAAAAAGTGGTGAAGATAAGGGTTATATATTTATGGAGGCATATTATTATCAAAGTGATGGGTTGGTGTAATGGTTAGACTCATGAAGGAGCTTTAGGTCAAGGGTTCAATTCTTGACAAACCCATTAATTTTTCAGCAGCTGCCACATCGTCGCCCCGTCATTGACCACATCATCAACTCAGCATCTGCCATGTGGCAGCCTATTGACCAGTCAACACCACATCACCAGCGATTCGTCACATCATTGTCTCCACGTCAGCGCCATATCATCATAGAGTTAGTAGCCACATCACCAATCAGCGCCTGGTCAGCAAGCCCAGTCATCGACTAATCACAACCCAGCAGCCGCTACTTGGCATTTCGACGTCACATCATCAGCGCCTAGTCAGGAACTGCCATGTCACCAACCTCCAAGTCATCAAGTCGATCAACAATGAACAACATTCAAAGTTATCAGCTATGAAAATCTTTATAGATAAACATGGATTTCAAAATCCCAACAAGACTCCGAATCAGATTTTGTGAATATTGGTTAATAAATTTTAAAATTCATTTTTTACCAATTAAAATAGGTGTTTTATACCCATTCAAATACCCTACGCCTAAGCCTATAAATAGGACTATTGGGTTCATTATTTTGGGGAGGGTGGTAGAGAGAGAACTTTAGAGAGGGCCAATAATTATTTTGTGAGTGGAATTTTTGTCAAGATTATTTGTGACACATCAATTGTAAGTTTGTTTATTTAATGAAATTGAGTATTCATTCTTGCAATTTTATTATGTCTACAATTATGCTTGCTTAATCTCCTCACTAGGACTAGGTGAAATTTATCATTTGTGATTAATATTGTGTGTGATTTAATTTTGTCTTTATTTTTCGATGTGTGCTAAGCGTTTTAAAAATTCGGTATTCATTTAAAACGACACGAGAGTGCGTTTTAAACCTTCGGCATTGTTTGAAAAAATCATTTTTATATTTTAAGTATGCGTACTTTTTGATGGGTTATACTTTTTATTAAATTGATTGATAGCTCATGCTTAAAGACTATATTTTGAAATTTAAAAGTCAACTTTTTAAGGGAATAGGGATTTTAGGCGTCTAAATTTAGAGACGTTAAATTTTATTTTGGACTTCTCACGTATTATTTTTCTGAATTAAATACAACAAGAGTCGATTTAATTTGAGTTATAAAATCGGGAATGACGAATTTAAATTATTGCACAGTGTTAGTTTAACGTAATAAATGGATCCAACGTCCTAGTTTTCATGCTACCTTGATTATATCTCTCATACTCCTATTTCTTGTTTGTGTTGCTTAGTTTAATATTACATCTCATACCCAACACAATTTAGTCTAGTGGGACAGTCACAATTATTTTTAAAGAAAAAATTAATAAATCTCTGTGGGTTCGACCCGTACTTACACTTGCTATTCTATAATATCCCGTTCACTTGCGGTATTTTATAAATTGACAACAGGTTTTCCCAGATCCCTAGTATTAGACAACAGAACTCAATTTGACAACAACGTCTTTAGATATTTATATGTAGAATATAGGATTTGAATTCACTATGCTTCAGCAATATTCCCGGTATGTAGGGGGAAAGAAGAAATCACCAACAAGACTCTTCTTATTAGGGTCAAACTATAATTAGATAATGCAAACAGAAGATTGGTGGACAAACTTCCATCCGTCCTTAGGGCCTACAGAACAACGCATACCCGATAAACAAGGGAAACCCCATACACCTTAGTATATGCAATGGAAATCATCATACCAGTAAAAATAGGATAACCAATGCTAAGGATTAAATTCTTTACGGACAACCAAAATAAATCCCGCCTGGATCTTGAGCTCGACCTAGCAGAGGAACAAAGAAAGCAGGCTTTCATTCACCTTGCAGCACATCAACAAGATCTCACTAAACAACGCGATCGAAAGGTCAAAATAGGATTATCCAAGTCATTGATCTAGTGCTCAAAAATCTTCTGTCAGACGCTAAGAACCCAATCCGGCAGAAAATTGGCACCAATTGGCAAAGTCCATACATAGCAGTTTCAAAGGGAGGGGCGTATCATACCACCTGGAGGAGTTGGACTAAATGCCAATTCTTAGGTCATGGAATGCCACGAATCTCATGAAATTTGATCATTAAGTAGATAGGTTACTTTTGCAAATATTTAGTTCAATAAAGATGATTAATGTTAATAAATGTGTTTCTTTTATAAATGGTGTCTCCAAGATTGAGCTCCATCATTAAACCCACTTAAAAATAGTGGTACAACTCAATATGGGTTGGTTGATCTAGAATAGTCATAAACTCACCTAACAATGGGTGGTACAATTTAAAGATAAGTTGGACGCCTAAGATTTTACGTCAATCTGACCTAAAAACAGCGGTACAACTTAATATGGACTAGTCAACCAAGAGTAAGTATAAACCCGCCTAATAATGGGTCGTACGACTTAGAGATAAGTTGATGGCCTAAGATTTGGCATCAAACCCTCTTAAAAAATATTGATACAACCCAATATGGGTAGGTCGTCATAGAGACGGCATAAACCCACCTAAAAATGAGTGGCATGACTTAGAGATAACTCAATCGCCTGAGATTTGGCTTCAAACCCCCTTGAAAATAGTGATACAACCCAATATGGGTTGGTCGGCCTACAATAGGCATAAACCCGCCTAAAAATGAGTGGTATGACTTAAGAGATAAATCAATTGCCTAAGATTTGGCATCAAACCCGATGGAATACACTGGTATAACTTATAAATTAAGTTACATAAGAATTTTAACTTACCAATTTCAATTACTTGGTTAGTTATTTAGCCTCTTGATTAATTTTACAAGTCATCGGAGTCTAACATAAACAATAACTCCACCGACTACCAATTAAGTTTAATAAGAATGTTAACTTATAAATTTCAATCACTTGGTTAGTTATTTAGGCTCTTGATTAATATTACAAGTTAGTGGAGTCAGTCACAAACCACAACTCCACCGATTACAAATTAAGTTAAATAATAATGTTAACGTAAAAATTTTAATCAATTAATCAGTTATTTAGCCTCTTGATTAATTTTACAAGTCAATGGAGTCGATCGCAAACCACGACTTCACCTACTACCATTTAAGTTGAATAAAAAGGTTAACTTACAAGTTTATATTAACTGGTTACTTAGCCACTTGATCGATTTTATAAGTAAGTGGAGTCGGTTATCGACTATGACTTCATCGACTACCAATTAAGTTAAACAAGAAAGTTAACTTGCAAATTTGTAATGTACTGGATAGTTAATTATCCCATTGATTAACTGTACAAGTCAACGAGGTTAGTTGTAGTTCCACCAACTGTTAGCTAAGTTAAAAAAAAGGGTGTTAACTTACACATTTTGGTTAACAATTAAGCAGGTTAATTGTAAAGTTAAGCTACGAAGTCAACTATGCATTATAAGAATGATGAATGATAGAAAATAACTTTCATTAACTGAAAAAATGGCACAAGGCTGATAGAGGGTAGCCAAACGGATTAAAATAAAAAAGAAAATATAGAAAAACAAAAGCAGAAAACCTAAGGCATCCATGGGTGACCTCCCCCTAGCAAGCAACGACATTATTTCCATGATTGGTCGCCTCGGTAGGATCAATAGACTCAATAACCATTTACTCGACCTCTTGACCGGTTGCTAAAGAAGCCTAACCCTCGCCTATGATGGGCATTTCCAAGATGGGAATTTGATGTATGTAGGGTCGTTCTCTGGGACATTTCCCCTTTTGAAGACCAGTTAATCATTCAAGGTTTAAGGAAACTGACTCATGACCGTATAATTGTGTATCAGTCTCTTAGACCCCAGTCTAGAAAGTATTGTCAAACGATTACTTAAGGTTGACCTCCCAACTGGCCTCAAGGGAATTTTTTGTGCCTCTACAGAATCATCTTCTACAAGGTCTTTTGGATAATTTCCTTTGTGAGGGTCTGCAATTTAGCATCGATCTTTCTAAACTCCAATTCTAAGAGTTCTGCATATCTCATTATCTTTTGTTTATAAGCTTTCTCCTCCTTCAACTTTCCTTCAATACGGTGATTCGATTATTCTTCTATGTGAGGGTGTTTTTCATGACGTTGTTTTGGTCATGAAAACGGCAGTACTTCTTCAATAGGTGGTCGGTCCTGGTGGTCACCTCATGCGTTTCTTTCCTGGCTTGAAAGATATGAAAACGTAAAAAGTCATCATTGAAAAAAATCTAGAATATTTTGAAGAGTATAACAAAAGGCTGACTTACTAAAATGGAGTGATGTTGACCATCCTTGTGATGGTGCTCCAGTGTGAAGCTTCTCAAAGTCATCATGTCTCTAGGAAACATAAAGAATTGAGCCATCAAATATTCGGCCCCAATATTTTTATACATCGTATAACAACCTAGTAAATGCTAAGACTTTGCTTTTATTCATCTGAATTTGAAGTATGAATTTGAAATTTAAAATCTAAATCTGAAAAACATATTTGTTTTTATGTCTAAATGGACCTCTGAATCGATGTAATTAAACATATTCAGATTCATAGGTAATTTTACCTCTTAACCATTTAGAGGAAAATATAACTGTTAGACTCTTAATCATCTAAAAAATAAACGGTATTTGGTACCTCTTAAGTCCCTGAGTGGTTCAGATTCAGATTTAAGAGTTAAAAACAAATAACATTTAAGGCATCCCTATTGGTGAATTTTTGTGATTTAGGCAGCCTAGTCACCAAATTACGATGCTTGTCTTTGGATTGAATGTTATAAGTGATAGACCCATGAGAAGTCCTTAGGTCGTAACAATATATAATTTTTTTCATGCTCAGATTGGTTCCACAAATCTGGTTAATGGAAATTGTCCCCATTACAATCCAAAAAAAGCTTATGTTTGCTTGGATTGGAAGGTTTACATACAAATAGAGTAGTTCCACCAGTAATGGGTGAATGGGAAAATGAATTCCAACTATATTATGGAAACTTTCATGAAGGCAAATTATTTATTAATGTTATATACATCCTCATCATCTGGCGTTGTTCTTATCCTAACATTTCCAGGTTTGAGGTATTTTGTACGGAATTCCTCAAAAATATTGTCTGAGGTCACTTCATACTTCCTCAAATGCCTAGACTTGGTTAAAAGGAAATGAAAATAAAATATATAAATGGAAAATAAGACGAGTGGAGTGTTTGTGACTCAAGTTAGAGGGAGAAAGTGAAATTAAGGTTTCAAACCTCTAAAGTTTAATTACATGAAGTATAAGGGGTATTTGAAACCCCTTATACCCTTTACCTCCAAAGAGGAGCTGAAGTGATGACTTTCTTGGGAAGATATCCTCATTTCCTCTTCCCCCGGGTCACGAGCTTTACGCATTATAAGTGTCTGGGGAAGTAAATCTATGGCGCATGAAATCCTCTACATAGAGTTTATGTGTGTCATTACTATGATTATGCTCATACTAAGAACAAGTGGGACGCATTTCAGTTAATACACAACTATTAAAAAAGTCACGCCAACATGTGCATAATTAAACAAAGGCATAATAGGGTCAATCAGACCTAAATACTAACCACCCCAATTATAGGGGCAATTGAAAGGACTATGAGTCGAGCATGCCATATTGCATGACACATAGTGCTAAGAGGTTAAGGTGGTGTAGTCGTCCGATGATCATAGACTCGAGAAGAGAGAATCAAGGGAGATGATGATTGGATCTCGACAGATACAAATCTATTTTTTTCGACTACTTCAAAGATAAGATCAAGGAAGATAACCAATCGTTAAAAGACCTATAATTATAAGAAACTTGTATCTATACAAATTTATGTGTCCTCTTTTATATTGCACTTATATTCTAGGGCCGAATTGGTATTTAGTAATTATTGTAGGATTGATATCCCCTACAACATGTATACATAAAACTTAATCCATAACCCCAAAGAGAATAAAGATAAAATCTTATGGGGATTTCAAGGATGATAATATGTACACACATACTATGTAAGGAACAAGCATAAGGGAAAATGCATGAAATGCACAATGTATGAAAATCCTCACCAAAAGTATATAAAAGATTAAAATATGAAAATGAAAGAACTCACACCCAACAAATGATCCCAATGAATCAATGCGTATCTAGGAAGGTACCTATAAAGACCCTAGATATCTTGTTCATCTACCTATCTAGGTAGAGGGGGTGTTGCCTCTCCCGAATCCTTGGCATGCACAAAGACTACGTCTTTCTTCCTCTAAACCTTATTTTAAGGAATCTCAGTCATAACTTTCTTTCAAGGATCGTTCATAGGTTTACATCTCATATGAACCCAACGTTATCTCCTCAAAGTAACTTTAATCCTGGGACATGTGTTTATATATGCCTATAAAAAGGAATTATTCTCATATCATGTTGATTCACCACCAAATCAATAATTATAATGAGATTACCAATCTCTATAAGCTCTCTTGATGGATCTCTTCTCTCAACAACCCTTGTATTTTCAAAGAATCCTTTTTTGTAACAACCAGCCATTTACATGTCGCATTTGAATGTCCATACAAATTGCAGTGGGAGCAATATGACACATTTATCTTCTAAACATGACTAGGCTTAGATTCACAAGCTTTCAATTCTTCTTGTTTTGCAAGATTATTCCTATTAAAGAAAAATTTGGCAATGTGGTTTGTTTTCCCATAAAATGAGCAACCAAAATTTGTAGGCTTAGGTACAGACTTAGAAATAAAAATCATGTTTTATTTCAAGATTATGTTACATGTTCCTGATCTTTTTAAAAGAAAATGATTCAAATGATGATTTGAATATTTCTTTTCCTTTTGATTTGGATTCATCAAAGTGAAGACCGTGCTTATTATTTCTCACTTGACCACGTTTAAAAACAATGATTTTAAGTACATTTGTTCTTTCAACCAAATCAAATTTCAATTTTTTGGCATGTTTGAGTTCAAGAGATAATTTCTCAAAATTAACTTTCAGAACCTCCTTCTGAAGTTTACCCCTTTTTTTCTCCTTCACAAGAATTTAATTCGACTTTTTAAATGAATCAACCTCTTCCAACAAGCTATCAATATTTTCATTTGATTTAGCATTATCCGTTTGAACACTTTTAAATTTCTTAATTTATTCTTCTTATTCACATTGAATTGTGTATATATTTGTTAAAATCTTGATGTTAGACTTGTTAAGCTTAAGGGATTCTTATTAAATTTTATCAAACTCTTTATTAATGTTCTCCTCAACATCATCATTGTCATAGGACGATCAAAGTATAAAATATGTGTGATCACACACGAGAACGAGACGAGAAATCACTAAGAGACCGATAAATGGACTATTTCTTCCTATTCTTGTTCATAAACACATCAAGAGAACTACTCGTTTCACCAACTCATTTACCTTAACCTTCCAACTCAGCATGGAGGATATAATACTTCCACTCTTTTTCGCTATAGGAACTCTCATTTCATTCGGTATCAAAATCACTAGAGCTAGTTTTGCTCACTTTCTTCTTTTTATCAAAATCCTTTGATTCTCTAGCTTATTCAAATGTGTAGGGCAAACATTAATATGGTAACCAACTCCACCACACCCAAAATATTTGTCCTATTATTTCCCCTTTCCTCTCTTGGAAGCATTTTTCTCATAGTTACCTTTGAAATCGTATTAATAGAACTTTTGTCGCTTTGGTTCAAAGTTTTTCCCAGTTTAAACAATTTCTTGTTATTTTTATTGAACCTATCAAATCGTTTAATAACTAAAGAAATATCCCCATCAATAATTTTACAAGGACGATTCTCATTATCTTTCACATTTTCCTTCTTACTGAAAAACTTTTTTACTAAGTTAATAACAAAATGTTATAGATTAACCAAACTCCGAAAACAAACTCCTTGAACAAAACTCTTTTTGAAAAATAATGCAAGATGTGTTGAACAGGTACTGAATATGTTTTCTAGATTTGTTAGTTTGATCACCTTAGATTTTTTTAAATTAAAACCTATCAACAAGTCTTAAGTGATAAACCATTCACATAAGAAACTAAGATCATTCAAGCAGAAGAACATAGGATTTTTAACGTGGTAAAACCCTAAAGTAAGGGAAACATTAACGGCCCCCTCTACGGAGCAAAAAAAAATCCACTAGAAATAATCACAATACAAGTTACAGCACTAAGCATGCAAAATAAGATCCAAAATCTAAGTCAAGAAAATATACCTACACGAGTTAGTCCACTCTCAAAGCCTTCTGACTTGATTTTTATCTCCCACAGCAGCTTCCTTACTTTATCCTTGTCCACAAATTGTAGCAGCTCTTATAACATCCAGTTTCTCAAAAGAACCACTATACTAAGTGTTCGTGTGAGAGTGAAGGTGGTTGTGAAGTGAAATAAATGCATAAATACAACTCACACCTCTCAAAATAGTTATACAGACAGAATCCTACGAATCATAGAACTTCTATATGACATGCAAGAACGTTTTTTTAAACTGAGACTTCTTTTTCAAATCAGATTAGAAAAACAATCTTGCTATTAATAAAATCCAAGATCCTATATGTCTCAACTTTTATTTATGTACAACTGTATTTCAAAAAATGTGAAATATGATCAGAGAGACATAAACGTCCTTAAAATCACTTTGAAAAATCAGAAGTCTATTTTTTGAAAAATAGTTGAAAATAGAGAAGGGTATTTTTAGAAAATAACAAAAAATATAAATATCCAAGAGATATAAAACCCTAAATATGGTCGTGTGATTTTCTCTTGAGAAAACCTCAAGATTTCTACTAAAGAAACTCGAGTTTTTCTTAGAGATAGGTTCTAAGAGAGACAATCAGTTTGAAGAGGTCTTCAAACAGCAAATACCCCAACGCACTTACTCACAGAAACCCTAGATCTAACACTCAAGTCAGGGTTTTCTTGTATATGGAACTGGAAGGTTTGGGTGTATGGTATTTGGAGAAAACACTTTGGATTTGGTCTTTTGACGAACAGGATTTCCTCTTTTCTCTCTTCTCTCTCTTCTCTTTTTTCTCTCAAATTAGACAAATGAGAAAAAGTTCCCAAATGAAGACTAAGGGCCTTCTTTTATACTGGTTGTGGAAGGAACGAGAAGGCTTCAGGCAAATCAACGGCTAGGATTCACTCGAATATTGGGCTTCAAATCTAACGGTTTAAAACAGGCGGTGATTAAACTAATGTTGATTGTTTGAAAGTGGGATCACATGGATTCTAATAGAACACGTGCAGATCGTTGATAGCTTAGATCTGAGGGCTAAGAATCGTTTTTAACTTTAACGCACAAAAGAAAGACAAATCTAACCGATATCAAGACAACACGTGTATGGCTAAGATCATATAAAAATGCGTGTTTTGTGTTTAAGAAAATATGAATTGCACCCCTAGAATTCTCTAGTGCTTTCGGTTTATACCCTGAGCAAGTTTTTAAGAAAACTAGTATTTGATTTTATACCCCAAACATTTAAAATCACAATTTAATTAATTTAAAAAATCATTTTTAATTTAAAAAAATGATTTAAGTGATATAAAAATGTTTGAAAAATTCCTAAAAAATAATATGACCCTTGTGCACACATCAGATCAATAATACACAGTGCAAGTGTCCTAAAGTGATCATGAGGTAGATTTAACTTCCCTTTTAGGTGGATCATAAGATTCTTGGACTGGTTTTCTTCTTTGATGCTTGGAGACTTTGAGAGAGAGCAACTCTTGAAAATCAAATCCTACTTTGTCTCAATGTGCAAAATAGCTGGAACTCCTATATGATATAGACTCGAGTAAGTCAATCATATAGTGTGTTCTCAATCTCCCCCTTTGGATATTAGAGACAAAATTCCCTTGAGTAACCTGTACTCGTGGGTAAAAAAGAAAAAATCCTAGATTTCCTATACAAAGTATCTAACTACCCTTTCTCATCCTATAATCGAAAATAAGAGAATGAAAATACATCACTCAACTACAATACAGACCAATACCCTAATAAATAGGACAAGCTATACAAATGGGTCTGAAAAAATGCCTGAAATAAATAAACACTCAATGGCATATTAGTTGAGTTAGTACAAAATAAAATATAAAGTCTAAACCATGTACATAAAATATAAGCCATGTACTCAAGTTCCTCTCCCCCAATTTAGCTCAAATATACACTGGGGTAAAAATATACAGAGCAGGAGAATATGTACTATGAAATAACACAAGAAATAACATAATCAGATTCAAGGGTCTCCTACATTAAGTAAGAACTATCATACCTATGGCATTACGAAGATACTTAAATCTAATATTATCAAGAGGTTTAGTAAACAGATCAGCTAACTATTTTTCTGTATTAAGATACTCAATGTCTAATTCTTTAGACTCTACAAGATCACGAATGAAATGATGTCTAATTTTTATGGGCTTAGTTCAAGAGTGATGGACTGGGTTTTATAATATGTTGGTGGCACTCTGGTTATCTCAATATATTATCATTTTTTCTTCAACGATACCGTAGTCGCTAAGCATCTTCTTGATCCATAATAGTTGTGAAAAATAACTACCGGCTGCAATATATTCAGATTCAGCCGATAACAGAGAGATACAATTTTATTTCTTACTGCTTCAGCTTACTAAATTATTTTCAACATAATAGAGGGCGCCGAAAGTACTTTTACTATCGTCCGAACACCCTGCCCAATCGGCATCTGTGTATCCTACAATAGCACTAGTGGTGTCCTTAGTTTACCAAATACCCTAATTTTGTGTACCCCTAACATATTTGATGATACGTTTGACACTTAACATGTGTGATTCTATGGGTGCACATTGGTATCTTGCACATACACTGACAGCATAGGTAATATTAGGTTGAGAAGTAGTAAGGTATAAGAGACTCCCTATTATACTTCTATAAAGAGTTGGGTCAACAGTTTTCCCATTTTCTTCTTTGGATAATTTGGTAGTTGTGCTCATAGGAGTACGCACAGGTTTATAGTGTTCTAACCAAAACTTCTTGATGAGATTAGAGGCGTATTTGGATTGATTTATAAAAAGACCATTAATGAATTGATTGACTTGTAGTCCTAAGAGACATTGGAATTCACCGATTAATGACATCTGAAATTCAGAATGCATTATTGCAGAAAAATCTTTAACCTGATTAGGATAGGTTGAGCCGAAAATGATATCATCTATGTAAACTTGGGCAATCAGGACATATTTTTCTGATTTCCTAACGAATAAGGTTGGATTATTTCTATAAAAAAAAAGTCGAGTTTTTCTTAGAGATAGGTTCTAAGAGAGACAATTGGTTTAAAGAGGTCTTCAAACAACAAATACCCCAAGTACTCACAGAAACCCTAGATCTAACACTCAATTACGATTTTCTGGTATATGGAATTGGAAGGTTTGGATGTATGGTATTTGGATAAAACACTTTGGATTTGGTCTTTGGACGAACAGGTTTTCCTCTCTTCTCTCTTTTCTCTCTTCGCTTCCTTCTCTCTTTTTCTCTTTAATTAGATGAATGAGCAAAAGTTCCCGAATGAAGACTAAGGGCCTTATTTTATACTGATCGTGGAAGGATCGAGAAGGCATTAGGCAAATCAAGGGCTAGGATTCAGTCGACTGTTGGGCCTCAAATCTTACGGCTTACAACAGGTGGTGATTAAACTAATGTTGATTGGTTGAAAGTGGGATCACATGGATTCTGATAGAACACATGCAGACCGTTGATAACTTAGATCTGAGGGCTGAGAATCGTTTTTAACTTGAACACACAAAAGAAACACAAATCTAATCGATATCAAGACAACACGTGTATGGCTGAGATCATATAAAAATGCATGTTTTTGTGTTTAAGAAAATATGAATTGCACCCACAGAATTCTCTAGCACTTTCGATTTCTACCCTGAGCAAGTTTTTAAGAAAACTAGTATTTGCATTCTAAACCCCAAACATTTAAAATCACAATTTAATTAATTTAAAAAATCATTTTTAATTTTAAAAAAAAATTAAGTGATATAGAAATGTTTGAAAAATTCCTAAAAAATAATATGACCCTTTGCACACATAAGATCAATAATACACACTGTAAGTGTCCTAAAGTGATCATGAGATAGATGTAATTTCCCTTTTAGGTGGATTATAAGGTTCTTGGACTGGTTTTCTTCTTTGACGCTTGGATACTTTGAGAGAGAGCAACTCTTGAAAATCTAATCCTACTTTGTCTCAATGTCCAAACTAACTGGAACTTCTATATGATATAGACTCAAGTAAGTCAATCGTATAGTTTCTTCTCACTTACTAGACTCGATAATAAAAGTTAATTTTGTCTTGGCTTTCACCCTTGTAGCATTATATTGCTAAAAAATTTGAAGGGAAACTACAAGTTCTTTTAGGCTACATGTATCTGTATCTTTAATTTCATTCGATATTGCCAACTTTGTCTTGAAATGACTAGCTGAGGTCCTCAACAACCTCTTCATAACCTTATCTCTATTATTTTCTCACTATGGGTAAATGAAGCATTAACCACTTATGTTAAATGAGTATAGTACTCATTAAACGTTTCATCTTCATGCATTCTCATTACTTTTAAAACAGTCATAATTTTTTGCAATTTCTCTCTCTTAACACAAGAAGTTCCATCATGGGTGATTTTAAGAATATCTCAAGCTTCTTTCGTCGTTTCACATTTGAGTATACGATTGCACTCTTGTGTGCTAGCGTACGCAAATGAATCACTTAAAACAATCGAGTGTTAATTACAAGCTATAAATTTAGTTTCGAACCTATTCCCCTTTACTTGTCTGATCTAACTACTCATACGTAAATCGTAGGCCAAGACCAACCATCTTTAATACTCATCCACACTCTGTCATGTCTAAACTTCAAATCAGATCTCATTTTTTCATATAACATCCATAAATCAGGTGGTATATTATTAAAACCTTCATCTTTCAATTTATCAATATCCACAATCAAGATCTAACCACCAAACAAACTAAATCTAGGAGCAATAACACACTAAGAAAATAAATTAAGCATGAATATACTCTAGCATTTGAATGCTAAAAAAGACTAACTGCTCTGATACCAATTTAGGGTTATGCAAATGTTTAATCAAATAAACCTAGAGGGGGTGAATAGATTTTGCAATGTAATTTTCCCAATTTTAAACAATTTTAAAATTCTCTACTATTTCAACAATCCTAGTTAAATATACAACGATGTGAGATGATGAGATAATGATAAGGAAACTAAATCTATAATTAAACCAAATAAATAGGAAATTTAAGTTAATTATGATAAAAACTAACTAGATACAATTTTTAGGTTCAATTTTGATAGATCTCTATATTTTAATTCTAGATTTAGGTGTTATGAATGTTAGCAAGCAATATTTAAGGTAGATAGTACAAAAACAATACTCAAGATAGATTTATGAGGAAAAATCCCCACCTAGGTGTAAAAACCCTCGATACATCCTAACCTATCTTTCAACTTGAATTTTTGTTATACAATGCATGAATATATATTTCTCTTGTTTCCTAAAAATAAGTTATCAAATGAACATTCAACTCTCTCCCATAGACAGTGAGTAATCCACGTGAAGCTCCATCAGACAAATGAGGAAGTCGCATTCTCCTCCCACGGATCGCACCATGATTGAACTCGCCAATAACTCAAACACCTCTTTTATATACAAGTTTTGATTTTCAATTCTGATTTGGGTCAATTAGATTGAATCTCGAGTAAGTGGGTTTGATCATAAAACATTCTCAATTCCTCACAAAAACTAGATCAAGTATAGATCTAAGTTTTCTCTCAATTGTTAAAAGAACAAAAGATTTTATTTAAATAGATGCAATTGATATGTATAGAAGAATTATAGGGGAATTTAGAATTTTAAATTGGAGGGATGAGGCTCTATTTATAGAAAATTTTACAAGTCTGTCAGCGTCTTGCACACGGCTAAAAATAGGTCTCTGGACACCGTTTTTGGCAGTAAGCAAGTCATAAAAAGAACGTGTAGTCATGCGTACGGTTCTAAGCAATAGCCTATAGCCCCGTGAATGGTGTAGGTCAGAAACTAAGTTTCTTCATAAAGAAATGACATTTTCACATCATGCCTTTCCCTTAGGTGAAACACAACACATCTCAATATATAAAGTCACTTGTTCATTTCGAAACAACATTTTATCGAAGTTAAATAAAAAAATGCGTGCGTGCATAGCCTTAAATGTCTAACCAATTATTTGTAAAAAGGATACATCTTCAAATGAGTGGCAATGTAAGTGTTTGATGTATGGAAGCCGTGTATGATCTTTAATATTCAATGTTCACTGATGTCTAATGAACAATACTCTCTCTATCAAATGTCAATATGAAATCAATAATTTTGGCTTGATAATTATGACTCAAATGCATTGAAACAAAATTCAACCAACTATACTATAACAAATGAATATATACATCTTCACATATAACCCCAGAGGGTATATAAAAAATAAGAAAAGAAATTGAAAGATTGCTGAAAGTTGAGTTCGTTCGAACTGCTAGGTATGTTGAATGGCTATCTAATACAGCTCATGTTATTAATAATAATAAAAAATTGAGGATTTTCATTGCTTTTTGAAATCTAAATGTAGCTACTACAACTAAGGATGAATATCTAATGCTTGTAGTTGATTTATTCGTTGATGGATATATTAACCATGTTATTATGCTAATGATTTATGGCCATACTAGACACAACCAAACATGTATTGCTAAGGAAGGCGTATAAGACTGAATTTAGATGCCCTAGAAATCATGGAACCTTTGAATGGATAAAAAAATCCTTTATTTGATGAATTCATGAGCCACTTATCAAAGGGGATGAATACCATTTTCCATGATATGGTTAGTACCTTTTTTAATGTTACATTGATGATGATTGTAAAATCCAAAACCACATAGAAAAATCTTTTGAAAGAATAAGGTTTACCAATTAAAACTAAATCTTTTTAAGTGAGCTTTTGGAGTTTTTGCTAGAAATTTCATAGGTTACCTAGTATTAAAAAAAGGATTCAAGTGGATAAAAATAATCACAAAGTTTTTTAGACAAGTTAATTTATTCGAATACTTATTTGTAGTGCTCCTGGGAAAACTAACATACATATTCGAAGGTATATAACTGGTAAATGGGTTTTTCTCAATCAAATTTTTGTTCATATCATGTTCCCTAAAAGGTTGTAAAATGTTAAACCTTGGCTAACTTTCGATTAGACCATCATGGCGAGGATGAATCTGAAGGAGAGTATTAAATACACAATATTTCCTTGATATCTTCTAAATTATAGTTTGATAGGTCTGAGATTGATGTCATATCAGGTATTAGTGTGATAATATAATCTCCTTAACACATCAAAACCAAACATGGGTTTTGTCAAAAAAATAATTCATGTTCAAATAATCAAGTATAGTACGAAGCAATCATAATGGGGTTAAAAATACTTCAAAGTTTTGAAGCCTCTATGATCGAAGTGTCTAGGTATTGTTATTGGATATAAAATAGCTAACTAGTGAATAAAGATGCATGAATGATTGGTTGACAAAATATAACCGAACAGTCTTGGATTTATTATCCAAATTTGATGAGTTCACACTGAATTATATCTTAAGATTCCTAAATAAATAGGCCAATGAAAGGGAAAAAACTGATTTGGGATTTAAACATGACGAGACCTTTGAAGGAAGTCAAAAGTTGAAATATATCACAAAATATATGCATTTACTCCTAAATAAGTTGCCCCTTACGGAAATTAATAATATCGATGTTCATGATGACTGGAGGAAGCCTATAAATGAATATGTAACACGGATTAACATTAAAGCACACATGACTATTAATTTGAGATCCATTACTTATATAATGTATGCTGGTAAACTATTCAAAAGGGATGTTGATGGAATGACCCTATAATATTTGAGTAGAGAAGAGGCATAACAGCTATAGCTCAAGTCCATGAGATATTGTGTGGAGCACACTAAAGAGGTATTAAAATGAGATGGTTATTAAGGAGGCATGGATATTTTTGACAAACTATTTCAAAATATTGTATTGAGTTTGCTAAGGGATATAAAAAATTTCAGCAACGTGGTCCTCTGTGCAAGAGGGTAGTAGTACCCGGGTCTATGAAAACTTGTTAATGGAGAGACATGAATTTCATTCAATGCACAATAAAGGAGAAAACTAATATAAATAACTTTTTGTTGTAATATTCAGCAACAATAATAATAAATACTTCAAATCCATGAAAGAATCCTTGAGAGCTTTGGAGAATAGGCTGAGAGAATAAATACTCTAATAATAAGATAGAGAGTAACATGGTACAAAATCAGCAAGTTTGTGTGAGAAAATTCTATGGACTCAACCATAAATGACCATCTCTTTGAAGCTAGAACTTTAAGCTTCAATGGCTATTAAGCTTCTACAAATAATTCTACAAAGTGCTTTTGAACATTTTCTCTCATATCTTTACTAGTGAGGGAGAGTCCCTATATTTATAGTGCGCATGGTGAATTAGGGTTTTACCGTAATAGGACATGTGTCCTCATTAAATGAGGTGGTTAAACTTACTTATATTATAAAATAATATTATGAGACGTGAGGGACACAAAAATGATATGGTCGAACACAATCACCATGGTTGACCCAGAAAGCGTATTTCATGTGTGTCAAGTCCCTTATTCTGCTGGATGATAATACGAAAATATTGTGTATTTCATCTTTTGAACCTGCGCATTTTAGCCCCCTCGGGTGCCTTAATATATATATTTAAGCCCATTAACCAGACAACCTCGGTTTATATTGTTAACATGCTATATGAGGTATAATTAGGCTTTTGTAGGTATTTAGGTATTAAGAATGGAGTTCAGATGAATTCCGCTTAAGTTCCGTACGCAATCGCACATTTAAGGGTAATTCGATCAATTCACAGTTTGGTCACCTGGCCCAACACCTCACAGAAGTTGTATCCCTCCTCGTAAGCTTCGTGTGGCCGTAAATGGTGCGCGATTCCAATCCCTAACGAAGAAGTTACGGCACTTTTGGCGGAAGGAAAAATAATGAAACCAAAGGAGGAGGAGAAGAGGAGGAAAAGGAATGCAACAGGCTGCCTTGACTGAGACCTACTTGACCGATCGATCGATCAAAAGGATCGATCAATCGATCCTTCAGATTTTTGCCACGATTTCAACCATCGATCGATCGACCAAAGGGGTCGATCGATCGATCCCCTATTTCCAGGAGATATTTTGCCTTTTCTTTTCTTTTCTCTTTTCTTTTCTAATTCATTTCCCACTTACTATATAAAGCATTTTTGTTGTAATAGTCAGATATTAAGTTTTAGAATAGATTTTAGGTTGGATAGGTTAGGGTTTGGGGGATTTGAGAGTTCTTCTTCTTCCTCTCTTGGTTTGACACCCTTTAGGGTTTGTAATTGGTACTTTCATCTTCCCTCTCCATTAATATAGCTTGCATTTACTTCATTCTTGATTTCTAGATTAATTTACATGCTTTGTTAATTAGATTCACATGCTTTCTTCCCGTGCTTTCTAGTGTAAATTTACCGCAATTATTTACCGCTTTCTTTACCCCATTTTTGCCATGCTTTCTAGCTAATTTAAATTAGGTTGTGTTTGAATGGAACTCACTCGATTTGACGTGTTTCTTTGCTTTGGTGATGGTATTTACGGGTCTATTTCGGGTGCGTTGTCCTAGTTATTGCGCCTAGGAGATTTTATGGGGCATATCATGTATGTCCCGTGCTTACCACCTTGCGTGTCCAATTTTCGAGATATTTGTTAACGCCAAAATCTTATTAGGATTTTATGCGGATTTAGGGGCATGACAACCCTTGATTCAATTAACTGTCGAAATGAGACGCGTTCGTAATAACTCGTCGACCCATGTATCTAGGGGTGTGCAAAAAAACCGACCGAATCGAAAACCGAACCGAACCGACCCGAACCGAACCGAAACCGGCGTTTTTTTTAGCCCGGTTCGGTTTGCGGTTTAAGGATTTAAAAAACCGACAATATCGGTTCGGTTGTCGGTTTAGACAAAGAAAAAACCGATTCGAACCGAACCGAACCGACATCAATATTATATATTAAAAAACCCGTAAATATCTTTTATTTTTATATCCAAAAACCATTAACCAACCTCCAAAACCGACCAAAACCGAAAACCGACCTACAAAAAACTGACCAAAACTGAAAATCGGTTAAAACCGAACCGAAACCGAACCGAACCGAAACCGATGTGAATCGAAACCGACGGGTTTTTTCATCGTCTGTTCGGTTTCGGTCTGATTTTTTCCAAAACCGAACCGATCGGTTCGGTCTGAATTGCGGTCCAAAACCGAACCGAACCGACACGTGCACACCCCTACATGTATCCATTTTATACAAATTAACTCGGGTGAGGGATATTCGACGCAACCTATAGTTTTACTCGCATTGTTAATCTAGATTTATTTTCCCTCGCCTAGATTAATATTTCCCTTTTATGCATTTTTTTCATTTTTAGTTTGTAACTAACCTTTTACACTTTTATTTAGGAATATTAAATTATATAAATTCTAGCATCTCGTCCCTGTGGATTTTCGATACTCGACTTATCGTTGTCCTTGCCTCGCAAGTGTAGTAGTAATTTAGGTTTGTTTGTATTGAGTAGGCGAAACGAAAACAACGACCATGCACCTTACACGCGCACGCATTTCGCACTCAATCACTAGACTAAATATATACAAAGTTGTCATTAAAATGACTTTACTCTAGAGTGTGTGACACTTTATGCAATGAGAATTACACATTGAGAGACCTTGATCCCCTCGACTAACGATTAATATAATTATGACTTCTCGAGGGACCTGAACCCCCTCGAGTGACTACAAATGAAATCTACTTCTTGAGGGGTGTGAAACCGCCTCAAGCAACTATTTATGAAAACGACTTATTTAAGGGCCTTGATCCCTCTCAACTAACTATAATGTAAATGACTTCTCAACGGGCCTAAGGCCTCTTGAGGGTAGTACGACTTTCTCGAGTAACCTTAAGTTACTCAAGACTTTTGGTGCTTTTCTGTCTTATATTATAATGGTTGGGAATTTACCTTACTCAACAAACCTTAGTCTCCGGCCTTCAAGCTAAAACCTCAAAATACTCCATTTGGCTACTTTGGTAGGGCCATAGGCCCTTCTAGCCCTGCTAACTCGAACCACTGACTAAACTACATTACCCTTCCTGACAACCTGTAATAAAAAATGTAATTAGTACTAGAAATACATATTCAATATGGATTACAATTAGTACTAAGAAGCTCTGGGACCCCTCTACATTAGCCCCCTTGTACTGAAGTCTCTTATTTTGCGAGAGAATTGTGTATGAAAATCGAATCTTCATGAATATTTTCATATTTTTTTTACTTCTGTTGAGAATAACTATCTCAACGTGCTTGCTCATTCAACTTTATATTGTTATGTTTCACTATGTGCCATGTTGTTACTTAGGATCAAATTCATAAATTTTACTTTACTGTCCGAGGACCCGTCTACTCAGAAATATTTGTCAGGAATTGATCTTCAAAATTTAGTGAAAGTGTGGCCATTTCAAGATGGGCAATAGATATGATTCGAAAAATATACCCTTTATCCTCAAAGTTGCATAGTTTCATAAATCGTGGAAAATGACGATTTCACTCAAATGGGTAGAAGTTAAACCTATGAAATCGGTGACCAAAAGTGAGATGGTTCACTGGTTGAAAGATATTCTCCACATGTTTGTAAAAAGCACAATTTTCCTATACGTCGATAAAATTTTATTAATCTCAAATTTATTATATCAATTCTAATTTTGATTAATAATTTTTCTATGGTCAATATGAATTAATTAAAATGAACTAAATTATGATACATCTTAATAATAGGCCTTAATTTGTACCAAATTTTATTAAATAAGTAAAATTTTATAATTTACCGAATTAGTTAATCAAGTCCAAATAACAAATGAGGTGATAGCAATTAATTAAGGCAGAAAATAAAAGCAATCGCACACAATAGGGACACGGTCATTTAACATGGAATCCCTCTCGGGAAAAACCATTCACACCCACCACAAGTGAAAAATCAAAATTTATAGGACTCATATAGGACATACACACTTACAACCCAAGATCTGACTGCATCCGCAAATCCATGTGTTCCAAGCCTTTACTCATTGCATTACTAGTTCCGTCAATCTCCACCGCAACTTCAACTTGAAACCCACAACCTTCGATCTTCGATATCCAAAAATATTATATTTTTCAATTTTCTCATGTTTTGGACAACCATCTTACAAATGAACAAATAATCCTAAATTAGTAAATTGTGTTGCTATGCAATCAAAAGTGTACTATAAGACCTTTGAGTTCAAATGCTTATAAAACTTGGATTATTTGTCAAGTAGTATTCAAAAGTTTATTAAAAGTACTGGATGGATATTAGTTTCCTCTTTATAAGTATAAAAGTTTTTGTTTCTTCCATTTATTATTTTCATGTTGAGTCGAATGTGAGAGTATCAATAATAGGATTTCATTAGGAATACACATTCGGTTTCCTGTAAACAAAGGTTGAGAAACTAAACTTGCTATTTTTATAAACTAATCTCTGTTTATTTGAAAATTATAGAGTTTAGATGTTCTGATGTCGGCTATGTAAATTACTCTCATTTTGATTAGATATAAAAATTAGTAGTTTAATTTGAAAAACTTGTACTTGTCATTTACCTCTTTACGTTTATATATATATATATATATATATATTAAATGGGCAAAAATATTTTTAGCTGAGTTTTTTGTATCAGTTATAAACATTTCAGGGTATTCCTAAAACATCAACTCAAAATAGTTTTCAACATTGACCCATTTTTTTAAAATAGCAAAAAAAAAAAATCATTTTGAGCTAATTTTTTTAAGGGGTACCCTGAAATGTTTAAAACCCACAAAAAAAATTAGATCAATTTTTTTTCATTTTATAAATGGTTTGCACCATACGGACATATTTTAGGTGCACAAGTGAGGGGACACACACACAAATATATATATATATATATATATATATATATATATATATATATATATATATATATAACTCATGAGAACCAACCGACCTCACACATTCTTATAAAAATTGACATACATAATGTAATTTGGATATAAAAAACATTTATGTTAATTTTTTTACTTCTCATCTTGGTTTGTTAAATAAATTTGTTGTCATATTTTGGGCTTATGTATTCATCTTATTGAATAACCATGGCTTTTTCGAATCCATAAAATGAATTAAATATTTACAGCGTATTCATCAATAACTTATGGTTATTGTAAATTTATACATACCATCTTGAACTTTTGCTTCTTTTATATTTACTTTTTCGAAATACAACTCATATGGTCGTAAGCATGGAATTCTTGGTAATATAAAATACATTATGTTAAGCTCTACAAACCACTCGGGCAACGCGCGGGCTAAAATTAAGTATATTTAAGAATGATGTCCCCCCTCTTAACTTTGATACGTGGATCAATTCTTTATTGTTGTTAATATTTACTCCGTTTTAGAGCCTTGAGAAGCCTCTAACATAAGCCTAAAATTGTCTTCCTTTCTTCGCCTTTGTGTATCCCTTACCACCTTTAAATCTATTAAATTTGACATGTGGCTCGATTCTTTATTGTTGTTAATATTTACTTTATTTTAGATCCTTGAGAAGCCTTTAACATAAGCCTAAAATTATCTTCCTCTCTCCGCCTCTGTGTATCCCTTACCGCCTTTAAATCTAATTCTTTTCCCCTCCCAATGACTTTTGGGATGTCTGGAATAAATATAACCTCCCAAAGTATGTGTATATGCGCATATTATCATTTCCTCCCTTAAATTAGTCGTTCCAATGTTTTCCTCACAAACATCTCGATCCAAGTTTGCGTTGTTACACCAAAACGAGCTATTAGTAACAGACTTTTTTTACGATTACTAACGCTACCATACCATTACTATGTGTAACATTCTTATAGTGTTAGTAATATCTTATAAGTGCTATTAATACATATTCAGTATTTTTTTTTTTTTAAAAAGAGAAAACCCTCAAAACACCTCCCACGACACCTCCCCGACACAACTACTCTCTAAAAAAAACCTCCCTCAATTCCAAAAAACCTTCCCTCGACGATTTGCCATCGGGCCAAACCTCTGTCCGTCCTTTTTCTCACCTGTCGTTCTCTTTCTCCCTTTAGCGTGCCAAACCTCAGCTCAATTTTCCATATCCACCCTTCTTCCCAAAGTAGTTCACTCGAACTCTGATTTTGAGATCAGACTCTATATAGCCTCCACTTGGATGGCTGCCCCTGTTAAATAAATCTCCTTCATAAAGCCCACTAAAGATGGTTTTTTCAAGTAATTTCATTACCCACTTACAAAATAAAGGGAATCATTTGATTTCAAACCCTTGTACCTTTAGATTTGGGAAGCTTACTCACAACTCATTTTAGGGTATTTTATTTTTACGTGTTGAAGCTCATCCACTGTTGAGAAGTATATTTTTTTCAGCCAACTAAAATTCAGTGTCCTCTGATCAACGTTGAGAAAAGGTTATTTAATATTTTTAGATTTAGTTCCCAATATACTAGTGTTTTAGGGTTTAGTATCAGTGGCGCAGTGTATACAAAAATATTGTTATGTATACATAAATTTCCATAATGTAAATGTAAATATTTGTAATTTATACATCAATTTTTATGTACACATCTTTGATTTGTATAGGTTAGTAAGTACATATTTTTTATAGGCAGTGCTTTTCTTTTGCCCATTTTTTACCATTTCTAGGGAGTACTCTTCAATTTTGAGCATATTTGGTATACTTCGAATCCTCAATTTTATGATTTTGAAGAATAAGTAATATTCTTGTTTGTTTATTTTAAATATTATGTTATTTCTGTATAGACTGGGTACTGTTTATTTTGTCTCCTTTTGATGATAATTATTGTTAAAATTGAGAGATTTGCAACATTTTGATTCAGCAGATTAAAGATTAGGTTGAAAAAGACTATTAGTCTACTTCTTTTGATGGATTTGCCTTGTAGTTTCTCCTATTTTACTGTCTTAAAAGGTTCACTATTAGCATCACAGTTGCTTGATTACCCTTTAATAAATTTAAAATGTAACTTGTTGGTTTTTTATTTCTAATGTAATTTCTTTTGTGTTTTGACTATCATAGTTCACTACCGTCGACGCCCTCGCCGTCGCCATCACTTTCATCATCAACCTCGCCCTCCCAGAGTCAAACCATTACACACCAGCATTGGAGCCTTCTAAGACCGTTGGAACCTTTTTGGTAACGATTCTCAAAGGTTTATTGTTTCTATCATTTGATTTTGATTTGAGTCTTATTCTGATTAGGGATTGATTTGATAATTAAAGCTTGGATTGATTTCTATTAGGTTTCCTAATAAGTCCTCTTCTCGAATCGTTTTCTAATTAGATCTCTTCTCAGATTATTTTTATTTTCTACTCAGACCTCAGGTAACTCTTCTTGTTTCCACGTTTTTAATTCACTGGTTGTTTTCTGCGCTTTGATTTAGAGTTGAGTTCGATTTTGACCGGGTTTGATTTCTTAATTAAGGCTTGGTTTGGTTTGGATTTGGGTTTGATTTCTTAATTAGAGCTTGGTTTGGTTTGGGTTTTGGTTTGATTTCCTTTCACAAAAGCTATTCTTATTAATCTAAGCCATCACAACTTTCTTCGCTTCGTATAAATAGATTGGAGTATAAAATTATATGGCATGTTTTAAGTTAGCTCTTGAATTAATTATATAAAATCATTTGTTTGATTATTTGTTAATAAGTTGAAGAAAGTTACCGGGATTATTAGAGTATTAGTTTGATGAATCATTGTTAAGAGCTAGATGTTTTTAAAAGTTAAAAGTTGGTGGTTAGAAGGTTAGGTAGCTATGTTTATTCTATCTAGTACATCTAACATCAAATCGAATGTAGCTTGCATTATCAAATATACCCACACTATATTACATTGTTCAACAACTATAAATGCGATAAATTCTTGCATTTCGGTAAAGTATATCATGTAAGTTCAAAGCTTCACACTACCTTTTATATAAAATAATGATGTTTTTTTGGTAGTGCAGAATGTCTCAAATGTTGAACAAAGGATGGATGAATGGGAGGAACAGAATAAGAGAGGTTTACATAAATGGAGTAGCATCTTTCCTTGATTTTGCAATTACAAACAATGGACATCATCTCTCGATATTTGCATATCCATGTGTTAAGTGTCGAAATAAGAAGCGATTCAATGCATCAGATATCAGGAGTCATTTGATTTGGTATGGCATAGACACGACATATACTATATGGGTTTTTCACGGTGAAACAAGATCCTCAAAATCCCTGAATCCCATTATAGAACCTATTGATTGTGAAGGACAGGTTGAAAATTATAAGAACATTGAGAATAAAAGGCTTCAAAACTTAGTTGACATGTTCTACAGAGTGCACGAATAGCATTGTGGAGAACTTGACGAGGTAGAAAAAACGCATGTTAATAATGAGAAGTATCAATAGTACAATAGATTAGCGACTGAGAAATTTTACCCTTCATGTGATGGTCCTGAGACTACTCTCTCTGAAAATGTGGAATTGCATAATTTGAAGAAGCAGTTTGGTTGGTCGAGAAATAGCATTACCGTTCTCTTGTTAATTGTAAAAAGGTAGCATCCGAAAGAAAACACTTTACCAGAAAAGTATCCGCAAATGAAGAGAATGATGACAGAATTAGGGATGAAAGCAAACTACATTCATGCCTGTGAGAATAACTATACTTTGTAATAGAATGGAAATGAAGACTTAGAAGAATATCCTTAGTTTGGAAAACTAAGATATTTAGTGTCCAAGAGGAAAGAAAAAAGGATATGCAAAGAACCAATAAAAGTATTGAGACAAATCCCTTTAATTCCAAGGCTAAGGACAGTATGCACTATACCTTGGATATCGCATGAAATGACATGGCACCATCGAGAAACAAGTTCATGGGATAATTAACGACATCCTTGTGATTCATCCTACTGGATAATAATAAAAAGTAGATAGCCTAATTTTGCTAAAGAAAGGTGTAATGTTTGGCTTGCCATTACTACAAATGGGTTCAATCCCCGTAGTAGTTATAGTTATTGGCCACTTATGGTTGCGACTTATAATGTGGGCCCATCTTTGTGCTTAAAGCGTGAATTTTAAATATTGTCTTTATTGATTCGTGGCCGAAGGCACCGGGTCAAGACATTAATGTTTTTCTTCAGCTGTTAGTAGACTAGTCAAAGAAATTATGGGAGGGAGTTCCAGCTTTTGACATGCAAAAAATAGAATGATTTACATTAAGAGCTATGTTGATGTGGGGGATTCATGATTTTCCCGCATATGAAAAATTATCTGGATGTATACACATGGCTATAAAGCATTTCCTATTTGTGGTGATGAAACACCATCAATTCGATTAGTTAATAGTATAAATATAGTTTACACAAATTATCGTATGTTTCTTAACAGAGATTACCCATTTAGAAGTGGGAAAGGTTTGGGAATTAAATCACAAGAACTTATGTCTCCCCCAACTCAAATTAATGGAGATACACTTGTGGAAAAGTTGAGCAAAATTAAGTATGTACCTGGCAAAACCTCAAAAGTTCCTTTTAAGAAGCATAAGTCTGATAATGCGAATCGAAATGACAGTGATCTGGATAAAAGTGACAGTGTTGAAGATAAATAATCATGGTATGAAAAATCCATTTTTTTGACTTGGAATATTGGCGACATCATCAATTTCGACATGTCCTTGATGTGATGCACCCCGAGAAGAACGTTGGAGAGCATTTAATAAACACAATTATTGGTGCTAATAAAACAAAGGATACGGAAAAGGGTCGATTGTATATGAAGGACATGGGCATACGTAGTGGTCATTGTCTTAAAGTTGATGCGCGCACATGGAAAAAGATAAAACCAACAGCACCATTTATCTTGGATAAAGAGTAAAATAGACAATTCTGTCAAATTTTGAAAGACTTAAAGCTTCCTACCAGCTTTTCATCTAACTTGAGTAATATTGTAAGTCTTAATCCCCCGTCTCTACACTCATTGAAGTCCTATGTCTATCATGTCATAATGGAGGACCTATTACCTGTGTTTCTCTAACACACCCTCCCGAAACATCGAGATATGAGAAGAGCAATCCAACAATTGAGGTTGTTCTTTAACATGTTGTGCTCCAAGATCCTCATTCGGCAAAATGGCCTAAGAGTCAAACGCATGGTTGTTGAAGCATTTTGCATGTTGGAGAAATATTTTCCACCAATATTTTTCGGTATTAGCATTCACCTCATTGTGCATGTAGCTGATGAGGCCTTAGTTTGTGAACCAATAAGCGCTCATTGGATGTATCTGTTCGAAAGGTAATTTTTTATCTTTTAATAAAATAAAAGAGGCACAATTCAGGTTAATATTACTTGTTATCAATTTTTATTGCCTTATACAAATAGGATGATGAAATATTTCAAAGGTATACTCAGTAATAAGCAATATGTTGAAAGTTCCATTACAGAGTCCTATATCGTTGTCGAAATTATTATATATTACATGGAGTACATGCCAAATCCGTTATATGTAAATCACAAAGGCTTACGTGAAGCCTTTTTAAAAGATGGAGATTTCTCTTATTAATGGATCTTTGCTTGGTGATAAAACTATAACATTGGGACCAATACAATTCCAACAAATACGTCGATGGGTGTTATTTGGATTTAATATCGATGGACTTCAGAATTATCTTAGGTTAGAGTTTTTTCTTCAATTATCAATTAAAATTTAATGAATATCTTGATTAAAAACCACTTATATAAATTGACAAATTTTAGTGAGCATGAAGCCACAGTAAAATTTGTGTCTTGTGCGAAAGGGAAGGGGGGTTGAAATGACGAAAATGGAGAAACAAACTTCTTTTATTTCTTGGTTATCTAAGAAGGAGATTCTATATATACTAATATTTTTAATGGATTTTTCACATAACCTCGTGAGATAAAATATATATTGACGTAATAGTGATTTGTTTCCATTGAACACAGTTGATGAAATCAGAAGAGACAAAGACAAAAGAAGCATTATGGCAGTTAGTTCAAGGCCGTAATTCAAGGCTAAAACATTAAAAAGTATCGTGTAAATGGTTTCGTATTGTATCATAAGTATCATGATGATACGGTTGTTACAACGGATAGGGGTGTTTGTTTGAAGGCATGGACACAATTTCGAGTCAAAAAAAGTGATAAGAACTTCACAAATACTTACACTATGTGGTATGGAGTCATCAAACAAATAATTGAGCTAGACTATACCACATTTAAGGAGGTGGAATTTTGTTGTGATTGGGTGAGGGTGGAGAACAAGACTAATGGTTGTAAGCTTTGTTCGGACTCCAATTTAGTGATGGTAAATTTTAATAAGTTTAAGAACGCTGAAAACGTGTTTGATGAGCCTTCCATTCTCGCATTCGAGGCTAATCAAGTATTTTATTCTAAAGATCTTAAAAATTCGAATTGGTGGGTGGTTATACATTCACCGAATAGATTGATGAATCAAGTGGACGATTTAGAGATACCAATATGCTTCCAGTCTATTCTAAAAGACCAGCCACAGTTGGAAAGTTTGCTAAAGCTCTACGATTCTATTTAGTTTTATTTAGAATTTTCTTTCGAAAATTATTTGTTTTGTCCTGTTGATAATATAATAATCTGTCGGTGATACGAAGCCTTAAGTAGTTTTTTCATTTCGAAAACTGTTTGTTTTGAATTTTAGTTCACATGCATGGTATGATCTTATGATTTATATTTCTATGTTTGTTAATATGATAATGATGTAAAAATATGATAATCCAATACAATGATTTATATTTCCATTGTTGGTCATTGTTATTTATTTTGGCAGCATTATTTTGTACATTATGGCTTCAGGTGTTGGTGGAGGTTCGAAGCAACCATCATTAGAAAATGAGATGCATCAAACGTTTATTTCGTCACAAGAAGCATTAGCCGATGGAGGTTCAAACCAACCATCTTCAAGTGCAAGTAAAAATTAAAAATGGCTAAACAATTAAAATGTATGACCCCCCGAATGGTAAAATGATGATCACCTTTCTAGTTAATGGGGGTATAGTTTGTCCGTGGAGTGGAAAGTGGAGTAATCATGTCGGTGATTTTATTAGATCTTATATCCTGATTAGCTACGAAGATTGGAGAGCTGTACTAAAGAACTATAAAGATTACGTTTGGAATAATTTAATGGTAACATTTTCATACTAAAGATAAAAATGACTTAGTTGTTGGTTATATGATATTCATTATTTTATTATTTATAATTTATTAATTTTAATTACAGGGGCAATTTGAGCTCGATGTCGAACCGGAGGTGGCTCGCCCATTGATGGAGAATAAGTTCCCACAAAAATTTAGGTCGCACAAAAATAATATGAGATATTTTTTGCCTACCGTTGGAATTATACCGAAAGGTGTTGATCCTGATATATAGAGATCGTTTTGTGAAAATGAAAGTAAAGCAACAAAAAAGACACAAAACATTAAAAATACCAAGAATCGGATCAGATTAGAATATGCCCATACACTTGGGCCACGTACTTATGCTACGGTGGAATATGAAATGGTTTGTATCGTAAGAACTATAAATTCTTATCATCACTTTTGTGTATAACATGTGCCATTTAAATTGTTAACATGCGCCAATTAAATTATAGGTTGAAGCAAATTCAGATGAAGAAGTAAAGTGGGTAGATGTATGATTTTCGGGACACGAGGACAAAGATGAGAATGTCTAAGAAAGTGCCAAGATTCACTATGTGAGTATTTACATAAAAAGTAAAAGGTTTTTAAAGCATATTTCACTACTTTTATTAATGAGTTTTTCTCATTAAGATCTATAAATATGTTGTGATAGGATAAATTCAAGCACATGGTTGAAAAATAAAGAATGAGAGTGGAGAGGGTAGTACCAATAGCCAATACTTAGAAAATAATGAGGTGACAAAAGTTTTTTGAGAGGAGAAAAAGGGTAGAGTTTGTGCAGTTTGCCCCCTCGTTTTTAAGAGGAAGTTGATGCATTTAAGGGTGGCAAAGGAGAAATGCAAACAAAGAAAGAAGTTAAATAATAGTGTAAATGCATTGAAAAAAGACATCATCGCTTCTGCGAATAAAAAATTGGATGAAAATAGCACAAAGATTGAATATATAAAGGTATATTTGTATGTTACATAATTTTATTTATTCAACATACCTAACTTGCTGTAAAAGTCTTACTATAGTTTGATCTTGTTTGTTAGGATGCTATACAAAGTTTTGTTTAGGCCTTCAATACTCAAAAGGAAAATGGTTCACAACTGACACTAATAAGTGAGCATGCATTTAATACAAGTCATCCACGGATGAATCTTTCTAAAAATCTAGATAATGTTTTTGCATCAGCTCCTCGTCCTTTCCCTAAGACCACACCTTCCCCCTCCGTCAACCCCAACGTCATCTTGCTTGATAGGTACAATAAAGAATTTGCAAAGGGGTATGTCATGACGGATGCAACAAAGGATATACATCATAGGAGGCGAGTTGGAGTTAGAGAAAGGAAAATATATACGAAGGAAGTTACGAAGCCCGATGCTAAGTTGTTGGATGCTCCTCAAGGTGGCAATTACACTTTCGCCGAGTTAGTCTTGGGAGGATATTTGATTTGTATGGATTGTTAACATAAATATATTTAGTTTATGAGTTAAATCCATGCTTTTATTTTTGAATTGGACTTAATTTTTCAGGCTTTTGATTTGGACTTAATTTGTAGTAACTTTTGATTATGGACTTTGCTTAGAAATTGTAGTATGCTTTTATTATGGACTCTGTGTAAGTTATCTATACTTGGATTATGTATTGTAAAACTCTTTTTAACTCCGCCAATGCTAATATTTATATGAGCATTATCGGTTCCAAACCCAGATAAAGGAGGAGGGGGAAGGTGAAGAAACACTTTTTAGTAATGTTGCATGTATTTATGTTAATTGCATATCAAAATTAATTATTTTTTGTTTGTTTGTTTGTTTATTTTTTTTGTTATTGTTGTTTCCATCAATTCATACACTTCATTGTATGGGTTCACATTTCACACCTTCCATTCACTTTATTCATCGCAACTACCACAACTTTATGCACAACACCTGATCATCGCAAATTCCACCATTGCATAACCAAATACTATATCAGTTATATTCGCTGAATTAATCCACTCAATAGCCCACATTGTATATTATGTGCATGTTGTACCCAAATTACATTCAAACTTCGAGTACTTATCATCACATCGCAACACACAACATAGGTTCCTACCATCCTGATCACATTCACCACATCATTCTAACAGGCACCTCAATACCTCATGGTACACTTATCACCTAATTCTTATCACTTGGTCACCTACACAACAGATTCACAATCCCCTGTCAGCTCTTCACAAAACATTCCCCAGTTAGCGATGAAAAATAAAAACTATAAAATGAAGCCTATTGGTTTTGGATGATTGAACTATTGACATACGGAATATGACCGAGATATCAGTAATGTATCAGTATTAACGTTTGTACTTTTTTAATATATTTGTGCATCCCATATGATGTGTTAGGAGAAAACCTTGATGTGTTAGATATTATTACTGGTCTTTCTCTCCCACTGTTAATGGATGTTTTATGTTATACTTACCAAAATAGGGTATGCAAAAGGTGTATGGATAGTAGGAGTGATCGACGAAATCCGGATGCCTCTAACAAAAATAATAAAGAATCCAACACTAGTAGAAACCAAAACTTGCAGGCAAGCCACATTTCCTATGAACCACAACGGATAAATGGAAAGTATGTACATTCTCATTACCTCTATTTTAGTAATGTTAGTAAGGATTGTTTATGCTTAAACGTGATAGGCTTTGTGAATTTCTCTGCCACATTATGCTACATTAATAATTAAGTAAATATGTTTTTGTTTGCAGGCTTCAGTTAATGTGCTACAAGAACTTATGGGAAAGTTTAGTTGCTAATAAATTTCCCTCCAAATTTTTTTTTTGTTGTGTGTGTGTGTGTGTGTTCGCGTTTGTATTATGTTTTTGTCCGTCAGTTACTCGATACTGTGAGACATATCTCATAAATATAATTGTGTGGGAAGGTAGCAAAAGTAAGCATCAAATTAGATTTGAAAATTTCTATTTCGCTCAGAACTTTATCAAAATAAGATATATCATTCTTGTAGCAAACTTGAAAAAACTCCATTTGTTTCACGATGTGATGATTATTGGTGTCTACTGATAAAAAAAACATTAGTTACAATAATTTAATAACAAAATGTTAAAAATATGATACAAAATGAAGTAGTAGATAAGCTTGAGTTTGATTTGTATCTCTCCTATGTTACTTTGGATTATAATAGTCAGCGTATCTTACATTGGTTAGCTGTGGATTCAAACTGTTGATGAGTTAGTGAGGTATTATCGAAATACTTGCTTCATGTTGCCTCCTGCCCGTGACTAGCTGCTCTTGAGGTAAGTAATAAATTTGTTGTCCAAGCTGGCCAATTTAATAAGGTGAATATTTTTTTTTTTGCAATTTTACTTGTGTTTTTCCTTTCATGTATAGAATTCAAATAAGATGGTACTGGTGGACAAATAAACATATCTTAATGGTCTTGTTTCATTGTCAATTTTCAGAATTAAATTTAAATGGTTTAAAGCTGACCAAGCTTGTCATTAAGAGCCTTTGCCAACTTGCCAAAAGCGCATGCTTGTCCGAATTGATGCTCGGGAGTACAAGTATTGTAAATGTGAGTGAATTATGTATTGGAATTGATGCTCGGGAGTGCAAGTATTCTTTTTATATGCTAACATATTTTTGCTGTCATGTTCTATGATTATTGATTTGACTGAATTTATTTTTGTTGCATCATAGGAGCATTTGAACTTTGATTTTGACTATTAAAAGAAAAGTTTATGTTGGAAACAGCTGTATTTATGAAGATAAATTTCCTTTTAAATTGAGGAATAGTGGGGGCGAGTCATCCACTAATATTTTTTTAAATAAAAATAAAGAAAATAATGAATCCTTTTTAGAAATTCAAAAAAGTAAAAGGGCTCGTGTAGAAAAAGATTTTGGTCCCGACTTTTATGCTTACACTTTAGAGGAGGATCCTAACACTATTCAAGAAGCCTTATCTTCTTTAGATGCCGATTTATGGCAAGAGGCTATTAATGATGAAATGGATTCTTTGGAAACAAATAAAACTTGGCATTTAGTGGACCTTCCTCCTGGATGTAAAACTATTGGGTGTAAATGGATTCTTAAAAAGAAATTAAAACTTGATGGCACTGTTGAAAAATATAAGGCATGTCTTGTTGCTAAAGGTTTTAGACAAAGAGAAAATGTAGACTTTTTTGACACATTTTCACCCGTGACTAGAATAACGTCTATACGTGTACTATTTGCTATAGCTGCCCTAAATGATTTAATTGTACACCAAATGGATGTTAAAACTGCATTTTTAAATGGAGAATTAGAAGAAGAGATTTATATGGATCAACCTGAAGGTTTTATTGTACACGGTCAAGAAAATAAAGTGTGTAAATTAGATAAATCTCTTTATGGACTCAAACAGGCACCTAAACAATGGCATGATAAATTTGATAGCCTAGTCATCTCTAATGGGTTTAAAATTAATGAAAGTGACAAATGCATTTATTATAAATATGTTGAGAACATTTGCACTATCATATGTCTTTATGTTGATGACTTGCTTGTATTTGGTTCTAATATTCATGCCGTAGAAAATGTTAAATCATTATTATGTGCCAACTTTGATATGAAGGATTTGGGTGAAGCTAGTGTAATATTAGGAATTAATATTACTAGGTCAGAAAAGGGACTTTCTTTGGATCAATCTCATTACATTGAGAAAGTTCTAAAGAAATATAATTACTTTGACTGTAAACCTGCTAGTACTCCATTTGACCCTAGTGTAAAGTTATTTAAGAACACTGGTGACAGTGTAAACCAAAAGGCTTATGCAAGCATTATTGGTAGCTTACGTTATGCTACAGATTGCACTAGACCCGACATAGCTTATGCTGTGGGAGTACTATGTAGATTTACTAGTAGACCTAGTATGGAGCATTGGCATGCTATTGAGAGGGTCATGCGGTACCTTAAAAGGACGATGAACCTCATATTACACTATAATAAGCATCCCGTTGTCCTTGAAGGATTTAGTGATGCAGATTGGAACACCCTATCTGATGATTCTAAGGCTACTAGTGGATATATATTTAGCATCGCTGGTGGTGCAGTTTCTTGGAAATCTAAGAAACAAACTATTTTGGCTCAATCCACTATGGAGTCTGAGATGATAGCACTAGCTGCTGCTAGTGAAGAGGCAGGTTGGTTAAGAAACCTCCTGTCAGATATCCCATTATGGGAAAGACCGATTCCAGCCGTTTTGATTCATTGTGATAGTACCGCGGCTATTGCAAAAGTTGAGAACCGTTATTATAACGGTAAGAAACGACAAATACGTCGTAAGCACAGTACTGTTAGAGAATTTATCTCTACGGGTGCTGTGAGGGTGGATCATATACGGTCTGAACAGAACTTAGCTGATCCTTTGACGAAAGGACTAGCTAGGGAGAAGGTGTGGAACACCACGAAAGGGATGGGACTACAGCCCTTGGATAAATGAGTCATTTGTGATGGTAACCCAACATATAGACTGGAGATCCCAAGAAATATGTTCAAAGGGTAATAACAAGTCACAAGTGATATGGTTTGAATCATGCGATTATTAATTAATATAGAACGGGGTTTTACTCCGAGTCCATCCCTATGGAGCATGATATCCTGAAGCGAGTTGAGGATGAGTTATTATAACTCTTAATGAGATCTATAGCTCTATTTTGAGTGGGATACTTAGCTACAGGAGTATTCTTGATAGACTCACCTATGTGAATGTGGAAGTGTGGCCGCTTCCTATGGATATTTTGGGCAAATTCCTAAAGCGTTCACTATACTGGGATAGAAGCACATGGCCGTAACGTGCTAGCTATTAGACTTACACCCAAGTAGGGTTGTGTGTGGGATGTTGTCAGAGATAGAGTTCAAAACTACGGTTACTCTAGTATATTCTGAATCATCTTTACTACGTAAAGGTTCAAGTCGAAAGACACCTTTGCTTTTGCACAATTCTATAGATTAATGCTCGATAAAATACTTTCAAATTTTGCAAGTGGGGGATTGTTGGAAACAGCTGTCTTTGACAGCTGTTATAAGGTGTGCAAAAACTTTGACAGCCTTTAGTAGAGTCCCACATCGGTGGGAGACTTAAAATGGAGTGTGTTAATATACAATTTTTTGGGAACAAAGGTTCAGCCCTTTGGGCATTCAAGTTTTTGTGGGTATGTGGGGCAGACCCAATGGGCCAAGTCACACACGCGCGCGCGCGCCGCCGCCGTCCGTCCGGCCCGGCCCGTGCCCGTGTCCGGGTCCGGGTCCTGGGTCTTGGGCTTGGGCTCATTAAGAATTAATTTTTTGGACAAATAAATTAACGTTTTTGGGCTTTAAAAATTAATTTTTTAACGGTAATTAATTCCGAAAAATTAAAACGTGGTTTACTCCGTGTTGATTTCTTCAACCGAGTTGCCCACTATTTCCAGATTTTTCTCCACGTTGTTTACCAACGTCTCTTTTCTTTTTGCCCCATAAAAGAGGTTGTAGCCTCCGTTTCTAAACACAGTTTTCCAACACAGTTATTCCTCTACAGTTCTGAAAATATTTCCTTCTCCCAGAATATTTTTTCCCAGAATAATTAATCTCGTTCGTGTACAGATTAATTATAGAATCGAACAATTAATACAGAATGGGTGTATACAGACCGGATTGATTCTTATGCTTTATCAATCCGTAATTAATTTTTGGAGGCTGTTTTATCCTGGGGGTGACGGGGCCGTACACTGTCAGCACACTTTGGGCAGAGCCGCGAAACACCTTAAAGAGAGCGACATTGTCCGCGACTCAGCCGTGTTCTTGACTGTCCAGTTCGGGATTTCGGGATTTCTTATATTTATTCTGCCCCAGATTTATTTGCTCCAAAATTGGGTAATTTCGTTCCTATTTTTGATTCTGCATTTAATTATTTAAATTGCTGCAACAACAATTTTAAGGTGTTTCTATTCTGCCATGGACGAAATTAACTCCCGTAACCTAAATAAGCCTTTCAAATATGAAGGCACTCATTTTAAACGTTGGAGCAAAAAATTGTTATTTTATTTAACTACGAAAAAAGTCGCATCATGTGTTCAATTTGACAAACCCGTAGTAAATAATCCACCTACTGTTGAGGAAAGCAAAACAATTAGAAATTGGGAGGAAAATAATTTTTTGTGCAAGAACTATATTCTAATTGCTCTAAGTGACGAACTTTATGACTATTATGTCAATTATAAAACTGCGAAAGATGTTTGGGACGCACTTTTTAAAAAATATGACACGGAGGAGGCGGGTGCTAAAAAACATGCCGTCAGCCGTTATTTGAAATTTCAAATGACGGATGAGAAATCTGTTGTTGCTCAAACCCATGATTTACAAATGATTGCCCATGAAATTATTTCCGAGGGCATGGCTTTAGATGGGCAATTTCAGGTGGCTGTAATTATTGATAAATTGCCTCCACTGTTCAAAGAGTTTAAAAATATTTTGAGGCATAAGTCTAAAGAATTTTCACTAGAGTCATTAATTACTAAATTGAGAATTGAGGAGGAATCCCGAAAACGGGACTATAAAGATGAAATTCTTGTTGTGTCTAACAACAAAAATCAGAAAAAGAACCACACTCCAGTTGTTTTAAAAGAAAACGGAAAAAATATGAAAAATCAGAAAAAGAGCCACAACCAGAATTTTAAAAATCAGACTCAGACTCAGAATAAGTATAAGAACCCTGGAAATGGACAGTCTAGCAACTCGAGACAGTTTCTCTGTTTCAAGTGTGGCAAGCCTAGCCATATGGCTCGCAAATGTCGCAATGTGCCACAAGCACAAGCGAATTTGACCGAAGAGAACCTATGTGCTATGATTTCAGAAATCAACATGGTTAGCGGTGCCGAAGGGTGGTGGTTGGATACTGGCGCTTCCCGCCATATCTGTTATGACCGTAGTCTGTTTAAGACTTATTCTGAGACTGCAGATAAGAAGGTGTTGTTGGGTGATTCTCACTCCACTGAGGTTGCTGGTACTGGAAATGTGGAATTGAAGTTCACTTCGGGAAAGACTGTTATCCTCAAAGATGTTCTTCACACTCCCGAGATAAAGAAAAATTTGGTTTCGGGCTATCTTCTCAACAAAGTTGGCTTTACTCAAACTATTGGTGCTGATTTATTTACTTTGACCAAAAATGGAATTTTTGTAGGCAAGGGTTATGCCACTGATGGGATGTTTAAATTGAATGTTGATGCAATGAATAAAATTTCTCCTTCTGCTTATATTGCTTGTTCATTTAATATTTGGCATGCTAGGCTTTGTCATGTTAATAAACGACTTGTTAAAAATATGAGCACTTTAGGATTAATTCCCGAATTATCATTAAATGATTTTGAAAAATGTGAATGGTGTAGTCAAGCAAAAATCACTAAGACACCACATAAATCTGTTTTTAGAGAATCTGAACCACTTGATTTAATTCATTCAGATATTTGTGAATTGGATGGTGTCACAACTAGAAATGGCAAACGTTATTTTATAACTTTTATTAAAGATAGTTCCGATTATTCATTTGTGTATTTAATGAAAAATAAAAGTGAAGCGTTTGACATGTTTAAAATTTTCCTTAATGAAATTGAAAATCAATTTAATCGAAAAATAAAAAGGTTACGTAGTGATAGAGGCACCGAATATGATTCTGGACCATTTATTGAATTTTATAAAACCCACGGTATTATTCACGAAAAAACTGCTCCTTATTCGCCCGAAATGAACGGTAAACCCGAAAGAAAAAATAGGACATTAACTGAATTAGTTGTTGCTATTTTATTAAATTCCGGGGCTGCCTCACTTTGGTGGGGTGAAATTATTTTGACTGTGTGTCACGTGCTTAATATAATTCCTAAGACTAAAATGAAAATATCTCCTTATGAAATTTGGAAAAATATTAAGCCCAACGTGTCATACTTTAGAACGTGGGGGTGCTTAGCCTATGTACGTATACCCGACCCTAAAAGGTCTAAATTGGCAAGTAGAGCATATGAGTGCGTTTTTATAGGCTATGCTATTAATAGCAAAGCATACCGATTTTATGACTTGAAAAATCAAGTAATTATTGAATCAAATGACGCCGATTTTTATGAAGATAAATTTCCTTTTAAATTGAGGAATAGTGGGGGCAAGTCATCCACTAATATTTCTTTAAATAAAAATAAAGAAAATAATGAATCCTTTTTAGAAATTCGAAAAAGTAAAAGGGCTCGTGTAGAAAAAGATTTTGGTCCCGACTTTTATGTTTACACCTTAGAGGAGGATCCTAACACTATTCAAGAAGCCTTATCTTCTTTAGATGCCGATTTATGGCAAGAGGCTATTAATGATGAAATGGATTCTTTGGAAACAAATAAAACTTGGCATTTAGTGGACCTTCCTCCTGGATGTAAAACTATTGGGTGTAAATGGATTCTTAAAAAGAAATTAAAACCTGATGGCACTGTTGAAAAATATAAGGCACGTCTTGTTGCTAAAGGTTTTAGACAAAGAGAAAATGTAGACTTTTTTGACACATTTCACCCGTGACTAGAATAACGTCTATACGTGTACTATTTGCTATAGCTGCCCTAAATGATTTAATTGTACACCAAATGGATGTTAAAACTGCATTTTTAAATGGAGAATTAGAAGAAGAGATTTATATGGATCAACCTGAAGGTTTTATTGTACACGGTCAAGAAAATAAAGTGTGTAAATTAGATAAATCTCTTTATGGACTCAAACAGGCACCTAAACAATGGCATGATAAATTTGATAGCCTAGTCATCTCTAATGGGTTTAAAATTAATGAAAGTGACAAATGCATTTATTATAAATATGTTGAGAACATTTGCACTATCATATGTCTTTATGTTGATGACTTGCTTATATTTGGTTCTAATATTCATGCCGTAGAAAATGTTAAATCATTATTATGTGCCAACTTTGATATGAAGGATTTGGGTGAAGCTAGTGTAATATTAGGAATTAATATTACTAGGTCAGAAAAGGGACTTTCTTTGGATCAATCTCATTACATTGAGAAAGTTCTAAAGAAATATAATTACTTTGACTGTAAACCTGCTAGTACTCCATTTGACCCTAGTGTAAAGTTATTTAAGAACACTGGTGACAGTGTAAACCAAAAGGCTTATGCAAGCATTATTGGTAGCTTACGTTATGCTACAGATTGCACTAGACCCGACATAGCTTATGCTGTGGGAGTACTATGTAGATTTACTAGTAGACCTAGTATGGAGCATTGGCATGCTATTGAGAGGGTCATGCGGTACCTTAAAAGGACGATGAACCTCATATTACACTATAATAAGCATCCCGTTGTCCTTGAAGGATTTAGTGATGCAGATTGGAACACCCTATCTGATGATTCTAAGGCTACTAGTGGATATATATTTAGCATCGCTAGTGGTGCAGTTTCTTGGAAATCTAAGAAACAAACTATTTTGGCTCAATCCACTATGGAGTCTGAGATGATAGCGCTAGCTGCTGCTAGTGAAGAGGCAGGTTGGTTAAGAAACCTCCTGTCAAATATCCCATTATGGGAAAGACCGATTCCAGCCGTTTTGATTCATTGTGATAGTACCGCGGCTATTGCAAAAGTTGAGAACCGTTATTATAACGGTAAGAAATGACAAATACGTCGTAAGCACAGTACTGTTAGAGAATTTATCTCTACGGGTGCTGTGAGGGTGGATCATATACGGTCTGAACAGAACTTAGCTGATCCTTTGACAAAAGGACTAGCTAGGGAGAAGGTGTGGAACACCACGAAAGGGATGGGACTACAGCCCTTGGATAAATGAGTCATTTGTGATGGTAACCCAACATATAGACTGGAGATCCCAAGAAATATGTTCAAAGGGTAATAACAAGTCACAAGTGATATGGTTTGAATCATGCGATTATTAATTAATATAGAACGGGGTTTTACTCCGAGTCCATCCCTATGGAGCATGATATCCTGAAGCGAGTTGAGGATGAGTTATTATAACTCTTAATGAGATCTATAGCTCTATTTTGAGTGGGATACTTAGCTACAGGAGTATTCTTGATAGACTCACCTATGTGAATGTGGAAGTGTGGCCGCTTCCTATGGATATTTTGGGCAAATTCCTAAAGCGTTCACTATACTGGGATAGAAGCACATGGCCGTAACGTGCTAGCTATTAGACTTACACCCAAGTAGGGTTGTGTGTGGGATGTTGTCAGAGATAGAGTTCAAAACTACGGTTACTCTAGTATATTCTGAATCATCTTTACTACGTAAAGGTTCAAGTCGAAAGACACCTTTGCTTTTGCACAATTCTATAGATTAATGCTCGATAAAATACTTTCAAATTTTGCAAGTGGGGGATTGTTGGAAACAGCTGTCTTTGACAGCTGTTATAAGGTGTGCAAAAACTTTGACAGCCTTTAGTAGAGTCCCACATCGGTGGGAGACTTAAAATGGAGTGTGTTAATATACAATTTTTTGGGAACAAAGGTTCAGCCCTTTGGGCATTCAAGTTTTTGTGGGTATGTGGGGCAGACCCAATGGGCCAAGTCACACACGCGCGCGCGCGCCGCCGCCGTCCGTCCGGCCCGGCCCGTGCCCGTGTCCGGGTCCGGGTCCTGGGTCTTGGGCTTGGGCTCATTAAGAATTAATTTTTTGGACAAATAAATTAACGTTTTTGGGCTTTAAAAATTAATTTTTTAACGGTAATTAATTCCGAAAAATTAAAACGTGGTTTACTCCGTGTTGATTTCTTCAACCGAGTTGCCCACTATTTCCAGATTTTTCTCCACGTTGTTTACCAACGTCTCTTTTCTTTTTGCCCCATAAAAGAGGTTGTAGCCTCCGTTTCTAAACACAGTTTTCCAACACAGTTATTCCTCTACAGTTCTGAAAATATTTCCTTCTCCCAGAATATTTTTTCCCAGAATAATTAATCTCGTTCGTGTACAGATTAATTATAGAATCGAACAATTAATACAGAATGGGTGTATACAGACCGGATTGATTCTTGTGCTTTATCAATCCGTAATTAATTTTTTGAGGCTGTTTTATCCTGGGGGTGACGGGGTCGTACACTGTCAGCACACTTTGGGCAGAGCCGCGAAACACCTTAAAGAGAGCGACATTGTCCGCGACTCAGCCGTGTTCTTGACTGTCCAGTTCGGGATTTCGGGATTTCTTATATTTATTCTGCCCCAGATTTATTTGCTCCAAAATTGGGTAATTTCGTTCCTATTTTTGATTCTGCATTTAATTATTTAAATTGCTGCAACAACAGTTTACAACTATGAGCTTCTATTGCATTTCCAGATGATGATTGTTTTCGGGAGTGTAACTATGAATGTTAGGGAACTGTTTATTCTACGCTTAGTTATGGTTCCATCATATAAATTATAAGTTCTTTTATCTCACACATCCAATTTATTAAGTATTGCTCAGTATTGCAAATTTTTATTAACATTTTTTCTACAATATTTATTGTATTATGATTATGGGAATTGATATTATGCAAAGTAGTTGTGCTAATTGAACAATATAATTAATTATATAAATAATTAAGGTAAAGGTCATGTTCCTTTCTGTATTTGAATTTTTAGGACAATGATTTTCAAGTTTATAAATCTAGTCCCTGTGATACAATTGCCTTTATTTTTTTGTGCGCGCCAGCGGCACCATTTTCATGATGTTTTTTGTAAAGGGACTAAATTTATAAAATTATATGGAGTGTCCTATTTTTATACACTTTAATCATTATAAGGACCTTTTCCCAAAACCCCCTTAATTATAACTATTTTAGGCGACTGCGATTCAGGAGAGGACGAGATGTCTGGCGACATACACTGAGGGCATTGGATTTGAGAGTGGGATGTGGGATGTGCAATTCAAGAATCCTTTTTTGTTTTGTTTTTTCTTGCATATTTATTAGTAGTCATTGATTTTATTTCCATATTATGTTTGCAACCAACATTGTAAGTTTTTTTGAGTTCCCCAGCTTATCAATTATGGTAGAGCGTTGTATTTGTGCTTCTCATGAATAATACATGTTAAATTTCCAATGACATGTATATATATTCAAATATATTATAATTTTTCAATTTCCTCATGTTTTGGACAACCATCTTAAAAATGAAGACATGACCCCTTAAATTTAAATGGTATCGTTATGCAATCAAAATTGTACTACTGGATCTTTGAGTTCAAGTGCTTATAAAGCTTGGACTATTTGTCAAGTAGTATTCAAAAGTTTTTGGTTTCCTCTTTACGAGTATAAAAGCTTTTTATAAGGACATATTTCCCATATAGTTTCTATTTTACATCGTGTATGGCGTATCCCGTTACATCCGTCAAGGCATTCACGTTCATACGTTCAAGAAGACGGATTCGAATATCAAGCATCTTCAACAAAGTTCTACGCTTGAAGAAATTTTGGTATGGATTTTATTTTATGTTATTTAGATTTTTTACTAAGTATTGGGATACTTTTTCTAAACTGATTTTATCAAAATGAGGTGTTTTTCAAACTCAAAATATTTTTTGAGATACTTGTAGGCGGACTTTAAAAAATCCCTTCTATCGTTCAAACAGCATTGCTATGTTGTTCAACCGATATTAACATCTCGTTAGATAGGTCGTTTGATGCCCGGGATCTCATATGACTCAAAGAGAACGTACTGTTTTATTTTTTCATGGTCGTTTGATAGGTCGTTCGAAGCAACTTCAAAAGACATCTCAGTGTCGTTCTAATGACCTTAAGATTTTGTTCTAACGAGATTCCGCCGCCTTAACTTTTTTGTTCGCCTATAAAAACTTGTTTCGTGAAGCTTTTTGATTAAGACTTTTCAGTTATACAAACGATAGAACAACTACAAAATAGTTTTCACTTTTTATGGAAAAATTTGTTTTTGATTCACACAAATCAATCCCAATTACTTTTATGAATCTTCTTTGGAACCCAAACAGTTCTTTGTCGAATTTATTCTTGTGGAGAGCTTTCTTCACTGCTTATCTTGGGGATACTCGAGGGTATTCACTGCTGAAGGGGGAATTACGGTTCTTGTGATTCTCGAGGGAATCATTGGTGACTAACGGTTACGATCTTTGTGGGTTCTTGTGGGAATTCATTGCAGATTTCTCTATTGTGCTGTAAGTTGAAATTGGCAAACATTAGTGAAATAAAGGTTTTGCCCTGCAGGGATTTTTTCTGAATTTGGCCTTCTTGAATGTGTAGTTGCATGCTATATTGATTTACTGCTTTCAATCACTTATAGTGCATGAACTAGGGTCTAAAACTGGTTAAAAGTTTACCTTTAATTAAATAAGTTTGACCATTGAATCCTAGCGCACTCTCAAATTGGTATCAGAGCCCACTTTTACACTTTTGCTCCGTCCATTTATTATTTTCATATGGAGTTGAATGCAAGAGTATCGGTAATAGGATTTCAATAGGAATACACGTTTGGTTTCCTACAAACAAATGTTGAGTAACTTGCTATCATTATAAAAAAATCTCTATTTATTTGAAAATGATAGGGTATAGATATTTTGATGTTAACCATGTAAGTTACTCTCATTTTGATCAGGTACAAAAATTAGTAGTTTAATTTGAAAAACTTATAGTTGTCGTTTACCTCTTTATGTTTACACACACACACACACCGGGGGGGGGGGGGGGGGGGGGGATTCTCACCTGCACACTTAAAATTAGGTTTGTATAGTGTATATATATATAATGGGTAGAAATAAATTTTTGGTTGAGTTTTTTGTATTGGTTATTAACATTTCAGGGTATTCCTAAAACAATCAGCTCAAAATAGTTTTAAACAGTGATCCATTTTGTTTAAATAGCAAAAAAAATCATTTTGAGCTAATTTTTTAAGGGGCACCCTGAAATGTTTAAAACCCACAAAAAAATATGCATTCGCATGTGAGGGGTATGTACACGCGCGTGCATACACACACACACACAGGCATATATATAAAGAGAGATTGACAAGGAATATGGGTCAAGTTAAGTGTATTAAAGATATAAAAAAATATAATAATTAATGACAAAAAAAATTCTAGATAGATAGGAAGAGTATTTTCAAGGATTATTGAATGAATAATGTCCCAAAAAAGATGTCGAGAATATATAACCAAATATAGGAATAGCATGTCCGATCACTGAAAAAAAGTAGATATATTGATAAGAAAAACGGGAAAGAATAAATCGGTTGGTGGGGATAAAATATCCATAGAGGTGTGGAGAACCCTTTGAAGTCTAGGGGTAAAATGGTTAACATATTTATTTAATAAAAAATTTAAAAAAACATGCCAGATAAGTGAAGGAAAAGCACCATAATACCTTTGTATAAAAATAAAGGAGATATACAAAACTGTGGTAATTATGGAAAAATCAAATTAATGAATCACACTATGAAATTATGAAAAAATATTATAGAACAAAGATTAAGAAATAAGTCAACTATTTGGGACAATCAATTTGGATTTATGCTAGGGCGATCCAGCATGGAAGCTATTTACTTAGTAAGACACTTAATGAAGAAATATAGAAGTAAGAATAAAAATTTACACGTGGTCTTTATAGACTTAGAAAATGCATATGATAGAGCACCTAGGGATATAATATGGTGGACTTTAAGGAGTAAAAAAATTCCTATGAGTTATACCAAAGTTATTGAAGATATGTATGATAACATAAAGATTAGAGTAAGAACTTATTTATGGAGAAACTAATTATTTTATGATTAAAGTGGGTCTACATCAAGGATCGGCTTTAAGTCCTTACTTATTTACCGTAGTATTGAATGAGACTACTAAGGACATGTAAGAAGATGTCCCATGATATATGGTATTTGCGGATGATATAGTTTTATAAGACACTTCAAATGAGGCCTTAGCGATAAGAATGGATTCTTGAAGAAAGACTAAAAATTAGTAGAAACAGAACTGAATTTATGGAATGTAAATTTAATAATAAGGCATCTAATAGCATAATGTTATAGATTGAAGAAACGTGATAAACCAAACTAATAAATTTCTTTATTTAGGTTCAGTGATACAAAGTAATGGGGATATTGATGAGGATGTTACGAGTAGAATATCAACTAGTTTGACGAAATGGAGACAAGAAAGTGGGGTGTTATGCGATAAGAGCATAACTAATAAATTAAAATGAAAATTTAATGAACAGTTGTTAGGTCAGCGACCCTTTATGGAGCGAAGTGTTGGGCGTTAAATAAAAAACATGAACAAAGTCTTCATGTTAGTGAGATAAGGATGCTCTGATGGATGATAGCAATTACTCGAAAGAACAAGATTAAAAAATATTATGTGAGAGAAAAATTAGGAGTAGCTCACATTAGCAATACATTAAGAGAAAGTAGACTTATATGATACAGACATGTGTTGTGCAGACCGGTAGATACACCTATAATAAGAGGGAGATTATTTAAAATAGAGGATAAAAGAGAAAGGGTTCATCTGAAGTTATCGCGGGAGGAAATTATTAGGAAAGATATTAAGGAATTAAACTTGAATAATAATATTACTTATAATAGATTAGAATGGAAAATGAGAATCCATACGATGGGTAGAAGGCAAGGATGATATATATATATATATATATATATATAATAGTGCTCCTATACGGTCTTCCCGTATAGCAGTTATACGTGGACTGTACCACTCCCTCACATATTTGCTGCAAAAAAGGCTTTAACAACAGCTAGATTGTAGGCAACTGTAGCTACATTTTAGGGATCTCCTTGCATACATTTGCTGAGTGGATCTGTATGATCTTTACGTAGAAATTTAACGTTCCATTCTCTCTCATCCTCCTTAAATCATGGATTATCCAACCAATGTTAAGTGAAAACATCAGTCCCGCATTTGCTCTTATGCGGGAAGACCGCACAAGAGCAATTTATATATATATATATATATATATAGAGAGAGAGAGAGAGAGAGAGAGGCTGGATCGTATACGGACCTAGTTTACGGACCACTACCATCCAAGAATTATCTAAGGACCGTTTTGTCTATTTAGGACCACCTTTTGGGACCGCAATGTCTTTTAACTTCTTCTAAGTTTTGGGAAATATTAATTTTTACCCCAATGATTTCTACGGTCTTTTAAGCTTATTTTAATGCTTAATTAATCTGGAAGTCTAAGTGTGGAGGTTTCAGGGCTACTACTACTGCTTAATCTTCTTCCGTCACTATCGTATGGGAATTCTGAATAGCGAGGATTATTTATATAAATAGTTTCTTCTGGGAGTCTAGAAATTGAAATAGGTTTTGCTAGAAAATATTCTAGTCTTAAATACCTTATACGGTATCGTGGGTTTATCTATCTAGTTTCTTTATATATTTGATTAACAATATCAATTATATCGTTATCTATAAATTCGTCTAAATTATTGTCACCATAAGATGACAAAAATCTACGGTATGTTCTAGGGGCAGCTGTCTCTACGTTTTTAAGGAGAGGACGGATTCCTCGGGCTCTAATTAAAGTATCCTTTGTTTCAGCTAACCTTTTACGCCTAAAAAATTTTAATACGTCTATACTGTCTTCAAGTATCCTAGTGTATTCTTGATATTTTTCAGGTCTTGATAGTTCTTCTGCAAAATCTTCAGTTCTTAATTTTCGTCTAAAGAGATCTCGGATTCCTGTTCTAATTATTTCTATTCTAGGTACTTCTCTTCCTAACCACTCAATGATCTGGTCTATGTATTTAAAAGTACCACCTGCATATACTAAAGCAGATTCTATAAGTTCTTTATCTTTAGGGTCTGTAAGAGTCCAGTCTTGAATTTCTCTAGTTAAGTCTAAACTTGTTTGATTAATAAATTCTAAAAAGTCTTTAGTGATTTGTAAGCTCATATAAGATTTTTTTCTTAAAACAATAATATGTAAAATAGTTAAGGGTTTGGTTCGAGTTTATACCTTCCTTCTGGTCTGCAATATCTTTATCTTCTTCCCTTTGTCTCTTCAGCCTTGCTACTATTCTTCTCCGGTCTCGGCCTCCTACAACTCTCTCTTTATGTGTCGCACCTCAATCCACTACTTTGGCGGTTGACCCGTTTCCTGCCTGTACGCCTTCACGCCTAACGCCCACCTGGCTAACGGCTCACGGCTAATCGGCACCTGACGGCGGTTCACCAGTATAACACCTTGTGTGCTACACCAGAGGTTCCACACAATAGTCCTCTATGAACAGAAAGTTGGAGACAATTTGGAAAATAATAACAACTTAACATAAGAGATTTCTGGAAAAGAAAACACTTTTATTGCATATCATAAGTAATTACAACTCTACCCTCTCCCCTAACTGTGAGAGGTTTACTAACTCATATACATATCATTTATTACAAGCATAGAAGTCTTGTTGTCCTCTTACTCTCCCCCTTACTACTCCCTTTTATAGATCAAGGGAACATACAATGACTGGTAACCGGTAAATAAAAGAGATCCGGTTTTGAAACATAATTATTTAAAGGTCTACAGTCTTTGAATCTTTCTTTCTACTTTACCAAAAGAAGATTTGGCGTCTTGCAATCAGTCTTGATTCTTACTCCATTCTTCGTCTTCTTTATCTAAAAAGCAGATATCTGGGTCTGTATGGGACCGGTCTGTCTTTATCGATGTCTCTTTGCAATAATGAAAGGTTCTAATGCAGAGCATCCTCAATCTCTAATAATTCCTCTTTTATCAAGGGTCCCATCTTCATCTTATCTGTGTCTTCTTTTTCCTTATCTTCGCTAAGTAGGGTATTATTGAAAAATTCATCAATGAGACCTACGATTTTAAGGCTGGCTGGCAAAGCTATCTCTACCATTTCCTTGGATTCTTTCTTGAGCCTTCCATTGAATGGCTCATCTGGTTGGATTATTAGGTCTTCTTTATGGTAGGCAGTGTACCACCTGTCTTCTCCTGTTAATAACTCCATAATTTCTATGGTCTCCAAGGCTTGAGCAATCTGGAGCTTGGATTTATTAATAATTAAATCCTTAGTCTCGTCTTCTGATAAAATTTCTATGTCCTCAAATATGTAACTGGAAAATCTAACAAGTCTAAATCCTTCGACTTTCATTCCTCTACAGGAACTTGGAGCAATTTGATAGCATCTAGCAAATAGGGGAAGGAAATCTTCAACCTTCTTGATATATTCATGGACTATTTTTCCAAGAACAATAGAGTCTTCAATGTCTTTTATCTGGACGAGTCCAATGAACCCGTGGTCTGTAAGAGTTATATGTGCCATTTCTGATTTTCCAAAAAGATATATTTTTGGAACTTCCTTGAAGAAACCTTTAACTATTAAGGCATCTCCATTTATTCCTGATAATAACATATTAAAATGATCAATAATGTTATTAGCTTCCTTTTTAAAGTCTTCAGTTAATAGAAAATTATTATGGCCAAATGGTATAACAATCTTTGTCTTAAATGTCTTTTTCTGATAACAGAAATCAGTAGGTCTAGTTTTGGAGGATTCTCCAAGGGTCTGAGCATAAGTCTGAATCTGAGGTCTAGGCACAGTATTACCACTGAGCTGGGTAACTGTTAGTCTTTGGGTTCTCATAAATCTGGCAATAGCTACCAAATTTTGTTTGAACTCAATCCAAAGTCTATTCTTCACGTTCCACCATACGGCATCTATAAGGGTATTTTCGTCTTCTGAGAATTCTCGTCTAAATTTGATCAAGTCTGGGTATCTTTGATCGAGTCTATATTGGGGGAAATACATCTTCCCAATGAGTCTATTTTGAGAAATAATCTCTTGTCTAGATTTTCCAGGGGGAACTAAGATATCATCGAAGTTTTCTAGGATAGGTCTTTCTTGAGAGTCTTGAATATGAGTCTGTCTTTGCGTTACACCAGCATTTGGTCTTACGCGTCTAAGATAGTCTGCAACATCTTCTTTATTCAGTCTATTTGCTCCGGAGGAACTCATGTCTTCTAGGTCTTCTGTTTGCATCATAAAACATGAAATTATATTAGTGTTAGCAAACATTGGCTCTCTTGATATAATGTCTGGAATGGTATTTTTACTTCCCTTAATATGAATGACAGAGAAGTCATAACCATTAAGCAATTGCTGCCATCTAATAAGTCTATTAGTTCTTGATTTTGATAAATCTAAGTCTCTGAATTTTACTGCATAAGAAGAGTCTGTATAAACAGTAAAATGTTTAGGTCTAAGAAATAACATATATTTTTCTATTGCCCTTACTATTGCTAAAACTTCTTTTTCATGGGCAGTATATCTTGTTTCTGGGTCTGTGAAAGTTCCAGAACTATGTCTACATAATTTCTTCTTTTTTCCTGATGATCAATGGCAAAGTATACTGCTCCCCATTGCTTATCAGAGGCATCTGTTTTTACTATAAACTGATCTTCTGCATTAGGCAGCTCAAGTAAAGGAATGTTCTTGACTGCATCTTTAATTTGTCTTATTACTTTAAAATCGTCTTCAGTCCAATAAAAGGGATTAGTTTTGTCTGTTCCTTTTAATTTGGATGTTAAGCTTTGTTTTTTTGAAGCAAGGTCTTTAATGAAGTCTGCAGCACAATTTAGCAATCCTAAAAATGATTGTAATTGTTTTCTATCTTTGAGTTGGTCTGGGAACTCAAGAATCTTTTTGGTTATGTGTTCTGCTAAGGATAATTTTCCTTTATTAATATGCATTCCCACAAAGTCTATCTCAGTCTGAAATAATTGCATTTTCCTTTCGAAAATGACAATACCATGTTTGTCTAATTCTAGAATAATCTTTTTAAAATGGTCTATATGCTCTATCTCGGTCTTACTAGCTACAAGAATATCATCTATGTAAACAAGACAAAATTCTGAATAAGGTCTAAATATATTATCCATTCTTCTTTGGAAAACTTGAGGAGCATTCAAGTATCCAAATGGCATGACTAGCCATTCATATTTTCCTTGGGGCACACTAAAGGTTGTCCAAGTAATACTGTCTGGATGCATCTTAATTTGCCAGAAGCCTGATTTGCAATCAAACTTACTGAATATAATTATGCCATCAATTAAATTAATCAGATTGTTCTTGTCTGGTATCTTATAAGAATCAAATTCACAATTCTTATTTAATTGTCTATAGTCTATAACCATGCGTCTTTTTCCTCTTTTACGTTCAGATTCATTTTGAACATAGAAGGCTAAACTATTATGTCTACTTTTACTTTCTCTAATAATGCCTAGTTTAAGCATCTCTTCTATGTCTTTCTTGAATTCTTCCCTATCTTCTTGTGAGTATCCTTTCTTATAGGTTCCACCATTGATAGTGGCGTCTGGGTTAATAGGGATGATTTCACAATAGCTTTGGTCTTTATCCCACTTAGCAATGGGATTTTCTCCTAAAGTAGGCTCAGCTAGTTGCCTAATCTTCTCTTTTTCTACTTCTATATCCATTTCTTCTGTTTGGATATGGCTTGAACTTGTAATAAGGTATGTTGGGCATGATCTAAAATGTCTTGTTGTATAAGCGCAATTTGCTTATAACACTTTTGGTCGGACACTTACACTCTTTTTGTAAGGGTTTAGTTATTTCTAAGGCTTCTTGTTGGGTTTTAGGTCTAGGTCCACCATGCTCAGCTGAAGAACTCTAATGTTTGATGGGTCTATAACTAGGCTTGACATGCATAAGGTCAAAGGCAGTCTTATGATCTATTAGAGGAGCTTTAATATTAAATTCCTCTTGGTTGCTAATTAATATCTTATCATTATACTGAGTATAAGGATGATATTTACTAATAAAGTATTTTCCTAAAATAATGTTTCCTGTGAAACTAGGACGAGGGTCCATTATCCAAAACCGATGATTAACGGTTTTGTTGGTCTGATTTTCTAATTTAAAGTAAATAGGAATAGTCTGGAAATATAAGGTAAATGGATCTCCATTAGCCACTTTACCATAGATTTCTTGAGTACTTTCTAAAAAGTAGTCTTTAGGGAAGGCATTAGCCTTACAAATACTCTGAGAGCACCCTGTATCTATAAAGGCTGAAAGTCTTTTAGGATAGTCGTTATGTTGAACAAATAATTCTACAAAACAAGCATGTGGTTTAGTAGAAATTCCTGAATTATTCTTTTCTAAAATAGATATTCCTTTCTGGGGTTTATCTATAAAATCTAAGGGTATTTGGTCTTCTGAACTATCATCAGAATGGTATTCGTCGAAGTCATAGGAAATTCCTTTTCCTTTGAAGTCTTCATTTTCTTGCAATCTTTTGGCTATATTCCTATCAATGTCTTGATAATAGGTTTTAATATCTAAGTCTATTTGAGCGTCATACTGGTTAGTATAAATTGCTCTAAATCTAGTTCTCCAACAGTCTTCATGGTAGTGTAGTTGACAAACAATACAAACCATAAATAATTCTGTTTGTATAGTCTCAAAACATTCTACACATCTAAAGTCTTTCTCGCAGCATTTCATCTCAAACGTGCAATAATGTCTTTCATCAAAGTAACATCTAGGTATATAGGTTAGTAGCTCTGGATTACTAACAGTCCATTTTTTCTTCAGAAAGGGGCTTAATATACATTTATACCAAGCGTCTTCAAAGTCTATATATTCATTATCTAGATCGTTTTGATCAGATTGCATCATATATAAGTCTAGGGTATCCTGAGAGTCTTCATACTCGTCAGTATCACTATAGTCTTCTGAATCACTGTCTGTGTAAACATTATAAATACTAGTGTTATCATCATCTTCTATGTCTGATATTTCTATAGCATATAAGATATATAATTCTTCTTGATCTGCATAGTCTAATATTGTATTAATAATCTTAATACTTTCTTTATCTTTCTTATTAGGGCAGTCTTTAGCAAAGTGTCCGTCTTTGCCGCAAGTCCAACATTCTTTGGTGGCAGTCTTAGATTGAGCTACGTCTTTTTCTTTCCTATAATTAGGAACCTTCTTATACTTACTAGTATTCTTTTTAAAGTATCTTCTTTGGTTAAATCTATTTTTCTTAATCTTAGGATTCCTTTCCCTAAAGGTAGTAGATTGTCTAAATTTATATTTCTTTGGAAATCTTAAAGGTCCAGTCTTAAACTTCTTATGTTTCCATTCTGCTTTCTTTTTGAATTTCTTGGATTCACTTCCACATCCCCATTGGATTGGAGCGATGTCTCTTTCGTCTTTGATTGGAGGGATCTTCTTGAAAGTTTCTTCTATCAACTTTTCTTGAGTTATATCACGTCTCTTAGATATGATATAGTCTTTGGTGAAATTGATTCTTTCACCAAGGGAGTTATTCTTAACTCCAGATACTCCTGGTCAATTCCTATATTCATTAATTAGGATTTGTCCTATGGCTGGTATCTTTCTAAAGTATTCATCTTTTAAAGTCTCTCCAAATTCTTTAATTTGGTAATATAGCTGTTCATAGTTATTGCTATATTCATTTATCTTATCTAACTTGAAAATGCTAAGGAGGGCTAACTTAATTTTTGCTAGGTCTTGTTCATTGATCTGAGCTAGATGTCCGGCTCCAATGAATTCAGCAGTGAACAATTGAATATATTCTTCAATTAATCATTCTTCTAGGTTTTTCTTTATCTTCTCAATCTTAGCTAAGGAGTCTTCATCTGTAGCCTTTCTTAAACTATCTAAGTAGTCTTTTGCAATACCTCTAATGGATTGCTCAGCGTACTGCTTACATGAACTTGCATCCCATTGTTCATTAGATGCAAAACACATGTTCATTTGATTACGCCATTCGTCTAAGGCTTTCTTCTGATCTTGCACATTGTCTAGGTTGAGGTATATACCTACTGGATTTATGGCTTGGCTTGCCATAGTCTTGACGGGAGTGAAACTCTTGTCACTAGTTGGGAAGTCTTTTATATAATCAGGTTTAGTCTTTACTACGGTGCTAGAGTATATAGGGATATTTATTCCTATTGGTTTACTAAAAAGTCTAGGAGCATCTTCTAGCCTACTACTACTTCCTATCTCTTGTTTACTAGGTTCTACTTGTGTAGCTGGCATTAGTCTTTGTTCACCTTCTTCTATTAGTCTTAAGTTTCTAAGAAGTTCTTTAGTGTTCTTAGATTTTTTTAATTTTAATATGCGGTCTTGAGCTATCATATTAAATCTTTCTCTTTCTTGGAATCTAACAGAATGACTTTTCTTAAGGTTATCTTTAAATGTCTTCATATCCAATTCTGAGGGTTCTTGTCCAAAGTTTTGGATCCTAGCTTTTTCTTTAACTAAGTCTTTTTGTTCAAATGATCTTCTAGGTGTAATTGTCGGAGCTTGTCTGAGTAAACTAGCACTAGTCTTATTACTACATTCTCCTTCTGAAGGATCATTGATTATGGCTTCTCCCATATTCCTAAATCTAATTTCTTCGGTGTGGATATTCTTATTGACAATCTTAGGGGGACCAAACTGGATGGTAACATTTCCAGTGACGTCGTCTTTATTAATAAGCAATGGTTTATTTTGTATAGTCTTAGTTTCTTGAAATTCTGGCAATTGCTAGAGGGTCTTAGCTTTCTCTTTCATAGGTCCAGTATTCCTAATACTGTAAGTGTGATTATAGTCTGAAACATTGGTTCTAACTAAGATTTCTTCATTAAGTCTACCGCTAGGAATTCCCGATTGCATTCCTTCATAAGGAAATTGGGAGAACTTCACATAGCTTTGAAATTCTATCTTTATATTAGCGTCTGGGATTATATAGTCTTCATAGCCACTAGCATATAATATTAACTTAAAATGTTTGGCTGTGTCTACGGTTACTGTAAATGCCGGAATGACATTAAAGTATCCAATGTTGTCTGACATTTCTAATTGGGCTATCCCAATAAGACTCTTCTCAAAGTCTTTCCATCTTTTGTCTACTAAACAGCATAATATGTTAATATTATTCTGGGGTCTATGTAATCCTTGGATTCTTGCTTGAAAGAGTCCAAAGGTTAGGAATTGGAACTTCCTATCAGTTCCTCTTGATCTAAGTCATTCTGAGTCAAATACTTGGAGCTCAGTATAGGATTTGTCTAACACATGATTTCTACAATGGTATGTCATATTATAATTGGGAGTCTTAGGAGTGGCACCTTCCTTAAACAAGTCTATGTATCTAACGGCTGGAAGTTGTCCATTATGAATGGAATCTTCAACGATCATCCAGTCGACTTCACCCCACTCTTTCCATTGGAGAGGATTGGTGAAATTTCTTTCCTTCCACCATGTCCTAACATTGGAGGATGAGTCCTTAAGTCTTTGGAGCATATGATTACTTTGTCCAATATTTGGGATAGAGCTAACTATCTTGTTAGTCTTATCTAATCCGCCATTGATGACTCGTCTTCCTATGATATTTCTTTCTCTAGTTTCTATGGGAGGGGATTCTTTAAACTTACAGGTGGTTACCTGTTTTTGTTCAAGTCTTTTTTCAATTCTTTCTAAGAAGTCTGAATAATCTTTTTGTCTTTTTATCTGATTAAGGATTTCTTCTTTAAAATTCTTATTTTCTTTTTTTGTTTTTTCAGAAGTTTCTTCGCTATGTCTAGCTAGAGAATTAACGATGGTTTTACCAACGTTAGTGATATAGTCTTTTACTTCATTATCTTTTTCTAATTGTTGCATAGTTCTAACTTCTATGGCTTCTACAGTCTTTTCAATTTTATCTAACCTAGTTAGAATAAAAGGAGAGTCTATTTCTGCTTGGGAAGGTTTATTATACACGGCCTTAATTCCGTTTATAATTTCACCGTATTTTTCTTCTACTTGGGTCATGTCTAATCTAAGTTCATTAATAATACTATCCATTTTAGATAGATTATGTCTTTCTATATTATTAAGGAAATTTGCTAAATTCTGTTGGAATTTAACAAAGTCTGTGTAGAAGGTAGTTAATCCTTTTGTCTTAGCTTTTAAGTCTAAATGTAAGTCTTTAACAAAGCTACTGTTATAGTCTTGGGTAACTGCTATAGATGTAGAAATTAAATTTAATCTTTCTAATATAAGTCTAGTTTCTTTAGCTGCGTTGGCAATCTCATTTTCATTTATCTTGTAATAAAATCTATCATCATTTATATTTTCTAAAATTCTTTGATAAAATTCTGATAAGGTCTGAATGGAGAGGTCTTTTGATACTTCATTCCAGTCTGATCTAACTATCTCCATTAGGAAGATAACTATCAAGTCTAGGGATAAGCTTAGCTTGTTCTTTAGTAAGTTTAATTAACTCACTGTTTTGATTTTTAATTGAAGTCTTAATTTCTAAAATGTCTTTGTTAAGGACCTCTATATGATTAGTCTTAATATTTATTTCTTGTAACACGTGTACTAAGTCTATTGGGATTTGATTATCTATGTTTAATAATCTTTTAGAGATATTTTTTATCTCTGTTTCTAAGGTATGAGTGTCTTTTATTAATTGTCTTAATATAAGCAGTATACACTTATTTTGGTCTATTATGCTATTAATAGCACTAGCAGTGACTTGTCTACTGTCTACGTGTTTGGCTGGGATGTGTTCAATATGTGAACAACCGTCTATGTGTGTGGTTAAACAACCTTCTGAGCCTAAATCAGTTATGGGTATAGGTTGGTATTCTGGGTTGGATCCAAAAATATCTTGGTAAATACAGGAGATAAATCCCAAGGGCATTAAAGTCTTTTTACCGTATGTCTAAAAGGAACGTCTTATGGCTCTGATACCAGAATTAGGGGTTGGTCGGAATTTGGTGAGGTTATAAAATCTTTAAAGTCTTGATACCAATTTTGGGTCTGAATTATAAATCTTTTAATTATATAGTCTTAAACTAAGTTTTTAGAGTAAGACAAGAGGGGGACCATCTAGAGTAAATAACAAAAGTCTATGGGACCACGGGGGACCACTTTCGGGATAAGGACAAAAGCCTGCACGAAAAGTCCGCACGGGAAGTCCGCACCTGAGCCTGGGACTATATATATATATATATATATATATATATATATATATATATATATATATATATATATATATATACACACACACACACACAGTCAGAGTCTAATGCGGACACAACTTACGAATTTAACTTGCGGACGTATTTTTGTGTAAATTTTTAAAAATAGAAAAAAATCAAATTTCGACTTGATTTATATTCCATGGTATTTAAATATTTCAGGGACCCTTGTAAAAAAATCAGCTTAAAAATTTACATATGTTTGACAAATTTTTTAAAAATAGTAAAACAATTCATTTTGAGCTGATTTTTTTCGCATTAGAGTCGACATGTGTGTGTGTGTGTGTATATATATATATATATATATATATTATTTGTACTAAATTGTATAACTCATAAGAACCCACCGACCTCACACATTCTTATTAAAATTGCAATACATAATGTAATTTGATTGCAAAACTTTTTTATATAAATTATTTTACTTCACGTCTTTGTTTGTTAAATAAATTTATTGTTAATATTTTGGGCTTATCTATTCATCTTATTGAATAGCCATGACTTTTATAAATCCATAACATGAATTAAATATTTACAATGTACCCATCCATAACTCATGATTGTTGTAAACTCATACATCCCATCTTGAACTCTTGTTTTTACTATAGTCACATTTCCAAAATGCAGCTCATATGCTCTTAAGGATGGCATTTTTGGTAATTGCAAATACGTTACGTTAAGCTCTACAAACCACCCGTGCATCGCGTGTAGCTAAAATTAAGTATATTACAAAATGGTGCCCCCAATCTTAACTTTGATATCTTTATGATAAAGGTCGGTAGATTTGGGCGGAAGAATCAATAGGCGAACAGGGAAGGAGGCTTGGATGTAATCAAACATGGCAATATGCAACTCTCTCTCCTGTTTTTCCATATTTCCCCTTTTTTGTTTGTTGCTTACTCCAGTCCAGTGAATATTTTCTAAGTTTGTTACAGATAGGGAGTTCCTTACTATTTATGTTGTTAAGGGATCTTGGGCCCTTTAGGTTTATTATCATTACACCTTTTGAATATTTTATTGTCAAGCTTACCATCTATTGGACTAAAATAAGAAGATTCGTGACTAGTTGTTACAAATATTTTTACAGTTCTTCACTCATTGTGTCCAAATAATTGCTTTTTTTACTATTTACTTCTCCAAAATAGAATTTTTTATTTTTATTTTTATTTTTATTTTATATTGTAGATGGATATGATATCAAGAGAATGAAGACCCTTAATTGCAGAAATTCGAGGTTAAAGGTGATATCAGAGTACTAAAAATTCAAATTCATAGAAAATATAAAATTTGATTTTTTAGTTCTTTGTTGAGTCAAGACATAAATAATTTTTCATTTTGTAATGATTGCAGTAATTAATCTTCTAATGCTTTGATTAATTGTAGGTATTGAAGCCACATGACTTCACTCAAAAGTGTTTGGTTTTTAATTTTTCAAAAGTTTCTTCTTTTTTCTTTTGTTTACTATTTACCTGTTTTGCATTTCACGTTAACTTAACTGGATTTTATTTACTTTTCCTCTTGCAGTGGTTATGTTTGGTGATTAGTTTCATGTTTAATTCCCTAATTTCACACATGTTCTTCCTTTTGTACTAAAAAACATGTCATGGTTATTAGATTCTAGGAAATAAATTACAAATCACAAAAACAATATTGAAAGATAAGGGATGGAATAAAAAACTTTTGGACTTTACCCTCAAAAATGATTTTTTATTGACTTATAAAACATGACGTTTTACAGTGAATCAACTTTTATTTTTATAATATTATCCCATCACATGTTTGATGTGGAATGAGATAGGTTTTTGAATGGAATAAGTTGTTATCTCATCCCATATTTAGTGTGGGATAGGATAGGATTTCAACTTTCAAGTAAAATAAGTTATTCCAAGTAAGCATCTTATCCCATTGGGTGTGGTTTCTCACATACGCGGTGAAATTATTTAATACTGATGATAACTCTTATCTTATCTCACTTCATTATCCCTCGCATTAAAGGAGGCCTTAAGGTTAATAATAAAGACGCTCTTAACTCACTAAACTTCCTATTAAATTAATTTAGTACATTTAGGGTCCGTTTGGTGCATGTCATAACAAATTTTACCATGGCAAGTCATGGTAATAGTTGTCATGGTAAAATTTGCCATAGATAAAATTTGTCAAGACAAGTGTTATTTTTCTCACATTACGCTATCAAACATCAAATGAGGTAAAATAAAATTTTTAGACCACATTTTAAAACAGATTTTTTTGTAACATTTTCTTAAAAGAGTTTTTAAAAAACTATTCTAAACACTAAACATTAAAACTGTTTTAAAAAACTGTAAAAATATGTTTTAACAGTTTTAAAACTGTTTTAAACATTAAAATTGTTTTACAAAAACTGTTTGGAATAAATAAAAAAATATTTTAAACACTAAAACAGTTTTAAACATTAAACATTAAAACTGTTTTAAAAAACTGTAAAAATATGTTTTAAACATTTTTAAAACTGTTTCAAACATTAAAACTATTTTAAAAAAAACTGTGTGGGATAATTAAAAAACTGTTTTAAACATTAAAACTATAAAAAACTGTTTTAAACATTTTTATAACAATTTTTTTAAACAGTCTTTTTATCATTTTTTTTATTTAAAACAGCTTATAAAACTTTTTTTTATTTAAACCCCATTTTTTAGCAATTTATAAAAACCATTTTTTTAATTATTTTAGTATAAAAAATAAATAAAAAATGCACTTGTAAGAATTGATAAATATTTCTTACTCAAATAGCACAGCAAAGTTTGTCAACATTTGTGACAAATTTATGCATAGAAAGTGTTATACATTGATAAATAATTTGTAGGTATATTTTTATATCAAACACACCAAATTATAAATAAATATCATATTTATTAATTTATTTGCTATTTACAATGATAAATAAGAGTAACCAAACGAAACCTTAGATAATGATAATAAAATGCAAGGATTTAGGGCCTGTTTGGTTGTCCCCAAAATTGTAAATTAGTTCATTTAAAATTAACTCATTCATGAATTGCTTTATTATTAGTGTTTGGTTACAAGAATGAACAAATTCAAAAATGAACCAATTCATGTTGATTCACAAAAACTTAAATTAGTTCATTTCACCAAAAACTTGAAATTGCACAATTTATAATTACAACTTGAATCTTAAATGCATCACTCCCATAGAGTAGCTCTCACCATACGACTCTCTCTCTCTCTCTCTCTACACACACACGCACACACACACACACACACACATCAAAAGTAAATAACTACATTTTCTTTTCCAAACACACCACATATTAGATTTAAACCCATTTAAAATTAGTACATCTACAATCTATTCATTTCAAATTGATCAATTTATAAAATTAAATAATTTACGCAACCAAACGGGCCCTTAGTATATCATCCATATCGGTCATTGTGCTCGCCTTGTTTCTCAACCCAAAAGACACAACAGGAGAGTGAACTCCACTTACCCCTACTAATTTTTTCTTTTTAAGAAAAAAAGAAGGCATCGTCACGCATCACTGATGACCACCGTAATCATTGATTTAAGGGTTAATTACACTAGTCTCCCCCTCCCGCCCCCCCCCCCCCCCCCCCCGACACACACACACACACACAACCAAAAAAAAAAAAAAAAAACTTTACCCTATTTTTTACTATCACCCGAATTTTCAGTTTCTACACATAACCTCCTAAACTTCCAATATTACTCCAAGTAACCTCCTACCGTTAACTTTAAAAGGGTATTTTAGTATTTAATATGTGTGTGTGTGGACACATACATACACGAAAACATTCGGATCTTTTTTTTCAGATTTGGTATGTATATTTGGTTTGGGTATGTATGCATATCAGATTTGATTTGGGTTTATGAAATTTGATTTTTTGAGATTGATGGTTTTTTTAATCCAAAATTTCAAATTTGATTTTTTTGTTGAGATCGTTGGATGAATTATTTTGTTTGTTCTTTTTTATGAGATTTTATGATAGTTTTTTATCTAGAAAATAGTTTTTTAGGCTAATTGTTTTTTGGAAATCATTTGTTTTTGGCTAGAAAACCTTTTTTTCTTTTTTTTTGCGAGGTGGTGGTTGGAAAATTTTTATCAATATTATTCTTTTATGTAGTTTTAATCAAGGTTAGAATTTATATTTCTGGAAATTGTTATTTTGTATTTTAAAGTTTTTTCAGAGCTTTATTCAAATTTTAAAAAGTTTAGTGTATTTATCAAAAAATTTAAATGTTATTCTTTAATTTTCAAAATTTTTAAATATATATTTGTAAACTCCAAATGGCTTATATATTTTTGAAATGTCTTTCAGCATTTTTTGAATTTTTAAACCATTGTTTTTAGGTTTTTCTTAATTTTGAAATGTTGTTGCTAGAATTTAAAATTTTATAAATGTTATTCTTTGGTTTTCATAATTTTTAAATATATATTCATAATATCCAAATGGGATAAATATTTTTATGTTTTTTTTTATATTTTCCTATTATTTTTATATATTTTTTTAGTATTTTCATATTTTTTAAATGTTATGCTATAATTTTATGAATTAAACATATATTCGTAATTTCCAAATATTATAAATATTTTTTATTAATTTGTTGTATTTTTATGTTGTTTTATATATATTTTTAGTATTTTCCAAACTTTTGAATAAATATTTTTAATTTTCATCATTTTTAAATATGCGTTTTTAATTTCCAAATGTTTTAAAAAATCCAAGATTTTTATATTTTTAAAATATTTTTTTAGTACTTTCTTAGTTTTAAATGTTTTTGAATTAAATTTAAAATTTATTTTAGAAAAAATTATGTTAAGACAAAAATGCCCTTACTTTCAATCATGTGCCATCCACATGACTAAACTGAAAATTTATGGAATTAAGTATAAAACTAAAAATTTGGTTGATCAAAATGACAATGAAGTAAAGTTCGAAGAGTCAAAGTGTAATTAAAACTTGATTTAATGTTAAACTTTGAACAGCATTTTGTCATTAGAAGTTTTAGTTTGTAAATTGAGATCTCATTTACTTCTTCATGTCGTATATCGTCTACTATTGTATTCAAATGCTTATGTACCTAAGTGATAGAAACTAGGCTCTCAATGGATCGGGTTTAAATATGAACCCGATCCATATCCAGTCTATCTAATCAGGTCTGAGCAATTTTTAAAGACACGTTTACCCATTCAATAAATGGACCATGTTTGATTTTACATGCCTTCGACCCGTTTACACACACAAATATATATATATATATATATAAAATAATGCTCCTGTGCGGACTAGTCCGCATTTTAAGAATGCGGACCGGACATGTGTCGCCTAAAGGTGCGCCTAGAAATTATCGCCTAAATCTCTCTCTTTTCTGGGCTCACCGCCAGGTGACACATGTCCGGTCCGCATTCTTAAAATGCGGACTGGTCCGCATTCTTAAAATGCGGACTGGTCCGCACAAGAGCAGGACTGTATATATATATATATATATATATATATATATATATATATATATATATATATATATATATATATATATAGAGAGAGAGAGAGAGAGAGAGAGAGAGAGAGAGAGAGATCGGCTCGTTTACGGACCGCTACCGTCCAAGAATTATCTAGGGACCGTTTTGTCTTTTTAGGACCACCTTTTGGGACCGTAATGTCTTTTAACTTCTTCTAAGTTTTAAGGAATATAAATTTTTACCCCAATAATTTCTAAAGTCTTTTAAGCTTGTTTTAACACGTAATTAATCTGGAAGTCTAATTGTAGAAGTTTCAGGGCTACTGCTACTTCTCAAGCTTCTTCCGTCACTATCGTACTGGAGTTCTGAATAGCGAGGATTATCTATATAAATAGTTTCTTCAGGGAGTCTGAAAATTAAAAGAGGTTTTGATGAAAAATATTCTAGTCCTAAATACCTTATACGATATCGTGGGTTTATTTGTCTAGTTTCTTTATATATTTGATTAATAATATCAATTATATCATTATTTATAAATTCGTCTAAATTATTATCACCATAAGATGACAAAAATCTACGGTATGTTATAGGGGCATTTGTCTCTACGTTTTTAAGGAGATGGCGGATTCCTCCGGCTCTAATTAAAGTAGTCTTTATTTCAGCTAACCTTTTACGTCTAATAAATTTTAATACGTCTATACTGTCTTCAAGTATCCTAGTGTATTCTTGATATTTTTCAGGTCTTGATAGTTCTTCTGCAAAATCTTCAGTTCTTAAATTTTGTCTAAAGAGATCACGGATCCCTATTCTAATTATTTCTATTCTAGGCACTTCTCTTCCTAACCACTCAATAATTTGGTCTATATATTTATAAGTACCACCTGCATATATTAAAGCAGATTCTATAAGTTCTTTATCTTTAGTGTCTGTAGGAGTCCAGTCTTGAATTCTCTAGTTAAGTCTAAACTTGTTTGATTAACAAATTCTAAAAAGTCTTTAGTGATTTGCAAGCTCATATAAGATTCTTTTTTAAAGCCATAATATGTAAAAATAGTTAAGGGTTTGGTTCGAGTTATACCTTCCTTCTGGTCTGCAATATCTTTATCTTCTTCCCTTTGTCTCTTCAGCCTTGTTACTATTCTTCTCCGGTCTCGGCCTCCTACAACTCCCTCTTTATGTGTCTCACCTCAATCCACTATTTTGGCGTTGAATCTGTTTCCTACCTGTACGCCTTCACGCCTAACGCCCACCTAGCTAACGGCTCACGGTTAATCGGCACCTGACGACGGTTCACCAGTATAACACCTTGTGTGCTACACCAAAGGTTCCACACAATAGTCCTCTATGAACAGAAAGTTGGAGATAATTTGAAAAATAATAACAACTCAACATAAGAGATTTCTGGAAAAGAAAATATTTTTATTGCATATCATAAATAAATACAACTATCCCCTCTTCCCTAACTATGAAAGGTTTACTCACTCATATACATATTACTCTCTACAAGCATGTTATCTCTCTAACACTGGAAGTCTAACAATTGATCACTCTCTAACTCCTGATGTCTAGAACTCAGCTGGACGCTCCCTTTTATAGCACAAGGGCACTACAATCGACTGGTAATCGGCTACCAAAAGAGATCCGATTAAAAGAGATACAAATTATTAAAGTCTTATACTATTTGCTTTACATAAATTAAATATGTTGTCTAGCAATAATTCTAACCTAACGTCTTTGCAGGGGTCTTTTTCTTCTTTATGAAAAGAAGCAATCCGGGAGCCCGTGTGGGGCATGTCTGAGCTGCAGGCTACAGGGGAATCTAATTGTAGTCTGGTCATCTTACATAGGTCTAGCACAGGGAATCTTCTGTCTTCAATAATTCTTCAGCTAACGAGGGGCTCGTCTTTGTTCCATCCGTGTCTTCTTCTTCCTTGTCTTGGTTTGGTAGGGCATTGTTGAAAAATTCATCAATGAGGCCTACAGTTCTAAGGCTAGCTGGCAAAGCTATCTTTACCATTTCCTTGGATTCTTTCTTGAGCCTTCCGTTGAATGGTACATCAGCTTGGATTATCAGGTCTTCTTTGTGGTAGGCAGTGTACCATCTGTCTTCTCCTGTCAATAACTCCATGATTTTAATTGTCTCCGTGGCTTGGGCAATCTGGAGCTTGGGCTTATCAACAATTAAATCTTTAATCTTGTCTTCTGATAAAATCTCAACGTCTTCAAATATATAATTGGAAAATCTAATAAGTCTAAATCCTTCAACTCTCATTCCTCTACAGGAACTTGGAGCAATCTGATATATTCTAGCAAATAGAGGAATGAAGTCTTCTACTTTCTTAACATACTCATGGACTATTTTTTCAAGAGCAACAGCGTCTTCGATATCTTTTATCTAAACGAGTCTAATGAACCCGTGGTCTGCAAGAGTTATATGAGCCATGTCTGATTTTCCAAAAAGATATATTTTTGGAACGTCTTTGAAGAAACCTTTGATCATTAAGGCATCTCCATTTATTTCTGATAATAACATATAAAAATGATCAATAATGTCATTAATTTCTTTTTTAAAGTCTTCTTCTATTAGGAAATTATTATGACCAAATGGTATAACAATCTTAATCTTAAAAGTCTTTTTCTGATAACAAAAATCAGTAGGTCTAGTTTTAGAGGTTTCTCTAAGAGTCTGAGCATAAGTCTGGGTCTGAGGTCTAGGCACAGCAGTACCACTGAGCTGGGAAACTGCAAGTCTTTGAGTCCTCATGAATCTGATAATGGCTACCAAATTTTGTTTGAACTCAATCTATAGTCTATTCTCCACATTCCACCATATGGCGTCTATAAGAGTATTTTCGTCTTCTGAAAATTCTCGTCTAAATTTGATCAAGTCTGGGTATCTTTGATCGGGTCTATATTGGGAAAAATACATCTTCCCAGTGAGTCTATTTTGAGCTATAATCTCTTGTCTAGATTTTTTTGGAGGAACCAAGATATCATCAAAGTTCTCTAGGATTGGTCTTTCTTGAGAGTTTTGAATATGAGTATGTCTTTGCGTTACACCAGCATTTGGTCTTACGCGTCTAAGATAGTCTGCAACGTCTTCCCTGTTCAGTCTATTGGTTCCAGAGGAACTCATGTCTTCTAGGTCTTCTGTTTGCAATATAAAACATGAAATCTCATCTAATCATGATTAAACATAATTAAACAACCTAAAATAGGGCTCTATAGCAAAAACATGATTAAACAACCTAAAATCTCATCTAATCATCAAGAACCCTAAGTTTTCTTAACTTTTGTTCTAATCAGTTTTTCTCCAGAATTTCCTTCTACATAATCATCAAAATTCGTGGGTTAATCATCTACATCATATAAGACTTCCAGAATATGGTTTTTAATGATTTCTACATGCAAATCCCTATCCAAATTGGGGTTTTCTTCCTTTAATTATACTCCTAATCATTCCTACACTAATATGATTATTGCACCAACGAAAATACCAAGTTAAACACTTGCCTGGGATTTCAGAGGTCTGGTTTCCTGCTGATATTGGTGTGGTTGCGTTCTCCTCCTCGCGATCTACGCGTTGGTGGTGACGGCGGTGGAATCGGTGGTGTTTTGGGCCTTGAATCACCTTGAGAGCTCTCTCCTCTCTTCTCCAATGGCCGTTCTAGGGTTCTGAGTGTTCTAACCCTAAAAGGCTGACTTAAATGGCTGCTAAGGATGGCTGAAATTCGTGGGTTTAATTACCCTATTATGTAAAATGACCAAAATGCCCTCCCGGGTCACTAATTAAGCCTAAAAACATCCCGAGACCCAAACTAAACTCCCGGGTACACTTTTCTGACTATCTCGACCTTTCCGGACGCGTTGGCGCACTCAAAACGACCATACGGACAACTTATAAAATATTCACTTTTTAATTAACATAATTAGTCCCGACGTGGCACGGGCACGTCCCGACTTAAATTTCCGAAATAGTCATTTAATTCACTTATGACATTCAATATAACCAATATAATATATTACTATGCTCATTAGTAATATTCAACAAGTTTCCCATAATTACTAACTCTAGTCACGTTAATAATTATAACATAATTAATTTCCGGATTTTTATTAAATGAATCAACACATTAAATTTAATAAATCCTCAAATTAAATATAGCATAAAAATACGGGGTATTACATACTTCCCCCCTAATAACGGAATTTCATCCCGAAATTCGGAAAATAAGGCATACCTGGTAAAAACAACTCTGGATATCTCTCGCGCATATCCGCCTCACGCTCCCAAGTGGATTCCTCCACATTATGATGCTCCCACTGGACTCGCACAAGTGGAACTACTTTCGACCTCAATCTCCTCTCACTATAGTCTAGAATAGCCACTGGTCTCTCCTCGTAAGAGCTATCAGACTGTAAGTCTATCTCATCTATCGCAATGTGAGTATGGGCCATATCATCCCGAAGATATCGTCTCAACGACGAGATGTGGAATACATCGTGGATGCGATGTAAATGTTCTGGCAATCCCAACCTGTATGCTACCGGCCCAATCCTCTCGATTATGGGAAATGGTCCTACGTACCTCGGAGCCAATTTCCCCTTCTTCCCGAACCTCATCACTCCTTTCATAGGAGATACACGCAACAACACTTGATCTCCCACATTAAACTCCCGGAAGAACCGTTTCGCATCGGCGTAGCTCTTCTGCCTGTCTTGGGCTACCCGAATACGACTCCTGATTATCTCAATCCTCGCGGAGGTCTCCTGAATCACTTATGGCCCTAATAACTTGTTGTCCCCCACCTCGAGCCAACAAGTTGGAGAACGACAAGGCCTGCCGTACAAAGCCTCAAATGGAGCCATGCCAATCGTAAACTGATAGGAGTTATTATAAGCAAACTCTACCAGTGGAAGGTGTGGTTCCCAACCCCCTTCGAAATCGAGAACACACATGCGTAGCATATCCTCCAACATCTGATTAGTGCGCTCTGTCTGTCCATCTGTATGTGGGTGGTAGGCTGAACTCAGTCTCAACTCTGTACCCATAGCCTCCTGAAAGCTTTCCCAGAAACGTGACACAAAAATCTTGTCTCTATCTGACACAATATTCAGGGGCACCCCGTGTAATCTGACAATCTCAGCGATGAACAACTGGGCATACTGACCTGTGGTATAATCTGTCCTCACTGGCAGAAAATGAGCCACCTTGGTCAAACGGTCTACAATCACCCAGATAGAATCGTGACCCCGCTGTGATGTAGGCAACCCGGTAATGAAATCCATGGAAATACTTTCCCACTTCCACGCGGGTATTTCCAACGGCTGAAGTAATCCTGACGGCTACTGATGGTCCACCTTCACCAGCTGGCAAGTAGAACACTTGGACACAAATTCAGCGATGTCCCTCTTCATCCCACTCCACCAGTACTGTCGTCTCATGTCCTGGTACATCTTATCGCCTCCCGGATGCACTGCAAATCGGGACCCATGAGAATGAGTCATCACTTCATGACGTAGTTCCGCTCCTTCTGGGACCACTAATCTCCCATTAAACCGCAACCCTCCATCCGAACTAACAGAATAGGACTCAGCACCCTCGGCTAGAAGTCGTACAATCTGCTACTGACAAAACGGGTATGTGGTCTGTGCCTGTACCACCCTTGTAACAATCTCGGGTGTGACTGACATGACGGATATGAACGAACGGGCTACCGCGTCTTGGTGACCCAACTCTTTCCACTTCGCTTTCCAAACGTCGGCTACATCGTCTACCGGTCTACGGCTCAACGCATCAGCAACTACGTTGGCCTTCCCCGGATGGTACTGTATGTCGAACTGGTAATCTTTCACAAACTCTAACCATCTGCGCGGACGCATATTCAGCTCTCGCTGAGTGAACAGGTACTGCAGTGACTTATGGTCTGTGTGTGAACAAACGGAATTTCTCGCCCAATAAATAGTGCCTCCAAATTCTCAATGCAAAGACGACCGCAGCTAACTCCAGGTCGTGGGTGGGGTAGTTCTTCTCATGCGGCTTAAGCTTGCGGGAAGCAAAAGCTATAGCCTTCTCCTCCTGCTGTAGTACTCCCCCAAGTCCTCGTAAGGATGCATCTGTGTAAACCAGGTACTCTACACCCGGTTTCGGTAAAGCAAGGACGGGTGCCGAAGTAAGCTTGTCCTTCAGCTCGTCGAAAGCCAACTGACAAGCGTCATCCCAGACATACGATACCCCTTTGCGAGTCAAATTCGTCAACGGACCCGCTATTTTGGAGAATCCCCGAATGAACCTCCTGTAGTATCCGGCTAACCCCAAGAAACTACGCACTTCTGTTGGTGTCGTGGGCTTCCCCCACTCCCTCACCGCTGACACTTTGCTCTGGTCAACTGCTATCCCTTGCTCAAAAACAACATGGCCCAAGAATTGTACCTCTCGCAACCAGAATCCACACTTCTCGTACTTAGCATACAACTGATGCTCTCGTAGAGTCTGAAGAACCTGCCTCAAGTGTTCGGCATGCTCCTCCTCGGAGTGTGAATATATCAAAATATCATCTATGAAGACGATGACGAACTGATCCAAAAACTCTCTGAACACTCGGTTCATCGGGTCCATGAAAACGGCTGGGGCATTTGTGAGTCCGAACGGCATCACCCTGAACTCATAGGACCCATATCTCGACAAGAAGGCAGTCTTTGAAACATCCTGCTCTCTAATCCGTAACTGATGGTACCCCGACCTCAGATCTATCTTCGAAAAGAAAGTTGCTCCCCTCAACTGGTCGAATAGATCATCGATTCGTGGTAACGGATACTTATTCCGTATCGTGACCTTATTCAACTCCCGGTAGTCCACGCACAATCTCAGTGAACCATCTCTCTTCTTTACAAATAAGACTGGAGCGCCCCAAGGTGAGGTACTCCTACGAATGAAGCCCTGACCTAATAGCTGCTCGATCTGATCTCGTAGCTCTCGCATCTCTGCCGGAGCCATACGGTACGGTGCGCGTGCTATAGGTCTCGTATCCGGCACTAAATCTATAACAAAGTCTATCTCACGACTGGGCGGTAGGCCTGGTATCTCCTGAAACACATCGGAATACTCCCTAACAACTGGGATCGAATCCAAAGGAATCAAAACCTCCTTAGAGGTATCCTCCTCAATATAATATAAATGAGCGGTCGAACCTCCCTCTGGGCGAGGCATCGCCACTACAAACATCTCTTGCCCCGGAATGGCAAAAATAATGCTCCCACCGAAGCAATCAATCATGGATCTATAAGACGCGAGCCAATCCATACCAATAATCACATCATGCTCGTGCATGTCTAAGACTAGCATGTCTGCAGGCAATACCAAGCTACCAATCTCTATCCCTACTCCCCGGCATATAAAGAATATAAGTGACCCACTCCCCAGTGGTGAGTCGACACACGTCACGGTGCTCTCTGCTGTGGCTAATAACCCTAAGGACTTCGCAAAATGCGTAGCTATAAAACAATGCGTTGCCCCCGTATCAAATAAAACTTTACCCATAGTACCATGGATAGGAAACATACCCTCAATCGCGGGTGGTGCCTGTGGAGCTGCTGCCTGGTGGACGTTATAGACACGTCCATACTGTAATTGCCCCTGCTGTACTGGAGCTGCTGGAATGGCTGGTAGGGCTGGCACCTGGGCTGGAGCTGGAAGGGCAGGTGGGAAGAGTGGCCTCTGCGGCTCATTACGGGCTCCCTGCTGCTGTGGGGCCCTATCACCCTCTGGGCAATCCTGACGCTTATGGTCGTGCTTGCCGCACACAAAACACCGGCCTCTGAAATTACCTCCCCTCTGTCCCTGCTGACCACGGCCCTGCTGGCCGTTACCTCCACGCCATTGGCCCTGTTGGCCCTGATGTGCACGCTGTTGGCCTTGCTGGCCCTGATGCTGACCCTGCTGTCGGTGCTGGCCCTGATGGCCCTGCTGATTAGGCTGACCCTGCTGGCCCTGCCTATAACCCCCATTTCCCTGCCTGGAATCACCCGAACGGAATCGCTTAGCAGGGTCCCCCTGATGGGAACTCTGCTCGTGCTGACGAGTCTGTCCATGAGATGGCGCCCCACCGGCACCGTTACCCCCTGTCCTGCCCTGCTGGCTGGACTCTCCTGCTCTCTTGCTCCCCTGAAGATGGAAGCGGTGATCCTGGCAATGTAGTAACGCTGCATTGAGTACATCAGTGACAGTACTCAGGGATAAGTTCCCAATAAGGTGCTGACGGATCCTCCAGGCTAACCCGTCTACAAACAACAAAATCTTCTTACCCTCAGTGGGTGACTCATCTGGCACAATAGTGAGAAGTCTCGTGAACTCCTCCTCATACTCGGCTACAGTAAGGTTCTCCTGCTTCAGATTTAGTAATTTCCTCCTCATCTCAGTCTGCACTGCGGGTGGAAAGTACTTGCGGTCAAACCGCTCCCAGAACATCTGAATAGGGATCGTGTCCCTCTCCTCCAAAGTAGTAGTGGACTCCCACCACTGTAATGCGGCTCCCACCAGCTTAAAAGAAGCCAATAACTGCTTTTGTACCTCGGTACACTCATACATGCAAAGATGCCGCTGGATGTCTTTCTTCCATTGGCTGACAGTAACAATATCGGAGCTACCAGAAAACTCAGGGGGATGTGCTTTCTGAAAAGCATCCCGAACCCTCTCCCATGCAGATGGAAGCTGTGCTGGTACTGGCACCACTGCCTGAACCTGGGGTGGAGCCTGTTGAGTCATTGCTATCGCAGCATTCACCTCCTGAGCGACTATGGCGGCTACTTCATTAGCATTCATTGTGCCTGGTGCCGGAGCTGCTGGTTGCTCGGCCTGGGCACGCCTATCTTTCGGAGCACGTCTCGGAGGCATCTGAAACGTGAACAAAATTTATCAGTCTACAGTTATCATCGAATCTCAATTAACTGAAGACTTAAACGTAAAAGCAGGAATACAACAAATCCTAAAAATAGGGCTCTATAGCAAAAACGTTAAGCTGAAAGCGAAATAAGCCGTACAGATCCTAAGGACACTAGAACCACCTGTGACACCCCGCCTAATTAAAGATCGGGCAATCACTCCTTTATTAAATTAAATCAAGGTAAACAGTTGGTTCATTCTCAGCATCACTGTCGATAAAAATAATTTTTCCAATTTAACACCCTAAATAATTAAGATAAGTGTCAAAACCATTTTTCATACAAACTTCCAAATTTTAATTAAAGAAAAGATTTATTAATTCAAAACAACATTTCTACAATATAGAATCACACCACGATGAACTAAAATAAAACCATACATTCACCAATCGAATGTCAACAATATAAAACTAAAAATCATAAACCATCCTGAATAAATCCCGTAAAACAATACTGGAATAACTGAAATATAAAATCCCAACAATAAATGAAGTGCTGAAAGGGGCGACACGTGCCCAATAAATGAGAGTAATGAGAGTGGAGTCAATAACAGAAGCCGTCTACTCAAGTGACCTGCAACTTCCACCTAAGCTGCAGCTCGTTCTTCTCAAAGGATCCTAAGCAAGACGCCCCTGTGGCTGGGCACCTGAAAATATACATATATATACACAAGGGAGAGAGAGAGAAAGAAACGGGTCAGGGCCCGAAAGTGTGTTTGATTTATAAAATACGTTAAGCAACTATTTAAATTGATACAGGCCAATGCAATTCGTATTAGTTCGACACTCTCTTGAGAAATTCTCACCTCTCTTCTAATGTGCACGCCTATCGTACTAACCTTCCCAAATAGTCTAGTTTATCTTAACTTACTCATAAGTTTTCAAAACCGAACGATGACAATGATTTAAAAAGGTTACCTCCAATTAGTAGCAATACTCTCGCTTTAGCTTCATTAAATTTTAAAGTTTACCAGTGCATTCTCATACTTTCACAAAACCAGTATTTATTATAGTGTCAACAACTATGTCCTACTTACCAAATTACAGTAGGCAGTTTAAAGTTTATAACCTCATATATATATTAATTACTCGTATAATATATATATATATAACAGCACCCCAACTAAACTATGGTGCGGGCATACTCTGCTATCCAATCCCCGTATCGCTCACACAAAGGGAAATACAAGTTCGGAATCACTCTCGAACTGTACTAACATATATAAAACAACGTTGAGGCGAAGCATAGATTCCAAGTCCAAGAGGTCAGTACATACCCACACGTCTCTTAGGACCGTACGACTATCAATCTGATAGCCCGTACCTAGGATCTCTATCTTCTAGGGTACGAATCAATATCCCCCATAAAACAACACAGGATAAGATCGTCCCAGCGCGGTAACCTCAGGGATAGCAAGTACCGCGGGTAAGTTTTTCCCATGTATATAATATATGTACACACAATCATATAAATATACCAATTTCATTATGTTAATATAGGTCACTCTCCTTACCCATAATTACAACATTTATCTTTAATTTCTCATTATTATGATTACGTATAAGGTTTCGTCTCTAACCTTAACTCGAAGAGTTTTCTCACTCATTACCTAATACTCATGGGTCATATCCTTACCAATCTAAAATTCAGTAAGTGACTTTATTTTATTCCAACGTAACTCTCTTACGCACCTCACCCTTAAGTTTCATAAATTCAACCCAAAGTAAATATCCCATAATTACCCTTCTCGTCGAAGATTAAAGGTTCTAACATTTATCCCTATACCCTACTGGTCCTCAATATCTCCCAAATCCTTTTATTTATAATGCCCAAGAAATATTCCACGGTAAATTAATTCAACCAATTAAACAAGGGGAAAAAGAGTTTGCCAGGAGGGGTCGATCGATCGACGTCTGGGCTCGATCGATCGAACCTTCGATCGATCGACGCTCTAGGTTCGATCGATCGATCAAACAGGTATTTCGATTTCTGCAAAAGTGCAGTTACGGGTTTTACTAATATTCTTCATTCAAATCCATAATTTCCAACACTAATCGTCCCAAAACTTATACTACAATCATGGTAATATATTTCCAGATGTTTCTAACATTAAGCATGCATATAACCAACATTAAACATGATTAAACAACCTAAAATCTCATCTAATCATCAAGAACCCTAAGTTTTCTTAACTTTTGTTTTAATCAGTTTTTCTCTAGAATTTCCTTCTACATAATCATCAAAATTCGTGGGTTAATCATCTACATCATATAAGACTTCCAGAATATGGTTTTTAATGATTTCTACATGCAAATCCCTATCCAAATTGGGGTTTTCTTCCTTTAATTATACTCCTAATCATTCCTACACTAATATGATTATTGCACTAACGAAAATATGCAAGTTAAACACTTGCCTGGGATTTCAGAGGTCTGGTTTCCTGCTGATATTGGTGTGGTTGCGTTCTCCTCCTCGCGATCTACGCGTTGGTGGTGACGGCGGTGGAATCGGTGGTGTTTTGGGCCTTGAATCACCTTGAGAGCTCTCTCCTCTCTTATCCAATGGCCGCTCTAGGGTTCTGAGTGTTCTAACCCTAAAAGTATGACTTAAATGGCTGCTAAGGATGGCTGAAATTCGTGGGTTTAATTACCTATTATGTAAAATGACCAAAATGCCCTCCCGGGTCACTAATTAAGCCTAAAAACATCCCGAGACCCAAACTAAACCCCCGGGTACACTTTTCTGACTATCTCGACCTTTCCGGACGCGTTGGCGCACTCAAAACGACCATACGGACAACTTATAAAATATTCACTTTTTAATTAACATAATTAGTCCCGACGTGGCACGGGCACGTCCCGACTTAAATTTCCGAAATAGTCATTTAATTCACTTATGACATTCAATATAACCAATATAATATATTACTATGCTCATTAGTAATACTCAACAAGTTTCCCATAATTACTAACTCTAGTCACGTTAATAATTATAACATAATTAATTTCCGGATTTTTATTAAATGAATCATCACATTAAATTTAATAAATCCCCAAATTAAATATAGCATAAAAATACGGGGTATTACAAACTATTCATTGAATGTTTATCATACAGACGTATACTCTTAAAGGGCATTAATTGTTTACCCTTTCACATGTACAGCCTACAGGCTATAAATACATTGTATCACCCTCATTCTAGGGGGACCGGATTCTCTTGATAGAATTACATATCGAGAACTCCAAAACACTTGGCAATAACAGAAACAGTGGACGTGGGCCATTCATATATGGCTGAACCACTTTAAAATTCTTTGTCTCATTTATATTTATCTGTGATTAAATAATTAGAAGCAATCTAATTTTTTACATCAACATATTGGCGCCGTCTGTGGGAAACGACTGTTGTTATCATTTTTCATCAAAAATCATTCATCATCAATGGCAGATAATCCTGAATCCAGCAATCGAAACGCTGGGAACGTTGGGAATCCTCCAAATCCCTCTGCACGTCCAGATCTGGCAGGAATTATGACGAATCTAGCTCAAGGACAAACCGCCATGCAAGAAACAATGCGGCAACTCATACAAACCCTTCATGGCGGTGCACCTGCACATTCAGGACAGCGAAGTGGTCAGAGGCAAACTTATTTACTTTCTTCACGATCCAGGCGTACTGAGTCATATCGTAATGAGGGATCTGATGATTTCTCTTATCAACCTGGGCGAACTTCGTCGATACGGGCTACATATACTGAGCAACGTATTACTCTTTCTCCAGAGAGACCCAGTGCCTTGGAAAGACTGAGCAGGGTGTCTCCTTTCAGTCGATTAGGCCCTAGGAGGAATAGGAGTCCACCTAAGACCATGTCGAGGAGTTTCCGGCAACCATCAGATCTAAGAGAAGGATCAGCACAATCACGACCAGTTGCTCGTCAAGATAGATCTCAGGAGGCCACTTCAGAACAATCAATTGCTCGGAATAATAGGCCCGAGGAAGGAAAAGATGCGTGGAAAGGGTCCATTCAGCGGTTGGAGGATAGATTGGGAGAAATGGCTAAGGCGAAGAATCCCCTACAACGAACTTTTGTTCAAGGGACACCTTTTGTCCAGGCCATTGTGGATTTTCCTACACCATCAAAGTTTAAAGCCCCTGTGGTGACCCCCAAATATGATGGAAAGACAGATCTTGTTCTTCACATAGAGCAATATCAAGCTGCTGCCGACATCTATGCTGTCCCCGACGAGATGAGATGCAGAGCATTCTCAGGAACTCTTACTGGATCTGCCCAGATATGGTACAACAATCTTCCTCGGGGTAAGATTTCAACTTTCTTTCAACTGGCCGAGTTGTTCATCGGTAATTTCTGTTTTGGAGCAAAGCCAGTAAAACGAGTAGCACACTTGTTAAGTGTTAGACAAAAATCTGGTGAAATTAATAGATATTACATAACTCGTTTCAATAACGAGAAGCTGGAAGTCATAGATTATGAAGAGAAGACAGCAATCACCGCCTTGATGAGTGGGTTGTTGCCTAACAAATTGTATTACACTTTGGCCAAAGATCCACCTACAACTATGTTAGAGTTGATGGCAAAAGCAGCCAAAATCATGAATGCCGAGAAGGCTATGGCTGCGAAGAAGAATATGGAGAAAGAAACCAAGGTGGAAGTCGACAAATCTAAGAAGAAAGAGCATAAGGGCAATGGCGGTGACAAGCATTCCAAGAATAATAAGTCGTCCTGGGAAGTCCTGAAGAAATTCGACAATTATACTCCTTTGAAAATGGGTATTAATCATGTCTTGGAAGAAATCAAGAATAACGAGGAAGTAAGGTGGCCAAAGAAACTGAGGTCAGACCCTGACAAAAGAAATAGAGATAAATATTGCGAGTTTCATAAGGATCATGGTCATATGACTAAAAATTGCATAGCCCTCCAGAACGAGATTGAAATGCTCATTAGACGGGGAAATTTATCAAAGTATGTCGATCGTAGAAATGAAAAAGGAAATGAAAATCGAGCAAGAGAGAGGTCTAGATCTCCTCGTTGGGCAGAAGAAAACAGGAAAAGAGATCATGAAGATGAAGAAGATGACCCCGATCTTCCCAAAAGGCCAAGGCAACCAGAACGCGAGATATTTTCAATACGTTTTGGAACATTTGATTGTAATGTTATTATAGGCGGAGATGCAGGAGGAGGAGATCTTACTGCAGAAAGAAAAGCTTACCTCGGTGAGGCTCAGGCTTGTTCATACATTCAACGGATAAATTTGGCTGAGGAGGATCGCCCGAGGAAGATAAACAAAGAGAAGCTAGTCATTGGTTTTTCAAAAAACGACCTTGCAGGTGTTCTTTACCCTCACGACGACCCATTGGTGATCAAAATGAGGATGAAAGAAGTAATGATGTGAAGGGTTTTGGTAGATAATGGTAGTTCGGCAGACATCATGTTCTACTCATGCTTCGACAGTTTAAATTTAAAATTATCTCAATTGGAGCCTTATCACAGACCTCTCCTGGGTTTTGCTGGCGAGAAGGTTTTTCCACTTGGGACGATCAAGTTGGATATATTCATTGGAACTTGGCCTGCTTGTCGAACAGAAAGAATACGCTTCTTTGTGATGGATAAGAATGTGCAATCAGCTTACAACATCATCATGGGAAGGGTTGGTTTAAAGAAGTTCGAAGCAGTTCCATCTACAGTACATCAGTGCTTAAAATTCCCAACAAATTTTGGAGTAGGAGTTGTGAAAGGTGATCAAAAAGTAGCTCGGGAATGCTATTATTCATCTGCCGAGCAAGAGGAGCTTGAAGAGTCAAGGAAAAAGACTACTACCTACCAGGTGGATGAAGGTACAGAAATTGAAACATTGGATCCTAGAGATGAATCCCAACTTGTAAAAGGACAGGTGGTGGAATCTACAGAAAATGTTATTCTGGACGACGAGCACCCTGAACGAACAACTCAGATAGGTTTGTCGTTGGACGCTTCAATAAAACAGGAGTTAATAACTTTCTTGAGAAACAGAAAGAAAACTTTTGCATGGAGTCATGAAGATATGCCAGGAATAGATCCAAACTTCTTATGTCATGAGCTCAATGTGAATAAGGAGATCAAGCCTGTAAAGCAGAGAAGAAGAGTATTTAGTCCCGAGAAGAATCAAGCTATACAAGAGGAGGTCGAGAAGCTCCAGAAAGCCCAATTCATTGAAGATGTGAAATATCCAGACTGGTTAGCAAATGTGGTGATGGTAAAGAAGAAAAACAATAAATGGAGAATGTGTGTTGATTTCACCGATCTCAACAAGGCATGCCCAAAGGATCATTTTCCATTGCCCAGAATTGATCAACTAGTGGATGCTACCTCGGGACACGAGCTGCTCAGATTCATGGATGCTTACTCTGGCTACAACCAGATCAAAATAAAACCTGAAGACAGGGAAAGTACTTCTTTTATTACCCCTAGGGGAACTTATTGTTATAATGTTATGCCTTTTGGTTTGAAAAATGCAGGAGCGACATACCAGCGGCTGATGAACAAGGTTTTTGCCGAACAAATCAGTTGCAATATGGAAGTCTATGTCGATGATATGCTGACAAAAAGCAAGAAAGCTGTTGATCATCCAGTTGACTTAGGTCAGACCTTTGATCAATTGGATAAAAACCAAATGAAGCTCAACCCGACGAAGTGCACATTTGGAGTACGAGAAGGAATGTTCCTCGGGTACATTGTCAACCAGCGAGGCATTGAGGTGAATCCAGAAAAGATCAAAGCTCTTTTAGGGTTGCGATCCCCAACGACGAAGAAAGAAGTGCAGAGTCTTACAGGACGAGTTGCAGCACTCAACAGATTTGTATCCCGAGCAACTGATAGATGCCTCCCATTCTTCAAAACACTTCGAAAAACTTTCGAGTGGAATGATGAATGTGAAAAAGCTTTTCAAGACTTGAAGAAATATTTGGGAGCACCTCCACTGTTGTCCAGACCAGTAATGGGAGAAAAGTTATACTTGTACCTGGCAGTATCAGAGAATGCAGTCAGCTCGGCATTGATCAGAATGGAGAATGGAGTCCAGAAGCCAATTTATTACACAAGTAAGGCTTTTCGAGGAGCAGAGATCAGGTACCCAAAGCTGGAAAAATTGGCATTGGCCTTAATTGAGGCAAGTAGAAGAATGAGGCCATATTTCCAGGCCCATACCATCGTCGTGTATACCGACATGCCATTGAGACAAGCCCTTCATAAGCCAGAAAAATCAGGGAGACTGATGTACTGGGCAATAGAGCTCGGTGAATATGATATTATGTATGAACCCAGATCATCATTAAAAGGGCAAGCTGTAGCAGATTTTATAGCAGAGTTTACTTATCCTGATACCCCCGAGGAACAAAAGTTGTTCGCTAATCAACCTGTGGATGATATAGGATCAAGAAACACAAGTTCAGACCAACTCTGGTTGGTAAAAGGGCTTGTGGATATTGAAGGATCATCAAATTCGAGCTCAGACCAACTCCGGTTGGTAAAAGGGCGAGAAGAGATAGTCGACGAAGAGCGAGAAATACCAGGGGAGGATGAAAGGAAACAGGAAATATTTCACCGAGGAACTCTTTCAGATAAGAAATTTGAAGACGAGTTACCTACATGGAGATTATATGTAGATGGGTCATCTTGCGCAACAGGTTGTGGAGCAGGGATTGTTTTAAACACCCCAGACGAGATTGACATGGAATACGCCCTGCGATTCCAATTCAAAGCCTCCAATAATGAGGCTGAGTATGAGGCAATGATAGCAGGGCTTAATTTAGCAAAGATTATGGAAGCGCAACAAATGATGGTATTCAGTGATTCTCAATTAATTGTGAATCAGGTGATGGGGACATATGCAGTTAAAGGAGAATTAATGGTCAAGTATCATGCAAAGGTGATGGAGTTGTTGGCAGAATTTGATGCCATTCAATTGATCAGAATACCAAGAATGGAGAATGCACGAGCAGACGCACTGGCCCGACTAGCATCAGCTACTCGTATCGAGCTGCGAAGAACGATACCAATTGAAGTGTTAGAAAGTCGGAGCATAGATGAAGACCTGACGATGAATATTATTACCCTTGATTTAGGACCATCTTGGATGGATCCTATAAGGGCATATATTGAGGAGGGAGAATTACCTGAGGATAAGCTCGCTGCCAAGAAATTGAAGTTTAAAGTTGCTCGGTATGTACTAATTAATGGTGTTTTGTATAGACGAGGAATTATGGCAGGTTTGCAAAGATGTGTATATCCCTCCGAGGTGAAAGGATTGATTGAAGAGATCCATGAAGGGTCTTGTGGAGCCCATGTAGCAGTTCGGACGCTTTTGCAAAGGGTGATGACGCAAGGGTACTACTGGCCGACGATGAGGGCTGATTGTATAGCCTATGCTAAGAGATGTGATAAATGCCAACGTTTTTCCTCCATCCGATGAAATCCACAAGCATTATTGACACCCATAACTTCCCCTTGGCCATTTTCCATATGGGGAATTGATTTGGTTGGACCACTGCCAATGACCCGAGGAAGATTCAAGTACCTCGTCGTCGCAGTGGATTATTTTACTAAGTGGGTAGAAGCTGAGCCCCTTATTGATATGACATACGAGAAGGTGTACCAGTTCGTTTGGAAGAACATCATCTGTCGATATGGTCTCCCTCATGCCTTCATCACAGGCCATGGAACACAATTTGATAACGAGGAGTTTGCAGCTTATTGTCATCAGTCAAACATTATGAAGGTTCATTCAGCACCAGGCCATCCTCAAAGCAATGGACAGACTGAAGTGACGAACAGAACATTACTAAATGGTTTGAAGAAGAGGCTAAGTGAGGCTAAAGCTAATTGGATTAATGAGCTACAATCAGTATTGTGGGCTTACCGAACAACTCCCCGAGCAGCAACTGGAGAATCACCATATATGCTGGCATTTGGAAGTGAGACTGTAATACCTGCCGAGTTGGGTCTTCCAACACACAGAGTGCTGAATTTCAATTCCCCAGTCAGCGACTTAATGAGAATATTAGATTTGGATATGCTCGAGGAGGTTAGAGAAGAGTCGGCCATTAGGAATGCTGCTTACCAGCAACGAACAGCCATGTTCTACAATAAGAGGGTGAAAAAATACGATCTAAAAGAAGGAGATTACGTGCTAAAGAAGGTCATTCAGAAGCACAATAAGTTGGAAGCAAACTGGCATGAACCTTACCGAGTTACAGAAGTTGTTCGACCAGGAACTTACCGAATAGCGACTCTAGAAGGAGAGGAATTTAAGAATGCATGGAATGTTGAACACCTACGCAAGTATTATCAGTGATGTAAAATGTAAAGCAGTTCCATCAATATGAATAAAATGATGATATTTCGCCATCTTCTCTCCTTTTATTGAAAATAATTCGGGGAATACTAGTGTTACACACTACAAACTACGATAGTTCAAGCTCAGACCAACTCCGGTTGGTAAAAGGACCAACTCCGGTTGGTTAGGAAACCATACTCCTTTGGTTAGGCGGCTGACACTGGCTCAGACCAATTTTGGTAAAAGGGCAAGTGAACATGATAGTTCTAAATCAGACCAACTCCGGTTGGTAAAAGGGCGAGAACAACATTCCTAAAAATGCCAACGTGTTTGGCTAGGAAACAAGATATGCACTCAAATGCCAACTTATGTTGGTCGGGAGGTGAGATTATTATAGAAAATACAAAAGTTCCTTAAAGAACAAAATATTCCAAACTGAACCAAGTATGGTTGGTCGAGGATAAAAACCCACTAACTGTAGTTGGTCGACGAGGAGAAAGTATTTCAAATAGTACCAAGTATAGCTGGTCGGGGATAAAAACCCACTAACTGTAGTTGGTCGACAAGCACAATTAAACAACCTTGGTTGGATGGAAAAATTTTCAACATGTTTATACTCATTACTTTATTATTAAATGATCGAGCAACATTACTGATACTTGTAATTTCTTTTATTACTAAGTTGGTCGATGAACCACATAATATTGTTATGCAAGCACAAATATAAAGTGTTTGACAAATACAAGACAATAGCAATACAAATTTGCGAACAAAAATGAAACTCTTTCATTAATTTCAAAATGAATTACACAAGTTTAGTACATTGATATTAAATTGTGTACTAATTATTACATCAGAATTCCCTATTCTTCTGGTGTTTTCCCTGCTGCTTTTGAAACAGGCTCCTCGCCAGCAGGAGGATCTTCCAGGCAAAGGGGAGAATTAATGAAGTTAAGATCTCGAAGCATTCTGACATTCATTATTGAAGGTGTGTCCAGTAGATGCTCGGGACGAGATACCTCGATCTGAGAGTGAAGATTGTAGTCACCGAGGTATTTTGTAATTAAGCTCCGAGGAATGGCACGAGTTGGGATCCATTCCATGTCCAAATTATACGGTGGCACAGGCAAGTCAAGTACCCCAGGATCATAATAGTCCCACAGGTAGTGTCCTTGTTCGAGCTTCAGTACGTCCAAGGCATTCAGCCAGCCTTGCTTGTATCCCTCATTATTGGAATTCTGGATACGATCATCTAAATGGAATAGTGCTTCGTTGTATCCAGACATCCAGAACTCCCTGGGCTGTTTGTTAAATTGAAATGTCAACTTTTCAAGCTTCTCGTGAAGACTCTGGATGAAAAGTCCATTAGTCTCCAACATTGATTTATTTTAAGAGAGTTGTTGCTCCAGTTCTCTAACTTTCTTGGAAAGTTCAGACAAAGCTTGGTTCTTGGCCATTAATTGGAATGCTTGGTTTTCCAACGCTGATTGAGTACGAGCTTCCTCAACAATACGATGAAGACCTCTTGGTCGTCCCCGAGCAGGTTGAGTACTTTGTTCCTCGTCAACATTCTGAGCAACTCTTCCTCGTCCACGAGAACCTCTTCCTCGTCCCCGAATAGCATTAGAAGGCCCATCTCTTCTCAATGCCTCTAACTCTTCTCGCAACTTAGCATTTTCCACTTCTAAAAATGATAATCCTTCATCGGTGACCGGCACCAAGGCAGTGGAAGATGAAGCTGCAGACTTATACTGTGCTAACTCTTTCTGCAAATTGTTATTCTCTTGCTCCAGCAGCTCTGCAATTTGTCTACATGCTTCAACTTCACCCTTTAGGGTTCTCTTCCTGACATCGTAACCAGCAAGAAGCTTTTCGTAGCCCTTCTCGGCAGAAAGTTGTTGATACCTCTTCTCATACCCCTCATGCAACAGGGCTGAAGACTCTTTATACTGCTGCTGAAGTTCATCGAGAGTGCCTTGCAAGTCTTCAATCATTTCGTAATAAGCCACATTATTGGCCACAGCTCGGTCAAGTAAGCCTTTCAGGTACTGATAAGCTTCGACTGCTTGCTCTGAAGCATCATGACCAAGGATGTCGGCAACTTCTGATGCACTCAATTCTGTGTGACCAGCTTTATAATATTCATGACATTATTGCATCAGCTTTGTATCATTAGCAGATCGCATATCCATCCTGGCTAGAAACTAGCAGAGAAAGAAAAAGTAATCATCAAAAAGAAAATCAAGACAGAGTACAGATAGAAGAGAGACAATCATATGGAAAAAAAGAGCTCAAATTTTATTAGATCATGGTGCAGAGTTACAAAGATCATTGGTTACACTTGAAAAAGAAGAAAAATAGAAAGAGAATATCGAACAACTTCACACCTTTTCCTTGTCTCCCAAGACTTTCTCGGGAGGCTGGGACGAGGAGCTCGGTTGCTCGGTTGGAACAATGAGTTGGTCAGCTAAAACTGGAACTTGTTCAGGAGGAGCAGGCAGAGATGAAAGCTCCTCGTCGGCAGATTGAGTAAGGATTAGATCACCCACTACCATTAAAGATTCTTCGGAGGCAGCCTCGTCCTCTTCTTCATCTTCAATAACTAGGGGAGGACCAGGGAGATGCTGTTGAAACAGTTCTAAGTCCTCATTAACCTTCAATTATTGCAGGGCAGCCACCCAACCGTCTCGGAAGTATTTCAAACTCCCATACTGCACCTGAGTCATCATGGCTGCTACCCCCTGTCCCATCCTTTGTCCCAACCAGTACGGAAAGATTTTTTCACCATCATTTTTCTTTTCATTTTCTCCGAGGAGAGCTTCTCGGATAGAAGATCCTCGGTGGCCTTCAACTTAGCTTCCACCTCTTCCTTCTGGCTGTTTACTCCTCGCAGAAGGGACAACTCTTGTTCTGCCATTTTCATCTTAGCTTCAAGCTCCCCAAAGCTCTTGAGCTTCTCGTCATACTTCTTTTTCTCTCCCTCCAAATCTTTCACCTTATTTTCCAACTGCACCTTTTCTACTTCAACTACAGACAACTTCTTCTCCCATTCAGCCTTATCCTCGTCATACTTTTGACGGGACTCCTTCAAAGACTTGGTCAAACCTAGCAAAGCATCCTCCACTCCGGACGAGGAGCTAGAAGACTTGATTGCTTTATCCTTCTTCACAATGGTGTTAAAACAACTCACCAGCTGAAAAAAGAAGATAATGATAAGTCATCACGGAGACACATGTATTGATGGAAAGAAAGAAAATTCAGAATAAGAGAAACTTACTGAAGCAATGTGATGAGTAGCTAGGGATGTAAGCATATCCCTAGACATGTTCTCTTCAATGCCTTGGACCTCAGGAATAATCCAAATATTTACCGAGCTCATCGCAGAGCTCGGGGGAATAATAGTTGGGACACCAGCTCCACTAACTTGCAGCTGGGGAACGATTTCAGCCAAATTGATCGAGGAGGATTTCTTCAGTCTCCTCGGTGGCACTTGAACAGTTTCAACCAAAGAAGAACTTTTGGTTGGGGAGATGGTGACCACTTCCACAGGTGCATCCTTCTTGCTCGGAGCCACTGGGGGCTTCTCGGTAGCCTTCTGAGGAGCAACAGAAGGGGCAGCATCTATTTTCTTTGTCCCCTTTGGGACATCAGTCTTGTTTCTCTTCCCATCTCCAGCAGAGGTAGTCTCCTCAAAGAGAGCATGAACTCTTCTTTTGCCCATTTTCTGACTTAGAGGAATGTGAGATTCTGGAGAAGAGTCCTCAGGAACTGACACTGGATCACTAGTGCTGACCACAGGACGAGCAGTAAAGGATGATGTATAGCTCCTGTACTGCAACTAATATGAAGCAGACCTAATGTGCTCGTCTGCGACTTTTTGATGCAAACTCCAAATATGTTTCAAATGCTTGATATTAACTTCAGCTTCTTTTGGAGTTTTTCTCTTGCTGTCAACTGCAAACAAAAACATATTGAAATATCAGTCATACATTTTATCAAACATAATGAAATCATAATTTCAGAAATAAAATAAAATGAAAATAACCTATCCCATTGCCAAATGGAGGGCATCTGGGACCTTGATATACTTCATCTCCAATCAAAGGGGCATGTTGCCAGTTTTTTATAACTACCCCATGTTCAAAATAATCCCTATTTGCATCAGGGAGGTTGACAACTAAGTCCCTATTCAAAAATCTAGTTTTTAAATAAAAAATATTATCTAGAACAGCCCATCTATAACAATACATAATCTCAGGAATTCCTATACGGGTTCCATGAGTTTGATTTAACCTATACACCTCATTAACTATTCTCCATGTGTTGGGGGCTATTTTTGCAGGGACAACATCGAAATACTGACAGAACTCTAAGCACAAAGGGTTTGGTGGAAAAGAAAATCCACATTCAGCAATAAAGAGGCTGGGGAACCAATGTCCCTCAGCCAAACGAAAATAATCTAAAGGCTCAGAAAGATTCTCCAAAGTTACCCAAGATGGAACAGAAAAATCAGAACGGAATTTCTCAAGAGATTCAATAACATAAACCATGGCGAATAAAAGAAATGAAGAAGAAGGAAGAAGATCTTACAGGAAAAAGGGAGATCTGTTGACAACGAATGAAGAAAAGGATGAACACACAAGAGAGAGAAAGACTATGGAAAACTCGAAAGCAGAAATTGGAAAAGGTAGAGAACGATGGGATTGCCTATGAAGCTTAAATACTTTGCCTTGGGAAACGGCGAAAGAAATAATTACAAAAAGAAACTATTACGCTACCGGCGGCTAAAAGGACAAAAAGTGCACGAAGATCGAAGCGCTTATAAAAATTCAAAAAGGCGAATTCTACGAATTTGGAAGGACATGCGAACACGGAGAAAATGCTCAACGTCATTTAATATTGCCACATACCGAGAAAGAATGTTCCATACTCCTCAAATTTCAAAATATGAAACATTGGGGGCTTATGTTGATACCAAAATTAATATGCTGATATAGACGAATAATAAGAAGACACGTGTCGATCTACGTGACACAATAGCAACGAGGAGGTTTATTTCCCCGACCAAGTCATACCCACTCCGAGGAACTCCAATACTCCGAGGAACTTCGGAACGACGAGCAACTAAGGCGGTCCGAGCTGCATCTCGACCACAGCATTAATTGCCAAAGCTGCATCTCAGCCACAGCATTGATTGCCAGATAATCAACAGTTCAACTGTTCATTGAATGTTTATCATACAGACGTATACTCTTAAAGGGCATTAATTGTTTACCCTTTCACATTTACAGCCTACAGGCTATAAATACATTGTATACCCTCATTCTAGGGGGACCGGATTCTCTTGATAGAATTACATATCGAGAACTCCAAAACACTTGGCAATAACAGAAACAGTGGACTTAGGCCATTCATATAAGGCTGAACCACTTTAAAATTCTTTGTCTCATTTATATTTATCTGTAATTAAATAATTAGAAGCAATCTAATTTTTACATCAACACTAGTATTGTCATCATCTTCTATGTCTGATATTTCTATAGCATATAGGATATCTAACTCTTCTTGATCTGCATAATCTAATATTGTATTAATAATCTTAATACTTTCTTTATCTTTCTTATTAGGGCAGTCTTTAGCAAAGTGTCCTTCTTTGCCGCAAGTCCAACATTCTTTGGTGGCAGTCTTAGATTGAGCTACGTCCTTCTCCTTTCTATAATTAGGAACCTTCATATACTTACTAGTATTTTTCTTGAAATATCTTCTTTGGTTAAATATATTTTTCTTAGTCTTAGGATTCTTTTCTCTAAAGGTAGTAGATTGTCTAAATTTATACCTTTTTAGAAATCCTAAAGGTCTAGTCTTAAACTTCCTTTGTTTCCATTCTAATTTCTTTTTGAATTTCTTAGAGTCACTTACACATCCCCATTGGATTGGAGCAATGTCTCTTTCGTCTTTAATTGGAGGGATTTGTTTGAAAGTTTCTTCTATTAACTTTCCTTGGGTTATATCACGTCTCTTAGATATGATATAGTCTTTGGCGAAATTGATTCTTTCACCAAGGGAGTTGTTCTTAACTCTAGCTACTCCTGGACAATTCCTATATTCATTAATTAGGATTTGTCATATGGCTGGTATCTTTCTAAAGTATTCATCTTTTAAGGTCTCTCCAAATTCTTTAATTTGGTAATATAGTTGTTCATAATTATTGTTATATTCATTTATCTTATCTAATTTGCAAATACTAAGGAGGGCTAACTTAGTTTTTGCTAGGTCTTGTTCATTGATTTGAGCTAGATGTCCGGCTCCAATGAATTCTGATGTGAACAATTGAATATATTCTTCAATTGATCTTTCTTCTAAGTTTTCTTTCATCTTTTCAACCTTAGCTAAGGAGTCTTCATATGTAGCCTTTCTTAAACTATCTAAGTAATCTTTTGCAATACCACTAATGGATTGCTCAGCGTACTGCTTACATGAACTTGCATCCCATTGTTCATTAGATGCAAAACGCATGTTCATCTGATTACGCCATTCGTCTAAGGCCTTCTTTTTATCTTGAACATTGTCTAGGTTAAAGTAATACCTACTGGATTTATGGCTTGGCTTGCCATAGTCTTAACAGGAGTGAAACTCTTGTCACTAGTTGAAAAGTCTTTTATATAATCAGGTTTAGTCTTAACTATGGTGCTTGAATATATAGGAATATTTATTCCTATTGGTTTACTAAAAAGTCTAGGAGCATCTTCTAGCCTACTACTACTTCATATCTCTTGTTTACTTGGCTCTACTTGTGTAGCTGGCATTAGTCTTTGTTCTCCTTCTTCTATCAGTCTTAGGTTTCTAAGAAGTTCCTTAGTATTCTTAAATTCTTTTAATTTTAATATACACTCTTGAGCTATCATATTAAATCTTTCTCTTTCTTGAAATCTAACAGAATGACTTTTCTTAATGTGATCTTTAAATGTCTTCATGTCCAATTTTGAGGGTTCTTGTCCAAAGTTTTGGATCCGAGCTTTTTCTTTAACTAAGTCTTTTTGTTCAAATGATCTTCTAGGTCTAATTACCGGGGCTTGTCTTAGTAAACTAGAATTAGTCTTACTACTACATTCTCTTTCTGAAGGATTATTAATTATGGCTTCTCCCATATTCCTAAATCTAATTTCTTCGGTCTGGCTATTCTTATTGACAATCTTAGGAGGACCAAACTGGATGGTAACATTTCCAGTTAAGTCGTCTTGATTAATAAATAAAGGTTTATTTTGTATAGTCTTAGTTTCTTGAAATTCTAGCAATTGTCGGAGGGTCTTAGCTTTTTCTTTCATAGGTCCAGTATTCCTAATACTGTAAGTATGATTATAGTCTGAAACATTGGTTCTAACTAAGATTTCTTCATTAAGTCTACCGCTAGGAATTCCCGATTGCATTCCTTCATAAGGAAATTGGGAGAACTTCACATAGCTTTGGAATTCTATATTTATATTAGCGTCTGGGATAATATAGTCTTCATAACCACTATCATATAAGATTAACTTAACATGTTTGGCTGTGTCTACGGGTACTGTAAATGCCGGAATGATATTAAAGTATCCTATGTTGTCTGACATTCCTAATTAGGCTATCCCAATAAGGCTTTTCTCAAAATCTTTCCATCTTGTGTCTACTAAACAACATAATATGTTGATATTATTTTGGGGTCTATGTAATCCTTGGATTCTTGCTTGAAAGAGTCCAAAGGTTAGGAATTGGAACTTCCTATCACTTCCTCTAGATCTAAGCCATTCTGAGTCAAACACTTGGAGCTCAGTATAGGATTTATCTAACACATGATTCCTACAATGGTAAGTCATGTTATAATTAGAATTTTTAAGAGTGGCACCTTCCTTAAACAAGTCTATGTATCTAACGGCTAGAAGTTGTTTATTATGAATGGAATCTTCAACAATCTTCCAATCAACTTCACCCCATTCTTTCCATTAGAGAGGATTGGTGAAATTTCTTTCTTTCCACCATGTCCTAACATTGGAGGATGAATCTTTAATTCTTTGGAGCATATGATTACTTTGTCCAATATTTGGGATAGAGCTAACTATCTTACTAGTCTTATTTAATCCGTCATTTATGACCCATCTTCCTATGGTATTCTTTTCTTTAGTTTCTATAGGAGGGGATTCTCTAAATTTACAGATGGTTACCTGTTTTTGTTCAAGTCTCTTTTCAATTCTTTCTAAAAAATCTGAATAATCTTTTTATTTTTTTATCTCATTAAGGATTTCTTCTTTAAAATTCTTATTCTCTTTTATAGTCTTTTCAGAGGTTTCTTCACTATGTCTAGCTAGAGAACTAACTAGGGATTTTGCAACATTTGTAATGTAGTCTTTTATTTCATTATCGTTTTCTTGTTGTTACACAGATCTAGCTTCTATAGATTCTACAGTCCTTTCTATTTTATCTAAACGAGTTAGAAAAAAGGAGAGTCTATTTTTGCTTGGGACGGTTTATTATATACGGCGTTAATTCCGTTTATAATTTCTTTGTATGTTTCTTCTACTTGGGCCATATCTAGTTTAAGTTCATTAATAAAACTATCCATTTTGGATAGGTTATGGCTTTCCCTATTATTAAGGTAATTTGCTAAATTTTGTTGGAATTTAACAAAGTCTGTATAAAAGGTGGTTAATCCTTCTGTCTTAGCTTTTCAGTATAAATACAAGTCTTTAACAAAGCTATTGTTATAGTCTTGGGTAGCTGCTATGGATGTAGAAATTAAATTTAATCTTTCTAGTATAAGTCTAGTTGTTTTAGACGCGTTGGCAATCTCATTTTCATTTATGTTATAATAAAATCTATCATCATTTATCTTTTCTAAAATTCTTTGATAAAACTCTGATAAAGTCTGAATGGAGAGGTCTCTTGGTACCTCATTCCAGTCTGATCTAACTATCTCCATTAGGAAGATAACTGTATAATCTAGGGATAAGCTTGGCTTATTTTTTAGTAAGTTTAATTAACTCACTGTCTTGATTTTTAATTAAAGTTTTAATTTTTAAAATGTCTTTGTAAAGGACTTCTATATGATTAGTCTTAATATTTATTTCTTGTAGAACTTGTACTAAGTCTATTGGGATTTGATTATCTATTTCTAATAGTCTTTTAGAGATATTTTTTATCTCTATTCCTAAGGTTTGAGTGTCTTTTATTAATTGTCTTAATATGAGGAGTATACACTTAGTTTGGTCTATTATACTATTAATAGCACTAGCAGTAACTTGTCTACTGTCTGCGTGTTTAGCTGGGATGTGTTCGGAGTGTGAACAACCGTCTATGTGAGAGGTTAAACAACCTACTAAGTCTAAATCAATTATGGGTATAGGTTAGTAGTCTGGGTTGGTTCCAAAAATATATTGGTAAATGTGGGGGATAAATCTGAAGGGCATTAAAGTCTTTTTACTTTTAGTCTAAAAGGAACGTCTTATGGCTCTGATACCAGAATTTGAGTTTTGGTCGGAATTCGGTGAGTTTCTAAAATCTTTAAGGTCTTGATACCAATTTGGGTCTAAACTATAAATCTTTTAATTATATAGTCTTAAACTAAGGTTTTACTAGAAGACAAGAGGGGGACCATCTAAGTAAATAACAAAAGTCTTTGGGACCACGAGGGGACCACTTTCGGGATAAGGACAAAGTCCGCACGAAAAGTTTGCACGGGGAGTCCACACCTGAAATTATCTGTATATATATATATATATATATATATATATATATATATATATAGAGAGAGAGAGAGAGAGAGAGAACCAGGCTCACATACATCATGCTCTATACATCACCCATGCATCACGCCTAATTCTAGACCCTAAAAAACTTTTTTTTTCAAATTTATATTTTTTCCTTGAAATTAACCTTTCAATCAACCCATATGCAAAAAATTAGGTCAAAATACATTTTGTGGCTAATTTTAAAAAATCCACAAAAAACTGTTCAAAATACCTTATTAACGGTCAAAATCGAATTTTTTGGAGCGATCTAAGGGTATCAAATTGTGCCATGTCATTATGGCATGGCAAAGATGGAGATAACCAAATCCTTTCTCTTATTGTCTCCCATCTATTTCATTTCAGCAACCCAAATGAACACGCTCTCACTCATCCCCCTTACTCCTTGCTCCCTCCCCCTCTCCCCTCTGCCACCGCGTTTCCCCGTTGCCGCCCTCTCCCCGCTACCGCCCTTACCTCCAACCTCTTTTCCATGCTTCCAATAGGTACAAATTAGGGCTTTTCCCCATTTTGGGTGGTTTTGAGTTATGTTATGTGTGTTGTTTCTATTTAGGTTTCAAGTCGAAGGCTTCAATGTTTTTTTAAAGAATTATTTCTATTTAGGTTTTTAGTTTAATCTCATTCAACTCTTTTAATGGTTTTGGATTCCTCATCCATGTGTAATGTTTTGCTGAGTTTGTAGATCTTGGAGATTGACTTACATAACTTTGGTTCAAATCAGGTATACTATGTTTATATTTAGTATTTACCATATGATATGTTCTTTCAAACATGGTATTATGGTGGGGTTTGTGATCTTTTCTCATTCATGGTTTCAACATCTACAACTTTGAATAAAGCCTTTTTAGGGTTCATTTGTTGTTTTATTTTGCATTTAACAATTTTTTGTTCGATTTTTCTGGTATAGTAGACGCTCTCTCTCTCCCTTTTCTCGATTTTAACTGATATTAGTTTATTTTCTTTTCATTTGTATGAATTCATTGTGTAACTTTTCTAGGTGTGTTACTTTTAATCTTATTAGAAATGATAGTTTGATGTAAGAAAATTTTCTTTTTTTTTGGTAATTTTAATCGTATTTAGTTCATGAGGAAAGATTTAGGTTTCTTTTGAATTTAATTCATATGGCTTTATTGAAGAGCAAGTCACAAAATGTGTTAATGTATTCCTATTAAGTTGTTTGACCGTAAAATTGGTAAACCATTTAGTATGCTATGCCTCCTATTTGGAAGAGCAAGTCATATTAAGTCGCCTACTATTTTGAACTTATATATACTGAACGTCTAAAGTGTGATAGGTTAAAACAACCCTTGAGAGGGAACTACAAATGCAAGGGAGAAAAGGATGATGTTGGTAGCATTTTTGTGTAAAGGTATGGCAATATTTATATTTGGTGTGATTATTGATTATCCTTTCTATTTATATGTCAGGATTGTTAATTTTTTGATATTTTTTGTCATATTTTCTCTTCTTAGTCTACAATTTGTTATGTTTATGACATTAATAGTTGCCATATATGTCTTACGGATTGTCCTATTGCAGATATCAATGACAAAATGAAATTTTTTTACTAGACACTGGTAATAAATTAGACTGAAAAACTTTACTAACTATGTGAATCATTGGATGTCATAAAAGCTAATGGCAAATTGGAAAAGACGTTGAGAGGCGAGCTGGAGGAGAGAAAACCAAGTTTTGTAATTTGCACGCATTGTCAAGATGGTAGACCTCCCTTATTCTGACCTTGAGGAAGCACCGTCCCCGTGTGGCGTTCCTTCACAATAAAAAAAATGTGGGTGAAATTAAGAAACAACATTACTGTTTTTAGAAAATTGGGAGATAGAAAGTAATTTTTCAAATATAGTAGGAACATGATAAAGTCCGTTGAAATTGAATTATTGGGAGTTATAGGGAAAAGAAGAAGTAACAATACTAGCAATAGGAAGATTTTTACCGTTATTGATTTGAATTTGTTCAGGCCCATCATACTTTGCTTGAAGATGAAGATTGTTTAAATCTGATGTAAGATGATGTGTAGAGTGCCCCTATCTGGTATCTATTTGTTGTCGATGAATGAGCTAGGGGCATCAATATAGGCTGGTGGCGGTGGCAATGATAGAGAATATTGGAATGTTTGGTCAAAAAAATACTAACAAGTAAGGGCAACATGATTTTTCTGTCCACATCTTTGACACGGACCAGATCCATTATGCACTATTTGAGGTTGACTTTGGGATTAAGTAATATACCTGAGCCATGGTTAAAAATTTAATTACTAGAATTGGGACGAGGCTTACTCAGATTGCTGGAGGAATGCGGAATGAGCTTCAAGTCTCATTTCAAATGCAAGTAAATGAGGAAAGAAATCGTCCATTGTGATGTCGGTCATTATTGTAAGTGTGGTTATAATAACATCATATGCACTATTTAGACTGTTATGAATGATCTGTTGAAGATTAGATTCATTAATGGTGCGTCCAGAAGCAGCAAGGTTGTCAGCCAACTGTTTGGCATGAAAAAAAGTATTGTTCCAGTGCACTTAACACACTAATTAAATTGGTTCAATGTCGTCCCTAAACATGACAATGACAAAGCAATTTTTTATTGATTTAAATACATTTGTGGTAATTGTGTTCCATTGCCATAATTGTGTTCCATTTATTTAACTAACACTGGGTCATGTTCATTCTACGCACCGAGTCAAACCATTAGATCTAAACAAATGAGAAAAATGAAATTTTCAAACCATTTTTTCTCTTAATGTTTCTTTTTTTTCAGTAGCATTTTGTATTTGGTAGAACTTTGAAGATCCATTGGTTTTAAATAGTTATATTTAGAATGTATTACCCTCTTATGTATCAACTGCGACAAACTATATATTTAATATGCAGCGCCATTCATATTTGCTATGTTCAAATTGTAGTGAATCATTTTTCACATTACTCAATAATAATAGCTGGCCGTATTCATTAACTATGCTACTTACCATTTTAATCTGAAAAATTAACCGTCACTATGTCTTCGACTACGTCCTTATCCATTGGATCCAAATGAAAGAGGGTTACATGTAAAAGATTAGTGAGTTATTGCAATGGCCAAATTATGTTAATGATCAAGCTGTGGTGCAGTTGAGCAGAAATTAAGCGTTCCAGCGCAATCACAACAGTGCTTCTCGCCACAAACCAGCACCCCAACCAGTGCCCTTCCTCCTCCACCTCTGCCAGCAGTGACCCTCATCTCTCTCGAGTCTCTCCCTCGAGTCAGCGATTCGCAGCAGCAAGCCAAGCCAAGCAGGTAACGTTCGATCTTTTTTTTTTAATTCAATATTCAAGCAAGTAACTTTAAACATGTGAGACCGCATTTGGCGTTTAATATGTTGGGCACATGAAAATTTGGTTTGAGTTCATGATGCACAAAACAAACATTGATTCTCTCTTTAACGGTATGCCCCACAAACTATTTTCAAAGAAAGATTTTTTAATTACTAACCTCAGGCAGGCTGGGCGCCATGCCATTGGATTACCTGAGAAATATATGGACAGTAAGGTTGTTGGGTAAGTTATTGCCTTTAAAGCCATTGTGCCTATTCTTTGGGGACTCCAATGGCATTTTGAGGAAGTGGATCTTGAAGAAAACCATTGTATCTTCAACTTCAATATGAAAAACGATAATCACAAGATCTTGGGTGATTCAAAATCAATATTGGATTGTCCGAAAGCAGACTACAAACTTGGAAGGTAGCAAACTACAAACTTGAAAGGTAGCAATTATAATACCCCGTAATTTTATCGATTTTTATTTAAGGGATTAATTGAATTAAATGAGAATTTATTGAGAATTAATCCGGATGTAAATACTAGCGAGACGTGTGTTAGTATTTAAGTATGATGTTAAAATTGAATATTACTGAGAATATATGGTAATATATGAGTATTGAAAATATTAAAATTGTCGCGAGGCAGAAATACGACAATTTGGAAAATTTAGTTGGGACGCGCGTGTCGGTCGCGTCAGGAATGAATTTATTTAATTAAAAAGTAAATTATATTTTTATCAACCGAATGGTCATTTTCAGTGCGCCAATGTGTCCGAAAGGATCGAAATACTCAGAAAACACTAGCCGGTGGTTTAGTTTGGGTCCCGGGGCATTTTTAGGCTAAACCGGCCACCTAGAAGGGTATTTTGGTAATTTTAAAAATTGAGAAATTAAAACCCACGAATTTTAGAGGTTAATTATATATTTTTAAAGAGGCCACTAAGGCCATTACCAGCAAAAGGCAAGAGAGTGGGCTATGGGAGTTTTGAGAGGAGTTAGAGAGAAGTTAAAAGAGGTTCCACCAAACCATCTTCCTTCACCAGCATTTTGAAAGGAAATTGTGACCGGAAAGAAGAGAGAGAGCCAACCTTGATCATCAACAACGAATCAAAACATCGGATTTAAGGCAAGTGATTTGATGTCATTAATTGCAATGAATATTTCCTCCAATGTTTAGTGTAGAAACTGTTTATGTCTTGGAAGTTTTGATGAAAAACACCCAATGGAATTATTGTGAAACTCGTGATTTTGGGTAGGGATTTGCATGTAGAATGATTATGGACGAATTAAATACGCAAAAATGTAACTTTGGATGATTTAAAAACGGATTAATAAGAGTCTTGGTAGTCAGTTAAATTCTGAGTTCATGTTCATAGGGTTTGGGACAAGAATTGGGGATTTATGATTTTGACATGTTGATTTGTAAGATTTAACCCTAAAAATATGTTAAGGAGCGACCTAGGATGACATAAAATAGTTTACAAACATTAAAACGTAAATTAGATGATCTTAGGATGGATTTAGAGAAGAGAAAAATGAAGAAAAAACGAGTTGGAAAATTTCTGGGCTTATTCTACCATCTCGTTAGAAGGCCTGCCCAGGTCGTTCGAACGACCTCGTTCGAACGAGCTTCTAACGAGATGATAGTATCCCTTCTAACGAGTTCGTTCGAAGACTTCATTCGAACGACCCTCGTTCGAACAACCTCGTCCGGACGAGATTTCTAATGAGTTGACAGAATGGCCTTTTTAGGCCTGATTTTATTTGGAACTTCCAGTAGACTTATTTAAATGAGTGTTAACCTCCCCTTGTTGACTAGTGGATATAGTTGTGAGATTGGAGTACGTTGAGGAGTAAAACTTAGGATTTTGTAGTAAACCGGCTGACATTTATGGGTTAGGAAATAAGTACCTAATATTACGATGTGAGAAGGGTTGATAACTTTTAATGTATATTTGTTGGGGATTTGTAAACGTGCAACATTTAATGACGGTATAGGAATGTAAAATATACCTCTATTAATATTATGAGATATCTAAGATGTGTGAATGCTTAGTATATGTGGTTATCTGTGTATAACATACCTGCCATACTTGCTATCACAGGAGGTCGGCGTTCGATCAGGGCCATTTAATCTTTGTGTGCCTACGGGGGGATTTAGGTTGATACCTCGAGGACATAGGTCAGAGAAGGACTTATTGAGGAGTTAATAAGTCTGCTGATCGTGGGAGTGTAGGTATGTGCGTGACCCATGTGATGTGAACTATTTTCGCCTCCATTGTGTGTGATTATTAATTATCAAAACGGTTCCTAAGAGATTCGGAATACGTGATCCTTATGTACGTGATGTACCGGGATTTGATAGCAGAGTATGTGTGCACTGCAACATAGTCTAGGGGTGCCATTATTGTATATTATGATGAGATTGATATACTGAATAATTGAAATGAAATGTTTATATAAGTACAAGTGTGAATTAATGTAATATTTTTGTAGAGTTAAAAATGGGAAAACACTTAGTAATTATTGTAACTAATTCCGAGGAATGCAGGTAAAACTCTCAGTCTATATTAAGACGTCGGGAATTAAACCATGATTAGTATAGTAAAAATCAGATATCGAAATGGACTAGTTTGATAGTAGAATAACTAGAACGGGTACGGGTACGATAGGTGTGCACAATTAGTTGAGAGGAGAGAAACTCATGTGAGTGCATGCACTATCATGTATTTTATATCCATTGGTTAATGATATTAAACACTTGCTGCATTTTAAACTGTTTTCACAATCGGGCTCTGACCCATTTGATTTCAAATCTATTTTCTTGTAAAAACATTTTAGGTGCCCAGTCACAAGGACACCAAGCGTAGGAGTTCCATTCCGGTGACGTGCTATAGCGGATGTGGAAGTTACAGGACCTCGATATTAGACGCCTACACTTTCTATCTTGACTCTACTTCAGATTTACTCATCTGTAGGGCATGTCGCCCTTTTCTTTTAGAGACATCTTACTTACTCAGTTTTATTTCCGATGTTGGTTTGTAATTATTTAATGATTCAGACTTTGTATTCAGTTTTATTCAGTATTTCGGATTACTACCGAGGAGTGTTCCTCCAGATGCATTTATTCCTTTATTATTGTAATGTGGCTGTAATGTGGTTGTGATATCATTATTTCATTATTTAAGACTTATTGTATGTTAATCGGATTTAATTAAAATTGACAACTCACTTTTTAAATATTAGGTGGCTAGAAATTATTAAAACGTTTTTCGACGGTGATGCTATGAACTGAATCAACTTGACATTTTGTATTAATTTGAATAAAGGAGTAGCTACCCGGTATTTAATTAGTCGGGGTGTCACAGGTGGTATCAGAGCATCAGGTTCTAGTGTCCTTAGGATCTGTACGGCTTGTTATGTTTCCGCGTAGCTTTCTTTGATATAAAGCCCTATATATTAGGATTGTTGTATTCTTTTGTGTATGTTTTGCTCTTCAACTATTTTGAGAAAATAACTGCGAACTTATAAGACTTTATTCTCATTTCAGATGCCTGCACGACGTGCACAGCGAGTTCCCAGGGATACTCAGCCCGAGCCACAGCCTGCACCAGTTCAAGGCTTCATAAATGTCGCAGAGGTTGCCGCTATTGTAGCCCAAGTGGTAAATGCCGCTCTAGCAGTTGTGCAGCAGGCACCGCCTCAGGCGCCGGTAGTAGAGCCAGTACAGGCTCATGCATTCCCGTCTGTTTGGGAACGTGTTCGTGATGCTTTTCAGAAAGCATACCCTCCGGAGTTTGCAGGTAGCTCCGACGTCGTAGTGTCCAGTCAGTGGAAGAAGGACTTCCAAAGGCACTTAAGGATGTATTAGTGCATGGATGTACAGAAACAGATATTGGCTACTTTTAAGCTAGTAGGATCAGCGTTACAGTGGTGGGAGTCCATTAACACCACGGAGGAAAGAGACATCCTTTCTATTCAGGAGTTCTGGGTGCGGTTCGACCGCAAGTATTTTCCATCAGCAGTTCACACCGAAATGAGGAGGAAGTTAATGAACCTCAAGCAGGAGGGAAAGACCGTGGCAGAATATGAGGCCGAATTCACTAATCTCTTGAACATCGTTCCCGATGAGATTCCGACCGAGGAGAAAAAGATTCAGAAGTTCATGGATGGGTTGACTTGGAGGATCCGTCAGCACTTGTTGGGTAATCTCTCATTGGCCACTTATTCTGATGTGGTTAACGCAGCACTGCTTCACTGTCAGGACCACCGCTTTCACTTATCAGAGGGTAAGCGATCAGGAGAGTCCAGCCATCAGGGCAGGACAGGGGGAAATGGTGCCAGCGGGGCACAATCAGCTTAGGGTCAGCACATGCAGGGTGATCAGGGTTCCCAACAGGGGGATTTTAAGAGGTTTAGATCTGGGGGTTTCAGAAATGGTGAGGGAGGTTTTCGTCAGGGCCATCAGGGTCAGCAGGGCCAGCATGGCCAATAGCAGCAGTTTCATCAGGGCCAACACGGCCAGGGGAGGAATGGCAACGGCCACCAGGGCCGTGGGCAGCAGGGTCCGAAAGGGGGAAATTTTCCGGGGAAATGTTTCACTTGTGGCAAAATTGGCCACAAACGTCAGGAGTGTCCTGATAGGGGCAGGGCCCCACAGCAGCAGCAAGGTGCTCGACACGAGCCCCAAAGACCTATATTTTCCGCCGCCCTCCCAGTACCACCACAGATGCCAGCTTTGCCACCCATTCCCGCAGTCCCAGTCCAGCAGGGACAGCTTCAGTACGGGCTAGTTTATCAGTTCCAGCAACCCGCAGTCCCACAGGATCCACCTGCTATTGAGGGTATGTTCTCTATTCAGGGGATTATGGGACGTATTTTATTTGATACGGGAGCTACACACTGTTTCATTGCCACGAGATTTGCACGCATTGTAGGATTGTTAGACACTGCAGAGAGCACGATTACTTGCGTAGATTCACCATTAAGTAGGGGTTCTATGATTTCTCTTATTTGTAGAGGTGTGGGTATAGAGATCGGGAGGTTTAATTTACCTGCTGATATGTTAGTGTTAGAGATGACTGAGTGCGATGCGATCGTTGGTATGGATTGGCTAGTTGCATATCGAGCCATGATTGACTGTTTCAGCAGGAGTATTATTTTTGTCATTCCCGGGCAGGAGATGTTCTTAGTGGCGATGCCTCGCCCTGAGGGAGGATCGTCCACTCACTTGTATTATATAGAGGAAGAGACCTCTAAGGAAGTGGTATTACCACTCGATTCGATTCTAGTTGTTAGGGAGTATGCTGATGTATTTCAGGATATACCTGGATTACCTCCTAGTAGAGAGATAGATTTTGTTATCGATTTGACGTCGGGCACTCGGCCAATTGTACGCGCACCTTACCGTATGGCTCCAGTGGAAATGAGAGAGCTAAGGGATCAGATAGAGCAGTTGTTGGGTCAGGGGTTCATCCGAAGGAGTACTTCGCCATGGGGTGCCCCTGTGTTGTTCGTAAAAAAGAGGGATGGATCGTTGAGGTTGTGTGTAGATTATCGGGAGTTGAATAAAGTTACGATACGGAATAAGTATCCGTTGCCCCGAATCGATGACTTATTCGACCAGTTGAGAGGAGCTTCCTTCTTCTCAAAGATTTACTTGCGATCGGGATACCATCAGTTGCGTATCATGGAACAGGACGTCTCGAAGACTGCTTTCTTGATGAGATATGGTTCCTACGAGTTTCAGGCTATGCCTTTTGGCTTGACCAATGCCCCAGCCGTATTTATGGACTTGATGAATAGGGTGTTCAGAGAGTTCCTAGACCAGTTCGTCATTGTCTTTATTGATGACATTCTAGTTTACTCCCAGACAGAGGAGGAATACGCAGAACACTTGAGACAAGTTTTGCAGACGCTGCGTCAGAACCAGCTTTATGCAAAGTACGAAAAATATGGGTTTTGGCTGAAGGAGGTATAGTTTTTGGGGCATATCATTTCAGACCGGGGGATATCTGTTGATCCGGGGAAGGTATCCGCGGTGAGGGAGTGGGGATAGCCCACGACACCGACTGAGATCCGTAGTTTCTTGGGCCTAGCAGGATACTACAGGAGGTTTATTCGGGGTTTCTCAAAAATAGTGGGTCCTTTGACACATCTAACTCGCAAAGGTGTGCCATTCATCTGGAGTGATGCCTGTCAGTTGGCATTCGATGAGTTGAAGGACAAGTTGACCTCAGCGCATGTGTTAGCATTGCCTAGACCGAGAGTTGAGTACCTAGTCTACACCGATGCGTCCTTACAAGGACTTGGAGGTGTACTGCAACAGGAGAGTCAGGTCATATCTTATGCTTCCCGTAAGCTTAAGCCTCACGAGAAGAATTACCCCACCCACGACTTGGAGTTAGCGGCAGTCGTATTCGCTCTTCGGATTTGTAGACACTATCTCCTAGGGGAGAAATTTCGGTTGTTCACAGACCACAAGTCTCTACAATACCTCTTCACGCAGAAGGAACTGAATATGCGTCAACGTCGGTGGCTTGAGTTTGTGAAGGATTATCAATTTGATATCCAATATCACCCAGGGAAGGCTAACGTGGTAGCAGACGCATTAAGCCGTAGGCCAGTAGATGAGGTGGCCGAGGTGTGGAAAGCTAAGTGGAAGGAGTTGGGACACCAGGATGCAGTGGCCCGATCATTCATGTCTGTGATGACTGTTACCCCTCAGATTATTACGAGAGTGATAAAGGCCCAGGCAAAAGACTCGTTCTGTCAGGAGCAGATAGTTCGATTATTAGCAGAGGGAGCCGAGTCCTATACCGTTAGTTCAGACGGCGGATTACGCTTCAATGGGAGACTTGTCGTTCCGGAAGGGGAAGACTTGCGACACGAGGTAATGACAGAGTCGCACGGCTCGCGATTCGCGGTACACCCTGGTGGGGATAAGATGTACCAAGACATGAGACGACAGTACTGGTGGAGCGGGATGAAGAGAGATATTGCCGTGTTCGTTTTTAAATGCGCCACTTGTCAGCTAGTAAAGGTGGACCATCAGAAAACGGCAGGACTTCTACAACCGTTAGAGGTTCCGATGTGGATATGGGAGAGCATATCCATGAACTTTATCACGGGGTTACCTACGTCACAGAGCGGTCACGACTACATATGGGTAATTGTGGATAGGTTGATCAAAGTTGCTCATTTTCTGCCCGTAAGGACAGACTACACTACGGGACAGTATGCCCAGATTTTCATTGCGGAGATAGTGAGACTTCACGGGGTGCCTCTAAATATCGTGTCTGACCGAGACAAGATATTTGTTTCACCATTTTGGGAGAGTTTCCAGGAGGCCATGGGTACGGAGTTGCGACTGAGTACGGCATATCACCCGCAGACTGATGGGTAAACAGAGCGGACAAATCAGATGTTGGAGGACATGTTGCGTATGTGCATCCTAGACTATGGAGGTGGTTGGGAGCAGTACCTTCCATTGGTGGAGTTTGCTTATAATAACTCCTACCAGTTCACCATTGGCATGGCTCCATTCGAGGCGTTGTATGGTAGACATTATCGTTCCCCAGCATGTTGGTTAGAGGCAGGGGATAACAAACTTCTTGGGCCGGAAGTGATTCAGGACACTTCAGCAAGGATAGAGATGATACGGAGCCGTATTCGGGTAGCTCAGGACCGACAGAAGAGCTATGCTGATGCCAAGAGGTTCTTCAGAGAATTCAAGGTGGGGGACCAGGTGTTACTCAGAGTAGCTCCTATGAAGGGGATTATGCGTTTTGGGAAGAAGAAAAAACTGGCACCAAGATATGTGGGGCCATTTCCTATCATCGAGCGGATTGGGCCAGTTGCGTATAGACTTGGGTTACCGGAGCACTTGCATAGGATTCATGATGTGTTCCATATTTCCTCGCTAAGGAAATATCTTATGGACGATTTGGCCCATACTCACATTGCTTTAGAGGACATCGATCTTCAGCCTGATAGTTCCTACGAGAAAGGGCCGATGGCTATTCTGGACCACAGCGAGAGGAAACTGAGGTCGAAGATAGTACCATTGGTACGCGTGCAATGACGGCATCATAATGCCGAGGAGTCCACATGGGAGCGCGAGGGTGAGATGCGCGAACGTTATTCAGAGCTATTTTTGCCAGGTATTCTTTAGTTCCGAATTTCGGGACGAAATTCTGTTATTAGGGGGAAAGTATGTAATACCCCGTAATTTTATTGATTTTTATTTAAGGGATTAATTGAATTAAATGAGAATTTATTGGGAATTAATCCGGATGTAAATACTAGCGAGACGTGTGTTGGTATTTGAGTATGATGTTAAAATTGAATATTACTGAGAATATATGGTAATATATGAGTATTGAAAATATTAAAATTGTCGCGAGGCAGAAATACGACAATTTGGAAAATTTTGTTTGGACGCGCGTGTCGATCGCGTCAGGAATGAATTTATTTAATTAAAAAGTAAATTATATTTTTATCAACCGAATGGTCGTTTTGAGTGCGCCAATGTGTCCGGAAGGATCGAAATACTCAGAAAACACTAGTCGGTGGTTTAGTTTGGGTCAACCGGCCACCTAGAAGGGTGTTTTGGTAATTTTAAAAATTGAGAAATTAAAACCCACGAATTTTATAGGTTAATTATATATTTTTAAAGAGGCCACTAAGGCCATTACCAGCAAAAGGCAAGAGAGTGGGCTATGGGAGTTTTGAGAGGAGTTAGAGAGAAGTTAAAAGAGGTTCCACCAAACCATCTTCCTTGACCGGAAAGAAGAGAGAGAGCCAACCTTGATCATCAACAACGAATCAAAACATCGGATTTAAGGCAAGTGATTTGATGTCATTAATTACAATGAATATTTCCTCCAATGTTTAGTGTAGAAACTGTTTATGTCTTGGAAGTTTTGATGAAAAACACCCCATGGAATTGTTGTGAAACTCGTGATTTTGGGTAGGGATTTGCATGTAGAATGATTATGGACGAATTAAATACACAAAAATGTAACTTTGGATGATTTAAAAACGGATTAATAAGAGTCTTGGTAGTCAGTTAAATTCTGAGTTCATGTTCATAGGGTTTGGGACAAGAATTGGGGATTTATGATTTTGACATGTTGATTTGTAAGATTTGACCCCAAAAATATGTTAAGGAGCGACCTAGGATGACTTAAAATAGTTTACAAACATTAAAACGTAATTTGGATGATCTTAGGATGGATTTAGAGAAGAGAAAATGAAGAAAAAACGAGTTGGAAAACTTCTGGGCGTATTCTGCCATCTCGTTAGAAGGCCTGCCCAGGTCGTTCGAACGACCTCGTTCGAACGAGCTTCTAACGAGATGACAGTATCCCTTCTAACGAGTTCGTTCGAAGACTTCGTTCGAACGACCCTAGTTCGAACAACCTCGTTCGATCGAGATTTCTAACGAGTTGACAGAATGGCCTTTTTAGGCCTGATTTTATTTGGAACTTCCAGTAGACTTATTTAAATGAGTGTTAACATCCCCTTGTTGACTAGTGGATATAGTTGTGAGATTGGAGTACGTTGAGGAGTAAAACTTAGGATTTTGTAGTAAACCGGCTGACATTTATGGGTTAGGAAATAAGTACATTATATTACAACGTGAGAATGGTTGATTACTTTTAATGTATATTTTTGGGGATCTGTAAACGTGCAACATTTAATGACGATATATGAATGTAAAATATACCTCTATTAATATTATGATATATCTAAGATGTGTGAATGCTTAGTATATGTGGTTATCGGTGTATAACATACCTACCATACTTGCTATCACGAGAGGTCGGCGTTCGATCAGGGCCATCTAATCTTTGTGTGCCTACGGGGGGATTTCGGTTGGTACCTCGAGAACATAGGTCAGAGAAGGACTTATTGAGGAGTTAATAAGTCTGTTGATCAAGGGAGCGTAGGTACGTGCGTGACCCATGTGATGTGAACTATGTTCACCTCCATTGTGTGTGATTGTTACTTATCAAAACGGTTCCTGAGAGATTCGGAATACGTGATCCTTATGTACGTGATGTACCGGGATTTGATAGCAGAGTATGTGTGCACCGCAGCTTAGTCTAGGGGTGCCATTATTGTATATTATGATGAGATTGATATACTGAATAATTGAAATGAACTGTTTATATAAGTACAAGTGTGAATTAATGTAATATCTTTGTAGAGTTAAAAATGGGAAAACACTTAGTAATTATTGTAACTAATTCCGAGGAATGCGGGTAAAACTCTCAGTCTATATTAAGACGTCGGGAATTAAACCATGATTAGTATAGTAAAAATCAGATATCGGAATGGACTAGTTTGATAGTAGAATAACTAGAACGGGTACGGGTACGATAGGTGTGCACAATTAGTTGAGAGGAGAGAAACTCATGTGAGTACACGCGTTATCATGTATTTTATATTCATTGTTTAATGATATTAAACACTTGGCTACATTTTAAACTGTTTTCACAATCGGGCTCTGACCCATTTTCTTTCAAATCTATTTTCTTGTAAAAACATTTTAGGTGCCCAGCCACAAGGACACCAAGCGTATGAGTTCCATTCCGGTGACGTGTTGTAGTTGCTATGGAAGTTACAGGACCTCGATATTAGACGCCTCCACTTTCTGTCTTAACTCTACTTCAGATTTACTCATTTGTAGGGCATGTCGCCCTTTTCTTTTGGAGACATCTTACTTACTCAGTTTTATTTCCGATGTTGGGTTGTAATTATTTAATGATTCAGACTTTGTATTCAGTTTTATTCAGTATTTCGAATTACTACCGAGGAGTGTTCCTCCGGATGCATTTATTCCTTTATTATTGTACTGTGGATGTAATGTGGTTGTCATTTCATTATTTCATTATTTAAGACTTATTGTGTGTTAATCGGATTTAATTAAAATTGGAAAATCACTTTTTAAATACTAGGTGGCTAGAAATTATTAAAACGTTTTTCGACAGTGATGCTATGAACTGAACCAACTTGACATTTTGTATTATTTTGAATAAAGGAGTAGCTACCCGGTATTTAATTAGTCAGGGTGTCACAGCAATCACACCTACCCTTTGAGCTCTTTGCATCCACATATGATTGAAGTTTTTTTATTTATATTATAATTAAAATTTAAATTGGGGTTTTAGGTATTTATTATTTGAGTAGAATAATTTTTTAATTTCATTTTGCAGATCCATAACCATCTTTACTTTTTGTTTAATTTTGCAGATCTAAACTAACCATGTTCTATTTTTTTTATTTCCAAGTTAATTGTGGCTCAACAGATCTCAGGTATGTCTGATATTAACCTTTTGGTATTCAACTCATTGTTATATTTAACTTTGTTTTATAATTTGTTGTCCATATTTTGTTGTTTTATAGATCTCACCCTTCGATTTATCGTACAACGAAAGAAATCAGGTATATATATCTGATTTGCTACGAACGCCCTACAATTGTTTTATAATTTGGTGTCCACATTTTGTTGTTTCACATGACAAATTGCTACGAACGCCCTACAATTATATATATCTTCTATCTATCCACCATGCCTTTGACTCAATTCGTAGAAATTCAGTTACTAAGTTAATTCAGTATTTATTTAGTGTATTTAGTGTATACGTGACACTGTGATAAAATTCTTATCACAGTTACTAAGTTAACTCTGCCAGTGTATTTAGTGTTTCTTTGTTTTAAACTAACACTCCCAAACTCCTGTTACTCTCATGCTTAGTCACACCAATTACTCAACACTATTATGTCACAGTTTCGACACGGTTTTAAACTAACACTCCCAAGCTACATGTGTATTTAGTGTTTTATACAAGTAGTTAATATTTGCACTTTTGGCTTCGTAAGTTTCTAAAATGGCATGGCATAATTTGGGATTTAAGTTTCAGGTTTTCATTTCATTTCTTGAAGGTCGATTTCAATCTTGGTCTCTTTGGTTTGCTTTAACAACATACATCAGCGCAATCACCTTGTAAGTAGATTTATGGGTGATTGATTGTCACATTTTCTAAAGTTTTCTATACATTTAAGATTCTTATCTTAGATGTGGGATACAGCTGTTCAGGAACGGTTCCGCACCATCACAACTGTATACTATTCTGGAGCCATGGGTATTTTGCAGGATTCGTAACATTGAGCAGCACGCTTCTGACAATGTCAACAAGATACTGGTAGGGAATAAGGTTGACATGGATGAAAGCAAACAGGTTGTGCCTACCGTTAAGGGTCAAGGTCTTGCTGACAGGTATGGCATTAAATTCTTTGAAACCAATGCAAAAACGAATCTTAATGTGGAGCAAGTTTTCTTTTCAATAGCTAGAGATATAAAACAAAGACTTGTGAACATCGTCTCCAAGGCAGAGCCTGCAACAATTAAAATCAATCAACTTGATGCATCATCCGGGCTGGTCAAATTGGCCAAAAATCGACTTGTTGCGGTTCTTAAATGGATGCATATCATAGGGAGGATGTGGTTACTCTGCTCCGAAGACAGAAAGAAAAAACTAATCATGATGAGAACATGATAAGATACTTGACTATGGTATTTGTAATCAATTCTATGAGAAGTACTTATATTGTGCCTTTCCTTTACTACTTTAATTCTTTCTGTTAGGAAAGAATGTATGCCAATGTGTTTTAGATTTAATGTTCAATGGCTATATTTTTCTATTATGTTCTTTGATTTGTGTATGAACTATTTTATATACAATTTGCAGGCTAATGAGTTTTATTTTTCAGTTGTTTGCTATTTTATATACATTTTACAGGTATGGGATCATAAATATTTGGTATCAAGATGGGAAGTTTTACAGGGAAAGGTACATTCATACTTAAATGTCCTAACTATTTATTGCAATTTTTTTTTATACAAACTCATTTTAATTTAATTTGGTATCGGAGTATGCTTTAGTGGAGTACAGAAATATTATTTGCAATTAATGTCATTTGTATTAGTTTTTCGATTATCGAGATTGTTTTCGCTTTAAAGTTTGTCGCACTCTATATATATTTTTTTAACGATAACAATAGGAGGTCTAAATATATAAGGTGTCATTTGTTTGGTCTGCACTTGCAAGCATGTCCTCTTTCTTCCACAAAGCTCATCTCGGACCCCTCAACGTACATCTTCCTTGGTGCACTGCCCTCAATGATGGTTACAGCTATGGTGTTCTCAATGTCGGGGTACATCTCGCATCCATTGCAGTTGCTGCCATAGCTGGAACTAGAACCACAATTAGGGTTGAGTCATTAACCAACTCTAAGTTATCGCTCTTAATGACAGCTTCTGAATTGGAAGGGCGGAGTCATATGGAAAACATCGAGCATTGTTGTAGCCTCACATGCCAGAGGAGATTCAGCCCATACTTTACGTCTAAATCCATGTTGCAGCCGTCCTAAATGGTCGCGTACCACCCCAGCAATAGAGGCTTGAACACAGTGCCTCTGAAAGGCCGCGTCCACAATAATTTTGGATTTTGGATCTGCCCGTTGGAGGGGGAGACCATTAGTCAGTGATATTACCCGTAGCTGTCCTATTAGCAGACCTAGGGTTATTCATAGATTCCTAATTGAACAAAAAATATATCCTTCATGACTTATTCTAATAGGATTCATCGTGAAGATACTGCCACAAGTGATTAAAGAAATTTCACTTTAACTTTTATAACATGTAATTTGATAGAAACCTTTATTCAATAGTGTTTTTCACATATGTTAGATATAATATCAATATTATTTTCAGATTTTACGGAACTACGGGAGTTCTTTTTTTAGTCTTCTTCTTCAAATTTCAACTACTTATGCTCATTTGAATTTTCTCACAGACTGCAAGTGATGAAAAAACTAAAGTAATTGGCATGTCCATAGAAATTAGTCTTGGAGAAACAAAATCTTCGTCTATAGACAATCAAATGAACAGTGGCTACTTTGACAAGATGAAGCTTAAGCAGTTTGGTGATAGTGCTGATGATAATTCCCCGAGACAGTTACTCACATGCCAGAATGATGTACATTTGGTTCCAAGAATGCGATGAAACGGCCTTATAGTGCTGATGACAATTCGCAAGTGTTTCAACTTCTTCATTTTTATTATTTTTTTTGGGTGATGCTTCAAAATTTCAGTTGCCGTATTTCCAAGTATGCTAACTCATTCGTATCCCTTTGTGTTAATATTTCAATGTTAATATTTAAATGACGCTTCACGCATGATGTTTTTTATCCATACAAATGTCTTTAAGACATACAATTTATGTTATCGATTATTTCGTTGTTTGTTTTTGTGCAGTGTCGCAACCATGATAGGATTTGCAATACTTGATGTCGACTTCCAGTTAAAACTACCTCAGATACTCGGAAGAAATTGTTGATCACAAATTTATTGTACATTGAAGTAAATGTTCATTTGATATTTTTGTTCGTAATAGTGTAATTGTGATAGTATTTTTTTTGTTGGATTTATTTTTTTAACAGGGTGGATAGTCCGATATACAAAGGGAATTTTGCCCAAATTTTTTAAAAACATTTACACTTTTGCGTTGTAAATAATATTTTTGTATTATAATATGTTACATAATGGTGTAATTCTTATCATTATGATGTTTATTTGAGGGGAAGGACTTTAAGTATTATTGTGGATTTTTTTTCTTAACAAGGTTGATAGTCCTACAAATAAAGGGATCTCTGTCCAAATTTAATAAATTGTTCACATTTGTGTTGTAATAAAACTCTACTTGAATTTTTAACACATTTCGATACTCCTTTAAATAAAGGAGATTATGACCATTTTTTTTTTAAATTACACTTTTTGCTTTGTTGGAGGACGAAATTTTTGCCGTTTTTCAATTATGCACTTCGAAAATTTTACCCGTTTTATGATTACGTACTTTGGAATGTTTCGCCGTGCCTTCGGGCACAGGCATTCCGCTAGTGTGTGTGTGTATGTGCATATATATATATCATCCGTTTGTTTCTTTTTAATTTATTTTGCAGTAAAGACAAAAAAACAGTGGACTGCAAACGATACATTATAATTTTATTGAATAAAAATGACATTGATTCCCTTTTACACTAAAAACTAAACTATTTAAATATATGCTAACTCGTTTATATTGAAAAAAATAACTCAATGGGTAAAAAAATATATAATTCATTACAAGTACTTGATTATGTAATATAAAATTGAGGGCACACATATATGGGTTACAAAAAGAATTGTTTATAAACCACATAAACAGATCAGGTCTAGGATCCTTAACAGATCCTGGTCTAGCAACAAAATAAAAGACCCGCCGGGTAATCAAGTCCTACCAGATCCGGGTAAAAACAAATGGGTCAGAGATGGTTTAGACAATATCAGACCCGTCAGGCCTAAAAAATGAAATTGTCATCTAATAGATTTCAAGTTCTTACTGAGCCTTAAAAGGACAAGCCCACGAGCAAGGGCAAAAAAAATTGGTTATCAAGCCAATGAAAAGAATGTAGTCCATCCCTAGAAGGCTCATAAACCCAATGTAGCTAACAACCATCTGAAGCCGCAAAGGGCAGCTTTAATCAACTACTCAAGTTACATACAACATATCCATAAAAGAGTGTGTTAGATCTCTAGTCCAATGGCAACTAACCATTCAACACAAAAACTTATAACCCCAGTATCCAAAGTATTTTAGACACGACAACACACAAACCGGACACAACACAAGATCTGTCATATTCATGTAAAGATCTCTAGAAACGAAGTCATGTCCTTTCGATTCAAAATTACTACTCGTGTTGCCCGTGTTTTCATATATCATTGTGCTTAAGTGGGTGTAAAATAAATGTGTTACGTGTTTTAAATGAACTGCATTAGTGTTAGGGGTGGCCATGGGCCGGGCCTGGGCAGGCCCGGTCGGGTCGGGCCGGACTTATAAAATTATGAGTTATCCCAAACCCGCTCGGGCCTGAATTGGGCCTTATTATGTTATCCCAAGCCCGCCCAAATTTAAAAGCTCTTTACCCAAACCCGTTGGCCAAGCCCGGTTACTGTTTTTTTTAAAATAAAAAAATCTATTTTTTTCTTAATCAAAGACCTATTTTTTAATTAAAAACATGTTTTAAATTTTATATATTACAGAGTCTATATATAAAGTTCCTCACTCTACATAAAACGACTTAGTATATGTTTTTATATTATAAAAGTTACGCACTTTATATATTTATTTATAACTTTGTAGTCTTAAACTTTAATAATAAATTAATATACACACACATATATATACATTAGTATTATATATATAATTCTCGGGCCTCAGGTCGGGCTCATCGGGCTTAAGAATTCATGCCCAAGCCCGCCCAAAAAAATTCGGGCGTGTCAAATTTTGCAAACCCGCTTTGCGGGACTATTCACCTTTACCCAAGCCCTATTTTTTTATTGGGCGGGGCTCGAGCCTATGGCCAACATGAAAAAAACACATTGCGTGCTGCATCTCTTTTGTATTTCAATGATTCTCATCATGTCAGATTTGGCCAAAACATGACCCAAAAACATGTACGTAGATATTCTTTTATCCCGAGGCTTATGTAAAAGAGAAATTACTTATTACTACTTTGGTGATCGCGCCATGATAATTGACACAAGCTATATATTTACATCCCTCGAATAACAACCCTTCTAAATGATAATTAGTTGGTTCACTCATCCCTTCCCTCCAACTCTGATACCAATTTTGGTAATGCTGATTTCAAATTTAAAAATAATTATTAAAAAAAAATTTAAATCATTCTAGTCTTCCTGGTCAACAAAAAAGTATGACTTTCACTATAGAGTCATTTTTGTCGCATTAGAAAGCCATTTTTGTCATTCTAATGTGACCACCAATTATCTTTTTTCCCTGGATTTGTGATTGAATTAGCTGAATTAGCCAACAGACCCAATAAGTATTCAGTATCATTTTATAAGATTCATTTGTAGTTACTCCCATGTTATTATTTTTTTAGTTGTTGGTCTTATTTTAACGGTTATGGGCAGTTTTTTGTGGTTATGGGACTTTTTATAATTTTAAAAATATATGGAATGGGAGTCTAACAAGTCTAAGGAGATGGGACTAAATCCCAAAACAACTATAGAGAGAATGGGATGATGAGAAGATGAAGTTCTAGTTAGAGTAGGGCTGTGTTTTTTTTCCGAACATTCCGATTTTTCCGATGTCCGATCCGATATTTTCCGATTTTGGAACATATATAAGGTTTCCGATTTTCCGATTTCCGATTTTTCCGAATTAAATTGGATAGGAAATTGGAACTATGTTTTAAATTCCGATTTTCCGATTTTTCCGATATAATTTCCGAATCTTTTTTCCGATTAATATTCCGAATATATCTTCCGATTAATATTTCGAATATTTTTTCCGAATATTTTCTATATATATTTTTTGACCTTATAAGTTGTATCCTTATGTAATAAGAATGTGTACAATTTAAATTTCCTTTATTTTTTACCTTACCCCATATATTTATATATGCTGTAAGTAGAGAGCAACTAGGGTTGTATGATATTCTTATTAAAATATCTCTCACATCTTTCTCTCTCTCTCTCGTCTCGCCCCTTTCTCCTCGGCGGTGCATATCTCTCACCTCTCTCTCTCGACCCAATCTCTATACGGTCGTCCAACCCCTTTCTTCTACTTTCGGCGGCGCATATTTGTTTACATCGTCCGACCCTTATAGTCTCGAACATAGGTAAGCCTTTTCTAGTTTATTTTTATCTGTTTATTTTTTTTATTTCAACTTATTTACAGATCTGTTTACATCGGTTTATAGGCTCTGTTTACATCTTGTTTACTTCTGTTTATAAGATCGGTTTACATCTTTTTTATTTCATCTAATACATCTTTTTTATTTCATCTAATACATCTGTTGGGATCGATTTATAGGTTTAATAGGTTTGTTATATTGATCGGTTTATAGGTTTACAGATTTGTTTACATCGGTTTGTTATATTGATGGCTGCGGCAGAACAGAAAAAAACTAATTTCTAATTTCTCATACTGTCTTCATGCGGCAGAACAGAAAAAAATACCATATTTCTAATTTCCGAATTTTTCCGATTTTTTTCCAATTTTCCGATATTTCCGAATTCGGAAACTTTTTTGATTTTCCGAAAAAATTGGATAGGAAATTGGAACAAATATTTTATTTCCGAAAAAATTGGAATTTTTTTCGAAAGGTCATTTTCCGATCCGATCCGGCCGAAACACAGTCCTAAGTTAGAGTGATTTAAAAACTGATACAAAACAAAAGCCAAAATAAAGAATGAAAAACACAAACAAGCAATCTCACAAGACGAAAAAGTAAAGTTAGAAGAACAAACAAGAAAAAAAACAAGAACAACTGAAATGCTAAAGACTCTAATTTATAGGTTATCAAACCTAAATCTATTAGGCCCCATTTGATTGCAATATAAGAAAGTTGGATAGGATAATTTATCTTATCAAGCTTTAGTTGAAGTGATATATATAAATTCGGATAATATCCCGCATGCTTCATTTGGATTACCCCACAGGCACACTACTAACTGATGGGGGAAAATAGGAAAACCCCACATGCTGCTGAGCCTGTGTTTCTTATCACAGTGCTCTGAAAATATGTAATACTTTTTTAGCTTAATATAAGGAAAAATATGTGAATTTATACCATCAAACTGCAATGAAAAGGTTCACTCACAATTAAGTTATGTGCCTTAGTGTATACTGTATATAATTTAAGTGTGCCAATAAGAAAATGTGACTAGTCCCAAAATGAAAAAATCTACTTTGGGACTAATTTTTATTACCACAAGGTCCAATTAGTATCAAGAAAAAAAATGTGAACTTAAACCATCAAATTGCAATAAAATGAAAATGTTCACTCACAGCATGCCAATAACAAACTATGACCAGTCCAGGAAAGAAAATTTTACTGTGAGACTTAATCCTGTTACCCCAAGGCCCAATTAGTATCAATAAAAATTAAAAACCACAAAAATGTCTTCAAGCCAAAATACAAATTTCAACTCATAGTTCAATAGTATGGATGATGTATAGAACTTGTTCTTACCAAAGAGAAAAAGAAGGCACCATATAAATACTGACTGCGCACATAGATCAACTAAAAAAACACTATATATTGCAATTTGCAACAGCATATTTTGAACTATGTGAGTATAGAAAAATGGAACTTTCTATCTCTGCTATATTAGGGTAACAAGGTCAATTTGACTTGCAACAAGTACATACGTAACGTATACGTATGTCATATACATATATGAGTGTGCCTAGAAAGAGATTGGGATGATGAGAAGATGAAGTTCTAGTTGGAGTGATTTCAAACTCATACAAAACAAAAGTCGCAATTCAAAACACAGAGAACACAAACAAGCAGTCTCCCAAGAAGAATTGAAATAAAGCTAGAAGAATAAGTACAATTGCATTTCTGAAGCGTTTGATTAGGATGAGAGAGTTGTATCTTATAAAGTGTTAGTTCGGAGAATATCTAGAGCGTGCTTCTTATTCCATATTTTGCCGGATAAAACCATCCTATCTAGGATTTCGGATCAGTTTAACATGTTGGGATGAGGTAAATTTGATCCTATCCGGGATTTTCATTTGGTGGTTCAAACGAGACCTTAGGATTCGGAAATCTTGGAAGTGATTGAACGAAAATCTTTGACAACCAAATTATTTAATAAGTATATATTACTAACCCAAATATACCAAATTATAATATTGTACTTACCAATGTCCCTATAACTCAAAACGTGAATCTAAATAATAAAATGTAGATGTATAACATACAATAATATACAACCTAATGTTGAAATGTTTAAGTTCCATATATTGAAACGTATAAGCGTTTTATGTGAGAGTTGGTTACATTACTATGATGTGATGCAACACTTCTACAAGTAAAAGAGACGCGTCTAGTAACAATTCCTTAAGTCAAAACCTTTACTCCTAAAACAATATATCCCCCCTGCATACTTCTCACCATCCACTTCTTGTAAAAATGTCAGAGAAATCAAGAATGAAACACGTATATCAAAATGTTACCATCTTTAGATGCGATGCATTGAGCAATACTACTAGAGGTGTTCAACGAAGACACTCAACTGAATAAACAAACGGAACTGATCTTCATGTTTTGTGCTGGATTTTACACTAATGATTCGGTTCTGGTCCTAAAATTTAATGAAGAAAATGTTTGGACGTGATTATGAGATAACATCTTAATCAAACAACGAATCGAATCAAATCAATTTAGAACATATAACAAATCTATGTTACACAATTAACATATGTGTGGATAAAAAATTGAATTTTCACCTTTTTTTGTGTGTGTGTGGGTGGGGGGGGAGGCTCATAAGTATTTTGTCTCATTTTTAAAAATCCGTTTGTAGTCACTCCCATATTTTTGTTTTTTGTTGTTAGTCATGTTGTAACAACTATGGAACAAGCGTCATTCTCCGCAGAAAAGAAGATGAGCGATTAGAGCCAGTTACAGAGCTGTTAGTGGCGGTCTTGGGTGGCTATGGGACTTACTAATTTAAATACATGGGATGGGAGTGCAACAAAACTTTGGAAATGGGACTAAAGCTAAAAAAACTAAAAAAAAATTCAAATCTTGCCAAACAAAAGAAAAAGATTAACTTCTACGATTTGAGCTCATTATTTTCCATCAATAGAAGTGATTCAATTAAATCAGTCTAAACAACCAAATCATATGTATGTATATGTATAAACTAGCTCTCAAATAGTCGAGGTACACAATGCATGTGCGAGGTATTACATTGAATAAAGCTTTGTAACATACAACATTTAATTTCGGTGTTAACTGCTTAATCATTACCACGAACAAAGAAACAATCTGAACCAAACTATAAAAACAAACAAATTAAATTGAAGTTCGATCCTAATTGTTCATAGTACTAAACTTCACATTACATTGATAAGAACTCCGAATTCAATTAAGAAACAACAAAAACTTCACAATTACAATGATAGGACTGCTAAGTCTGTCTCGAATAGTTAAAAGGGGTTAACATTCATAGATCAGGTGTTCCATTCTAGAGCTCGATAAAAGTTAAAACAAACTCTAGCAACCCCAATATTCCACTTGTTTACAAGTCTAAATGGACCTACAAATTTACAAGCATACAAAGCAATGCTCATGGATCCGATTAACTCAGGGTGATTTGTTTGCGAAATGTAAAATTTTATTGAGTTAAGTTGAACGTTGCAGGTTAGATTTTTTTATGAACAAAAAAATTACAAACTCAACAAAACTTCAAACCCCATAAATGTCCTCAATCAACTAGAAAACTCTAATTCAAAATCAAACATTAAATCTAGTTCATCATTTTCATCACTCAATATCATCACCACTTGGATAAATTTTCCTATCCAAAAATAAAAGAAGACCCGGAGGTCAAGAGTTAGAATTCTATCCGGCTACCTCCCCATAGTGGATCCTGTGTGAAACTTAGGGGGGTCAAAGATCACCTCCAACTCATTTAGCCATTTCGCAAGTTCAAAATAGCTCGAGGCAACTCCAATCATTTTGAACAATAACTTCTTTTTTCGTTTTTTAATCTCAAAGTTGGCCAACTTTGTCGAAAATATGAGTCGCAAAGAGTGATATTTCCTATAGTTTTTTTGGGTTTAATCCAATTTCTAAAGTTTTATTAGGCTCCCCTCCCATATATTCTTTAAATTGTATTAAGTAGAATAACGACCCACAACCATCTTTCTTCTTTTCTACGGAGAACAACACTTGTCTCGTAGTTATTAAAATAGGACCAACAACTAAAAAAGAAAAACATGGAAGGGACTACAAATGAATCTTTAAAAGTGGGACTTGTGATCCCGATTTCTTATTCGGGCGACACTACTCCAATTTGCCATCATTTCCCTTCTTGTTCTCAATTATTCTCATTCGTGCGGCACACAATTGTAATGTCGCCCGACCAACAAAAATACCAATCACGTTTTTCACTCAAATCCTTTTCTAATTAAAATATATCAAATTTTAACTATTTTGCTTCGAGTTTATCTAAACATAACTCGTGTATTAGTGAAGAAAACTAGTAGGGTATAAACACACAACACAAGTTGAGTCGAATAGTAGGTCATTCCAGCTCAATTTGAAAAGTTCAATAGTTTGCTTTTTATACTATACTCCCTTTATCCTAAACTAAAAGTCATGCTTTCTCCTCTCGAGTTAAGAGTGCACTAGTGATGAATCTCTCGATGATGTGTATCCCTAAAAATCACCGTTGTCATACAATGAGTAATTGTATAGTAAATCGGACCGGGATTTAGACGAAATTGAGCTTAAACGATCAATTTCAACAAGTTTATTTTATGAGCCGACTATATTCCGTAATGCGATCACATCAATTTTATTATTTAGCAATGCAAGCAATATAGACATAAAAAATCATAATATTACATGATCATCATAATTTGTACACCACAAGGGAGAAGTTCTCACCGGCATTGTCGAACTACAACACGTCTCCAACCTCTCCAAAAACCTCTCCTCGCTCGATTTCAGCATCACCGGTAGCGACAAACACACGCCTCTCTCCACACACCGCGCATGCCGGACCTTGATCCTCTTCTCCAACGAGAACGAAAAGTATTGCGGAAAGTAATACAAATCCCGCAACTCCCTTCCCATCTCAACCACAAAGTAGTCCAACTTGGGCTCGAAATTCTCCTTCAAACTGTAACAAAACAGCGACGGGAATCTCCGAAACATAGAAACGGTTTCCACATACGAAAACCCGAGCTTTTGCAAGTACTCGATACGCGGGATAAATTTGTCCTCAACGGAACACGATAAGAGGTGAGTGTGCTTGTGTGTTTGGGCAATGCCAATTGTGCCCTGGAGGAAATATAGCGTGGGGCGGAGGCGTTTCTCGACGCTGCACGCGAGGAGTCGGGGCCGTCGATGGATTATTTTCGGGAGGTCTTTGGCGTCCACGTGAACGTCGCGCAGGAGGAACGTGAAGACGGGGATTATGTCGGCGGTGAGGATATCCGGGCACATGTTGATAGCGCGGCGGAGATCGAGCGCGGTGAGGTTTACGGAATTGAGGAATGAGATGGTTGATTTGATGGTTGAGATTGGAGTTGAGACAATGGGAGGGTGGGTGGTGAGGAGGGAGAAAAGGTCTATTCCAAGGGAGTCCAGGAAGAGCATTTTTTCTTGGAAATCTGAGTTTGGGGGTGAGGGGATTGATTTGGGGGTGGGGTGTTTCGGAGGAAGGGAAATGATGGAGGTTTTGGTGGAGGAGGGAGAAAAGAAGTGGAGGGATTTTCTGGGGTGGGAAAGTGAGGGAAAATAATGAGGGGTGGGGAAGGGGTGGGGGTGGGGGTGGGGGTGGAGGTGGAGGGTTTCCTGCATTGTTTTCTTGGATGCTACATGTTTGGGAGAGGAAAGTGGGGGCTTTGGGTGGGGGGAATTTTTTAAGCGGTGGGAGGATAAGGGGGGGTTAGGGTGAGCTATCTAAAAATCCAGTCTTGGCCGATGGGGAAGAAGTGTGAGGATAGAGTGGAGGGTAATGAAGAAGCTCCTCATTTTTTTTCTTTCCTAATTGGTTTTTATTTTTTCGAGTACCCTACCATGAGGTCTTCGGAGCAATTTACGCGCATCTCGACTAATTTGCATTTGCGGTTCGTAGTTTTCATTGGTCAAGCATTATTTTGATAGTGACGGGATCAAACTGCTGACCAAACTCAATCCACCCCCAAGACTGTCTCACTGTCAACCTTCAAAATTACTTTTTTTATTTTTTTTAAGTTTTTAATTTTAAAAAATAACATTTTGATTTATTTATTTATTTGCTGAATTTTTCAAAGAATACTTATTATATTTTTTCACTTCTTCAAAAAAAGAAATTTGGGAGTTTATGGGGGTGGGAATTTGGAGGGGGATAAATTAGTGGTGATATTATAATTAACTATCTTGCAGGTCAAGCGTTGCGCAACTATAAAAAGATACTTTTTGGAGATTCACATTGTGAAAAAGATATAATTAAGGCATTGTTTTCTCTATTAAGGAATCGTCAATAAATGGCTTAATGAAGTGTACATGTGTTAGAGCGATAAATGTCGATGTTGTGTTGTGATGACAGCTTTAGGTTGTGATGTTGTGATGTTGTGATGACAGCTTTAGGTATATACTATAATGTGTATGTTTTATTTTAATTCATAACATTTTTTATTTTTTGTTTTGAAATACAATATGTTTTTCATTATATATACAGTCAGTCTCTTCAACATACTTTAAGAATATACAATCTTTACAAAATAGTAAAAAAAAAATAACCAAACGCATTATAGATGATTTACGTAGTAAGGAGATCATTTGTTAAAAAAATAATCAAAAACCTCAACTTGGAAGTATGTGAGATGGTGAAAAAAATTTGAAACCAAACTCATTATAGATGATCTTCGTAGTGAGAAGATCATTTATTGTAAAAAAATCATCAAAAACCTCAACCTGGAAGTAGGTGAGATGATGAAAAAAAATTGAACGGTCGAAAATACACATATATACCCACTTTTCATTTCAGTCACTTTCGAGTTGAATTTTTTGAATTTTTTTATTTGTATATGATCCCATCATAATGTATAACATGTATACCAAATTTTGTTGAAAAAATATTTTTTACAATTTTTTAAAAATGGATATGTTCATAGGTATCTTAAGTGATGTATGTTGGAGACCCTCAATGTGTGTGTGTGTGTGTGCGAGCGCACCTGTAATTTCTCAAATAATATTCTTTTGTGCTAATTCAAATTAAATTATTTTTAAAAGTTTAAAAGCTTTTTAAAGCAATATTTCATAAAATCTTGTTGACAAGATAATGTATCGCTTTAAATTTAAATATTTTACTATACTTTCAAATTGGTACATTAATATATTTTGTCGTAAAGTTTGGTATGCCACGTCATTTTCTTCCCTGCTAGTATGAGCTCTTAACGTGATTGTTCACCAAAGACGTAAATTATATATTTTTGCAAGAGAAAAAAGTTAAATATACAGATGGAATTTCAAAACTTCATTCCATTAAATGTGTGTTTGTGTACCTTCCTCCACCGTACACATCCTCTCCCCGAACCAACTTTGCAAATCTTTGTTTCGTCATTTCCATATCTACTTATAATCCACAAAGATTAACAAAATAATAATAAAACCATAAAAGTGTAATGCTAGTATTTTAGTTATAAATACCTTTAAGTTTGACTTTTTAAGATTTATGACTTGTGTGGGTTAAATACTCAAATTTTATTGTTTATATATTATGAGAGTTGGCCTATTTTTTAATAATAATAATAATAATAATAATAATAATAATAGATATGTGAATGTTAATGTGAATGTGAATGCAAAAAAATGTAATAACGTTACAAGATTGTTTATTGCATCACCATTATAACCTATTAAAAATGAGGTTTTGAAATCGCATTTTTTTTCTTTTGACATAAATTAATAATTTTTAATTATTTGAAGTTAATTTTTAAGTTCTTAAAAAGAATGTGTAACACCCCGCCTATTTCAATAACGGGTGATCCGTCATCTACTAAAATAAAACAGGAATCTCATCTAGTTCTTTCTTAGCATCACTGTTAAAAATATTTTAAAATACTAACCACCTATTAATTAAATAAGCCCGTGCCAAATTTTATCTTTCCTTAACATAAAATAATATTAATCAATCTACAATAATTCTATACACAATAACTAATATAAATGAAATCACAAAGTAAAATTTGAACTAAAGATAAGTAAATAAAGTCTTCGAATAAACCATCGGGTAAAAAAATCCCATAAAAATCTGAAATACATAAGTCTAAATGAAAAGGGGCAACACGCCCAACCAATACTGGAATAGAGAGCCTAATCTAGAAAGTCATTAATAGATTCGGTTACTCGAAAATCCTGCAAGCCTCTACATCCGTTGCAGCTATGTATCCTTGGAAAGAATAATCATCTTTGGCTTCCTTGTGGCTGGACACCTAAAAGTTTTTGAAAATAGATTTGATACTGGTCAGAGCCCAACACCTTTTAAAAATATTTAGCAAGTATTTAAAATGCATTAATAAATATACAATAGAACTTTCCATATTTAAGTCAGTATCGCAATCCCATGAGATACTCCTCGCCTCTCGACTATATGGCGCACCTGGCATATGCATCTTAACCCGCCTAGTTACGCTACCCCGCCTAACTAGCCTTGCCACTAACATCTATACTATATTGGCCTGTCCCGAGTATAATATCTACCATTGGCTCATTAATTATCTTTCACAACTGTTTATTTGATATCTCATTAAATTATCATCACTTAAGATATAACTTTACTCCAATTAGTTATTGCAACAATCACATTGTATTTGTTTGTACCCATATATAACTATTCACATCCTTATAAACATAAATATTTCACACAAAGGTAAACACGTTTATATTTCTCACTATATATGTAAACCGCTATCCTTCCGAGTTATTACTCACTGGATGTGAAATCACTAGCATGCTATCAAACTCCAGTGAGTCCACCACAACCCGAGCAACCGGGTCAGAATCTCACCACCGAATCCAAAAATAAAAATGAACACCGGAGACAGTCGTGGCTTTAAGTCTGTGATCATAATCATACCACGTTATTTCACAGGACTCCAACCCTACATCACATGGGCGTGCATAACAACTATGACCCAGGAAAACGGTACTACCCCTGTTGTGTTTCGCCAAAGTGACCTCCCATAGCACGCAACCTCCATCGATAGCATATCCATTAGGATGGGTATATTTCACATAAATATCATACACGGAGATATTGTTCTTATATATATATATATATTCCTATCACCTAAAGCACTAGCCAACTTATCCCGAGTTTATCCCCGACTCTTAAATAATTCAATTGTCCACTAATTAAATTAATAACATAACATCAACCTACTAAAATACCCGAACTTACCCAACCATACCATAAATAAAAATCATATGAATTCTTATATCCAAATTCGTTACTAGATTCTCTCAAAGTATTATTCATCCCACAAATTCTAACTTAATTCCGAATACCCTATCATCCCAAGGTAACGTAAAACCTTCTAGAGTCACTTATAGTGTTTTTTTCTATTTTATGGGTTTACTAAACCAACTCGAAATCTCCTAAATTAACCGAACCCTTCAAATACCCCAAGATTTGAAAATTCCAGTAATCCGAACCAGTTCGGCCTAAAAGCAAATTGGTTCACTTTCTCAGACAGGGCCCGAAACATTGCAGTTTTGATTCTTGCTAAATCCAACATATGTTCTTCACCAATTTCGGTCCCAATCGCCCTCAAAACATTATTCTACACCACCCACTCAATATAAAACATAAACGGAGCAGACATCTTTTAAATGATTTTAACATCTAACAATCCTCTTAATTCCAGTATTTAATCATCAATCATTATATAAATCCATGCATATGGGTTTCAATGATGAACACCGCAATTTAACCTAGTTTCAGTTCAAAAACCCAATTAACTATGATCAAACCTATAAATCTCAATCAATATCTTGTCTTTATCATATATTATTCGTTCGGTAACATTATACATAAATTTACACCACCATTTATCAATTTTTTTTCACCCAAAACCCATTTACATGCAAACCCTCGCCCAAAAAATGGTTTTCATAGCACCTACCATAACGTGAATTGAAACTACTACATATTTGAGTAAGCAAGTTAATTACTTGCCTTAAATTATTCTTAGGGTGTGAATCGTCCTCTTGTGTAACGGATTAACGCTAGGAGTCCTTAAATATCCTCCCAGTTTGGCCTCCTCTAAGGCTCTCTCTTGATTTATCTTTTCTTTCCTCTCTTCCTCCTCTCTCAGGGTTTAAAAATAATGAAGTGTCTGCCTCCCCACACTAACCCTCTTTTTTTATATGCCTAATCCCAAAATTAGGTTATTATGCTAATTTAAAATGACCTGAATATCCCCACGTGAGTCCGAACTAGTATAAAAAGCTCCCGAAACTCAATTACTACCCTCGAGTACTTAATTCTGACTATTTCGACCTATTCGGGATTTTTCGTGCACTCGAAATCGCCATATGAGTCACTATATATTAAATTCCTATCTTAACCTTAAAATAGTCTACTCGCAATCCCCGATTGAGATACGGTCAAATTCCCAATGTTTCTACTCACATACGACGCACTTGACTTAATTAAATTTACTTAATCCCGCCAGTAAATTTACATATAAATATTAATCATATTCTCAATAATTTATAATTATTAATTTCACATTATTTTTCATTTTAATTAAATTACATCACATACATAATTTAAATGATAAAAATAAATTACTCAAAATTACGGGGTATTACATACTCCCCCCCCCCCCCCCCTAAAAAATAAAAAAGGAATCTCGTACTCGAAATTCAGATAAGTCTGATATTCATAGCTTTGGATACATCCTCGTACGACATCTTTACCTTCTCAAAGTTGGAAGCATTATTTTGTTCCCGCTACACCTCCACTAATAATACTCTTCAGCCCTATGGTCTATACACTACCGTTCAAAACTAGTGACTAGTCTGCTCTAGTCACCTTACACTGACATACCACATTATTTATCTTAACATTTCACCTTAGCGACTGCACAACACATTACACTTCTGTCAAAATTATTCCAATGCGATGAGCCTATACTCTACAAGCTATATCATTCTATATCGGGGAAAGGTCCTAACACTCGTAGGTGCCAACTCCCTTATTTTTTTTCCAAGTCATATCTCTTCCTTTGTGGATAACATTCGAAATCACACCTGAACACTCATGTCAGTCTTTAAAATCTTTGGTTCGTTATGACGTAACTCTTGCGAAAATTCTCTTTTGAACAGGGTAACTTTTGACTAGCCCCAAAATCCACAATGTACATCCTTCGTATTTTCTGGCACCTTAGTCAACCTTTTCATCTACTCCTCGGTCTCTGGGCGATACGCCTTACTCAAAATGTAACTCCATCCCCATTATCTCATCCTAATCTACAACAACGTTGTGATACACTACGTGCCAACTCATTTCCTTTCTTCCATCAAACAGTGAGTACACTGCCCGATAAAGTAACTCACCCCAAATTTTCCATAATGTCCATCTTGGTCAAGAAATTTCACAACTCAAAGGAAAATTTGACTCTTCCATGGTATTGGTAATCCATTACTGGCTCCATCAGTTTGACTACCCATCCCATCATTAGAATTTCAAGTCTTGCAAAAAATTTTATCAATCATCTCAGACCAACCCTTTCTCATACATATTACTCCCTTATTTTGAGGTATGTAAAAAAGAAAATCGCGATATATGCGCCTGCTCCATAATTTCCCCCTTTACGGGTCTTCCTCATCTAGTAAAATTATCCTCCCATTCATGTGCAAGGCATTATCACAACTTGCCAAAGTGTGACTCTTCTCAAAACCTCAAAACTATTGAATCCTCTCTTAGCCAGAGAAATCCCCCATTTTTATCTCCACAGTCTTCCAACCCTTCTCGATTGTGATAGATCTCCTTGTTGTACATAACCATACTACCTCCTTCCTCGAATGAAGTCCAGTCGATCTTACTTTCACAACTCTACTTCTAATTGCCTCTCTAATATACGGTTAAACATATTCCTTACTCTGTTATCTTATCACGAACGGTTCTAAAAATTGAAATACCAGGGCGCCCATACCCCCTATCTCCTGCGCATATCTGCACAGTTGTAAAAGCGTACCCAACTTGGCCATGTACACTCGACGTGGCTACAAAGTGAGGGTATACTCGGCGACATTATCAATCGTAACTGAAAATTCTAGATGTTTCCCCAACTATCCACTAGTGATATAAATGTCACCCGGTGTTCCCCACACAGCACTACACGGCCTCACTAACCTTAAATCAAAAGATCTATTAGCTCAAAATAATATCCACGTACACGTGCAATAATTGTAGTACTAATTCCATGACCTACCGACCACATATCTCCCACCTTTCGACATTCACTATGGTTTATGCGTGGATATATCACAAGCGATATACAAAGAAGGAACCCCCAGATACACTATTGCCTAGCACTATTGGTCACTGAGATTCGTAAGCCCACAACATATAACCAGGGAGCCTAAAATCCTATCCCCGAACATATAAGTCCAATCGTCCACTCCCAAAACACTCAAGAAGTCATATAATATGGCGCTCTCACTATCACTAAGTCCTTAGTGCTAAATTAATAACGAGTTAAATCTCTCTGCTCGATAGTAAACCTGATATCCCCTGAATCGCATCAATAAAGCCCCTACACACCGATATAAAAAATAACGAGACATATATACTTCCTAAAGTCTCTTTTACAAAATAATATATATACATGCTTGACCCTCTTTCAGGCAAAACCTTATAAAAAAATACATCATACTATGGAACAACGAATAAGATAATCTTACTATAACAGTCCATCGTCGCTTAACCCTTCATTAACCAGTCAATACTCAGGATAATCATATGCTCTATCCTCATAACTCTTAAAAGAAGCAAAACTATCATGCGATATAAAGGTCATCTTAGTGTCCCTGCCCGTTCCCTTGCAGGCGACACCAAAGAGCCCTGCTACCCAACGATAAATATGTGCCTAATAATAAGGATAATATTGCCAACGCACCCATTAAACCCTACTCACTCGCAAAATAATCATATATTGTGGCACCCCACATCACTCTAAACTTACCCTATACTCATAAGGATACAACAAAAATTTTACCTTTAATTGCTAACTACCTTGCCTAGTCAACGGGTTCTTGAACGTGATTATTACATTGGAACTAACCCAATAATTTTTGTAATGGTTGTACCTCTTGGATACCATCCCGTAGTCACCCTATGCCTCATTTTGGGCAATCACTCTTCCTGTGGCTTGTCTCCCCACAAGTTAAAATAACGACCACAAAAATCTCCATGTCTGTGGCCCTGTCGAAATCCCCATTCACTCGATCGGAATTCCTTTGATTTGAATCTCTTAAACGGGTCCTTCTCTTGGTTATTCTCTGAGGTAGTGCCCAACTAGCACCAATTACATTCATTCTTACTCTGATGACTAGACTCCATAATCTCTTAGCTCCCTTCATATGGAAGCATTGATATTGTCCTTGCAAAAGTACGAGATTGACGACATCACTATAAGTCGTATAAGTCGAATTTCCCACTCAATGCTGACTTATTATACCCATGAGTCCATCATCAACCCAAATACTCTTTTTATCCTCTATATCCACCTCATCGAGTATGAAATTCGCTTAACAAGGAAATTCTCCCTCATGCTCGGCCACTATTCGATTCTCTTATAATAAGTACAAAAATTTCCTTCGCATCTTTATTTAAACAGATGATGAAAGAACTTATGGTCAAATCGCACCCCAAATTCCTCGATGTCCATGGTATCTCTCCTCGGATGTGGTGACTGACTCCCATCACTACAACGCTCTTCCTATGAGGTAAAAATTTCACCTGAAATTTAATCCCGGGTGTCACTACACTCCATTATACGCAATTGTCTTTAGATGATCTCCTTCCATTTGGCAATCACATTTCTGCCCTTTCCTCGAACTCTTATGGACGGCCCTTCTGAAAGTCCCCTCCGATTCTCTCCCTTACCAACTGCAACGGGTGAGTATGAATTTACACCATCGTTTACTATGGCATAATGGCAGTACTTGGAGAAACTACTGTGCCTTAGCGATTATCATAACGCCAACTGCCTGAATAATAACAGTGGTGACTTCTATCGCGATAATAGTTCCCAGAATACTCTAGGGTTTCGACTGAGCCTCTCCTCCTGTAGTCCTCCTAACGGCCCTCGTTGGTCGTCCTATATTGTTTAGTATACGAAACCCAATCGAACTCGTATATAATTCGCATCAACTATACTCAGTAATAGAAGCACTCAAATCACAATATCAATCAACAGTCCTAAGCATAGGGCTCTACATCAATAAGAAAGCAACGCTGAAAACGTAATAAGCCGCACAAATCTTAAGAATACTGGAACCTGATGCTCTGATACCATCCGTGATACCCCATCTATTTTAATGACGAGTGATTAGTCCTCTACTAAAATAAAACAGGAAACTCATCTGGTTCATTCTTAGCATCACAGTCGAAAATATTATAAAATACTAACCACCTATTAATTAAATAAGTCAGTGCCAAATTTTATCCTTCATTAACATGCAATAATATTAATCAATCCACAATAATCCCATACACATTAACCAATATAAATGGAATCACAAAGTAAAGTCTGAAGGAAAAATAAGTAAACAAAGTCCCCGAATAAACCATCGAGTAAAAAAATCCCATACATTCAATCCATTTAATTAAAATAATATGAAATACACAAGTCTGAATGAAAGGGGCAATATACCCAACCAATACCAATAGAGAACCTAATCTATAAAGTCAATAATATAATCAGCTACTCTAAAATTCTGCAAGCCTCTACATCCTCTGCAGCTACGTGTACCTGGAAAGAATAATTATCTTTGGCGTCCTTGTGGCTTGACACCTAAAAGTTTTTAAAAATATATTTGATACGCATCAGAGACCAAAACCCTTTAAAAATATTTAGCAAGTAATTAAAATGAGCTAATGTTGATGTCTGAAAATTGAGTGATCCAATTTTATAATCACAGATAAATAATAAGAGCGATCTAAACAAACACACAAGAGACAAAGATTTTTAAAGTGTTCGTCTATGAAGAAATCCTATATCCGCTGTTGGTATTATTTCTGGTGGTTATAATAGCTCAGTTTGGTGTGCTTAAGAATGATTGAGTTGCCCCTTTGAGCTAAGGAAGATTGTCTATTAATAGTGGTCCGAAACCCTAGAAATGGAATGTCTTTATATTTCCAGGCATTTACATTCGCATACAATAAATAAGACTATTATCATTCAGTGTTGGTCACCCTTCCATCCGATTAACCTTTGTTATTCCTAATGGTTCAGATTCTTGAGTTGGTCAACATTTCATCCGACTAGGTTTCTCTGATGCCGATTAAGACAGTTAAATGGTCACATATGATGATAGGTGTCTATTGTTCATTGGTCCTTGTGGGGAGGTAATTTTTACATACAATAAAAGCCCCCAATGCTCCATGCTTTATGATTAATCAAATGTATGGAGTATTTGTTCAAAATGTTACCCGACCGTGTGATCTGGGCGTTGGTCGGCAGATGACCTTCCGGACTTGTAATTTTTTTTGTTGGCATTGTGGATAATGGAATTTTTGTAAATAATTCAAACTTTTTTGAACCGTCAAAGGGTACGCTGGTCTTTTTATGCTTTGGGAAGTGTGCAGTCGATGGTAGTTCAATTGTCCGTGCAGTTAATCATTTCGTCTCTACTATCGAGGCAACCTATAAATAGGCAGAAGTTTTCCTCCTTTTCTTTTCACCTCAAATTTTCTGCACTTAGAGTTTTTCCTCATTTTCAACTTTTCTTTCTGCATCCTCTTACTGCCTGTTACCCATCACCGTTTTTCCATTTTTATTGTTGTCTTTAGATTCATATAAGCTTTAATTCCTCCTTTCTTTATTTTTTTTCACCATTTTCTTTTTTTCAACTATGGTTTACTTTGTGGATAAGGGTTCATTAGAGGAGTTTAGTGGGGGAAAAGAAAAATTCCTGACTGGGTAGATCTAGAAATAGCTCAGGGTCCTATAAATTTTATTCTTTAAGATATGGTCATTGGATACCCATTGAGTGTGGTATCACCTTCCCCCCAAATCCTATATTTCTATAATTTTGTCAATATTTTGATGTAGTTCCTGCTAGGATAGCCCCAAACACACACGTGGAGGGTAGTAAATGGAGTACATAGGTTCAATGAGATGTTTTGTTACAAATAGGGAACCATTGGAGAGAGCACCCATTATTTGAAGACTAGGCAAGCCAATAGGGCTTTAGTAGTTAATCTGCCAGATTCCAATAAAGATTATAGGGATTATGGTGTTATTTCCAAGAATTGGCAATATTCCCCCTTATTGTGGAGGTATCTTACACTAGACCCAAGTGCCCCCAAGAAGGGCGTGGCATAGGTTATATATTTTCTCTTAACTTTTTCATGTTTATCATCTATTTGAAGACTTGTCGACTAACTTTCTTGCTTTGTATTCTTTTGTAGAGGAGAGTAAGAAAAAGTGTCCCAATGAGGGAGAAATCAACCTTACAGACCTCAAATTTATGTAGGGTCTCAATCAAAGAGTTGAAGAAGAACCCCCAATAGTTACTTCAGTATTGTTAGAGTACAAGAGCTCGATTACGTCTTTTATTGCTCGGCCATCACTTGCATTGCACCAAGTTCCCATCAACTTAAATGAAAAGAATGTATCCACTTCCTCGACTGCAGAATCAGCTGGGTTGAATTCATCTAGGGAGGAACTTCTTCTTCCTTTGAGTCTTTGGACATCACTACTATCTCAACATCCCCTTTAACCGAGATAGTGAAGAGAAAGATTCCTAACCTTTTTGGACAAGTCTTCTCCTTTAGCTACCAAGAAAACTAACCATGTAGAGAAGAAATTTCAAGCCAGTGATAAAAGGTCATTGGTTTTGGACACTGAGGTGGACAAAATTGAATAGCCTTGATATAAAAGACTGAAGAAAGGCATTCCTGGGCAGTAAGATCAGGCCAAATAATCTTCTGAGATAAGCAAAGTTGCTAAGGTGGCCAAAAAATATTTTGTCGATCAAGGCATAATTGAAAATGCTTTTGTTGCCATCAACCCTGGGCTGACCAAGGAGTTAATAAAGGCTGGGACTTTACTTACTGATAGGTCAGCTGTAGTCCCTTTGACTAGAGCCCGTTTAACTGAGAGGGATGCTCACACTTTAGCTTTGGTAAATCTCCTTAACTTTTCTATTAACAAGCCATACTTTTAAATGCATTTTTGCTGAAAACTCTTTCATTTCCTTGCAGTTCTTGGTCGACTTCAACCAAATGATGGAGAAGGATGACTAAATAAGATCCTCTTCCTCGGTTGATGTTAAGGATGCTTTAAATGGTTTGAGAAAATCTTTACAAGCCTCTAGTAAAGATCTAGAGAGAGAAAAGCAAGCCTACCAGGGGAAGGTGAATACTGCCGAGGACAAGGCAATAGCAGTAGAGGATGCTCGAAAAGCTGTTGTTAATGAGTTGAATCAAGCCAAATTAATAATTGCGTAAGTTGCGCGTCGAGTAAAGGTTACTGAAGACAAAGTGGTTATCTTAACCAATGATAATCCAACCCTAAAGGCCAAAGGTAAAAAAGTACAAGGAAGAGGCAACAAAGAAAGGATATGAGAAAGCCTTTGCAGCATCAACTATCCAGATTGAGTATGCCAGAAAGCAGTCATTCAAGGAAGGTTATCCCAAGGCCTTAAAGGAAGTTGGTACTCCAGCAGGCTCTAAACCTTTTTGGAGACATGACCCGGGAACTCCTCCCAACCTAGATGAGGACTTTGAAGATGACGAGAGGGTTTTGGGGAGTCTTCTATGTTTCATGTTGAGACTTCTGACCTACCTACTGCCAATCAATACAAGGCCAAGGAGCAGGAGAAGGATATGGAGAAGGTGTAGCTCCTTTTGGTTAATTTATATTTACCCTTTTTCTTTATATATTTTTCATTTCTTCCTTATTGCGTTCTTCCTGATGTACCCAACTTTGCAATAATGATTTGATCAATGAAAGGACATTTTTTGCTCAATTATTTCCAACTTTGAGTGATGTTGATTTCTTGTTGATTGTTATCTTCTATGCCGTTTATTTATCTGGATTTGCCCCAAAAACTTATACTTGTAAATTTCCAGTTTGATGCTAAGAAGAAAGCCATAATGAGAGTGCATTTCCACTCAATGTCTTAACTTATTTAATTAAACTCCATCTTTATCACTAGTTTTAATTAAACACTAGACATGCATCTAAGTGATTGAAAGCAATAAATCTATCTAGCATGCAATTCAACAATCATAAAGGCAACTTCAGAAAAAATCCTCGAAAGGGGCAAAACTTTTTATTTCATTATTTAATGTAAACCACGACTTACATATACATAGAGAAATACAATGTTTTTAACAGACGAATACACGTAGGCCTCGATTCGTTGTCTTCAGCAAGAGCTCCCACAAGAACTCTAAGAACCAGCAATGGAGATAACTTCTCTTATTCACAAATACCACTCCAATATTAGGTAATATCAACATGAGGGTTTCTCAAAGATTCACAGACTTATATAGGGAGGTTTGAGTGAATCAAAATGGGTTTTAGCCTTAAAATATGAAGACTTAAATTGCAGCACGTATGCAGAAGGTGGAGTTAAGAAATGACATACCAAAAACCAAAGCAATACGTGGTCGTTTGGTGCACAGAAGAAACGAGGCAACTCGCGACCTTCGAATGACGTGTCCATGTCATTTGAACGATATGTCCAGGTCGTTTTAATGACTTTTAATGAAAATATTTATTTTTAAATACCAGCTTTGTTTTTTAAAAATGCAAACAATTATAAAATCGATTTAAAAATCTCCCAAATATAATTGTGAATATTAAGAACTCCAAATAAGAATTTTACCATTAGCGTAGTGGAGTAGTGGAGACCGATTGAAGTCGAACGTCGCACGTTTGAAGATGATGGGTGCGTGATGAAGAGCACGTTGCTAATGATTTGGATAGTGATCGTCATGGATGATCGTGTGAAGACATGCCATTGTAGCGGTATACGACATATTCAATATAAACTAAGGACTATGGAAAATATGTCCTTACACATTGTTTCTACTGAATCTGACCTACTTAGGCGGTGAAAAAATCTTCTTGAGGCTGACCATGTTTCCTTGACTGAGGAAGATCTAATATGGTTGCTTGACCTAGATGCCTCCGAACAAGTGAATGAGTCTTACATCCATCTTCATTATCTATTGGACAGAGTTATAACCAATAATGTTAGTTAAAAATGAGATAATTGAGAAGATGCACGAAGACTATAAACTTTTTAAAGCACTGCTTCATTCTGACTATGAGGCTAACTATCAAGCTTTGAATGAAGGCTGAGGCTTCGATAAGAAGTTACAAGACATCACTTCTGCCCTGAATAAGAAACAATTGGCCTTGAACCAAGAATTGGAGAGCGCCCGATCTATTGCTGTCATATTGGAAAAGGAGAATAATGCTTTGAGGAATGAACGTGATAGTTTGAAGAAATTGATAGAAAGAACTTTTGCGTATATTTTTTCGTCGTTGCTTGAAAAGCTCCTCTATTCAAAACCTCAATTACCTACAAAATATATAAAACTCAAGTGTAGAGGTAAGTAAGGGTATCAATCCACATCAAGGGGGTAAGCTAGAGACAAATTCAATTGTAATTCACTTTTTTTATTCTTTTTGGGCTTTTTACTTTGTCTATTTTTTTTTAGCTTTTTCAATATTAAAACAATTGGGTGAGGTAAGGTGAAATAACACTAAACAAAAATAAAAGATGAAAACAACTAACTAAAAAGTGACTAAAATGAAGAACAAAGCCTAACACAAAAATAAGAGATAAAGTGAGGTAAATAAATGTGAGAGCAATCAAGGAGTGGGATTACACCACAAATTTTAGCTATTCTAACTAACTAATTTAATTAATTGAATTCTCCTAAATTAATATCAAAATTACAAATCAACTATCATTGCAAATGTAATTTTAATAGTAACCTTTTAGAAAATTAAGTTTAACACCCCAAAACTCTAGAAAACTAGATCTACACTCCTTTTAATTAATCAATCGCTAGGATCGATCGATTAAAATTTATATAAATCTTAGAAAATAAATTTAGAGTTGAAATTCAAGTAATAATACCCCACTTAAGAAACCCATATCTCTAGTTCGAATCTAAAATGGGTGTTACAACTAGAATATCGATTTTCTCTCGAAAATCATTTACCCTATCTCGAGACGTAAATTTAAGGGTGAGGGATCAAAATTAACATTCAAATGGAATTTTCAAATAATCAAACTAATTAAATTAAAATAACATCAAATAAGGGTTCTCCCACCCCTTAAAAGGGGATTTAGCCTAACATGGTATGAAATTTGACAAATTAATAATCAATGGCATAAAATAAATGAGAAGAGAAGAGAATAATCAAACCCAATCTCTTGATGCTTAATTAAACTTCAATCCATAAGTTGAAATTAACATCCCTCAATTTGAATGATCCAAACAAAATTATATCAAAATTTCACTCAAATTAATCCTCACAACAATTTATTTTTCCCTCACTATCTAAAAAAATAAAATAAAAATTATAATCTACAAAACTACACTAAAATGGTATTTCTCTCTCTAAAACACTCTCTACAATTTTCTACCTAAAGCCCCCTTTTAAAATGGTCTTCCTCTTCCTTAAATAATAGGCATGGAATTAAGGGCAAATTGAGTACGAATTAAATGGATACGAGGGGTGTGAGGATAAGTTGGGGTTAAAATAAGAAAATACACAAATATGCATGGGTTGTGTGAGGTCATGTGGGAAGTGGGGTGGTGAGGATAAAAACAAATCAGATTTGGTTAAAATGGTTTGGGGGTATTTTTGGAATTGGGGTTAAAATAAGTTTAATTAACATGTGGGGTAAATGGGTTTGCGGTTAAAAGGCTTTAAAGCATGTGGGATATTAGTTGTCTTTAGTTTTGGTTGGTTTTTGGCAGGTGGTAAAATCGTGGCTTGGACAAGGAACAAATGGGAGATGGCTTAAAGGATATGGATTTGAATCGGATGAAGCCAAGGGAGGAGTGTGATTTGGGGTCGGGATCTCGGGTATGGGGCCTGGATCGCGGGTCTGGAAATGGTAGGGGTTCCGGGCAAGGGAGGTTACGGGTTGGAGGATGGAGGTCGGGTAGATGGCTAACGGGTTTGGTTCATGGAGCAGGGGCCTGGGCCGGAATTGATCTCGGGTTGACAGATGGTGGCGGGTAGGATGAGGTTACGGGTTGAGGGCTTTGAGTCGTCGGAGGTTGGTGGGTTCAGGTTAGACCGCTGGTGTGAGAGGTCGGGTTCGAGCAAGGGGCGGTGGCTGGGTAAATGGGTCAAATCGGTCGGAGTTGGTTTGTGTGTGAGTAGGTGGTTTTAGGTGGGTAATAGATGTTAGGAAGAGAGAGAGTGTTGGGAGGTGGAAGATGATACGGGGGTGTAGTTGGGTGTGTTGAGGTGTAAGGGAAAAAAGGTGTGGATGTGTGATTTGTTTGGGTAGGTGAGTGTGTATGGTTATTAAGGTATGAGTGTGTGTGTTTAAATTGAGACCCTTAAAAAATATAAACTAAAAATAAAAATAAAATAAAACAAAATAAAAATTTAACTAGAATAAAAACAAAAATCAACTGAAACAAGAATGACACGACACGACACACTATACAAACTCTAAAAAAATTAAACACGACTAAAATAAAAACTATAAAAATAAAAACTAATAAAATAAAAATAAAAATAATAAATGAAATAATAATAAACTAACTAAAAATAAGAAAATAAAAAACTAATACACGATGCGCTAAAGATATAAAAATTCTAAAAATATATGCATGACTCAATAAAATAAAATAAAATAATAAAATAAACCCTAAAAATAAAATGACACAAATAAAATAAAATGGGACAAACTAAACACACGCGGTTCCGGACAGGTTTAGGGTAGGCTAGGGTACGGGACAAGGTCTAATTAGCTCCATAATTTGCACAATTACCTTGAAATACGTGTTTGAACACCGCAATGTGCATTCGACCTACAAAATAGACAATAAAGCGCATAAGACGCAAATTGCTGAGAATTAGCAACTAAAATATGTCTATTCGGGGTATAAAATGTACACTTTTGGGTGCTTATCAAAAATCATCCACTACCGGTCCCAATGAAGTGGTTTTATTTTTGGAGACTGAGAATGCCAAGCCATTGGATGAGTTAGAGGCCTTGCAGAAAAAGAAAATTAAACCAGGTCAACTTCAGAGCCAAAGCATAGTTGTTCGGCCACCCATTGATGAAGAAATAACCAAGAAAACCCTGACCGACCAAGTTATTAAGCTCAAAAATAAGGACAAGGCCACTAGGAAGCTTTAAGATAACGTGGACTGACTTACCTTCCATTTTCATAGCAACCTAGAGCGTTTGGATAGATGGGTATGATGAAGCCTTCGCTTACTTGGATAAGCACATGGAGTAGACCAGGAATGAGGGTTATACACTACACCAAAATGAAAATTTTGTGACTGCCTTTTTGTGATTGCTAATGGGGGTGACAAACTTATCACTCTCGGGAGCAATCACAAAACTATTTGTAACTCCCAATGGGGGTGATAAAATCAATGGGTAATAAAAAAATTTGAGTTATTTAGTTTGTCATCGCTAATGAGAGTCACAAATATTACCATATAATTAATTTGTGACTCCAATAAGCAGTCACAAATTTATAACTATCACAAGCAGTCATAAATTTATCAGTAGGGCTAAGTTATGACTCTTATGAGCAGTCACAAAATTATAACTGCTAAGTGGAGCCACACAAATTTTGGTCTAATACTAAATTTGTGACTGCTATCGACAGTCATAACTTTTTAACCGCTCTTAGCAGTCACAAATTTTAGTCTAATACTAAATTTGTGACTTTTATTGGCAATCATAAATTTGTAACCGTTTTGAACAATCATAAATTTTGGCCTAATATTTGGTTTGTAACCGCTATTGGCAGACATAAAATCTTAGACCTAACTTTTATTTCCCTTTTCTCTCTCCTCTCTCTCTTTTCACACTCCCGCCCCTCTCTCCTTTATTTCGCTGCAACCATTTTGTTGCTGGAAATTTTTGGATTTCGCTGATGTGAAAAGAACCATTTTGTTTTAATGAGTATTTGTTCTTCTCTTTCATTTCGCTTAGTTTTGAACCATTTCGATATTGATTTGCTGTGAGAAGAACCACGTCACAAATGTTTTTACTTAAAATGTTTTCACAACTTTGTCTATTGATAATCACAAGACAGATTTTTCAGACATTTACGGTAATCATTTTAGATCTCTCCGATTGTTTGTTGTTTCATTTCCTCGTAATGTAGGATTTAACATTGTTGAATTAATTCATTTGCATTATCTCTCTATCAATAAATCCACATATTAAGTAGAACATTAAAAATGAAAGTCGAATAAATGTACTTTTAGTAGCACAATGTTGAATCTTTTTTTTAGTTGTAAACATATTACACGTGTTTTTAGATGTAAACAAATACATTTTTTGTATGTTTTAAACATATTACATGATTTTCTTTGGATTTTGAACAATTTGAGGATGTAATTGTGGTTGGTTTTGTTTACTCTATCTACATTTTGGATGATATCATTGAATTAATTTTTATCACTGTTGAATAAAATTGTCCCTCATGGGGGGTGGCAATTCGGGTTACTCGTATCATTTTCGAGTCGCGCTGATTTTGATCTGAGTATAAGTTTTTGATAGTCTTAAAGCTATACAAGCTAATCGTGTCATATTCGAATCATTTTGGGTTATTACCATAAACGGGTTATCGTGTCAAAAATTGTCAGCCCTACATGGGGGGCTTAAGTACCCACTTAATTTTTAACAAAATACATAAATAGTACAAAAAATAGGGGTTAACTAAAATTATATTTAACTTTGATTCAACTGAATTGTGTGCAAGCAAATACTTTTTAAGTGTGCGGTCCTGATGGTTAATACGATAAGTAATGTAATTAAAAATGACAAAAACATATTTTAATATAACAAAAAAATCTAATATGACACATAAAATTGGTCACAAACTTTGTTATATACTAATATGACACATGTCCCTATGTCTCCTCTCCTCTCTCTCTTTTCACAAATGTCACTATTGATTTAGAGCAATCACACAGGTTTTCATTGAGATTTGTTGTGAGTTGTCTTAAAACGCATTGTTGTTAACTTGCTATTTTCCCTCACATAACTCGGTTTATTCATATTTGATTTCGTTGATTTATTTATGTTTGATTTCGTAACACACAAAGTTTGATTTCGTAACACTTAATGTTTGTTTCCTCAATGGGTATGCTTACTTGAATGGGAAGCGCTAAGTTTTCTTCAATGTTAGGGTTTTCTTTAATTTTGGGGGAATATGGAACCAATTCATGTAATAACTAAAATACTTATGCTAATCATATATGCGTATATGGAACCAATTAATTTTTCATTGTAAAGGTCATATTCATTTAGTTTTATAATTTATCAAGTTTCTATTTATTTGTATTGTAGAATTAATGGGGTTTCCACAATATAAAGAGTGGATGGGTGAAAGTTGTAGAGTGGGGAAAGTATACGTTGATGGGGTTAAAGACTTTGTGAATTATGCAATGAAGAATCTCAAAACTGATATTATCCCATACCCGTGCAATCGTTATAAAAATGGTAAACGTTTGAAAGGGGCAAATGTAAAAGTACATTTATTTCATTAGGGTGTGCAAGTTGACTACACGTATTGAAATTTACACGGGGAGAAGGATTTTACGTATATTCAAGAAGAAATAATTGTCAATGAAATGGTTCACATAGTTAGTGACCCGTTAGTACATGCTAAGTTAAATGATTTCATAAATGATACGTACGAAGTGCACGCAGCACAAGAAAATCAAGATAGTAGAGGGAATAGTTTAGGCTGTGAGGATCATGTTGACAACACTAGTGACCAAGATAGGGATTATATATGGTTAAAATCAGCAGTCGTAACAACATTATACCATAATTCCAACCTCGACCACACAATGTTATATGCCATGGTTTGGTTGCACAACTTAAAGAGCCAATTTGGCTTGTCAGGGAGAAGTGTGACAGCAATACTCCTTTGGGCAAAAGATTTGCTCCCGAAAGAAAATACATTACCAATAAATTATCCAATCGCGAAGCATAATTTGAAAGGTTTAGGTATGAAATACAAATCAATTCATCGTTGCAAGCATGACGGTGTTTTATACTATAAGGAGCATAAGGACAAACGAGCTTATCATGTACGTAAGGAACTTAGGTGTGAACAAAAGATGATAGTACACAATAAACGCTTGTTGAAAGTAGATACGCAAATACCCAAGAAGGTGTTAAAGTATTTCCTTTTAGGTCCTCGATTGAAGAGACTTTACACCATACATTGGATAGCAGAGGCAAAGACTTGGCATGGTCGAGCGGAGGTGGGTGAGAATCTCATGCAACATCCGATTGATTCATCTGTGTGGAAATCTACAAATCAGCGATACCCAAACTTTACTAAAGAAATACGCAATATTCGACTCGGAATATCAACCAATGGGTTTAACCCGTTTGGCAAATTGAGCACATATAAGAGTATATAGCCAGTGTTCACTGTGCCTGTAAATTTCCCCCCGTCGTTGTACATGAGAAAAGAGTTCTCAATTTGACGCTGTTAATACTAGGTCCAAAAGCACCGAGTAGTGATATTGATGTTTTCTTGGTGCCACTTATAAATGAATTTAATGAGTTATGGGTTAAAGGTGTGAAAGCGTTCGACACGTACAGATAGGAGGAATTCACTTTGAGAGCTATATTGATATGGGCAATTCATGATTTTCCTGGTTATGGTATCCTATCTGGGTGCAATGTACATGGTTACTTGGGTTGTCCTATTTGTGGAGAGGATACTGAATCCAACTGGCTTAAGAAAATCAGCAAACTTTTTTATCACATTCTTCGGAGATTGCTATCGTAAAGTCACAAATTCAGGTCAATACGAAGTAATTTTCTCCCAGAAGGCACCAAGATGAGGCCACCTCCACTAAGACTTTATGGTTTGGAAATTGAAGAAAGGTAATTGTTGATGTAAAAAACTAAATTTGATATAATTAATTAATCACAGATAAATATGAGTAAAGAAATAAGACAAACGAGTTTTAAAGTGGTTCTGCCTTAACGAAATGGCCTACGTCGACTGTTTTGTATTACTGGGTGTCTTGCCTTGATCTCATTTACGTTTGCTTGGCTAGCTTACCCTGTTGGGAGCGAATTATAATGTATTTATAGCCCTTGGGCTGGCAATGTGAATAGATACTTTACCTTTATCGAATAGGCAAATACATCTGTATATGGTAAAGTGGGACTGTAATACAATAAATATTGAATCTGTCTGGTCATTTGGCCTTCCCAATAAGTTGTTCGGTACGCTGAGTGGCTCGATACTCTGAGTAGCTTGGTACCCTGAGTAGCTCATTACATTGAGTAGATCGGTACTTGAATCTTGTGCCATGTTGGATGACGGGTGTTTTCACAGGATTGGTCCACTTCAGCTGACTAATTTTTATATCAATAGAAGCCCCCAGTGTTTCACAATTGAGGTTGGATGTGAGAGTGTGGAGCATTTTACCCAAAAAGTTATTCGCGCACATTTCTCATACTTGGTTAATTACAAACCTTCAACACTTGTAAAATTTATCCACTTTGTGTAACAGTTTTGAGCACGAAATGGCAATTTTGTAAATATTTGTAACAGTTTCTGGTGAACGTTTGGGTACTTGCGTCTTTTTCCTTTGATTATCCATCGAGAACGCAACTGTCGTCACTTGTGATCATTACTTTTCTTATTTTTCGAGGCGGCATATAAAAAGGCGATAAATTTTAATTGTCTTCTACTTTTTTCCATCTTGTTTCAAAAGTCCTTGTTTTCTCACTTTTCTTCTTACGAACTTTCTTTTTGTCATTTGCCTTAGCTGGTTCCTTAATCTTCTGTAAGAATTTCTTCCTTGAGTGCTGGTCTTCCAGCATTCATTACTCCTGGTTTGGCCAGGAAATTTATCTGGTCTGGAACTCCTCCTTCCTGATCACAGAGCTGTTGAGACCTCTACTCGTCTGGGAAAAGTCTCTAATTTGGCAGCTCAACACCTTGCATCAGTAAGTGTCATTATACCTTGTCATTTCTGTTCTGCTTTATTTTTCATTTTCTAATTTGAGTTTCTCCTTGTCTTGCATTTTTTGGTGTATTTCAATAATATATTGGAAAATGATGAACCTATCAAAGCTGCTTACTCTTCTAGTAAAGTAGAAGAAGCCCTTGCTGGGTTATCAAAATCTTTGGTGGACTCCCGACAGAAATATAAAGATGACAAAACTTCTTGGGAGAATAAACTAAAGGCTTCTGAGACAGCTCAATAAAATGATATGGATGTTGCAAAGGAGGCTGATCTAGCTCGATAAAAAGTTGTGGATGCTTCCAACGAGACATAGAAAAATTGAAGGTCGTCATTACCAGCAAGGAGGAAGCTGAGGGCAAGCTTGAAGAGTGTGAATGGCGTAAGAAAGATCTTGAATAAAAAGTAAAATATGTTGAAGATCTACTTAGGGAGAATGCTTCCTCGGAGAGGACGAAGAGAAGGTCTGATGTGAAGAAGTCATTTAGCTCTGGCTGGAACAAAGGGTGGAACAAAGCTCTAATTGTTGCCTATGCTCAAATGGAGTATGCAAGTTTAAAATTCTTCAAGGATGGATGGGTTGCAGCGTTGAAAGAGTTGAACGTTATTAAAGAGTCTGAATTATTTCAGAAACATGTCCACGGTCCTCCTCTTGCCATTAGAGAAGAAGAAGAAGAAGAAGAAGAAGAAGAAGAAGAAGAAGAAGAAGAAGAAGAAGAAGAAGAAGAAGAAGCTGGATCTGATGAATCTTCTTTGATGATGGTAGAACAAACACCTGCTGCCACCATTCCTCAGTCTTCCGAGCAAGTCTAGCAGACAACGACTTCGTTCGAACAACGTCAGCTACCTTCCGAGCAACTTTAGCAACTAACTCCTTCAAAATCAGCTGAGGATGTAGTGGAGGATAAGGAAAAGGTGTAACGTTATTCAGTAATTTTTTGCTTTCCTCTGTTTTTCCTTTATTTTGTACCTCTGCTTGTACTCTTATCCATTATTATCAATAAAATTGACTTGTTTCTTATCTGAATTTCTCATATTCTGTTCAATATAGTTGTGCTATTGTTGGTCTATTTTTATTTTTCCTTGTTAGTTTATTGCCAGGATGGAATTATTGTGAGCTCATGATATAGAGTTGATGAAAAAATATATAGACTACTTCAAAGTTGGTCGTGCAGATTTTACTGAAGCACAAATAATTGACATTCTTAGTTCTGATGCCTCTGAGCGAGCAGTTGAGGCTTACCAGTATTTGAAATGCTTACTTGATCGTGCAGTCGTGAATAACGTAGCTTACTACGAGATGATTGAAGATCTTCAAGGAATATTTGAGGAACATCAACTTCAACACAAGGAAGCCACTACTCTTCTTCATGAAGGTTATGAGAAGAAGTATCAACAGTTAAGTGCTGATCGGGGCTATGACAAGTTTATTTTTGCCCATAATAAGAGAGAGAGTGTGCTGAAATTCAAAATTAAGGAGCATGGAAACATTGCCAAATTGCTGGAGGAGGAAAATAACGCTTTGAGAGAATAACTGAGACAGCTAAAATATGCTTCTTCCTCTGGAGCTCTAGTCCCGATTAATGCTGAAGGTATTTCCTTTTTTGAGACTGAAAATGCTTCATTAAGAGAAAAGTTAGAGATTTTGAAAAGAGTTAGACCTACATCCACCTCTCGGGGTAGAACAAGAGCTGGTTAGAGTAGCACTAAAGAGACTAGAACTCAGCAAGTCTTAGAAATTAAAGTTGCTCAACTGAAGGAAAAAATCAAGCTCTGGTAGGGATGTCCCAGAAGATTCAAACTCTTACAGAGCAATAATCCAATCAGAGTTCTGCATTACAGAATAAAAAAGGTGTGCTAAAAAGACTTCATCAACATGTTGAATGATTAACTTATCAGTTTCATAAGCAGCCTAGAGAGTTTTGGATGGAGGAATACAGTGAAGCTTTATATCATCTTGATGCCAGACTGAAATAATCAAATAATGATGGGTACAAACAGGGATGGCTGAATTCTTTAACTGTAATGAAAATTGAGCAAGGAACTGAACCGTGGGATCAGTATGACCTTGGACCACTTAATCTTCCAATACCACCATTTTATCTAGATGTTAGTTGGATTCCAGTTAGGTCCATTACTCACTGTTTTATTTCCAAATACCTTGGTGATTACAGTCTGCACAAAGAATTTGAGATATTTCAACCTCCTCATTTTCTTGACTGACCAAGTTCGAGCAACACCAGAATACTTCAGGACTTGAACCTTATCAATTCTTCTTTTACTTTAGATGACCCTCCAGCTGGAGTAGTATCTGTATCTAAATCTGAAGGGAAAAAACCAATAGAATAGGCGATTTGTATTTTGTTAATAATTATTGTTGTAAATGAAGAAAAATCGTCTTCTTGTAATTTTATTTCATTGGAAATAAAATAATTGCATGATGTTTATTCTATCAATATTTGTTCATAACATGAGAACAACAATAGTAGTACTGTAGTTATAATAATAATGGGTTACTTTCCAGTCATTGAATATATATATTTGAATGGACATATTACCCTTTTTGATTTCATTGCCTAGACAATGGAACTTTTGCCTCATGTGTTTTTCTAGTTGTAGTGACTTCTCACTCATAAATGCCTAAGTAATGGAATGTTTATCCCATGTTCCTGCTTAGTTGTAAGAATCATTTAACTAAATAATTGCCCTGGTTCCTAGGCAGTGGATATTTTACCCAACTTTATACCTAGTTTAGATGCCTCTTGGGTCACCGATAATCAAGCAGAACTTGCCTAGTTTAGATGCCTCTTGGGTCACCCATAATCAAGAAGAATTTTCCTTGCTCGATTATTTTACCAACATTGTTAGTGTTTATGTTAATGCCGACCAATATTTAATTGGTGGTTGTTGATGCCGATAGGCTTTTAGTTGGTGATTGTTGTGCGTTTTCATTTTGAAATGCATTTCAAATGGTGTAGTGTGGACCACTAGTACTCTGAAAAAAAATGAATGGGGAAATCATCATTTCCATTCACTGAAAGAATTGAGTACATTGGCTGTTACATTACTGGTAGTACTTTCGCAGGTGCTCTGCATTCCAAGCATTTTTTAATTCTTTCCCTTCAAGAGTTTTTATTCTGTAAGTTCCAGGTCGAACAACTATTATGATACGATAGGGCCCATGCCAATTGGCCTCTAGTTTATTGTGCTTTTGAATTACCTTCTCAAGCACGTAATCGCCTTCCTTAAGATCACATTTCTTGACCCTTTTGTTATAGAACATAGCAGTCCTTTGCTGATAGGGTGCATTTCGGATCGTTGCATTTTCTTTGACTTTTTTGAGCAAGTGTAAGTCCAAGCATCTCATCAAATCACTAACTGGAGAATTAAAGTCAAGCACCCTATGAGTAGGCAATCCTAATTCAGTAGGTATCACTGCTTCACTCCCAAAAGCTAATATATAAGGGGTTTCGCGAGTTACTGTTCGTGTTGTTGTTCGGTAAACCCATAATACTGAGTGCGACTCTTTGATCCAATTCCCTTTAGCATTATCTAATCTCTTCTTCAACCCATTCAGTAGAGTTCTGTTCATTACCTCTGTTTGCCCATTACTTTGGGGGTGACCTAGAGCAAAATGGACTTTTTGAATGTTGGACTGTAAACAGTACGCTGCAAACTCATCATTTTCAAATTGGGTACCATGATCAGTTACAAAGGCATGAGGCATACCATATCTGCAAATAATATTCTTCCAAATGAATTGATAGACCCTTTCATAGGCCATATCGATATGAGGTTCATCTTTCAACCACTTTGTAAAGTAGTCAATAGTGACCACCAAATATTTGAATCATCCTCTTGTAGTTGGCAGAGGCCCAACTAAATTTATTCCCCTCATAGCAAATATCCAGGGTGAAGTGATTGGTGTTAGTAGCGCCTAAGAAATTCTTCGTATAGTAGAAAATCGTTGACTCTTGCCACATTTTTTAGCATAAGCCGTACAATTAGCGTGCATTATTGGCCAGTAGTGTCCTTGTGTACTCATTCTCTGTAGTAGAGTTCGTCCTTTCTCTGTAGTAGATTTCGTCCTTCTACATGAACCCCACAAGATCCTTCATGAATTTCCTCTATTAGGTCCTTGACTTCTGCTGGATGAACACACCTCTGCAAACCAACTATCAAACCTCTCCCGTACAGAACTCCATTATTCAAAACATATCTGGCGGTCTTATACTTTAACCTCTTGGTTGTAAGTATGTCGGCTGGTAACATACCTTCTTTAATATAGTCCCCGGTGGGATACATCCAAGATGGTCCCATATCCAAGGCGATAAAATTCACCATCAGATCTTCATCAATACTTCTGCTTGCAAGTAATTCAATGGGAATTATTCTTCATAGCTTGGTGTTAGTAGCGGAGGCTAACCGAGCAAGTGCATCTGCCCATGCATTCTCCAGTCTATGTATTCTAACCACATGAACAACTTCTAAATTGGCTACAATCTTCAGAGCCTTAGTTAAGTATCTTGACATGAACTCCCCTTTTGCTGCATAAAGACTTAACATTTGATTCACCACTAATTGCAAATCACTGAACAACTTGCTCTGCATTTAGTGATTTATCTAAGTTGAGGCCCACAATCACGGATTCATACTCAGCTTTATTATTGGAAGCATGGAATTGGAAACTCAATGCATATTCAATGTCTATCCCATCCAGACTGTTGAGAATAATTCCAGCTCCGCAACCTGTTATACATGAAGAACCATCAACATATATTCCATATAGGAATATTATCATCAAACCCTTGGTTTGACAGAATCCCTTGATGGAATATCTTGTCCTTCCTTTCTTCATACTTCTTTTTTAACTCTTGTATTTTACTAAAGGACTCTGGTTGATCGATTGCCATCCCTTCTGGCAATTCTATTGTTGGGAGTTGATTGTGGGCATACTTCGTTGATCCTCCGGCCTCCTTGAGTTGCTCTGCATCATCTCCTTGTTGATCGGAGGCATCTGGATAGGTAAACTCAGCAATGAAATCTGGCACTGTCTTTCCTTTGAGAGAGGACCTTGGCTCATAAATAATGTCGTATTCCCCTAACTCCACTGCACATTACATCAATCTCCCAGACTTTTCTGGTTTATGTAAAGCCTGTCTGAGTGTCATGTCAGTATATACCACTATTGTATGGGCTTTAAAATACGATTCCATTCTCCTACTTGTTTCAATTAATGCCAATGCCAACTTTTCCATTTTAGGATACCTGGTTTCTGGTCCTCTGAATGCCTTGCTAATATAATAAACATGTTTTTGCACTCCATCTTCTATTCTTATCAAGGCCGAACTAAATGCATTTTCTGAGACAGCTAAGTACAAGTATAGTTTTTCTCCTTCTACTGGCCTGGACAATAAAGGAGGTGTCCCCAAGTATCTCTTTAACTATAAGAACGCCTTCTTGCATTCGTCCTTCCACTCAAAGGTCTTTCTGAGCAGCTTGAAGAATGGAAGACATCTATCCGTTGCTCGGGATACAAATCTATTAAGAGCTGCAACATGCCCCATAAGGCTTTGCACTTGCTTCTTCGTGGTTGGAGATTGTAACTCCAGCAAGGCTTTTATCTTGTCAGGGTTCACTTCAATACCTCTTTGATTCATAATGTATCCGAGGAACATGCTTTCCTGCATGCCAAAAATGCACTTGGTCGGGTTTAGTTTCATGTGGTACTTCTCCAGTTGATTAAATGTTTGGCTCAAACCAGTTATATGGTCAGCAGCCTTCTTACTTTTAGTCAACATGTCGTCGACGTATACCTTCATATTTTTGCCAATGTGCTCCGCAAATACCTTGTTCACCAGCCGCTGATATGTAGCACCTGTATTTTTAAGACCAAAAGGTAGAACATTGTAACAATATGTACCTCTGGGTGTAATGAAATAGGTACTTTCCCTATCTTCTGGCTTCATTTTAATTTAATTATATTCAGAATAGGCATCCATGAAACTTAGCAGCTCATGCCCTGAAGTTGCATTCACTAGTTGATCTATTTTTGGCAAAGTAAATTGAACTTTTGGGGCAAGATTTATTCAGATCTGTGAAGTCCACGCACATTCTCCACTTATTATTATTTTTTTTTACCATCATAACATTGGCAAATCAATCTGGATATTTCATGCCTTCGATGAAAGAAGCTTTTTGCAGCTTTTCCACTTCTTCTTGAATGGCCCGGTTCTTCTCCAGACTAAAGACTCTTCGCTTTTGCTTCACTGGTTTGATATCCTTGTCGATATTGAGCTCATGGCATAAGAAAGCTGGGTCTATCCCCAGCATATCCTCGTGACTCCATGCAAATACCTATTTTATTTGCTTAAAAAATGCAACCAACTCTTGCTTCAATACTGGATCAAGTGAAGCACCGATCTGAGTTGTTCTTTCTGGTTGCTCGTCATCCAGAATAATAATTTATGTTGTCTCCATGACTTGGTCTTTAACGAGTTCCGTTTCATCTCTTGGGTCAAAGTTTCAATCTCAGACTCGTCAGATTCATTCACTTGATAAGTAGTAGTTTTCTTCCTAGCATCCTCCAATTCCTTTTACTCGATAGATGAGTAGTTGCATTCCCGAGCTACTTTATAATCTCCCTTTACAATTCTAACCCCAAAGTTAGTCGGGACGTTTAAACATTGATGTGCAATAGATGGAACTGCTTTAAACTTTTTAAGCCAACTCTCCCCATAATTATATTGTAGACTGACTGGACATTCTTATCCATCACAAAGAAATGTACCTTCTCTGTTCTGCTAGCTGGCCAAGTACCAATCAATATGTCTAACTTGATCGTTCCAAGTGGAAAAACGTTTTCTCTAAAAAACCCAATGAGGGCCTGTGATACGGCTCCAACTGACCAAGTTTCAAGTTCAAACTATCGAAATATGGGTAAAACATGATATCTGTTGAGCTACCATTATCTATCAGCAATTTTGAAATGATTACATCCTTCATTCTCATTTCGATCACTAGAGGATCATCATGAGGATACAAAAATCCTTCCAAATCATTTTTAGAAAAGCCAATGACCATCTTATCTTTGTTGACCTTCCTTAGGCGATCTTCTTCTGCTAGATTTATTCGCTGTATATAGGAATAAACTTGAGCCTTATTAAGGTAAGATTTCCTTTTAGCGGTATGATCCCCTCCTGCGTCTCCACATGTAATCATGTTACAATTAAATGAACCAAAATGAATCGAAAATACCTCACGCTCAGGTTGTCTTGGACTTTTTAGGAGACCAAGTGTTGATACCAAATTTAATCTGCTGATATGGACCGATTATGTGGAGACACGTGTTAACTTACATGGCACCCGCAAACATTTTTGAACAACACCTTGACTCCGAGGAACTCAACCTCCCCGACCAACTCAGAACGCTTCGAGCAACAAGTGTTCTCCGAGGAACTTTACTGTACCGAGCAACTCATGTATACCGAGCTACTTAGGCGGTTCGAACAGCTTAGGCGGCCCGAGCTGCATCTCATACAGAGCATTCATATTCGGATAGTCAAGAGGATGACTACGCATTTAATATTCATTATTATCACACAGACGCATACGCCTATTGGACAGCTGTGTATTATTCTTTCATTTGTACAGGCTAGAAATACATTGTAACCTCCTCATTAGCAGGGGACTCGGAGTTTCTTGGTAAACCCATTATCGAGAATTCTGCAAACAGTCAGCAATAACACAAACAGTGGACGTAGGCCATTCAAACAAGGTTGAACCACTTTAAAAATATCTTGTCTTGTTTATTTTTATCTGTGATTGAATAATTAGGTTAAATCTAGTTTTTTACATCAATAGATTGTCATCGTCTGTGGGAAACGACTGAAACTATCGTTTTTCACCAAAATAATTCATCTCCAATGGATGATAATCTTGAATCCAGTAATCGAAACGCTGGAAACCCCCCAGATCCATCCACTCCTCAAAGTGTCCAAGATTTGGCTAGAATAATGGCTAATTTAGCTCAGGGCCAGACCGCTATGCAAGAAACCATGCGACAACTCATGCAAACTATCCAGGGTGGAGCACCTGCCCAATCAGGACAACGAAGCATTCAGAGAAATATCCAATTGCCTTCCTCGCGAACTAGACGAACATTACTCCCAGAGGAATCTCGATCTAGACATGTCGATTCATATCGCACTTATAGATCTAATGATTTTTCTTATCAACCTGGCCGAACTTCATCTGTACGAGCCACAGATACTGAACAAAATGTCACTTTATCTCCAGAAAGGACCAGTGCTCTAGAAAGATTGAGTAGAGTCTCTCCTTTTTATCGTTTGGGTCCTAGGAGGAATAAAAGTCCCCCTAGGATGGTGTCAAGGAACTCTCAAAGATTCTCTGATTTAAAGGAAGGTTCTGCCCAATCCCGACCAGCTGCTCATCGTGAAAGATCCCAAGAGGCAAATTCAACACGATCAGTTGCTCGGACCAACAGGACCGAGGAGGCAAATGGCGCATAGAAAGGCTCTATTCAGAGGTTGGAGGATAGATTAGGGAAAATGGCTAAGGCTAAAAATCCTCTACAAAGAACTTTTGTCCAAGGGACACCTTTTATCCAAGCAATTGTGGATTTTCCCACACCATCAAAGTTCAAAGCCCCAGTGGTAACACCAAAATATGATGGAAAAACTGATCCTGTTCTACATATAGAATAATATCAGGCAGCTACCGATATCTATGCCGTTCCATACGAGATGCGATGCAGGGTGTTTTCAGGAACTCTCACTGGATCTGCTCAAATATGGTACAACAATCTTCCTCGGGGGAAGATTGCAACTTTCTTTCAACTGGCCGAGCTCTTTATTGGAAACTTCTATTTTGGAGCAAAACCAGTTAAGCGAGTAGCACACTTGTTAAGTGTTAGACAAAAAGCAGGTGAGAGCACCAGGGATTATATTACTCGTTTCAATAACGAGAAGCTCGAAGTTATTGATTACGAGGAAAAAACAGCAATCACTGCTCTCATGAGTGGATTGTTGCCAAATAAATTGTACTATACTCTGGCCAAAGATCCACCTAGGACCATGTCAGAATTAATAGCAAAAGCAGCCAAAATCATGAATGCCGAGGAAGCTATGGCTGCAAAGAAGAGCATGGACACTAAGGAGACCAAAGTTGAGGTCGAGAAGATTGAGAAGAGGGATCAGAAGAATAATGGTGGTAATAAGCAGTCAAGAGCCAAGCAAGCATTGGAACAGATGAGGAAATTTAGAAACTATATTCCTTTGAAAGTAGACAGAAACCATGTTCTGGAAGAGATAAAGAACAACGAGGAGTTAAAATGGCCTGAAAAAATGAAGACAGACCCTGACAAGAGGGATAAGTCCAAATATTACGAGTTCCATAAGGACCATGGTCATACAACCAAAAACTGCATAGCTCTCCAGAATGAAATTGAAAAGCTCATCAGGTGGGGAAAATTATACAAGTATGTGGATGACCGAAATGGTGGAGGGAGCAGCGATCGAGCAAGGCAGAGGTCTAGATCTCCTCGTCGAGCCAAAGAAGATAAAAAGATAAATCATAAAGATGATCAAGATGACCCCGATCTCCCCAAAAGACCAAAACAGCCAGAACGTGAGGTATTTTCTATTCGTTTTGGGTCATTTGATTGCAATGTTATTACTGGTGGAGATCCAGGAGGTGGAGACCTTACTGTAGAAAGGAAAGCTTACCTCAACGAGGCTTAAGCTTGTTCGTATATTCAACGGATAAATCTAGCTGAAGAAGATCGCCCGAGGAAGGTGAACAAAGATAAACTGGTCATCGATTTTTCTAAGAATGACCTCGCAGGTGTGATATATCCTCATGATGACCCATTGGTGATCAAAATGAGGATGAAGGAAGTAGTGATTTCGCGAGTATTGGTGGATAATGGTAGCTCGGCAGATATCATGTTCTACTTGTGCTTTGACACCTTAAATTTAAAGTTATCTCAGCTGGAGCCTTATCACAGGCCCCTTCTCGATTTTGCTGGTGAGAAAGTTTTTCCACTTGGGACCATCAAATTGGATATGTTCATCGGTACATGGCCTGCTTGTCGAACAGAAAGAGTGCGCTTTTTTATGATATATAAGAATGTTCAATCAGCTTACAATATCATCATGGGAAGGGTAGGATTGAAGAAGTTTGAAGCAGTACCATCTACTGTACATCAATGCCTAAAATTTCCAACCAACTTTGGAGTAGGAATTATGAAGGGTGACTAAAAAGTATCTCGGGAATGCTACTATTCATCTACCGAGCAAAAAGAACTGAAAGAATCTAGGAAAAAGACTACCACCTATCAAGTGGATGAAGGTGCAGAAATTGAAACGTTAGATCCTAGAGATGAGTCGCGGCTCGTAAAAGGTCAGGTGGTGGAAGCTACTGAAAATGTCATTCTGGACGACGAACAGCCGGAACGAACAACTCAAATCGATTTATCGTTGGACACCCCACTAAAAAAGGAATTGATAGCCTTCCTAAAAAGCAGAAAATAAACTTTCGCATGGAGCCACGAAGATATGCCAGGAATAGACCTAAATTTCTTGTGTCACGAACTTAATATGAACAAGGAAATCAAACCTGTGAAGCAGCGAAGAAGAGTGTTCAGCTCCGAGAAGAACCAAGTTATACAAGAGGAGGTCGAGAAGCTCTAAAAAGCTTTCTTTATTGAAGATGTCAAATATCCAGTCTGGTTAGCTAATGTGGTGATGGTGAAGAAGAAGAACAACAAGTGGAGGATGTGTGTAGACTTCACCGACCTCCACAAGGCATGCCCAAAGGATCATTTTCCTTTTCCGTGAATTGATCAATTAGTGGACGCTACCTCGGGACACGAGCTGTTGAGCTTCATTGATGCTTATTCTGCTTACAACCAGATTAAAATGAAACCTGAAGACAGGGAGAGTACCTCTTTTATTACCCCTAGGGGAACTTACTGTTATAATGTTATGCCTTTTTGGTTTGAAAAATGCAGGTGCAACATATCAGCGGCTGGTGAACAAGGTGTTTGCAGAGCAAATCAGTCACAACATGGAGGTTTATGTTGATGATATGCTGACGAAGAGCAAGAAAGCTGCTGACCATCTAATTGATCTATGTCAAACCTTTGATCAATTAGATAAATATCAAATGAAGTTGAACCCTACCAAGTGCATATTCGGAGTACGAGAAGGCATGTTCCTCGGGTATATTGTCAACCAACGAGGTATTGAAGCAAATCCAGAAAATATCAAAGCTCTATTGGGGCTACGATCTCCAACGACGAAGAAGTAAGTACAAAGCCTCACAGGGCGAGTTGCAGCACTTAATAGATTTGTATCACGAGCAACTGATAGATGCCTCCCATTCTTCAAAACACTCCGAAAAACCTTTGAATGGAATGATGAATGCGAGAAGGCCTTTCAAGAGTTAAAGAAATACTTAGGTCCAGGCCAGTGATGGGAGAAAGATTGTACTTGTATCTGGCAGTTTCGGAGAATGCAGTTAGCTCGACATTGATAAGAATGGAGAATGGAGTGCAAAAACTTATTTATTACACTAGCAAGACCTTCCGAGGAGCAGAGATCAGATATCTAAGACCGGAAAAGTTGGCACTAGCGTTTATCGAAGTGAGTAGAAGAATGAGGCCATACTTCCAAGCTCATACCATAGTTGTGTATACCGATATGCCATTGAGGCAAGCCCTTCATAAACCAGAAAAATCAGGGAGATTGATGTACTGGGCAGTAGAACTTGGTGAATATGACATAGTTTATGAGACTAGATCGTCGCCTAAAGGGCAAGCAGTAGCAGATTTTATCGCAAAATTCACTTATCCTGACACCTCCGAGGAGCAAAAGCTGAATACCGACCAGCCTGTGGATGTTACAGGATCATCAAATTTAAACCCCGACCAACTTAAGTCGGTTGACGATCAAGGGGATATGGTCGACGAGCAGCAAGAAGTACTAGAGGAGGATAAAAGCAAGTAACAAATATTCCATCAAGAAACTTTATCCGATAAAAAATTTGAGGATGAGGTACCTATATGGAATCTATATGTGGATGGCTCATCTTGCAATACAGGCTGTGGGGCAGGGATTGTTTTGAACAGCCCGGATGAGGTCGATGTGGAGTATGCTTTGCGCTTCCAATTCAAGGCTTCTAATAATGAGGCTGAATATGAAGCTATGATTACAGGACTTGGCCTGGAAAAAACCATGGGGGCGGAGCAGGTTATCGTATTCAGTGACTCCCAATTGATCGTAAATCATATGCTGGAAGTATATGCATCCAAAGGAGAATTTTTTATCAGGTATCATGTAAAAGCAATGGAGGTTTTATCAAGCCTGGTCGCAGTACAGATAATTAGAATACCAAGATTGGAGAATGCAAGAGCGGATGCCTTAGCTCGGTTAGCTTCAGCCACACACATCGAGCTACGAAGAACAATCCCAATAGAAGTCTTGGCTAGTCGAAGCATAGACAAAGATTTGATGATGAACTTTATTACCCTTGATTTAGGACCATCTTGGATGGATCCCATCAGGGCATATATTGAGGAAAGGAAATTACTAACCTACAAACTCGCAGCTAAGAAACTGAAGTTTAAAACTGCTCGTTATGTATTGACTAATGGTATTCTATATAGAAGAGAAATTATAGCAGGTCTGCAAAGATGTGTGCACCCTTCCGAGGTGAAAGACTTAATTGAAGAGGTCCATGAAGGGTCCTGTGGAGCTCATGTAGCAGGTCGGATGCTTTTGCAAAGAGTAATGATGCAAGGATACTATTGGCCAACAATGAGGGTTGATTGTATAGCCTATGCCAAAAAATGTGATAAATGTCAACGCTTCTCCTCTATCTGAAAAACTCCCCAAGCATTGTTAACACCAATTACTTCCCCTTGTCCATTTTCCATGTGGGGAATTGATTTGGTCGGGCCACTTCCAACGACTAGGGGAAGATTTAAATATCTCATAGTCGTAGTGGATTATTTTACTAAGTGGGTGGAAGCTGAGCCCCTCATTGATATGACCTACGACAAGGTGTATCAATTTATATGGAAGAACACCATTTGTAGATATGGTCTTCCTCATGCATTCATCACAGACCATGGAACTCAATTTGATAACGAGGAGTTCGCTGCATATTGTCATCAGTCAAACATATTGAAAATCCACTCTGCACCAGGCCATCCCCAGAGCAATGGACAAACTGAGGTAACGAACAGAACGCTGCTGAATGGTTTGAAGAAAAGACTGGATGATGCGAAGGCAAATTGGATCAACGAGACATTCCGTACTGTGGGCTTATCGTACTACACCACGAGCAGCAACAGGAGAATCTCCATACATGTTGGCATTTGGAAGCGAAGCTGTTATGCCTGCCGAGTTGGGCCTCCCCACACATAGAGTGCTGAATTTCAATTCTCCTATCAGTGACTTGATGAGAAGATTAGACTTGGATATGCTCGAGGAAGTTAGAGAAGAAGCAGCAATCAGGAACACTGCATACCAACAACGAACAGCTCTGTTCTACAACAAGAGGGTAAAAAAGTGTGATTTGAAGGAAGGAGATTACGTGCTAAAGAAAGTAATTCAAAAGCACAATAAATTGGAAGTTAACTGGCATGGACCCTACAGAGTAACAGAAGTTGTTCGTCCAGGAACTTACAGGATTGAAACCTTGGAGGGAGAAGAGTTTAAGAATGCATGGAACGCAGAGCATCTGCGCAAATATTATCAGTAGTTCAATCCTTATGTAATGCAATTTTTCTTCGTATGAATAAAGCTTTGGATGTTTTACCCAATTCTCTCCTTTTGTTGAAATTTTTTCGGAGTATTAGTGCTACACACTATGCATCAAGTTCAGAATAAATCCCTCCAACTATGGTTGGTCGGTCCATCAACTACTATTGGTCGGTAAAATAAATCCCTCCAACTACGATTGATCGGTCCATCAACTACGGTTGGTCGGTGAAATAAATCCCTCCAACTACGGTTGGTCGGTCCATCAACTACGGTTGGTCGGTAAAATAAATCCCTCCAACTACGGTTGGTCGGTCCATCAACTACGGTTGGTCGGTAAAATAAAATTCCTCCAACTACGGTTGGTTGGTCCATCAACTACGGTTGGTAGGTAAAATAAATCCCTCCAACTACGATTGGTCGGTCCATCAACTACGGTTGATCGGTAAAATAAATCCCTCCAACTACGGTTGATCGGTCCATCAACTACGGCTGGTCAGTAAAATAAAATCCCTCCAACTACGGTTGGTCGGTAAAATAAATCCCTCCAACTACGGTTGGTCGGTCCATTAACTACGGTTGGTCGGTAAAATAATTCCCTCCAACTACGGTTGGTCGGTCCATCAACTACGGTTGGTCGATAAAATAAATCCCTTCAACTACGGTTGGTCGGTCCATCAACTACGGTTGGTCGGTAAAATAAAATCTCTCTAACTATGGTTGGTCGGTCCACCAACTACGGTTGGTCGGTAAAATAAAATCCACCTACTGCGGCTGGTCGGGGAATAAAAGTTCACTAACTCCGGTTGGTCAGAAACAAAAATCTCAACCCTCTCGTTGGTCAGTAAGCCAATTTCAATCAATTCCGATTGTTTAAATTAGGCAATACCATGAAGTGTAAGTTGTTCTATTATTTAGAATTAAAGATTGATAAATCACTACAATGAGATCAGTATGGCACAAGCATATATATATATTTACCAACCAACAAGCAAAAACATCTATAAATTATTTAGAAAAAAATGAAATGACAAAAGACAAATTTTCATTCATACTAAGTAAAATTACAAATAACGTGAGAAATGTATTACCAAAATTTTTCATTCAAAACAAGAAGGATTACATATGCTGTGGAAAGTAGAAATTATTACATAAAATCCTATTCTATTGGTTTCTTTCCTTCTGCCTTTGAAACAGGTTCTACTCCAGCAGGAGGATCGTCTAAGGCATAAGGAGAATTTATGAAATTCATATCTCGAAGCATTAGAACATTCATCACTGATGGTCGATCAAGCAGATGCTCAGGGCGAGAAATATCAACGTTAGAATGAAGACTGTAGTCGCCGAGATAGTTGGAGATTAAGCACTGAGGGATTGATCGAGTAGGAATCCAGCTCATATCAAGTTTAAAAGGTGGCACGGGCAACTCGAGCAATCCAGGGTTATGATAATCCCATAGATAATGGCCCTGCTCCAATTTTAATACACCCGGTGCATTCAGCCATCCTTGTTTATAACCCTCATTATTTGCTTGCTGGATTCGATCATCAAGATGGTAGAGGGCTTCATTATAGCCAGTCATCCATCCAAAACTCTCTAGGTTGCTTGTGGAATTGGTAAGTCAACCTTTCCAGCTGCTCGTGGAGATTCTTCACAAAAATTTCTTTATTCTCCAAAGCGGATCCTTGTGTGGAAAGTTGCTCGTTAAGATCCAGAATCTTCTTGGACATCTCTACCAGAGCTTTATTCTTCGCAACCAACTGAACTGCTTGATTTTCCAAAGATGCTTGAGTTCTCGCCTCTTCAATAGTAACCCGAGCAGATCTTGCTCATCCCCGAGAAACTCTTTCTCGTTCACGAGCAGATGTAAAGGGTCTAATTCTCTTTAAAATTTCTAATTCGTCTCTCAAATTGGCATTCTCAACCTTCAGAAACGAGAAACCTTCGTCATTGACAGGGACCAAGGCTCCCGAGGTAGATGCTGCAGATTTCAGTTGGGATATCTATCCTCGCAAGTTATTATTTTCCTGCTCCAGCAGTTTCGCGATCTGCTTATGCTCTTCAACCTCGGTCTTTAAAGTCCTCTCTTTAATATCATAAGCAGCAACTAACTTATCATATCCTTTGTCAACATTTAGTTGTTGATACTTTTTCTCATACCCCTGATGCAAAAGGGCAGAAGATTCCTTGTATTGTTGCTGAAGTTCCTCGATGATACCTCAGAGATCTTTAATCATCTCATAATATGCCACATTGTTGGAAACTGCACGGTCGAGCAAGTATTTCAAATATTAATAGGCTTCGACTGCTCGTTCCGAAGTGCCTGGACCAAGGATGTCGATGATTTGAGCTTCAGTCAAGTCAGCATAGCCAGCCTTGAAGTGCTCATTACACTTTTTCATCAGTTCAGTATCGTGGGCTGACAAGAGCTCCATTCTAGCCATAAACTAGCAGAAAGAGGAGATAGAAAGAATCAATAAGAAAGCAGATAGAGCAAGAAGAATAAAATGGATCAATAATAAGAACAGAGCAAGAAAAAGGGATTTAAGATGCACAACCAAAACTTCAAATTTTATTACATCACAAAAAAAGGTACATGGTTCAGAATTACATTAAACAACAAAATAAAAAGCAAAGAGAGAGGTTCAAACAACTCTACACCTTCTCCTTGCTTCCTAAGACTTCCTCGGGTGGCTTGGACGAAGAGTTAGGTTGCTCGGAGGCCAGAGAAAGCTGATCGGTAGACATGTTAGTTGGTTGGGGCTGCTCGTAGCGAAGTTCAACAGTAGGAACTTGATCCCCAGCTATCATCGAAAACTCTTCTGAGGCATCTTCGTCCTCTTCTTCTTCTCCAGGAGAGGGAGGAGGCCATGAATATGGTGCTGAAAAAGTTCAGAACTTTTTGAGAGCTTTAACTCTTGCAGAGTAGTAATCCATCCATCCCTGAAGAATTTGAGGCTAGAAAATTCCATCTGAGAGGACATGGCAGCTAAGCCTTTGTTCCAACCCTTGTCCCAGTCAGCGCTGAAGGACTTCTTAACAGCCAGTTTTCTCTTTGCCATCTTTGAGGAAATCCTCTCAGTATGAAGTTCCTAGGCAGCCTTCATTTTTCTTTCTAGCTCTTGCCTCTGACGATCAGCTTCATGGAGTCTGCCAAATTCTTCTTCAGCAATTTTGAGCTTAGTCTCAAGCTCTCCAGTATCTTTGATCTTTTCCTCAAACTCAGTATTCTTCTTCTCAAATTCTTTCATTTTCCTCTCCAACTCCTGAGAGGCCTCTACAGCTTTCTCTCTCTCTTGATCAATGGATTTTAGTTGCTTCTCCCAGGTAACCTTATCTTCGTCATATTTCTGACGAGAATCCTGTAAGGACTATGTCAGACCCACAAAAGCTTCCTCTACACCTCCCGAGGAGATCGAGGCCTTAATGGCCTCATCCTTTTTCAGAATAGTGTTGAAACAGGTTACCAGCTGGAAAAAGAAAATAATTATAAGTCAGTGCAGGGACATAACATTGAAAAATTAAAGTTTAGATTAGTAATACTTACTGAGGCAATGTGTTGAGCTGCCAAGGTGGTAACCCTATCCCGAGAAATAATGTCTTCAATACCTTGGATCTCGGGGATAATCCAAGACTTCACCGAGATCATGGCAGAGCTCGGAACAACAAAAGTGGGCACACCACTTCCCGTAGTTAGAGGCTGAGAGATAGATTCATCCAATTTGTTCGAGGAACTTTTCTTCAACCTCCTCGTAGGATCAGGAAACTTCTCAACCAAGGATAATGTCTTGATCGGTGATATAACTATAACCTTGCTCGGAGCCACTGGGGGCTTCTCGACAACCTTTTTAACAGCTACTGGAGGGGGTGCGTCAATTTTTCTTGTCCCTTCCTCTGGGACATCTTGCTTACTTCTCTTTGCCTCTACAGAGGCAGAATCTGGTTTGTCAAAATATGAGGGAGATTTTTGTCTCTTCATTCTGATACTGAGGGGAAGATTTGATTCAGGAGAGGAACCTTCAGAGGCTGGTAATGGGTCAATGTCATCTACTATTGAACGAGCAGTAAAAGACGAAGTGTAGCTCTTATACTGCAGCAAGTACGAGGCTGATCTGATATGTTCGTCAGCAACGGTTTGGTGAAAACTCCAGATAAGTTTCAAGTGCTTCAAATTAACATCAGTCTCGTTGGGGGATTTTCTTTTGCTATCAACTGCAAATACATAAAAATTAAAATGTCAATGACGCATTTTATCAAACACAAAGAGAACACAATCTCAAAAATAAAACAAAAACAACCTATACCATTGCCATAAGGAGGGCATCTAGGACCCTGATACACATTATTTCCATTTAATGGAGCATGTTGCCAATTCTTCATAACAACTCCATGCTCGAAGTAATCCCTGTTGGCATCTGGGAGATTGACAACTAAAGCCCTATTTAAAAACCTAGTTTTTAAATAAAATGTGCTATCACTAACAACCCATCTATAACAAAACATAATTTCTGGAATTCCTAAACGAGTTCCAAGAATTTGGTTTAACCTATGAACTCCATTAACTATTCTCCAAGTGTTTGGTGCTATTTTTGCAGGAACAACATCAAAAAATTGACAGAACTCCATACATAAGGGATTTGGAGGAAAAGAAAAGTCACATTCAGCTACAAAGAGACTGGGGAACTAATGTCCCTCAACCAAATGAAAATAATCAGAAGGTTCAGAAAGCTCTTCCAATATGACCCAGGAGGGAATAGAAAAATCAGAACGAAATTTATCAAGCGACTCAACAAGGTAAACCATGATGAACAAAAGAAATAAAAGAGAAGGAAGAAGATCTTACAGGAAAAAGATAAATCAGGTGACAACGAACAATGGAATAAACAAATGCATAAGACAGAGAAGAAGTGAAGAAGTTCTAAAGATGCAGATTTGAAAAAGTAAAAGATGATCGAATTTTCTAAAGCGTTTAAATACTTTACCTCAAGAATGCAGAAAATAATGATTACCAAGATGGACGATTGCGTATCCGACGGCTAAAAAGAAGAAAAAGGCACAAAACACGAAGCGATTATTGAAATTCGAAATACTTTAAAAAGCCTGATACTATGCACTCAAAAATGGGCTATAAACATCGAACTTTTGTCTAAAATCCATAAAGTTTAGGCAACGTAATGTTCCATACTCTTCTTCAACATCAAACTATGAAACATTGGGGGCTTCTGTTGATACCAAATTTAGTCTGCTGACGTGGATCGATTATGTGGAGACACGTGTCAACTTACATGGCACCCGCAAACATTTTTTAACAACACCTTGACTCCGAGGAACTCAACATCCCCGACCAACTCAGAACGCTCTGAGTAACAAGTGTTCTCCGAGGAACTCTATTGTACCGAGCAACTCATGTATACCAAGTAGCTTAGGCGATCCGAGCTGCATCTCGTACAGAACATTTATATCCGAATAATTAAGAGGATGACTGCGCATTTAATGCTCATTATTATCACACAGACGCATACGCCTATTGGACAGCTGTGTATTATTCTTTCATTTGTACAGGCTAGAAATATATTGTAACCTCCTCATTAGCAGGTGACTCAGAATTTCTTGGTAAACCCATTATCGAGAATTCTACAAATAGTCAGCAATAACACAAACAGTGGATGTAGGCCATTCAAACAAGGCTGAACCACTTTAAAAATCTCTTGTCTTGTTTATTTTTATCCGTGATTGAATAATTAGGTTAAATCTAGTTTTTTAAATCAACACCAGGATCATCTTCAGGGTTCCTTTTCTTATCTTCTCCTGGTTGGCAAGGAGATTTGGATCTATACCGAACTCTGTTGGTGGTCTTCCCACTATTGTGACGATCAACAAACTTGTTCAGCTTTCCTCATCTAATGAGTGCCTCTATCTCATTTTGGGTAGCTACACACTGCTTGGTCGTATGATCATGATCTTTACGAAACTCACAATACTTGGATTTATCTCTCCTTTCGGGAGATGTCCTTAGCTTTTCTGGCCAATTCAATTCCTCGTTGTTATTGATTTCCTCCATAACGTGGTTTATATCCACCTTTAAAGGAGTATAATTTGTATACTTCCTTAAATGATCCAACTTTTCTTTACCTTTCGACTGCCTGCTCCCACTATTATTCTTGTAATCTTTCTTCCTCGACTTGACTTCAGCTTTAGCTTCCACCTTTGCCTCAGCATTCTTCTTCGCAGCCATAGCCTCTTCGACATTCGTAATTTTGGGTGCTCTTGCCATTAATTCAGCCATGAAGTTGGGGGGATCCTTGGCTAAGGTGTAATATAACTTATCTCGCAAAAGACCACTCATGAGAGCTATGATGGTTATCTTTTCCTCACAGTCTATGACCTCCAGTTTCTCGTTGTTGAAACGAGTCATGTAATCTCTCGTACTTTTACTTGCTTTATGCCTAACGCTCAACAAATGTGCTACCTTTTTAACTGGCTTTCTACCAAAATAGAAATTTCCTATAAAGAGCTCTTCCAGTTGGTGGAAGGTTGCAATCTGCTCCCGAGGAAGGCTGTTATACCATATCTGAGCAGATCATGTAATGGTTCCTGAGAACGCCCTGCACCTCATTTCATCTAGGACTGCATAGATATCTGATGCTGATTGGTATTGCTCGATGTGAAGAAGAGGATCGGTTTTTCCATCATACTTCGGTGTGACCACAGGAGCCTTAAATTTTGCTGATGTGGAAAAATCCACAATCACTTTTATAAATGGAGATCCCTTAATAAAGGTCCTTTAGAGAGTGTTCTTGGCATTGGACATCTCTCCTAACCTGTCTTCCAACCTTTGAATGATCCTTTCCATGCATCATTTCCAGCCCCTAATTTATTTGTGTTTACCCGAGCAATAAATCGTGTAGAATTTTCCTCTTGGGATCTTTCTCTTCAAGCTGCAGGCCTCGGGTTTGGATGTGATTGGGCTGAGCATTCCCTCAAATCATTTGGTCATTGAGAATTTCTCGATGCAAATCGAGGAGGATTTCTATTCCCTCTAGGGCCCAAACGATCGAAAGGAAAGGCTCTGCTTGACCTTTTTAGAGCACTTGGTCTCTCTGGAGTTAGAGTGATATTTTCTTGGGAATCCAAAATTCTTATAGGAGAAGTCAAACCAGGATGATAGGATGGCTCACTTAAATTCCCAGAATAATGGAATTCAGCATGTCTGGATCGTGGCATAGATCGTGGCTGTCGTGAAGATGATGGATGCATGCTTCTTTGGACGCTTCGTTGGCCTGTCTGGGCAGATGTTCCATTTTGAACAATCTGAATGAACTGTCGCATAGTTTTCTGCATAGCCATTTGTCCCCTGGCTAAGCTTGCCAAGATTCTTTTGATATTATTTTCATTTAGAGGGGCAAAAGGGTTAGGAGGATTCCCTTAATTATTCCTATTGCTAGATTCTGGGATATCAGCCATTTATGATGAGTTTTTTTGGTAAAAAATGCTATGTATAGTCGTTCCCACAGACGACACCAATCTGTTGATGTAAAAAACTAAATTTGATCGAATTAATTAATCACAAATAAATATGAGTAAATAAATAAGACAAGAGAGTTTTAAAGTGGTTCAGCCTTATCGAAATGGCCTATGTCCGCTGTTTTGTATTACTGGGTGTTTTTCCTTGATCTCAATTATGTTTGCTTGGTTAGCTTAAATTACAATGTATTTATAGCCCTTGGGTTGTCAATGTGAATAGATAATTTACCTTTTATCGAATAGGTAAATACATCTGTATATGGTAAGGTTGGACTGTAATACAATAAACATTAAATCTATCTAGTCGTTTGGCCTTCCTAATAAGTTGCTCGGTACGCTGAGTAGCTCGTTACACTAAGTAGCTCGGTACATTAAGTAGATCGGTACTTGAATCTTGTGCTATGTTGGATGACGGGTGTTTTCAGAGGATTGGTCCACGTCAGCTGACTAATTTTTGTATCAATAGTCATTAAAGGTTGATCAAAAGTTGAGGGGGAAACACCCCATAATTTTGGCCCAGAAGGGTAAAAGAAAGGATGTTAATGTGCAGACAGAGCGGTGGAGGAGATCAATAAGGTTTGATTTACCATACTGGAAGGAATATCCCGTACGGCACGTGATAGACATTATGCACGCTGAGAAGAATATTACTAAGCATCTCGTAGGCATATGCATTGGTGGTTCTCATTCCAAGGATGGAAAAAAAACCCGTGAAGATCTTCGTGATTTGAGGATTAGAAGATCATTATGGTTGCAAGAAGATCTGAACACTGGGAAAAAGCATATGTCAGTTGCATCTTATACTTTGAGCATTGAAGAAAGAAATATGTTCTTAAAAACATTAAAAGGCTTGAAGGGCCCTTAGGTCTCACGATTGGCATGTGATAATGCAACTTGTCCCTCTGTTATTCGGACACTATTTTTCGAAACACAGGGATCTTCGAAGGGCCATTCTACAAATTAGCTTATGCTTCTCCCTATTATGTGAGAAAGTTGTTAACCGGAAGCACATAATGGCGGCGAAAGAAACTTTGGCCGAGGCTAGATGTATTTTGGAGAAGTACTTACCTCCCTCGTTATACCTTTTAGTGCATTTATGTGATGAAGCGCTTTTATGTGAACTAGTAAGGTACCGATGGATGCATCCGTTCGAATGATTAATGAAAACATTTAAAGATTACGGTAAGAATACACGGTATGTTGAGGTGTCTATTGTTGAGGAGTACATTATAAAAGAGGCTTCCTTTTATGCAAAGGAATATATTCCTAACCCAAGCATTGGAGGTCGTGAATGGTTTGTTGATGAATTAGAAGAGTTTGCAGACGAGGAGGCTCTGGGGAATGGTAAGGTAGTGAAGCTAACAAGCACACAATATAATCAGGTGGCTCGATATGTATTCGAGACGCATAACGACATAGATAAATGGAAAATGTGAGTTTATTACAAAAGTTTTATAAAATAATGTTGTATGTTTAATGTTATATTCATAAGAGGTTAATATTGGTGATTTCAATCTAGGCAATAATGAGTGCAAGCGTGCCAAGAGGAGGAAGGGAGGCGCAAGCGCAGATAATGACTTTAGGCATTGGGTTGCTTCCGAGGTGACTACAGTAATACCTCAATTTTATTTACTGTCTTTGCAACATATTCACAATGCAAATACTTTCATGGTTTCGGTTATTGAAAGCTGGTGAAGTATCGATGAGGCTTGCACGTCGCCTAGTTTTGCAGCCAAGGAGTTTGGACAATATTGTGTCAATGGTTTTGTGTTCTCTTCAAGCACACACGAGCTAAAACTCATTGGGAAACAAAACAACGACATTTTATATAAAGAGTTAACTTATTTCAGGGTAAGAGCGAAAGATAAAAACCTGATAGAAACTGAGATGGCGTATCATGGGATTATAAGACAAATTATGTTATTGGATTATATATCTTTCAACGTACCTATATTCTACTGCGATTGGGTGAGAGTGGAGGACAAGAATGCTTGTATGGTCGACCCTGACACCCACGTGGTAAAGGTTGATTTGTCCAAGTTGAAGAGTAAAGATAAAGAGAATGATGAGCCATCCGTTTGTGCATTCAAAAATTTAAAGCAAGTGTTTTATGCAAAGAGCTCTAACAACGATCCATGGTCTGTTGTTTTACATTTCCCTAAGCGCTTGACTACATCTGTAGATGACATAGTGGCACCTATTGAGATTTAGTCTATTCTGGACGACAACACGAAATTAGAGAAATTATTAGACGCGTTAAAGGACTATATGTTTAATTGTAGCATTTTCTGTTGTTTTAAATGTTGACTTAAAAGTTATTTAAAATAACATGTTTCAGTTATTTCGTAGCACGTATTCATAGTGCCTTTTGTTCACAAGTTATTATTATTTTCAGGATGTCATATATTGTATATACATGCAATGACTTTCAAAATAGGTCTTTTATAGAGAACCCATCAATTTATCGGCATGGCTATCAAAAAATCAAACAATATAATTACTTACGAGATCACGAGTGGAACATACCTGAACCATATTTATTTCAATCAATACTAGGCACACTACCTCAAAGTTGGGATGAAGTAGTTGAAAGGATTTTTTATAAAACACAATCGAAGTAATGTGATGCAGTTAGTAGACTTTTTAGAACTCGAAGAAAGAAAAATGCATCCTTTGTGGATAGAACTGAAGAGGATAATGATGCGTTCAGACTCTACCCTGAGAAAGCAAATGCATAACAAAGTTGACATATATTATCGGCTTAGGAGATAAGGCATACACCCTAACATGTTTAGTGTCAAAAATTCATTTGTCAACACACTTCCGCGGACATGGCCAATAAAAACTTTGCGCGAAATGATGAAGTATGAAAAATATGACATGATCAAATTATCAAAACTTTTAGAATATGTTAAAAATGTATAATATATATTATATTTTTTATTATTATTTCCTTACTCTTGCATTAACATAGGGACTAATGCATAAATACATAAATGCCGAAAATGACGTCCGAGAATGAAAATCCATCAATATGGACAGAAAGTCCAAGCCACGATGAACAGTCTGCCATTGATTCTCATGCAGAGGTTTCCCTTAACCTATTTGGTTTGCTAACAGGTGGCAAGAATCCTTTGAAAGCTCGAGCCTTGTCTTTGTTAAAATCATGCATCGACTTGAAATATGAGAGTTGGGACATGGTTGAGCAAGTAAAAAAAGATGAGTTATGGAATATACTCATGAAAGAGTTCAATCTTTTGGCCAACCGAAAAGAGAACGTGAAAGTCCTTTGTATTCAATTGAAGACATTTAGAAGTAACTTTCGCTCGGCTTATTTTAAGGGATTGGACTGTTATGGGATTAAGGCCTTGAAGGATCGAGTACCAGAAAAAGAGCTTATCCCCGTCTATAAGTGGAATGAATTCTTCTTACACGAAGCATCTAAGGCAAAATTGAAACAAAGACACCAAGGTCGGGTGAACAGGGCTAAAAAAACTGACGTCCATTGTCTTGGTCGGATGTCATATGCTGAGAAAGCCGAGGAGAAGGTACCTACACTTTTTTTAATGTATATATATATATATAATTTATCTTGCTCAAATAGTTAATGCAAAATTAATTTATAGGTGCTTAAAAATAAACGACTCCTTGATCAATTGGAAGTGTATATCGAAAGTCGTAGGCGAAAAACTTGGGAGTTTTACCCAAAGGTAGCTGGTAATATGGTGAGTCTCGTAACCTTAGTTGTAATAATTAAATTTCTTTAAGTTTAGTCATTTAATTATTTTAATCGATTCATTAATAATTTTGCAGTAAAAATTGAGTGAGCTAAGAAGTAGCCAAGGTTCTTCAAGCCAAACCAGTTTGGATACTGATGCTTTGACCGCCTTTAAAGGAAAGGACACTAGGGGCGACTCGTGGTGTTGGACCCGTGTTTCAAAGTAAACTTAAGGCCATTGATCCAATAGTATCACAGTTGAATGGATCATTATCCTCACAGTTACGGTAGAATGCGGATATAGCTTTTCTCAAATCGTCCGTTACCATGTTTTTAAGCGCTTTTGAAAAGAATGGTCTCAAACTACCAAATCAAACCGACTTATTATCACCGCATCCAAGTTCCCGCGATTAAAATCCCGTTCCACATCCAAGTTCTCAAGATTACACTCCTGTCTTGCATCCAAGTTCTCAAGATTACACGCCTATCCCTCCGTCAACTGAGCCAAACTGTGGAGATATAACTAAGCCAGACTTTGGAAATTCTGTTGATCCTCCACATGATCCATATGTTGATTTATTAGATTTTTCAAGTCAAAGGAAGATTGCAAGTGGACAAGTTATTGCTTCAGCTACTACTGAAATGGTGGTGCATAGCCATCAACTATTGATATTTGAACGTAAGGTTTATGTTAGTAGTGTTGATCCAGGAGAAGAGAATCATCCGTTGTATCAACAAAGTCATGGGGTGGGCAATATTAAGGATGTCGAGAAATCTTGGGTGGTTTGGACGTTGCTCTGTCTTTGCTATAAGTGATCATGGATGCAACTCGAGATGTTATTTTGCTATTTTTTTTTGCAACTGTTAGGCAAACTATTGGTTTATGTAACTGTCTGAATTATATTTGGATTAATTATGGAACTGTTTGGACTTTGTTTGTTATTATATGTGCCGAAATCTTATAACTGCCATTCAGCGTGTTTGTGATCATATCTACTGCCATTCAGTTTCTCAAGATCATTGGTTAAATCTATTTGGATTAGTTGATTTAAGTTCCTTTAACTTTAGGTGTGGACTGTAGCTTATTTTGGTTTATGTATACTATCTTTTGCTTGCTCGTATGACTTTCATTTTTCATCTCTCAATGTTGTTGCAGCTTTATTTGAGACTCTAGCTTATTTGATAATACCATAGCTCCGAATCTCGGAGAGAAGTACAGAGCCAAAAGCTATAATTTATACTAAATTATTAAGGCCCTACAGATCAGGTAAATTTTCATAGTTGTATGCTTTAAATTATTTGGAGTGTAAGCTTTAAATTTTCATGGCTCTGTTGCTTGCACTATTAATACGTTTTGATGTTCGTAATTTGTTTCTCCCTGATATTCTTCTTAACAATTACGAATCCGTCAGAAGTTGGGTTCTATAGGACAACATGTTGAGCAAATAAGTTTTTAGAAAACTCCCATAATACTTAGGTGGTGGATGAATAATTATTCCATTCCTTTTCTAAGTCAGATATACTTAGATATGCCTAGTCAGTTTTTATATGATCTTTTGATGCAACTGAAATTTTTTGAGGGCATAAATTCAATACTTCAGCACAATATAATTTTATACATTGGTGTTTAGTAGGAAAGGAAGTCATTAGTTTGGGAGAGGTAATAAACAATTTATATATAGGGTAGGCACAACAGAAACTGTTGCCTGATTTAACTCCTGATCAGTGACTAGTTGGAGTTGATCACCGATGCTACCAGATATCTAATGAGTGGCCCATTCAGGCTGGGTAGAGGCCAAATGAGTATAATTTTTAGTGGTCCCATTGAATGTTATAGGTTCGATTATATCAGGTCCAGTGGTCGCATCACGACTGTGAGTAAACAAAGTCTGTGTCCCGTGTTCAGCAAACTTGGTGATGATACTATTGTCCCGTATTCAACTCATTAAAAGTTTAAATTATTTTCTTGCTTTAAAATAATGATATTCTTGGCACAGGAATTCTTTGAAATATCATTCCCAACTATTGTATTGATCATTTATGTTTGGAAGAGGAGGAGTTATTGCCAATCTTTTTACCTAATCCGGCTACTGTTTTGCAGACATTATCTATTGATTTGGCCTAATTTTTCTTATTATTTTTCATTATCGGTAGTCTCCCAATTTTACTTACGAACTCTACAGAAAGCAAGTATTTTCTGTAGAAAACAAATCCATGTCAATCTAATGGACCCTTAGATTTGAAATCTGCTTTTGTTTGGAATCTGCTTTTTTTTTCCTGATATCTGTCAATTTCATTTTCACCTCCTGACAGTTTGAAGGTAAATGGGCAATACTAACTTCGGTTTTGTGGTAGTTGGTGGTTAAAAGTTAGATTCTTACTGGTGGACGGGGCTTAGGTACATTCGCTAGTGGTCTCAAGGGTGGAGTTCACATTGTTAAGACTGAACAAGTTGAAGACATAGTTGGTACGTCATATTATCTTCTAATTATCACTAGTAACTTTTAGAATTTAATTGATTCATACACGTATAATGTTTTCTTATCTATTGACTTCCGTGTTCTATTTATCTACTATATTAATCAGAATAGGAGTATGAAGAAGAAGAATGATAAATTTAATATAATGATTGTCCTGTGAAGTAGAGAAATTAGGAGGTTAAAGAGACTAGTCATATTGAATAAGATCAGTATGTTAGTTATTTTAGAGCCAAAGCAAGAAGTGGAAGTCATTTAAAATTATATGCTCAGGTTGGGTTATAATTACGTAGAAGCAAATACCAATGGTAAAATTTGGTTTTTTGCTATGGAAGATATAAGTTATCATCAGGTAATTTCTAATACGGATCAACCTTTGACTTTGTCTATTAAATTACAACAGTTGGCTAGACCAAATTTATATGGTTGTGTTTATGCTAAGTGCGCAAAAATTGGAAGAAGAGAACTGTGGCAACGCCTATCTGATATGTGTGTTAATGAGCCCTGGGTTGTTTGTGGGGACTTTAATGTTATTGTTTGTTCTTGGGGGAAAGTTTGAGGCAATCAGGTTGATTTAGTATCTTCAATGGAATTTATAGAGTTTATGAAAAAGAATTATTTAGATGATTTGGGATATTATAGTTAAGCTCTTACTTGGTTTGAAATTCTATAATTTGTAGTCGTATTCATATAGTATTGGCTAATCAAGATTTGACTAAGTTGTATTAGTCAGTTTCAGTTTCTCATTTAAATAAAGTTGCCTCGGATCGTGCTCCCCTCCTTATGGAGCTAATGAATTCTACTAACATGGTGATAAGGACTTTTAGGTTCCCAAACTTCTGGATAAAGAGGGACTCTCTAAAAGATATTGTGAGAAGGAGTTAGAAGTCAAATATTTCTTCTAATCCCATTTATACAGTTGTATTAAACCTTAAATCTCTTAAAAGTGTTTTAAGCAAGTCGAGTATATAAACTTATGGGGACAATAAATGTAGATAGAGTCGCTGACTTTTTTGGTAAATTCCAGTTGACTATCTCATCTCTCTAGCTGACTATATCCGCTTTTACTGAACTTTTGGTCTATTTTTTACCATTGACTACGGTTACTACTAGTTTAACTAACATATTTACATTTTATTGTTTGCAGGCATACGCATAGCATACTCGGCATACATAGTATTCAAAAGCTTAAATCCAGGTGTTTACACTTCATGGCAAGCAACACAAGTACAAATCAATGGATATCGAGATGCCGTATTCAAAAAATTTGAGTCCATTAAACTTGCTCAGCAGGCGTACTCCGAGTGCACGAGGGAGTATGTCACCGCACCAATAGCCCCCACGGTTGATTTACTTAGAGTTCGTGAAGCCTATCCACTACGTGGTGTCCCATGGTCTAGGTTTAGAATGATTTGTTACATGTTCATGACATTTCATGACATCAAAGTGTTATTTCGTTATTAATTTTAGTTTATTTTTTATTTTATGTTCATTTTGTACTTGGCGCCCAAGAAGGTTTTGTTTGATGTTAAATTAAGTTTTATGTGTACCGAATATTTATAATCTCGGAATTATAAATGAAATGTTGTTGAATCTTTTAGACTTGTTACATGTTCATGATATTTATTCTACTCTCATCGTTTTATCATTATGTGATAATATAAAGATTTTTGTAATAGCTCTTACCGCATTTAACAAATACAACTTTTGTAATTGCTAATAGCATTCATGAATATTAGATTCATAACTGCTAATAGCAGTCACAAATATTAAACTTGTCACTACTATTAATTTTGTAACTGCTGACAGCGATTATAAATATTAGATTCATAACTGCTGACAGTGGTTAAAAATATTAGATTCGTAACTGCTGGAAGCACTTACAAATGGGGTCATCAGTCATAACCCCCATAGGGGTTATAAAAAACTATGACTGCTGTTAGGGGTGATAATTATTATTTTATGATCCCCCAAATCGTGACCACAGAGAGCAGTTATAAAGGTCATTTGTAACTGCTATTAGCAGTTACAAATCTCCTTTTTTGGTGTAGTGATAAATGGGGTTGGATGAACCTGCTTACTCCGGTGAAGATACTTAAGAATAATGAACTATGGTAATGGCATGACCCAAGATTCTTGGATTACCCTGATCCTCGCTTCCCTATTGATGTCAGTTGGATTCCTCCTAATGCCATCCCTCAGATCTTGATTAAAAAATACCTTGGGGATTACGGCCTGTAAGTAGAAGTGGAGTATGTTCAGTAGGCATACTAGAAGGAGGGATTTTTGGTTTATCAACCATCCGAGCACCATTTAAGAGCCTCCTATTGGGATGAGCAAGGCTGATGGAAAACACCCAGTAGAATAAACTTATATTTTGTGCTTTGTTGATCTTTTTTTTGTAGTTCATATTCATTGGAATGGAATGAAATAAACTTATACTTTGTCTTTTCTATTTAAGCTTGTGGTTACTATTAATCTTGTTGTCGACTAGGTAATCTGTATAATGACTATTAAATCGACCAATTGATTAAATATCATACTTAAATGTTAGATGTTTAATTCGTGATTGAATTTGATTGTAATGTCGTAGGTTCTACTAATGATGTTCTTAGATAAAACTGTAAATAGTTTTGAACTAAGTTGTAATATTAGTTACAAGTGGCGACCAAGTGTATTAGGATTGTGTAATTGTCTTGGTGTTTTAACTTAGTCGGGTAAATCCTCATGTGTTTGGCTTTGAGTCTTACACGAGGTTTTACTAACTTTTTATTCGTCATTTATCGAAGACGAAATCATACATGAAGTTGTTAAAGATCCTAGTTGACCAGGGAGATCTTGGGAGGTCGTGAACCTAAAGTTGTTCAAAAATCTCAATATCAATATGGAAGACCTAAAGGAAGAGACCATTCCTTTTTTCGACTTTGTTGGAAAGATAATCATCCCACTAATAAAGGTGGTACTACCAGTACGAACTGGGAATATCTCGAAGCTAATCGAGTTCCTAGTTGTGGACATTGAGTCCCTCTATAATCATATCCTTAGATGAGGGTAGTTTCACGCCATGAAGGTTGTCCCTTACACTTATCACCAAAAGCTCAAATGCATCATTGAATGGGGGATAATGGAGATAAGGGGAAACTAGGCCCTTGCTCTCTAATGCTTTATTACTTCCAGTAGGCCTAAGCGAGAAAAAAGAAGGAAAAAATTGTCGTTAATTAGGCGACCAAGGATAGGGCTACTCCGTCCAAGTAGAAAATAAAGTATAAGAAACCAGGGGCTGAATAAATAGCGGTGTCCACATAAATAGAGCCATGGAACCATTATAAAAAGTAGTGTTCGACGACTCAAAGCCGGAGAAAAAATTATAATCGGTAGCTTACTCGCTGATCACTAAAAAAAATTAATGCATTTGCTAAAAAAGAATCAAGATGTATTTCCTTAGCGGACTTACGACCTGCCTGGAATAGATCCAAAAATTATATTCCGCTAACTTTAAATAGACCCAACACTCCCGCCGGGCAAATAAAAGGCACGCCGAATAGGCATATAAAAAGCTAAAGTTATGGAGGATTAAGTGGGGAAACTTTTGGAGGCAAGGTCCATTAAAAAGTTAAATTCCCTAAGTGGATCTCTAACCTAGTCATCATCAAGAAGAATAACGGGAAGTGGAGAGTCTTCATCTACTTCACTAATCTAAACAAATCCTTTACCAAAGACAACTTTCCTCTGCCAAAATTGACTAGTTGGTTGATGCTAAAACCAATCATGAACGGATGAGCTTCGTTGATGCATACTTATGGTATCATCAACTCCCTACGTTCGGCCCCAACCAAGACAAGACTTCATTCATCACCCCCTTGACTTGCACTGATATATAGTCATGTTATTTGGGCTCGGGAATATAGGAGCGATTTACTTGAGATTGGTCATTAAGATGCTCTAACATCAGTCGGGTGATACATTGGAGGTTTATATAAATAACATGCTCATAAATATCAAATATAATGGCAATCATCTCTAAGATTTGGCAAGAACATTCAAGGTACCTGCCCTAACAAGTACCTCAAGGAACTTTGTAGGTATGATCGACCTTAGGCATTTGGGAGCATAAACTCATAGGCATCAGTTGGGAATGCCTTAAAGGCTTTGGTGAAGTTCAATTGTCTTCCCATGGTAAAGACTCTCAATGTCATGGAGTGGTGGCAAAAGGCCAAGGAGTTCATCTAGGGGTGCAACCGGTACGGGTTTTTACCGTATCGTACCGTTTTGGTCCGAAAAAAAATGGTTTTGGTTTCATATTATGAAATACCGAAAACCGATTTTACCGAAACCGAAAATACCATAAAAAATTTGGTTGGTTTGGGTTTTAGATACAAAAAACCGATTTACCGAATTTACCATACCGATATCGTACCAAAATTACCGTACCGAAATACCGTACCAAACTTTTTGTGCAGTGTCAATTTATTTGGGGTATCATACTACTTCTATTTATTTTATTTCTCATGAGTGAGTTTTTATATTCTCTTTGAATTTAAATTTATTTATTTGAGTATTTGGTTTAAGTGTTAAATAATCATGTTAATTAAACATATTTATTTTGTTTAATTAATCAAATATTTAACACAAAATGAATTAGGCAGCATTTTGTTAAAATAAAAAGAGTCGTTTGTTTTGTTGGCTATATTTCTGTTTTGCCCTTATTTCATTTGGGCTTTATATTGTGGTTTGTGTAGATATCTTTTTTTAGGGTTTCCGTTTCATTTTTTTTTACCTCTTTCTCTCTCAAAAAGTGTGGTCGTCATTTTTGTTTGAGCTCTCTCTCTCTCATTTTTTTTCTTCTTCAACCTTAGGTTAATTTTGAGAAATAATTTTTTGGGGACTTTTATTTGAGAACACCATTTTTTTGTTTTGAGATTCGGCTTTCGATTTTGTGTGGTTACTTCGTTTTGAGATCGTATTTCCGGTGACAATTTTTTCGGTGCCAGCTGTATTCGGATCTGAATTCCCTCCGTGTTTTCCGGTGATTTTTTTTCCCGACGAGTTGGCTTTTTCGGTGAGTTGGCTTTTCCGATCAAGGTTTGTTTTTTCGGTGTTGGAGGTGTGGATGATTTTGACTTTCCGGCAAACATTTTTTGAGGTAACAACTCCCTCATTTTTTTAGGCTCATCATCTTGGCTCACTCTCATCAGGCACCAGCTCCCTCATCTCGTCTCACTCTCCTCTGGCTCCGACAAAAGCAAACCGGTTAGTTTGGTCTCGTATGTGTTTAAATCTATTGTTCCAAATGCTACAAATGCTAGAAATTGTACCTGTTTATGTATGTTTCTATTTGTTCCAAACAACTAGAAATGCTAGAAATTATAATAGCTAGAAATGCTAGAAATTATAACAGCTAGAAATGGGTATATCAAAATATATACCAGATTTACCGAATGCATAAACCGATTTGAAATTTTGGTATTTACTGGGAAAAAAATGAATTGAAACCAAAATTACCGAAACCATAAAAAATCGAAAAAACCGAAAAATCGGTCGGTTTGGTTTTGGTTTTTGTTTTGATGTACCGGTCGGTAAATTAGTACAGTACGATTTTACCATATAGAATGTAGTTTTGGTATTGGTAAGGGGTCGTTACCGACCATACCATACCGGTTTCACCCCTAAGTTCATCCATGTCATGGGCCAAATAAATGTTATCGCTATCTTAGTATGTTTTTTTAATTTTTTTCTCACACTTTTATTTGCCGATTTAGTTTTTTATTGTGTACATGGAATTGCAGGATCAACGCTTTGTGGAGGCTCTAATGGCCTATACCTTTGAGGCATATCAAGCTTGAAAAAAATCCATTACATTCATTAGATGCTGGGAGAAATCTCAGATGGAGTGGGTGTCCATTTTTTACAACCAAAGAATAATTATTAAGGCGGTGAACAATGAAAGGGACCAACTGAAGGCCCATTTAGAGTTATCAAAAAAGATTCTAGACCTCAAGAATAATTTTGCGGATGCTTACCAATCCAAGTTGGATACAATGAAAAATAACTTATTGGACCCTTAGAGGTTTTATTTCGATCTCTCCAATAAGCAAGAGGAGTTACCCAGAATCTTATTATGGATCACAAATCTTTAAAGCAGAGTTGTGAGACTTTGGCCACCGATTATGAACCATTGAGGTTTAATTTTCTCAAGCTAAGGGAGGAGAACCAAAAATTAGCAAAGGCAGTTGTTGACCTGGTAGAAGTCAAGGTCATTTTAGAGATGATGAGCTTGATCGAAACGGTGAAACTCCTCCCATGGAGTTTCGAACCCACAATCTCTCACTTATGAGAGGGGTGCGCTTACCATTGAGCTATATGCACACGTGCTAATTATATGATTAAAAAATATCAATTTATATAATAAAAATACACTTATATAAAAAGATATATTAAACATATATATTTTTTCATGGACGATATCATTACTTTTAAATCCGATAATATATGTTGTAGAAATATAAAACAATGGTCATTAAATTAAACACAAGTTATTAATACTAACGGCAGTTAAAAGAGGAATAAAAGGGTCTATCCGCTTCTTAAGTTACTCTCATACCTGATTGGCCGCTAATTTAGCCTTTCACGAGAATACAGTTGACCAAGTGTAATGTGACTGATCAAAAGCGAATCAAGCCAAATTTCTAAAATCCAGGCGAGGCCTTTGGGATAAACACTACATGAGACATAGTCCTATGACAGTGCAATTGAATTGTGTCTCCTCGCTAGATGACTACGACTCCTTTGTATTACAAATAAGACCCCCTTGTCGAGGTGAACATCTAGTGACACCCTATTAGACACGAATCACGTGTATTTGCAATCTAAAATTCTAACAAACATTTTAACACTTAAGCCTGATCCTCTCAATAAGAGCCACCCCTCATTCTCATAGCCATGGATGCAAGTACGGGAGTCTTGTCAAGTCACGTTAAATCTTCGAGTTTATATTATTCTATGCATAAAACTCTTAGGCAAACTTGTCAATTACTTGCAGATTTACCGTATAATTATGCAATTTTGTAACATTAATTACCCGTTCATTATAATTTTAATGAGAAGCTGGCTAAATTTTATGGCGAGATACCATTATAATTTTATATGAAAATAATAAATGTTGTGATGCCCCGAATCAAATTTAGAGTAAATGTCGGACTTAACTCGCATCCAAGTCCGAGGGTCAAGGGGGAGGGGGGAAATTACCTTGATTTATTTTAAAAAACATTTATTAAAATTTTCCATTTATTAAAGAATAACCGTTTATTATCCAATTATTCAACAATAATTTTAGTCCATCAATTTGAAGAAATCTCATTTAATTATTTTGCAAAAGAGTCCAACTAGAATATCATTCAACTACAATTAATAGAAAATGCCATGTATTATTACAAACGAAGGTTCCAAGTTCAAAGTCCAAATTTAAATAGTACAACTGATACATAATTAAATCTCGAATATCAAATGTCGCCGCTAAGTAATAAACGGTCATCAGAGCTCTAACAACGTCCGGAACTCTCGGCAATCTTACCGATACGAACATTCGCGTCCTTACCTGAAGTACCTGTGGATTTTGAAAAGTAGGTATAAGCGGAATGCCCATTAGGGTGGGAGATACTAAGTAATAATTTTGTACTAAAATACTATACTTATACAGTATCTTTTAATATTTCAAGAAAATAATTTATTCAATTTATGCAAATGAATGCAACTATATGCAATGCACCCGGGCTAGGAGCCCAAACTCACACTCAAGCCATTTCATGTCTCGTCCCAGAGACTTATTTAATTAAACGTCAGTCCTTAACAATTAATTGGCTTAAGTACATTTAACTTAAGAATATTCTCATTCTTAATTATTTATCGCAAGATTTATTAATCTTTGCCTTAGAGTCTAGCCATCAGCCCTGGACATCACGGGATCCACACTATCGGTCTTCAATCGCCATACTTTCTTTTATACAGGCTTTGGGATCTTTCACCATTAGGGACGTCATGCCCTGCTTAATTCTTGGCATCATCCCAAGTATCCCTTCTTATCTTTTCCACGTATTTTACATTTGTCATATTTCATATATTCAATTATTCTCATCATTTTTCAAGTTCATTATTCTTTTCACTTTCACTTGTGTCACACTTCATTATTTATCAATTCCTTAATTTCTTCAATTAAACTCGACCGAGGAGGCCATAAATGCTACACCGTATTCAAATATCATCTCTATGAAACTCATTGTTTTTATTTTGCAAAAATGTATCATCAATCTTTTTTTATCAAACTCAGTTAATACATTTAATTGCAAAATAAATTATTGACAACATACTATTCACTGTATTTACGACAATGCCACTACTATTTGTTTTACACAAATGTTATCAAGTTAAATGGGTTTAAACACACTAATTTCACCAAAAATCAATTTATAACTTCTCAAAGTATATTTCTGATTATTTCCAACATTTTTTTCGTAATTAATTCCAAATTTCATAAATAGACTTTATTTTCATTTAAATAACTAGAACACGCATTTTTAAGCCTTTATTTTTATTTCTGAAATTTATAAAATAAGGGCTGAAATTTTCATTTTTCTTAAAACATGTTGAAAATAATATATTTTACTTTTAAGCATTTTAATTAGTAAACCCATTGAATACTACAACATTCTACATAAGTATTATGGATTTCTACAACATGCTCATAATTATGTAGTATTTTATCATAATTATTTTCTTAACATTTCATGCCATAACGATTCATCATAAACTTAATAGCATCAATTATAATTATTTCAATTTCAAGACTAGTTTCTAGCATGAATAATAATTTTCAACAAAGCAAAATAAGCAAAATGTTTCATCATTTTAGCATGAATTTCTTTACTTATACACACGATTTTAAGCTTTTAAAAAAGAGTTTAGAGGAGAACCCTACTTGGATAATATGGAGGATGAAAATCAAGAAAATAAGACCAAGGTTGCTCCAAGAAATACTCCAAGAACTCTAACTCCAAGCTCCAAGATATAAGCTCCAAGACTTCCTCAAGCTATATACTCATTGAGTGGTTGTCTTAGGGTGTAAATATGTCACAAATATGAAGTTTTGGTGGTTTTTTAGATAGGGGGAGGAAGAACTTCAAATTTTCACAACTATTTGTGTAATACCCCGCATTTTTGATTGAATTGAAAAAAAAACTATTCCAATGTATATATTCGAAATATTTGGAAATGAAACTATGTCAGTATATATATTCAAAATGATTGGAAATGAAAAGTTAAAATGAATTCATTGAGATACAAATGTGCGACTTAAATATTATAAGTGAATTAACGCGTAAAAGAATCGAGAGAGTTAAATTTGGGGCAATGGTATTTTTGTAAATAAACTAAACCTAGGTATAAATAGAAGAGAAGAAGTCTTCATTTTATCATTTCACAATGGGGGCTAGGGTTTGGTAGAGAGAGAGAGTAAGAAGAGAAGAAAGCTAAGAGGATTTCAAGAGGATTTCAAAAAGATTAACTTCTCCATACAATCCAAGGCAAGTTAATAACCTATATGTGTATATTATGTATCTATCATGAAATTTCACATGAACATGTATTTGGATCCCTAAATTGATATAAAATTGATGTTAAAAATGATATTCAATGTATTAGGATCATCATCCATGTAGATTCAAATGCAATAACATCATTATAGGGATTGAGATGTAGAACAACCTCTTGAATTTTAGAAATCTATGAAATTAAGTAAATCATCATATTAAAAACTGTTTTGAGCTGTTTTGGTTCCGAAAATGGATGTTTCGTCCACGATACCCAGTAGAAAATCATATTCTGAACAACTTTGTAGTTTTAAGTTTTTTCGAAAACGGATCGAAAAAGTCTCAAATCGGCGTTTTAAAATTCTGCGCAGAAAGTTGTCGTGAATAGGTCTGAACTGTATATGTTAGTTTCGGGTCTGTTTTAACCAGGCTACGGTAGCGTGCTCGCGTGTCCTTATAGAAAACATGTTCCGAACAACTTTGTAGTTTTAAGTTTTTCCAAAAACGGATCGAAAAAGCCTCAAATCGGCGTTTTAAAATTCTGGGCAGAAAGTTGTCGAAAACAGTGGAGAATATTATATATTAATTTTGGGTATGTTTTATGCAGGCTATGGAAACGTGCTCGCGTGTCCTTATAGAAAATCACGTTCCGGACAACTTTGTAGTCTTAAGTTTTTACAAAAACGGATCGAAAGAGCCTCGAATCTGCATTTTAAATTCTGGGCAGCATGTTGTTAAAATAAGAGTGATAATATTTTTCATGTTGTTAGTAAGATAATTGTGGAGTTGTGCCTAATATCCTAACTTGATCACATACTTAAGGTTATTAGGGACATCTAACCTTGAAATGATTTGATGTTAAATTAGTAAATTAATGATGTAAATTATGTTATATTACAAATAATGACTATTGTATAACTCGAGTAAGAGACTTGACACGATTGTATATATACATAAGCGTGAAATTGTTTTACATGTATATTGTCGAGTATACACTAGACTAGTCCTTCGGTCGTTGTAGGCACATGTTGAATGCGATTTTTTATGATTGATCCGGTTAGGTTCCGCTCGAGTGCCGTGTCGGAGATAAACCACTGGAACCGGACACATGGTTGTAATGCGCGTCGGATAGAAAGACCTTGAAACGCCATGTGATTTAGGACTTAGTACGATTGCCCTTGCCACATAATATTGGAGAGTATTCGTGTGTAGGCCTAGTGTTACGACTTGTTCCCCGGGATAACGATAGTGACCCGATATGACTTGTTGTGTGAGATATTATGCTTGTGTCTTAAAATAATATCCCGAATCGATGCATTTGATATTATACTTGAAGGAAATATTTTGATACGTTAAATACTGAAATGATATTAATAATAATTAATCATGATACGATATGAGACTACGCGTTACTCGAGTTTGGGTTGGGTAGTCACGACATAGGAACATTGGTTGGGTAATTGAACAACTTAATTACTGGAGACGAGTAATGACTAGTGTGATTTCATTATAAGTACATCTTATAATCTTATAGCTTGTTTTCTTGCTTTGACGTTCGTCTATCTTACTTCTTGCTCCCCTCCTATATATATAATATATGACAGGTCCTCGTCCTGATGGACAATAGACTAAGGAGCTTGATGAGATCATATCAATCTTAGGATTCCTGTAGCTGTGGAATTATTCTATTTTAATTTATGTAGCTTTTTTCCATTTTCTTGAGGGTGGTATCAGAGATTAATATCACGTTGTTGATACTTGGTATTTGAGAGAATTTTTGTACCATTCTTTCCCGTTTTGTGTTGGGACGCATGTATTGGCATTTTATATTTTCAGTTTGAGATTACTGATGGATTATTGCAGTTAATAGTTATGAGTTGGTTTCACTTGTTATAGTTGTTATCATATGATTTGGTTACACATATGAGAGTGTACATGTTTACTTTACTGTATTTATTTAAATTTTGTTTCTAATGCCAACATATTGACGCTCCGCTTTAATTTAATTGGGCGTAGCTAACCGAATTAGATACAAAAAGCAGGGTTATCACAGTTGGTATCAGAGCACGGTTTTAGAGCCTTTAGGGATCTGAGGGAGTCCGTTACGTTTTCCGCGCATCGTTTCCTTGATATGTAGAGCCTTTCGATTAGGTATTGTATTCGATGACTTGGAAGATCTTCACGCTACGATTTTGACAGACGATTCGGAGCTAGACTTATGTATAGGGAGGGTTCCTTGTTTGGATTTCATCTGTGAGACGTCCCACGCATGAGGTGAATCTTCGATCGACCACCAGATAGTACGCGTGAGGTGTGTGTGTGAGTACTTGTTGTAATTATGACTAGTGCTCCACTTGAATAATTTTTTTTTAGGATACGTGTTCACTTACTATCTTTTAAGATGGTGATTTGATGAGACGTGGACTCTGGGAGAGCAAAGGGTCCAAGAATTTTAAGATACTGCAATTCGCGTGCAACTATCGTAGTTTCATCGCCCACCAGTAGGCGAGAAAACGGATGTTAAACTCAATGATTGAGTTGAATTTTGTTGCTTTAAGGGGAGGAAACACCCGTACATTTGCTATGCATTATCAACTTTGAATATCGTCGCTCTTATGGCTATAAAGAAGTTGGTATAAGTTATACCCCACCCTGTAGTACCACCGAGTTGTTGGTACCACTTGCGCACGTAGTTGTTTGAAGTTGTTTCCAATATGGAAGGGCAGGGCTTAGATATGGCACACCTCAAAATTATGTGGTCCAGTTGTTATTGTGGCATTTTCTTGAGAAGAAATTATCGCGCTCCACCAGTAATGGACAGATTGTTGAGGCATTCGATGACGCATTAATAAGTGAATGGTTAATGAAGTCATTCTTGTGATAATAAGAGTATATTATTACTTGTGAACATGTAAAGGAAGGGTTGCGATTTGAGAGAGGACTACTCCAAATCGGTGTATGTGACCTGAGGGGTCCAATTTTGGTTTACGCAAGAGTGTTATCATACTTGTGAAAAGCACGAACTAGATTCATCCGTTTGATGATGTTCAATGGGAGATTAATGAGTTTGAATCTGTAATGGATAAGTGATTATCCTTGAAATATTGTATTGGTATCAGGGAAGTTTGGTAGGCATGTAAACCTACACGTTGTCCACACAAGCGATAGTTGTCGCATTGGGGTGGCATAGTGGTTTTTAGTGTTCTGATCATATAAAATCCGCAATGGAATCAACTTAAGGACGATTAGGTGTGTGTTCGGTCATGCATAAGATATATTAGTGGGTTGGGTACTCACTTATTTAGAGTAGAATGTTTCAGCGAGTTATCCCGAACAAGTTCGTGAGAATGTATCGGTAATGTTACGATATCTTGGCCATGGACACTAGGGATGGGGAAGTCCGTATCGCAAGGTCATACGAAGATTGACATTAGAGAAGTCCATAATTTTTTTTAGTAGTTTTATTTCCATATTTGGCAATGAATGGAGTTCAGTGTTCATCGTAAATCCCTAGATTAGAATTGGTGTTCGATAAGATGTGGTTATCTTGTTTTGTAGAACCGGTATATTTGTTAAACGATGTCGAGAGAGGAACATGAATATGGGTGTGCTAAGGGATGGACTTGAGTTGGAGTTACCAGTTGTGAACCCTACGATGAGTAGCGAATCTCTAGGGACGATTTGTCGAGTGAGAACATCACGAGGGAGTGTTCAATAGGAGTTTCATTTTATGCGAGTGTCATTGCTTGAGTTGGTGATATATCCACGAGTTCGATTTTATGTTATCACCCGGTGATTGGGGGTACTAATTTTGTTGCACCGTGATAATGGTGGTGCTTGATTTTGAATCCATCAAATATGGGAATGTGTCTATATTGTGGTCCTCGTTATGTATTAATGTGAATTATAGCACGAGTGAGTAGTTAGTGACATGATGTTTACTTAGATCGTGTGTGATTAAAGACACATTTCAAAATCAGTGTAAGATGTTCGATTTTGGTGATGTCTAGACTAGTGAATATTCATAGAATGGTCTTTATGGTTTTTTGATAATGGTAGAGTCGTGTGTAGCTCGGTCAGTTTTTGGTTGACTGCTGATATTTTTACCAACTGAGTGTCATCATTAATGGCAAGGATTGAGACATTTTGGGATTCCAAATGTTGGACCATTCATTGAAATGGTTGTCATAACCTCCACTGTAGGGGGACAACAAAAGAGTGTTTAGACCGTTGTTGAGAAGTTTTGTAAGGAGGGTGTGTACTCTTGGGCAAACACCCGCGAATGGGTTCGTAAGATATTTAATTTTTACTTTAGTTATGTGTGGATTACTGAGTGTTAATTGGGGTCACGGTACGTGAAGGTACCCGCTACCTTATATTTACGACCCTTGACATGTTGGATAGCACACCGTTCTTCATAAAGATCAGGTAGCGTTAGTGTTTTAGAAGATGAGTATTCGGATGGTGAGTGAGCCAAATCCTATATTCTGATTTGGTAGGATAAGTGGGAATTTTTGGTCTTACCTCGTTACTTGGAAAATGTACAAGCCTTATTCGTAGTTTGAAGAACCAATTTCATTTCATGTTCGGTGAGAAAATTCTAATATACTCACAGTCCAAGGAAAATCCTGTCGGATAGGTTGAATTCCTATACGTGTTTTTAACAAAAGAGCGGTATGTCGAATCTAGCGAGGGTCTATAACCTTGGGTTAGAGCTACCAAACCGTGAAAAGTGGGGGTGTACAAGGGAGAATATTGCATCTTGGTTTAGTTCAAAACCTTTGTGTGAGGGATCGTTGACCGCCGAGAATGCAACTTTATCGGTGTTGTCTTGTTCGAGAGAGTATGAACCTTGTTGATATTATTTACCTAAGTCTAGACTTGGAAAGATGGAACAATATTCGCACGTGCATAGAAGTTGTATGCTTATGCACATGTGCAACCTTAGTGGATCCTAAGGGTTGCCATATCGGTTAACTCACCATCAATATAAGTGCAAGGCAAGTGTTATTGACAACTCGGAGTAGAGTTGGCTTTTGAGCTTTCAGTACCTTCTGTTAGTCGATTCTGAGTTGAGTATCGAGACATGATTGATGAATAGTGACATCTGTATTGAATAGGCGAAGTTGGATTATTTGTTGTGTGATGAATTGTTGAGTCCAGATCTAAGTGCTTTTTTTTTTAGTTAGATGATTCTTGTACCACTAGGGGTCTTGAGTTGACAAATTCCTTATCTCGACAAGCTGACAGTAGTTTATCGGAGGGGTTCCTTATTTGGATTTCGCTTGCGAGACACTCCACGCATGAAACTTAGCAAGTCGGGGCTTGGGGGTATTGATTTCTGGATTATCTTAATAGTTCAGTTATGTTAGGATTTGTGGTGAGACTTCGGTTGTACATTTAGAAATGGGAAAGTATCTCCATGGATTTTATTATTGGGTTGCCAAAATCGCTGCGCGGTCATGATTCGATTTGGGTCATCATCAACAGACTGTAAAGGTGGATCTTTCCTTTTAGTGATGACGGATTATATGGTAGCATAATATGCTATGATTTTTATTAATGAGATTGTGAAGTTGCATGGGGTACCGCATGATATCGTGTCGGACCGTGGCAGTGTCTTCATCTCGCACTTTTGGGGTGGTCTTCAGGAAGTATTGCGTTCCACCCTCAGTTTGATGGTCAGATGAAGCGGGTAAACCAAATTTTAGAGGACATGCTATGATTTTGTGTGTTGGACTTCAAAGGTGGTTGGGATACACATTTACCACTTGTGGAGTTCGTATACAAAAATAGTTATCAGACAAACTATTGTCATTAAACCATATGAGGATTTTTACGACAGGCCTTGTCGATCCCCTACATATTGGTTAGAGTTCGGAGAGCACCGGATGCTCGGTCCGAATATTGTTAGGGAGACCTCGGAGAAGGTTGACTTGATTCGTGCACGGATGAAGACCGCCAAGATCGTCAAAAGACTTATGTTAACATAAGGCAGAGGAAGTGAGAGTTCGCTATTGGGGACCAAGTGTTGTTGAGGGTCTCACAGATGATAGGCGTTGTTCATTTTGGTGCCAAAAGGAAGCTTTCAACGCGATACGTGGGTTTGTTTACAGTGTTGGGTAGGGTGGGATCAGTTGCCTACCGTTTAGCCTTACCCTACCAGCTCCAACGGGTACACGATATTTTGTTATGTATCCATGTTGAGGAAGTTCTTATGTCCCGAGGACTCACACCTACACATAGAGTTAGATGGTGTTAAGCTGCAGCCCAATGGGAGACATGAGGAGAGGCCGGTCAGGATCCGAGATCGTCCTGAGCAGCAGTTGAGGTCAAAAATTATTCCTCTTGTTCGTGTTATGTGGAGTAATCATGATGAGTCTGAGGCCACTTGGGAGAGAGAGGATGACTTGAGAATTAGTCACCCATATCTCTTCATGGAAGATACATGCGAAACTACCTTACTTAACTTGAATTGATTTGTTTTAATTTGGATTTCGAGGACGAAATCCCGTTCGTAGAGGGGGAGAATGTAATACCCCGCATTTTTTATTGAATTGAAATTGAAAAAAAAAACTATTCCAGTGTATATATTCGAAATATTTGGAAATGAAACTATGTCAGTATATATATTCAAAATGATTGGAAATGAAAAGTTAAAATGAATTCATTGAGATACGAATGTGCGACTTAAATATTAGAAGCGAATTAACGCGTAAAAGAATCAAGAGAGTTAAATTTGGGGCAATGACATTTTTGTAAATAAACTAACCCTGGGTATAAATAGAAAAGAAGAGAAGAAGTTTTCATTTTATCATTTCACGATGGGGGTTAGGGTTTGGTAGAGAGAGAGATCATAAGAAGAGAAGAAAGCTAATAGGATTTCAAGAAGATTCAACTTCTCCATACAATCCAAGACAAGTTAATAACCTATATGTGTATATTATGTATCTATAATGAAATTTCACATGAACATGAATTTGGATCCCTAAATTAATATAAAATTGATGTTAAAAATGATATGCAATGTATTAGGATCATCATCCATGTAGATTCAAATGCAATAACATCATTATAGGGATTGAGATGTAGAACAACCTCTTGAATTTTAGAAATCTATGAAATTAAGTAAATCGTCATATTAAAAACTGTTTTGAGCTGTTTTGGTTCCGAAAATGGATGTTTCGTTTACGTTGCCCGGTAGAAAATCATATTCTGAACAACTTTGTAGTTTTAAGTTTTCCCGAAAACGGATCGAAAAAGTTTCAAATCGGCGTTTTAAAATTCTGCGCAGAAAGTTGCCGTGAATAGGTCTGAACTGTATATGTTAGTTTCGGGTCTGTTTTAACTAGGCTACGGTAGCGTGCTCACGTGTCCTTATAGAAAATCACGTTCCGAACAACTTTGTAGTTTTAAGTTTTTCCAAAAACGGATCGAAAAAGCCTCAAATCGGTGTTTTAAAATTCTGGGCAGAACGTTGTCGAAAACAGGGGAGAATATTATATATTAGTTTTGGGTCTGTTTTATGCCGGTAATGGAAACGCGCTTGCGTGTCCTTATAGTAAATCACGTTCCGGACAACTTTGTAGTTTTAAGTTTTTCCAAAAACGGATCGGAAGAGCCTCGAATCTTCATTTTAAATTATGGGCAGCATGTTGTTGAAATAAGAGTGATAATATTTTTCATGTTGTTAGTAAGACAATTGTGGGGTTGTGGCTAATATCCTAACTTGATGACATACTTAAGGTTATTAGGGATATATAACCTTAAAATGATTTGATGTTGAATTAGTAAATTAATGATGTAAATTATGTTATATTATAAATAATGACTATTGTATAACTCGAGTAAGAGACTTGACACGATTGTATATATACATAAGCGTGAAATTGTTTTACATGTATATTGTCGAGTATACACTAGACTAGTCCTCCGGTCGACGTAGGCACATGTTGAATGCGATTTTTTGTGATTGATCCGGTTAGGTTCCGCTCAAGTGTCGTGTCGAAGATAAACCATCGGAACCGGACACATGGTTGTAATGCGGGTCGGACAGAAAGACCTTGAAATGCCATGAGATTTAAGACTTAGTACGATTTCCCTTGCCACGTAATATTGGGGAGTATTCGTGTGTAGGCCTAGTGTTATGACTTGTTCCCCCGGGTAACGATAGTGACCCGATATGACTTGTTGTGTGAGATATTATGCTTGTGTCTTAAAATAATATCCCGAATCGATGCATTTGATATTATACTTGAAGGAAATATTTTGATACGTTAAATACTGAAATAAGATTAATAATAATTAATCATGATACGATATGAGACTACACGTTACTCGAGTTTGGGTTGGGTAGTCACGGCATAGGAACATTGGTTGGGTAATTGAACAACTTAATTACTGGAGACGAGTAATGACTAGTGTGCTTTCATTATAAGTACATCTTATAATCTTATAGCTTGTTTTCTTGCTTTGACGTTCGTCTATCTTGCTTATTGCTCCTCTCCTTTATATATAATATATGACAGGTCCTCGTCCCGATGGACAATAGACTATGGAGCTTGATGAGATCATATCAATCTTAGGATTCCTGTAGCTGTGGAGTTATTCTATTTTAATTTATGCCGCTTGTTTCCCTTTTCTTGAGGGTGGTATCAGAGATTAATATCACGTTGTTGATACTTGGTATTTGAGAGAATTGTTGTATCATTCTTTCCCGTTTTGTGTTGGGCCGCATGTATTGGCATTTTATATTTTCAGTTTGAGATTACTGATGGATTATTGCAGTTAATAGTTATGAGTTGGTTTCACTTGTTATAGTTGTTATTATATGATTTGGTTACACATATGAGAGTGTACATGTTTACTTTACTGCATTTATTTAAATTTTGTTTCTAATGCCAACATATTGACGCTCCGCTTTAATTTAATTGGGCGTAGCTAACTGAATTAGATATGAAAAGCAGGGTTGTCACAGTTGGTATCAGAGCACGGTTTTAGAGCCTTTAGGGATCTGAGGGAGTCCATTACGTTTTTCGCGCATCATTTCCTTGATACGTAGAGCCTTACGATTAGGTATTGTATTCGATGACTTGGAAGATCTTCACGCTACGATTTTGACAGACGATTCGGAGATAGCCTTGTGTATAGGGAGGGTTCCTTGTTTGGATTTCATTCGTGAGACGTCCCACGCATGAGGTGAATCTTCGATCGACCACCATATAGTACGCGTGAGGTCTGTGTGTGAGTACTTGTTGTAATTATGACTAGTGCTCCACTTGAATAATTTTTTTTTTAGGATACGTGTTCACTTACTATCTTTTAAGATGGTGATTTGATGAGACGTGGACTCTGGGAGAGCAAAGGGTCCAAGAATTTTAAGAGACCGCAATTCGCGTGCAACTATCGTAGTTTCATCGCCCACCAGTAGGCCATAAAGCCGATGTTGAACTCAATGATTGAGTTGACTTTTGGTGCTTTAAGGGGAGGAAACACCCGTACATTTCCTGTCCATTATCAACTTTGAATATCGTCGCTCTTATGGATATAAAGAAGTTGGTATAAGTTATAGCCCACCCTCTAGGACCACTGAGTTGTTGGTACCACTTGCATGTGTAGTTGTCTGAAGTTGTTTCCAATACGGAAGGGTAGAGCTTAGATATGGCACACCTCAAAATTATGTGGTCCAGTTGTTATTGTGGCATTTTCCTGAGAAGAAATTATCGCGCTCCACCCGTAATGGACAGACTTTTGAGGCATTCAATGACGTATTAATAAGGGAATGGTTAATGAAGTAAGTCTTGTGATAATAAGAGTATATTATTACTCATGAATATGTAAATGAAGGGTTGTGATTTGAGAGAGGACTACTCCAAATCGGTGTATGTCCTACACCATCAAAGGATTACCTGAGGGATCCAATTTTGGTTTACGCAAGAGTGTTATCATACTTGTGAAAAGCACGAGCTAGATTCATCCGTTTGATGATGTTCAATGGGAGATTTATGAGTTTGAATCTGTAATGGATAAGTGATTATCCTTTAAATATTGTATTGGTATTAGGGAAGTTTGGTAGGCATGTAAACCAACACGTTGTCCACACAACCGATAGTTGTCGCATTGGGGTGGCATAGTGGTTTTTAGTGTTCTGATTGTATAAAATTCGTAATGGAATCCACTTAAGGGCGATTAGGTGTGTGTTCGGTCATACACAAGATATATTAGTGGGTTGGGTACTCACTTATTCAGAGTAGAATGTTTCAGCGAGTTGTCCCGAACAAGTTCGTGAGATTGTATCAGTAATGTTACGATATCTTGGCCATGGACACTAGAGATGAGGAAGTCTGTATCGCAAGGTCATACGAAGATTGATATTGGAGAAGTCCATAATTTTTTTTAGTATTTTTATTTCCATATTTGGCAATGAATGGAGTTCAGTGTTCTTCGCAAATCACTAGATTAGAATTGGCGTTCGATAAGATGTGGTTATCTTGCTTTGTAGAACTGATATATTTGTTAAACGGTGTCGAGAGAGGAACACGAATATGGGTGTGCTAAGGGATGGACTTGAGTTGGAGTTACCAGTTGTGAACCCTACGATGAGTAGCGAATCTCTAGGGACGATTTGTCGAGTGAGAACATCACGAGGGAGTGTTCAATAGGAGTTTCATTTTATGCGAGTGTGATTGCTTGAGTTGGTGATATATCCACGAGTTCAATTTTATGTTATCACCCTGTGATTGGGGGTACTAATTTGTTGCAGCGTGATAATGGTGGTGCTTGATTTTGAATCCATCAGATTTGGGAATGTGTCTATATTGTGGCCCTCGTTATGTATTAATGTGAATTATAGCACGAGTGAGTAGTTAGTGACATGATGTTTACTTAGATCGTGTGCGATTTAAGACACGTTTCAAAATTAGTGTAAGATGTTCGATTTTGGTGATGTCTAGACTAGTGAATATTCATAGAATGGTCTTGATGGTCTTTTGATAATGGTAGAGTCGTGTGTATCTCGGTCAATTTTCGGTTGACTGCTGATAGTGTTACCAGCTGAGTGTCATCATTAATGGCAAGGATTGAGACATTTTGGGATTCCAAATGTCGGACCATTCATTGAAATGGTTGTCATAACCTCCACTGTAGGGGGTCAACAAAAGTGTGTTTCGACCGTTGTGGAGAAGTTTTGTAAGGAGGGTGTGTACTCTTGGGCAAACACCCGCGAATGGGTTCATAAGATATTTAATTTTTACTTCAGTTATGTGTGGATTACTGAGTGTTAATTGGGGTCACGGTACGTGAAGGTACCTGCTACCTTATATTTACGACCCTTGACATGTTGTATAGCACACCGTTCTTCATAAAGATCAGGTAGCGTTAGTGTTTTGGAAGGTGAGTATTCGGATGGTGAGTGTGTCAAATCCTATATTCTGATTTGGTAGGATAAGTGGGAATTTTTTATCTTACCTCGTTGGTTGGAAAATGTACAAGCCTTATTCGTGGTTTGAAGAACTAATTTCATTTCATGTTCGGTGAGAAAATTCTAATATACTCACAGTCCAAGGAAAATCTTATCGGATAGGTTGAATTCCTATACCTGTTTTTAACAAAAGAGCGGTATGTAGAATCTAGCGAGGGTCTATAACCTTGGGTTAGAGCTACCAAACCGTGAGAAGTGGGGGTGTGCAAGGGGGAATATTGCATCTTGGGTTAGTTTGAAACCTTTGTGTGAGGGATCGTTGACCACCGAGAATGTAACTTTATCGGTTTTGTCTTGTTCGAGAGAGTATGAACCTTGTTGATATTATTTACCTAAGTCTAGACTTGGAAAGATGGAACAATATTCGCACATGCATAGAAGTTGTATGTTTATGCACATGTGCAACCTTAGTGGATCATAAGGGTTGCCATATCGGTTAACTCACCATCAATATAAGTGCAAGGCAAGTGTTATTGACAGCTCGAAGTAGAGTTGGCTTTTGAGCTTTTTGTACCATCTGTTAGTCGATTCTGAGTTGAGTATCGAGGCATGATTGATGAATAGTGACATCTGTATTGAATAGGCGAAGTTGGATTATTTGTTTTGTGATGAGTTGTTGAGTCCATAGCTAAGTATTTTTTTTAGTTAGATGATTCTTGTACCACTAGGGGTCTTGAGTTAACAAATTCCTTATCTCGACAAGCTGACAGTAGTGTATCGGAGGGGTTCCTTATTTGGATTTCACTTGCGAGACACTCCACACTTAAAACTTAGCAAGTCGGGAATTGGGGGTATTGATTTCTGGACTAGCTTAGTAGTTCAGTTATGTTAGGCTTTGTGGTGAGACTTCGGTTGTACAATTAGAAATGGGAAAGTATCTCCATGGATTTCATTAATGGGTTGCCAAAATCATAGCGCGGTCATGATAGTTGTAATGCGGGTCGGATTGAAAGACCTTGAAACGCCATGTGATTTATGACTTGGTACAATTTCCCTTGCCACGTAATATTGGGGAGTATTCGTGTGTAGGCCTAGTGTTACGACTTGTTCCCCCGGGTAACGATAGTGACCCGATATGACTTGTTGTGTGAGATATTATGCTTGTGTCTTAAAATAATATCCCGAATCGATGCATTTGATATTATACTTGAAGGAAATATTTTGATACGTTAAATACTGAAATGAGATTAATAATAATTAATCATGATACGATATGAGACTACACGTTACTCGAGTTTGGGTTGGGTAGTCACGACATAGGAACATTGGTTGGGTAATTGAACAACTTAATTACTGGAGACGAGTAATGACTAGTGTGCTTTCATTATAAGTACATCTTATAATCTTATAGGTTGCTTTCTTGCTTTGACGTTTGTCTATCTTGCTTCTTGCTCCTCTCCTATATATATAATATATGACAGGTCCTCGTCCCGATGGATAATAGACTATGGAGCTTGATGAGATCATATCAATCTTAGGATTCCTGTAGCTGTGGAGTTATTCTATTTTAATTTATGTAGCTTGTTTACCTTTTCTTGAGGGTGGTATCAGAGATTAATATCACGTCGTTGATACTTGGTATTTGAGAGAACTGTTGTATCATTCTTTCCCGTTTTGTGTTGGGAAGCATGTATTGGCATTTTATATTTTCAGTTTGAGATTACTGATGGATTATTGCAGTTAATAGTTATGAGTTGGTTTCACTTGTTATATTTGTTATTATATGATTTGGTTACACATATGAGAGTGTACATGTTTACTTTACTGCATTTATTTAAATTTTATTTCTAATGCCAACATATTGACGCTCCGCTTTAATTTAATTGGGCGTAGCTAACTGAATTAGATATAAAAAGCAGGGTTGTCATAGTTTGAGAGTTGTGGGAGTGGGAGTGATCAAAATCTAATTGTTTTATTCTGTCATCAACCCACATGGTTAGTACATTATATAACCCCATAATTCATTAGTTTATTCATTAATTAACTCCAAAAATCTTACACCCATTAAATGTTGGTGAGGTTATTCAAAGGGGCTGGTGATGGAGATATAGACTAGAGGTTGAATCAATGGATGACTTAGGATTAAGTCAATATAAAAAACAAAATCCCAAATTTATTACTATTTTTACAACTGAAAATAGCTCTAAAAAGATCTAAATGACGTTTTTTGAGACGTCGAAGAAGTGAAAGTTGGTCAAAATTAAATTTTAAGTCAATTTGAAAATTTTCTTAGCACTTTTATATTTTGACGAAAAATAATAATATTTTATTAATTTATTCAGTTTTTTGACATTTGACCCCATGGCACTCTTAGGCCTATTTTTAGCATCCCAAAAACAAGGTTAAATTATTTATAATCCCAATAAAACTTCCTACAAAAATCGCGTAAGTTGCAGTTTACGCGTTGACACTATTCATGTCACAATTCTACAACTTATGTTACGTCTAACCAATATTCGTTAAGATAATTCTAATAGTTCTAGAATAATATGGGGAATACGACTAAATAATCATACAAACTCATGCAACGTGAAAATAGAGCGCAACAAATTAATATTACCGAACAATTCGATTACAACAGGATGATGAGTACAAAATAAAAAGGGCGGGTATTACATTCTCCCCTCCTTAAGAGATTTCGTCCCCGAAATCAAAACCAAATTATTCGAAAAGATAAGGATGTTTTGCTCGCATTTCTACTTCTCATTCCCAAGTTGCTCCTTCGACACCATGGGATTCCCAAAGGACTTTCACCAACGGTATGACCTTATTACCTAGGACCCTGTCCTCACGATCCAGGATGGATATAAGTCGTGTCAAGAAAGTGATATTTTCTTCCAGCTCAATGTTATTCCAGAGTATGACATGTCCTGGATTATGAAGATGCTTATTCAGCATCAAAACATAGGATACATTATGAACACGAGCTAACTGCAGAGGTAATGCTAAACGATAGGAGACGTTCCCAATTCGTTCCAAAATCTCAAAAGGACCAATGAAACGTGGAGCGAGTTTACCCTTTTACCCAAATCTTTAGCTTCCGGTCCGTGCCAAAACTTTCAATAACACATGGTCACCTACCGAAAACTCCATAGGTATACGTCGATTATCGACATAATTCTTTTGTCTATCCTGAACCGTGACAAGTCTTTATCGAATCAACTGAACCTTATTTGTCATCTCCTGAATCATATCAGAACTGGTGAGGTGCTTATCGCCAACCCTTGCCCAACATACGAGAGAACGGCATGGTGTGCCATATAAAGCTTCAAATGGAGCCATATCAATCTGGTGTGGTAATTATTGTTGTAGGAGAACTCTGCCAGATGCAAATTATCATCCCAACTTCCTTGAAAATCTAGCGCACAGGCTCTCAACAAGTCTTCTAAAGTCTGAATCGTACGTTCTGATTGTCCATCTGTCTCTGGATGATATGCCATACTCAAATTCAGTTTTGTACCCAACTCTTGCTGAACCTTTTTCCAGAATCGAGAAATAAATCGTGGATCTCTATCCCAAACAATCGTTAGAGGGATACCATGAAGTCGGACTACCTCTAGAATGTACAACCTTATTAACTGGGTTATGTTGCCCGTAACCTTCATTGGGAGGAAATGAGTCGACTTGGTGGAACGATCTACGATAACCCAAACTGCGTCATGACCCCTCTCAGTTCGAGGCAAAGCAGTGACGAAGTCCATCGTGATATGTTCCCATTTCCACTCGGCTATAAGAAGTGGCTACAATAATCCTGTCGGTTTCTTGTGTTCTGCCTTCATCTGCTGATAGGTATAGCACCTTGCAATGAATTCAGACACATCTTTCTTCATACCGGACCACCAAAAGTCCCTCATAGGTCTTTATACATCTTCGTCGCTCTAGGGTGTATACTGAATCGGGACTGATGAAATTCTGCCAAAATTCTTCTTGCAGTTCTCTAATGGTCGGGATGATCATCCTGCCCTTATGACGTACGCCACCATCTTTGTCCATCGTGAGAATATCAAACTCACCACTGGACTGAATACGATCCTTGAACTGTAAATTCTCTTCGTTGAGTAATTGAGCATCGAGGACTTTCTGATGAGCAAGTGGCCTGGATATTATTCCCCATAAATAGTCCCTATCGCTCCTCCTTTAAACATGCAATCCAAAATTTTGTAGGTCACTATACATCCTTCGTCGATAATATTTCATCGCAGCTAAGGAAAATCCTGACTTCCTGCTTAGAGCATCTGCCACTACGTTGGCCTTTCCGGGATGATACTTTAAGGTAAAGCCATAATCCTCAAGGAGTTCAGTCCATCTCCGCTGAAGTAAATTGAGATCTCGCTGTGTAAAGATGTACTTGAGGCTCTTATGGTCTTAGAACACTTCGAATTGATATCCATATAGATAATACCTCCAAATCTTGAGGGCAAACATCACAGATGCTAACTCCAAGTCGTATGTGGGGTGATTTCCTTCATGTGTCTTAAGATGACGGGACGCATAAGCAACTACTTGGCCCAAATGCATGAGTACTGCACCTAGTCCAGATCTGAAAGCATCACAATACACCGTATAACCTTTTCTTCACTCGGGGAGAATGAGAACTGATGTTGATGTGAGTCTAACCTTTAATTCTTGAAAAATAATTTCACATTCATCTGACCATGCAAAGCGAACATCCTTTTGTGTCAGCTGAGTAAGAGGCATGGCAATCTTGGAGAAATCTTGAACAAATATCCGGTAATAACCTGCCAACCCGAGGAAACTTCTTACCTCAATAACTAACTTAGGCCTGTCCCAGTCAAGAACTGCTTCAACCTTGGATGGGTCGATGGAAATGCCTACTCCGGACACCACGTGACCAAGGAATCTAACTTCATCCATTCAGAATTTGCATTTACTAAACTTTTCAAGCAACTGATTCTCTTGAAGCACTTGAAGACTAGTACAGAGGTATTCCTTGTGATCGACATCAGAAGATGAGTATACTAGAAAATCATCAACAAAGACCACTATAAAATGATCTAGGTATGGATGATAGGTATGGTTCATAAGGTCCATGAAGGCTACTGGGGTATTAGTTAGGCCAAAAGGCATGACTAAGAACTCATAATGCCCATACCCAGTGTGAAAAGCTATTTTGGGAATATATTCTTCCTTGACTCGTAACTGATGGTAACCAGATCGAAGGTCGATCTTAGAGAATTTACCTGCTCCTCAAAGCTAGTCGAATAAGTCATCAATTTGTGGCATATGATACTTGCTCTTTATAATTACCTTGTTCATTTGTCTATAGTCGATGCAAAGTCGGAGAAAATGATCTTTCTTTTTAGCAAATAATAGTGGTGTTCTTCACGGGGACACACTAGGCCGTATAAATCCTTTACTTGATAAATCTTCTAACTGGATCTTTAATTCTTGCATTTCTGCTGGAGACATTCTATGGGGAGGAATAGAGATGGGTGAAACACCATGATGAACTTTAATGGTGAAATCAATCTCTCGACAAGGAGGCAAACCAGAAATGTCCTCTAGAAAAACATCATGAAATTCTCGAACAACTGGAGGATTTGACAACGTGCAACTATGATCCTCTTAAGTGATGACACTATTCAACCAACCAAAGAAGTGTCGTTGCTTTCGGACTGTTGAGTACTTGCAAGAATAGTCAATAATCTATTCACTGCTAAAACGGTAACAGTATCCGTCCAGAAGTAACATTAAGACACTATGTCGATGGCACTCAATAATGGTGTTGAAACATGATAGCCAATCCATACTGGGTATTACCTCGAAGCCATCCATACACATCAATAGTAAATCATATTCCATATTAAAATCTCTTGCCACAACCATGCAATTTCTACAAATCCTATTTAGAATAATTACACCACTAATGGGTAACCCTATGAAGATCCGGGGACGAAAATTCTCTATCTCAAGACCCAAACAAAATGCCAAAGAATTCAATATAAAGTAATAAGTTTCACCCGAATCGAACAATGCTTTCACCCATGTACTTAACAGTAGAATCATACCTTCCATGATTGTAGGATTCTGGGGAGGTGTTGAATGATGGGTAAGAGCACAAGCATGACCTAGATTGAACCTGCTGGCCTGACTACCGCGTGTTTGTCCATGATTACCCTGGTTAAGATGAGGCATCCCAGAATTTTGTCCAGGCTACTGGCGTTATCCTAAGAAATGTTGTTATTGCTACTACTGTTGAGGACCAAAATGACTAGAATTTCTCCCTGGTACGACGTTGCCACTCTGATAACTGCTTTGTCGTTCCCTATTTTCCAACTAAGGGCACTCTCGCCTAAAATGATTAGTGGATCCGCAAATAAATCAACCCCTAGGGGGTGGGAATATCATACTCTAGTTGTTATTACTCTCTCCTGCAACCGTCTTAATGTTGGCAAAGAATCCCTTGGTGCCATTTCTAAATTTCTTGCAATTGCTAGTAAAGGGTCCACCACTAGCCCTAGGTTGGGCTCCGCTAGAGTTGAACATGCGTCAGCATAGGTGTCTTGAGTTTGTGAAGGATTATCATTTCGGGATACATTACCACCCAGGGAAGGCTAACATGGTAGTAGATGCGTTGAGCCGAAGGCTGGTAGGTGAGTTGGCCGCGATGTGGAGGGAGAAATGGAAGGAACTGGGATATCAGGATGTAGTTGCCCGATCTTTTATGTCAGTTATAATTGTTACACCTTAGATTGTGACGAGGGTGGTTCAGGCACAGACAACAGATCTATTTTGTCAAGAAAATTTTTGATAACTTTTAGCCGGGGGAGCAAAGTCTTACTCATTGAGTTTTGATGGGGGCTTGCGCTTCAAAGGTAGGTTGCTTGTTCCAGAGGGTGTGGATTTACGACATGCAGTGATGACGGAGTCGCATGGATCCATATTTTCAGTATATCCCGGTGGGGATAAGATGTACCAAGATATGCGACGGCAGTATTGGTGGAGTGGGATGAAAAGGGACATTGTTGAGTTTGTCTCTAAGTGTGCCACTTGTTAGTTAGTGAAATGGGATCATTAGAATCCATCTAGGTTTCTACAGCCATTAGAGATCCCGATGTGGAAATGGGAGGGCATTTCCCTGAACTTCATCAAAGGGTTACCTACTTCTCAGATGGATCACGATTACATATGGGTGATTGTCGATTGGGATACTAAGGTAACTCACTTTTTACCAGTTCGGACTGATTATTCTACGGGACAGTAAGACCCACATTTTTATAGTCAAGATAGTGAGGTTACATGGAGTATCACTTAATGTTATGTCCGATCGGGACAAGATCTTTGTATCCCGATTTTGGGAAAGTTTTCATGAGGCCATGGGTACTGAGGTTCAATTAAGTACGGTCTATCGCCCGCAGACAGATGGGCAGATGGAGCGTACTAACCAGATGTTGGAGGATAGGTTACGCATGTGTATCCTGGATTTGGGGGGAGGTTGGGAGCAGAAATGAAATACCCCGCATTTTTTTGATATTAAATAACTATGGGAATAATTATTATTTTTGGATTAACTAAATTAAAAAGGTCGAGAAATTTAATTGTTAATTAATCCGAATTTAAAATAATTATTAATTAGCGTGCCAAGGGTTAATACTTATTAATGGAAATCATTGGCTATTATTACTATGGGTATACGTAATATGGAATTATATATTTTTTATAAATTGTTGGAGTGCGAAATACGATAATTTGGTATTTTAAGTTAAGACGCGCGTGTGAGCCGTGTCGGGACTAATTGTATGGGATAAAAAGATAAATTATTTTTGTATATCTTGTATGGTAATTTCGAGTGCGTCATTGAGTTCGGAAGGGTCGAGATAGTCGGAAAACTCTATCAGGGCATTTTATTTTGACTCCGGTGTAATTTTAGGCCTAATCGTCACCCCGTAGGGGTAGTTTTGTCATTTGAACTTTTGGAGAATTAAAATGGAAGAAAATTAGATAATTATTATATCAGTTACGGGAGTTCCATTAGGGTTAAGTTACACATAAATCAAGGGAGAACCATAGTGGGTGACGGAGAGCAAATCGCAAAGGAGGAAGGCCAATTAACACCACCTTGTACAACCACCACCACCATCGTGTAGATCGAAAAGTGAGGAACGCATCTATACCAACATCGCCAGTGGATCAGACATTCAAAATTGAGGCAAGTGTTTATTACTTTCTTTCCTTTATAAATAATCATGCTCATGTTAGTGTATGTGAATTTGATCATGAATTACATATGAAATTGGGTGAAAATTGGAGGTTTAATTTATGATTATGGACTGATTTGATTAGTATTTTAATTCCTTCATGTATGTAGAGGATTAATCACGAAATTAGAAAATTATATCAATGAGCAAATCTGGGTTGGTTAGGTTCTCTAATTGAAAATTGGGAAACTAATGTTCTTATGATCTAAATTTGGGAATTTTGAATTATAATGATGATGGGTGATGATTTAATGACATTACATTAGTGAAAATCATACATAAATGTCAGGAAGTTGATTTATAATTGTTGACTAGTGATTGGGAATGATCCGTAGAGGTTGTAGATGTTGAAATGGTGAAGAGAACGTATCTGGGTAGGGTTGTCTTTTTACAGGCATAGGTCTGGACCGCTTTTTAATAGGTCCGGATAATTTTTTTTATTAATATGTCTGGACCTTTTTTCATTAAAAGGTTCGGGTCGTTTTTCTTTAAAAGAGTCCGGATGTTTTTCATTAAAAGGTCTGGATCGTTTTTTAAAAAAAAAAGGGTCCGGAGACTTTCCTTAATAGGACCGGACCGGCCTGCTATATTTTCCAGAATTGAATTATGAACCTCTAGGACATCCTTCGGTACTTGAAATGCAAGAACTTTAATGAAGTACACTGATATTTGAAGTGATGATATATTAAGACAAGTGTGATTTAAGACTTGGGCACATGTGGGATGAATGGCCCTTAGGAAATTATGAGAGGGAGCATAATCATAATTATTAACACGTCAAGAGTATTAAGTGAAAGTAATACTACGAATAGGACATGATACTTAGTTGTGTGAATGCCTAAAGATTATAATAGGTTGTGCATACCTATGTATTGATTTATTATGTGTATAGCATACCTACGCTGCTTGCTATCAAGAGGAGGCTTCGCGTAGTGGACAGTCTTATCCTGTGTGATCCCCTAGGGGGATATTTGATTTGTACCCAGATCATATGAACTTGGATACGTGCTATCTGTTACGTAGGATAGTTTCGATGGTTGAATGGGAGCGTAGGTATGTGCGTGACCCATGTGGCTGGTGAGTATGCTCGCCTCCAATATTTGTGTTATGAGATTTATGGTTCGTGAGAGACGCCGAACCAATTGTTCCTTTACGCAGTGAGCGATGCATTGGGACACGATAGTAGAGTATGCATTTGCGCTAAGTGGTCCTAACCAAGGGGCGCAGTATATATATATATATATAGAGAGAGAGAGAGAGAGAGAGAGAGAGATTATGCGATTGTATGTATATATATGTTAATGAATGATTCTAATGTGTGAAATCATCAAATATGTTAATATGGGTAAACAACATAACTTAAGAGGGGTAAAGGATTTACTAACAAAATAGTAAATATATAAAATATAATTAATTGGAGTAAGTTATTTAATAACGTATTCTATGGGCGATACGGGTCTTCTCCTACGGGTTAATATTTATAGTATATGTCTATGACCTAGTTGGAAATATTATAGATGACTAGGTTAGGTTGGACGTATGCTAGGTGGGCATATTAGTGGAGGGGTGATAATCTCAAGTGAGAGTTCGTAACTAACATGCACATAATAACTGCATCTTTACAGTTTTAAATACTTGCTAAAACAAATACTTTTACGAATCGTGCTCTGACCCGTTTCCTGTTATTTCTCTTTTCTTTTGCTATATATATATATTATACCAGGTGTCCCGCCACAGGGTCGCCACTAGATTTAGACACGTGGATCATTCGACGAGCTACATCTATTGTGGAAGCTGTAGGTTATTGATATTAGACGCAGCTATATCTTCATTCTATTCCAATTTCAGACTTTTCATTTAGGGCATGTGTCGCCCGCTTCCAGATTAACTATTTCAGGGATTTTATTTTTATTATCATTTCCTTATTGATGGATTGAGTATTATGATACTTTGGTTTTAGACTTTGAACTCGAATGTTTTATCCAGTCTCATTTATTTCAGTATTTGATTCATGTTCAATATTTATTCTTGTGGAATGGAATTGGCTTATATATTAAAGCATGTAATTTATTAATGGATTAATTGGGTATAATTAATTTGGGAAAATGTTTTGACACTTAGCTTAATTAATTATTAGGTGATTAATACTGAAAATTATTTTCGACAGTGTTGCTAAGAATGAACCAACCGAACACTTTGATTTTAATTTAATAAAGGACTGATCACCCGGTATTTAATTAGGCGGGGTGTCACAGGTGGTATCAGAGCATCAGGTTCTAGTGTCCTGTAGGATCTGTACGGTTAACATGTTTTTCGCTTAGTGTTCTTTGATATAGAGCCCTATCTTCAGGACTGTTGTACTCTTATTTATGCGTTTACGTCTTCAACTATTTGAGATTTAATAATAATTGTATTCTAATAAATCCCTTTTCATTTCAGATGCCTCCGAGAAGAGCCCCGAGAAACAGAAATGCCCAGCGAGAGCAGTCAGCAGCTCAGGCTCAGGGAATAATTAACGCAGCTGACGTTGCCGCTATTATTGCTCAGACGGTAAATGCAACTTTAACGGTAGTGCAATAGGCCCCACCCCAGGTACATACTGTGGCGCCAGTTCCGGTTCAGTTTCCCACTGCATGGGAGAGAGTCAGGGATGCTTTCCAGAGGGCGCATTCCCCAGAGTTCTCGGGCGGTTCTGACATCATCATAGCGAGCCAATGGAAGAAAGATATCCAGAGGCATCTTCGCATGTACGAGTGTACCGAGATTCAGAGACAATTACTGGCTTCCTATAAGCTAGTGGGGGTCGCTTTGCAGTGGTGAGAGTCCACTACTACCTTAGAGGAGAGGGATAGCTTGTCTATTAAGAGCTTTTGGGTGCTATTTGATCATAAATATTTTCCCTCCGCCGTGCAGACAAATATGAGGCCGAGACTATTAAATCTGAAGCAGGAGGGTATGGCGGTGGCAGAATATGAGGAGGAATTCACGAGGCTGCTTACTTCGGTACCAGATGAGTCACCTACTGAAGATAAGAAGATTATGTTGTTTATGGATGGATTGACCTGGAGGATTCGTCAGCACCTCATAGATAATTTGTCGTTGGGTACTTTCACTGACGTACTCAACGCCGCTCTGTTACCATCGCTTCCATCAGCAGGGGAGTAAACGAGCAGGGGAGTCTAGCCAGCAGGGCCGGACTGGAGGTAGTAGTGACAGTGGGGCACTATCAGCTCAGGGGCAGGTCCGTTAGGGTGAGAAGAGTTCCCACAAGGGGAACCTGCTAAACGATTTCGTACTGGCTATTCTAGGCAGGGACATGGGGGTTATAGATAGGGCCAACAAGGCCCGTCTAGTTAGCATGGCCAGCAGGGCCAACATCATTAGCAGGGCTAGCAGCAGGGCCATCAGGGCCAGTAGAGCCAACAGAGGCATCAGCAGGGTCAGCAGGGCCAGTGGACGGGCGGCAATGGCCAGCAGGACCGAGGCCAACAGGGGCAGAGGGGAGGTAACTTTAGCGGTAGGTGCTTTTCTTGTGGCAAAACTGGTCATAGGAAGCAGGATTGCCTCGACAAGGGCAGGTTTCCCCATTATTAGGGTGCCCAGCAGGAGCCCCAGAGACCCATCTTTCCCACCACCCTACCAGCACCAGTGCAGGTCCCAGCTTTACCAGCACCCTCGATTCAGGGACAGTTACAGTATGAACATGTTTATAACGTCCATCAGGCAGCACCGTAGCAGGCACCACCCGCGATTGAGGGTATATTTCCTATTCATGACACCAGGGGTGGACGCACGTTAGGACGAACTGGGGCGGCCGCCCTAATTCAGATTTGAAAAAAAAATTAAGGTTCCTCTGCCCTCGTGTTCTTCATTTCAAGCTTGATCTCGCCGGAGTAGGAGGAACGGACCTTATCGTCGACATCGATTTATTCGATGAGATGCTCGATTTGGTTTGGGTGCACCAAGGCAAAAGCGATGCAGGAGAAAAAGAAGAGGTATCTAAGGTTTCATTTATCCCTAGTGGAGTGTTTGGTTGCAAGAATTCTTATGAAGATAAGGGCTTGTTTGGTCCCGAAATCAATTGGGTTTTTAATCAGGAAATGGGAGTGGTTGGCAATTTTATCCGACAACGTGTTGTTACTCAAGCCCAAATCCAAGGTTGGTTGAAGACTTCAACTTGAAGTGGACTGGCCTCACAAATTATAGGTATCTTCGGGCTATAATTTTAATGGCAACGGGGGCTCGCATTTTTAAGTGTGGATTATTTTGGCCTAGACAAATTTGGATTTATTCCATATTTCCAAATGTTAGGAATTAATTTGTTTGTCCCAAATCAACTTGGAGAAATTCATTTTGGGTATTGTGAATAATTATTAAGCGTTGTTTATTTCTTGAAATTAATTAAGTACTGTTAATAATGATTGATAGTAGTTGTTTGGGCATTATAAACCTAGAATTTGTATAAAACTCGAAATAACTCAAAAAAAAATTACCTCGGGGGATCCCGCCCCCGAATCCCCAGCACCACTCCAAACTTTCGCCCCGCTTGAACGAAAATCCTGGATCCGCCACTGCATGACACTATGGTCGTGTTTTATTTAATATTGGGCCATCACACTGTTTTATAGCCGCTAGATTTGCACGGGCCACGGGAGTTGTTAGCCACAACAGAGAGTACAATGACTAGTGTAGACTCACCGCTGGGTAGTGGGTCTTTGATTTTCTTTATATGCCGAGGGGTAGGGATAGAGATTGGGAGTTCAATTTTGCCTGTCGACATGCTAGTCCTAGATATGCACGATTATGACGCCATTATAGGCATGGATTGGTTTGCTACTTATAGATCCATGATAGACTGTTACAGTAGGACTATTATTTTTGTGATACCGAGCCAGGAGATGTTTTTAGTGGTGATGCCACATCCTGAGGGAGGATCGTCCACCCGCTTGTATTATATAGAGGAGGAGACCTATAAGGAGGTGGTGATTCCTCTTGACTCAATTCCTGTTGTTAGAGAGTTTTCTAATGTGTTATAGGAGACACTGGGACTACCGCTTAGCTAAGAGATAAAGTTCTTTATAGATTTAATTTCGGGCACCTGGTTGATAGCCCGCGCATCGTACCGTATGACTCCAGCTAAGATGAGGGAGTTATGGGATCAGATTGAGCAGTTGTTGGGACAGGACTTCATCTGTAACAGTACCTCACCTTGGGGTGCTCCCATTCTGTTTGTGAAGAAGAGGGATGGTTCGTTAAGGTAGTGTGTAGACTACCGAGAGTTGAACAAACTCACGATACGGAATAAGTATCCATTGCCCCGAATCGATGATTCGTTCGACCAGTTGAGAGGAGCTGCCTTATTCTCAAAGATAGATTTGAGGTCGGGATACCATCAGCTATGGATTAGGGAGCAGGATGTGTCGAATACTTCTTTCTTGATGAGGTATGGGTCCTATGAGTTCAGAGTCATGCCGTTTGGGCTGACAAATATGCCAGGAGTATTCATGGACTTGATGAACCGGTGTTCAGAGAGTTCTTAAGTCAGTTTATCATCGTCTTCATAGATGACATACTGATTTACTCACAGACTGAGGAGAAGCATGCCGAGCACTTAAGACGGGTTCTTTAGACTCTACGAGAGCATTAATTGTATGCCAAGTATGAAAAGTGAAGATTCTGGTTATGGGAGGTACAGTTTCGGGGGCTCGTTGTGTCAGAATTAGGTATATCAGTGAACCCGAGTAAAGTATTGGTGGTGAGGGAGTGGGGACAGCCCACGACACAGACGAAGGTGCGTAGCTTCTTGGGGTTAGCAGGATATTACAGGCGATTCATTAGGGGGTTCACAAAGATTGCGGGCCCATTGATAAATTTAACTCGCAAAGGGGTGAAGATTATTTGGGATGATGCTTGCCAGTTAGCTTTCGATGATCTAAAGTATAAGTTGACGTCAGCACCAGTTCTTGCTTTACCCAGGCTAGGAGTGGAGTACTTGGTGTACACTGACGCCTATCTACAGGGATCGGTGTAGTACTTCAGCAAGAGGAACATGTTATATCTTATGCCTCCCGCAAGCATAAGCCTCACGAGAGGAATTACCCCACCCACGACTTGGAGTTAGCAGCAGTCGTGTTTGCCCTATGGATTTGGAGACACTACTTGTTGGGGGATAAATTTCTCCTATTCACAGACCACAAGTCATTGAAATACTTGTTCACTCAGCGGGAGTTGAACATGCGCCAGCGCAGGTGGCTGGAGTTCGTGAAAGATTACCAGTTTGAGATACAGTAATACCCGGGGAAGGCCAACGTAGTTTCTGATGCGTTGAGCCGTAGGCCAGTAGGTGAGGTGGCGAAAGTGTGGAAGGCGAAGTGGAAAGAATTGGGACATCATGAGGCAGTGGCTTGATCCTTTATGTCCGTTATGACAGTCACTCCAGAGATTATTATGAGAGTAATCTAGGCCCAGACCACTGATTCGTTTTGCCAGGATCAGATTATACGGCTTCTAGCCGAGGGAGCAGAGTCCTACTCAGTGAGCTCAGATGGGGGACTACAGTTTAATGGGAGATTAGTGGTCCCAAAATGAGAGGATTTACGTCAAGCAGTGATGACACAATCTCATGGATCCAGATTTGCGGTACATTATGGAAGGGATAAAATGTACCGATATATGAGGCGACAGTACTGGCGGAGTGGGATGAAGAAGGACATTACGGAGTTTGTGTCAAAGTGTGCCACCTGGAAACGGGTAAAGGTGGACTACCAGACACCGCCAAGGTTACTTCATCCACTGGAGATACCCACGTGGAAATGGGAGAGCATTTTCATGGATTTTATTACTGGGTTGCCTACTTCACAGTGGAGTCACGATTCTATATGGGTGGTGGTGGATCGGTTGACCAAGGTATCTCATTTTTTGTTGGTATGTATGGATTACACTACGGGACAGTATGCCCGGATATTTATTACCGAGATAGTGAGATTGTATGGGGTACCTGATTACGCGCGTGAAATGCGTGATCATGTAAGGGCACGGTGGTTGTTTTCGTTTCACCGTGACAATATAAAAACCTAAATTACTACTACACTTACGGGGCAGGTCTAGCAGTAAGTCGGGTATCGAAAGATCCAGTGGGACGAGATGTTAGAATTTAAGTGATTTAATATTCCTAAATAAAAGTTTAAAAGGTGAATTACAAACTAAAACAAAAAGATGCGAAAAAGGGAAATGTTTATCTAGACAAGGGTATTGAAACTAGACTAACAAAGCGAGTAAAACTATAGGTTGCGTTAAATATCCCTCACCCGAGTTAGTTTATATAAAATGGTTACATGGGTCGCCGAGTTATTTAAAATGCGTCTCGTTTCGACAGTTAATTGAATTAAGGGTTGTCACGCCCCTAAATCCGCATAAAAGCCTAATAAGATTTTGGCGTCAACAAATATTCCTGAAATTACGAGCGAATGGTCGTAAGCACTGGACATACATGATATTCCCCGTCAAATCTCCTAGGCGTAATAACTAGGACAATGCACCCGAAATAGACGCGTAAATGCCATCACCAAAGCAAAGCAACGCGTTAACCCGAGTGAGTTCCATTCAAATACAACCTAATTTAAATTACCTAGAAAGCATGTTAAAAATGCGGTAAAGAAATGCGATAAATCTATACTAGAAAGCAATAAATGAAAGCATGTAAACCTAATTTAGAAAGCATGGAAATTACACTACAAAGCAAGAAATAATGAAATACAACTATATTAATGGAGAGGGAAATATGAAAGTACCAATTACAAACCCTAAAGGGTGTCAATCCAAGAGAGGAAGAAGAAGAACTCTCAAATCCCCCAAACCCTAACCTAAAACTATCTAAACTAGTTATATCTGATTATTACAATAAAAAAGTCTTATATAGTAAGTGGGAATTGAATTAGAAAAGAAAAGAGAAAAGAAAAGAAAAACCCAAAATATCTGCTGGAAACAGGGAATCGATTGATCGACCCATTTGGTCGATCGATCGATCATGAACAAAATATCCAATGTTGAGAAGGATCGATCGATCGATCAAGCAGGACAGAACCAAGCAGCCTACTGCATTCCCTTTCTTCCTCTTCTCCTCTTCTTTTGGTTTCATTATTTTTCCCTCCGCTGAAATCGTCGCAACTTCTTCATACGAACTCGGAATCGTGCACCGTTTGCGGCCACGCGAAGCTAGCGAGGAGGACTATAACTTATGTGTAGATGCTGGGCTAGGTGTCCGAACTGTGAAAAGACTAAAATGCCATTAAACGTACGGCTGCACACGGAAATCGAGCGAAATGCGTCTGAACTTCACACTTAGCATCCAAATACCTATAAAAGCTCAATTAACCCCTGCAAAATATGTTAACGTAGAAATCCGAGGTTGTCTGGTTAATGAGCATAAATATAGGTAATAATATACCCGAGGGGGCTAAAATGCGTAGATTCGGAGGATGAAATACGCAATATTTGCGTATCATCACCCCCTAACTTACACATTGCTAGTCCCTAGCAATGAAATAGGATGCAACAAGAACTACAAGCAAACCAAAACATGAGATAGTACAAAAGCATGGTATAAAAGCAAAAGGCCACTTTTGCGGGTGATTCGATTGCATTTAGCGTATGCAATAAGCCGTTAAACCCCTAGGTCACCCTAGTGGATGAGTGTCGTCTCGTGAGGGTTTTTAGGGATGACACCCACAAACATCACATGGTTTCCTCAAAATACGCCCAAACCAACATGCGAAAAGCCCAACAATAGCAAAAAATATTTCATACGCATTATTAGCAAAGTGAATGAATTCAAAGAAAAGTCCAAATCATTAACATTATAGAATGAACCTCATAGAATTGAAACCTTAAAATGTGAGAGGGGGAGCGAGCACATGCAAAGTGTGATTTGACAAAAACTTATATAAACCGGACAAACATTAAAGCAAGCATATATTCGATCCTCACGGGCATCACACTCATCAAGTGAATTCACTCGAAACAGGGAGGTAACACACGGAACATGCGTGCTAAAGAGTAAATGGAAATGGAAACTAGGTCGCACACATGTCACAAATGAAGAATGCTATATATAAACTGAAAAACTGTAATCTCAATGAGAGATACCGCACATTAAAAGAGGCAAAATGTATTTTCACAGATTATCAAAACTATTATAATTTGAAAATTACATCAACCTAAGATAACATAGGACTTTACTAGGGTTGTAATGTAGGCTAGGCTAGGGTATGAAATGAAGGAATGTATATACGGATTAAAAGTGTTCGGAAGAAAACTCGGAATAATGGGAAAATACGAGCAAAATCAAAATTGGAAAATAACTTCCAAAACGACATTAGATATATCAACGGGGAGAGTAATTAAAGCTTATTGAACTATCTACACAACATTTATAACTTTCTCTTTCTTTTCTTTTCTTCTTTTTCTCATTTTTCTCTTTTGTTTTCTTTTGCCTTTTGCTTTCTCTTTTTCTTCACTTTTTTCACTTTTCTTTTCTTTACTTTTCAAACTCTCATATGCCTAAATTGCAACCGGACAAGTTCTTGGTTTCTTTTACTTGGACTGAATTTATTATGAGAATGAGTGAATTTTTCAGCTTATCCAAAGATTTTGGTGCATTGTGGAACTTATTTACCAATGGAATAGCTCTATGTTTTGTTTAATTTGTTTTTTCATTAAGATGTAAGTTGAGTTCGGCGCCCACATCTTTGAATGACAATTTTCATCAATTTTAACGGCAGAACATTTTCAATGAAAAAAAAAAGTATATATGGGCTAAAACTCCAATTTAGAGTTGGTTATGGTAATGGGTTATGAAAAGAAAGACTATATTTAGGCTCAAAGGGGTAAACGAGGGTAAACATATAAGGGTGAGGTCAAGGCTAATATGGGTGGTATAACAAAGAGGGCCTATGATCATTTCTAAAAGTTTACGCAATTCTCGAATCAAAACAATATATGAAAATCATGCTCAAGTAACACATTTCAAGTATGAACTCAATCAATGAATGATCAAATGAAAGAATAGTGAGATTACCAACGAATTCAACGTTTTCAATGAGAAAAGAATAGTGTATACACTCACAAACGACGAAAGGTACAAAACTTACTCGGTGTAAGTATATACAATGAAACAAAAGATTATCGAGTTATAAAAATCTTAAACCAAATCAATAGAACAATAAAAGTGCATGTGCTCATGGGATTAAAGTTTAATTCATGAAGTTATTCATAATATCAATAAGTGAAACTAAAGTCTAATAACTTCTAAAATCGAGAACATGCATCGTTGGGTTGTCTATTGGATCGGGCAATTATTGACATTTATCATCGAAAACAAAGGCAAAATGCCTAAAAAAATAGAAAAAAAAAAGAAAATCTTTTTGAAAATTTTAATTTTTCTAAGAAAAGCATACTAAGTAACTAACGTGTGAGCAAAAACATGGACTAAATAATGAAAATGGATAGAATATCCCACACCCCCTAACTTAAAACTTGACGTTGTCCTTAATGTTAATTAAGAACCAAGTCAAAGAGAGGAAAAGAGCGATATTACCCAAAATTGGAGCGATCCCCATAAGAATAAGTCAAAAGAATCTACAAAACAAGTTAGTACCGAGCATAGCAAAAACAAATAACAAAGAGTTAACTAATTACACTAGACTGAAAATAAAAAGAAAGAAAGAATAAAAAGCTAACTATATACAACCTACTATTTAGGCTTCACACTGACTATACACTAGAAGTCTAAATAGCTGAGGGTCCACCGTGAAAATGATTTCACTCTGGAGGATAACCAGTGTACCCTCACATACAAGTATTCCCTCCAAAAAATATGAATTCCGTTTTAACAACGGAAGGCATGTGTAAGGCGTAAGAAAGGAACCATCGTCAATTAAAAAATTTAGAGGGTCTATGGGGGGTTTGGATTGAACGGGTGACAAGAACATGTGGGGATCGAGAAAAGCCGAATATCCTCCCAATGATTTTGAAATTGGAATGGGAGGCGGCGCACACAAAGGCAAAGATGCGATCATGGAAGGTGACTCGAGCAAGTACTCCTCATCGGCGAAAAGGTTTAAAACATTAAAGTTTGAAACCGAATCATCGGGTACTTGAGACGGTGTGATAATAGAGGATGAAAATGGGGATGAAAGAAATTCAAACTCATGAGATGAATCATCATCGCATGAAGATTGAATTTCGAAGGAAATAATATCATTTTCAATGAAATGTTCTTCTTTGGGAGCCAAAGAATAAATCATTTCATTGCAAATATATATTACGTCATTTTCATCCTCGCTTTCAATATCTATTACGCAATGGGCAAAGTCTAGAATGGTTTGTTCCAAAGTAGGTAAATTTGGTTCAAAACATTCCTCGACTTCGAAAGTCTCGGAAGCAAAATCGTCGTCGGACTCAAAAAGTAAATCCATGTCATGTTCCCACAAATGATTTTCAATTTTTTCATTTTCATACATACGCAAGTCCTCACCGAATGTCATGGGTCGAGGTGCGGATGCATAAAATGGGAACTTTAAAAATTACCATTGGACTTAAACGAAAACTCATTCTTATAGAAATTTTGAAAACTTGCAATTCATTTCAAAATTCCTATTATAAGGGGGTAATGGCCCAAAATCATTGTCATCATCATCAAAATTTCAATAACCTAAGTTTTGACTTTCGTTATACTCGCCCAAAGTCATATTTGAATTTGTTATACTTTGGGATTCTAAGTATTCACCGAAAGTCATAGGTTTGCGGGCCTTTTGAGAATTATAACAATGATTACCGAAAGAATTGGAATAAGACATGCTTACCCCAAAAATGGCTCAAGTGGCGAATTCCACAAAGTAAGTGCGCGCGGGAAAAATTCGAGCGTTTCTAAGTGCTCAAATGTGGAAGTCCTGCAAAAAGATTAGAAAATAATACAAATAGAAAGAAAATACTATGAAATATTAAATCAAATAAAGTCTAAAACAAACATGTCCCCGGCAACGGCGCCATTTTGATTACGCGCGTGAAATGCATGCTCGTGTAAGGGCACGGTCGTTGTTTTCGTTTCACCACGATAATACAAAAACCTAAATTAGTACTACACTTGCGGGGCAAGTCTAGCGGTAAGTCGGATATCGAAAGATCCACTGGGACGAGATGCTAGAATTTAAGTGATTTAATATTCCTAAATAAAAGTGTAAAATGTGAATTACAAACTAAAACAAAAAGATGCGAAAAAGGGAAATGTTTATCTAGGCAAGGATATTAAAACTAGACTAACAAAGCAAGTAAAACTATAGGTTGCGTCGAATATACCTCCCCCGAGTTAATTTGTATAAAATGGTTACATGGGTCGACGAGTTATTTAGAATGCGTCTCGTTTCGATAGTTAATTGAATCAAGGGTTGTCACACCCCTAAATTCGCATAAAAGCCTAATAAGATTTTGGCGTCAACAAATATCCCGAAAATTACGCGCGAAAGGTCGTAAGCACGGTACATACATGATATTCCCCGTCAAATATCCTAGGCGTTATAACTAGGACAACGCACCCAAAATAGACCCGTAAACGCCATCACCAAAGCAAAACAACGCGTTAACCCAATTGAGTTCCATTCAAACACAACCTAATTTAAATTACCTAGAAAGCATGTTAAAAACGCGGTAATTAAAGCGGTAAAGAAAGGCGATAAATCTATACTAAAAAGCAATAAATGAAAGCATGCAAACCTAATTTAGAAAACATGGAAATTACACTACAAAGCAAGAAATAATAAAATACAACTATATTAATGGAGAGGGAAATATGAAAGTACCAATTAGAAACCCTAAAGGGTGTCAATCCAAGAGAGGGAGAAGAAGAACTCTCAAATCCCCCAAATCCTAACCTAAAACTAGCTAAACTAGTTATATCTGATTATTACAACAAAAAAGTCTTATATAGTAAGTGGGAATTGAATTAGAAAAGGAAAGAGAAAAGAAAAGAAAAACCAAAAATATCTGCTGGAAACAGGGAATCGATCGACCCCTTTGGTCGATCGATCGATCATGAACAAAATATCCAATGTCGAGAAGGAGAGATCGATCGATCAAGGAGGGCAGAACCAAGCAGCCTACTGCATTCCCTTTCTTCCTCTTCTCCTCCTCTTTTGGTTTCATTATTTTTCCCTCCGCTGAAATCGCCGTAACTTCTTCATACAGACTCGGAATTGCGCATCGTTTGCGGCCACGCGAAGCTAGAGAGGAGGACTAAAACTTATGTGTAGATGTTGGGCCAAGTGCCCAAACTTTCAAAAGACTAAAATTCCCTTGAATGTGCGGCTGCGTACGAAAATCGAGCAGAATGCGTCCGAACTTCACACTTAGCATCCAAATACCTATAAAAGCTCAATTAACGCCTGCAAAACATATTAACATAGAAATTCGAGGTTGTCTGGTTAACGAGCATAAATATAGGGAATAAGATATCCGAGGGAGCTAAAATGCGTAGGTTCGGAGGATGAAATACGTAATATTTGCGTATCATCAGTACCCTTGAACATCGTGTCTGACAGAGACAAGACTTTTATATCACGCTTTTGGGAAAGATTTTAGGAGGCTATGGGTACTGAACTGCGATTGAGTACGACATATCACCCACAAACAGATGGACAGACTGAGTACACTAATCGGATGCTGGAGGACGTGTTGTTCATGTGTGTCCTTAACTTTGGAGGGAGTTGGGATACGTATCTTCCACTGGTGGAGTTCGCTTATAATAACTCCTATCAATTTATGATCGGTATGGACCCATTCGAGGTGTTGTACGACAGACCTTGCCGTTCTCCTACTTATTGGCTAAAGATGGGGGACAATAAGTTACTCGGGCCAGAAGTACTTCAGGCGATGTCAGTCAGGGTTGAGATGATCAGGAACCGTATTCGGGTAGCCCAGGACATGCAGAAAAACTATGCCGATGAAAATAGGTTCTTCAGGAAGTTCAACGTTGGGAATCGAGTATTGATGCGGGTGTCCCCTATGAAAGGGGTGATGAGGTTTGGGAAAAAATGAAAATTGGTTGCGCGATACGTAGGACCATTTCTCATTATCGAGAGGATCGGACCGGTGGCATACAGACTTGAGTTTTCGAAGTACTTGCACCGTATTCACGATGTGTTTCACATCTCATCATTGAGGTGGTATCTTAGGGATGAGTTGGCCCACACCCACAATACGATTGAGAAGATTGATTTACAGCCCGACAGTTCATATGAGGAGAGGCCTGTGACTATCCTAGACCGTAGCGAGAGGAAATTGAGGTCAAAGGTAGTTCCACTAGTGAGGGTTCAGTGGGAGCATCATATCGTAGAGGAGTCTACATGGTAGCGAGAGGAGGATATGCGCTAGAAATATCCAGACTTATTCCTAGCAGGTATGGTTTACTTTTCAAATTTCGGGGAAAAATTCCGTTATTAGGGGCGAAGTATGTAAGACCCCGCATTTTTTTATATTAAATATTTATGAGATTAATTATTATTAATGGATTAATTAAATTAAAAAGGTCGAGAAATTTAATTGTTAATTAATCCGAATTTAAAATAATTATTAACTAGCGTGCCAAGGGTTAATACTTACTGATGGAAATCATTGATTATTACTGTGGGTTTACGTAATATGGAATTATATATTTTTTATACGTTGTCGGAGTGCAAAATTCGACAGTTTGATATTTTAAGTCGGGACGCGCGTGTGAGCCGTGTCGGGACTAATTGTATGGGATAAAAAGATAAATTATTTTTGTATAACTCGTATGGTAATTTTGAATGTGCCATTGAGTTCGGAAGGATCGAGATAGTCAAAAAACTCTACCCAAACATTTTATTTGGACTCGGGGTTAATTTTAGGCCTAATCAGTACCTCGTAGGGGTAGTTTTGTCATTTGGATTTTTGGGAAATTAAAATGGACGAAAATTAGATAATCATTATATCAGTTATGGGAGTTCCATTAGGGCTAAGTTACACAAAAATCAAGAGAGAACCAGAGAGGACGAGGGAGAGCAAATCCCAAAGGAGGAAGGCCAATTAATACCACCTTGCACAACCACCACCACCATCGTGTAGATCAAAAAGTGAGGAACGCATTTATACCATCATCACCAGCGAATCGCACATTCAAAATTAAGGCAAGTATTTATTACTTGCTCTCCTTTAGCAATAATCATGCTCATGTTAGTGTAGGTGAATTTGATTATAAATTACGTATGAGATTGGGTGAAAATTGAAGGATTAATTTATGATTATGGACTGATTTGATTAATAGTTTAATTCATTCATGTATGTAGAGGATTAATCATGAAATTAGAAAATTACATCGATGAACAAATCTGTTTTGGTTAGGTTCTCTAATTGAAAATTGGAAAACTAGGGTTCTTATGATCTAAATTTGGGAATTTTGAATTATAATGATGATGGGTGATGATTTACTGATGTTATATTAGTGGAAATCATACATACATGTTAGAAAGTTGATTTAGAATGGTTGATTGGTGATTGGGAATGATCCATAGAGGTTGTAGGTGTTGAAATGGTGAAGAGAACGTATCTGGGTAGGGCTATTTTTTTTTTACAAGCATAGGTCCGGACCGCTTTCTAATAGGCAAGGATCGTTTTTTTATTAATAGGTCCGGACCATTTTTCATTAAAAGGTCCGGATCATTTTTCTTTAAAAGGGTCTGAATCGTTTTTTGGTAAAAGTTCCGGATCGTTTTTTTTAAAAAGGGCTCGGATCATTTCCTTAATAGGTCCGGACCGGCCTGCTGTATTTTCCATAATTGAATTATGAACCTCTTGGACATCCTTCGGTACTTGAAATGCAAGAACTTTAATGAAGTACACTGAGATTTGAAGTGATGATATATTAATACAAGTGTGATTTAAGACTTAGGCACATGTGGGAGGAATGACCCTTAGAAAATTATGAGAGGGAGCATAATCATAATTATTAACACGTCGAAAGTATTAAGTGAAAGTAATAATACAAATAGGACATGACACTTAGTTGTGTGAATACCTAGAGATTATAATAAGTTGTGTGCATACCTATGTATTGATTTACTATGTGTATAGCATACCTACGTTGCTTGCTATCAAGAGGAGGTTTCGCGTAATGGACAGTCTTATCCTGTGTGACCCATTGAGGGGATATTTGATTTGTACCCAGAGCATATGACCTTGGATACGTGCGATCTGTTATGTAGGATAGTTTCGACAGTTGAATGGGAGCGTAGGTATGTGCGTGACCCATTTGGCTGGTGAGTATGCTCATATGCATGACCCATTTGGCTGGTGAGTATGCTCGCCTCCAATATTTATGTTATGAGATTTATAGTTCGTGAGAGACGCCGAACCAATTGTTCCTTTATGCAGTGAGCGATGCATTGAGACACGATAGCAGAGTATGCATTTGCGCCAAGTGGTCCTAACCAAGGGGCGTAGGATTAGTGTGTGTGTGTATATATATATATATATATATATATATATATATATATATATATATATATATATATATATAGAGAGAGAGAGAGAGAGAGAGAAAGAGTGTGTGAGAGATGATACGACTGCATGTGTATATATGTTAATGAATGATTATAATGTGTGAAATCAACAAATATGTAAATATTGGTAAACAACATAACTAAAGAGGGGTAAGGGATTTACTACCAAAATAGTGGATATAAAATACAATTAATTGGATTAAGTTATTTAATAACGTATTGTATGGGCGATACGGGTCTTCTCCTATGGGTTAATATTTGTAGTATATTTCTATGACCTAGTTGGAAATATTATAGATGACTAGGTTAGGTTGGACGTACGCTAGGTGGGCATACTAGTGGAGGGGTGAGAATCTCAAGTGAGAGTTCGTAACTAACATGCACATAATAATTGCATCTTTGCAGTTTTAAATACTTGCTAAAACAAATATTTTTACAAATCGGGCTCTAACCCGTTTCCTGTTATTTCTCCTTTCTTTTGCTATATATATATTATAGCAGGTGTCCAACCACAGGGCCACCACCAGACTTAGACATGTGGATCATTCAATGAGCTGCAACTATTGTGGAAGTTGTAGGATATTGATATTATATGCTCATATCTCTTCATTCCATTCCTAGTTCAGACCTTTCATTTAGGGCATGTGTCGACTACTTCCAGATTAACTATTTTAGGGAATTTATTTTCATTAGCATTTCCTTACTGTTGGATTGAGTATTATGATACTTTGGTTCCAGACTTTGAATTGGAATGTTTTTTCCAGTCTCATTTATTTCAGTATTTGATTCATGTTAAGTATATATTCTTGTGAAATGGAATTGGCTTATATATTAAAACATGGAATTTATTAATGGATTAATTGGGTATAATTAATTTGGGAAAATGTTTTGACACTTAACTTAATTAATTATTAGGTGATTAATAATGAAAATTATTTTCTACAGTGATGCTATGAGTAAACCAACCGGACACTTTGATTTTAATTTAATAAATGACTGATCACCCGGTATTTAATTAGGCGGAGTGTCACAAGTAACTTCCACTTGTGGAGTTCGCGTATAATAACTTATATCAGTTCACCATCGGTATGGCTCCATTTGAGGCATTGTATGGTAGGCCTTGTCTTTCTCCTTTATGTTGGTTAGAGGTGGGGGACAACAAGCTACTTGGATCAGAGGTGATACAAGATACATCTGCCAGGATTGAGATGATTCATAATCGTATTCGGGTAGCTCAGGACAGACAGAAAAGCCATGCCGATGCGAAACGGTTCTTTCGAGAGTTTAGTGTGGGGGACCAAGTATTGTTGTGGGTATCTCCTATGAAGGGAATAATGAGATTTGGGAAGAAAGGGAAACTAGCGCTACGATACGTTGGACCATTACCTATTGTTGAGAGGGTTGGACCGGTTGCTTATAGATTGGAGTTGCCAGAGCACTTGTATAGGATTGGTGATGTGTTCCATATTTCTTCACTGAGGCGATATCTCCGATATAAGTTGGCTTACACTCATGTAGCGTTGGAGGAGATTGATTTGCAACCTAATAGCTCGTATGAGGAGAGACCGGTAGCGATCTTGGACCATAGCGAAAGGCGGTTAAGAAGGCACCATAACATTGAAGAGTCTACTTGGGGCGCGAGGATGAGATGCACGAAAGATACCCGGAGTTATTCGTATCAAGTATGCTTTATTTTTCAAATTTTGGGACGAAATTCCGTTATAAGGGGGGAAGTATGTAATACACCGTAATTTTATGACTTTTAAATTGAGAATAATTAAAAGTTAATGGGCCAAATTATTGTGGATTAATTGGAATTAACTAATTAATAAATTATTTGGTATTAATCCGGATTGAATATTACTGCTGATAAGAGTAATATATTATTGAATATTACTTAATGATATATAAGTAATACGTGAATATGGTAATTATGAATATTATTATGAGGTACAAATACGACAATTATAGAACGTAAGTCGGGATGCTCTTATGAGTCGTGTCGGGGCTAAAGTTGGGTAATAAAATGTAAATTAATTAAATATCATTGGGATGATCATTTCGAGTGCGTCGTTGAGTCCAAAAGGGTCAAAATAGGCATAAAAGTACACCCGGGTGTTCGATTTGGGTCTCGGATCAATTGAAAGATGAAAGGACACCCCGAAGGAGAATTTTAGTCATTTGGCTTGGGATATGAATAGTATCCACATTTTTTGTCTTTTAGCTAGCCTTGGAGACTTTTTATATAAGTGGGTTTACACTATACGTAAGGTTCATTTCATCTATTTTCATTTGCGAGTTCTTTGAGAGAAAGTGAAGAGATGTATTGGGACATGGTAGCAGAGTAATGCAGCACCGCAGTTGTGTCTCGGGGTGCAGTATTGTATATATATATATATATATATATACATATGATGATATCTACTGTGTGACTAAAGTAGAATTTAAAGATAATGATATATGGAATTAATTAAGTATGATAACACTTAATTGAATTGAATTAATAAGGGGCTTATCCATGTTGAGTATAAATGTATACATATGATATTATTACATGTATTACGAAAGTAATACATGGGAACGAATTGGGATATGGTTAGTGGATACACTGGGATGGACTAGTTAGCATGAGACTGTAACTAGTATGGTTTAGAGGTACAATCGGCGTGCACTCTAGATGAGAGGTAAGAATTTCAAGAGAGAGTCCAATAAGCTAACATGTATATAATAACTACTGAATCTAGCATTTATTCACTTGCTGTTTTTAAAACTATTTTCACTTCGGACTCTGACCCGTTTACTTGCACATTTTCCTCTCTCTCTTCTATCCTCTCTCTCTATATATTTATATCAGGTGTCCAGCCACAGGGATGTCAACCATAGAGGATTGGGTCTATTGACGATGTTATGGATGTTTAGACGTTTTCATATTCTCGATTCATACTCTGTAGTAACTGGTCTTTCATTTAGGGCATGTCGCCCAAGAGGATTCTAGTTATTTCCTTTATATCAGAGTCAGATTATATTCTTATGTCAGTTTGGTACATTTGGTATCGTTAGGATTATTGTATTAAGATATTTTACTGGAAAGTTTATTCCAGCTGCATTTAAATTCCATTGTGATGTCTATTCAATTATTATTCATTGTGTGAATGGCTTGTATTAAATGTTTTATGTTATTAAAATGATTTTTTTATGAAATTAAATTGGAAAAGTTTTAACAACCCGCTTACTTGGATATTAGGTGATTAAATATTAAGGCAAAAATATTTTTCAACAGTGATGGTAAGAATGAACCAACTGTATAATCTATTTTAATTGGATATAAGACTGATAACCCGATATTTAATTAAGCGGGTTGTTACAAAAAGATGTCCTGAAACTGTCCCATGTCGCTGTCTCGGTAATGCTGGCAAGGTGAGTGGTCCACCATCGCTCTGCCTGTTCCGTGAGTTGGAAAGTAGACAACTTAACCTTATACCCAGATGGGACGTTGAGAACATCCATGACTCGTGTAACTTCCTCGAGCCATTCTTTCACGGCATCGGGCCCGATTGAACCATTGAAGGTAGGAGGATTTAACCTCCTGAACTCTTTGAGTATGGATGCCACTATGGAGCTTTCGACGGAACCACTGTGGTTACCCCTTTCACGTTGGGATAAAGTGCCAGTCAATAGACATACGACATCTTCCATACGTTTAAGCCCAGTGTTCTCGACTTCAACACTAGTATGCTTGGGAGGCATCCTAAAGGGAATAAGGTGAGTTTAGCACAACGATAAAAAAGGAAATTGTACAAGGGTATAATAATGTGAATTCGTATCGCCACACATGTCGGACCTAATGCTATGATACCAAGTTGTGACGCCCCGAATTGAATTTAGAGTAAATGTCAGACTTAACTCGCATCCAAGTCCGAGGGTCAAGGGGGAGGGGGGAAATTACCTTGATTTATTTAAAAAAACATTTATTAAAATTTTCCATTTATTAAAGAATAACCGTTTAGTATCCAATTATTCAACAATAATTTTAGTCCATCAATTTGAAGAAATCTCATTTAATTATTTTGCAAAAGAGTCCACTAAAATATCATTCAACCACAATTAATAGAAAATGCACTGTATTATTACAAACCAAGGTTCCAAGTTCAAAGTCCAAATTTAAACAGTGCAACTGATACATAATTAAATCTCGAATATCAAATGTCGCCGCTAAGGAATAAGCGGTCATCAGAGCTCTAACAATGTCCGGAACACTCGGGGATCTTACCGATACGAACATTCGCGTCTTACTTGAAGTACCTGTGGGCTTTGAAAATTAGGTATGAGCGGAATGCCCAGTAGGGTAAGAGATACTAAGTAATAATTCTGTACTAAAATACTATACTTATACAATATCTTTTAATATTTCAAGAAAACAATTTATTCAGTTTATGAAAATGAATGCAACTATATGCAATACACCCGAGCTAGGTGCCCAAGCTCACTCTTAAGTCATTTCATGTCTCGTGCCAGAGACTTATTTAATTAAACATTAATGCTTAACAATTCATTGACTTAAGTACCTCTAACTTAAGAATATTCTCATTCTTAATTATTCATCGCAAGATTTATCAATATTTGCCTTGGAGTCTAGCCATCAGTCCTGGACTTCCCGGGTCCACACAGTCGGTCTCTAGTCGCCATATGTTCTTCTGTACAGGCTTTGAGGTCTTTCACCATTAGGGACGTCATGGCCTGCTTAATTCTTGGCATAATCCAAGTATCATTTCTTATATTTTCCACGTATTTCACATTTGTCACATTTCATATATTCCATTATTCTCATCATTTTCCAAGTTCATTATTCTTTTCACTTTCACTTGTGTCACACTTTATTATTTATCACTTCCTTAATTTATTCAATTAAACTCGGCCGAGGAGGCCATAAATGCAACACCGTCTTCAAATATCATCTCTATGAAACTCATTATTTTTATTTAGCAAAAATGTATCATTAATCTTTTTTTATCAAACCCAGTTAATACATTTAATTGCAAAATAAATTATTGACAACATACTATTCAATGTATTTACGACAATACCACTATTATTTGTTTTACGCAAATGTTATCATTTTAAATGGGTTTAAACACACTAATTTCACAAAAGAATAATTTATAACTTCTTAAAGTATATTTCTGATTATTTCCAATATTTTTTTCGTAATTAATTCCAGATTTCATAAACAGACTTTATTTCCATGTAAGTAACTATTATTTCTGAAATTTATAAAATAGGGAATGAAATTTTCATTTTTCTTAAAACATGTTGAAAATAATATATTTAACTTTTAAGCATTTTAATTAGTAAACCCACTGAATACTACAATATTCTACACAAGTATTATAGATTTCTACATAAGAAATCCTTAAAAAATGCCACTAACATGCTCATAATTATGTAGTCTTTTGTCATAATTATTCTTTTAACATTTCATGCCACAACGATTCATCGTAAACTTAATAGCATCAATTATAATTATTTTAATTTCAAGACTAGTTTCTAGCATGAATCATAATTTTCAACAAAGCAAAATAAGCAAAATGGTTCATCACTTTAGCATGAATTTCTTTACTTCTACACAAGATTTTAAGCTTTTAAGAAAGAGTTTATAGGAGAACCCTATTTGGATAATATGGAGGATGAAAATCAAGAAAAGAAGACCAATGTTGCTCCAAGAAATGCTCTAAAAACTCTAATTGTAAGCTCCAAAATATAAGCTATAAGACTTCCTCAAGCTATATACTCCTTAAGTGGTTGTTTTGGGGTGTAAATATGTCACAATATGAAGTTTTGGTGGTTGTTTAGAGAGGGGAAGGAAGAGCTACGAATTTTCACAAGTGTTTGAGAGTTGTGAGAGTGATCAAAATCTGATTGTTTTCTTCTCTCGTCAACCCACATTGTTAATACATTATATAACCCCATAATTCATTAGTTTATTCATTAATTAACTCCAAAATTAAATTATAAGTCGATGTGTATTTTTTCAAAATTTTCTGAGCACTTTTATTTTTTGACGAAAAATAATAATATTTTATTTATTTATTCATGTTTTTTATATTTGATCCCATGGCACTCTTAGGCCTATTTTTAGCATCCCAAAAATATGGTCAAATTATTTTTAATCTCAATAAAACGTCTTACAAAAATCGCGCAAGTTGCAATTTACGTGTCGGTACTATTCATGTCACAATTCTACAACTTATATTACGTCTAACCAATATTTGTTCAGACAATTCTGATAGTTATAGAATAATACGGGGAATACGACTAAATAATCATACAGACTCGCGCAACGTGAAAATATAGCGCAACAAATTAATATTACCGAACAATTCGATTACAACAGGATGATAAGTATTACAAATGTGATGCCTTGCAATGATATTTTTTGGGGGTATATAAATTTGAATGTAAACGTAATTTTTAGCCATTAAGGAGGCCTTGATGAATTGTAACCATGGTTTAAAATTCCTAAAATAACCCTTATTTAAACGGACTTTATTAACTTTTGTCGATTTTTTTGGATGACATTGCAAATTGCAATAAATATTTTTCTTCAATTTGTTGAAATTAAAGCTTCATGAATCAGAGTGATAAGCCGATCAAACTTAATGGGACTAAGAGGTAATTAACTAAAGGAAAATCTATTAATACTATGTTTTCGTAATGATAACAATCTTTCTCTTATTTATACTGTTACATCGAAATACCTTTGTTGATATTAAGAATATTAAAAGACCGACTAAAGTGATGAATGTGACTAAACTAACCATCGATAATCCATTTATTTACTATCCCCCCCCCCTTTCTCTTCCCCCTTCTCTCTCTCCATATATACACACACACACACACACGTTTCATAAAAAAATGTTTATGCATATATAGTTTTGTATATATGCATGCATATACTTATACGAAGTATCGCCTTAATATATATTTTTATTCAAAAACACTATATTTTTTAAGGGCTTATGCTTGGAGCATTAATTTTGTGACTTTATTGAATTAAATTCTAAATCGTGCCTACAGCGCTTCTTTCTTATTACTACAATTTATGACATATGAGCTTGTGTAAAAAATCAAAATTGAACCGAGTTTGCCGACATCCAAAGTGACGGTTTAATCTCACCTTTTTACCATCATTTTGGTTTTTAAACAAAAGACCTTGTCACATTATTCCAAAAACCAGAGCGAAACGCCTAGTTGATATTGTTTTTTTGCTATGGTTTAGAAAAATTACATCGACATTATTTTCTATGTACTTTTTTCTCTCAATAAACTAACGTTAATGAAGAAATGAAAAATAAAACAAATAATTTTCGGACTTCTCATTTCTAAGATTACCACATCAACAAATTTCTTTAACTTTTTTTTTCTGGTAAAAATGTTTTTCTATTATCAATCTCTCTTCGTTTTTCACATTTACGCGCGCGCGACCGCACATAGATTCCGCATGCGAGAAAGAGTATCGTGTCATGCCCACACTCAACTCAAGTAATACATAACACATTTGCACATGAATTATAACGTCTTTATAACAAACGATGCGTGAGACTCATATATCATCCGTGCTGCACTTGTGCATTTTTTTTATTAGTGTTGAGCATGGACACTTGATACCACCGTAATACTCTCTCCGCACACGCAAAAGAAAACACATAAGCAAAAGCAAAAAGGTTGGGGTAAGTGTGCAAATAGACTGAAAATACAAGTGCCAAAACCCCAAAACGAGCCCACTCATTCGTTTCCTCCATTTGTGCATGGTTCTATCCATATATATTTGAACTAAAAATTCCCTAATTTCCTCGTTTTCTCCTCTCTCTCCCCACTTTCCCCTCAAAATCACCCTTTGCCATCCACACACTCTCTCTCTAAAATCCCCACCAAAATACAACACTCTTTACCCCTCCCTCATCTCACCAGACCCTAAAGAGTAAATTATTTTAACCTAGTGGTATTACGGAGTAAATTATTTTAACTTAAAGAACTTAGTTGATATTATTTTTTTGCTATAATCCACTGTAAATTCAATTGACACTATTTGTTACCTATTGTGTAATTTTTCCAATAAAGTAATATGTATGAAGAAATGAAGAAGAAAACAAATAATATTTGGATATACAATCTATAAGCTAACAATACCAAAATTGTTGTACGACCTCTTTGTTGCAAGCAATTCTTCTCTATCTCTAATCTCCTTCACGTACACGCGCTCACAAAGTGAAGAGTGAGAATACTGTGTCTTTGATACATGAGTATACACACGCGCGCGTGCACACACACACATATATATATTCAAAATTATTAATGAAATGACACATTTACACACACTATCTCAATAGTAAATAACACGTGAGACCCATATCACATCTGTATTGTATTTGTATTGTTTTATTATTACGGTCACAAAATAAGTAAGAAAATACTATGCAACCCAACTAAACTAATCACCTTCACACACCAAGCGATTTGTTTGAGAATGTATTAATGAATATATTTAGTTGGTCCAAGTGGAGAAAAAATACGAGTCACTTAGGGCACCACATGGTCATGCTCAACACTAATAGTGGCAAAATGGTCTCCAGATAATAAATCAACTCATATTATTCCATCACTTAAATACGAGACCCACATTTAAAAGCCATAAGCCAAACATAAGGCCCATATTTAAAAGTTATGAGCCAAATATGAAGTCCATTAACAAAAAACACGAGTCAAAATATATAAACCATCTTTAAAAGTTATGAGTAAAATATATATATATTTTTACATTTATATGGAATTTTAATACTTAGAAAGAAAAAAATGAGTTAGCCCAGCCAATATTTGACCCGCCTGTATTTGGCGTAGTCATAGTTTTGACATTACAACTCAACACAAATAAAGACATGACACGTTTGCTTATATAAAAATATTGTCGTTGTTGTTATGAGTCAAAATCTAGACTCCATCTTTAAAAGTTATGATCAAAATATATATTTTTTAACATTTATTTGGAATTGTAATACTCACTTAGTAAGAAAAAATGGATTTCCACCCATATTTGACCGACCCGTATTTATCTTAGTCCATAGTTTTGCCACTACTACTCAACACAAATAAAGGCACGACACATTTGCACATGTAAAAATATTGTCGATATTATTGAGCACGGACACACGGTGCCTTAAACGGATGATACGTTTTCTCGGTTCTTGTCGCTTCACTAACATTAAAAAAGAAGCAAAACCCAAAAGTTTGGGGTGAATATGAAAATAGGTTGAAAATACAAGGGCCAAAACCCCAAAACGACCCATAATTATTCGTTTTTCCCACATGCGTATGGTTCCCTCCATATCTCCCCAAACAAAAAATTCCCTCCTTCCCTCGTTTTCTCCTCTCTCTCTCCACTTTCCCCTCAACCCTCCCTTTTCCCCATCTCCACTTTCTCTCTCTAAAATCCCCACCACAATAAAACACTCTCACCAAACCCTCACATATTCACAAACTTTTTGTCGATCACTATAAATTTTAGAATCGAGCTCCAAATGAAGCGGCAACTGGCGTTTTCGTCAATGAAACCTCCGTTTGTTCCGGCGGAGGATTATCACCGATTCTCATCTGGCGGTGACGTTGGCAGAATCAATCAAGAAGCTGATGCTATTGTTGTTAAATCTCCAGTGAGTTTTCTAAATCTCATCTTGTTGTTTTCCTTTTAGGTTTATTATATCGTAGTTAATTGTGCAAGTTAGTATTGAATGCAATTAGCATGTGATTATGTATGAGATGATTGTGATGTAGCTTTATGAAATGATTGTTGATTTTAGGATTGTTGTTATTTTGTGGAAATATGTTGTGGTTTGGCCAACCGTGCTATTTAGTATTGACTGTAATTAGAATGTGATTAGCTCGAGGTGATTGTCATTTAACTTTATTAAAGAGATTTTGTTCAACGTTGGGAGAATCACCGTCATTGAGTACGGCCCTATTTGGTTGCGCAAATTGTTTAATTATGTAATTGGTTCATTGTGACTTAGTGAATTGCAAATGAGTTTAAATCTAATTTTACGCGATGTTTGGTAATCTGTTAAGGTGTTAAGGTTTAATCAGGAAAAAGTTAAAAATGAATGAAAATTGAGGGAGTTTAATAAGAAAAAGTTAAAGACGAATGGAAATTGAGAGAGAGAGAGAGAGAGAGAGAGAGAGAGCTAGCTTATGGATAGGGATGAAAATATGTAAACTGCTTCTATTTCAAACGGATGCATTTCACGTTTTTGGTGAAATGCTGCAATTTCAGATTATACACATGAGCTAAAATTGGTCAATTAATGAATCATTTAACTAATAAAACCAAACACAATTAATAGTTCAATTTATAAATGGACCAATTTACAATTTCGGAACAACCAAACGAGGCCTAAGAAGCTGTAGCTATTTTTATAGTTAAATCTCTTGTGAGTTTTAATCGCATTTTGTTTATTTGGCCTAGTTTGGTTGCGCAAATTGTTTAATTATCTAAATTGGTTCATTGTGAATTAGTGAACTGTAAACAAGTGGATTTGAAATGAGTTTAAATCTAATTTTAAACAGTGTTTGGTAATCTAAATTGATGTTAAGGTGCAATCAGAAATAAAGTTAAAAATGAATTGAAAGAGAGATGGGGGACTGGATTAGGGAGATAGGAGTTATTTCAAAATAGATGTATTTAACATTTTTTGTGAAATGCTCCAATTTTAGATTTTACACATGAGTTAAGATGGGACAATTAATTAATTATTTCATTAATGAAACCAAACACAATTAATGGGCAAATTTGAAAATTGACCAATTTATAAATGAGCTAATTTACAATTTTGGTTAACCAAATGGGGCCTTTAGGTTTTGGTTAATCGTGTTTTTTAGTGTTGATTGTAATTAGAATGTGATTAACTTGAGGTGATTGTGATTCGACTTTATGAGATTTTGATCAATATTGGGAGGATGAACGTCATTGATCAAGAAGCTGAAGTTATTATTGTAGCTGAATCTCCAATGAGTTTTAATCTCATTTTATTCATTTTAGGCTTTTAGTTAATTGTGCTATTTAGTATTAAATGTAATTAGAATCTGATTAGCTGTGACTATAACTTTGTGAGATAGTTTTATATTGATTCTTATATATAAGATTTTGTTTATTTGAAGTTTGTTATTATGTGGATTTCTGTTATGTTTTGGTTATTTGTGCTATTTATTATTGAGTATAAATAGTATGTGATTAGATTTGAGGCGATTGTGATTCAACTTTTACGAGATTTTGTTCGATGTTGAAAGAATTGACGCAGTTGATCAAGAAGCTGAAGCTATTGTAGTTAAATCTCTAGTGAGTTTAATATCATTTTATTCATTTTAGGTTTTTGGTTAATTGTGCTATTTAGTATTGGCTCTAATTAGAATGTGATTAGCTACTAGGTGATTGTGATTTAACGTTATAAGATTTTGTTCAATATCTTTTATCCATTTGGAGCAATGTTCTTTTTCATGGGTATGTGAAGTTGTTCTTTCTTTATTGATTATATGCAATTGAAGGTATTCTTCACCATTTTTTTTATCTCTTATGATCTAGAGATTTATTTGTTATTGCTTCGTTAATTTTTTGGTGTCTAATTAATAGCTTTTTGTATGCTACTTTTTAGATATCCTATCTGTTACTCTATTTGTGGCCTAATTTTAGTTATTCGTTAGTCCATAACCGTTGATGTTATTGCTACTTTAGTGAACGATGTCTGGCAGAAAAAAAGAGCACTTCATCTAATACGATGAACAAACATTCTCCCCCACAAAAGTTACAACACAGTTACTTAATGACCGAAATTTTTCTTCGTGGACCAGATCATTCCATTTATGTTGCGGCGCCAAAGAAAAAATTGTTTGGCTTCTTGGGAAAACATCAAAGGAATCTGATCCAAACTTTAGTCAATGGTTTGTCACCAACTGTACTATTATGGGATGGGTTTTCAACTCTATGGAGTCGAAAGTTTATAAGATTTTTCAGTATTATGAGTTCGTTCTTCACCTATGGAAGGCTATGAGTGGTATATACCCTCATTCACACAATGCAGTTCGGGTATTTAAACTCTTTATGAGGAGATATGTCATGCAGTTCAAGACAATGACTCAATATTAACTTATTATAATTATTTGACTCAGAGCTAGGAGTATGCTTAATATTGCCCCTTAGCTGCTATAGCAGGTCTTACCCCACGTGCTGCAGATTTTTTTATGGTTTGAGAAGAATAACATAAGGTTTACCAATTTTTGATGGATTTCAGAGCTGATTTTGAGCTTCTTTCGACATAAATTTTGAACAATTCACCCATTCCTCCACTTGGTGAAGTAGTGTATGCACTGGTTAAGCAGCATGAGCGGCGCCTTAAGCTCACGTCCTCATATGCTGTGATTTTTGAGTCTACTTCTATAGCTGATCAAATGACTTTCATAGCCAATATAAAAAAAATATTTTTAGAGCTCTTCTCTTGCTCTGTCTTGGGGCAAATGCCTGAAATGAAGAAACTAATATGTGAACATGGCGGAGAAGGGCATGCAAAAATTACCCATGCAAAAGTTACCTGCTGAAAATTGTTTCCAGATTTAAGGAACAAGAAAGGAAAACCTCGTATAGTCGCTATTGCTGGTGTTCCTACTGATTCTCATTACTCCACTCCTAATGATTTGAATGTCAGGATTGAGCAGGCCGCTAGTTTTAAGATGGATCGGATTCTTCATCTGTTGAGTAATTGACAAACTTTGCTTTTGAGCCTTTTTTATAACGACATTCATCGCAGGTATTCCTCGAGTATACCATGTTCACACAACTAACACTCCATCTACTTGGGTTATAGAGTTTGGAGCTACTGAAGAATCCTTTTTACTTCACTTGCTCAACCCTTCCATAAACATGTTCACTTTGTTGATGGGACTTCTACTCTCATTCTCAGCAAAGGAGATATATGACTCTTTACAGACATAACTTTACGCTCGATTTTACTTGTACCCAATCTTGCTATGGACGTGTTATCTGTTAACCTTTAACAAGAAGTCTTAGTTGTGCTATTGTTTTCTTGTCTGATTGGTGTTATCTTCACGACCTACGTACAAGGAGGATTTTTGGCAATGTATATGAGCGCGACGGGCTTTACTATTTTAGGGATCCTCCAGTTCCACCAGATTTACCTTCCGTTTCTACTTTTCACGCTAATGTGTTATTTGATTTAAGCTGTTATGTGTTTTCTTCGAAGACATTACGGTTGTGGCATTATTGTTTGGGACATGTCAATTTTCAATATCTATGTCGGCTGTTCCTTGACTTAATTATGGCTTGCAGTTCTTCAAAATTTCAATATGTTTTTTGCTAATTATCTAAGCATACTCAAAATGCATACATCCCTCGCATGCATTTTACTCCTTGTGCTTTTGACTTAATACACTGATGTTTAGGGTCTTTCGCCTATTACAACTTTTTCCGCTCGTTGATATTATGTCAGTTTTATATTTGACTATTCAATGTGTACCTGGATTTATCAGCTCCGTAAAAAATCTGATGTCCTACTTAATTCTTACAATTTATGAAAACTCAATTTAGCGTTGTTGTTAAAGGGATTCAGTCAAATAATGATAAATAGTACATCTCAAATAAACTTGTCTCTCGTCTTCCTTAACAGGGTATTCTTTATCAACTTATTTGCCCATATACTCCTGAATAAAATGGGGTTGCTGAATGAAAAAACAGAAATCTTATGAAGGTAGTCCGTTGTCAATTGAGGGCATGGTTCAAAGTCTCAGTATCGGTCCCGGTATTAGACATTCGATTTTCAACTCGGTCGTGGTATCGGTCGCGGTATCGTGCGATACGCAAAGATATGCTATTTAGAGAGCGCAAAAAGTTCCGAAAAAAATATAGAAAATTTTAAAAAAATAAGATTAACAATGTGGACCGATCAAATACTTCCAAAACCATCCTTTAATATGCATTGCATTGTACAATTGGTTATACTGAAGCGCGACGTCAGATTTAATTTTCATAATACCATTATTTTTTAGCATTCTAAACATTATTTGTACATAAGTTTTATAAAATTTGAATAAGATATTTATTTTAGGAATTTTTAGAATTACCAAACATTATTTGAACATTATTTGTACAAAACATTATTTTAAACATTTTTTTAAAGAGACAACATTATTTGTAGGTGAGTTGTAAATATTTTTTAGCATTTCTTTTTTTATTTTGTACATAAAAAAGAACTTTTAAACATAAGTGAGTTGTAAATATTTTTTATTTTGTACAAAAAAATTAATTTACAAACACATATTCCCTCTAAACATTTTTTTGGTACAAAAAAAAGACTTTACTCACATATTTTGTTTATATAAAAAAAAAACTTTACTCATGTACCAAAAAAATTAATTTACAAACATATATTTTCTTTACTCAAATGAAAAATGTACAACAAATGTAAAACACAAATATAAGAGCAGTTAACTTTCAATTATTTTTTGTACAAAAAAAATACTTTTATTTGTTACAAAAAAATGAACTTATATACACAAGTGTTGTAAACATTTTTTATTTTGTAAAAAAAAAAAATCATATTTTTACAAAATGGTTAAATTTTATTTAAAAAAAAAAATGAACTTGAAAACACAATTGGGTTATAGACATTTATTTTGTACAAAAGATGAACTTTTAGAGATAAGTGAGATGTAAAGAAACCTTAAACCATGTACGAAATATTTATTTCTGAAAAGTACAGCTGTCTGCATCATAGAGAACATAAAAAGTACAGGACAACTATTATGTAAAGACATACTCTTATCTCAATGAAATTTTATTAAACCCATAAAACCTTGACAGCTCAGTTGACCAAATAAACCAATTTAAAACAAAACCCTCTACGCTCTATTGGAGTAAAAAACCAACATCTTTAACTGGGTTTTTCCTCAAATCCGGCACAACAACATCATCCCATTACGAAGGAATTTGTGTTCAGAGATTCCAGAAGGTGAAAAACTTTCTCCTTCCTCTTTTTTCAGGTAACTTTCTTCTTCCTAATCTGTGAGTTAACTATCTTTTCAGTCAACTTTCTCAACCAAACAAGGCTTTTCATCTCGCTGAGATATCTCCCGATGCGCCGATATAACACCGAGTTCTACCTGATGCGCCGAAATATCGGCTAGATGTCCCGATCCGATGAGATATAGACCTTTTTTTGACTCGCGTCTCGTAATAGGTGCGCCGGCCAGCGATTCCGAGTCAACTCTGCTGATTCCGAGTTGACTTGGGCGCTACTTTAAACCATGATTGAGGGGGATGGAAGTTCCTTGATCTTATTTGCACTTAGTTGTTTTAATGGTTGCTTATCTTCTGAGTTGTGCTCCTCGCCAGGTTATTCAAAACAAAGCTTCGTTACAGGTTATTTATCCTAATAAGATTCTTTTTCCTGTAATTCTGCATGTGTTTGGTTTTACATGAATTGTTCATAATAAATTTCCTACTCGCACTAAGCTCGTGATAAAGCTATTTGATGTATTTTTGTAGGATACTTTAATATGTTCAAATGTTACCGTTGTTATGATTCTATTACACATTCTATGCATCATACTTCGGATGTCACTTTTAATGAAAATGTGTCATTTTTTGGCAACTCTAATTTTGTCAATCCTTCCACTTCACCTCCCGAAGACTCACATATCGTTTACCTTGTCTTTATCCTTGATTCAACCGTCCTTGATTCTATTGTCTCTCCAGCTAATCAACCTCTATACAAGTCTATTCCTGTCGCCCGCGCTCACATATCTCTCTTGTTATTATTTCGACCTCTCCAGATAAATTGATAACATTTCTTGTTCAATTAAATATGTTGAGTCCGTTGTTGAGACCACTAATGAGCCTGCAGATGATGAGCTTGTTGCTATAAACCCTGAGCCTTGGTACCCTCTCGGGAGGTAGAAGGCCTATTCGATATAGTCATATTTGTTTTACACAACAACCTAAGGGTCTATCAGGTTCTTATCGAACTTTTGTTACGGCCAATTCATTTACTCGTATCCGAAAGACTTTTTTTGAAGCTTTATACTCACACTAGGTCGATGTTATACAATGTGAGATGGATGATGCTTTACAACGTAATCATACATGAGATATGGTTTCCTTACCTAAATGGGTTAAGACAATTGGATGCATGGTTCAAAGTCTCGGTATCGGCCATCCGATTTTCAACTCGGTCGCGGTATCGGGCGATACACAAAGATACGCTATTTAGAGAACGCAAGAAATTTTGAAAAAAATCTAGAAATTTAAAAAAAAATAAGATCAACAATGTGGACCAATCAGACAAGTTCAAAACTATCATTTAATATGCATAACATTGTACAATTGATTATACTGACGCGATGCGAACTTGTTAGATTCAATATTCCATTATAAATCAATGTTTTTTTTTCACAGATGATACAAATTTTATGTTTTTACGATGTTATTTTTGTAGTAAGAGGATAGTAAGAGGATAAAAATGTTTTTTTTACAAAGAGGATACGACTATTATATTCTTAGTATTATTTTTAGTAAGTGGATACAAATGTGTTTTTTTAGCATGTTATATTTTTTCAAAAAGGATACAAATGTTTCTTTTTTAGTATTGTTAGTTTTTTACAAAGATGATTCAAATATTAATTTTGACAAAACACTACACTTTTTTTACAATCATTTTTTAAAATTTTTTACAAAACGTTTCACTAATTTCTTACCAAAAACAATTGCCCTTTTTTAAATCTTATTTGTACAAAACATAAGATATTTGTACAAGGCAATTGCCATTTTTAGGAATTTTTCACAACAAAATATTAATAACTCTTAAATATTTGTACAAAATTAACAATGGTTAAAAGCGTGTGGGAACAAAATATTAATTACTCTTAAAAGCATGTGACAAAATTAACAATGGTTAAAAACTGTAAACTTTTAGTTGTCTTGACGAAACAAATGTTATTTTTTTAGTATATAATTTTTTTACAAAGAGGATACAAATATTATTTTTTTAGTAAGAAGATGTAAATGTTTCCTTTTTTTTTTTTACAAAAATGAAACAAATGTTATTTTTTTTAACAAAAGAGGATAGAAATATTTTATTTTTAGTAAGATGATACAAATGTAATTTTTGCCCAAAGAGAATACAAATGTTATTTTTTTAAGGCCATATAATTTATAATATTTTTTTAAGGAAACAAATGTTAAGGTAATATAATTTTTAAAGTGATAAATTTTTTAAGGAACGAAATTTTAAGGTAATGACCAAACGTGTGCCCCATATAATTAATACACTTAATACTTAACCCACGTGCCTCACATACAACTTAACCCACAACTAAATAACCCTATTGTTCTTTCTCTTGCCGAAACCCCTGGCAAACTTTAGCAGGTGAATGGGTTTAGAGCAAACCCTAGCAAGCGATATTCCTTTCTTCTTCTTTTCTTTATATTTCACCTGTACGTTTCTTTTCTGTCTATCATGCTCATACGTTCATCTTTATACCTTTTTTTTTCTTACTTCAAATATCAAAGTCGCGGCCGATTTCTTCTCATCTCGTTAGTCTCGGTCGAGATATCGGCGTTACAACTCGGAATCGCCGATAACTCGGCGATATACAACGATACATGTTATTTTTTGATTGGCCTCTCGGAATCGGAACAGTGCCTTGCGATTTCGAGTCAACTCGGCCGATATCGAGTTGACTCGGTCGAGACTTTGAACCATGGTTGGATGTAAGTGGGTATATACTCCCAAGTTCTTAGCTAATGGGATAATGAATATGTATAAGACTCGACTTTTTGCAAAGGGCTTTACTCATATTTCGGGGAATGATTTTAGTGCTAGATTTGCTCCTGTTGCTGAACTCATCATTGTTCACTTATTGATCTCTTTAGCTATTTCGTTCTCTTAGCAGCTTCACCAGCTTGATGTAGCAAATGCTTTTCTTCATGGTGACCTTGACAAGGTCATCCATATGGATCCTCCACCCGATTTTTGTGGTGAGGGGGAATATGCTGGAAAAGTCTGTCGTCTCCAAAAATCTCTGTATGGACTGAAGCAGTCACCACAGACCTGATTCTTTAGATTCAGTGAGGTTGTCATTGGATTTGGATTTGGATTTACTAGTTGCCATTCTGATCATACTTTCTTCATCTGGGAAAAGTGTGATTTTCCTTGTATATGCTGTTGATATTATTATTACTATAGATGATTTTATTGGAATTATACATGTTAAGACTGATTTGGGAAAGGTATTTGATGTGAAATATCTTGGTTAACTTTGGTACTTTTTGGAAATTGAAGTAGCCAGGTCTCATAATGTGATTTCTCTCTCATAACGAAAGTATGTTATGGACTTTCTTGAGGAGACTGGAATGGTTGGGTGTAAAACAACTTCATCTCCTATGATTCTTAATCTGAAGCTTGTTGCTGACACTGGTGAGCCTCTAAAGGATCCATCTATGTATCAACGTTTGGTGGGTCCTCTCATTTCTTAGCCAATAGCTGATCGAATATATCGTTTGCTGTTGGGTGAATTACTTAGTTTGTGCATTAATTCTTGATTTTGTGTATTATATTTTATGATATCTTAAGTCTTCCTCTAGGCCTGGGTTATCTTATACAGCAGGACCACAACCTTGAGGATTAAAGAGCTACACTAATTCAAATTATGAAGGAGCTTGTGATGATTGCTCCACTACGGGCTTTTGTACTTTTCGTGGGAGTCATCTCAGTTTTTTTTCCGTTCTTCTGCATATAAAGCCCCTGTGAGATTATATGGCTTCGTTCTCTTCTTGTGGAGTTAGGATTGGTTTCTTCTGTTCTACATTGTGACAATAAATTAACTATTCAACTTGCTTTTGATTCAGTTCTTCAAAAGAGGACACAACATATAAAGATATATGTTCATTTCCTTGGAGAAAGTTTGTCATGAGATCCCCATCCCGTTGTTTTTTCTTCAGGAGAACAGGTTGCAAGTATTCTTACCAAGCTTGTTAGTCCTTCTCTAATTCATACTTTTATTAGCAAACTTGACTTGATTGATATCTACACACCAGTTTGAGGGGGAGTGTTGTAATAACTTAATGAATAAAAGGCTACTCTAGTCATTTAAATCATTAAGTTACTTAAAGTCTAAGTCTTGTAATAACTTAGTCATGTATTTTTGTCATTTAGTTATTAGATTGTTTAGTGGCCAAGTCTTATAATGCCTATATAAAAGTCTCTCTTGTAACACAAGTGTCACACCTTTCTTTCTAATACCAACAATCTTCATTCTTTATTTATGGTCCCATTAACTTAAACCACAATAATTTGTGTCTCCTTTATTTATATAAATAGGTACTAAAACACTCTTTCTCCATTCATCAGGCATCCTATTAGTCATTATAATTTTATTAAATAATTTTGTTAGTCAAGACACTCCTTCCTCCCCTAAATACTTCAAAACCTCAATAGTATCTGCTCCCAAAGCCTTATCTGCTTTCATTTTTGTAGAGAAATCCTAACATTTGTTATTCTAAACACCCCAGTGACAAGAGAAATCAAAGCTTTTCCTTGGAACCCTAAAAGAAGTGCTCTCTTACAAGAGTCGCCAAATGTAATAGAGCACTTCTTTTTAAGTTGCAAGGAAACGCTATGATTTCTCTTGTCACCTTGGTGTTTATAGTAAAACTGAGGCGTAACTCGTATTAATAGTGATGGAAAAATATACTTTGCAAGGATGATGATAGGCAATGTTTAAACAGGCGGTTGAGGCTTACCCTCGATGCGAGGCGAGCAAAAAATGTCTCGAGGCTTAAGCCTCGGGGTTGAATTTAAGGCTTACGCCTCGATGCGCCTCACGCCTTTTTGCTGAGGCGCAGGGAAAAACAAACTTTTTTTCTTCTTCCATCACGAAGTCTGTTTTTTTACATGTTAAAGTTCTTCATTTTTCTAAAATTTCACTCAACTTAAAAAAAATGTTATTTAATCTACTAACTCTTATTCTTTGTTTCTTTTTTTTGTTCTAAAATTGGACTTAACTTATACTATTTACGATTGTAACTTGAAAGAAATTTAAAAAAAATAACCAATATGTGAATTAAACTTAAAAAATTGATTTTGTCAATTTGATTTTGCATTGATTAATTATTGTCATATTATAAAATAACCAATGTGAATGAAACTAAAAAAAATGATTTGGTCAATTTGATTTTGCATTGATTAATTTTTTGTCATATTATAAAATTAACAATATGTAAAAAGTCATCTCGGTGGAACAAAAAAATGTTTAACTATGTGAGATTGTACTCAAAGATGTTTTTTTTGCTGTCTTATTTTATTTCTTTGTTAATTTTTGTGTGGTTTTATTAGTATTTTTTTAATATTTTTTTTTTGGTGAGGCTTACGCCTCAATATGCCTTGAGGCTTACGCCTCGCTTCGCTGAAGTCAAAACGCCTCGCCTTAGCTCGCGCCTTTTTAAATATTAATGATAGGTGAGCTCAACAATGAGGGAAAATATAAACGACAGTGAAAATCAACTGTAAGAACACAACAAATAACGTGGTTCACTCAACTTTGGCTACATCCACAGGAGCTCGAGTTTTATTTCACTTAGAGAATGAAACTCAACGTTTACAAACACTCAATCTCAATAATAAAACTTCTCTCAAAGTGTATACAATGTTAACTCTCAGAATCTCTTCAAGCCTGATGAAGTTTCTTCTTTTGTGTTTCTCTCGTGTGTCCTGTCACAAGTATTGTCTTCTCTCCCTATCTCCAATGGATTAATGCAACGTATATAGTTTCAGCCTTAACTTATGGATTCTTGAGTGTTTCTTTCCCTTTTGGAATCTTCTGTTGACAAACCATTATTAGCAGATTGATGGAGAACAAACTCATTAGGCATGGTTTAAAGTCTGCCTTAAAACATGGAGAAAATATTACTTAAACTATAAGTATTCCAATTCTAGCATGTGGTTCAGGCGCACTGCCCAATATATAATGAAAAGTTTGCTCGCTTGGGATCATATACAAAAGGAATATTGCTTTGTGTCAGTGCTCTCAACGTCAGCACCTTTTACGGCTCATCAATACTTTAATCGAGCAAGCTGATGGTTGCTCGCAACATGCTCAATCGGGCAATGTGCTAGATCGTGTAAAGCTGTTTTGCAACGTGTTCGCTCCCTGTATTTTCGAAAGCAATTTCTTTGGGGACCTTCTTAGCCAGGTTTCTCGAAGGAGCATAGGAGCTTCCTCGATTTTGCCGGACTTGGTCTTTCATGTGTTCTGAGTAACCTTCTCCATATAACATAACTCATATTTTCTTTAGTAAACATTGTTAGATTCAACTTGTTTTATTTAGCAAATTCCCTCAATCTTCGAATGAACTTCCATTTGGCTTGCTGGTGTTATTACTCTCTTGGTGAGGTAATTTATCTCCGAGTAGGGAGTTTTACAAATAAGTCCCTCCTACATTTGCCCCCTCGTAGAGAAAGTTGTGTAAACAAGAAGTTTCTGTGCAAAACACCTTATTTAGATGAACCATAAAATACCTTGAATGGACAAATCCAATAGTTGAAGTACCTCAAATCGAAGCAGTTGATTCCTATACAAAGTGCTTTCCTATGGAGAACTTTATTTGGGAATATTTTAAATTGCTAAACCTGAAACCAAGGAATCTTAAATCAAAGAACATTGTCTGTATACTTGTCAATCTAAATCCACTTGCCTCATACGTGTGTCAATCGTTCATTTACGTATCTTTGATATTAAATGCTAAGACTATTTTCTGACATCACTGTCACTTTTTGCCACGTGTAGCCACGAGATGATTTCTGGGATATTGGGTTACGTAACCATCATTTTGCTCCCAATTTCAAACGGTCGCGTGGAGTAGTGAACCGTCGAAAGCCTTTTTTAAATGGCTATTTTATTCAAACCTTATAAAAAACTCTCATATTTCATTTTTCCAAGACCTTCGAACTCGTTTACCGCTACTAAAACTCAAACTTCCAAGCATTCTAGAGAGAGAAAGTGTTCTTTACAGCTTGAATCTTCGCTTGAATCTTCGCTTGATCCTCATTCTTAGCGATCGTCTTCCTTTATAGCCATCTTTACAATGTTTTCGTCACTTTTCTTCTTGTAATACTCTTTTTAGTGCAATAATGGTGACATCGAGCAAAGCTATGGAGGATTCCGGTAAGAACACCACCGGAGCTCCGATATCAGAAATAACTAAGAGGGAGGCTCTGTACAATTGCTACCGTCGCGCTCCAATCTTTAAAGACAAAGATGAATTTTGAACTTTGGCTAAGATTTTCACCACCACTGTTACGTTTAGAATGAATCCCATTCCTGTTGGTACAGATGATGCTTTAGCTGGTTTAGAGAGATGCCACCCAACTGATGATTTTAAGGTCCATCGCAAACAAGTTGCTCCTGAAGTTCCAACTGAGAAAAAAGAAAGGATCTCAAACTGATGTGTATATTTAACGAAAGAAACATTTGAGGAAGAAATTAAGTCAGGCACGCGTAATCACAACTCCAACTCCTTCTCCACAAGGTTCCTCTGAGCAAACCTTAATTGGTGAACCAAGTAATGCTGTGGAGGTTGTACCCACGCATGATGCTCTATCTGATCAACCTTAGCAAACTGCATAAGTAATTCTTTTCTCTAAGTGTGGAATTGTCATTAGTATAAGAAAATTATCTTATAACGTGTAGATTTTTTTTGTTTCAAGCTGTAGGATGTTCCTTTGTCTCCAATTGATGTTGTAAACATTGATGTCAATCCTCCTTCGAGGGAACAACCAAGTCCAAATGTTGAATAAACTGTAGTTGTTCCTCCCTCATTGTCCCGTTCTTCAATGATTGCGCTTATATATTCTTGAAGGACTCCTCCCAGACGTGTTGCTGAGGTGGCACACTAATTGCCAATGGAAAAGGAAGCAGTAAGAGGCTCTAGTGTTTTTGTTGAATCATCAACTCCTTCATTTTCAATGAAGTTACCACTTGCTGTGGTTCCTCCCATTAACACTTTTGAGGTATGTTGGCTTTGTCTTGATTACTTTTACACAACCTCAGTAAGTATAAATTAGCAAGTCTTGATTGAATTTTTTGTAATCGTAGGTGAATGTGCCATCACCATCCGTGCTTCCTCTCGATGAGCTTGCTCTTGTCCGTGAAACCATCGTTGAGGCAATTGCCTTTAGAAACACAAATGTTATTCTCTGTATTTTCAAAGGCATGAACTTTATTTGTGATCTTCTTCGATCTTGTGGTATTTCATCTTGTTAGGGGTGAAGAAAGATAGCATTTAGCTCCTCCGGTTGAGGTTCCTCTGATTTTGGTGGCGGATGCTCCTTCGATAAGAGAGATTGAGCTTCCTCTGGTAGAGCCAACTTCCTTGGTTCATGAGGCCATTGCTACGGTTGAATCTCAAGCGCCGTTTGGGAATGTGGCACTTCAAGCTCCATCGGAGGATGTAGTGTTTCCCTTCTCAACTGTCCTTCCAACTGTTAGGTTAGGTAGTTTTCCTTCTCATTATGATTTAGCTTAATCATAGTTGAGGTTTCAAAATAAATTTACACTTTGTAAGACAATTTTGTAGCTTATTACTAAGAGTTGTCTAAATAAACAATTTACACTTTGTAAGTCAACTTAATAGCTTACTAGTAAGTTTTTTTTTTCAAAATAATTTACACTTTGCAAGTCAACTTAGTAGCTTACTATTAAGGGTTTTCTCAATATTTACACTTAAAAAGTCAGCGTAGTAGCTTACGACTAAGGTTTTTCTCAAAATTTACACTTTGTAAGTCAACTTAGTAGCTTACTACCAAGATTTTTCTCAACATTAACACTTTGTAAGTCAACTTAGTAGCTTAAGGTATTTCTCAAAATTTACACTTTATAAATCGACTTAGTAGCTTACTACTAAGGTTTTTCTCACTGTTCTAAAAAACCCGCCTAGGCTCCACCTAGGCACGCCTAGGCTTAAGGCTTGGGAGAAACGCCTCGCCTTACGCTTTTCACGCCTTATTCTTGGTAAAACCCTTACGGTGCACTTTTTCTAACAATAACACTGCCTTAATGAAACGATGTCGCATTTTAAAGAATTTATTTACAAACCGGACCATTATCTTATCCAAAATAATCAGATCGTATTTTAATTTGCATATATTCAGACATATTTTTATGATATGTGCAATTTTTGTATTTTAATAGCCTTGTTATGGTTAAAAAATATTAAAATATATTAAGAAGGCCTAAACGCCTAGGCCCGCCTAGGCTTCTAAGGCTTAAGGCTTGGCCTCCACGCCTCAATCACGCCCCGCGTTTTTTTCTGAATGTTTACACTTTGCAAGTCAATTTAGTAGTAACCTACCAAGATTTTTTCTCAATATTTACACTGTAAGTCAATTTATTAGCTTATTACTAAGTTTTTTTTCTCAATATATGCACATGCTTGGTGACTTAGCACCAATCTTGCTAAGGATTTGACCAACTCTTATGTTCCATCTGTCTTTGCAGATCTAGCTGCGCCTGCTCATTCTCACTCGTTTTCCCATGATGAGCAAGGTTCCATTGTCGACATGCAACCGAAGGAGAGTGGTTCTGGTTTTCAATTTCTTTTGCCAAGCGTGGCACCAACTCAGTATTGTCGACATGTGCTTGAGAATAACACTATCATTCAAAGCTCACTTTATTCTGTGCTGAATTGGCTTCTGATTTCTCACCTTGAGACTTTTAGTGTTGAATGCGTGAGACCTCACAATGTAATGATGACTTATCTTTTACAAGGGATTACTGCCTTTATAGTTGAGATTGAGAATATTTCACCATATTTCTTGGAATTGTTATATGGGGAATCTCAAAGTCTTGAGAAAAGATGGATTTGATTTTACTTGGCTAATCAACTAGTTGAGGGATCTAAAGGATCCTTAGCTAGCAACCTGTCGTTTTAACTATCTTAAAGTTGTAGAGGATCTCAAAGCTGAAGAAGGCAAATTGAGAGAGCTCACCCCGCAGCTTGAGGTGTGTGATCAAGAGGTAGCTGTAGCTGAGAGAATTTGGACTAATGCTAAGAGAAAGCGTGAACTCGTGTTTAAACGAAAGGCAGAGGTTGAAGTCAACATTTCTGGGCTATGCCTGACCATCAACGAATGGTTGCTCAAGATATAGCTACCTCAGTTGGAGAGTGCTTCTTCACTGCTTCCGGTTTAGGATTTTTGTTAGAATAAACTCCTTATTTTGTATCTCTTGGCAGTACTTCTCTTTTGAATTGTAATTATCCCAATTTGAAATACACAGAAGGTATTTGTTCTTGAATTTCAATGTGCACGCTCATTTATTGCTTCAATATTTAGCTCACAAATATTACAAATTAATGTTATTCTCATTTCTTCAAGCGAAAGAAAATTATAAGTGTCTTTCTTAAACATGATAAATTTACAAATTAATGTTGCTAACTTTAAAACGGCCATCATCTTCAATTTTTGAAATCAGATAATAGCCTGAGTCATGTACTTCTCTGACAACATATGGTCCTTCCCAATTTGCTGCAAACTTTGGCAAAGGAAGTCCTCTAATGCGATTAACAACATCCTTTAAGACCTAATTGCCTTCCACAAAAATCCTTGGTCTCACGAGGTTCTCATAAGGTTTGGAGAGTTATTTGGTGTAAACTTGAAGCTAGTGCTTCTAGTTGAACATGCCACTCTGAGGAAGCATGTTGCTTCGCAAGGCATATCTGACATATGACACTTCTAACTCCATTGGAAGGATTGCTTCAGCTCCATAAACTAAGTAGAAAGTTGTATAACGTGTTGGTTTCCTCTTGGTTGTTTGATAGACCCAAAGCACCATAGACAGCTTGTCATCCCACGCATCCGGGAAATCTTCCATCATTTTGGCTAAAATATTGACTAAAGTCTTATTTGTGGCTTCTGCTTGACCATTACCTTTAGGATAAGTCGCTGTTGAGGTGTGATGGGTAATTGAATATTCGTGAGTCAACATTGTCACTTCTTTGTTGATAAACGGAGTTCCATTCTCTGAAAAAATAACCTTGGGAATGTCAAAACGACAAACGATATATTCTCTAATGAATTGTGCCACCAATCCTATTGTTGCTCTTTTCAAGAAACTGCTTTTGCCCACTTTGTAAAGCACTTTGTTGCCACGAGAATCCATATTTTGCCCTTGGAGGTTAATTTGCCCCCACATGGTCAAACGCCTAATTATTGAAAGGATAAGGTGTTGCCAATGAATGTAAATCAATCGATGGAGCGTGAATTAGATTACCATGAGTTGGCTAGCTTTGCACTTTGAAACAAACTTAGCTGAATCTTTCTCTATTGTTGGCCAATAATAGCCAAGTGTCATAAGTTGGTCATATAATTTGGCTCCTCCAATGTGAGCTGGGTCGTGACCTTGCTTGAGGATTTTTGCTTCTTCTGTGGTGATGCATCGTAAAGACATGTTGAAATATCCTCGTTGATGATGCTGAAGATCATCCTTGGGATTCAACCTGGTTTTGAGCTTATACAATGGTGAAAATAATAGACATACGTAAAATAGTAGAAAAGATAAGAGCCCGAGAGGAAATGACACAAAATATAAATGGTTCGGCCATTGGCTTACGTCCACTGTGCAAAGTTTAGAGTGTTGTCATTATAATAGGGCATAGACTGCCATGTGAGGTATACAAGCTTTGCTCTCTCTATAATTTGACAGAGTAACAATAAGGTTTACAATGATTAGATGAAGAAGAAGGCGCGAGGTCCCTTTTATAGGCTTGGGGGTTCGCAATATCACCCCCCAAGCATGCACTCAATGTCTGGCTGAAAGTAAGACTTATAAGCGTATGACAACTGTAGAGATGGGTGTAGAATCTATGATGAAGATTATTTTCTCCATGTGGTGGTTTGATCTCCTATAGTGGTTTAGTAAAATATGTCTGCAATGCCCCTATCACGATTTTCATGCTTGCATGAGATGTCTGAGCTTGAAGGGGTCGGCCAACTGAGACTGATATAATCTAACATCATTTTGGTGAGTCGAGACGAGATTGGTCAGCCATCTGAGATTGGCGTCCCAGTTTAGTGAGATAGTTGAGGAAACATTCTGGTGTCGCTTGAGGTCGACTCTGGTAGCGATCGAGACTAATGTACCTTTGCTCTAAGATAATTGTCTTGACTGGTTGTCCGGAGAAATCGCTGAGGTCGAGACCACTTAGGACAAGACTGATGATAAGGGCTTCTAGTGGATAGTAGGTCTTTTAAAAGATATGTCTGTAAGGAAGGTTTTTCCTTATTGGGTCATTCAGGCGAGATCACACTTATGTAATCATTTGCCGACAGAGCTTCTCCTTCAGTATGTAGTTACTTGGGTCTCTTCTTCTCAGTGTTATGGCATATGCTTTTTCTGTTGAAACAACTCCATCTTTGACAAAGTCAATCTAAGGTTGCTTCCAGTCCGTTTGAGCTTCCAAGAAGTTGCACTCAACTGGTTGGAAATAAATTTGACATTTACCACAATCTCTTTATTCTGCTGCTGCATCTTGCTTCATCGTAGGCTAAATATAACCTTCTCTTTGGATTCTTCTATATAGAGAAATTTCAGTGGCGAAACAACTTCTTCCACTATTTTGGCCTGTGGTGGAGTGACCATAGGTAAAGAAGTAACGATAATTGGAGCTTCAGTAATTGGCGTTATAGCAGGAGCAAGATTGATCATAACAACTGGACTGGGAGGTGTAATGAGAATTCCTGTTTAAAGCAACAGGTTGTGTCACTGGTGTAACAAAGGAACTTGGATCCATCGTGGAAACAAACATTGTCGTTCCTTGTTGATTTTGGAGGAATTCCATGAATTTGATCATGAGATTGGTCATTTGGTTGGGCTCCAAAACATAGCTCGTGGAAGCCTGCCCCTATAAACATTTCTCGTTACAGCAGCGACTTGAGGAATCTCGGTAGTAGTTGTAATAACAACCTGCTCTTCCTCATGCTGAACATCATCGAATGCAAGAGTACGATTTTAATTTTCAATCACTATCTCGAAGAGAATACCTCCCTAATGGAGTTGCCAAATGTAAGAGAGCACTTCTTTTTGGGTTTTATAGTAAACATCTGTGATTTCTCTGCAATGAGGCGTAACCCGTATTAATAGTGATGGGTACTTATAGTAAAACTGAGGCGTAACCCGTATTAATAGTGATGGGAAAATATACTTTGCAAGGATGATGATAGGTGAGCTCAACAATGAGGGGAAATATAAACGAAGGAGAAAATCAACTATAAGAACACAACAAATAATGTGGTTCACCCAACTTGGGCTACGTCCACTGGATATCGAGTTTTATTTCACTTAGAGAATGAAAATCAATGTTTACAAACATTCAATCTCAATAATAAAACTTCTCCTCTCAAAGTGTATACAATGTTAAAACTCTCTCAGAATCTCTTCAAGCCCATTGAAGTTTCTCTCTTGTGTGTCCAGTCGTGAGTCTTGTCTCCTCTCCTTATTTTTAATCGATTAATGCAACATATATAGTTTCAGCCTTAACCCGTGGATTCTTGAGTATCTCTTTCCCTTTTGGAATCTTCTGTTGACAAACCATTATTAGGAGATTGATGGGGGAACAAACTCATTAAGCATGGGCTAAAGTTTGCCTTAAAACATGGAGAAAATGTTACTTTAACTAATAGTATTCCAACTCTAGCATGTGGTTTAGGCGCACTGTCCAATATATAATGAAAAGTTCGCACGCACGAGATCACGTGCAAAAGGAATATTGCTTTGTGTCTGTTAGTGCTCTGAACGCCAACTCCTTTTATAACTCATTAATACTTTAATCGAGCAAGCTGATGGTTGCTCGCAACATGCTCAATCGAGTAAGATGCTTCGTAACATGCTCAATTGTGCAGAGCTATTTCACAATGTGCTCAATCGTGCAGAGCTGTTTCGCTCCTTGTATTCTCGAAAGCAATTTCTTTGAAGACATTCCCAACCAGGTTTCTTGATGGAGCTTAGGAGCTTCGTCGATTTTGCTGGACTTGGTTTCTCACGTCTTCCGAGTAACCTTCTCCATATAACATAACTCATATTTTCCTACGTAGTAAACATGGTTGGATTCAACTTGTTTTGTTTGGCAAATTTCCTCAATCTTCGAATGAACTCTTATTTGGCCCGGTGAGTTTTACAAATAAGTCCCTCCTACAAGATGAAAATATAATTAATATTGTTAGTGCTTATGCACCCCAAATTGGATTAGATGAGCATGCTAAAGTATAATTTTTGGAACAAGTGGATGGACTAATTCAAGAAATGCCTGTGGATGAGAAAATATATATAAGGGAGATTTTAATAGTCACGAAGGAGAAGATCGTGTAGGATATGAGATGGTGCATAGAGGATATGGTTTTGGATATAAAAACAATGGTGAAGAGACTATTTTAGATCTTGCTATTGCTTTTGATTTTGTACTAGTAAATACATGTTTTAAAAAGAGACTTGAACATTTAATAACTTATAAAGAAGAACAAATAAGAGTCAAATAAACTTTTTTAGTATTAGAAAATGAGATTGATTAACGTGTGAAGACTGTAAGGTTATCTCGGGTGAGACCCAAACTTCACAACATTAGATAATGGTGTTGGATATATGTATATATTAAAAATCAATCACAAGCGTGAAAAGAGAAGATTAAACCACGAACAAGGTGGTGGAACTTAAAATGAGAAAAATTAGGAATATTTATAGATAAAATATTACATGAAGCGTCATGGAATACCAAAGATGAGACTAATATAATGTGAGATAAGATGGCTACATCCATTAGGAGAATATCGAAAGAGATTTTTGGAGAATAAAAAAGGTATGGGGCCACAATCTAAAGAAACTTAATGGTGGAACGAAGAAGTACAAAATATAGTAAAAACTAAAAAGGGGTGCTTTAAAACATGACAAACAACTAGAAGCGAAGAAAATTTTGAGAATTATAAATGAGTTAAGAAAGAAATTAAGAAAATGGTAAAAGATGCTAAGTTTAAGGTTTATGATCTATGAAGCACGGGTGTGGATGGGGATGCGGGGTAAGGGTGCGGCGATTCGACAAAATTAGACATGGGTGCATGGATTCAGTGCGGGTGCAATGGGTGTTTTGAAGAATCGGTGCTTCATGATGATTGGTGATGAACCTTTGCCCATTTCTCATCACACCCGAGTTGCATCGAATACCCGGTGGTAGGTGCGGCCCCCCTTGAATATATTTTGAGACTCTGGTTGTAGGCACAACGCATCACTTAATGTGAATGCCCTAATATTATCGCATATATTAATAAGATTCACATTAACAAACGTCTGGTTGATACCTCTTCATATTTTCTTTGATACTAAAATAATACCGCCTAGAGCGATTAATATCCACCTAGGGTGATTAATTTCCACCCAACATGCTCACCTAGATGTTGATAGCCTTGCTCAGGCGCGACCTAATTTACTAAATTGATTTAACATTGGTTAGGGCCTATTTAAGGCGGAAGACCTTTCAGCGTTCAAAAAACACTAGTCACACATGGTGAAATACATCAATCAATTTGTTGTTTTAAATGTATCTGCGTTAGGAACATGGAATTTGGTAGTGCTAAGGGAAGGCCTTTATTGTTATTTTCGTTAGTATATATTCTAATACTACCCTCTTCATGAGGGTGGAAAAAGTTTGAACCCACGGCCGTCTGGATGGATGCAATGCATCTCCAAATGACAAGAATCTTCTTACACTTCTAGATGAAATACGGAAAGTTCTCTCCCTACCAAATAATATAATCAAGATCATTTAGAAGAAGGTTTACACTGAAAAACATAAATACTCATATGCTTGTGGTTTTTGGTATTTTGAACGTGTGCACAAGAACAAGACCCTCCAAAAACATGAGTACTCGTGTGAACTAGTGGAAGCGTAAAAACAACAACAATAACAACTCTAGGGCTAGGGTTTTATAATGCACAATACAAGAGAATTCCCCTTTTATTAGCCTTGGGAGCATAAAGACAAATGACTCCTTGCTACCATAGAATATTAAACAAGCAAACAATATAAAAGAACCCATGAACTATGCTCCTGCATCACTCTCATTCCTTGAGAAGTCTCCATATATTCCCTAATTGGGATCAACATGTTGAAGGGCGGCCTCGATAACCTACGTATTCTCTTAACTTGATCAACGCGGGAATGGACTCGGGAATGAATAGGCTGGGTAGTATCGGAGGGTAGTAGAATGGAAGGAATGTGTGTAGCGTGGGTAGCACCGGAGGGTAGCAGAATGGAGGAATATGTGTACCCTAGAAAGGCGTAAGGTCTGTGGCATTGAAGGTACGACGGATCTATAATTTGTCATGGAAGACCAACCTCATATTCATTACCCCATAACAAAGCACAACGGAAAAATATCTAAAACAACACATTAGAGTTTGTTGCTATGATCCCCGCCGATGCTCTTTCTTGAGACACCATAAATAGATACCCGAGCTGTAAACAGCTCACGGCTATGACCTTCAACATGTCCTGTATATGAGACATTGGCGTGGTAGACAGCCATGCAGGGGCACATTTTTAGCTGCTTTAAGGCACACGTGCAAAAGGTGGAAGCTCTAATAGATAACGGTTGTATTAAGAGACGAGCCCAACACAATCTGGAAGATGGTGAAAGGCCATTACAAACTAGAGAGGGCATAGGATACACCATAAATTATGGTAAACTTACACTCCGACAACAACTGATAATGTGGGGAACACAATGCAAATGGTCAATATCCCAAAAATACCAAGTGGCAATCTAAAACGCGTTCGCTGTTTGACTACACGAAAGAAGTAAGCCATCATGGATAATTGACAGTCATCACGAATATGGAATGCCCCTTAGAGGTTCGTGGTAAGCCGACAACAATATCCACGGAGATGTCTTGCCAAGGTCTCCGGGCTAGGAAGCAGGCATATTTCTGACATTAGAAAGTTGACCAGTAGTTGTCTGATACATATAGCAGCACCATTGTTGGTAAATGGAATCACTCTCAATAAACTCAAAGTATGGGTGACTCCTATATTCCCAGATAGTCCAGCTCTGATATGGTTTTCTTCCGAAGGGAGGATGTCAAAATAAACAAAGTGGCCCGTTAAAACAAAAGTACATCCTGACCTATAAGCCTTGAAATCAGTCTAAAATACGAACGTGGCGTAGAAGTCCTACACCTCATCAAAGCCAAACACGTATTTACGGACTAGTGAGAGGCATGAGTCCTCTGGTTCATTGCATCAGCCACCTATTTTTTTTTCTGGGTTTGAATTGGAGGTGCAATGTATACCATTGCATACCGTTAACTTCACATATCAGTCACTAACACAGTCAATAGCATTACAGAAGGACGCAGTTAAACCCCAAAGCTCTCACAATAATATATAATAATTATAAGTTGAAGGGTACTTTTTATTTATAACCTAGGTCTTTGGCATGTTCCTATGGCAGCACGAATAGAGCTAAAAGGAATAAAAATGCCCTTTATCTAAGTAGGCCTATCACGGCCATGCCAAATAACTACAACTAAAGCTAGCAATATAAACGGGGATAGTAAAATAGAGTTTCAGTTATAAAAAATATAACATTTCCACCTCAAAATTATTCTCTAATTCCCACCACACTCCTTGCAATGAAATATAGTTCGAACTCGAACTAGGATCCTGTAAATATCAGGATCGAGTGGGATGATGGGGGCAACAAGAGCATCATGATGGACAACCTTCTCTATGGGCTCCTGAAGGTCAGCACCATGACTGACCCACACTGGCTGCTTCTTATTTTTAGGGAAATTGGCTGTCTGATGCCCATACTTACTACAATTAAAGCATTGCATCTGAACAAGTGCTGAATCAACCACCTTGGCTAACAGAGTAGCATTAGAAACTCCAGAAGTAGTGGTTCTCCTTGGTGATGCTCCTCGATCTTAGGGCATGCTCAATGACCATAACAAAAGTAGAATATCTTTCAAATGCAAGTCCTGGCGGATTTGGATCTACAACCCATGGCTATGTTGACCAATGCACTGGATCCCCCTCTCGACTAGGTAGACCCTCGTATAGATTTTTTATTTTTTTAAAATCATAAACCAATAGAGGATATATTACTACAAGAGAAATTGCAAAGAAAAGAGGATGAACGGTCCTCCGCTAGAATAAAAAAAGTAGGAAAACAAAGAGGAGAAAGGAAAAAAAGCATAAAGGCAGCAAACAGATTTTGGGCAGCAACTGCAACATAGATCAAGTCCACAAAAATGCCGGCGCACGCCAAAATTAATTACTCCAGCCCTTTAAACTACGATCTCTCTCCATGGAAATGCAATTTTCGAGGGATCCACACCTTTAAACACTTTATCAGTTGAAGCCCACAGATTATGCAAATTTCAGTCTCTCCCAAAGCTCTTCCCTGGATATTTCCTTTCCATCAAAGATTTTGGAATTGCACTCTAGCCAAACCAGTCAAGCAAGAGCTAAAACAAAGCATTTTGATTTTTTCTTTTTGCCTATAATCCCCCAATCAACCACCAAACATACTCTTCACGATTTAGGAAGACACCTTCCAATCACCATTCCATGAAACTTCTGTTCCATAAGATTCCGGTGTAGGAGCAGTGCAATAAATTGTGATCTGCACTTTCACTATCTGCCTTGCAGACAACTAAAATAAGTGGAGACTAGGGATTGTGGCCACTTGCTTTGAAAAAGTCACAAGTATAAATTTTCCTATAAGAGGCCACATGCTAAAAACTGCACTTTTGAAGGAACTCTTGATTTTCAAATGATTTTATGTGGGTCAAAAGTGGAGACCAAAGGTGAATTTGCCAACACATGAAAATTCGATTTACTTGAAAATCCCCGAAAGCACTACCACACAACTTTTTTTTTTATTCAGAATCCCATAAGATAATTGAAGCCCTTCAATTATATTTAGAAAAGAAAGATACTCACTGAATACCCCATCATTAAGGTTGCTTCTAAAAGTCAAACTCCATGTGGGATTTGATGGTGAAGATGAGGAAATCATTGAACAAATGGGTTCTTGAGATGAACTAAACAAATGATAAAGTCTATGAAACCAAGAACATAGGGGAAACTCATCTACCTAAACATCCTCTTTGAACCGATTTTTTTTACTACCCCACCACAAACCAAGTGCTATTAGGGAAATAGTCCATTTCTTGTGAAATTCCAAGGGCAACAGAGAGTGCCCCAATTTACCCCTTTCAAATCCCATCCGTTTGAGATCGTATATGCTACGGATTGTAGTGTAGCAAAGGGATTTTGTTCAATGGGAAACCTCCAAAGCTATTTACCAAGAAGAGGCTAAATTCCTTTTCCACAAATTTTACAATCCCGTATTCTCCCTAGTATTTGACACAATTTTGGATTTAATAAGATGTTCTCTTAGTCAATGTTTTAAAAGGCGTGAGACGAAGGCGAAGCGTAAACCTCAAATGTAAAAAATATTAATAGAATGTTATAAAAACAATTCCAATAAATCACAAAAATAATGTAACATAACAATTTTCATGAAAAAGATCCATATTAATATCACTAAAACTAAAATAGGTATAATATCACCAAGAGAAATTAGTGTATCATCATCAAGTAATTAATTATTTAGTATATCTTGTTGATTAATATATATATATATATATATATTGATTTTTTTATGTGATATTTAAACATTTCAAGGGACCCATATAAAAAAAATCAGCTCAAATTTTTAAAAAATCGGTCAAACTTTCACAGTGTTTAAAGTGCTTTAAAAGATGTGAAATTTGGCCGATTTTTTTAAAAAAGCAAAAAAACATTATTTTGAGTTGATTTTTTTTATATGGGTCAATTGAAATGTTTAAATACCATACAAAAAAACTCAACTCAAAAATAATTTTTTAAAAACATCGGTATGTAGACTTGGTATGTACCCTGTCTGTATATATATATACTAGTGGATGCCCGTGCCCGAGGGCACGGCGATAAATTTGCCCCCGTGATAAAAAAAAATTTGAGAAAAAAAAATTGAGAAAAAATAAAAAAAATTTGAGAAAAAATAAAAAATATAAATAAAAAAGAAAAAAATATTTAAAAAATAATTTTAAAAAATGGGAAAAATATTTAATAAAAAAATATAAATTTACATGTATTTAAAAAAATACATGTATTTATAATAGTATAATAGTATTTATAATAGTATATATATAACACACAAAAAAAGAAAAAAAATAACTTTTAGCATGACATTTCATGTATGTGCATGAAAGAGAAAAATGTCATGCATAAAAAAAGTGAAGATATTTTGACAAAATTTTCAAAAACCATGCTCCTTTATTATATGGATATATATATATATATATATATATATATATATATATTAGCGCCTATAGTCCTAGGGTTATACCGATTTTTAATTTTTCCAATTAAATTACGGGGTTTATCTATGCACCAATATAAACCAAGTTGTGTAAACTTGAACCAATTTTATCTTGCTCTCTAAGAAGCACGAACACTCTCTCGGAAGCCACGAATCGACTTTGACACGAGTTCGACACGTGACATGCTCTGACACGTTACCGACACGCCGGGACACGTAAAAGACACACTGGAACACATAAAAGGACACTTTTTTTTTAATTTTATTTTTTTTCAATTTTTTTTCCTTGTGTGATGGTGATTCTGCTTTATTTATGATTTTTAATGTTAAAATGTGTTTGAATTTTGTTTTGTATGGTCGATTTTCTTAATTTCATGTTAAGAATGCTTTAATAATGTATTTTATGGGAAGAATTTGTTTTATTTCATTAATATATATATTTAAATATATATTTTATATTATACGTATCCTGGCGTGTTGTATCCTAGTTTTTGAAAAAATCACGTCTCGCGTGTCGTGTCGAAACACGTATTACGTGTCGAGTCCGTGCTTCATAGCTTGCCCCAAAACATGTATCTAGGTGATATAGCAAGAATAATATAAAGTAAACCACAACACGACAATGTACGAGGAAAACCCATAACGGAAAAAACTTCGGATGACCCAACCTCACAAGTTCACTATAATATAGGTTTATATACAAGGACAATTTAAACTTACTCAATGACTCGACGCCTTTATGCTTTGACGCGCTTCCTCGCGCCTTGCTACCTTTTTCACAATCATTGTTGGACGTCTTCCAACAACAATCAAAACACGGGCCCCTTCCACGTCTCGGTATTCACCGATCTTACTTGCCTCTTGACTGGTTCCAGTCGTCGCCCAACGCAAAACAAGGTATCCACCGCTCGAAACAAAACTTAATGAAGAGTAAACGTTCTTGGTGCCGAACACGTGTGATCTCAAACAGACATAGGATGTTGAAACATGGATCTTAAACCTTTGGTTGTAAATTAGGGTTTAGGAGGCTCTAGATTTGACTCTGAAAATCGTTTTCGCAAAACCTCTCTTGAAAATAACCTTGCCAGCCCTCTAATTTATAGAAAAATGCAAAAATTCGGCGGTACGTTTTTCGAGGCAACTTGTTTGAAAGAAAACATCAACGTCGCTCAAACGAGTTATGCATTCTCGCTCGAATAAAAAATGGTCGTTCGAACGACAATGCTAAACTCATTTGAATGGACATCGATCGGCCTTCAAAGGAAACCTTACTACCTTGCTAGAAACGTTTCGCTTGAAGCTCGTTTCAAGCTGGTTCGAATGAAACCCCTAACGTCGTTTGGACGAAAAACAAAAGTCGTTCGAACGAATTTAAAAACTAAAAAATATTTTCTTTAAAATACTTTTTCGAAAATAGCCTCAATAAACTGTTTAAAAACTAAATACCCAAAATGTATCCAGGAATCAAACATAATATGCACTCGTACCTCTTGAGATCCCATGGATGTTGAAGATGAAACTCGACACGAAGCTCGTAATGATGTGATCGTGACTTTGCTTGACGCTACGGTCTTCAATACGTATCATATAATTGAAGGACACACTGACTCAAATCCTAACCTATGACTCAAATGGTTTTGTCCAGACGGAATAAAGCCAATATACATACAAATTGGCTCGATGTGAAATTTGTCCTTACAATATATATATATATATATATATATATATATATATATATATATATATATATATATATATATATATATATTATATTATATATATATATATATATTATATATTATTATATATATATATTATTATTATTATTAACATATATTTAATATAATATTGATCACTATATTTATTTAAATCAATAAATATATTCCCGTATCATCATTAAGTAATTGAATATTTAGTTTATATTGATTAATAATTTTTTACAAAAAAAATATTTGAAAATAATTTTATCAATTATATAATCAAATTAGTGCATATATATATAAGTTATATATATGCACTAATTTGATTATATAATTGATAAAATTATTTTCAAATATTTTTTTATTCAAAGTACAAATTGAATAACTACATTTATTCAAAGTACAAATTGAATAAATGTAAAGGAATGTCCAAAATCTAATATATAACAAAATTTGTACACAATCAAATTGGTGCACATGTGTGTGTGTGTATATATATATCAATTGTCTATCTCTCACTTTATCTATATTAAAATAACCAAAAAACAGAGTTCGTAATAGAAGAATAAACGATTTTTTAGCCTCAATGAGGCAAGGCATTTTTCCCTCCCTCACCTCGAGTGATTTTTTAAATATCGCTCTCTGTTTCCCCCCAAGCCCCCCAAAGGGAATCTCTCGTTAGCTTTTCACTTTTTTTTTACTAACTTTACTAGGCATTATGAATAAAGACCAAGTATATTGGAATACTCCCAAGAACCGAGTTGATTAACACAAGTCTATCACCTATCTCGTGTTCCAAACCTCAAGTTTTCTTGCTACTCTCTCCGATACGGGTTCCCAAAAGAAAGGGGAATTGGGATTTCCTCCCAACGCCATTCCCAAATAGTTTAAAGGCCATGACCCTACCTCACACGCACCCTATCGGTAAGTTTCTCTAACTCTGCTTTCTCCATATTAGTCCAAGTAAGTCACTTTTGGTTTTGGCAATATGAATTTTTAACTCGAAAGTCGAAACACTCCTAAAGAGCTCAATCACTCCCAACGGATTATCAAATTTCTCATCACCACTCGCAAAACATATAGTGTCATCAGCAAATTGTAAATGGGATAATTGAACACGATCCTTTCCAGCTGCAAAGCCCTCGACAATATCCTAATTTTATGAGATTTTGCCGTGTCGGCGTGTCCATGTATGCACACCTGTGCTCGGAATTCTTTTAAATATCACCATGGAGGTTCTTATATAAGAGACATAAACACATAACTCAAATGTCCATCGCCGGGTGGACCCCCAAATGGTTCATCAAATACCACATCAAACTCAGGCTCTTCGCGACTCAAAATAGGTGGCCGAGAGGGCTAGACGGGAGTGGGTAGCTGTTGCCCATAATCCATCAGAACCATCTCATGTGCTACCTTCTGTCCGGGACTCGTAATAGACAATCAACTATCTAATGGCTCTTGCAAAAACAAACAAAGCAATTACAGTGATCAACTATTACATTTGGAGTTCACTTCAGTGGATTTACTCTTGTGCTTATGAAAGTATAAATTAGGGTATAATGCAAGAACTCCCTGAACCATATCTCCGATTGCAACCCCCCCCCCTCCCCCCCCCCCCCAACCCACCCACCCACCCGGTACCAAATATCCCCTGCAATTCTGATAAAGTTACAAACACAACCTTATGTGCCGCTATAAAAAGTCGGTAGAATTAATAGTTTACGGAGGTTTGCATCTAGTGTAATAGCTTAATTGGTTTCTTGCAATTTACCCAATAAATTATAGGGATTTTGTGTATTTAAGACTCCTTTAACTTTTTCATTCCACAAATTGGACAAATGATATTTTCATTTTACTTTTAGACCCCTAAAAAGTGAAAAATAGGGACCTTTTACAAAACATCATATGGCTATGGTGAGGGGGTATTAAGGAAGAATAAAAAATAGGGACTATTTATACAAAATAAATATTGAATATCCTTAAAGCATAAGCATTAATATTTGAAGTCCTAATTCTACAAAATCTGTAAATTTTTTTATATATTAAGAAAGATCTTGCTGAAGTGATTGCACGTAACTAATAGTTAGGACAAAGCTTTATTGAGTTAGATTGTATGAAAGAAATGGTTCACTTGTGATTGGTATGCGGTAACTACAAAACTCTAATTTGAAAGAATCCAAGAGCCATGCTGTTTGTAGGAGTTGGTACAATCTGGCTCAATAGTGGAACCAAATGGCAGTCAATTAGTGTATCAATTATTGTTTCCCAAGTTATTTGCGTAATCAATATCCTTATTTATTTATCGTATACTACTCCTATTGTCATTTATTTTTTTGCTCCTTCGCCATTTTTTTTTCAACTTTTGAACTAAGAGCTGTAAGAGTCTTATCTTGATCTGAGGCTTGGGTGATATTTATAGTATCCACTACTTATATTTTCCTATATCGTAAGTTTGGTGTGCAACAATCATTTTACTTTGCATGTAAATCGAAATTTATCTTCCTATGAATCTCAGGGAATGGATCCACCATTACCATGAGGTTATCACTAACATTGGTAGTAACTGTATACTTTTTGTTGCTAATTCCAATTTTGCCCTTTAAGGCCTTTCAGCACTTGAAGCGGAAGAGTGGAATAGACAATAATGAAGTTGAATCTAGTGAGTGCGCAAGGAGCCCTGGGTACACTAATACAGTTACTAGTCCCCTCCGCACACCTGTATCTGGGAAAGGAGGAAGAATATACAGCAAGCCAAAGGTCACAAAGAGCACTAGATCTGGGCCTCAGACTCCCGTGTCCAATGCTGGTGAGATATGTCACAGAATTTTTTGTACGTTAATTTGATTTGATTTTGTCAGTTGACGATTAGCTTATGTCACCCATACCTAAAGATGTTATCCTATAAACCAAAGTGTTTCAGAACAACTTGCTTTAGTTGGTAAGAATATAGTCCCCGTTTGATGTTGCCGGATAGGATATAATATTTGTACAGTATTTTACTATATTTACACATAAACAGTGCCATCGGACGAAGTAATTATATATATTGTTAATTTAAAACGTTCTGCAAATATGCAGGTTCTCCATCTCCTCTTACTCCTGGCAGCTGCCGTTATGACAGCTCATTGGGTAATTCCATTACACGTGTCTGAAATTAAGTTGATTTTGAAAGTTGGTTTCAAATTTTGGTGCTAGGTACAATATTAATATTATCTGCAACATTCAGGTCTTTTGACAAAAAAGTTCGTTAACTTGATCAAGCATGCTGAAGATGGTACAGTTGATTTAAACAAGGCTGCTGATACTTTAGAGGTGTTTTTCTTTTTCCTTTTCTTCTTTTTCTAGATAGATATATGATTTTCGTACTATGTTCCATTTTATCAAGGGTTTTAATGATGTAGGTGCAAAAGAGACGGATATATGACATAACAAATGTCCTCGAGGGAATTGGTCTTATTGAGAAGAAGCTCAAGAACATAATCCACTGGAAGTTAGTTTCTTTTTCATATATACGTGTATATGATTATTTTCTATTATTTTGCATATAATTAGCAATGATAGTAAGCATTTGGATCTTGTGAGAGCTTACATGTGAGTTGTTAAATGACTTGTTTAGAGGACTTGATGCTTCCAGACCTGGTGAGGTGGATGATGATGCCAATACTTTACAGGTATACAGAAGTGCATTATTATTTATTTATTTATTTAATTTTATTTTTATATTGTGTATATTAGACACCCGTGATATCCCTATTTTCTTAATAATAGATTTGTGGATATATATATTTTTTTCCTGTATTTTCATGGTTGTTCCATTTCTCTGCATTTGGCTTGGAGTTACCTGTAATATCTAGTTATTGCGGTTCGCATTAAGAATCTTTAATTGGTCATTACTTCAATGGGATTTCAACTTTCTGGTTTTGGTTGCAGGCAGAAGTTGAGAAACTTTCCATGGAAGAACGAAGACTAGATGAGCGCATTAGGTCATATCTGTTTATTATGCTGTTAGAAATGTCAATTTTGGTGTCTTAGACCGTTGGAATTTACTGATGTTAAGACTATTGCAGAGAAATGCAAGAAAGATTGAGGGACTTGAGTGAAGATGAAAATAATCAAAAGTAAGATTCTCCTTTTTACCCTTGATTCCTTTACTTAAACCGATTCATATAATTTCCCATCCATTTGTACCCTTTGTTTACCTCCTGCCTTTTTAAGGTGGCTTTTTGTGACTGAAGAGGATATCAAGGGCCTTCCTTGCTTTCAGGTCAATTTTTCCACATATTTGAAATGTAGCACCGTTTTGGCTCTGTTTGTTTCAGGGTGATTTATTTATTTATTTACCTGGGTGAAAAGTATGTTCACCTATTCAGAGTTGAATTCTGTTCAATATTTTTGTCATATCAATTATAACTTATACACTTGCAACTCCATACCAATAATAATTAGGGCTTTTTGATTTTACCCCCTCACTATAATACAATGTTTTTAGAGACACCCCATGCTATCCCCCTTACGTGCATCAACCCATTTGTACCTTATGTATTATCTGTTGCATGTGGGGGTCTCTAATTATTGAGCTTCTAGGGAGTATGTCTAAATTTCGCATTATCTCAGTGGGTAACGTAAAAAGGGATTTTAATTCTTAAGAGAGGAAAATACTTCTCATATTTTACTTTTCAGCCAGGTGAAAAGTATTTCACCCCAAACCAAACAGGGCCTTTGTTTGCTGTTTCCATTAACACTTCTGAGTTTATAATCTATTATGTCTAAATCTCTCCAGTCATTAGATCTTGTATGCCTTAATTGTGGCAGAATCAAACTCTGATAGCAATCAAAGCTCCACACGGGACCACCCTTGAAGTCCCAGATCCCGATGAGGTAAATTCAGAGAGGAAAAGCTCTTGTGATGTCCTACTTTTACGTGTTTCTGATGCATGAAGAGATTTGCCTGTATAAATGCCAGGCGGTTGACTATCCACAGAGGAGATACAGAATAATCCTTAGAAGCACTATGGGTCCCATCGATGTCTACCTTGTTAGGTATTGTGACCTTCTCTTTTGGTAAAAAAATGTTTAGCTCTTGTTTGGTTTGAGTTTTTGTGCTTTCTGGGAATCTAAAATAGTAAATTCACATACAAAATGTCATAATTGATATAAATTTTTTCAGAAAAGAGTAGTTAACGTTTATTCCGTAAAAATAATTATTTTTAATGTTTAATCCACCTTATTTTCAAAACTAACAAATATTCCAGCGACGTTAATAATGACATTAGTTGTGCAAACTTCCAAGATGACGAGGTATTGCGACATCAACACCGGCAATGCGAAGCCAGTATTTTCTGGCACGGTTGCCGAAAAATGCGAACATGGCAGTGCCACGCCATCGCCGTCACTAATGAGGTAGTGCCATGTCAGCTGTCCTCCTGTACTCCGTGAATAACTAATGCCACTGTAGTGACTAAATATTATTTTATAAAATATGGACTAAAAGTAGGTTCTTTAAAAATTAATGGGCTTTTTGTTAATGCACCGTAGAAAAAAGATATCGATTCATATTTCAAACTCTAGTTTTCCATGTGAAATTGCTTGATAGAATTCTAGGATAGCAAAAAACAAACAAGCACTTAAGGTCATTTGTTTTTTCCCTGCAAAGCTTAGGTTGAAGCTGGCTTTTAGTCTTCAAAATCTTCAACTATCAGACTTTGGCCCCCTTTTGATTGTTCTTTTAGTAAACTGTTACAGATCATAACAAATGCCTAAAATATTCTCAGCTTAGCTTCCACTATTTTATATATAATTAAACTTTAGCTTCACTGTTCCATATATAATTAGATATTGATCATGATATTTTTAAACATTTCTTATGATTCGTAAATGTCAACTAACATAACCAGAAAAGACTGGTCCGAGATTTATTAATCAACACTCCGGGAGTTAAAGGCAGTTTTAGTTTAAACATTGGGGGCAACTGATGTCCCGAATAATTACTTGCGAATAAATGTAAATTACTCTCTCCAAACCCTAAGTACCACTACCTTTTCTTATCACGTTTTTGTATATTCACCTTTTATTCAGTCAATTTGAGGAGAAGTTTGAAGAGATGACTGGTGCTCAACCATCCACGAGCTTTCCTCTTGCTTCAAGTTCCGGCTCTAATGGCAATCCATCAACGGAGATAGTAACTGTAGGGAACACTGGGCTGGAGATTGAAACACAGGCCCAGGACGATCATAGAATGAACCCTGATCTTAATATATCACAGGATTATGGTGGAGGGATCATGAAGATTCTCCCCTCGGATATTGATGTCAGTCTTCTAATTCTGAGCTCTAATCATTTAATTGGTAGAATATGTCCCATTTAACAGTTGACTGGTCAAAAATGGAAACAAATGCCCACATTTTCAGGTTTTTGATGTATAAATTCTCTTCACTAACTTTTGATGACTCCCATGAATTCAAAATGCTTGACAGTGAATTCTAAGACCTCCAAATGGATTATTAATAGGGCTAATGTCAAAATGATCCTTCTACAACACGTTTTTACCAATGACGCTCACCTCCAAAAGACTTCCCAAAGCGATCCACAACATTGGATCGATTTGGAAAATCTTACACATTGTCACTCAAGTGCCTGTAGTGAGGAGCACTTGGAGGAGAATCAGATTTTTCAATCCTATATAGTGGGTCGATTTGGAAAATCTTTGGATATTTGGATTGAATTGGGAAATATTTTTGGTGGTAGGTTTTCTCGGAAATAAAGTGAAAGAAGAGGATGGGTTTGCCTCATTTTCGTTTGGTAGGAGAAGGATAGTAGGAGAGAAATAAACTATCCTTCCCTCATTTGCGTTTGGTTGGAAGGAAAAATAAAATATACACGTTTTAGCAATTACATCCTTGGATCAAATTACTTAAATTACCTTAAGAAGTTATGACAAGAATATACTTTTGTAATTAATGCCCACCCTCCCTCTTCCCCTTCATTGTCTATCCCACTTTTAGAGGGATACAATATTGTGGATTGTGAAGGAAATACTGTAGTTGTTCTTGAAGGGAGAGAGAGAGAGATGATCCAAAATATTCTCATTCTTCAGTTTAAATTAATAGAGAATTAAGGTAAAGGTCACGTTCCTTTCTATATTTGGATTTTTAGGATAATGCTTTTCAAGTTTATAAATCTAGTATCCACCCTCCAGTGGTAAGGAGGGTTTCGCTCTAGACCATAGGTCGTGAGTTCGATCCCTCTCCACGGTTACCTGCCTGAGGGTAAGGGCGGGCTCTGAGCCGTGCGGGTATTCTGCCCGTAAGGTGTCTGGGTTCGATTCCTCCTCGGGTGCCATATTTAAATTGGGGTGTGTTAGGGTGGCTCTATCACTTACACACCCCCCGTTTAGCAAACACGAGGGAGTCCAAAGGGCTCGTCCGTGTGGAGGTTCAGGGCTTAAAAAAAAAAGGTTTATAAATCTAGTTCCTGTGGTATAATAACATTTATTTGTGTGGTCCCTTTAGAATTAGGAGTTTTTTTTTTTGGTCCGCGCCGGCGGCATCTTTTTTCATGGTGTTTTTAGTACAGGGATTACATTTATAAAATTATGTGGAGTGTCCTATTTTTATATACTTTGAGAAATATGAAGACCTTTCCCCAAAACCCCCTTAAATTAATATTTTGTTATGATCTGACCTTTATTTTTTCTTCCTTCTCCCTGAAATTTCCTTTTATCAATTTCGTGCAGTTTTTGTCCTATTTTTTTTGAGTTAGGTTTGCAAAATATTTATCTAAATATGACATTTCTGGTGTCTGCTACAGAATGATGCAGATTATTGGCTTCTATCAGATGCAGGTGTTAGCATTACAGACATGTGGAAGACAGATTGTATCCTTTCCAAAGTGGTTCTTTTACTTTTTTAGGCCCTGTTTGGCTTGTAAATATAAAAATTGGATCAAGTGCAAAACCCCTTATGAATTTTCAGTTTTTTGCCCTCAAACCCCTGAACTATGCATTGTTTTCGTACCCTCCACATGTCAATAAATACGTCATTTAAAAGTCAATACGTCTCTACAAATTCTCTAAGAGGTCGTTGCAAAGGAAAGTGCGGGGTGGGGGGGTCTTGCATTATAATTAGTTTAGGGGAGTTTTCTCGCAAAAAACTGAATAGTTCAGGTGTTTTTTCCCCCACTTCTAGAAAATATTCATTTTTTACCCCTTCAGATAATTCACAAATTCAGTATTTAGAGATACTCCCCTACACGTTCATTAACTAGAGTTACCCCCACATGTGCTTCAACCCACTTGTACCTTATGCATTATTTGTTGCATGCCCCGGGGGTGTGGGACTATAATTACTGGCCATATATGGGTATCCCTAAATACTGAATTATCTTCGGGGGTAAAGTAAAAAAATATATATTTCGCTCGGAACGAAACTGGCCCTTGCGTCTTATTTTCCATGTGATTCTGGATCCTTAATTCCTTAACTTCAATAACAGCTGGTGTTGATTGGGATGGGGTGGATTTACTTCAAGAAGACTTTGGAATGGCCGATGTTGGTACCCCTCGGCCACATACCCCACCATCTGGTGTTGTCGATGTACCATCTGCACCTGCTAACATGACAAACAGGTGATCTGAATTTATGTGACAGCTATCAATTTCTAGTGTCGTTAATTCAATCCTGGGGTCGTGATTGAAAGATGACAATGAGCTGGCCAATCGAAACGACAAAAAGCACTGCTTAGTTAGAGGTAACAGTTTTGTGTACGGTTGAGTAATCTGTTCAACATTTCGATTCGGTGATGAATAAAACATTTCTTTTATTTCGAGTACTGATTATTTATGATGATTAGGAATATTGGACTAGGATCTGCCCACACACAGCACATCAAGCTAAGTTGAAACTCAATTGCATATTTACATGTGTAATTTTGTTGTTTGCAAATCCCTTGAAGTTTGTTCTTGGTGCTGCTACTTGTGTTGTACATCCTGTAGTAAGCACCGTTTTTGTTTTAGTGTAATGCTTTTCACCTGGTTTAAATAATGGTGAAAAATAGTTTTGCCTGAATGGAGTTGGGTATCATTTTTTTGTTTATGTAATCTTATAAATAAGTGTATATATTTAGTATGTTATTTTACAAAGTAATAAATAAAGTAAAACTTTAAATGGGTTCAAATGCTTTCAGTTTAATTGAAAAATGTCCTACATAACCAAAACAGGCCTTGATAGTCGAAATCTGAAATTCACACTGCGTTGTAGATGTGCTGTGCCAATTTATGTCTATATCACCAATAGAAACACTACTATAGTAAGGTATAAGTATCCATAATTTTCAAACATCTGATAATACAACCCTGCATTGAATCAAGTTTGATGTTTATAGGTTTAATTACTAGCGTTTTACCACAATTGAATATAAGTTGTCTTGAAATTTGCTAGTTGGTCAGGTTAAATAGAATTATATTTGGCGTAATCTCAATGTAATTTTTGAAATTATGAAATCCCTTAAGCTCAAATGCTTTTGAAGTGGGAATAACAGAGTTTCTCTTATTCGTATTAACTACTCTAGGAGGAATGGTTTTATGCGGTGCTAGCGATTTAATAACTATTTTTGTAGTTCCAGAATGTTTCAGTTTATGCTCCTACCTAATTTGTGAGAAGTGATGTGTATAATCATCAATGTTCTAAAAGGCACGAGGCGTAGTCAAGGAGTAGAGGTCAAGCCTTAGGAGTTTAAGCGTCCTTAGGAATAGCCTAGGCGTAAAAAAACATTTTTTTCTTTTTCTAGGGTGTTTCTAAGGGCACTATAAAAATTGCTTCAAAATACCACAACTCTATTTTAACTCCAAAATATCACTTAATTTTAATAGTTATTTTCAAATACCACAAAAGTGCTACTACATATTTAAAGTTTAAAAATTATTTTACCCACTTTTCCTCCTCTCTATACATTCAAACCTCTCAACTTCTCAACTTCAACTACAAATTGATTCTATTGTTTAAACCTTCAAAGCTTCAAAGATCTTTATCAAATCATCATTCAACACCTTACAAGCAAGATTATAGTCATCAAAACATATATAATAGACATTGTTTGATATATTATTCATTATGAAAAGCATGTTAAACCCTTGAAAAATGTATTAAACTTATGAAAAACATGGTAAACAACAATAATGTGCTAATTTTTGCTGCAAAGAATGTTTAATACCCTCATGTGTTGAGAAAACACCCCATAACCAATGAATCCTAGCATACAAAATCTTAGCCGATAACCCAGTGGTTCGGTATCCTGACTCCGAGTAAAGACTCAACATTCGTCATGTTTGCTCCGAACCAAATACGTCCCGAATCAAATATGGTATGAAAAATTGGATTCAAACTTCATTCAGCGTAATTATTCTGAGTATATGCGCTTCATTTGACATAATTACCCTGAGTATATGTAGTTCATTCGGTATAATTACCTCGAATGAGACTTTTCAACAAAAAAAATACATTTACATTCCATTCGGGATAATCACCCCGAATATATGCATTTAATTCGACATAATCACCCCGAATATATGTATTCCATTCGGCATAATCTTCCCGAATGAAATTTTTTCTAAAAAAAAAAATTTAACTTTGATTCGGGATAATCACCCCGAAAATCATCTTCTTCTTCGGGGGCCCGATCCCGAACCACTGGATGATTTCTGCGATTTTTCGTATGTTCAATCCCTATGAATAAACAAATATATATATATATATATATATATATATATATATATAATCGGACCTACGTTTTCTGTGATTTTTTATATTTTCATTTGTTTTTGAGGTGTTTTCATTGTCTTTTGGGGGAATATCTATTGATATTTGAATATTTAAATAACAAACCCTAGTTATTTAATCATGTTCAAGATGGTTGATTGGATTAATGAAGACAAAGTTCTTGACTTTTGTGAAGAAGATAAATGGAGAGTTCGGGGTGTAGTGTAGAGAGAGATAATGTGGTATTTTATTTTGAAAATAGTGTGTAAAAAATATATATATGATGTGATGGCCCTTAGAAAAAAATCATTTTTTTTCCTTGCGGTATTTTGAAGTAAAAATGCGGTGCTGTTAGAAACTCCTTTTTTTATTATTCTAATTATTCTAACACTAGTAATATAATAAAATAATAAATAGCTTGAATTTTGAACAAATATTGGTATGTTTGATAGTCACATTTCTCATATTCATGCTCGATATCAATATATAAATGTATTTCTCAACATTTAATAAGCAATATACAAAATGTATTTTTCATAATTCAATAATCAATAATCAATAGTCAATATGAAATGATTCAATATAAGAAATGTATTTTTCACATTTCAAATGAATCATATAGATTTTGGTTGGCGATGTGAGACTTTTTTTTGGATGAGAGGTAGAGAAGTTGTGGATATTATTTGCCATTTAAATGTTTTGGACGAGATATTGTTTCGAATTTTGCAAAAAAAAATCTTTAAAAAACGATATCATTTTACTAAGGCAGGCGGAATGTTTCTCTCAAGCTTCAAATATTGACACATTTTTTAGAGCATGGATACTCATCTTAGTTATATTTATTTTTATTGTGCATATGTATTGATGTTGCACAAAGTTGTAAAATAATAAAATAAAATATACAAGATCAGAATACAGAATGCATTGCGGTTTGGCCCCAGAATGGAGCCTGCGTCCACTTTGGCAATGATGATGTTTGCACTACATCAATGAAGGTAAATCTAAAGACTGAAATCAAAGACACTTTTCTATTGACGTAAGTGTCTTTATCACAAGAGACTTTGTATTCTTAAAACCGATAGGATAAGTATTATTACAATATTAGTAGATTTTGATGTACAGTGTGTGATAGATTTGGGCTTATCTTGTTCACGCTAAAGTCATGTAGAATTGTGACGGCTCATACAAATGTTTTATATTGACTATTACTTCTCATAGGCATAAGATTACCCAACCAAGCATTTGACGTAGTGGCCCGAAGTCTTGGCCAACTCAATTGTTATCCAACATTAGTAGTTTTTTTTTTTTTTTTTTGGGAACTTTCTATTTTTTCGATTTTCAATTTGATTTTTTCCGAATTTGGAATGAAATTTTAATTTGTCGATTTTTGATTTTTTGATTTCTGATTTTTCCGAAAAAAATCGGATCGGAAATAATTCTGAATTTTAGATTTTTCGATTTTTTCAATCCGATTTTTCCGAAAGTATGCCGATCCGATTTTTCCGAATTATTTCCGATTTTTTGAAATTATTTTCCGAGTTTTGTTCCCAAGTTTTTGAAAGTTTCCCATATCTCACATCGGTTGGGAGAGGGAGATGGACTTCAAAATGTGCTCTATAAAAGGAGAGTATCCTTCTAATTTCTACACAAATGAAAAAATGGGTTAAATCCTCATGTATTTACATGTTGGGTTAAGCCCTTTTATTTGTTTTTTTTAAAATGGGAATTTAAGTAATAAAAAATCCATAATTTATTTTTTTGAAAATTTGAAATTTCCGAAATTTCCGAAATTTTTGGATTTTTAATATATTTTGGGAATTTCAGTTTTTTTCATGATTTTTGTCGATTTTTCGATTTTTCCGAATTTTTGATTTTTTTTTAATTTTCCAAAAAAATCGAATCGGAATAATTATTTTATTTTCGAAGGGGCATTTTCCGATTCGCTCCCGCCGAAACACAACCCTAACTAGAAGGATATGAGGGATCTCTCTTCGCCTACTTAACGCCCATTATTATCATGATCATTTGCCATTTAACATCTGTTAATTTGTTCTTTGGCATTTACTCTTTTTGTTTAGGATAAATTATCTCAAGATCGCTCGAACTCTTATTTTTTTCACCCAACCCTTTTGCAACAATCTTTTAACAGTTTTTATGTAAAAGTCATGCTTTATCAACAATTTTTTAAATAAAAAAGGGCGGGGTGAAAAAAATCAATAGTTCAAGAGGTCTTTGTGTAATTTATCCTATTGCTCATGAGTTTTCTATGCTGACACAAAATCGTGACATAAGAGTCCGAACACGAGCGAATGAGAGCGCGACACGTCAATTGTGTTGCACTTTTGTGTCCGAATTTTGTGTCGGCCTAGCATTTTCGATTATTTATATAACCGAGGCATCCATTTTGAATGGAAACTGTTAAATTCCATGTTTGATCGATACTTGGTCGACATTCTCAGGCCAAAAGTCAATAATGCTCTTAATTGTTTTTGACAAATCTCTACAAATCCCATTTTTAATATAACATTCCTTTCTTATTGTTTATGCAAGTTTTTATTTGATATTTCTATTTTATTACAACAAATATTTAAAAAATCTTAAAATATTATTTTTTTAAAAATATGAAAATAATAGAACAAAAAAAGTTTTTTGACATTTTAAGCCGTTTTTTAACATTAATATTTATAGAGAATGGATTTTAACGATTTAATTGTTTTAATGGACAAATTTCCTTTTTAAATAAGAAACACTTAAAAATAGGTTATTGTTACAAATACTTTTAATAGTAAAACGAGTGTTTAAAAATAGTTTTATCATTAAAAATTATATGAAAAACAATTTTAATGTTAACATTAAAAATAGTATTATTATTAAAAATTGTGTTTAAAAATAGTTTTGATGATAAAATTAGAATTAAAAAAATTTAATATTAAAAGAAATTTTAATATAAAAATCATTGTTAATATTAAACTATGTTTAAAAATACTTTTAGTATTAATATTAATTTTAATATTTCTATTAAAAATAGTTATACACAGTATTTAACAATAATATTAAAACTGTTTTTAGATACATTATTACTAAAAATATCTTTAATAGTAATCAATTTAAAAAAGTTCTTTCAAAATTTATAACGTACGTTTTTTTAATTAATAACGCACTCTTTTTAATACAAAAGACAATTTTAATTTTTGAAGATGCCAAAAATTTGATGACCTTGAACTTAACCAAGTGTGAAATGTGTGTGAGTTGGACTTGAAAAATAAAAGATAATAAATGAATTTGACATAAGTATTTAATGTGGTTCAGCCCAAAGGGTTAGGCTTACGTCCACGGATAAAGGGTTCTTCTATCTTATATTAATCAAGGGCCAAAGGCCAAGTTACAAGGATGAGTCACAAATGCCCGGAGGTTAAATACATCAGGTACCAGAGGGTGAGAATTGCAAGTAGAGTAAGGGAGAAATAGAGAGTTCAAGTATATAGTCCTTGAGCTCCACTTCTCACTTGGGTATTTATAGCCTTGGAGTGAACTTGCTTGGGCGTTAGGTGAGAAGCATGTATTGATTGTAGTGGTTAGGAGCCATTAATGCTCACCTTATCTGATGGCTTGTCAGAGCCATACATGCTCACTTTCTCCAAGGGCATGTCATGCATTAATTATGTCACCTGGGGCTATGAGAGTATGTGTCTCTATAATAGTGTTCTGATAATACATTTGAGGAAGATTTGAGTCACCAGTGGTTGATGGTGACAATGCTCATATGGTAATGGATGGGTTATTGGATTTTATTCTATATGGGTTATTGGACTCTTGACTTGCATGTATCCTTGGACTCTTGAGGTGGATTGGGCCTCGAATAGGTCTAATGCCAAATTTATACATATCAGTTGCACCCCAGTTTTCATGGGATGATTTTGATCACGTAGAAATTTATATTAAGCCTTCACAGAGGAAGTACTTGCACATTGTCAAATGGAGGAACAACCAATAAATTTCATCAAAGTTTTGAAAATAGACTAAGACAACATGTTAGTCTGAGGACATTTTATCTATGGACAAAGTCTACATAATTTGTTCATGGATGAATAAGAGGTATGCTTGAGTTATAAAAATTTAGTCCAAGAGAAATTCGTCGAAGGACATATTAAAAAATAGTCTAAGAACAAATTTGTACAAAAAATAGTCTAAGGACCTAATAAAAAGAATAGTCCGAGTACAATATTTGTGGACTGAGTAAAAAAAACTCTGCTACAGAGAGTTTTAATAGGGTGTCAGAGGACTATGTCCACGGACATAGACTCGAATTATTTTCAAAATGTCGGTGGACTTCATCCTTGGACTACCTCCACGAACACAAACATGGATGGAGGACTACATCCTAATGTGGCCATTTTAGCCTTTGGGCAATAACTTAAGTGTGAGACTTAGGTCCTTAGCAAATAAATGGAATTACTTTAAGACAGAAAAAACTTTTCATTTATATTTGGAATTATAATTCTTGATTACAACATAGAAACATGATAAAAGAGTGTCTCACACAACTGATAGTATTTTTTGAGATGTTCAACATTCCAATGGTGGGGGAGCTCCTTTCCTTTTATAGTCTTTAGATAATAAGTTCCTGGCCTCGTCACCTTTGTTACTATATAACGTACTTATCAGTTGAGACCTAACTTTCCATCTTTTGGGTCCTTAGTAGAAATTGTGACCTTTATGAGGATCAAGTCTCCCATAGAGAAACATCTCGGGCGAACTTTCTTGTTGTAGTATTTGGCCATCCTTCGCTTGGAGGCTACTTCTCGGACTTGAACCCCATCCTTTTTCCCTTCAATGAGATCCAATTCAACCTTCATTTTCTCATCATTCTCAGTGTTAGTGGTGGGAGTTGAGGTCCGATAAGATTGGAGATCAATTTCAACTGCTACGACAACTTCAGTTCCAAAGGTTAAAAAGAATGGTGTCACCCTTCCTTGGGCCCCGTACAACAGTCCGGTAGGCCCATAAGATGCCAGGGAGTTGTTATGCCCATAGCCCTTTTGCACCGTCTAGCCTCTTCATTAAGCTTTGGATGATGCTTATATTGCTTACTTCGTGTAACACCCCGTATTTTTGACTGTTTAAAAATTGGAATAATTTAAATTATACGTGTGACGTAATTTAATGAAATAAAATATTATGCGGTGATTAAATTATTAATTAGAGATATAATGATTAACTTTATTGAATATAATTACTAAGTGAATAGTAATTAATTATTTTTACGTCATAGTGAGTGATAGTGGTACATCTCAACCGGGAGTCGTGTGTAGACTATATGAGGTCGAGATAGGAAATTATTTTAGACTGACTCGTATGGTTATTTTGAGGTCACGATTGATTCCGAAAGGGACGAAATAGTAGAAATAATGTACCCGGGGGTAGTATATGGGTCTCGGGGCGAATTTTAGATCAAACCGGCACCACGAGAGGGCGTTTCAATCATTCAGGAGTTGGTGGTAGAGAGGAATCCGAAAATTAGAAGAATATAACATCCCGTAGGAGTGTAAGTCTAGGGTAATATTTATCTTGAGAGAGAGGAGGCCACAAGGGAGGAAAAGAAGAGAGTTCTTGGAGGTGCAACACCTTTTCCCTCCACCAAAGTTACCGAAATCGTGAATGGAAAGAAGGGAAGACATCCTCTTCACACTCAAAATGAAATCAGACCTTCTACTGATAATACAAGTGTTTATCTTGCATGTTTTAATTGAGTTATAATGCCCATGTAGTGTAGGGTTTCAATTATTTGATTTAAATGATGTTCTTGAGGTGTAGATGTATAGAACTCATGAATTGGGGTAGGATTTGCATGTAAAAAATCTGGGTAAATGCTTGAGTATGAAGGAAGAATAATGAAACTAGGATTTTCATTGAAAGATAATCAGTTCTTGGACCAAATTCTCGATGGTTTGATGTTAGATTTATGTTTGAAATCATCCCTATATACTTAAATAATGTTTAGTAGTGTTGTTTGAAAATTTGGTGAAGAATCATGAAGTTTTGAATAAGGAAAAATGGTGAAAAATGCAAATGCGTAAGGAAGAAGATGACCTGGAAATTTTTGAATCGATTCGGCCCAAGGGAAAATCGATTCGGCCTTTGGGCGAATCGATTCGATTTGCCCAGAATTGAGGGATTTTCCTTTTTAAGCCCTGAAATTGTGAATAATTGATGGCAGGACTTTTGGGATATCTCTAAATCATAATGATGATTATATTAAATTATAGTAGGCCTAATGTGGGGATGGAGGCTTAGCCATAATGAGAGAATTAAGGCGAATATCTTTTGGATATGAATTATGAAAATAATGAATCCAAGGGATGGGAACAGATCACGGAGAGTATGAGTGAACCTATGGTTTCGACCAGTAGTGTATGAGTGTATTAGCTACTGATATTAATTAAAGGGTAATTAGGATCCTTCGGGTAGTGAGCGATACTTATAAATATACAATGAGAGCGTATGATTATAATGTATTGTACGTCGAGTATGCGAGAGCTATACACTGCGTACAAGATATATATATATATATATATATATATATATATATATATATATATATATATATATATATATATACACTTAAAGGTTGCGTGTATAACTATGATGGATATATATAGGTTATGTGAATACCTATGATGTAATTTGATTATGTGTGTGAACATACCTACAGTGCCTGCAATTCGGAGGTTTTCGTGCAGAGGGCGATCCCACCTTGGCGGTTCTAGTGAGGTGTTTGGATTTGTGCCCCAGAACATGGAACTTAGGGCGACTCACTATGTGTGTGTATTAGTGGGACTGAAAGGTCGTTTGGGTACGTTAGGTATGTGCGTATCCCAAAGGCTTAGAACCATGTTTGCCTCCATTATGTGTGTTGCTTGATTTTGGGTTCGAGGAGACATGCCAAACCATTTGCCATTGATTTGGTACGATTGGTACATGGACTAATAGCATAGCATTCCAACATCACGAGGGGCTATTCCAGGGATGCTATAATTGTACATATTATATGCGTGACGAATATATACAAGTGTGATATATTTAGTTATGTGTGATACTAGAACTGATAGATTATGTATATCTAAAAGTAATTAAGTATAGAAACTTAATTGATTGAATCAATAATAATACGTGGGAAATATTACTTATTGATATTGTGGTAGCGTGTCGTACGGATATTACGAGAGAGCTAGACTTATTGAGGTTATTGAGATACGTTTTAGGCGTGCACATTAGTTGAGAGGTGAGGATATCAAGCGAGTGTACGTTGAAATAACATGTGTATCTAATAACCGATTTATACTGTGATTTAAACACTTACAAAATATTTTCAAATTGTTTTCTTGGGCACTGATCCGTGACAAAATATTATCAAAACCTTTTAGGTGTCCAGCCACAGGGATGCCAAGCTTGACGATTCTATCCAGGGATGTGTAGCTACAACATTTGTGGAGGCTTGAAGGAGTTGCTTTAGATGCTTTAGCTCATTCACTTCTAGATAGGATTTATTTCAGTATTTCATTTGGGCGTGTTGCCCATTCAGGCTATTTATTTCCTTAGTTTATTTATCAGATTGTGTTAAGATTTAGCTTCACTATGCTAGACTTATATTTTGATTTATTTTGGGAACTGATGGTTTATTCGGTCTTATTTATTGATATATCTGTCGTGTGATTGTTCAGATTATTATTAAGGTGAATGGTTTCGTTGCATTTGCTTATTCATTTAGTTACGCTTGTGGTTGTAATAATGAAAGATAAAATTTGACAACGACTTAAATTAATATAAGTGGTTAGTAATTAAAAAAAATTCGATAGTGATGCTAAGAGTGGACCAGATGAGATTCCTGTTTATTTTAATTAAGGACTGATGACCCGTGTTTAAAATAGGCGGTGTATTACAGATGGTATCAGAGCGTCAGGTTCTAGTGTCCATTGGATTTGTACGGCTTACTACGATTTAGGTGTAGCGTTCCTTGATATAGAGTCTTATTATTAGGACTGTTGCATTCATGATTACGCATTTTGAGATTTACGTTCTTCTGCTATAATAATTGTATAAACTGTGAACTCATACAATTCGATCTGTTTTTCGATGCCACCCAAGAGAGGACGTCCAACGAGAGCAGCGACTATAATCGATATGAGGGAGGCTAAGCAGAAGCCACAGACACCATAGCCACAACCACCATAGGGGAGAGTGACAACAACAGAGGTGGCGGCGATAGTGGCATAGGTAGTTAATGCAGCAATGATTGCGATGGCTCATCATTTTCCTTAGGTCCAGTAGCCACCGTAGCCAGTGTCCCTAGTTGTTCAGGACCACTCGAGGCCGTCGGAGTGATAGAGAGTTAGGGAGGCATTTTAGAAGGTCCACCCACCAGAGTTTGAGGGGAGCTCAGATGTGATTGCAGTATGTCAGTGGAAGGAAGATATACAATGCAACCTGTGCATTGTCGACTGCATCTACGTGTAGAAGCAGATGTTGTCCACATTTAGATTGGTCGGGGCAACCTTACGGTGGTGGGAGTCAGTTACCACCGTGGAGGAGAGGGACACGATGTCGATTACAGAGTTCTGGGTACGGTTTGATCGCAAATACTTTTCGCCAGCCATTGAGACAGAGATGCATAAGAGGTTCAATGAGGTGACTTAGGGAGACCGCTCAGTAGCCGAGTATGAGGAGGAGTTCTCTCGTTTGGATAATTTTGTGCCAGACGAAGTGAACAACGAGGAGAAGAAGAAGGTGAAGTTTATAGATGGATTAGCCTGGAGGATCAGGCAATATTGGTTTAGCAATCCTACATTGGTGACTTGCACAGATGTCGTTAATGCAACACTGTTACACTGCAGGTCCATCGCTTCCATGTGAAAGGGAGTAAGAAAGGAGGTAAGCCTAGCCAGCAGGGCAAGGCAGGCGATAGCGGTGCTAGTGAAGCACCACATCAACAACAACAATAACAATTCGATAGACATAAGGGGCAGGATTCTCGATAGGGGGATCAGTCAAAGAGGTATAGATCTGGGGGATATCGACCAGATGAAGGGTACAGACAGAGCCATCAGGGTATTAGAAGTAGCAGGTTCTTCAGGGCTACTAGGCTAAGGGAACAATAGGGGAGGCTAGCAGGGCCCCAACAACCGGGTCAACACCGCTAGGGCCATCAGGGCCAGAGATAGAGAGATTTTTCCGGTAAGTGCTTTATCTGTGGTCAGACGGGCCACAAAAGGAGATATTGCCCACAACAGGGCAGAGTCAGCAACAACAGGGTGCCTTACAGCAGTAGTGGATACAGAGACCACCTACAGCAGCAGCCCCACCCACCGCACCACAACAGGGACAGTTGCAGTACATACATGTTTATAACGTCTAAGATGCCTTCATACAGTAGGACCCATATGCACCACTGGAAGTAGAGGGTACGTTTCCTATTCACGATCTTAAGGGTATGATTCCTTTTTATACGGGGGCATCACATTCTTTTATAGTGACCAGGTTTGCACGAGCTACCAATTTGTTAGAGACAATCGATAGTTTCCTTATGTGTGAGGGGTCACCGATGGGTAGTAAATCTCTTATACACTCGATCTTTAGGGGCGTGGATATAGATGTGGGTAGCTTATGCTTAGCCGTCGAGCTCCTTGTGCTAGATATGGAGGGATATGACATTATTTTGGGTATGGATTGGTTAGTGGGATACCGAACGATTGTGGATTATTTTGGGAGGACTATTATGTTCTCAGTTCCAAGGCAAGAGATGTTCTTAGTGGCGATGCCTCTTTTCGAGGGAGGGTCGAGCACACACTTGTATTACATTGAGGAGGAGACCTCATAGGAGGTAGTTATTTAGTTAGACTCGATTCCGGTGGTGAGGGAGTTTGAGGATGTATTTAAGGAGATACTCAGACTACTACCTAGTCGAGAAATTGAGTTCGTTATTGACCTAGCACCGGTATGAGGCCTATTGCTCGAGCACCTTATAACATGGCCTCATCAGAGATAAGGGAGCAGATTCAGTAGCTCTTGGGGTAGGGTTTCAACAGACGGAGTACTTCACCGTGGGGTGCGCTGGTGTTATTCATCAAGAAGAGTGATTGATCACTTCGGTTGTGTATTGATTACCGAGAGTTGAACAAGGGCATGATCCAGAATAAGTATCCACGACCTTGGATCAATGATTTGTTCGACCAGCTAAGGGGATCAACTTACTTCTCCAAGATAGATTTGAGGTTCAGTTACCATTAGTTCCGCGTCAGGGAGGAGAATGTTCCTAAGACTACTTTTTTGAGACGGTATGAGTCGTACAAGTTTAAGGTGATGCTATTTGGGCTCACCAATGCACCAACAGTATTCATGGATTTGATGAACCGGGTCTTTAGAGAGTTCCTTGACCAGTTTGTGATTGTGTTCATCGACGCTATTTTGATTTACTCTCGCTTTGAGGATGAGCATGCTGATCATTTGAGGATGGTTTTAGAGACACTATGGGAGCACCAATTGTATGCTAAATTTTAAAAAGTGTGGGTTTTGGATTCGGGAGGTGTAGTTTCTGGGCCACATCGTGTCTGACAGGGGTATATCCGTTGATTCGAGTAAGATATCGATGGTGAGGGAGTGGGGACAACCCACAACACTGACCAGGGGTTGTAATTTTCTAGGGTTGGCCGGATACTATAGGCGTTTCATTAGGAGTTTCTTAAAGATTGCAGGTTCATTGACAAATCTAACTCGCAAGGGGGTGAGATTTATTTGGGACGACCATTGTCAGTTAGCCTTTTATGAGTTAAATGAAAAATTAACATCAGCACCTGTACTTACACTACCTATGGGAGGAGTGGATTATCGTGTCTTTACTGATGCATCCTTACAGAGACTTAGGGGTGTATTACAGCAGGAGGAAAGGGCTATTGCTTATGCATCTCATAAGGTTAATCCCAATGAGAGGAATTACCCCACACATGACTTGGAGTTAGTCGCATTTGTATTTGCCTTAAGGATTTGGAGGCACGATCTGTTAAGGGATCAATTTACCCTATTTACGAATCATAAATCTCTTTAGTATCTTTTCACGCAGAAATATCTGAACATGAGGCAAAGGAGGTGGATGGAGTTCGTGAAGGATTACCATTTTGATATTCAATATCATCCTAGGAAGGATAATGTGATGGCAGACGCGTTGAGCTGACGACCTGCAGGGGAGATAATGAAGGTTTGGAAGGCGAAGTGGAGAGATCTCCGATATGATGATGAGGTTTCCAGAGCTTATATGTCCTTATTAGCTGTCACACATGAGATTGAGATGAGGGTGGTAAAAGCACAGGCAATAGATCAGTATTGCTAGGACAGGGTTCGCCAATTGTTAACTGACGGGGCAGAGTCATACTCGATCAGTTTAGAGGGTGATTTGCATTTTAATAGGAGACTTGTGGTCCCAGAGGATGAGGATTTGAGACATGCAGTGATTTTAGACTCTCACGGGTCTAGATTTACGGTACATCCCAGTGGGGATAAGATGTACCAGGATATGCATAGGAAATATTGGTGGTCGGAGATGAAGCGAGACATAGCGGAGTTTTTCTCGAAGTGTGATACTTTCCAGCTAGTGAAGGTAGACCACTAGAGACCGACATGGATGTTGCAGTCACTTGAGATTCCCGTGTGGAAATGCGAGAGTATCTCTATAAATTTTATTATCGGCTTGACGTTATCGCAGCGAGGTCACGACTCCATATGAGTGATAGTAGATCGCTTAACCAAGGTATCCCATTACCTTCTGGTTCGTACGGACTTTGAGACAAGGCAATATGCATAATTATTCATTACAGAGATAGTACGATTAAACAGAGATTCGATTAGTATTGTGTCCGATCGGGACAAGATCTTTGTGTCCCATTTCTGGCAGAGATTTCAGGAGCGATGGGCACGAATTTACGGTTGAGTACAACGTATCACCCACAAACGGATGGAAAGACAGATAGGGTTAATCATATTCTTGAGGATATGTTGCGGATGTGCATACTTGACTTCGGGGGAGGATGGGAGCAGTATTTTCCTTTGGTGGAGTTTGTGTATAACAACTCCTACCAATTCACCATCGGCTTGGCACCATTTGTGGCATTGTACGGTCGAATTTGTCATTCTATCACTTACTGGTTAGAGGTGTGGGACAACAAGTTGTTGAGGCCAGAGATGATTCATGACACCACTGCCAAGATTGAGCTGATTCGAGGGCGCATCCATATAGCTTAAAATAGGAAAAATAGTTACGCCGATGCAGATAAGAGGCACATAGAGTTTGAGGTTGGTGACCAGTTATTGATGCGGGTGTATCCTATGAAGGGGGTGATGAGGTTTGGCAAGAAAGGGAAGCTAGCGCTAAGGTATATGGGGCTGTTCCCGATTATCGAGAGGGTGGTACAAGTGGCGTATAGGCTAGGATTATCAGAGAATTTTCAGCGAATCCATAATATGTTCCACATGTCATCTCTGAAGAAGTACTTGAGGAGTGAGTGGCCCTTTTGGCATGTTCAGTTAGAGGAGATTGACTTGCATCCAGACATCTCATATGAGGAGAGACCGATGGCGATACTTGATCGTAGTGAGCGTAAGCTACGGTCTAAAGTGGTACCCTTGGTTAAAGTTCAGTAGGGGCATAACAATGTTGATGAGTCGATATGGGAGCATAAGGATGACATGTGCGAGCAGTATCCAGAGTTATTTACCGCAGGTATGTTCCAATTTCGAGGGCGAAATTCCTTTATAAGGGGGGAAGTATGTAGCACCCCGTATTTTTGAGTATTTAAAAATTGGATTAATTTAAATTACACATGTGACGTAATTTGATGAAATAAAATATTACGTGGTGATTAGATTATTAATTGGAGAGAAAATGATAAATATTATTGAATATAATTGCTAAGTGAATAGTAATTAATTATTTTTACGTCATAGTGAGTGATAGTGGTGCATCTCAATCGGAGGTCGTGTGTAGACTATATGATGTCGAGATAGGAAATTATTTTAGACTGACTCAGATGGTGATTTTGAGGTCACAATTGATTCTGAAAGGGTCGAAATTGTCAAAATAGTGTACATGGGGGAAGTATTTGGGTCCCGGGGGGATTTTAGACCAAACCGACACCACGAGAGGATGTTTCGGTCATTTGGAAGTTGGTGGTAGAGAGGACTCCAAAAATTATAAGAATATAACAACCCATAGGAATGTAAGTCTAGGGTAATATTAATCTTGAGAGAGAGGAGGACACAATGGAGGAAGAAAAGCGAGTTCTTGGAGGTGTAACACCTTTTCTCTCCACCAAAGTTACCGGAATCTTGAATGATAAGAAGGGAAGACATCCTCATCACATTCAAAATGAAATTAGACATGCTACTGATAATACACGTGTTTATCTGGCATGTTTTAATTGAGTTGTAATGCCCATGTAGTGCAGGGTTTCAATTATTTGATTTAAATTATGTTCTTAAGGTGTAGATGCACAGAACTCATGAATTGGGGTAGGATTTGCATGTAGAATGGATCCACTTATGTAAATAATTTAAAATCAGATAATGTATGATGATTGCCAAGAAAGAAATCTATGTAAATGCTTGAGTATGAAGGGAGAATAATAAAACTAGGGTTTTCGTATATATTGAAAGATAATAGGTTCTTGGACCGAATTCTTGATGGTTTGATATTAGATTTACGTTGTAAATCATCCATATATACTTAAATAATTTTGGTTGAAAATTTGGTGAAGAATTATGAAGTTTTGAATAAGGAAAATTGGTGAAAAAGGAAACTGCGTAAGGAAGAAGATGACCTGACACTTTCTGAATCGATTCGGCGCAAGGGCGAATCGATTCCATAGGTGAATCGATTTAGTTTTTGGGCAAATCGATTCGGTTTGCCCAGAATTGAGGAATTTTCCTTTTTAAGACCTGTAATTTTGAATAATTGACGGCGGGAGTTTTGGGACATCTTTAAATCATAATGAGGATTATATTGAATTACAGTAGATTTAATGTGGTGTGGAGGCTTAACCATAATGAGAGAATAAAGGCGAATATCTTTTGGATACGAACTATGAAAATAATGAATCCGAGGGAATGATAACGGATTACGGAGAGTATGAGTGAACCTATGATTTCGACCAGTAGTGTATGAGTGTATTCGCTACTGATATTGATTAAGGGGTAACTAGGATCCTTCGGGTAGTGAGCGATCGTCGTAAATATACAATGAGAGGGTATGATTGTAATGTATTGTACGTTGAGTATGCGAGAGATATACACTGCGTATAAGATATATATATATATATATATATATATATATATATATATATATATATATATATATATATATATATATATATATATATATATATATATATATATAGAGAGAGAGAGAGAGAGAGAGAGAGAGAGAGAGAGAGAGAGCCAGGATATAGTACATCATGCTCTATACATCACCCATCCATCACGTCTAATTCTAGGCCCTAAAAAACTTTTTTTTACAAATTTTATATTTTTTCCTTGAAATTAACCTTCCAATCAACCCATATGCAAAAAATTAGGTCAAAATACATTTTGTAGCTATTTTTAAAAAATCCACAAAAAATTGCTAAAAATACGTTATTTATAAGGGTCTGCGCCAATAGTTTTTGTAGATTTTTAAAAAATAGCTACAAAATGTATTTTGACCAATTTTTTTGCATATGGGTTGATTGGAAGGTTAATTTCAAGGAAAAAATATAAAATTAAAAAAGAAATCTAGGTCCTAGAATTTAGGTGTGATGTATAACGCATGATGTGTGTGAGCCTTCCTCTCTCTCTCCCTCTCTCTCTCTCTCTCTCTCTCTCTATATATATATATATATATATATATATATATATATATATATATATATATATATATATATATATATATATATATATACTTATAGGTTGCGTGTATACCTATTATGGATATATATAGGTGGTGTGAATAACTATGATGTGATTTGATTATGTGTGTGAACATACCTACGCTGCCTGTTGTCCGGAGGTTTCCGCACAGAGGGCGATCCCACCTTGGCGATTCCTGCGAGGCATTTGGATTTGTGCCCTAGAACATGAAACTTAGGGTAACTCACTATGTGTTTGTATTAGTGGGACTGACATGTCATTTGGGTACGTTAGGTATGTGCGTATCCCAAAGGCTTAGAACCATGTTTGACTCCATTGTGTGAGTTGATTAATTTTGGGTTCGAGGAGACATGCCGAACCATTTGTCCTTGATTTGGTACGAGAGGTACATGGACTAATAGCAGAGTATTCCAGCATCACGAGGGGCTATTCCAGGGATGCTATAATTGTATATATTATATCTGTGACGAATATATACAAGTGTGATATATATACTTATGTGTGATACTAGAACTGATAGATTGTGTACATCTAAAAGTAATTAGAGAAACTTAATTGATTGAATCAATAATAATACGTGAGAAATATTACTTACTGATATTGTGGTAGTGTGTCGTACGGGTATTACGAGAGATACGTTATCTAGTTGGCATGGGTAGAATAGCTAGACTTATTGAGGTTAGTGACATACGTTATCTAGTTGGGATGGGTAGCATAGCTAGATAGGGTATGTTAGACGTCCACATTAGTTGAAACGTGAGGATATCAAGCAAGTGTACGTTGAAATAACATGTGTATCTAATAACCAATTTATACTGTGATTTAAACACTTACAAAATATTTTCAAATTGTTTTCTTGGGCACTGACCCGTGTCAAAATATTTTCAAAACCTTTTAGGTGTCCAGCTATAGGGACGCCAAGTTTAATGATTCTATTCAGGGATGCGTATATGCAACATTTGTGGAGGCTTCCAGGAGTTACTTTAGATGCTTCAGCTCATTCGCTTCTAGATAGGGTTTATTTCAATATTTCATTTGGGCGTGTTGCCCCTTCGGACTATTTATTTCCATAGTTTATTTATCAGATTGTGTTCAGATTCATCTTCACTATGCCAGACTTATATTCGGATTTGTTTTGGAAACCGATGGTTTATTCGGTCTTATTTATTCATATATCTATCGTGTGATTGTTCAGATTATTATTAGTGTGGATGGTTTCGTTGTATTTGTTTATTCATTTATTTACGATTATGGTTGTAATAGTTAAAGATAAAATTTGGCACCGACTTAAATTAACATTGATGATTAGTAATTAAAAAGCTTTCGACAGTGATGCTAAGAATGAACCAGATGAGAATCCTATTTGTTTTAATGAAGGACTGATCACCCGTAATTAAAATAGATGGGGTGTCACACTTCGACCCGATCATTGGCTTGTTAGTGGGAGGGTGACGAATAATTATTGTGAACTCCCAATCTTGAACATAAATTTCGAAAGATATCATTGTCTAACAGAGTTCCATTATCGCTCATGATCACCCTGAGGATGTTAAACCTAAAAATAATTGATTTCCACATAAATTTCTCATTATTCTTCTCGGTGATGGTGGTGATGGTTCTGTTTACACCCATTTTGTAAAATAATCTATTGCCACCATGACAAATTTGTTCTAGCCCGGAGTACAAGGGAGAGGACATACCAAGTTTATTTCCTATTGACCAAATGGAAAAGGTGATCTCATTAGGATTGGCTCACTCTTGGTGGTTGCCTTGGGACGTGTCGCGTTGGCGATTCTATGCGTAATGGTACTAAGTCATAATAGTAATTGATACGACGGAAATATTGTGTATTTCATCCCTCGAACCTACGCATTTTAACCCCCTCAGGTAACTTATTCCCTATATTTATGATCGTTAACCAGACAACCTCGAATTTCTATGTTAACATATTTTGCAGGGGTTAATTGAGCTTTTATAGGTATTTGGACTCTAATTGTGATGTTCAGACGCATTTCGCTCAAATTCCGTATGCAGTTGCACTTTCAAGGGAAATTCGATCAATTCATAGTTTGGGCACCTGGCTTGATATCTCACGGAAGTTGTATCCCTCCTCGCAAGCTTCGCGTGGCCATGAACGGTATACCGATTACGATCCAAAACGAAAAAGTTACGATGATTTTAGCGGAAGAGAAATCCATTCAACCAAAACAGGAGGAAAATGGTGCAGACCTGTAGCCATCGGTCGATCGATTAAAAGGATCGATCGATCGATCCTTCAGCTTTTGCCTTCGAGCTGAGACAGTGGGCTATGATTTTTACCATCGATCGATCGATCCCCTGTTTTCTGCAAATATTTTTGCCTTTTCTTTTCTTTTTCCTTTTCTTTTCTAATTTTATTCCACTTACTATAAATACCAATTTTGTAGATATCTTGAGATAATTCGTTTTTAGGTTAGAATAGGTTAGGGTTTGGGGTTTTGAGAGCTCTTTCTTCATTTCCTCTTAGTTTGACACCCATTTGGGTTTGTAAGTTGTACTTTCATCTTCCTTCTCCATTAATATAAGTTGTATTTCCTTTATTCTTGCTATGTAGTTAATTTGCATGCTTTGTTAATTAGATTCACATGCTTTCTTTCCTTGCTTTCTAGGTAGTTTTATTGCGTTTATTTACCGCTTTCATTTATCGTGTTTTTACCATGCTTTCTAGATAAATTAGTCTAGGTTGTGTTTGAATGGAACTCATTCGGGTTGACGTGTTGGTTTGCTTTGGCGATGGAGTTTACGGGTCTATTTCGGGTGCGTTGTCCTAGTTATTACGCCTAGGAGATTTGACGGGGCATATCATGTATGTTCCGTGCTTACGACCTTGCGTGCGTAATTTCTAGGGTATTTATTGACGCCAAAATCGTATTAGGCTTTTATGCGGATTAGGGGCATGACAACCCTTGATTCAATCAACTATAGAAACGAGACGCATTTGTAATAACTCGTCTACCCATGTAACCATTTTATACAAATTAACTCGGGTGAGGGATATTCAACGCAACCTATAGTTTTTACTTGCTTTGTTAATCTAGTTTCAATATACTCGCCTAGATTAATCATTTCCCTTTTTCGCATCTTTTCCTTTTTGTTCATTTTTATCTTTTACATTTTTATTCAGGAATATTAAACCAATTAAATTCTAGCAACTTGTCTCTGTGGATTTTTCGATACCCGAACTTGGCTTCTATACTCACCCGTTGAGTGTAGTCATAAGTTTAGATTTTTGTACAATTTAGGTGAGCCGAATTCCGCAAAATCCTCTCTATCAAATGGCACCTTTGTCAGGGATGAGTTTGTTTTAGACTTTATTTGATTTAGTATTTCATAGTATTTTCTTTCTATTTGTATTATTTTCTAATATTTTTGTAGGACTTCTACATTTGAGCACTTAGAAACGCTCGAATTTTTCGCGCGCGCATCTACTTTGTGGATTTCGCCACTTCGAGCCATTTTTGGGGTAAGCATGTCTTATTCCAATTCTTTCGGTAATCATTATGATAATTCTCAAAATTCTAGCAAACCCTTGACTTTTGGTCAATACTTAGAATGCTAAAAAATTGCAACATCTAAAATGACTTTGGGCGAGTATTACAAAAGTCAAGTTTTGGAGTGCGTGTATTTTGATGATGATGATAATGATTTTGGGCCTTTACCTCCTTATAATAGGAATTTTGAAACGAATTGCAATAGTTTTCAAAATTTCTTTAATAATGAGTTTAAGTTTAAGTCCGATGATAATTTTGAAAGTTGACATTTCCAAGTATCCGCACCTCGGCCAATGACTTTTGGCGAGGGTTTGCGTATGCTTGAAAATGAGAAAATTGAAAATCGTTATCGGGAAGAAAATCGTTTGTGGGAACATGAACTGGATTTATTATTTGTAATACCCCGTACTTTTGTCTATATTTATTTTTGGGATTAATTAATTAAATGCGTATTAATTAGAAATTAATCCGGGTTATAAATACTAATGAGATGCGAATTGGTATTTGATTACGTGCATATATGATTATATATGGATTTGGTATTATAAAATTTGTAGTGAGATTTATATACGGCATTTTAGAAATTTTGTTGAGACGCGTGGGACCGCCGCGTCACGGTATAATATTTTGTTAATAAAAGTGAATTTAAAATCTATAATCCATATGGTCGTTTTGAGTGCACCAACGCGTCCGGAAGGGTCGAGATAGTCAGAAAACACTAGCCGGGGGTATAGTTTGGGTCCCGGGGTATTTTTAGGCCATACCGGTAACTTAAAGGGTATTTTGGTAATTTTACATTTTTAGGAATTAAAAGTGACGAAAATTAGAGATGTAAATCTGATGTGGATTAAACCCATTAAGCCCATTAACCAACCCATATTAACCTAGAAGGCTACGTAGGTTGTCATTTAGGTTTTCTAAGTTTCCCCAAATCAAAACCCTAGCCACCTTGAGCCACCATTGGAGAAGGAACTTAGAGAGAGAGGAAACTCTGCAGAATTCTCACCAAACCTACACCAAAGTCAGAAATCAAACCAAGGCAAGTGGTTTAATTATGTTTAATTTCGGCAAATGTTCTTTCCATGTTAGAAAATTCGGATTTATGGTTTGTTCTTGATAAATATGAAAACCCATGTAGTTTAGATCATAGAACTTGAGAAATTGTGAAGAGAATTGCATGTAGAATAGTTTGGAGACAATTAATCTGATGTTAATACATGTTTGGGTGAAAGAAAAACGAATTAAATTCTGGAATTTGATGTTGATATATATCTAGGGTTCATGTTCTTGATGATATTGGGGAAAAGTATAAAATCTTGGGATTTAATGATGTTTAGGATGCCTTATTGTCTTAAAAGACGTTAGTTTATGACCTAAGCATGTTTCAGTATGATTAGAGGACTTAAATCATTGTTAGAACGAACTTTGGAGAAGGATTGAAGTGATAAAAATGGTGAAAAACGAGATGGGAAAAATCTGGGCCGAAACTGGTAGCTCGTTAGAAGCAGCCCCCAGGTCGTTCGAACGAACTCGTTCGAACGAGCTTCTAACGAAGTTGACCAGTCGTTACTAACGAGAAGGGATCTCGTTCGATATCTCGTTCGAACGAGATATCGTTAGAAGGAACAGTTCGTTCGAACGAACTGGGATCTCGTTCGAACAGCCTCGTTCGAACGAGATTTCTAACGACCTGACAGTCCAAACTCGTTCGAACAGTCTCGTTCGAACGAGACTTCTAACGAGTTGACAGTTTGGTCCTTTTTGGACTGTTTTGATTTTTGGAGTCCCGTAAACTTGTTCGAGGATATAGATGACCTTCCTTTGATGATATAGTGATAGAATTGGGACTTTTGGGTCATTGAGAGGAGTAAATTATATACGAGAGTTATATTCAATGAACCATTTGGGTTGAGACGTGAGTGTCTACTATGATGTGAGGATGAATTATAGCGCGTATAATTACAAACCGGAATAGTACGAATTGTGATAATTATAGTTAGTACGAGAATGCGATATGTACTACGATTAAAATACGGTATTACTAAGATGTGTGTTTACTTAGTATTGGTATATGGATTGTGTGTATGACATACCTACCATACTTGCTATCACGGGAGGTTGCGTTCGCTTAGGACCCTCTAATCCTTGTGTGCCTACGGGGGGGATATAGACTGGTACCTCGATGAACATAGGTCATAGAAAGACTTATTGTGATATTAATAAGTCCGCTGATCATGGGAGCGTAGGTATGTGCGTGACCCATGTGATGGTGACTGTGTTCGCCTCCACTATTTGTGATTTGTGTTATCTGAACTATTCCTGAGAGATTCGGAATGTGTGATCCTTATGTACGTGATGTACCGGGATGGATAGCAGAGTATGTGTTCACCACAGCTTAGTTCTCGGGGTGCTTGTATTGTATATTTATGATATGAATAATATACATTAAATGAATGGGAATCCTCATGTTTATGTTGTAAAAATATTACGGTATTGTTTCGAGATATATAATGAGTTAACTGATAGTTATATCAATGGCATATTTAGTAACTGAGTTTATGTTAAACCTCTATTTAATTACGAGCGTTGTTATGTTAAATGGAACCGAGTAATATGGGTAGAACCTTTGGCAGTCTAGCTAGTTATGTTGTCAGTTAGCTAGTAGTATGGGTCGATATAGATGGGTACTTACGTTAGGAGTGCACAGTTAGACGAGAGGTGAGAATATCAGGCGAGTGTACGTCCTAACATGTACTTTGCATTTAATGTTTTAAATGTTTTTAAAGCACTTGCAGGTTTTTAAAATATAACTCCACATTCGGGCTCTGACCCGTTTGCTTTTCAAATCTCTTTTTCTTTGTAAAACCATTTTAGGTGCCCAGCCACAATGACACCAAGCATAGGTTACTCATTCAGGTGACGAGCTGTAGCTGCTTGTGGAAGCTACAGGGATTTGCATGTAGACGCTTCTATCTTTTGGATTCCAGAGTTACCATCTATCAGTTGTAGGGCATGTTGCCCATTTCTTTAGAGACATCTTTTATATTTCAGTTTTCAGACTTTAGCATGTTTTATTTCAGTTTCGGTTATTCATTTCAGTTATGGGATTGTAGTGAGGAGTTTTCCTCCAGACTTTATTTACTCTATTGTGATGGTTATTCGTTTTACTTCAGTATGGTGAATGGTGTTATTTATTTCTTCATTACACTTGTTGCATGTTAATCAGACTTAAATTAAAATTTGGCAACTTGCTTTTTAAATACTAGGTGGTTAGAAATAATAAAATGTTTTCGACAGTGATGCTATTAACTGAGCCAACTTGGCATTTTGAATTAATTTTATAAAGGAGTAGCTACCCGGTATTTAATTAGTCGGGGTGTCACAGGTGGTATCAGAGCATCAGGTTCTAGTGTCCTTTAGGATCTGTACGGCTATTATGTTTCCGCTACATTTTCGTTGATATAGAGCACTATATTTTAGGACTGTTGTACTCTTATTGTGTATGCTTCGTTCTTCAGCTTTATTAAGTTTATAACCGTGAACTTATAAACTTTGTTCTTATTTCAGATGCCTCCACGACGTGCACGACGAGTTCCCAGGAATGCAATGCCCGAACCCCAGCCCGCTCCAGTTCAGGGCATGTTGAACGCCGCTGAGGTTGCAGCTATAGTAGCTCAAGCGGTAAATGCCGCGATTGTCGTGATTCAGCAGGCACCGCCTCAGGCGCCGGTTGCCGCGCCAGCACAGGTTAATGCATTCCCGTCTGCTTGGGAGCGTGTACGAGACGCTTTTCAGAAAGCGCATCCGCCAGAGTTTGCAGGTAGCTCAGACGTGGTAGTCTCGAGCCAATGGAGGAGGACATACAGAGGCATTTGAGGATGCATGAGTGCACTGATGTTCAGAAACAGGTGCTAGCTACTTTCAAGCTAGTGGGATCTGCACTACAGTGGTGGGAGTCTATTACCACCGCGGAAGAGAGGGATACCCTCACGATTCAGGAGTTCTGGGTGCGGTTCGACCGCAAGTACGATTCATGAGTGCACTGATCTTCAAGCGATTGCATTTAGCATATGCAATAAGCCTTTAAACCCCTAGGTTACCCTAGTGGACGAGTGTCATCTCGTGATGGTTTTCTGGGATGATACCCACAAACATCATTTGGTTTTCTCAAAATATGCCCAAAGCAACATGTGAAAAGCCCAACAAAAGCGAAAAAGATTTCATATGCATTATTAGCAAAGTGAATGAATTCACACAGAAGTCCGAATCATTAACATTATAGAATGCACCTCGTAGAATTGAAACCTTAAAATGTGGGAGGGGAGAGAGCACATGCAAAGTGTGATTTGGCAAAAACTTATATAAACCGGATAAACAATAAATCAAGCATATATTCAATCCTCACGGGCATTACACTCATCAAGTGAATTCACTCGAAACAGGGAGCTAACACACGGAACATGCGGGATAAAGAGTAAATGTAAATGGAAACTAGGCCGCACACATGTCACAGATGAAGAACGCTATATATAAAATGAAAAATGTAATCTCAATGAAAGGATAATGCTCATTAAAGGGGGAGAAGTTTATTTTCACAGATTATCAAAACTATTTAAACCTTTGAATTACATCTACTTAAGATCACATAGGACTTTAACAGGGTTGTAATGTAGGTTAGGCTATGGTACGAAATGAAAGGAATGTATGTACGGATTCAAAGTGTTCGGGATGAAAACTCGGGATAATGGGAAAATGCGGGCAATATCAAAATTGGAAAACAAGTTCCAAAACGGCATTAGATATATCATCGGGGAGAGTAATCAAAGCTTATTGAACTATATGCAACATTTACAACTTTCTCTTTATTTTTCTTTTCTTCTTTTTCTCATTTTCTCTTTTGTTTTCTTTTGCTTTTTGCTTTCTCTTTTTCTTCTCTTTTTTCACTACTTTCTTTTTTTACTTTTCAAACTCTCATATGCCTAAATTGCAACCGACATCAAAACAACATCATGCAATCCCAAGTAACAATCCAAACAAAGGTGTGGAAAGTGTATGTATGGTTGAAAACTCCAATTTGGAGTTGGTTATGGGATTTGGGTTATGAAACGAAAGGATATATTTAGGATCAAAGGGGGTAACGAGGGTAAACATATAAGGGTGAGGTCAAGGTCAATATGGGTGATATAACAAAGAGAGCCTATGATTATTTCACAAAGTTTACGCAATTCTCGAATCAAAACAATATATGAAAATCATGATCAAGTAACACATTTCAAGTATGAACTCAATTAATGAACGATTAAATGAAAGAATAGTGAGATTACCAAGGAATTCAACATTTTCAATGAGAAAAGAATAGTGTACACACTCACAGACGACGAAATGTACAAAGCTTACTCGGTGTAAGAATATACAATGCAACAAAATATTACCGAGTTATAAAAATCTTAAACCAAATCAATATAGCAATAAAAGTGCATGTGCTCATGGGATTAAAGTTTAATTCATGAAGTTATTCATAATATCAATAATCGAGACTAAAGTCTAATAACTTCTAAAATCGAAAACATGCATCATTGGGTTGTCTATTGGATCGGGTAATTATTAAAATTTATCATCGGAAACAAAGGCAAAAAGCACAAAAAGGAGAAAAAAGAAAGAAAATCTTTTTGAAATTTTCAATTTTTCTAAGAAAAACATACTAAGTAACTAACATGTGAGCAAAAACATGGACTAAATAAAGAAATGGATAGAATATCCCACACCCTCTAACTTAAAACTTGACATTGTCCTCAATGTGAATTAAGAACCAAGTCAAAGAGAGGAAAATAGCGATATTACCCAAAATTGGAGCGATCCCCATAATAACAAGTCCAAAGAATCTACAAAACAAGTTAGTACCGAGCATAGCAAAAACAAGTAACACAAATTTAACTAATTACAAGACTAAAAATAAAAAGAAAGAAAGAATAAAAAGCTAACTATATACAACCTACTATTTAGGCTTCACACTAACTATACACTAGAAGTCTAAATAGATGAGGGTCCACCATAAAAACGATTTGACTTTGTAGGATAACCGGTGTACCCACACTCTCAAGCATGCCTTCCGAAAAATATGAATTCCGTTTGAAAAACGGAAGGCATGTGCAAGGCGTAAGAAATGAACCATCGTCGATTAAAAGTTTTGGAGGGACGATGGGGGATTTGGATTGAACGGGTGACAAAAACATGTGGGGACCAAGAAAATCATAATATCCTACCAAATATTTTGAAATTGGAATGGGAGGTGGCGCACACAAAGGCAAAGATGCGATCGTGGAAGGAGATTCGAGCAAGTACTCCTCATCGGCGAAAAGGATTAAAACATTAAAGTTTGAAACCGAATCATCGGGTACTTGAGACGGTGGGATAATAGAGAATGAAAATGGGGATGAAAGAAATTCAAACTCAGGAGATGAATCATCATCGCATGAAGATTGAGTTTCGAATGAAATAATATCATTTTCAATGAAATGTTCTTCTTTGGGGGCCAAAGAAGAAATCATTTCATTGCAAATATATATTACGTCATTATCATCCTCACTTTCAATATCTATTACGAGATGGGTAAAGTCAAGAATGGTTTGTTCCAAAGTAGGCACAAGTACCTCATTTGGTTCAAAACATTCTTCGACCTCGAAAGTCTCGGAAGAAAAATTGTTGTCGGACTCAAAATATAAATCCAATTCATGTTCCCACGAACGATTTTCTTCCCGATAACGATTTTCAATTTTCTCATTTTCATACATACGCAAACCCTCATCGAAAGTCATAGATCGAGGTGCGGATGCAAGAAAATGGGAACTTTGAAAATTACCATCGGACTTAAATAAAAACTCATTATTATAGGAATTTTGAAAACTATTCGAATTCGTTTCAAAATTCCTATTATAAGGAGGTAAAGGCCCAAAATCATTATCATCATCATCAAAATTCCAATGACCTAAGTTTTGACTTTAGTTATACTCGCCCAAAGTCATATTTGAATTTGTTATACTTTGGGATTCTAAGTATTCACCGAAAGTCATAGGTCGAGAATTTTGAGAATTATAATAAGGATTACCGAAAGAATTGGAATAAGACATGCTTACCCCAAAAATGGCTCGAAGTGGCGGATTCCACAAAGTAGGTGCGCGCGGAAAAAGTTCGAGCGTTTCTAAGTGCTCAAATGTGAAAGTCCTGCAAAATATTAGCAAATAATACAAATAGAAAGAAAATACTATGAAATACTAAATCAAATAAAGTCTAGAACAAACTAGTCCCCGGCAACGGCGCCATTTTGATTAAGGGTGAAAAGTAGCGCGTGTCAAAACGCCGATCGTTGTTTTCTGTTCACCGCCTTAATTCAAAAACCTCAACTATTAACAACACTCTTTTAAGGGAGTATAGCGGCAAGTCCGGGTATCGAAAATCCACAGAGACGAGTTTCTAGAATTTATAAGGTTTAATATTCCTAAAATAAAAGTGTAAAATATGAATATGAAGAAAAAGGGAAAAGATGCAAAAGGGAAAATATTTAATCTAGGCGAGGGAGAATAAAGTTAGACTAATAAAGCGAGTAAAAACTATAAGTTGCGTTGAATATCCCTCACCCGAGTTAATTAGTATAAAATGATTACATGGGTCGATGAGTTATTAAGATTAAGTCTCGTTTCGATAGTTAATTAAATCAAGAGTTGTCACACCCCTAAATTCGCATAAAAGTCTAATAAGATTTTGGCGTCAACAAATACCCCAGAAATTACGGGCGTAAGGTCGTAAGCACGGAGCATACATGATATGCCCGATCAAATCTCCTAGGCTTAATGACTAGGACAACCCGCTCAAAATAGACTCGTAAAAATCCATCACCAAAGCAAAGCAACCAAATCAACCTTAGGTGAGTTCAATCCAACACAACCTAGATTAAACTAGCCACTACACATAAATAAAAGCATTAATTAAAAAAACTAATTAATTAAAGCAAACAAGAATTAAATTAACTACAACAAATATCTAGGCTTGAAATAAATGACAAAGCATGAAAAATAAAGGAAAACAAAGCTTAAGGAAGAAGATGAATAGTAAAGCTTACATTAATGGGTATTACCCAAAGAGAAATGGAGGAGAGGGAATCTCCACAAATAAAATCCCCAAAGTCTTCTAACCCTAATTAAAATGAAAATATATCCCCAAAGAAAAGCCCCTAACACTCTATTTATACCCCAAAACAAACCCCCAACATAACCAAGCCAAAAAAACCAAAATAAGTCAATTTTCGTCCATATCTGATGGGACCGGTCGACCTTATGTTTGGGACCGGTCGACCGCAGTTTTGGAATTTGCCTTGGGCTGGAGACAACCCACTTTTCCTCTTTGAACCAATTTTGACGCGTTGCACGAAAATGACTATAACTCCCTCATACGGAATCGAAATGAGGCGTGGTCGGAACCGACGCGAAGCTAATTAAATTATCTACATGATTCTGTTTTGAAACCCTCCAAATTATGCAGTATGAAATTACCGAAATTCCCTTGAAGTAGAAGAAAATATCGAAACCTTCCAGAAATGGGCATAACTTCCACATACGGAGTCAGAATGACGCACGGTCAATGGCCACGGAAAGATAATTTGATGATATACATGTTGGTAACTTCATTCCATAAAAAATAGTGAGTTTGAAAAGACCAAATTGCCCTTGAAGTAGCATTCGACGACAAAACTTCTCCGAAATGCAATCGAATCTCACTTTTAGCGTTCCAATACCTACAAAAGCACAATTAACCCCTGCAAAATATATATATGTCCAAATACGAGGTTGTATGGTTAACGAGCATAAATATAGACATTAATAACGTAAAAGTGCTAGAATGCATAAAGATAAAGGGCGCAAATATACAATATTCGTGATGTATCACTCAATCTTCAAGCGATGATGATTCATATCTTGAGTTTGAATTTCTTTCCTCTTCATTTTCATTCTTTGTTATCACACCGTCACAAGTACCGGATGATTCGGTTTCAAACTTTAATGTTTTAAACCTTTTCACCGATGAGGAGTACTTGCTCGAGTCGCCTCCCACAATCGCATCTTTGCCTTTGTGTGCGCCACCTCCCATTCCAATTTCAAAATATTTGGTAGGATATTATGATTTTCTTGGTCCCCACATGTTTTTGTCACCCGTTCAATCCAAATCCCCCATCGTCCCTCCAAAACTTTTAATCGACGATGGTTCATTTCTTACGCCTTGCACATGCCTTCCGTTTTTCAAACGGAATTCATATTTTTCGGAAGGCATGCTTGAGAGTGTGGGTACACCGGTTATCCTACAAAGTCAAATCATTTTTATGATGGACCCTCACCTATTTAGACTTCTAGTGTATAGTTAGTGTGAAGCCTAAATAGTAGGTTGTATATAGTTAGATTTTTAATCTTTCTTTCTTTTTATTTTTTTCTTTACTTTTCAATTTAGTATAATGTAATTAGTTAACTTTTTGTTATTTGTTCTCGCTATGCTCGGTATTTACTTGTTTTGTAGATTCTTTGGACTTGTTCTTATGGGGATCGCTCCAGTTTTGGGTAATATCGTTCTTTTCCTCTCTTTAACTTGGTTCTTAATTCACATTGAGGATAGTGTCAGGTTTTAAGTTAGGACGTGTGGGATATTCTATCCATTTCTTTATTTAGTCCATGTTTTTGCTCACATGTTATTTACTTAGTATGCGTTTCTAAGAAAAATTGAAAATTTCAAAAAGATTTTCTTTATTTTTTCTCCTTTGTTGGGCATTTTGCCTTTGTTTTCGATGATAAATTTCAATAATTTCCCGATCCAATAGACAACCCAATGATGCATGTTCTCGATTTTAGAAGTTATTAGACTTTAGTCTCAATCTTTGATGTTGTGAATAACTTCATGAATTAAACTTTAATCCCATGAGCACATGCATTTTTCTTGTTTTATTGATTTGGTTTAAGATTTTTATAACTCGGTAATCTTTTGTTGCATTGTATATACTTACACCAAGTAAGCTTTGTCCCTTTCGTCGTTTGTGAGTGTATACACTATTCTTGCCTCTTTAAAAACATTGAATTCGTCGATAATCACTATATTCTTTCATTGATCATTCATTAATTGAGTTCATATATGAATCGTATTACTTGAGCATGATTTTTATATATTGTTTTGACTCGAGAATTGCGTAAACTTTTGGAACTGATGATAGGCCATCTTTGTTATATCACCCATATTGACCTTGACCTCACCTTAAACGTTTCCCCTCGTCAACCCCTTTGAGCCTAAATATTAGCCTTTCGTTTCATAACCCAAATCCTATAACCAACTCTAAATTGGAGTTATAGCCCATACATACACCTTCCGTACCTTTGTTTGGAATGTTATTAGGGGTTGAATGTTGTTGTTGTGTTGTGGTTGCATTTTAGGTATGTGAGAGTGTGAAAAGTAAAGAAAAGAAAGTGTAGTGAAAAAGAAAAAGAGAAAGCAAAAAGCAAAAGAAAACAAAAGAAAACATGAGAAAAAGGGGAAAAGAAAAGAAAGAGAAAGTTATTAATGTTGTGTATATAGTTCAATAAGCTTTGATTACTCTCCCCAATGATATATCTAATGCTCTGTTGAAACTTGTTTTCCAATTTTTATATTGCCCGCATTTTCCCATTATCTCGAGTTTTCATTCCGAACACTTTGCATCCGTACATACGTATCCTTCGTTTCGTACCCTAGCCTAGCCTACATTACAACCCTATACAAGTCCCATGTGATCTTAAGTAGATGTAATTCAAAGGTTTAAATAGTTTTGATAATCTGTGAAAATGCATTTTGCCTCTTTTTAATGTGCGGTATCTTTCATTGAGATTATAATTTTTCAGTTTATATATAGCGTTCTTCATTTTTGACATGTGTGCGACTTAGTTTCCCTTTACATTTACTCTTTATGCCCGCATGTTCCGTGTGTTAACTCCTTGTTTTGAGTGAATTCACTTGATGAGTGTAATTAGGGGTGGGCACGGCCCGGTCCGGTCCGGGTTTTGCGTATTTTTTGGACCGGACCGAATATTCGGTCCTCAATTTTTTTGGACCGAGACCGGACCGATTAATTCGGGTAACCTACTAATTCGGTCCGGGCTTTTTTCGGTCTGGTCCAGGGTAAAATTCGGTCCTGACCTTATTTTATATATATGTACATTTTATGAATGTTTTTATCTATTTTTCTCACAAATATATAGACAAAAAAATAATACTCGAAACTCCAAGTGATATTTACATGGGTTTTTTAACCCAAATAAAAAAATGTCTATACATATATAAAATGTTCCAAATTAAATTCATAAGTTATATACATTAATTCAAAAACTATTCATAAGAAACAAAATAACATTATTTTTATTATATATATATGGGAATCGGTCCGGTCCGGTCCGAATCGGTCTTTTAATATAGTGGACCGCGGACCGGACCGATTTAATCGGTTTTTAGTTTTTGTGAACCGATTTTTGGACCGGTTTTAAAATAGCCTTAATTTTCGGTTCGATCCGGTTCGGTCCAATCGATCCATTCGGGTCGGTCTTTTTTTTGTCCACCCCTAAGTGTAATGCCTGTGAGTATTGAATGTATGCTTGCTTTAACGCTTATCCGGTTTATATAAGTTTTTACCAAATCACACTTTGCATGTGCTCGCTCCTTCCCACATTTTAAGGTTTCAATTCTATGAGGTGCATTCTATAATGTTAATGATTTCAGATTTTTGTTTGAATTCGTTCAATGTGCTAATAATGCGTATGAAATCTTGTTCGCTATTGTTGGGCTTGTCGCATGTTGGGTTGGGCTTATTTTGAGGAGACCATGTGATGTTTGTGGGTATCATCACTGAAAACCCTCACGAGACGACACTCGTCCACTAGGGTAACCTAGTGGTTTAACGGGTTATTGCATACGCTAAATGCAATCGAATCGCCAACGAAAGTGGCCTTTTGCTTTTTTACCTTACTTTTGTACTATCTCCTGCTTTTGGTTTGCTTGTAGTTTTTATTGCATCCTATTTCAATGCTAGGGACTAACAATGTGTAAGTTAGGGGGTGTGATACGACACAAATATTGCATATTTCATCCCTCGAACCTACGCATTTTAGCCCCCTCGGGTATCTTATTCCCTATATTTATGCTCGTTAACCAAACAACCTCGGATTTATATGTTCACATGTTTTGCAGGGGTTAATTGAGCTTTTATAGGTATTTGGACGCTAAGTGTGATGTTCGAACGCATTCCGCTCAAATTCCGTATGCAGTTGCACGTTTAAGGGCAATTCAGTCAATTCATAGTTTTGGCATTGGCCCGACATCTCACGAAAGTTGTAACCCTCCTCGCAAGCTTCGCGTGGCCATGAACGGTATGCGATTCCGATCCAGAACGAAGAAGTTACAGCGATTTTAGCGAAAGAGAAATCCATCCAACCAAAACAGGAGGAAATTAGTGCAGACCTATAGCCATCGATTGATCGATCATTCAGCTTTTGCCTTCGAGCTGAGACAGTGGGCTATGATTTTTACCATCGATCGATCGATCCCTTGTTTTTTGCAGATATTTTTCCTTTTCTTTTCTAATTTTATTCCACTTACTATAAATACCTATTTTGTAGATATCTTAAGATAATTCGTCTTTAGGTTAGAATAGGTTAGGGTTTGGGGTTTTGAGAGATCTTTCTTCATTTCCTCTTGGTTTGACACCCATTTGGGTCTTTAAGTTGTACTTTCATCTTCCCTCTCCATTAATATAAGTTGTATTTCCTTTATTCTTGCTTTGTAGTTAATTTACATGCTTTATTAATTAGATTCACATGCTTTCTTTCCTTGCTTTCTAGTTAGTTTTATTGCGTTTATTTACCGCTTTCATTTATCGCATTTTTACCATGCTTTCTAGCTAAATTAGTCTAGGTTGTGTTTGAATGGAACTCAATCGGGTTGACACGTTGGTTTGCTTTGGTGATGGAGTTTACGGGTCTATTTCGGGTGTGTTGTCCTAGTTATTACGCCTAGGATATTTGACGGGGCATATCATGTATATTCCGTGCTTACGACCTTGCGTGCATAATTTTTAGGGTATTTGTTGACGCCAAAATCGTATTAGGATTTTATGCGGATTTAGGGGCATGACAACCCTTGATTCAATTAACTGTCGAAACGATACGCATTTGTAATAACTCGTCGGCCCATGTAACCATTTTATACTAATTAACTCGGGTGAGGGATATTCGACGCAACTAGGGGTGTAAACGGATCAGGTCTGGATCGGGTCTGGGTATATCCAGATTTGATCCGGGTATATTTTTAACGGATCGGGTCTTACCCGATTACCCGACGGGTCTCAGAAAATGGATCCAGACCCGGATCCGTTAAGGACCCGAATACCCGACCCGATTATATATATATATATATATATATAAACTGTGTTTATATATATATATATAAATAAAACTGTTTTTATATAAATATAACTTATATTTATATAAAAACAGTTTTATATAAAAACAATATAAAAACTGTTTTTATATAAAATAAAACTGTTTATATATATATATATATATCTGTTTTTATATAAATATAACTTATATATATATATATATATATATGTGTGTGTGTGTGTGTAAAACTGTTTTTATATATAACTTATATATATGTATGTATATATGTATGTAAAACTGTTATATATATATATAAGTTAGTTATATATATATTTAGTAACTATATGTAAGACTATATATACATATATAATATTATATATAAATATATATTTATTATATTATATATATACACATTCGGGTCGGGTTCTTATCGGATCGGAGTCATGTATATCCAGATCCGATCCATTAACTAATCTGGTAATCGGATAATCGGGTCTATAAAATTTGCTCAGATCCGTTAATTTAGGTCGGGTCCGGATCGGGTCTGGGTCCAGACCCGATCCATTGACAGCCCTAGACGTAACCTATAGTTTTTACTCGCTTTGTTAATCTAGTTTCAATTCACTCGCCTAGATTAATCATTTTCCTTTTTCGCATCTTTTCCTTTTTGTTCCTTTTTATCTTTTACATTTTTATTCGGGAATATTGAGCCAATTAAATTCTAGCAACTCGTCTCTGTGGATTTTTCGATACCCGGACTTGGCCGCTATACTCACCCGTTGAGTGTAGTCATAAGTTTAGGTTTTTGTATAGTTCAGGTGAGCCGAATTCAAAACGACCGACGCGTAGGTGACTCTCGCGCCGTGGTAAAACCCTTTCTATCAGTAATAACATGAAATAAAAAAGTGAAAGAAAAGTAAACTTTTATTATTGTAGATGAATATCATCTTTATTACATATGACGAGGACTGAAAAGAAAATATCATAAGAGGTGATATGTTGTAGTAAAAATGTTCTATCGGGGATTACCATCTTTGTCTTCTACTGCCCACACGTATGTGACTGAAAATATTTTCCTTTGTAAGACTGAGTTAAAATCCATAGGTATGGAGGGTATCTCTCCCTCTTTTAGCTCACTGTCCATTCGAAGGGAAACAATTAAGCAAGAATATGCCAAGTAGATAAGTCTACTTTTATAACAATGTATATATGTAGGAATTAGTTGTGACGGAATAATTGAGAGCAACACAATGCAATTATTATAACACAGTGTATAATAAACTGAAGCAAAATAAAATATCATAGTACTGACAGGGGTATACTGGAGTCTGATGATATTTAAATGAAATTTATGGTGGTTTGTAAATGTGTCTATTGTTTGTCGAGATACGAGGCAAGGGTTCAGGCTATAACAAGATAACCCATAAATTATCGGTTAAAAGGGCATCTAATGCGTAGCAATACCGTTACACTATCGTCTAAAACTTTTGTGCAGGCAATCCCAAAATAATTAGGAAAAACTAAATGGCTTGGCACACTTAGCTAGAGTGGCACTCATACGTATATAGCAAATAAAAACTAAGCACTCAACATCTGAGTCCTACAGCCTAATTCAAACTGCCATGATATACCCAGGTCTAATCCCTGTATCGTAAGGTACGCTACTAGATATTTCACTAGTAATGGTTATAAATTGCATGGATATAATGCAGTCATGTATAATAACTGAAATCAGGGTTTTAGTAAGATGCAGGGGCGTACTGTAATCAGGGTAAAATATTGAAATCATGGTTTTAATAGGATGCAGTGGTGTGCTGCAATCCGAGTAATTTAATGAAATCAGTGGGTTTACAAAAATCATAAGCTGTCAGGGTTTGGCTGGTTCGAGTTAAATTGGATAAAAGATTGAATAAATATTCATGGTAATGTGAACTACATAAAAGAGTTCATAAATGAGAACTAAAGATCAGGGGTTCATAAATTAGAACAAGAGATCAGGGGCCATCTCATAGTGGTATAAAAAATGCAAGACTTTTAAAGGTATAAGCTTGAATTTAATAGTGAAATATAATCACTTACTTTTAAATTCGGTGTTTAGGGGTTTGATTGTCAATTTCTCGGCCGAGCCGAGTATTTTGAAATTAGGGATAGCATAAGTAGGTGCTATAGGTTTAAAAATATAGTTATAATATCTAGGTAAGTGGAAATTTAATGCAATTTTTAGTATAGAAATAACTGTTGGGGTCAAAAGTATAGTTTTAGGAAATTTAAAGTTGAATATTTTTCTTTACTTTTCATTTGGATTTAGTTTTGGTGGAAAGATACAAATTAGATTTATTTAACCCAAGTAAGTTTTATAAAAAGTTTAGGGTTGTTTTGAAATACTTGAAAAACTACTAGGGGTTAAATGTGAATGAAAAGCTTAATTTTTAAACTTTAAAATTGGTTTCTTGAGATTTTGCTTCCCACAAATCCAAACAAGGTGATGTTATATACCAATTTTTTCATAATTAAAAAATAGAAATTTTGGAAAAAAATTTAGAATTTTCTGATTGGGGACTCACTTTCACGCTCTGGGTCAAATCCCAGACGCACTTGATGTTGACTTCACTCTCTCGCATGTAGGCCAAATTATCTCCTACCTTCGTTTTGTTGAATTTAGGGTTTGTGAACTTTTACCTTATATTCGAACCGTTTTTTTAAGGAAGAGGGACGGAACCCCCACAAATATTATTAAATATCATAGAGAAAAAGCCTCTCTAGTGGCACTTACAAGCTTAAGAGAAATACTAAAAGAAAAAGTTAACTGTTGAGCCCAATAAGTTAACATAACAAAGCAATAAATATGGGAGTTTATAAATACTCCCATTACAAAGCAATAATGAAAAAAAATAGGGGCTATATAAATAGCACTAATACCTAAGAGAATATCAGGAGACATTAACTTGGACAGACCTTAAGTAGTGGCATCCCATCTTATCAAGCTTAATAGCCCCTCTCACCAACTTAGGAAGGTCCCTGATGGCATGATAAACTTGAAGCGAAGGGAGAGACACTTGGCTAAGGCATCTGCCACCATATTAGATTCTCTATAACAGTGGGATAGAGAAATTTTCAGCATATCCAGTAAGGCTTTTATTTCCTCAACATAGATTTTTAATTTCCAAGGGGGTTTCTAATTATTGTTAATCAAGTTAACCACAAATAAGGAATCAGATTCAATGTAGACATTACTGAGATTGAACTGAAGACACAATTTGATCCCATGACAGAGACCTATAAGCTCAACACAAGTATTGGAAGAGATCCCATTTGAGTTTGCAAAAGCAAAGACAATATTACCTTTATCATCTCTTAATATACCACCATATCCACTCATTCCAGGATTACCCTTTGAAGCGCCATCCACATTAAGCTTTAAACATTTTGGATTTGGGAAATTCCACCTTATAGGCTTTGTAACTTAAATCATCTTTGAAATCTTTATGGCAAAAGTTTTCTCAATTACTTTATCAAAGTAAGAGAGATTATTTTTGAAAATAACTCCCTTGCATATATTAGAAATCAATGAAGAGGAATTTTAGATAATATGCTTGGATCTCATTGGGGAGTTTTCAAAAAAAGATGAATTCCTTCTTTTACAAATTTCCCAACAAACCACAAGGGGAATACACTTACCAAGAAATCTTAAAAAATCTTGAGGGCCTGATTTATACCACCAACTTAGAAGCATAGCTGAGACAGATACCTTGGACATTTCAATGCCCATTAGCCTAGAATAGTACCCCCAAATTGGTTGAATGATATGGCAATGAAGGAATAAGTGATCAATAGTTTCTTCTTGGCTTTGACAGGCCTTACGCCTAGAGCACATTCTGATTCCCAAAGCTTTAAGGTTTTCATCAATAGGAAGGCAGTTTGATAAAATTTTCCACATGTTTATAGAGATCTTTTTAGGAATGTGGAGATCCCATATATTTGAAAAAATTGTAGAGACAGAATAATGAGGTTTAACTAGGTTATATGCCGAAGACATAGAGAACTGTCCTGTTGTCTCAGTGGTCCAGTACCAGTCACCATCAACTTGCTCCATATTATCAGTGCAATAATCTTTAGCAGCCAAGATTTTCCTCCAGGTATGAGAAGCACCAAGAGTAGGAGTTCTCATGTTTTTGTATCTATTTAGCATGTATTGAGCCCAAAGAGACTTGTCAGTTGTAAGCTTCCAGTATAATTTCATAAATGCCGCTTGAGATAGGGTGTTGAAGTCTATGAGGCCAAGACCTCCTTCATTTAAATCTCTGCAAAGCACTTCATATTTTTTCCACTGAAATTTCCAACCCTGATCTTCATTACCTCCCCAGAAGAACTTGTTAATCATGCTATGAATTTTTACAATAACATTTTTGGGAGGAGAAATAGATGCTAAAAGATAACATGGAATAGATGATAAAAATGTCAAAAGTTCGAACCGTTTTATAATACCATTTAAGTTGGTTCTTGAATCAAAGTTGTGTAGTTTTTCAAGAGGAATCCAATTATATTAGTTTTCAGGATTTTGGCAGACTGGTTCGAGTTATTAATTTTTTGTAAAAATGTCAAAAGTTTGAATTAAACATTCGTGTTTATATGCTATAATTTGGTTTACGACATGGTGATTTTCATGTTCTATGCTCAAAATGCAATCGAACTAGTTTGGTTTCTATGATTTTGATTCACCACACCCTTTGAATTTAAGTTTTGAGAATTTCATAGCCATAATTTTAAAACTTTGATCTGGGGATTTAAAACTAGTTTTTTTTCCAATCAAGCATTGAACTTAGGATCCTTAGACCAAGAGCTTGAGTTTTCCCACTTTAAAACTAGTTCAAAGTCAAGATTACAAAATTCACCATTAAAGTTGAAGCTTTAATGGAGTTTTCTGGTATTCAAGCTAGTTGAATGCCATTCTCATGTTAGAACTTACATGTAAATGCATAATTTTACTCTACGGTAGTGCAAAAATATAACCAAATTCTAAGAATGAAAATACACAAATAAAATTATAAAGATGTAAGAAAAATCAAAAGTTTACTTGGGAATATCACTGTGCTGGGGTGAGTTCTCGTAGTGGTAACTAGGAGTTTATATAGGGTTCGTGGGGAGAGCTTATTGGCTGAAAGAAAGGCGATTTTCAACTTTTGGTTTGTTCAAGTTTCAATCATGTACCATGTGAAGGTAAACGGGTACCATTAGTACTCCATGTGGTATGTTGCCATGAGGGATGCCAGCTGGTAATGTGATAGGTTTGCTCCTTAGATAGTTTATAGGTTATTTTTAAGGGTTTTACCTAACTTTTAAAAGTTTTAGTATCTTAAGTGTAATTTCTCAAACTTAGGGGGTTGGTTCATAATGTTAATATTAAGTATATGAAATTTGATGAAACTTTATGTTTTAGTTTGGATTCAATTGGTGGTACAAGGTGTGAATACTCGAATGATGTTGTTTAAGAGTAATTTGATAATTTGACAAAAGTCTGAGGGATACCTAGGAATTTTTGGCTATTTAAGGTATTAATTTCCTATATTTTGGTGAGTTTTTACATTCTACCCTCCTAAAAAAAATTTTGGCTTCGAAATTACCTGAAAAAAATGCGGGGTAGTATAGCTTCATAAAGTCTTCTGTTTTCCAAGTTGTTTCCTCCATTCCTTGATGTTTGTCAAAGAACTTCAACTAATGGGATGAACTTATGTTGGATAATCGTCTCTTGCCGATTGAGGATGGATTTATTCAAATTCATGGTTGGGTTTGATGGTTATGCATTTCCAGGTGATGATGTGGTTGGGATTCAGTATGTACTTACGTAATTGTGAAATATGGAACATGTCGTGTATATTGGATAATTCAGGAGGTAACTCCAAACGATAGGCTACTGGTTCTATACGTTCGATGATTTTAAAGGTACTAATGTATCGGGGTGCTAACTTTCCTTTCTTTCCAAATCTTATTATAGCTTTCCTTAGGGAAACGCGTAAGAATACTTGGTTATGTACTCAAAACTCTAAGGGCTTTCTTTGGGTATCTGCATAACTTTCATTTGACTCTGGGTCGAATGCAATATTTCCCAAATGAGATGTATCTTTTCAGTGGTTTTGGTAATAACTTCAGGTCCAAGGATATGATTTTCTCCTGACTCATTCTAGCATAAGGGTGAACTACATAGTTTGCTATAGAGAGCTTAATAAGGGGTGATTTGGATGCTTGTTTATTAGCTGTTATTGTAAGAAAATTTAATCAACGTAAGGTGATCGCTCCTTGGTCTTGAAAAGTCTAACTTGCATGCCCGTAGCATATCTTCAAAGGTTTGGATCAGTCTCTCGAATTGACCATCGATTTGAGGGTGGAAAGCGGTACTCAGATGAACTTTGTTTCGAGAGATGCTTGTAGGGATTGCCAAAATATTCCTATTAATCTGGGATCTTGATCCGATATAATGGAGAGGGGTATTCCACGGGGTCTGGCAATTTCTCAAATATAATGTTCACTCAGTTTTCAAAATGAATCCGTTGATTTTGTTGGTAGGAAATGGGCGAATTTTGTAAGATGATTTACAATGACCCATATGGTGTTGTATCTATGAGAAGTTTGGGGTAATCCACTAACAAAATCCATAGTAATGTGATCCCATTTCCATTCTAGAATTGCGAGTGGTTGTAACAATTCGCCTAGATGTTGAAGTTAAATTTTCACTTATTGGCAAATTAAACATTTTTCCCTGAAATCACAGATATCTTTCTTCATATCTGGCCATCAATAATGTTACTTGAGATGTTGATACATGTTGGTGCTTTTGAGATGAATCACTAATTTGGAATGATGAGCTTCTTGAAGGATGTCCTCTCGTAATGAAGGTACGATGGAAACATATACTCGATTCTTAAACTTTAACCCTCTCTCGGGGTCCAAGGTGTAGTTTTTTTCAAGAAGGTTAGTTTGTGATTTCTACTTTTGGGTTTTTAAGAATTTAACTTATTCCTGGAGTTCCGCGATTCGTTTATGCAGGGTGGGGTGAGCTATAATATTTCGTTGAATAATAAGTCCTTTAGAGGATTCTCTCTATAAATCATACTCTCCTATGGTATCTAAGAATACGAATATACTATGGAGAGTTCCTTGGGATTTTTGGCTTAAGGCATCGATTACTACATTGCCCTTTTCGGGATGGTATAACAAGTTAAATTTGTAACCCTCTAAGAATTTTATCCAATGTCTTTACTGAAGGTTTAAGTCTTTATGCGTGAAGATGCATTTGAGGCATTTATAGTCGAAGAATACTTGGAATTATTCCCCGTATAGATAACTTCTCCAAATTTTTAGGGCAAAAACTACTCTCGCTAATTCCAAATCATGTACTGGGTAATTGTGCCCATGGATTTTTAGCTATCGTGATCCATACTCAATCACTTTTCCTTATTGCATTAACACGCATCCTAATCCTTGTAGGGAGGCGTCTGTGTAGACATCGTAACTAACATTTCTGGAAGGGATAGTGAGGGCAGGAGTGATGGCCAATTTTCCCTTTAATGTAAGGAAAGCTCATTCGCAATCAGGGTTCCATACAAATCGAACATCCTTTCTGGCTAACCTCATTAGTGGTAAGGAAATTTTGGAAAATCCTTCCACGAAACATCGATAATAACCAAAAAGTCCTATAAAACTTTGCAATTCTATAATTATTGTAGGTTGCGACCATTTGAGTACTACTGTGGTTTTGGTGGGGTCTACCTGTAACCTGCTTTGGTAATTACATGACTGAGGAATTTTAATTTTTTCATGAGGAAATCACATTTGCTCTTTTTGGCATAAATTTGACGTTGAGGGAGGGTTTCTAATACCATGCGTAAAGCTCCTTCATATTCCTCTTGTGTTTTGGAGTAAATTAGTACATCATGTATGAATATGGTTATGAATTGATCCAGGAAAGGACGAAATACCCTATGCATTGGATCCATGAAGGTAGCAGGGGTGTTAATTAATCCAAAAGACATGACTAGAAACTCAAAATGACAATATCTGGTTCGAAAGGCCATTTTGGGTATATTTTCTTTCTTGATGCAAAGTTGGTGGTATCCTGATCGTAAGTCAATCTTCGAGAATATCTTTGACTCTCATAATTGGTCAAATAGTTCTCTTATTCTGGGTAAAGGATACTTGTTCTTGATCATCACCTGATTTATAAAACTGGGGCTCCCCATACTGATGTATTGGGGCATATAAATCCTTTCGTTAACAGGTCATCTAGCTAGGTTCTGATTTCATGTAACTCTAGTGGGGCAATAAGGTATGGAGGTATTGAAATAGGGGACGTGTTACAAATTGATGGAAAACTTAATTTCTCGTGGTGGAGATAATCTGATAAATCATTGGGAAACACATCTTTGTACCTATCTAGGATAGAAGGAAGAGACGAGGATTCCTTTTCATATATTTGGAAAAGTATGGGTTGCGGAAGGCTTTGTCCTTGAAAATAAAATGGAAACTGATGTGGTTAATCAAATGTCATTGTCTTTTAATGGCAATCGATGTGAGCAAAATTAGGTGACAAAACATCCATTTTTATAATAAATTCAAACTTGGTTAAATTCGGGACTATCAAATATACTTTTAACATCCCTATTTTGAGTTGTAGCGTATGATGCTTGCATACCCGGTTGGTAAACGTTACTTTTATGGTTAGCATTCATATGGATAAAGGATATGCTAATGGGATAATAGGTAATTAAAGATGAGTCATACATGCATAGCTAATGAAACACAATGTGGAACCTGAGTCAAATAATATATGCACTAAGATGCTGTAAAAAGGAAGATTACCTTCTGCTACGCTATGATAATTTGGATTTTTCACTGGGAGAAGAGTGAAGTTTTGATCTCGAGTTTTACTCGAAGGTTCCTATATTTTATAGCGAGGCCTTTGCTGCTATGTACGGTTATTAAAGTTGTTAGTTGGGTTCCTGAATGGAGGTTTGATAAAATTCGGGGATGTGGTAGAAGGAGGGGGAATTTAGAAAAGCAGACATTGTGGCCTGAGGTGTCCGTCTTGACCACATTCATGACATCGCAACAGAGGTTTGCTGGTGCTATGGTGCATTTGGCTGAAAACTCGATCATCCTTGGGTTTTATGTAGGAATGGTCTCGTTGATTTTGTGGTTACTAATGACATAAGGGTTCCTAGAGGGTGGAGTGGAGATTCGGATTGCTCCGCCAACTACGGGGTTGTTTTCTATATGAGAGGCTAATTCAGTCATCCGGCTAAATTCATGAATTTGGAAAGGAGTGATGGAGAATTTAATGTTGAGGCACAATCCTTGTTCAAAATGTTTGCATTTTTTGATTTTGGTGTTGACATCCTGGGCGTATCAAGATAAGTCCATAAATTTGGCCTCATATTATGCTATCGTCAGGTGTTGTTGTAAGCTTAGACAATCCACGATCATCTGGTCTCTGGTTTATTCTGAAAAGTATTTTTCGAAGAAGATTTCTTCAAACTGATCCCATATTAGGTCATTAATTTTCGGTAATGAAGAACAAATTGCCACCAAAAATCCATTTCTCCTTCGAATGATACATGGCCAGTTTTACCCTAAGGTCTGGACTGATACCTACTCCATTAAAGACCTTAAGTTCTTAATGCATCCATTTATTTACTTCGACTGCACCATGTTTCTCATGAAATGCTGGGGGTCTTTGCCTAAGGAATTCTTTAAGTGCGTTCATTCTTCGAGTTTCTTTGGGAACCTCATTATTAATTGGTGGTGGTGGTATGTTTTGTTGCGTTCGGGGTTAAAATAGTTAACTCTTATAGACAACGCAGTATCCCCTCATTGGTTGTAGGTAGATTAGGGACATGGGGAGCTTATTGTTCCTCTTGGGTTCCACTAGGAGACACACATGTGTTAACCATCCTATATAATAACATATTGATGGATAAAGTACAAATGGAGATAAAGTAAGCAAATTGTTTATATTATTTCACAATCAGTTACAAGGATATTTTATATTTCAAACGTACGAAAGGGAAAAATTACATTATCTTAGAAGTTTATCTTACAACAAAAGTAATCGGTTACAACAACAACGAGCAGTTAAGTCTACAGTTATCACTGCAGAATATGGAGATCACACTCACAAACACTTAACGAAAGTTATTATGTCTTTCGTAGATTTATTTATACACAACCATATTCCCCCGAGATCTTTAAACTATCTGGGGTACAATGTGACCGGAATCGATGTCGAGCTCAGAGGGATCAAAATCATCCGAGGAAGTGTCTGAAGTCGTGTAAGTGAAGCAAGTGATACTGGGTGAACTTGGGCCATAATCCATGAGAGAATGTGGGGGAGTAACAAAAATTTCGTCAAGTGGAACTACGTCCAGGCAAGGTGAATAGATTGCTGAAGCACTTCGAGATCTTCGGAGTTTTTTTTGCCTATCGAGTCGCTTGGGCTTTCCCTTTTAGATGCCCAATCACGATCGATGCTTCTATTATGCTGACACAACTTTGTATATCTTACGTCTTTGATAGCTTATTCAAATCTCTCTTGGGTGGTACCATGAATATCGAGGTAGATTTTATCCCATATATTCATGACTGCAAAATAGTCCGAGTTCTAAAATGTAACAAGGGAGTTTTATTATTATTATTATTATTATTATTATTATTATTATTATTATTATTATTATTATTATTATTATTATTATTATTATTATTATTATTATTATTATTATTATAATAATAATAATAATAGTAATAATATTATGAGTCGAACACAGACGAAAGATTTTTGGGCTCGATCTCGTATAGGCATATAAACCTGGCGAAAGATCTGATGCCATGTTGTCGCGTCCGCGGTTCTATGCTTTTAATGGAAGCAAGTCATAATAGTAATAACATGGAATAAATTAATGAAAGTAAAGTAAGTTTTATTATTGTTGATGCATAGCATCTTTATTACATATAAGAAGTCTTCATAATTGAAATTTACACACTCGTACGACTGATTATAACATAGAATGACAGGGACTAAAAAGAAAAGATCACAGGAGATGATATGTTGTGATAAAAATGTTCCATCGGGAACTACCATCATTGTTTGCTACCACCCACGCGTATGTTATCGAAAATATTTTTGTTGGTACGATTGAGTTAAAATCCATAGGTGCGGGGGGCATCTCTCCCTTTTCAGCTCACTGTCCATCTGTAAGGGAACAATTAAGCAAGAATATTCCAAGTAGATAATTTTACTTCTATAACAATGTATATATGTAGGAATTGGTTGTGATGGAATAATTGAGAACAACATAATGCAATTATTTTAACACAATATATAATAAACTGAAGCAAAATGAGATATCATAGTACTGACAGGGGTATACTAGAGTCTGATGATATTTAAATGTAATTTATAGTGATTCATAATTGTGTCTGTTGTTTGTCGATTTATGAGGTAAGGGTTCAGACTATAACATAATAAACCACAAGTTATCGATTATAGGGGCTTTAAATGCGTAACAATACCATTGCAATATCGTCTAAAACTTTGGGACAGGCAACCCCAAAATAATTGGAGAAAAATAAATGGCTTAGCACACTTAGCTAAAGTAGAACTCATACGTATGTAGAAAATAAAAACTAGGCACTCAACATCTGAGTCCTACAGGCCAATTAGAATTGTATGGTACACCATGGTTTAATACTTGAATCGTAACATATGCTACTAAGGGTTTCACTGAGAATGGTTATAAATTGCAGGGCTGTACTACAGTCAGGTATAATTATTGAAAAAGGGTTTTTAATAAGATGCAAGAGTGTACTGCAATCCGGGTAAATTAACTGAATTAAAGGTTTTAATAGGATGCAGGTTTTTTCTACAATCCAAGTAATTTACTGAAATTAGCAGGTTTGCTGAAATCATAGGCTGTCAGTGTTTTGGCTGACTAGAGTTAAATTGGACAAAAGATTGAATCAATATTCACAGTAATGTGAACTACACAAAAGAGTTCATAAATGAGAATAAATGATCAGGGGTTATCACGTAGTGTTATAAACAATGCGAGACTTTCAAAGGTATAAGCTCGAATTTAATAGTGAAATAGAATCACTTACTTTAAAATTCGGTGTGTAAGGGTTTGATCGTCAATTTCTCGAGAGTGGGACAGGTATTCTAAAACTAGGGATAACATAAGTAGGTGGTATAGTTTTAAAAGTATAGTTATAATATGCAGGTAAGTGGAAATTTAATGTAATTTTCACTGTAGAATTAACTGTTGGGGTTAAAAGTATAGTTTTAGAAAATTTGAAGTTGAAATTTTTTTCTTTACTTTTCATTTGGATTCAAGTTTGGTGGAAAGAGACAAATTGGCTTTAATTAACCTAAGAAAGTTATATAAGAAGTTTGGGGCTATTTTAAAATACTTGGAAAACAGTCAGGGGGTTAAGTGCAAATGGAAATTTTAATTTTTAAACTTTAAAAGTGGTTGCTCAAGATTTTGATTTCCATGGATCCAAACTGGGTGATGTTATATACCAAATTTTCCAGAATAAAAAAAATTAAAATTTTGGAAAAAAAAATTAGAATTTCCTAATTGGGAACACACTCTCACGCATTGGGTCAAATCCCAGATGCGCCCAATGTTGACTTCACTCTTGTGTGTGTAGCCCACATCATTTCCTACCTTCGTTTTATTGACTTTAGGGTTTGTAAACTTTGACATTATATTTGAACCGTTTTATAATACCATTTAAGTTGGTTTTTGAATCAAAGTTGCGTAAGTTTTCAAGAGGAATCCAACCATATTTGTTTCCACGATTTGGTGGACTGGTTCTAGCTTTTGAATTCTATAAAAATGTCAAAAGTTTGACCTAAACATTCGTGTTTATATGCTATGATTTTGTTTACGCATGGTGATTTTCATGTTCTATGCTCAAAATGCAATTGAACTGCTTTGGTTTTAATGATTTTTATTCATCATAGCCTCTGAATTTTAGTTTTGAAAATTTCATAGCCGTATTTTTTAAAACTTTGATTTGGGGCATTAAAACTAGTTTTTGTTCCAACCAAGCATTGCACTTAGGATCCTTAGATTTAAAGTTTTAGTTCTCTCACTTTAAAACCGGTTTAAAGTCAAGAGTACATAATCCACCATTAAAGCTCAAGCTTTAATGGAGTTTTCTGGTATTCAAGCGAGTTCAGTGCCATTCTCACGTTAGAACTTACATGTAAATGCATAATTTTATTCTAAGGACATGTAGAAATATAACCAAATGTTAAGAATCAAAATACACACAAAAAATGATAAAGATGTAAGAAAACTCAAAAGTTAACTTTGGAATATCACGGTATTATGATGAGTTTTTGTAGTTGTAACTAGTGGTTTATATGGAGTTCATGGGGGAGAGCTTATTGGCTGAAAGAAAGGTGGTTTTTAACTATGGTTTTTTCAAGTTTCAATCATGTAGCATGTGAGGGTAAATGGGTACCATTGGTACTTCTTGTGTTATACTATCGTGTGGGCTGCCAACTGGTCCACATCAACAGGTGGTGAAAGTGGGATAAGTTTTGTTTTAAGTTTGGTCCTTAGAATGTTTATAATTTAGTTTTTAAGCATTTTAACTAACAATTAAATGTCTTAGGGTTTTAAGTATAGTTTAGCAAACTTAGGGGATTTGTTCATAATGCTAATATGAAATTTGATGAAACATTGGATTCAATTGGTGGTATAAGGTGTGAATACTAGAATGATGTTGTTTAGGGGAAATTTGGTAATTTGATAAAAGTTTGAGGGTTACCTTGAAATTTTTGGTTATTTAAGGGATTTCCTATATTTGGTGAGTTGTATATGACGTTAGAGTACCTTTGGAACTTGTCGCATTTTTGTACAATTTCATGCGCAACCTTAAGCAATGTAGGCCATAAACATCCCCATAATATCACACGACGAGCAAGGGACCTTGCCCCTGGATCCCCCCCACCCCACCACACCCCACACACAAATTCCTTCATGAACTTCTCTTAGAGCATAATTAGCCTCTTCTGGGTGGAGGAACATCAAGACTAAAAAGGTACAAGCTCTTTTGTAATGGACTTTGTTGATGAGAGTGTAACGAGTGGACCTGTCCTCAATGTTCCTAACCTCTTCTTTCTCCTACGGTAGTGTTCCCCTTTCCAAGTGGACTTGGATGGGGTCCATCAAACATTGACAGTACTCTAAAAAGGCTATGATGGGAGGCTCCTCTTTGTCCAAGAATTCCAAATAAGTGTAATTAAAATTTTCTTCCATGGAGGCCAACTTTGCAAGTGAGTATGCTCTTTCATTGTCTTCCCTTGGGATTCTTATGATCACCAAAATTTTAAACTCTGCCATAGTATTCTTGAATTTCCCTAAGTAAGAAGCCATTTGTTCCTCCCTAGCTTCATATTTTCCTGTGAATTGGTTCACTATCAATTGAGAGTCGTTATGCACTTTGACTTGTTCTACACCAAACTCCTTAGCCAACCTCAACCCAATTAACAATGCTTTGCATTTTTCCTCATTGTTAAATGCCTTAAAATTGAACTTTAGTGCCTGCTCAAGTACTATGCTATTTAACACCTCAAGAATTAGGTCTGCTTCATTTCCCTACTAGTTGGATAATCCACCCACATGTACGATCTAGACTGGAATCATTAGATCCATAGTTTGAGCAGCCTTTCTTTTTACTAATTCTTCTTCCTCGTCTTCTGCTTGCTCTGGTGTGGCTTCTCCCATAGATGTAAATTATGATATAAAGTCTGTAAGGTCTTTCCCTTTATGAGAAGTCCTTGTCCGACTATCGATGTTAAACCGTCCGAACTCCACATACCAAATAATTAAATGCCCAAAAGTTTATGGATTGTGAAGTATCCTATGAAGAGGTTGTTTGGTCATCGCAATGATCCGACATTATTGGAAATAAGGGCACAACTTCCTTGAGGCAATTATGAGGGAAAAAAGCCAATTTCTCTATATTTGGGTATCATGTTTTGGCTCCTTGGAATGCTTGACTTGTGTAGTATATTGGTCTTTTTATTCCTTTGTCGCCCCTAATCAGGGCTGAGCTCACCACCCATGGTGACACTGCCAAATAGAGGTATAAATCCACCATTGACCGGGCTCTGGAAAGCAATTGACTAGTATCCAAGGGTTCTTTGAGTTCATAGAATGCTCGTTCACATTCATCATTCTAAGCACAAGCCTTTCTTAAGACCTTAAAAATGAGATACACTTATTCGTGGAATATGAAATGAATCTGTTTAGCACTGCTACCCTCCCTCTCAGGCTTTGCACTTCTTTTAAAGTCCTTGGAGACTTCATACTGAGGATATCTTGGATCTTTTCTGGATTGGCTTCTATTCCCCGCATTGTAACCATAAATCCTAAGAACTTTATACCAGACACTTCGAATGTGTACTCGGTGGGATTCAGACTCATCCCATGTTGACAGAGAATGGAAAAGATTTTATTAAGGTACCCGATGTTATAAGATGCAATGATACTCTTCACTAGCACGTCGTCAACATAAACTTCTATATACTTCCCTATCTGCCTTCTAAACATTGAGTTCACCAACCTCTGACAGGTTGTTCCTGTAATTTTTTAGACCGAAGGGCATAACTTTGAACAATATATGCCTATATTAGTGATGGTTGAGGTTTTCTTCTCATCTTCTTTAACTATCCGAATTTGATTGTGACCAGAGTATGCATCCATGAAGAATAGCAACTCATGACCCACTGTGGCATCCACTAATATATCTATACTAAACAATGGGTAGTTGTCCTTAGGACAAGCCTTGTTTAGGTATGTGAAGTCCACACAAAGTCGCCACTTGCCATTTGTCTTCTTCACATGCAACACATTTGAGAGCCATTCAGAGTAGTTCACTTCACTAATGAACCCTGTCTTGAGTAACTTGTCGACCTCTTTTTTAACTGCTGCGTATTATGGGTATTCTTCATCTAGCCGGACTTCTTCCAATTACTTATTAGGGGTCCCTTGCATATTAGGTTGGTTATCTCTAGGCTCTAGACCATCCACTTGAATGGCTTAACTTCTCACTTTCTCCTTCATTAACACAAAGTATCATTCATTTGCCCTTGACTTTCCCAACCCCACTACCTTGGACTGGGAAATGCATAGTCAGGTTGTGGGTTCACAAACATGCCCTGATTATATTCAGAGTGGGGCGCCCAAGGATGATGTTGTAGCTTGGTTGTCCATCCAATACTAAATACTTATTCATGGTGGAAGTTTGTAATGGTGTTGTGCCTAAGTTCACTTTGAGTTCAACTGTCACCTAAGGGATATGCCTTTTCTCTTGAGAATATGACTAAATGGCCTCACACCAGCTGATGGATTTATTTATTCAAACCCATCGTTTTAAATGAATCATAAAATAATATCTCAAATCCACTTCCCATTTGTATTAACACACAATGGACATCGCTTGCATCCTCCTCGGAGAAGGATATTATGGCGGTAGTTATGTGAGGCATTTTATCCTTTCTTATTGCGTTTACTTCTAAACACTCTGTAGAACCTCAAATTTTTTTGAGATGTGATTTTTGAGCAAAGCTACTTTCTCCCCCTATAAATATTTCGGTGATAACAAGCAACTCTTCTATCAGGGCTTTACCAGTGTTAGCTATCTTTGGATTTAGAGGCCTTTATTGTGAATTTTCGGGGATGAATTTCCTCAAGTGACCCTATTTAATGAGTCGTTCAGTCTCCTCTTGATCTTGATACATTCATTAGTTTCATGGTCGTGGTACGAGTGGAACCTATAATACATTTGTCTATTTCATTTCTCATCCGAGTTTCTCATTTTGGCAGGAGATCTAAAGAGGTTGGTGCCCTCCATTTGGGAAAAGACTTCTGATGCTGGTGCTATCAATGGAGTTAACCAACGAAATATTGGAGGCCCATATTTCTCATTTTGCTTCTTCTTCTTGTCTGCTGCTTGGGTTTGTGGGGTGGGGTTGGATCTCTTATGTCCTCCATCTGACTTAGACGTGGCCGTTGTTAGTAATGCACATTCCTCATTTATTTGCTTTTCTATCTCAACCAAGAGTTAATCCATGGTGGTTGGAGGGTTCGTTGTCAAGTCCACAATGTACATAGTGGACTGGACTCGACTGTGAAGGAAATAATGGCTACTTGATTAGTGAGACCATCCACTTTGCGAGATATCTCACTGGATGTTTTCACATAGTCCTTGAGGGAATCTCCCTTTTGTTTCTTCACATTTAACAAGTAGGATGGGGGTTTTAGAGGTTTCCTTTCTCCAATGAAGTGTGCTACAAATAGGACGTTAAGTTCCTTATAAGATGTGATAGACCTAGGTAAGAGCTTATTGTACCATTGCTTTGCAGATCCTTTCAATGGAGTGGTAAAGGCTCCACATTTGACAGCATCAAGGGCCTATTATAAACTCATTACCTTGTTATACTATTGGATGTGGTCAACAAGATAATTGGTCCCATCGTAGCTCTAAAGGTTAGGGAGTTTAAACTTCTTGGGTACAAGACACTAGAGCACCGTCTCGATAAAGGGGGGCTCAAAACATAAGACAAGTTTGTTAACATTCGGGGGACGACCCCAACTACATTTATTTAATCTCCAATTTGGTTTCTCATTTCTTGACGGAGTCTCTTGTCCCTAGAATTATCAGTTGTCTTGTGAGAGGCGTGCGAGCGATGATCCTGGAAGTCCACCTCTCTTCGACCGAGATGTGGGTACACAAATACTCACATGATGCCTGAGGATGGTTCGTATGTGAAACTTGGACTCTGGAAGGTTGTGGTATGCGAGAGGCATATGAGAGCCTTTAGTGGAAAAATGCCCACCGCTTTTACGAGGGAACCTCCACCTCAACCATACTCTTTATATGGTTTTCCTTTGGTGGAGGGCCTTTGGCATTAGGCTGTGGTAGTAGTTCCTCCAACTGGGCTCGCAGCGTAACTTAGTTGTTGAACATTTGTTGCATTCCTTCAAATGTTGCTATGGGATCCGCAGGTAAGGAATCCAACTCACTAAAAGAGAGGTTTAGAAAAGTGTTAAGTATTTTACCAAAACGATGCCAACTGATGATGCCAACATCTTAATGACCTTGGACTTCATAATGTGAAGTGCATGTCAGTTGGACTTGGAAAATAAAAGACAATAAATGAATTTGACACAAGTATTTAATGTGGTTTAGCCTAATGGGTTAGGCCTACTGATACGTCACGAATATTGCATATTTGCACTCGTTATTCTTATGAATTCTAGCACTTTTGTCTCCGTTATATCCTACTTTTATACTCATATGTTGGTTAACCGTGGTTTTGGATATATATGCTTTGCATGGTTTATGTGAACTTTTGTAGGTATTGGAACACTTAATGGAAAAATGGTAGCATTTCGAGGAAGTTCGGTCATCTGACGCAACTTTAAGGGAATTTTAGACTTTTCATGCTTTATATCTTGACCGGAAGATCTTTATGGGAGCATAGTTCTATGAGTTAGCTGCGTGTGGCCGCAAACGACACATCGTTTCGAGTCTGGATGATGAAGTTTATGCCTTTTCCGTAATGCAACTTTTCTCCCCTTTTGAAGAAATAAAGTGCCTAAAAAAATAGAGCTCTGATCGATCGGTCCAAGGCCCCCGATTGACTAGTATTTCATTTTATGCCTACGAAGGAATAAACCTGGAAAAATGAGGCACGACACGATAACACGACACGAAATTATAACTTAATGCGTTTAGTCTTATCGGGAAAATGATAAGTTAATGAGTTTAGTCTTATCGGGTTTGGATCATTAATGGGTCAACACGGTAGATCCGTTATCATAACGGGTCGTGTTTGGGTTTGTACTCTTACACGATTAAACCCGTTTATATACCCATTATTACCCGTTAGTGGTACCGGGTTTTATTGGGTCGTGTGACCCGAACTAATATTACACCCATGAAGACTAACGGGTATTAACGGGTACTAACGGGTAATATAGGGTCACCCAACCCGTTACCCGTTTAGACCCGTTAATATTAACGGGTGTTAATGGTTCGGATCGTGTACCCTTTAATATTAACGGGTCGTGTTTGGGTATTATCATTGGACCCTTTAGTCTTAACGGGTCGTGAAAGGGTTACGGGTGTTTTCACCCATTAACCCGTTAAAACGACCCGTTAACACCACCCGTTGACAGCTCTACGAAGGAAGGCAGTGGGCAATTTTCAGATTCATTGATCGATGCATGCATTCACTTTTTTGGCAATTTTTCCTTTTCTTTTATCCCAACTTATTATATATTTGTAAGTTGATGTTTTGTTTGTAAGAGACTTACTTGAAATAAGATTTTAGGTTAAAATAGGTTTGGTTTGGGGGGAGCTTTCCTGCTCTCCCTCTCTCCTAGGGTTTCACTCATTTGGGCGTGGACCTACATTCAACAAATGATGTGGATTCGAAAATGTAGGTCCGCACCACCGGCATTAATCAATAGCGATATCATGTCAATAAGCATAATTTTTTTTTTTTTTGAAAAAATATTTTTTAAATTTGAATAAAAAACTGTTTACTTTAATAAAAAAAACCGTTTTTTTATACCAATAAGAAAACTTTTTTTTATATAAAATAATTTTCATATGAATTATTATAAACAAAAGAATAAAAAACTGAAAAAAAAAAAGAGAGAATGGATGCTGTCGCGACCAGTTCCATTAGCCGGTTCATATAGACTTTCCCTTTCGTTTATGTTATCTGACATCTAGGGCCGGCAATATGGACTCTTGATGATGAAACCGTCCATAATCCACCCAAAATAATGTGTTTGGGGTCCATTAATTGTGTTTGTGGGTCAAAATGGTTTGAGCGATCCAATAAGACGGTTTGTTGGCCGGTCATTAGCAGGTCAAAATGATTTTTGAACCTCTAAAAAATAAAACTCAAATTACCAAAGAGTTTAAAGATTTTTTTTATTTAAGTACTTTTTTTGGTCTAGACCCAGGTTCCCCACGCCTTTTGGCGTGTGATTAATCCTGTTCGAGCAGGGTAGGACCACAAGGGCGGCAAAACTCTCCCTCCCAAATTTTTATCACAGCTGCATTCCCAAGGCTCGAACTCGAGACCTTGGTTAAGCTAGAACAACCCCTTACCAGCTGATCTACGTGATGGGGTTTTTATTTAAGTACTTACTTGTATATTTTTTTCAAAATTATTATACCATATTTATCCGTATATGGTATTATAATTGTTTTTTTCCAAAAAAAAGCGGGTCAACCCGATCCGGGTTTGACCCGACCTGAATTTGACCCAACCCGTCCAAATCATTAAGTTTGACCCGCTTTTGATCCGTTCAAATTTATTCATATCCATTTTTAATCCGTTCATAATCACACATTTACCACTGCTACTGACATCTATGTATGAATGTATATATATATAAAAAATGAAAATTTAATGGATCTTATTAAAAAAACCCTCTTTTATTATAAACACTTTATACCGGAAAAAACGTGGAAAGAGATAGAGGAGACAAATTAGAGTCTTTCGAGCCGCGCAAAATTGACCAATCGTTTGCAAGTTGGATTAAACTTATGGAACTTTTTGTTCAGAAAAGCAGTGGCTGACAACGGTTTATTCATATAATGACTACAGTTGGACCCACCAATTTCTCTCTCTTTCCACGTTCTTACCTCTTATTTGTTGTCTCCATACAAGGTGGGAGCTGGGCATTCCAATCCACAATATATTTTTATAAGTAAATTTGAACATTTAACATAATATTAAATATATATTACTGAGAGTGATAGATTAGACAAAGCGAAAATTATGACACTCAAATATAAATCGTACATTTCTTTAATAGATATGTATGATGACAAGTGTAGTTTGTTTTGATGGATCCATTTAGACTGTATTTTTTTCCATTCTATGCCAAATGCAAACCCACACCAAATAATTATATTTGACGGTTTACTTCCAATTTGTCATTTTACAAAGTAATTGGAGGATAATACTGAGCGGCAGAGGGCCTGTTTTATATAAATGATGAAGAGTGAAATTTTTTTCTGTGTATAATTAGGTTCTTGATAATAATTTTTAAATATTTAAAAATAATTTAGTATTAGATCCACTTATTATGCCACTAGAGTGAACTTTTATGAGACGAGAATTAGTGGACTTAAGTGTTTAAAATTTATCAAATTTTTTTAGTATTTAAAATTTGTTTGTAAAACACCTAAGAGTCCTTTTCCCTAATTATAATTGCGTAAAAGATGGAAACTCAGTTTATTTAGGATAAAAGAATCAAAAAATTTCTTTTTATGAAAGGTAAGAAAATATAAGTTAAAATATGTGAGTTTTAGAGCTTTAACAAGTTATACATTATAGGTGAATGAAAAAATAAATTCTAAGAATTTTGTATCACTAAGAAAGTTTTTCAATTTAGTTCCGATCAAACAATTATTTTTACTTTAATTCGCCAACATTTATTTGGGTACTAATCCCTCAATTCTTAACTACTACATGCCTGATATAAAATATCCGTATTATTAACGACTACCAAATCTTTATTTCACAATTCAAAAATAGTACACAAATTTTAGCGGAAGTAAACCGGTTTTATGCTCTTGGAGGGGCATCCGGTTCAAGACATGAAGATGTGTTGCTAGTTTTTTTCTCGAGTTATTAGAGATGCTAAATTTATCTGCCGTTTGGACACTAGTAGAGAAAATGTTAATTCCTTATGTTTTAACTCTCATGTACTAATCCAATACTTATTATGATTTGTATTTTGAAAGTTGTCATCATTTCTTATATTTAATGGAAGGAAAATATAGTGGTACAACAATGCAATCACTCTAATCCCACCTTATACAAACTTAGCAATAAGTTTAGTCCTACCCACCTCTAACCAAGATTCTAAAAAATATGGGGTGTGATTGAGGCGTGAAGGTCAAACCTTAAGTCTTAGAAGTCTAGGCGGCCCTAGGCGTAAAAAGGCGTGAAAAGCCGTTTCGGCCTTCTTAATATATTTTAATATTTTTTTAACTATAACAAGACTATTAAAATACAAAAATTGTACATATCATAAAAATATGTCTGAATATATGCAAATTAAAATACTATATGATTATTTTGGTTAAGATAATGATCCGGTTTGTAAATAAATTCTTTAAAAGACGACATCGTTTCACTAACGCATTGTTGTTTTTAGAAAAAAATGCGCCGTAAGAATTTTATCGAGAATAAAGTGTGAAAAGCATAAAGCGTTTCTCCTAAGCGTTAAACCTAGACGGAATCTAGAAGGATTTTTTGAAAGAGTGCCTGTAACCATAAACCATATACGTTACACCCAGTCAGCACCCCATCCTTAAAAGAGTTCAGAAAGGAACACCAATACAATACAACAGCTTGTAAAATACTACTTACCGCAAAACCAAATCACCCCAAAACCACACCCCCTTCCTATAAAATAAAATCCAAACTCAATTGTCACGGGATCACAATTTCAATGCTCTAACCTGTCGTAGTCGAAGACAGAATGGACACGAAAACAACCCATCTAACTCTCGGGCGACGAAACTCCATCGCAAAAACACTAATTCCAACAAAAATCAGCCTCCCAATAAAACCCCACACCACAACCTCATCATTTTCAACGGTGGATTTAGAGCTAATATCTCTAAAACCATCATCTTACATGTCTATAAAAGACCTTCTCCCCTCCACAGCTGTACAGTCCCCAACCGGACCCGGCCAGTCAGTTTACCAAATCTCTATCCGAAACCGCTTAGTCAAACAGGCAGCTTGGGCTTATCTTCAACCCATCTCCACTTCGCCGGACTCCGCTCGCCGGGGAATTTTCCGGCGATTGTTTTTCAGATTTTCCGGTGAGGGTGTTAAGAGTCATGTGAAGGTTTTTTTCAGGTTTGTTGATCGGCATGTTATTCGGGTTGTAAGTGGAGCTTTTGATTGGTTGCTTAGAGCGATTCGGGTCCGGAGCTTCAGATAGCGATTCGGATTCGGTTGCTAAAAACAATGTAAACTGAATATTACTTTCAAGGGGAAAATTCGATTTTGTTGTAGAGTCTTTTAACTGGTAATAAAAAGAGAGAAAAATAAATATATATTACCACTACTGTATTGGATAACTCTGTCAGCTATAGTAATGCAAGTATCAATTATGAGTTAAGCTACGCCGACACAGTGTGTCGACACAGAGCCATTGACACAGTGAGGTGTCAATGGGCTATTAGACAAAAAAAAAATCTTTAATCCTATTTACACTTTACCTACATTTATTCTTCATTTGTGTTAAAAAAAATCTTTTTATACAGTTTCTTTAAAAAGACAACTGTATTTTTTTTAAAAGTACATTTCTTTTATAAAACGATATTTTATTTAAAAAAATATTATCTTTTTAAAAACAGTTTTGTCAGTTTCTTTTCTATATATAAAATTATTTTTTTAAATTGCAATTTTTTATCATCAAATTTAAAAAAACAGTTCTTATTAAAAAAAATACTGTCTTTTTAATAATAGTTTTGTCAGTTTTTTTTATATAATTTTTTTTTAAATCACAAAATAGTTAGTGTCGTTGGCGCGGGCCACGTCATAGCGATTGGTTAGTACCGCAGGCGTGCGCCTACATCTCTTAATGAATGTGGATCCGCGCTAGCGGCACTAAAATTTTTATTTTGGATGTTTTACTATTTCTTATAGTTTTGGTCCATTTGTGATTTTAAAAAAAAATTATTTATGTATAAAAAAAACTGACAAAACTGTTTTCAAAAAGACAGTATTTTTTTTTTAGTAAAAGCTGTTTTTTTTTTAACTTTGATGATAAAAAATTGTGATTTAAAAAAAATGATTTTATATACAAAAAAAAAAAACTGACAAAATTGTTTTTAAAAGACACTATTTTTTTAAATAATTTTTTTTAATCTTTGATGATAAAAAAAATTGTTCTATAAAAGAAATGTACATTTTTTTAAAAAAAAAATACAGCTGTCTTTTCAAAAAATACATTTTTTAATGTACATTTTTTATTGCAATTGGCTAGTGCCACTGGCGCGAACCGACATTCTTTAAGAGATGTGGGTCCGCGCCAATGGCACTAGCCAATTGCGATAAAAAAACGACACTAAAAAAATATTTTGTACTTAAATATTTTTATAAAACAGTTTTTTATAATCAAAATAAATACTAAAAAATAATTTTTAGTGCCGCTGGCGCGGCCCACATCTCTTAAAGAATGTGAGTTCGCGCCAGCGGCACTAGCCAATTGCAATAAAAAACGACACTAAAAAATGTATTTTTTGAAAAGACAGCTGTATTTTTTTTTTAAAATGTACATTTCTTTTATAGAACAATTTTTTTATCATCAAAGTTTAAAAAAAATTATTTTAAAAAATAGTGTCTTTTAAAAACAATTTTGTCAGTTTTTTTTTCTATATATAAAATCATTTTTTTTAAATCACAATTTCTTATCATCAAAGTATAAAAAAACAGCTTTTACTAAAAAAAAAATATTGTTTTTTTGAAAACAGTTTTGTCAGTTTTTTTTATACACTAATTTTTTTTTTTAAAAATCACAAATGGACCAAAACTATAAGAAATAGTAAAACATCCAAAATAAAAATTTTGGTGCCGCTTTTTATAGGAATTGGTTAGTGCCGCTAGCGCGGACCCACATTCATTAAGAGATGTAGGCCCACGCCTGCGGTACTAACCAATCGCTATAACGTGGCCCGCGCCAATGACACTAACTATTTTGTGATTTAAAAAAAAAAATTATATAAAAAAAACTGACAAAACTATTATTAAAAAGACAGTATTTTTTTTAATAAGAACTATTTTTTTTAATTTGATGATAAAAAATTGTAATTTAAAAAAATAATTTTATATATAGAAAAAAAACTGACAAAACTGTTTTTAAAAAGACAATATTTTTTTAAATAAAATATCGTTTTATAAAAGAAATGTACTTTTAAAAAAAATACAGTTGTCTTTTTAAAAAAACTGTATAAAAAGATTTTTTTTAACACAAATGAAGAATAAATGTAGGTAAAGTGTAAATGGGATTAAAGATTTTTTTTTATCCAATAGCCCATTGACACCTCACTGTGTCAATGGCTCTGTGTCGACACACTGTGTCGGCGTAGCTTAACTCATCAATTATTTATTTAAAGGTTTTGCACAACATCATTATACTTTTGAGTGTCATTCATTTTTATATAAATTGAAATAATTTTGATTTATTATTTTGTAATAAAAAGCTTAGACGACTCCTCATATAAATTTTATATAGCTATAGAGGAGGACAATTTTGGTGCTAACTTTTATGTTTAAAGTACATTTAAAACTTGTTTGAAAGTTTTATTTTGAAGAGAAAAGAAAGAAAATGAAATGAAGGGAAATTGTGTCTTATTTTATTTGTTTAAGAGTTTACATGGGAGAGAGTGTCTTTATGTCGTTTGAGAGTATAAAAAAAGAGAGAATTTTTTTTTTAATCTTTCTTTCTTTATAAAACTTTTTTTCCGAATCTAAAAGAAATGGAGAGAAAAGAAAGTTTTTAATGAATTGTACCTTCTTTCTCTTAAAAAAAATTATTTTTGTCTAAATTCCCAAACAACAAGAAATTGTACCTTCTTTTTCTTAAAAAAAAATTAAAAAAAATTATTTTCCTCTAAATTCCCAAACAACAAGAAAGAAAGTTATTTTCTCTTTTCTTTCTTTCTTTTCTCTCTTATTAATTTTTAATTCTTTTATTTTCTCTCATAATAAATTTTTTATTTCCTTTCTTTTCTCTCGAAAACTCTCAAACAAGCTGTTAGGATGAAGAGTTGTGACTCATTGGGATGACATATTAAAATTACATCCCTCAGTTGTTGGATGTCACATGTTACCATCTCAAATAACAATTAATGCAAAATTGACAGGTCAACCTAGATTATTGTTATATTTTTTTAATTTATATTAATTACTAGTCAAAATCAAGCTATATCGACTATTGTGACCTTTGGTCCCCACCCCCACCACAAAAAAATGATAAAAATAAAAATAGTAACTCTTAATTTGCAATGTATATAGTATATATTTTTTATTATATTTTGTTGAATTAGCATAAACTTAGAATTGCCAATTTAGCCTTTTCGATATAGTATTAGTTTTTGATTTTTTATGGTTTAACAACTAAATTATAGTTTGCAAAAAATTTGAATGAGGTGAAATGATGTTATAAATTTATTAATATGCATTAGATAGATGACATGAGGATTCTCGTGCTTGCGACATAGTTGTAATATTATGACGTTGTATATATGCAAGTGGGGCACTTGTCCTAATATTGTTGCACCATTTGTAATTGCAATGTTTATAATGTTATCGGTATGTGCGGCCTTTTATGTTGGATTTTATTGTTTTGACTATTTAATTTTGGCCAAATTTGAGACTAGATAATTATAAGACCACAAATCTTTTCAGGCGATGGCCTATACAAAGATAAGAAAAAAACAATGCACTTCACGACAAAACACGATCATGGGGGCCTAAACTTCGCCTGGTGGATAAAATACAACGTGTGTCATGAAAAAACAATGGGTTCTTGTGTTTTATCATTTATGTTCTAGATAGTCTAACCTCGCGTCATTTTTAAACTACGTCTCTCTCTCTATAAATCGTATGAACTATTGCACTAATTCATGTCAATGCATTTTAGCGCCCCTCGAGAAGTAAAACAACTTTATATATATAATAATTTTTTGTGGTGGTTCACTAATATCACGCTTCTGAAAGTCTCCAAACCCTCGAGTTATTGTATGAACACAAGTTGAATCCATCGCGGATTTATAAGAAGCTGTATGTGGTAATTTCCTACAAGTTATGGTATTTAATGAGTATAAGCCAAACAAGAATGATATTGACGGTAAATAATGATATCACACGCACACCATAAGATGTACATGGTTCGGCAACATTCTTATGTTCACGAGCTGCTAGGGTTTATTCTTTATTGCTCAAGAACATAGGTCGACAAAGTTATAGTACTTCTCGACGTTATAATGATACATGCCCCTCTCATGTGAGGCGGGCTACACTTATAAAGAAACTTAGAAGAGTCCTAAGTCCTATTAATAACTATCCCTATTAGTTCAGACTTATTCTTTATCTTCATCGTTTGTTACAAATGATTAAGTTAATGGAGTCCATTATAACTTGAAATCCTCATGAATTATAGACGCACGTGGCTTGAGAACACATGGACGAGTGTCAACATAATTCTTGACCCCACGATTGCCCCCAAAGTCTAGGGGCTCATTAAGGTAATTGGGCTTTATGTCTTTACTTAGCTATTGATGTTTGACAAGTCTCTATTATCTATAGGAGTAGCAAGATTTCCCTCCTCGTCATAGGTTGATACTCAAGTGAAGTCTCTACACGTTGGTTAAGAGACAATTTTGTAAATTCCCCAGAAACAATTTTTTTTTTATTGAGTCCCCCAGGGTCATGGTTGTGAATATGTCGTCTTTGCTTAACGGTGAAGGAGTGCAGCCGTCGTTTTGATGGTTAGAGTCCATTTTCGACTCTGACCATCTTTTTCTGATTGCAATCGTCTATGTCTCACAGTCGACCTCACTGTATTTGGGAAAAATCGGCTCAATGTTAAGCTTATGTTAATGTTCATCTATTACACTTAAAGGGATATGTCTTGCTCCTTGGGCTTCGTATAACGCATTCTCATGAATGCACGGTAACACATATACCAACACACAATACATGACCACACGTGTGCTAATTAACGCCCATAACGCCAATTATATATATCTCTCTCACTAATAAGTCGAGTGTGTAAAGTGAAATGTGCCCCCATAAATGCTTAAATTGTAAAATGTTGTACGTGTGTCGATTGCGATTATGGGATCTCTCAAAATCAACCTTTATTTTTGTCAGTTGAAACGTCAAAAGTACATGATATTCCTTTTAAAACTCGATAAATGGGAAATTATATGACCCCAACATCTTTTTTCAACTCAGCCTGAGCACCTTCCACTCTATTGGTAGTGCGATTTCCAGCGTGCTTAATATAGATTGTCCACGGTGGACATAACTCTTTGTGAAACGGAAACCAAGTCCTTTAAATGTAGTCCACCAAATTAGGGAATGACTTGTGGACGACTTTGAACCAGGCCCACACATTAAGAAATTGAATCGGTGTCTCTTGGTCAACTATAAAAGACCACTCATGCATGAGGGCTTTCCAATCATCCATCGCCATAACAAATTTTTTATAATTCAATTTTACATTCTTGTTAATGTGGAATAGGTGAAGCATCAATCTAACTTGGGGAAAAATTATGTGAATGACGTTGATGCAACTTTGCTGACAGTTCGTAATTACTTAAGGCATGTTTGCAGGATCATAAAGCATCCTCAAACATGATAATGTCCACTCAAATCATTCTTCCTTCTCCGAGGATAGGAAATAAAATGCAATGCAAAATGTCATGTTAATTGATGTCACGCCAACCATCTCAAATAACGTCATGTTAAATATGATGGTCTTGTATGTGCAGCCCATCAAGAGAAGTGAGGAAAAACACTTTGCAACCATTACAGACTTGGGGTGCAAAGAAAAATTTCCAACTCATTGGTATTCGGGTCGCTATTTGTCCAATAGACATAATGGTTATTCAAAATGAGCTTGAAGAGTTATTTAATCATGGTCCTCCCTTGCAAATCCTTATAGTTTAACGAGGCATTAACATTAAAAATTATGCACATGGTTAACAAGTTATCCTCGGATCTCTCATTTAAATTCTTTAAAACTTATGTTGTCTTAACTCTGTTTGTAATTAAATCTTTGGTAAATGTATATTCCTTGCAGCTTAATTTCCCAGTATATGGATATCGGACTAGTGCCTTTGAAATTTTGTGGTTGTGGAGGCCACTAACCACTTTAACCTTCCAATTTCCATCCGATAGTGGTACAAACTTTAGGAAAAATGGATGTTCGCACTTCCTTATAAACGAGCCTTTATAATCCTTGGCCCTTTGTGATTTTGGTGGTTCGGTCCCTTTTTTTTATAGTGCGATTGGTAGACTCCTCCACTCTCGCAATCCATAATTAACCCCCATTTCATTCTATGTGATCGATTCTTTGACTTTGATGTAATAATTGCAACTTCATTTTTCGCTCGCACTCTTAAGTCCAATGCATCAAAGCACTCCGATCAGGAAATCTCCACATACATAAATCGGAATGTCTTAGCAAACATAATATAATAAACTTAAAATAACAAACTTATTACATAATTACATAATATAAATAATTAACTTCATCTGTGACGAACTCTATTGAGTGATCAACTACTATTGTTACTATCTCATTTACACTGACAATTTCATTGAAAGCACGGTCATTGATTGTGTCTACGTTTGGTATGTCATAAGCACCTCCCATCGGATGTCGAAAGAGACTTTCCCATGTCACTAGCACGACCATTGGAGCAAAATTTCATTGATTTCATCTTAAATTATGTCGTCATCAAACAGAGGATCGTATGATAAAATTTGGTGTTACATGACAAATATAAAATTTTGTAATTATAAAAAGGAAAATTTATTCCATTCGGCATCATTTCACCGAGATAATATGGATATTTCGACATTGTTGGTGGTATTCTTTTGTGTCGACATTAGTCCGTCGAAGAAAATGTTATAAATTGGCACCACAATGCCGAATGAAACGTTGCACTTTAATCCAATTTCATTCGATAGTACAATGCCAAAACCTGCCATCGTCTTCGGCAATGTACTGTCGAATGAAGCTAGAGCGTCGACTATTTTTTCCTCTATTTCGATTAAAACATATTTGATAATGTAAATATGCATGGATTGTGATTATATGCCTCTAAATAACATGTTTCGTTCTTTTTTCTTCGGGTTTGACCCCTAGTTGTTTATCTTCGTTAACTCTCTTTGGTGAATGATCCATTGACTTCAACTATACCTTCAAATGACTTTAATGAGATATAAACAACTTTTAAACAGTTCAATGATGTTTTTACTGGAAAATTATGAGATAAAATAGAGATTACTTGATTGCATGTCAATGGAGTTTGGTAGGATTCTACCTAAGGGTGTACACGGGTCGGGTCGGTTCGATTTTGGACCGTAATTCAAACTGAATCGATCGGTTCGATTTTGGAAAAAGTCAGACTGAAACCGAATCGATGATGAAAAAACCCGCCGATTTTGATTCACATTGATTTCGATTCGATTTTGGTCGGTTTTCAATTTTTGTTGATTTTTTTTAGGTCGTTTTCAATTTTGGTCGGTTTTAGTGGTAGGTTAATGGTTTTTTGATATAAAAATAGAATATAAATATTGATGTCAGTTTGGTTCGTTTCGAATCGATTTTTTTCTTTTCTAAACCGTCAATCGAACCAACATGGTCGATTTTTTAAATCCTTAAATTGTAGACCAAACCCGCTAAAAAAACCCGTCAATTTCGATTGGATTCAATTTTCAGACCGATCAATTTTTTTACACATCCCGAATTCTACCAAAGTTTTGAATGCAAAAGTCAAGGCTAAAATATGTAATGAAATATGATAGTGTTGTAACCGAAATTGTGGTGGTCACACAAATTATTCAACCCCAAATACCACGTTATACAAACTTAGCAACATGTGCGGCTATAACTTGTAAGCATAACCCATCACACACTTGAAAACAACCCTCTATAGTCTATGCACCAATACATCACGTAGAATACTCTATACTCCAATTATTATCACCAACCCAATCACACCAAAACCATATAATATACACCCCAAAAATCCTTTTCTCTCCAAATTCCAAACCCAATTTTTCTTTCTCCAATGGACACCGTCACAAAAACACCCACTACTTCTCTCCGGCGAAGAAACTCCATAACAACGCCACTAATAGTTCCAACAAACACAATCTCATCTGGGTCATCATTTTCAGCAGTTGATTTAGAGCTCATATCTCTAAAACCATCATCCTACACCTACTCTTACACATCCTTAAAAGAACTTCTCCCCTCTACTGCTATCCAATCCCCAACTGCCCCATCAATACGCAACCGTTTAGTCAAACAAGCCGCCTACGCTTATCTCCGGCCGATGACCCCTTCGCCGGAGTCTGAAGGCCGGAGCGTATTTCACCGGATGTGGGTGTGGCCCGAATTCTCCGGCAAGGGTATTTTGGGGTTTATTCATCGCCATGTTATTCGGGTTGTGACCGGAGCTTTTCATTGGTTACTAAGAGTGATTCGGGGTCGGAGCGACAGATAACGGTCACTCGTTGAACTTTGTATTTTATTTGGGTATTATGTTAAAAAATTGTTTCCTTTTCTAGTAAACTTAATATTACTTTCAAGTGAAAAGTTAATTTTTGTTTTGTTTATAGGTACCATAGTTTTTTACTGAAAACAATACTTCCAATTGAAAATAATAATTTTACCATCATTCACGGTCAAAGAAAGTTGCTTAGTCAACATTATCGAGGGGTCATTTATAAGAGGGTTTCTTCAATTGGCAACATTTCTAATACCTTTTTAACTTCACAGGATTTTAATAGGGAAAAAATGTTTCATCATCATATTTTTAAGAGATTAATTTTTTTTTCGTTTAATTGTATAAATCAATTTTAATTTTTTTATGTATAAATAATGTACAACTTTATAATGCATGGAAAATTGTATTTTTTAATTATTATTATTCTTTTATTTCATCCGCAAAGAAAAATTTACATGTAAGATTTTCATTATTTGTGTCTAAATAAACTCTTTTTTCCTCACAAATATAAGTAAAATAAAAAAAGTTTGCTTTTTCTTGGAAAAAAATTGATTTGGAAAGTTTTGCATTTTTAATATTTTTTTATCGAACGCACCTCTACTCCTTTTTATTTTATCGTGTCAAATTAATATAAACTTTTTAGGATTTGACAATTTCGAGTTTTTGATTTATGATAGTTATTGTTGATGTAAAAAATTAGATTATCTCTAATTTGTTAATCACAGATAAAAATAAATAAGACAAAAGATTTTTAAAGTGGTTCAGCCTTGTAAGAGTGACCTACGTCCACTGTATTTGTTATTGCTGACTGTTTGCAGAATTCTCGATAATTGATTTATCAAGAAATTTCGAGTCCTCTGCTGATGAGTGTGACACCCCGCCTAATTAAACATCGGGTGATCAGGCCTTTATTAAATTAAAACAGGTTCTCAAATGGTTCATTCTTAGCATCACTGCCAAAAACTTTTTAATTACTAATCACCTAAGTGAAAATTAGACCGGTGCCAAATTTTATCTTTCTTAAAATAGATAAATCAACCACGCGGAAAATAGTAAGACAATCACCATGTACTAAAACACAATCTAACAAAGTATAAGTACAACAGAACAACAGTATTACCGAATAAACCATCGGCTAAAAATCTCAAACAACAATAGAATAACCACTAGTCTGAAACTAACATTTGAGACTGATACCGGACCACAAGTCCATACATAGAATAGTGTGAGATCCTGTACTAGATCTGAATGAGAGATATCATCTAGTCAAAATCCTGTAAGCATCCACTGTGCTAGAGCTTCGAGTCCCTCGAATGAAATCATCACATGGCATCCTTGTGGCTGGACACCTAAACGGTTTTGAAAATATTTTATAGCAAGAGTTAGTACTCAAAATATTTTGAAAATATTTAGCAAGCGTTTATCACAATATAAAATGCGGTTATTGATTACACATGTTAGGTTCTCGTACACTCTCTTGAGTTTACTCACCCCTCATCTTTTGTGCACACCTAACGTTTTACACTTAGTTTATCTAGCCATACCTCCCAAGCTAACTAAAACCAAAGTAGTCAACTGAACTTATCTGTACCTAAGTGTGACACCCCGCCTAATTAAATACCGGGCGATCACTCCTTTATTAAATTAAAATCAAGGTGAACAGTTGGTTCATTCTTAGCATCACTGTCGTGAAAATAAAATTTTCCAAATTAACACCCTACTTAATTAAGCTAAGTGTCAAAACCATTTTTCAACATTATTAACCAATTTTATTTTTAAAGGAAAATTATTTATTTATTTAGTAACAACATTTTCAATAAGAAAGAATCATACAACAATTATCCTGGAACATAATCCAATTGATTTAAACATTCAACATCCAAAATCCCAACATTTAAAACTTAATGTAAAACATACATGCTGAATAAATCCCAAAGTAACAGTACTAGAAATAACTGAAATACAAATGTACAAACAGAACAGATAAATAGTGGAAAGGGCGACACATGCCCAATGAGGAGAATGATAGAAGTGGAATCAAGTAAATGAAATCGTCTAAGCAAGTGGCCTGCAACTCCCACCTAAGCTGCAACACGTTCCTTCCAAGGGATCCTAAGCAAGACGCCCCTGTGGCTGGGCACCTGTAGTACATACATATATATACAAGAGAGAGAGAGAGAGAGAGAGAGAGAGAGAGAGAGAAACGGGTCAGAGCCCCATAGTGTATATGATTTAAAAATTGTTTAGCAAGTATTTAAATTGATACAGGCCAATGCAACAACATATTAGTGCGACACTCTCTTGAGAAATTCTCACCTCTCTTCTAATGTGCACACCTATCGCACTAACCTTCCTAGTGGTCTATCTCATCATATATCACGCTATCATTTCCCAATGGTTTAACTTATCTTAGGTTATTCGCAGGATTCAAAATTTAACGATTCAATTGTTTGAAAAGAATATTTCAATTAGTAACCAAAGTTCTCATTTTAACTTTATTATTCAATAAAGTTTTCCAGTGTCATATTATACTTTCTCAAAACTAGTATTTACAATATGAGTCATCAACCATGTCCTACATATCAAATCACAGTAGGCAGTTCCAGATTTCAGAATTTCATATATATATTAACTACTCGTAAAATATATATATATATATATATATCATAACATCACCCCAAATAAAAACTATGGTGCGGGCATACTCTACTATCCAAACCCCGTATCACTCATATCAAGGGGAATACAAATTCAGAATCACTCTCGAATTGTATTAACACATACACAAACAATATTGAGGCGAAGCATAGATTCCAAGTCTCTAAGAGGATGGCACATACCCGCGTCTCTTAGGACCGTCTGAACTATCGATTCGATAGCATGTACCAAGGATACCTAGCTTCTAGGGTACAAGTCAATATCCCCCATAATGGTCCCATCGAGATAAGACTGTCCCAACGCGGTAACCTCAGGGATAGCAAGTAGCGTGGGTATGTTTTCACACATAGATAGCATATGCATACACAATCATATAACTATACTAATATTACCAGGTCAATATTGGGTATATTCCCAAATCCCATTGTTACGACTTTTATCCATATGATCATATTTTAGTAAACACTTATAACGGTTCGTTTCTAACCTTGATTCGGTATTATTCCAACGTACCACACAACTCTCATGACTTTATTCTCCAAATTATAAAATTCAGTAGGTATACACATTTGTCCCAAAGTAACTCTCTTACGTGTCTCTCTCTTTAAATCATAATTTACCGATCCTTATGTAATTATCCCAAAATACAATCTTTGCCCGACATCAAGGGTCCCAAAATTTATTCACATGTCCTACTGGTCTTCCCTATCTCCCAAAACATTTTATTAAGGATGTCCAAGAATTATCTCACGATAAATTGAATTTAACTCATTTAAAAAGGGAAATAGGAGTCTGCCAGGAGGGGTCGATCGATCCAGGTCTGGGGCTCGATCGATCGAACCTTCGATCGATCGAAGCTATGGGCTCGATCGATCGATCAAGCAGGTATTTCGATTTCTGCAGTTTTGCAGTTACGGGTTCTAATACATTTCTTCATCCAAATCCATATTTTTCAATTCCAAACGTCTCAAAAATTGTACTACCAACATTATATCATCCTACTAGGTATTTCCAACGTGAAGCATGAGGAATTCTATCATTATACATGGATTAACCAACCAAAAATTATTATAATTATCAAGAACCCTAGAATTCTCTTAAACATGGTTCTAACAAGTATTTCCCGAAATTTCCTTCTTGTAAACATCATAATTTCGTGGGTAATTCCTCTACATGGCAAGGGTTTCCAGAATTATCAATTTATTCATCACTACATGCAATTTCCTAACTCATATCTTAGGTTTCTTCCATAAAAACTCATTCTAATTACTCCTACACTAATATGAAAGATGCACCAACGAAATAAGCAAGATAAACACTTGCTTGGGATTTTCGACGTTCTGGTTTGCGAATTATTTTGGTGTGGTTGCGTTCCCCGTCGCGCGATCTACGCGTTGGTGGTGGTTGCGGTGCAAACAGATGGATTTTGGGCCTTGAATTTGCCTTGAGAGCTCTCTCCTTCCTCTCCTATGGCCGTTCTTGTGTTTGAGTTTTCTAACCCTAGCTGACTAACCTAAATGGCTGATATAGATTAGTGATTTTTCTGGGTTTAATTACCCAAAAAGGTGAAATGTCCAAAACGGGGGTACACTTTTCTGACTATCTCGACCCTTCCGGACGCGTTGGCGCACTCAAAATGACGATATGAACAACTTATAAAATATTCACTTTTATTTATCAATATTTAGTCCCGACGCGACACGGGCGCGTCCCGACTCAAATTTCCAAAATTATCATTTTATTCACTCGTGACATTCAATATAACCAATATTACATATTACTTTGCTCATTAGTAATATTCAACAAATTTCCCATAATTACTAACTCTCGTCACGTTAATAATTATAACATAATTAATTTCCGGATTTTTATTAAATAATTAACTCACATTAAATTTAATAAATCCCCAAATTAATATAGCATAAAAATACGGGGTATTACATACTTCCCCCCTAATAACGGAATTTCGTCCCGAAATTTGGAAAATAAGGCATACCTGGTAAGAACAAATCTGGATATCTCTCGCGCATATCGGCCTCGCGCTCCCAAGTGGATTCCTCCACATTATGATGCTCCCACTGGACTCGCACAAGTGGAACTATCTTCGACCTCAATCTCCTCTCACTATAGTCTAGGATAGCCACCGATCTCTCCTCGTAAGAGCTGTCAGGCTGTAAGTCTATCTCATCTATCGCAATGTGAGTATGGGCCATATCATCCCGTAGATACCGTCTCAACGACGAGATGTGGAATGCATCGTGAATGCGATGCAAATGTTTTGGCAGTCCCAATCTGTATGCTACCGGCCCAATCCTCTCGATAATGGGAAATGGTCCCACGTAACTCGGGGCCAATTTCCCTTTCTTCCCGAACCTCATCACTCCTTTCGTAGGAGATACACGCAGTAACACTTGGTCCCCCACATTAAACTCCCGGAAGAACCGTTTCGCATCGGCGTAGCTCTTCTGCCTATCCTGGGCTACTCGAATGCGACTCCTAATCATCTCAATCCTCGCGGAGGTTTCCTGAATCATCTCTGGTCCTAGCAACTTGTTATCCCCCACCTCGAGCCAACAAGTTGGAGAACGACAAGGCCTGCCATACAAAGCCTCAAATGGAGCCATGGCAATCGTGAACTGATAAGAGTTATTATAAGCAAACTCTACCAGTGGAAGATATGGCTCCCACCTCCTCCAAAATCATGAACACACATACGTAGCATATCCTCTAACATCTGATTAGTACGCTCTGTCTGTCCATCTGTTTGTGGGTGATAAGCTGAACTCAACCTCAACTCAGTACCCATAGCCTCCTGAAAGCTTTCCCAAAAACGTGACACGAAAATCTTGTCTCTATCTGACACAATATTCAGGGGCACCCCATGTAATCTGACAACCTCAGCAATGAACAACTGAGCATAATGACCCGTGGTATAGTCTGTCCGCACCGACAGAAAATGAGCCACCTTGGTCAAACGGTCTACAATCACCCAGATAGAATCGTGGCCTCACTGTGATGTAGGCAACCCTGTAATAAAATCCATGGAAATACTCTCCCACTTCCACGCGGGTACTTCCAATGGCTGAAGCAACCCCGACGGTTTCTGATGGTCCACTTTCACCAGCTGGCAGGTAGAACATTTGGACACAAATTCAGCAATGTCCTTCTTCATCCCACTCCACCAGTATTGTCTCCTCATATCTTGGTACATCTTATCTCCTCCAGGATGTACTGCAAATCGGGACCCGTGAGACTGGGTCATCACTGCATGACGTAATTCTTCTCCTTCTGGAACCAACAATCTCCCATTAAACCTCAAACCCCCATCAGAACTAATAGAGTAGGACTCAGCACCCTCAACTAAAAGTCGTACAATCTGCTCCTGGCAAAATGGGTCTGTGGTTTGGGCCTGTATTACCCTCATAACAATCTCGGGTGTAACTGTCATAACAGATATGAAGGAACGGGATACTGCGTCCTGGTGGCCTAACTCCTTCCACTTCGCTTTCCAGACGTTCGCTACCTCATTTACCGGTCTACGGCTCAACGCATCAGTAACTACGTTGGCTTTCCCCGGATGATACTGTATGTCAAACTGATAGTACTTCACAAACTCTAACCATCTGCACTGACGCATATTCAGCTCTCGCTGAGTGAACAGGTACTGCAGTGATTTGTGGTCTGTGAACAAGCGGAATTTCTCCCCCAATAAGTAGTGCCTCCATATCCTCAATGCAAAAACGACCGCTGCTAACTCCAGGTCGTGGGTGGGGTAATTCTTCTCATGCGGCTTAAGCTTGCGGGAGGCAAAAGCTATAGCCTTCTCCTCCTGCTGAAGTACTCCCCCAAGTCCCCATAAAGAGGCATCAGTGTAAACCAGGTACTCCACACCCGGCTTTGGTAAAGCAAGAACTGGTGCTGAAGTAAGCTTGTCTTTCAACTCGTCGAAAGCCAATTGACAAGCATCATCCCAAACATATGGTACCCCTTTGCGAGTCAGATTCGTCAATGGACCCGCTATTTTGGAGAATCCCCGAATGAATCTCCTGTAGTATCCGGCTAACCCCAAGAAACTACGCACTTTCGTCGGTGTTGTGGGCTGTCCCCATTCCCTCACTGCTGACACTTTACTCGGGTCGACTGCTATCCCCTGCTCAGAAACAACATGGCCCAAGAACTGTACTTCTCGCAACCACAATCCACACTTCTCGTACTTAGCATACAACTGATGCTCTCGTAAATTCTGAAGAACCTGCCTCAGTGCTCGGAGTGCTCCTCCTCGGAGTCTGAATATATCAAAATATCATCTATAAAGACGATGACAAACTGATCCAAGAACTCTTTGAATACTCGGTTCATTAAGTCCATGAATACGGCTGGAGCATTTGTGAGACCAAATGGCATCACTTTGAACTCGTAAGACCCATATCTCGTCAAAAAGACAGTCTTTGAAACATCCTGCTCTCTAATACGTAGCTGATGGTATCCCGACCTCAGATCTATCTTCAAAAAGAAAGTTGCTCCCCTTAGTTGGTCGAACAGATCATCGATTCGAGGCAATGGATACTTATTCCGTATCGTTACCTTGTTCAACTCCCAGTAGTCCACACACAACCTCAGTGAACCATCTCTCTTCTTCACAAAAAAGACTGGAGCGCCCCAAGGTGAGGTACTCCTGCGAATGAAGCCCTGACCTAACAGCTGCTCTATCTGATCTCGTAACTCTCGCATCTTCATACGGTATGGAGCGCGTGCTATAGGTCTAGTATCTGGCAATAAATCTATAATAAAGTTTATCTCTCGACTAGGGGGTAGGCCTGGTATTTCCTAAAACACATCGGAATACTCATGAACAGCTGGAATCGAGTCTAACGGAATCATAACCTCCTTAGAGGTATCCTCCTCTATATAATACCAATGAGCGGTCGAACCTCCCTCTGGGCAAGGCATCGCCACTACAAACATCTCTTGCCCCGGAATGGCAAAAATAATGCTCCCACCGAAGCAATCAATCATGGCTCTATAAGCTGCGAGCCAATCCATACCGATAATAACATCATGCTCATGCATATCTAAGACTAACATGTCTGCATGTAATACCAAACTACCAATCTCTACCCCACTCCTCGGCATATAAAGAAGATAAGCGACCCACTCCCCAGTGGTGAGTCTACACACGTCATTGTGCTCTCTGCTATGGCTAACAACCCTAAGGCCTTCGCAAAATGCGTAGCTATAAAACAATGAGTCGCCCCAGCATCAAACAAAACTCGACCCATAGTACCATGGATAGGAAACATACCCTCAATCGCGGGTGGTGACTGTGGAGCTACTGCCTGGTGGACGTTATAGACACGTCCGTACTGTAACTGCCCCTGCTGCACTGGAGCTGCTGGAACGACTGGTAGGGCTGGTACCTGGGCTGGAGCTGGGAGGGCAGGTGGAAAAAGTGGCCTCTGTGGCTCATTACGGGCACCCTGCTGCTGTGGGGCCCTATCTCCCTCCGAACAACCCTGGCGCCTATGGCCGTGTCTACCACACCCAAAACATCGGCCTTTGAAGTTACCTCCCCTCTGACCCTACTGACCACGGCCCGGCTGGCCGTTACCTCCCCGCCACTGGCCCTGCTAGCCCTGATGAACACGCCGTTGGCCCTGTTGGCCCTGCTGCTGACCCTGCTGTCGGTGTTGGCCTTGCTGGCCCTGCTGATTAGGCTGGCCCTGCTGACCCTGCCTATAACCCCCAAATCCCTTCCTGGAATCACCTGAACGGAATCGCTTAGCAGGGTCCCCCTGATGGGAACTCTGCTCGTGCTGACGAGTCTGTCCATGAGATGGTGCCCCATTAGCACTATTACCCCTGGTCCTGCCCTGCTGGCTGGACTCTCCTGCTCTCTTGCTTCCCTGCAGATGGAAGCGGTGATCCTGGCAATGTAGTAACGCAGCGTTGAGTACATCAGTAAAAGTACTCAGAGATAGATTCCCTATAAGATGCTAACGGATCCTCCAAGCTAACCCGTCCACAAACAACATAATCTTCTTGCCCTCAGTGGGTGCCTTATCTGGCACGATGGTGAGAAGTCTCGTGAACTCCTCCTCATACTCAGCTACGGTAGAATTCTCCTGTTTCAAATTCAGTAATTTCGCCTCATCTCAGTCTGCACGGCGGGTGGAAAATACTTGCGGTCAAACCGCTCCCAGAACAACTGAATAGGGATCGTGTCCCTCTCCTCCAATGTGGTAGTGGACTCCCACCACTGCAAAGCGGCCCCCACCAGCTTAAAGGAAGCCAATAACTATTTTTGCACGTCGTTTCACTCATACATACGGAGATGCCGCTGGATGTCTTTCTTCCATTGGCTGACTGTGACGATATCTGAGCTACCAGAGAACTCAGGGGGATGTGCCTTCTGAAAAGCATCCCTAACCCTCTCCCATGCATATGGAAGCTGTGCCGGTACTGGCGCCACTGCCTGAATCTGGGGTGGAGCCTGCTGAACCACTGCTAGCGCGGCATTCACCGCCTGAGCAACAATGGCGGTAACTTCATTAGCATTCATAGTGCCTTGTGCCGGAGCTGCTGGCTGCTCGGCCTGGGCACGCCTATCCTTCGGTGCACGTCTCAGAGGCATCAGAAACGTGAAGAAGTTTATTAGTCTATAGTTATTAACAAATCTCAAATAGCCGAAGACATAAACTTGAAAGCAAGAATACAACCATCCTAAAATAGGGCTCTATAGCAAAAACGTTAAGCTGAAAGCGAAATAAGCCGTACAGATCCTATGGACACTAGAACCTGATGCTCTGATACCACCTGTGACACCCCGCCTAATTAAATACCAGGAGATCACTCCTTTATTAAATTAAAATCAAGGTGAACAGTTGGTTCATTCTTAGCATCACTGTCGTGAAAATAAAATTTTCCAAATTAACACCCTACTTAATTAAGCTAAGTGTCAAAACCATTTTTCAACATTATTAACCAATTTTATTTTTAAAGGAAAATTATTTATTTATTTAGTAACAACATTTTCAATAAGAAAGAATCACACAACAATTATCCTAGAACATAATCCAATTAATTTAAACATTCAACATCCAAAATCCCAACATTTAAAACTTAATGTAAAACATACATGCTGAATAAATCCCAAAGTAACAGTACTAGAAATAACTGAAATACAAATGTCCCAACATAACAGATAAATAGTGGAAAGGGCAACACATGCCCAATGAGGAGAATGATAGAAGTGGAATCAAGTAAATGAAATCGTCTAAGCAAGTGGCCTGCAACTCCCACCTAAGCTGCAGCACGTTCCTTCCAAGGGATCCTAAGCAAGACGCCCCTGTGGCTGGGCACCTGTAGTACATACATATATATACAAGAGAGAGAGAGAGAGAGAAAAAGAGGTCAGAGCCCGATAGTGTATATGATTTAAAAATTGTTTAGCAAGTATTTAAATTGATACAGGCCAATGCAACAACATATTAGTGCGACACTCTCTTGAGAAATTCTCACCTCTCTTCTAATGTGCACACCTATCGCACTAACCTTCCCAGTGGTCTATCTCATCATATATCACGCTATCCTTTCCCAATGGTTTAACTTATCTTAGGTTATTCGAAGGATTCAAAATTTAACGATTCAATTGTTTGAAAAGAATATTTCAATTAGTAACCAAAGTTCTCATTTTAACTTTATTAATCAATAAAGTTTTCCAGTGTCATATTATACTTTCTCAAAACAAGTATTTACAATTTGAGTCATCAACCATGTCCTACATATCAAATCACAGTAGGCAGTTCCAGATTTCAGAATTTCATATATATATTAACTACTCGTAAAATATATATATATATCATAAAATTACCCCAAATAAAAACTATGGTGCGGGCATACTCTACTATCCAAACCCCGTATCACTCATATCAAGGGGAATACAAATTCAGAATCACTCTCGAATTGTATTAACACATACACAAACAATATTGAGGCGAAGCATAGATTCCAAGTCTCTAAGAGGATGGCATATACCCGCGTCTCTTAGGACCGTCTGAACTATCGATTCGATAGCCTGTACCAAGGATACCTAGCTTCTAGGGTATAAGTCAATATCCCCCATAAAGGTCCCATCGAGATAAGACTGTCCCAGCGTGGTAACCTCAGGGATAGCAAGTAGAGTGGGCATGGTTTCACACATAGATAGCATATGCATACACAATCATATAACTATACTAATATTACCAGGTCAATATTGGGTATATTCCCAAATACCATAGTTACGACTTTTATCCATATTATCATATTTTAGTAAACACTTATAACGGTTCGTTTCTAACCTTGATTCGGTATTATTCCAACGTACCACATAACTCTCATGACTTTATTCTCCAAATTATAAAATTCAGTAGGTATACACATTTGTCCCAAAGTAACTCTCTTACGTGTCTCTCTCTTTAAATCATAATTTACCGATCCTTATGTAATTATCCCAAAATACAATCTTTGCCCGACATCAAGGGTCCCAAAATTTATTCACATGTCCTACTGGTCTTCCCTATCTCCCAAAATATTTTATTAAGGATATCCAAGAATTATCTCACGATAAATTGAATTTAACTCATTTAAAAAGGGAAATAGGAGACTGCCAGGAGAGGTCGATCGATCGAGGTCTGGGGCTCGATTGATCGAACCTTCGATCGATCGAAGCTATGGGCTCGATCGATCGATCAAGCTGGTATTTCGATTTCTGCAGTTTTGCAGTTACGGGTTCTAATACATTTCTTCATCCAAATCCATATGTTTCAATCCCAAACGTCTCAAAAAGTGTACTACCAACATTATATCATCCTACTAGGTATTTCCAACGTGAAGCATGAGGAATTCTATCATTATACATGGATTAACCGACCAAAAATTATTATAATTATCAAGAACCCTAGAATTCTCTTAAACATGGTTCTAACAAGTATTTCCAGAAATTTGCTTCTTGTAAACATCATAATTTCGTGGATAATTCCTCTACATGGCAAGGGTTTCCAGAATTATCAATTTATTCATCACTACATGCAATTTCCTAACTCATATCTTAGGTTTCTTCCATAAAAACTCATTCTAATTACTCCTACACTAATATGAAAGATGCACCAACGAAATAAGCAAGATAAACACTTGCCTGGGATTTTCGACGTTCTAGTTTGCGGATGATTTTGGTGTGGTTGCGTTCCCCGTCGCGCGATCTACGCGTTGGTGGTGGTGGCGGTGTAAACGGATGGATTTTGGGCCTTGAATTTGCCTTGAGAGCTCTCTCCTTCCTCTCTTATGGCCGTTCTTGTGTTTGAATTTTCTCACCCTAGCTGACTAACCTAAATGGCTGATATAGATTACTGATTTTCGTGGGTTTAATTACCCAAAAAGGTGAAATGTCCAAAACGCCCTCCCGGGGTACCAATTAGGCCTAAAAACGCCCCGAGACCCAAACTAAACCCCCGGGTACACTTTTCTGACTATGTCGATCCTTCCGGACGCGTTGGCGCACTCAAAACGACCATACGAACAACTTATAAAATATTCACTTTTATTTATCAGTATTTAGTTTCGACGCGACACGGGCGCGTCCCGATTCAAATTTCCAAAATTGTCATTTTATTCACTCTTAACATTCAATATAACCAACCTTACATATTACTCTGCTCATTAGTAATATTTAACAAATTTCCCATAATTACTAACTCTCGTCACGTTAATAATTATAACATAATTAATTTCCGGATTTTTATTAAATAATTAACTCACATTAAATTTAATAAATCCCCAAATTAATATAGCATGAAAATACGGGGTATTACACTAAGTTCTAGTACCGCCCATACAGTGCATCCGTTTCACTAACATCTCGCGTATGTTAATTAATTCTCAAGTAACATTTCACCTATGTTATGTTTCAAGACTTCTCATTTAGTTTCACTACTAAAATTACTACAATTCTCACAATTGTTGTCTTCCCACTTGTGTAATTAAGTTTCACTACTTAAATTACTAATTAGATTTTCTCTATCTAAAGGTACATTTCGTAATTAAGTTTCACAACTTAACTTACCAATTTGATATGTATCATTAAACACATCATATATCCATCTACTAATACACAACAGTAGAATATCATTAAGTGCATATATTTCACACACAATATGTACTAAATATCAGTTATTACTATTATGTCCTTTTGACACATGTAAAGGCCTCTTGGTTCGGAATGATCGATTGACCCCAAGTGAGAATTGGTTCGGAATGATACATCGACCCCAATTATTTATATACACATATTCTGGCTCGGACACTTTCATCACGCCACTAGTTCGAAGGTTTGGTTCGGCATTTTACATCGACCCCAAACATATGATAACCCAATGTTAGTTCGGAATACTCCATCGACCCTAACATATAATAACCCTACGTTAGTTCGGAATACTTCATCGACCCTAACGTAGTTAATTTAGGTATACATCTCTCAACCTAATAGTTCATAGAATTTAGTAGGTACACACCCGACCTATCAATCATACTTGTACGTAATATAGTATTCTCTTATATTAACAATAATTGTTTGCTTTACAATTTTATTTCACTTTTATATTAATTCGAGTATTCACACAACTCTAAGGGTCCTAGTTACCCATTGTTATATCAATTCAGTAGTTACCCTTGTTAACCTATTGACTCAATAAATTTAAGCTCGCTCACACTTTTTCGTAATCATATTCTTATCATCTCGAATTAGAATACATCACAATTAAGCCTATGAATCTCCACTTTAATTCTCTCACAAAATTAAAGTCCAACACTCAATCATAGACCTAATTCCATATCATTATTCCAGAAATATATTTTACCAAGGTCCCAAACACTTCCCCGATAAAATTCTAGGCATTTGAGTCTTAAAAAGAAAGATCTTACATTTTCTCGCAGCCGAAACTAATCATAAATTTTTCTGGCAGATTAAACACCCTCTAGTAAAATTTTGTTTTCTCCCTCTAGAGAACTCCAATTGACCTGATTCCAAGTTTGTTGGAAATCTAAGAGATAGACCTTTCCATACATCTATGATTCACACTCTAATTCGAAGTACAACTCAAATCGTACAAGTTTAAAGTCACGTTAAAATTCTGGCAGATTACCATGCTGGCAGATCAAACACCCTGTAGTAACATGTTGATTACTCCCTCTACATAACTCCGATTGACTTGATTTAAAGTTCATTGGATATCTAAGAGATATAATTTCCATACATGTATGATTCACACTCTAATTCGAAGTAAAACTCAAATGGCATACGTTTAAAGTTATGTCAAAAATTCTGGCAGATTGACATATTGTGTTCATCAATTAAACCCTAAGTCATTCAAGATTCATATTCTTCAACCAAGAACTCATAAAGATTCTATGTTAATCATCAAATATATTCAAATTTTATTTCATCTTTACTGAGGGATTCATTCTACATGCAATCATACCCAAACATATGATCAATTCATACATTTAATTTAAGATTTTAATAGAATCAACTAATTCTTAAAACTTCCTACACATGGGTATTATAACTTGAATTTGATTTGTAATAAACACTTGCCTTGACAGAGGGGTTATGATTTCGTGGAGTTGATGATGGATTGATGCTTCTCTTCTTCAATCCTTCCTCCTGTGGCTCCTAGGATGCAAAATCCAAACCCAACCTCTTAAAAAGCATCTTCTAAGCCTTGGGAATGATTTTCTCCTTGTCTCTAATGGTCTTGGTGTTTACATGGGTGTTCTAACCCTAACCCCTCTTTCATACGACCGATAATAGACTCTCAAATTCTTAGGTATCAATCCGATCACATGTTAATAGGCCAAAACGCCCCCGAACGGTTTTGGTTTAGTCCAAAATTACCCCGGGACTCAACTAGTACCCCCGGGTATACTATTTTGATTAATTCGACCCTTCCGGACTCATCTGTGACCTCTAAATTATTATTTGAGTCACTTAAAAAATATTAGTCGTTCTCACACCAAAATGGTCTACACGTGCTACGTAACTATTTACTACTCGCGCTTAGTAAATATAAAGATGCAATATTAATCAGTATTTATCTCTCGATTACAACTCCATAATCACAATTATTAATAAATCTCACTAAATTACTTTTCTGGCGTAATTTAAATCAAATCGTATTTTCTCATTTAATTCTCCAATTTAATTAAATAGAAATATTCAGAAATACATGGTATTACCTACTCCCCCCTTACAAAGGAATTTCGTCCTCGAAATTAGGATAAGACTAGTATTAAGACTAAGGACCTTAAACATCACCGCCTCCTCTAATACCTAAAAATCCAATCATATTATCCTAAGGGCCCCCCCAAGTACATGTCTTGCTTCATTATAAACCCTTATCGCATGTTATCCATGCCTCATATATTATAAGTTAGTCTCACTGCTTAATATCTCCATAGATCTTTTCCAATCTAACGTTAACTCTTGAAATTAAGTTTCTCTCTACTGAATTTACCCTTTTGATGTATATCTCTATATATAGCATCTATGTGTCTAATATTTCTCATAAGTAAAATATTTTAAGGTATATATTTCACACACAATATATACTATAAGGAAAATTGGTTCGGTAAAATCATCGACCCCAATCGTCCTATCATTTACGTTGGTTTGGAAATCTCTCGACCCCAAGGTAAATGTAATGCACATGTTGGTTAAGACCTTCCATCGATACCAATGTTTATTATTCATCATCGATTTGGTTCGGCAAATCATCGACCCCAAATCGAATCCTTCATGTTTTGATCCGGAACATCATCGACCCCAATACAGAATTAAGCATACTTATTATCGCACATAATTAGGAACACCATAAGGTATATATTTCTTACACATAACAAATACTATCAACACTAATATTATAATCACCCCCCTTCTATAACACTTTTTGGGGTTATCGGCATGGAATCTCACCTCGATCATCAATAGTGATTGGTTATATTGTCTCAGAATCACACTTCGAGAACTAATTTATGTAAATATATCTCATCGCACATGGGTAGACAATTTATTAGCCATATATTACACACTTCATATATCCTAAAATGTCATACTCCCATAGAATGTCCTCATATCATGCGTTAAGGACTAAGAGCTCGAAATGTCTCCTCGAACCACCCTCAAAGTACATATAAGTTCATAATAGGTACCCAAGAACCTAAACCTTATGTACAGTCCATATAGGCACCCCCACTACCTATAAAATATGCTCATACGGTTATACATTCAACCTATTAATTGATCAGTGGTTTCTTCCAAAATTCCACTATCGTTAGGACACAGTATCTTCCTTTCTCACAATAATTAGGTTATAGGCAACACAACATACCCAAAATAAAACATTATATCCATTCCTCCCTGACCATCTCTCACAGGGTGGGATTTTAGGATTCCATCCTGATTCACCACAATATAGAGCGACACCTTGCATTTGTGCACTCTACCTTTTTAACGACATATTAGTCCATCACGGTCAACCCATTTTGCGAACCCAACGGAATGTTGACTTAGTTACGATGTTCACAGTCCATCCATAAATTATAAGTTTGCCTACGTATTCCATCACTGGAAACGTAGGTTCACCACCGAATTCTGATTGCTCATTTCGAGACCGTCTTTCTCTATCAACTAGTGGTGCGTCTGGAGACAATCTCACTATATCTCTTCTGCAACACCGCTTCCTACTTACGTCATCTTTCTTCAAGTGGTACTCTATTCCCTTTTCTCTCTGGGTATTTTATACTTTACAATCTGTGCGCTCTTCGTAATTGGTGCACCTTTAGGGTTGGTTACCTTGTAAGAATCAACATTTTAGTAACGCGTAAGTCGCTCTCAACACTTAGTCAAGTAATACCCTGCATTACTTATTCACAATAGTTAGGCCTCCCATTTCAAGAGATAACTTTTGAACGGCTTCCCACCGACTTTTATCCCATAGGGTGTGCTGGCACTATCAGCACATATAAGCGTGGATTAGCGTCTATTTCCCATGACGTTCAATCCATTTCATCAATACGACTTACCTCATAACTTCCCCACCGGCGTACTTATCAAAATAATTTTTCGCATCCCTCTATCTCGGATGACTAAGAAAGCCAATTGACTGGGGTGCCCATACACCCTTTTCTCTGTGAACATTTGCAAAAACATTGCAACTGTCGCTCTCGTAACACGCTTTTCCTCTACTCTCGCCTTGTCTTCACGGCGTGACTACAATCTTGCGGGTATTCTCAATCCCCTATAGACCAAGAATCAAATTCTTGCCCATAAAGTCCCACATATCCCTTCGTGGTGAAATAAGCCTTTCAGTGTTTCTCCACAACACTACCGGTTCCACTGATGCCCTAGCATCTAACGTCTCTTCTCCTGACGTGCATAACAATTCAGTCGTACTCCCTTTTTTGCAACCGAACTTAAACATGGGACTTCTATCCATGCATTCTTACTGAGCATTATCGGAACAACACATAGTCGAGATACTCAAATTCCATTCCTCGACAATATGTGCAACCATACTCCAATATCTCTAAAGGAGTCAAGTGGCACTGCACTTATACTATCACCAAGTCCTTAGCACTAATCATAACAACGAGCTCGATCTCTCCGCTCAGCGATCATACGATATACCTTGAATCACATCATTAAAGTCCCTATACACCGGGATCAATCACTATGAGACATCCATAATCTCTGAAGTCTCCAACATATTGATGAATAATGCGAGCTCAACCCTCTTTCAGGTGAGGCATCATCAAATACCTCATTCACTTGAGGCTAAAACTCATGTACTTTCTTGCCCATCGCACTGGTGGTTCAAATGGTTCCCGGACATAATACGCTTGTCCTTACAGAAATGAAAAACTTATCGGAGTTATTATTCCCTTAAATAACTTCGGACAAGATCAACACGCGTGGTCTTATGTCCCATATAAGATATCTTTTCATAAATCCCCTTATTCCAGGCCACACCGACTGGTTTAGGGTATTCCTCCTCTCGGACTTGGCAGCCTTGATTTTTAACACTATCATCATGGTTCCATTAGTTTCGGTGACCAAGGAACGCACTATTAGGCTTAACAGTCCCGACTTAGGATCAAATCAATAAATCCCTTAGTGAGTTTCCACTTATGGTTTGCACTAGCCCTATTACATTCAGTCTTACTCTTTGACTAAACCCTTAAACTCTTTTAGCTCCGCCCACCTAGGAGAATTTATCTCAACCTTGTAAGAAGCACCATACTGCCTTCATACACATACGTCGCCCAAGCAGAGTTTTACCAAAATTGCGAATGACAACTCGAGAGTCCATTCTCTCAAGGGCTCTTTTTCCCTTGTACCTATCTCATCGGGTACAAGTTCACTTCAACAGATAAATTTATTTCTCACAGTTGGCCTCTACCAGGCTTTCACGTGATGGGTTCAGAAATGTCCATTCACTTCGCTTCTGAACCATTATTGGAGAAACTTGCGGTTAAACTATACGTAAAGTCCCTCTATTTGTATACTGACCCTCGGTATGGATGTGGTGACTGGTATCCCCACCACGTTGCCTCTGTAAAAAAAATTACCCAAGTTTTCACTTCTGAGTATTTCTACTCTATCCCAAATGCTAAAACCTCTGTACTTTCTACTTCCATTGGTTAACATGCACAGTCGCCGTTTTATCAAATTTTTCACGGGTCGTTCTCTTCCAAGATCTTTCAGACCTTCTCCCATTATCACTGCGTTGGGCGGGTTTAGATTAGCCTTACCCTTTACCATCGCCTAACTTAGAAAAATATCTGATATGCCCCAATAGTCCTTGCAGCATGTACTTCCATTACACAGTAGGAATGATCTCGATAACGATCATCTCTCCCATGATTATTATCCTCGAACACTCCATGATTCATGTCGAGCTCCTCCTTCCTGCAGTCCTTCCAACGCCAATGCTGGTCTTAACGCCATATTCGACGTACCAAGCCCAATCGAACTCGTATATATAACACTACATCTACTAACTAGGAGGAGAACATAAACTACGTACGTAGAAGAGTACAACAGTCCCAAGATAGGGCTCTATATCAATCAAACGATACGCTGAAAACGTAGTAAGCCGTACAGATCATATGGACACTAGAACCTGATGCTCTGATACCATCTGTGACACCCCTCCTAATTAAACATCGAGTAATCAGGCCTTTATTAAATTAAAACAGGTTCACAAATGGTTCATTCTTAGCATCACTGTCAAAAACTTTTTAATTACTAATCACCTAAGTGAAAATTAGACTGGTGCCAAATTTTATCTTTCTTAAAATAGATAAATCAACCATGCGGAAAATAGTAAGACAATCACCATGTACTAAAACCCAATCAAACAAAGTATAAGTACAACAGAACAACAGTATTACCGAATAAACCATCGGCTAAAAATCTCAAACAACAATAGAATAACCACTAGTCTGAAACTAACATCAGAGACTGATATCGGGCCACAAGTCCATACATAGAATAGTGTGAGATCTTGTACTAGATCTGAATGAGAGATATCATCTAGTCAAAATCCTGTAAGCATCCACTGTGCTACAGCTTCGAGTCCCTGCAATGAAATCATCACATGGCGTCCCTGTGGCTGTACACCTAAAAGGTTTTGAAAATAATTTATAGCAAGAGTTAGTACTCAAAACATTTTAAAAATATTTAGCAAGCGTTTATCACAATATAAAATGAGGTAATTGATTACACATGTTAGGTTCTCGTACACTCTCTTAAGTTTACTCACCCCTCATCTTTTGTGAACACCTAACATTTTACACTTAGTTTATCTAGCCATACCTCCCAAGCTAACTAAAACCAAAGTAGTCAACTGAACTTATCTGTACCTAAGTTCTAGTACCGCCCATACAGTACATCCGTTTCACTAACATCTCGCGTATGTTAATTAATTCTCAAGTAACATTTCACCTATGTTATGTTTCAAGACTTCTCATTTAGTTTCACTACTAAAATTACTACAATTCTCACAATTGTTGTCTTCCCACTTGTGTAATTAAGTTTCACTACTTAAATTACTAATTAGATTTTCTCTATATAAAGGTACATTTCGTAATTAAGTTTCACTACTTAACTTATCAATTTGATATGTATCATTAAACACATCATATATCCATCTACTAATACATAATAGTAGAATACCATTAAGTGTATATATTTCACACACAATATATACTAAATATCAGTTATTACTATTATGTCCTTCTGACACACGTAAAGGACTCTTGGTTCGGAATGATCCATCGACCCCAAGTGAGAATTGGTTCAGAATGATACATCGACCCCAATTATTTATATACACATATTCTAGCTCGGACTCTTTCATCACGCCACCAGTTCGAAGGTTTGGTTCAGCATTTTACATCGACCACAAACATATGATAATCCAATGTTAGTTCGGAATACTCCATCGATCCTAACATATAATAACCCTACGTTAGTTCGGAATACTTCATCGACCCTAACGTGGTTAATTTAGGTATACATCTCTCAACCTAATAGTTCATACAATTTAGTAGGTACACACCCAACCTATCAATCATACTTGTACGTAATATAGTATTCTCTTATATTAACAATAATTGTTTGCTTTACAAATTTATTTCACTTTTATATTAATTCGAGTATTCACACAACTCTAAGGGTCCTAGTTACCCATTGTTATATCAATTTAGTAGTTACCCTTGTTAACCTACTGACTCAATAAATTTAAGCTCTCTCACGCTTTTCCGTAATCATATTCTTATCATCTTGAATTAGAATACATCACAATCAAGCCTATGAATCTCCACTTTAATTCTCTCACAAAATTAAAGTCCAACACTCGATCATAGACCTAATTTCATATCATTATTCCAGAAATATATTTCATCAAGGTCGCAAATACTTCCCCGATAAAATTCTAGGCATTTGAGTCTTAAAAAGAAAGATCTTACATTTTCTCGCAGCCGAAACTAATCATAAATTTTTCTGGGAGATTAAACACGCTCTAGAAAAATTTTGATTTCTCCCTCTACAAAACTCCAATTGACCCGATTCTAAGTTTTTTGGAAAGATAAGAGATAGACCTTTCCATACATCTATGATTCACACTCTAATTCAAAGTACAACTCAAATCGTACATGTTTAAAGTCACGTTAAAATTCTGGCATATTACCATGGGGGCAGATCAAACACCCTGTAGTAACATGTCGATTACTCCCTCTACAGAACTCCGATTGACTTGATTCCAAGTTCTTTGGATATCTAAGAGATATAAATTTCCATACATGTATGGTTCACACTCTAATTCGATGTAAAACTCAAATTGCATACGTTTAAAGTTATGTCAAAAATTCGGGCAGATTGACATCTTGTGTTCATCAATTAGACCCTAAGTCATTCAAGATTCATGTTCTTCAACCAAGAACTCATAAAGATTCTATGTTAATCTTCAAATATATTCAAATTTTAATTCCTCTTTAATGAGGGATTCATTCTACGTGCAATCCTACCTAAACATATGATCAATTTATACATTTAATTTAAGGTTTTTCAATAGAATCAACCAATTCTTAAAACTTCCTACACATGGGTATTATAACTTGAATTTGATTTGTAATAAACACTTGTCTTGACAGAGGGGTTATGATTTCGTGGAGTTGATGATGGATTGATTCTTCTCTTCTTCAGTCCTTCCTCCTTTGGCTCCTAGGATGCAAAATCCAAACCTATTCTCTTCAAAAGCATCTTCTAAGCCTTGAGAATGATTTTCTCCTTCTCTCTAATGGTCTTGGTGTTTACATGGGTGTTCTAAACCTAACCCCTCTTTCATACGGCTGATAATATACTCTAAAATTCGTAGGTATCAATCCCCTCACATGTTAAAAGGCCAAAACGTCCCCGAACGGTTTCGGTTTAGTCCAAAATTACCCCGGGACTCAACTAGTACCCCCGGGTATACTATTTTGACCAATTCGACCCTTCCGGACTCATCTGTGACCTCTAAATTATTATTTGTGTCACTTAAAAAATATTACTCGTTCTCATCCCAAAATGGTGTACACGTGCTAAGTAACTATTTACTACTCGCGCTAAGTAAATGGAAAGAGGCAATATTAATCAGTATTTATCTCTCGATTTCAACTCCATAATCATAATTATTAATAAATCTCACTAAATTACATTTCTAGCGTAATTTAAATCAAATCGTATTTTCTCATTTAATTCTCCAATTTAATTAAATAGAAATATTCAGAAATATGGGGTATTACAATGAGGAGGTTACAATGTATTTATAGCCTTGATGTTATACATGTGAAAGAATAATGCACAGCTGTCCAGTTGGTGTGTACATCTGTACGATAATAATTGTGCATTTAATGCGCAGTTATATTCTGGATTCTCTTGATTTGGATAAGCCATACACTTATGTAGCTCGGAACGCCTAAGCTGCTCGGACCGCCTAAGCTGCTCGGGGTCCCTGAGTTCCTCGGGGGATTGAGTAGATCGGTACCATGAAGTTCCTCGAAGAATTCATTCTTCTCGGAACACCTGAGTTGGCCGGGGAGATTAAATTCCTCGGAGTCAGTGTGTTGTTCAAAAAGTGTTTGTGGGTGCCATGTAGATTAACACGTGTCTCAGCATGATTGATCCATGTCAGCAGACTATATTTGGTATCAACAGAAGCCCCCAATGTTTCGTAGTTTGATGTTGAAGAAAAGTATGGAACATTCTGCTGCTTAGATTTTTGGTTTGTATGGTTTTTAGGAAGGCATTTGTTGTATATAACTCTTTTTTTTAAATGCACAGTATCAGTCCTCATAAATATTTTGAATTTCCACAATCGCTTCATTTTTTGTGCCCCTTTTCTTCTTTTTAGCTGTCGAATACGCAAACGCCCGTCTTGGTAATCATTTCTTTTTCTATTCCCAAGGTAAGGTATTTAAACGTTGCAGAAAATCCTATCGTCTTTTACTTTTTCAAATGTGTATCTTTGAACTCTTCATTTCTTCTCTATCTTGTGCGTCCGTTTCTTCCATCGTTCGTTGTCAACTAATTCATTCTGTTCCTGTAAGATCTTCTTCCTTCTCTTTTATTACTTTGCTCATCATGGTTTACCTTGTTGAATCGCTTGACAAATTTTGTTCTGAATTTTCAATTCCTTCATGGGTCACATTGGAAGAACTTTCTGACTATTTTTCTTTGGCTGAGGGACATTGGTTTCCAAGTCTCTTTGTGGCCGAATGTGACTTTTCTTTTCCTCCAAATCCTTTATGTTTGGAGTTCTGTCAGTATTTTAACGTTGTTCATGCAAAAATAGCGCCAAATACTTAGAGAATAGTTAATGGAGTTCATAGGTTGAACCAACTCCATGGAACCCGTTTAGGGATTCCAGAGATAATGTATTGCTACAGATGGGTTGTTAGCGATAGTACTTTTTATTTGAAAACTAGGTTTTTGAATAGGGCATTAGTTGTCAATCTTCCTGATGCCAACAGGGACTATTTTGAACATGGGGTGGTAATGAAAAATTGGCAACATCCTCCATTGAATGGAGATGATGTATATCAAGGTCCTAAATGTCCTCCTTATGGCAATGGGATAGGTTGTTTTAATTTTTATTCTATTTTTGAAATTATGTTTTCTTCATGTTTGATAAAATGCTTCACTGATATTTGATTTTTGATTATTTGCAGTTGACAGCAAAAGAAAATCTCCCAAGAAAACTGATGTTAATTTAAGGCATTTGAAACTTATCTAGAGTTTACACCAAACTGTTGTTGATGAACATATTAAATCAGCCTCCTATTTGTTGGAGTACAAGAGCTATACTTCATCCTTTACTGCTCGTCCAGTGGTGGTTGACATCGACCAAGTACCAGCTGCTGATACTAGTGTAGAAGGTTCTTCTTCAGAGTCAAATATTCCAATTAGTAACATAATGAAGAGAAGAAGAGCTCATGCTTTCTTTGACAAATCAGACTCTTCCAATGTGGAGGCAAAGAAAAATAAGCAGGATGTTCCAGTGGAAGGAACGAGAAATATTGATGCACCCCCTCCAGTTGCTGCTAAGAAAGTTACCGAGAAGCCCCCAATGGCTCCGAGCAAGGCTGTGGTTATCTCTCCTCCTGGTGAAGTTATTTTCATATCACTAACCAAGACTTATTCTTTGTTTGAAGATATTCCTGCTCCTCCAAAGAAGTCAAAGAAAAGTTCGTCTGAGAGACCTGCTGGACCTGTCTCTCAGGCTTTAAATGCTGAAAGTGATATTCCTACTTTTGTTCCTCCGACCTCTGCCATGGGCTCTGTGAAGTCTTGGATTATCCCAGAAATCCAAGGTATTGAAGATACTCTTCCTCATGACAGGGTCACTTCATTGGCTGCTCAACATATTGCCTTAGTAAGTATTACTGGTTTAATTTTTCACTTTTTACTGCTATGTCCCTGTATTGACTCAAAAATTATTTCTTTCTTCAGTTGGTAACATGTTTTAACAGCATTCTGAAGAAATATGAGGCTATTAAAGCTTCAAGCTCCTCGGGAGGTGTAGAGGAAGCTTTTGTTGGTCTATCTCAGTCCTTAAAGGACTCTCGTCAGAAATATGAAGAAGATAAAGTGGCTTGGGAGAAGCAACTCAAGTCCATTGATCAAGAGAGAGACCGAGCTGTGGAGGCCTCTAAGGGATTAGAGAAAAAGATGAAAAAGTTTGAGAAGAATAATAAAGAGCTTGAGGAGAAGCTCAAGAATGCTGGAGACCTTGAGAACAAGCTAAAAACTGTTGAAGAGGAAGTTGGCAGACTTCATGAGGTTGATCGCCAGAAGGAGGAGGTGGTAGGGAAGTTAAAAGTTATCGAGGAGCTCCTTAGGGAAAGGACCTCCTCGGAGAAAGAAAAAAGGAAAAAGGCTGTCAAGAAATCATTCAGTACTGGCTGGGATAAAGGCTAGAATAAGGGCCTGGCTGCCATGACCTCGCAAATGGAGTATGCCAGCGTCAAGTACTTCAGGGATGGATGGGTTGCTGCTCTGCAGGAGTTAAAGATCGCTGAGAATTCTGAACTGTTCCAGTGACATGTTCATGGACCTCCTCCCTCTCCTAGAGAAGAAGAAGTGGACGAAGCTGCCTCAGAGGAATCTTCCATGATGATTGGAGACCAAGTTCCTCCTGTTCCAGTTGTTCAGACTTTCTACGAGTAACTTCAGCCCATCAGTAGTTCAGTCGAGCAACTGACACTATCTTTCGAGCAACCAAACTCCTCATCCCAGCGTTTCGAGGAAGGTGTAAAACACAAGGAGAAGGTGTAAAGTTGCTCGGGCTTTAATTTTGTTATTTCTTTTGAATGTAACCTGGAGTTTCGTATTTACTTTTTGATGAATAAAGATTCAAATTTTTGGTTGTTCATATTGACTCCCTTCTTCTTTCCCTGTCTTTATCATTATTGATCCCGTTTATGGATTTTCTTTGCTAGTTTATGGCCAGGATGGAGCTATTATCGGCTCATGACACAGAATTGATTTAAAAATGCAATGACTACTTCAGAGATGGTCATGCAGATCTGAATGAAGCTCAAATCATTGACATCCTTGGTCTAGATACTTTTAAACGAGCAGTCAAAGCCTACCAATATTTGAAGTGCTTGCTCGACCGCACAGTTGCCAACAATATAGCATATTACGAGATGATTGAAGATCTCTAGGGTACCATCGAGGAACTCCAACAACAGTATAAGGAATCTTCTGCCCTTTTGCATCAGGGGTATGAGAAAAAATATCAGCAACTAAATGCTGACAAAGGATATGATAAGTTCATCGCTGCTTACGAAAAGAAAGAGAAAATTCTAAAGGTTGAGGTCGAGGAGCATAGGCAAATTGCTAAACTGTTGGAGCAGAAAAATAATGTTTTGCGAGAAGAAGTATCCCAACTAAAATCTGGAGCATCTACCTCGGGAGCCTTGGTCCTTGTCAATGACGAAGGTTTCTCTTTCTTAGAGGTAGAGAATTCTAACTTAAGAGATGAGTTAGAAACTTTGAAGAGAGTTGGACCCTCCACTTCCACTCGTGGTCGAGCAAGATCTTCTCGGGGATGAGCAAGAGCTACTCGGATCTCGATTAAAGAGGCGAGGACCCAATCAGCCTTAGAGAATCAGGCATTCCAATTGATGGCAAAGAACCAAGCCCTAGCAGAGATGTCCAAGAAGATTCTGAACCTCGACGAACAACTTTCTGCACAAAGCTCTGCCTTGGAAAATAAAACAAATCCGGTGAAGAATCTTCACGAGCAGCTAGAGAGGTTGACTTACCAGTTCCATAAACAACCCAGAGAGTTTTGGATGGCTGGTTACAATGAAGCCCTCTACCATCTTGATGACCGGATCCAGCAGTCAAATAACGAGGGGTACAAGCAAGGATGGCTGAATGCACTGTGCGTGCTGAAATTGGAGCAGAGTCATTACTTATGGGATTATTATGATCCTGGATTGCTTAATTTGCCAGTGCCTCCTTTTAAGTTCGACATGAGTTGGATTCTTGCTCGGGCAATTCCTCAGTCCCTGATCTCAATGTACCTCGGTGATTACAACCTTCATTCAAATTTTGATATATCCTGCCCAGAGCATTTGATTGATAGGCCATCAATAATGAATGTTCAAATGCTTCGAGACATAAACTTCATAAATTCTCCTTATGCTTTAGACGATCCCCCTGCTGGAGTAGAACCTGTTTCAAAGGCAGAAGGAAAGAAACCTATAGAATAGGATTTTCTCAATTGATATCTCATGTAATATGTAATTTATACTCTATGTAATTTGTTCTGACTTCAATGAAGAAATTTTTAATTTTCTCTGCAATCTTGACTGTCATTGTTTTGGAAATATTTTATAGAACATTTCTTTTATTCACTGATGAATGTGTATGTATATATCCCATGATCCTACTTAGTTTAACCAACCGAAGTTGATTGCAATTGATTTATTGACCAACTAGAGTTGGTGGATATTTGTTCCCGACCAACCGGAGTTGGAGGAGATTAATTTGCTGACCAACCGGAGTTGGTGGATATTTGTTCCCAACCAACCGGAGTTGGAGGAGATTAATTTGCCGACCAACCGGAGTTGGTGGATATCTGTTCTCGACCAACCGGAGTTGGAGAACATTAATTTGCCGACCAACCGGAGTTGGTGGATATTTGTACTCGACCAATCAGAGTTGGAGGAGATTAATTTGCCGACCAACCGGAGTTGGTGGATATCTGTTCCCGACCAACCGGAGTTGGAGGATATTAATTTACCGATCAATCAAAGTTGGTGGATAACTGTTCCCGACCAATCGAATTTGGAGGAGATTAATTTGTTGACCAAACGAAGTTGGTGGATATTTGTTCCCTACCAACCGGAGTTGGAGGAGATTAATTTATGTTCCCGACCAACCAGAGTTGGAGGAGATTAATTTGCCGACCAACCGGAGTTGATGGATATCTGCTCCCGACCAACCGGAGTTGGTGGATATTTGTTCCCGACCAACTGGAGTTGGAGGACATTAATTTGCCGACCAACCAGAGTTGGTGGATATTTGTTCCCGACGAATCGGAGTTGGATGAGAATAATTTGCCGACCAACCAGAGTTGGTGGATATTAATTTGCCGACCAACCGAAGTTGGTGGATATTTATTCTGAAGTTGATGCATAGTGTGTAGCACTAATACTCCGAAAAAAATTTCAACAAAGAGAAAGAGCTGGGTAAAACATTCCACTCTTTATTCATACTGAAGAAAACTTCGTTTACATAGGAATCCCCAACTACTGATAATACTTGCATAGATGCTTTGTATTCCATGCATTCTTAAATTCTTCCCCCTCCAAGGTTTCAATCCTGTATGTTCCTGGTCGAACAACCTCTATTATTCTGTAGGGTCTATGCCAGTTAGCTTCCAATTTATTGTGCTTTTGAATTACTTTCTTTAGCCTATAGTCTCCTTCCTTCAGATTGCACTTCTTCACCCTCTAGTTATAAAACAGAGCTATTCGTTGTTGGTATGCAGCATTCCTGATTGCTGCTTCTTCTCTAACTTCCTCGAGCATATCTAAATCTAATCGTCTCATCAAGTCACTGATAGGATAATTGAAATTCAACACCTTGTGTGTGGGAAGGCCCAACTCGGTAGGTATAACAACTTCATTTCCAAATACCAACATGTATGGGGATTCTCCTGTTGCTACTCGCGTTGTAGTACGATAAGCCCACAACACAGAATGTAGCTCGCTGATCCAATTTGCCTTCGCATCATCCAATCATTTTTTCAAATCGTTCAGTAACGTTCTGTTTGTTACCTCAGTTTGTCCATTACTCTGGGGATGGCCTGGTGCAGAATGGGTCGTCAATATGTTTGACTGATGATAATATGCAACAAACTCCTCGTTGTCGAACTGAGTTCCATGATCTGTGATGAATGCATGGGGTAGACCATATCTACAAATGATATTATTCCAAATAAATTGATACACCTTGTCATACGTCATATCAATAAGAGGCTCAACTTCTACCCATTTAGTAAAGTAATCCATAGCGACCACGAGGTATTTAAATCTTCCTCAGATTGTTGGAAGCGGCCCAACCAAATCTATTCCTCATATGGTGAATGGCCAAGGAGACGTGATGGGTGTTAGAAATGCTTGAGGAGTTCTTCGAATAGAGGAGGCACGTGGACATTTATCACATTTCTTGGCATAAGCTACAAAATCAGCTCTCATCATCGGCCAGTAATACCCTTTCGTTGTCATTCTTTGCAAGAGTGTTCGACCTGCTACATGGGCTCCACAAGTCCCTTCATGGACTTCTTCAATCAAATTTTTTACCTCGGAGGGGTGGACACATCTTTGCAAACTTGCTATAATTCCTCGTCTATATAAAATGCCATTAGTCAACACATAACGAGCAACTTTAAACTTCAATTTCTTGGTTGCTAGTTTATCAATTGGCAAAGTTCCATCTTCAATATAGGCCCTGATAGGATCCACCCATGATGGTCCCAAATAGAGAGCAATGAAGTTCATAACCAGATCTTCATTTATGCCCCGACCAGCTAGAATCTCTATTGGGATTATTCGTCGCAACTCGCTGCGTGTAGCTGATGCTAATCGGGCTAGGGCGTCTTCTCTTGCATTTTCCAGTCTCGGAACTCTGATCAGCTGAACAACAATAAAACTCGATACCAACTCCATTGCTTTTGCATGGTACTTAATCATTAACTCGCTCTTTGTCGCGTATACCCCCAGTATTTGATTTACGAACAACTGCGAGTCACTGAATACAATGACCTGTTATGCCTTCATGGTTTTTGCTAAACTAAGACCTACAATCATAGCTTCATATTCAGCTTCATTATTTGAAGCCTCAAATTAAAAATACAAAGCATACTCTACATCAATCTCATCGGGGTTGTTTAAAATAACTCCTGCTCCACTTCCCGTAGTGCAAGAAGAGCCATCTACATATAAATTCCACACAAGTATATCATTATCAAACTCTTGGTCAGACAGGGTTCCTCGATGGAATATTTAATGCTTCCTCATATCCTCCTTTAGCTATTCTTGCTGCTTGTCGACCATCTTTTCTTGCTCGTCCACTGACTTAAGTTGGTCGGGATTTAAATTTGATGATCCTATAATATCCACAGGATGGTCGGTATTCAATTTATGCACTTCGGAGGTGTCTGGATAGGTGAATTCTGTAATAAAATCTGCCACTGCTTGCCCTTTGAGTGACGACCTAGGCTCTTAAATTATGTCATATTCACCAAGTTCTATTGTCCAATACATCAATCTTCCTGATTTCTCTGGTTTGTGTAGAGCTTGCCTTAATGGCATGTCTGTATACACAACTATAGCATGAGCTTGGAAGTATGACCTCATCCTTCTACTTGCCTCGATTAATGCCAGTGCTAACTTTTCCAGCCTTGGATATCTGATCTCTGTTCCTCGGAAGGCCTTGATAGTGTAATAGATTGGTTTTTGCACTCCATCCTCCACTCTTATTAACGTCGAGCTCACTGCGTTTTCTGAAACTTCTAGATACAAGTACAGTCTTTCTCCCATCACTGGTCTGGACAACAATGGAGGTGCTCCCAGGTATTTCTTCAATTCTTGAAAGGCCTTCTCGCTTCATCATTCCATTCAAACATTTTTCGGAGTGTTTTGAAGAATGGGAAACATCTATGAGTTGCTCGTGACACAAATCTATTAAGTGCTGCGACTCGCCCTGTGAGACTTTGCACTTCCTTTTTCATTGTTGGAGATCGTATCCCTAATAGAACCTTGATCTTTTCAGGGTTTGCTTCAATACCTCGTTGATTGACAATATACCCGAGAAACATGCCTTCTCGTACTCCGAATATGCACTTGGTAGGTTTCAACTTCATTTGATATTTATCTAATTGATCAAAGGTCTGTTCTAGGTCAATCAGATGATCAACAGCTTTATTTCTCTTCGTCAACACATGATCAACATAAACCTCCATATTATGACTGATTTGCTCTGCAAACACCTTATTCATCAACCGCTGATAGGTGGCACCAGCTTTTTTAAGTCCAAAAGGCATAACATTATAACAATAAGTTCCCTTTGGGGTGATAAAAGAGGTACTCTCCCTGTCTTCAGGCTTCATTTTGATCTGGTTATAACCAAAATAAGCATCCATGAAACTTAATAGTTCATGCCCCGAGGTAGCATCCACCAGTTGATCGATTCGGGGCAAGGGAAAATGATCCTTTGGGCATGCCTTGTTTTGATCAGTGAAGTCCACGCACATCCTCCACTTGTTGTTTTTCTTCTTCATCATCACCACATTAGCTAGCCAATCAAGATATTTGACATCCTCAATAAAATAGTCTTTTTGGAGCTTCTCGACTTCTTCTTGTATAGCTTGGTTCTTTTCGGGGCTGAACACTCTTTTTCTTTGTTTTACTGGCTTGATCTCCATATTTACATTAAGCTCGTGACATAGGAAAGCTGGGTCTATCCCTGGCATGTCCTCGTGGGTCCATGCAAAAGTTTGTTTTCTGCTCTTTAGAAACGCTATTAGCTCTTGTTTTATTGACACATCTAGAGAAGCACCAATTTGAGTTGTTCGTTCTGGATGCTCGTCGTCCAGAATGATATTTTCAGTAGCCTCCATGACTTGACCCTTAATGAGCTGAGACTCATCTCTTGGGTCTAAAGTCTCAATCTCCGCGTCTTCTATCTCATCTACGTGATAAGTAGTAGTCTTCTTCCTGGATTGTTCACGCTCTTCTTGCTCGGCAGATGAATAGTAGCATTCCCGAGCTACTTTTTGGTCGCTCTTCACCACTCCTACTCCAAAGTTGGTTGGGAATTTTAAATATTGATGTACCATAGATGGTACTGCTTCGAACTTTTTCAAACCTACCCTTCCCATGATGATATTGTAAGCTGATTGGACATTTTTATCCATCACGAAAAAGCGCACTCTTTCTGTTCGACAAGCAGGCCATGTACCGATGAACATATCCAACTTGATCGTCCCAAGTGGAAAAACTTTCTCGCTGGTAAAACCGAGGAGGGCCCGATGATATGGCTCCAACTGGGATAACTTTAAGTTCAAACTATCAAAACATGGGTAGAACATAATATCTGCCGAGCTACCATTATCCACCAATACTCATGAAATCACTACTTCCTTCATCCTCATTTTGATTACCAATGGGTCATCATGAGGATATAGCACACCTCCGAGGTCATTCTTAGAGAAACCGATGACTAGTTTATCTCTGTTCACCTTCCTCGAGAGATTATCTTCATCTAGATTTATTCGTTGAATGTATGAACAAGCTTAAGCCTCATTGAGGTAAGCTTTCCTCTCCGCAGTAAGGTCTCCACCTCCTGCATCTCCTCCTGTAATAGCATTTCAATCAAATGATCCAAAAAGAATTAAAAATACCTCACGTTCTAGATGTCTTGGTCTTTTGGGGAGATTGGGGTTGTCTTCTAGATAATCTTCATGATCTCTTTTCTTGTCTTCTTTTGCTTGAAGAGGAGATTTAGACCTCTGCTTTCCTCGTTTTCTGGTTCGACCACCATTTTGATGATCAACATACTTGGTCAATTTTCCCCGTCTAGTGAGTGCTTCAATTTCATTCTGAAGAGCTATGAAATTTTTGGTCATGTGACCATGGTCCTTATAGAATTCGTAATATTTAGACTTGTCTCTCTTATCAGGATCTGCCTTTAATTTTGCTGGCCAAGCTAGTTCCTCGTTGTTCTTGATCTCTTCCAAAATGTGATTTATATCCACCTTCAAGGGAGTATAATTTCCAAATTTCTTCAATTGTTCCAATGCTTGCTTTTCTTTTCATTACTTGTTGCCACCATTATTCTTTTGTTCCTTCTTCTCTACTTTATCACTCTCAACTTTGGTCTCCTTAGTGTCCATGTTCTTTTACGCAGCCATAGCTTCCTCGACGTTCATGATTTTGGCTGCTTTTGCCATCAGTTCTGCCATTGTCCTGGGCGGATCTTTGGCCAAAGTGTAGTATAATTTATTGGGCAACAGTCCACTCATCAAAGCAGTAATCGCAGTTTTCTCCTCATAATCAATTACTTCCAGTTTCTCGTTATTGAAATGAGTAATGTAATCCCTGGTGCTTTCACCTGCCTTTTGTCTAAAACTTAGCAAGTGTGCTACACGTTTGACTGGCTTGGCTCCAAAATAAAAATTTCTAATAAAGAGCTCTGCCAATTGAAAGAAAGTCACGATTTTCCCCCGAGAAAGGTTATTGTACCACATCTGAGAAGATCCAGTAAGAGTTCCTGAAAATTCCCTACATCGCATCTCGTCCGGAACAGCATAGATATCAGCAGCTGCTTGGTACTGTTCTATATGGAGAACATGATCAGCTTTTCCATCGTATTTTGGAGTTACTACCGGGGCTTTGAATTTAGACGGCGTTGGGAAGTCAACAATCTCTTGTATGAATGGTGTTCCTCGAACAAAAGTCATTTGTAGAAGATTCTTGGTTTTAACCATTTCCCCCTAATCTGTCCTCTAACCTTTGAATTGAGCCTTTCCATGCCTCATTTCCTTCCTCGATCTTATTAGTTCGAGCAACTGATTGTGTTGAATTAGCCTCTTGGGATCTTTCATGAAGAGCAGCTGGTCGTGAATGAGCAAAGCCTTCTTTCATATAAAATGATTGTTGAGAGTTCCTCGACACAATCCTAGGAGGACTTCTATTTCTCCTAGGACCCAGACGATCAAAAGGAGAGACTCTACTCAATCGTTCGAGAGCACTTGTCCTCTCTGGAGATAGAGTGATGTTTTGCTGAGTGTCTGTAGCTCATACCGAGGAAGTCCGTCCCGGCTGATAAGAAGGATCATTAGATCTCTCAGTACGATATGAATCGGTGCGTCTGGACTGAGATTCCTCTGGGAATAACCTTTGCCTATTTCGCGCAGAGAGCAAACGAGTATTTCTCTGAACACTTCATTGTCCTGACTGGGCTGGTGCTCCCCCTTGGATAGTTTGCATGAGTTATCGCATGGTTTCTTGCATGGCCGTCTGGCCCTAAGCCAAATTAGCCATTATTCCAGCCAGATCTTGGACATTTGGAGGAGTAGATGGGTTCAAAGAAATTCCAGCGTTTCGATTGCTAGATTCAGAATGATCAGCCATTGGTGATGATTTGTTTTGGTGAAAAATGATAACTACAGTCGTTTCCCACAGACGGCGCCAATCTGTTGATGTAAAAAATTAGATTATCTCTAATTTGTTAATCACAGATAAAAATAAATAAGGCAAAAGATTTTTAAAGTGGTTCATCCTTGTAAGAATGACCTACGTCCACTGTATTTGTTATTGCTGACTGTTTGCAGAATTCTTGATAATGGATTTATCAAGAAATTTCGAGTCCCCTGCTGATGAGGAGGTTACAATGTATTTATAGCCTTGAGGCTGTACATGTGAATGAATAATGCATAGCTGTCCAGTAGGTGTGTACATCTGTACGATAATAACCGTGCATTTAATGCGCAGTTATATTCTGGATTATCTTGATTTGGATAAGCCATACACTTATGTAGCCCGGACCGCCTAAGCTGCTCGGGGTCCCTGAGTTCCTCGAGGGATTGAGTAGATCGGTACCATGAAGTTCCTCGGAGAATTCATGCTACTCGAAACACCTGAGTTGGTCGGGGAGATTAAATTCCTCGGAGTCAGTGTGTTGTTCAAAAAGTGTTTGTGGGTGCCATGTAGATTGACACGTGTCTCTGCATGATTGATCCATGTCAGCAGACTAAATTTGGTATCAACAGTTATAAAACGAAAATATAATTTGTAAAAATTCAAAATTTTCGTAGTTACCACATAATCGTTATTTTATATCGTTGTATTTAATAGTACGCAACTATCCAATGCAGAATATTTTGCAATTACAATGGTGATGAACTCGTTTGAGAATGACTTCATTCGTGATCTTGATACTTAATGTTTTCCCGATAATGGAACAACAAATATATTTGCCTTATATTTCTTATGTTTGGATCCAGATATAACGATGACAGCCAAACCATGCTACAGGAAATCTATAATCTGACAGATCTTTTATGCAAGAGTACTATTCTCTTACGTGAGAGTACGACATAACAAATTACAACGAAGGAAAAATGTAAGAAAAGACTTTCCATTGAACTTTGAAGATTGCATAGATAAATACAAATTAAAAACGAAAGGACTTTGTGATAAAGGAAAAATAAAAGAAATTAAGATAAATAAAGAACGTTCATTATCTATCGGAGATATCTTCTTCTTCTTCATCCTCTCTCGTATTGAACGGTTGAAAATGAATATTTATACCACTTTTTTACATATCACCTCATCTCAACGGGTTTTTTATTAAATTTTTTGATGAAAAAAATGGGAGATGATTTTCTAACCGTGGACATCATACATGAAGTTTCATTAAAAAAATTATTTTTTTACTATTTAAAAAAATTGGTATGTACTGGAGTCTGCACCACAAGGAATCCATACAGGATGAAGCCTCTCTATCTATCTCTCTCTCTCTCTCTCTCTCTCTCTATATATATATATATATATATATATATATATATATATTGAGAGAGAGAGAGAACCGCGCGAGTTAACGCTTGGAGGTATTTTAAAGTATTTGTGAGCAACAAATGACTTGACACATGACTCAGTTTGGGCGACAAACCCTTCACCGTCCAAACAGTTGTCATATAAACAACTATCTCAGAATAGAAAAAAAAAATGAGAACAAAACAACTGTGGAGTGACTCGGCACTTAAATGTCAAAATTTTCATTTCACGATAGTACAAAAATCTGAATAAAATAACTCAATTTTTAAGTTTGAAATGCAGTTCACCAACTTCACTTAAAGGGCCATTTGGCATGCAACTTACCTCTAAAGACATTATATACTATATCTATGAGATGATATAAACCACTCATTTACCTTCTTAAGTGCACACATGACTAGGTAACACTTGCAAAATTGTATTTGTCCCCAAAAGTGCACACATGACTAGGTAAAATGATCGGACGCTTGGAGGTAGTTTATGGTGTTTGAGAGCGATATATGATTTGCCACATAACTCACTTTGGGTGACAAACTTTTCACCGCCCGAACATGTGTCACACAAACAACTATCTTAAAATAGAAAACAATAGATAAAGAAAAAATTGTGGAGTGACTCGATACTTAAATGCCAAATTTCTCAATTCACGACAATACCAAAATCTGAACAAAATTAATCAATTTTTAAGTTTGAAATGCGTTTAAATGATTTCACTTAATAACTTTAAGGGTCATTAGGCGTGCAACCTACTTCTAAATCCATTTTACACTATATTTAAGAGATGAGAAAAAATAAAATTCACATTAGACAAACGGGTGAGAGTGTGAATCAATATAAAATTGTGTAACATTAATGTAATCCTTCCCCAATGAAAATAAATGGTAATTTAAATTTAGGTACGTCGCTAATACTTGAAATTCAACTTAAGTACTACTGTTATCAATTTTAGATCTTTATACATCTAGGCTATTTAAAGAATATTCTACTTTTAACCACAAACATGTTACTAAAATGGACGTTTTAATTAAAGTTGTACGAAAATGGAAGTGAGTTGAACTTTAGCAAGCGAGGTATCCAACAAAAAATGAAAAGATAATAAATAAATGTTTTTTTTACTTTAATACAGTACTAACTTTCGATACTAGACTTTAATACATTTTAATTTAAAAATTAGCCTTTTGCCCAAAATTGTCAAAAAAATTGTTAACTTTAACTAACATGTAGCATTTTCAATTAAAATAATTTCAAAATATTAAAAATTTACAAAAAAAATTAAAATAAATGAATTTTGAATTAAAATAAATCCAAAAGCTTCAAAAATATAAGTACGTAAAAGAAAAAAGATAATAAATCATCTCATCACCGCCACTCCCGGTGCTAGCTCCAAAAATAGGAATCTGTCACGGTTTTGAACTGTGCCAGAATCAGGTGTTTCAAAATGGCCATTTTTTTCTGGCACGACTCAAAAGTGTGCCAGATTTGACCAAACAGGAACACTTCTGGCACACTTTTGAACTGTGCCAGATTGAGCACATTTTGATAAAATTGTGCCAAAATTTGACACACTTTTGGCACGGTTTTGAACTGTGCCAAATTTTTGGATAAAAGAAAAAAAATAATTATTTGAAAATAAGAAAATCCACAAATTACAAATCTTACACTTTGTTGATAAACTAATGTACATAAAAAGTTCAAAATATTACAAGTCTTTAGTAGTTGACAGACCAAAAAAAAATTGGGCAGAGTTTTCTCTATTTTCTGAACATTCTAAAACCTGATAATATAAAACCTGCATAACATAATGCCCGCACGACCACAAATATGACAACCCGAATATGATTATGATAAATTATATTTAAATCATGCTTACCTTATGTGATATGAAGAATGTGTTATTAGTATATCTAATGCTAAGTGATTATGTTTAGTCTAATCCTACTTTCATAAATCATGAAATGTCGAATTATTTACAAACACAAAATTTTGTTATTTTCGATAGAAATGTCCCTGTTTAAGACTAGTTTTGACCTTTATAACTTAACAGTTGACTTGAGGTGAAAAATATATAATTGTAGACATATGAGTTAGGGTTGTAACACAACAAACGGTGCATCAAACGGATGTACAAGTAAGAAGTTATGCCAAATTTATGAACAATGGGCAAATCTGTCAATTCCCTTTAAGTGGTAAATTAGCTTTTATTAAACCAAATGGTTTAATTTGATTGGTTGGCTTGGGAGGCAGCCTTGGCCGACTTAAAACTCTCCCTCTAACCTATTTCTTCATTAAATTAAGCCCTAGGTTCAGCTTCAAGTGTCGTTAGCTTCAGGAAAGAGAAAGTAGAAGTTTAGGAAGAAAAAGTGAGGTGAAAAAGTGTAGAAAAATTCGTAGATATTACGTAAAGGTCCCGAAGGTAATCCTAATTGAAATTCTTGTTATTTTTCTTATATTACTGATTTATATGATATAAATCATCATTTTTTTACTAAATTTTCAGCTATTGATATATATGTATGGTTAGGTGAAAGTTTAAGTTAAATTGAATGTACAAACCCTTAAAATTGCTTTGTATTGAAACCCCTTGTATTCAAACTTCTATATCTCTTTGTGTGCTTGATGTAATTGAACAATTCTAATTGGATATGAAATTAAACTCATATATTCATATCATATCCGAGAATTAGGATCTAACTCCTGTTGGTTAGGCCGTAGTGATGGTTTCAAGTTGGTATATAGCTGCTATTTGTATATTTCATTTCGGTATGCCCTGCGTTTTGTCAAGCTTTTGACATAGCAAATGAAGTCAAAAATTTATGAAACTTTAATTATCTGCTATTCAGTGTGTTTACTAAAAATGAGTTGAAAATCATCGAAATTTATTTTGTAGAAAAATTATGAAAATTCTTCGAAGTCGAAGGAACAATAGAGGAGCTTGTAGGGCATATTTCTTGTGTTGTAAAGAAATGGTCATAACTTTCTCTAGGAAGATTGAAAAATCACACCGTCACTTGTACTGGAAAGTATATTTATATATGTTTTTATATTGATAAGTCTGGACACCTGTATTTATACAATTTTGGAATATAGGATGGTTGAGTATAGAAGACAATAATTTGAGGCCATACTAAATACCCGGTGAAAGAATATTGTTATCTCCTCTTTCTAAAGAGTATTTTGAGTACATGTTTCACGTGTATATATATTAAGAAGTATGTTTTCATATTTACTTGGGTTTAATAATAAATCCCTTATGAGGTATTTCTTACGGTTGAATGTTCATAACTTTATCAACATGTGTATCATTATTTTGTCTTTACTCATGTTTCATGGAATGTGATTGAAGTGGAATTATATTATTGTTGTATAATCATGGAAAGTTACATAATTATGTTAGAATAATACTTATGATTGAGATTAAGGATTGATTTAGTTGTATTGATAGGTGTAAGGTCCAATCAACCCAGTTCAGCTCCACCCGGAGGAAACATAAATACATAATTGACAACCCAAGGTGAGTGTACTCACCGGAATGATATATTTGTATACTGTTACGAATATGATCATAATGTTATGAATATAAAATTGTTCATTTCGATTTACCAAAATAGGAGGTTACTCCTTGACCCGGAATAGGGGAGATTTGTCTATTAATGACAAGGGGTTACTCCTCGACCAGGAATGGGGGAGAATTGTCTATTTAGACAGGCTATGTGAATTATGATTCGAAAAAGTTAGTCATTAATTATGAATGAGCCGGATCAGTTAATACATAATTATATGGACATGATTTATTGCATTTAAATTCATGCAGTAGTATAGCAGTGATGCATTCACTGGGCTATTTTGCTCATGGTTCCTATGTTCACATTTTTTTCAGGTAACGCGATGTCACTGCCAAATCTAGGAAATCGGGTTGGGTTAGCCAGGAACAGGAGAAACAATGATTTTGTGTAAATATAAATGAAGTAATTAAGTTAACTTATCCTTTAAGAAAGTTTTTATGGACATGACTACTCTGATGTTGTAAAAGGCTCTCAGTTATATGGATTTACAACGATGACTCTGAAATTAAAACTTGTGTTTATGGTTTGGTTAGATTAATTATGGTTTGACTCACTTTGACTTTCAGACTTAATTATAAGTAACTGGCTTGGGGTGTGTCAACAATATATAACAATAAACATACAAAAGCCTGCACGGCCGTAAAAGTTAACAATAAAACTACAAAAGCCCGCACGGACATAACACAAAAAATAGAATCATGAATAAACCCCTTGTTGTAAATCATTGAGTTCTCCGTGTGTTCCACGTGAATAAATGCTAACGATAATATGTCATCCTGCGAAAAAAATAGGATACAAAAAAGATACGATATTAGTAACCAAGTAATTTGTAAAAAAAATCTTACTCAAGTTAAAAAAATTACATATAGGAGTTACAATTATTATTATATTCTTAAATTGAAAATCTTATGCAAGTTATGACTACCTAATCAGTTCGTACAAGTTACATTGGTCTCGTGTGAGGTGTTAATGCTTCTTACGGGATCGTTTGGGGGCTGGTTTAGGTTACCCTTCAACGACTTGTTTCTAAGCCTAATCCATATATTATCAAATTATCGTCATATTCTCAAACCGAGAGGCTCGTGACTATGCTGTCAGTTCGTACAAGTTATATTGGTCCCTTGCGAGGTGTTCGTGCCTCTTACGGGGCCGTTTGGGGGCTGGTTTGGGTTTTCACCCTCAAAAGGTTTGTTTTTAAGCCTAATCTACATATTTTGAAATTATCATTATATTCTCAAACTGGAAGACCCGCGACTACGCGGTCAGTTCGTACAAGTTACATTAGTCCCATTAGAGGTGCTCGTTCCTCTTACGGGGCCGTTTGGGGTCTGGTTTGGGTTTTCACCCTTTAAGGGCTTGTTTTTAAGCTTAATGGATATATTTTAAAATTATCATCATATTCTCAAACCAAGAGACCTACGACTACGCAGTCAGTTCGTACAAGTTACATTGGTCCCGTGCGAGGTGTTCGTGCCTTTTACGAGGCCGTTTGGGGCTGGTTTGGGTTTTCACCCTTAAACGACTTATTTTTAAGCCTAATCTACATATTTTGAAATTATCATCATATTCTCAAACCGGGAGACCCGCGACTACGCGGTCAGTTCATACAAGTTACGTTGGTCACGTGCGAGGTGTTCGGGCCTCTTACGAGGCCGTTTGGGGTCTGGTTTGGGTTTTCATCCTTTAAGGGCTTATTTTTAAGTCTAATCCATATATTATCAAATTATCAACATATTGTCAAACCGAGAGGCCCGTGACTATGCTGTAAGTTTGTACAAGTTACATTGGTCTCGTGCGAGGTGTTCGTGCCTCTTACGGGGGCGTTTGGGGGCTGGTTTGGGTTTTCACCCTCAAACGGCTTGTTTTTAAGCCTAATCTACATATTTTGAAATTATCATCATATTCACAAACCAAAAGACCTACGACTACGCGATCAGTTCTTACAAGTTACATTGGTCGCGTGCGAGGTGATCGTGCCTCTCACGAGGCCGTTTGGGGCTGGTTTGGGTTTTCACACTTTAAGGGCTTATTTTTAAGCTTAATTTATATATTTTGAAATTATCATCATATTCTCAAACCGGGAGACCCGTGACTACGCGGTCAATTCGTACAAGTTACATTGGTCCCGTGCGAGGTATTCGGGCATCTTACGGGGCCGTTTGGGTTTTCACCCTCAAACGGCTTGTTTTTAAGCCTAATCTAAATATTTTTAAATTATCGTCATATTTTCAAATCGGGAGACTCGCGACTACACAGTTAGTTCGTACAAGTTACATTAGTCCCGTGCGAGGTGTTCGGGCCTCTTACGGGGCAGTTTGGGGCCTGGTATGGGTTTTCACCCTCAAACGACTTATTTTTAAGCCTAATCTACATATTTTAAAATTATCGTCATATTCTCAAACTGGGAGACCCGCGACTACGCAATCAATTCGTACAAGTTACATTAGTTCCGTACGAGGTGTTGGGGCCTCATACGGGGCCATTTGGGGGTTGGTTTGGGTTTTCACCCTTTGAGTGCTTATTTTTAAGCCTAATCCATATATTATCAAATTATCATCATATTCTCAAATCGATAGGCCCGTGACTATGCTGTCAGTTCGTATAAGTTACATTGGTCCCGTGCGAGTGGTTCGTGCCTCTTACGGGGCCGTTTGGGGGCTGGTTTGGGTTTTCACCCTCAAACGGCTTATTTTTAAGCTTAATCGATATATTTTGAACTTATCATCATATTCTCAAACCGAGAGACCTGCGACTATGCAGTCAGTTCGTACAAGTTATATTGGTCCCGTGCGAGGTGTTCGTGCCTCTTACGGGGTCGTTTGGGGGCTGGTTTGGGTTTTCACCCTCAAACGGCTTATTTTTAAGCTTAATCTACATATTTTGAAATTATTATCATATTCTAAAACCAAGAGACCCGCGACTACGCAGTCAGTTCGTACAAGTTACATTGGTCCCGTGCGAGGTGTTCGTGCCTCTTATGGGGCTGTTTTGGGTTTTAACCCTTTAAGGGCTTGTTTTTAAGCTTAATCGATATATTTTGAAATTATCATCATATTCTCAAACCGAGAGGCCCGTGACTATGATGTCAGTTCTTACAAGTTACATTGGTAAGTTGCGAGGTGTTCGTGCATTTTACGGGGCCGTTTGGGGACTGGTTTGGATTTTCACCCTTTAAGGGCTTGTTTTTAATCTTAATCGATATATTTTGAAATTATTGTCATATTCTCAAACCGGGAGACCCGCGACTACGGGGTCAGTTCGTACAAGTTACATTAGTCCCGTGCGAGGTGTTTTGGCCTCTTACTGGGCCGTTTGGGGGCTGGATTGGTTTTCACCCTTTAAGGGCTTGTTTTTAAGCTTAATCGATATATTTTGAAATTATCGTCATATTCTCAAACTGGGAGATCCGTGACTACGCAGTCAGTTCGTACAAGTTACATTGGTCCCATGCGAGGTGTTCGTGCCTCTTACGGGACCGTTTGGGGGTTGGTTTGGGTTTTCACCCTCAAACGGCTTATTTTTAAGCCTAATCTACATATTTTGAAATTATCATCATATTCTCAAACCGGGAAACCCGCGACTACGCGGTCAGTTCATACAAGTTACGTGGTCCCGTGCGAGGTGTTTGGGCCTCTTACGAGGCCGTTTGGGGTTTGGTTTGGGTTTTCACCCTTTACGGGCTTATTTTTAAGTCTAATCCATATATTATCAAATTATCATGACTTTCTCAAACCGAGAGACCCGCGACTACACGGTCTGTTCGTACAAGTTACATTAGTCCCGCGCGAGGTGTCTATGCCTCTTACGAGGCCGTTTGGGAGCTGGTTTGGGGTTTCACCCTCAAACGACTTATTTTTAAGCCTAATCTACATATTTTGAAATTATCGTCATATTCTCAAATCGGGAGACCCGCGACTACGCGATCAGTTCGTACAAGTTATATTGGTCCCATACGAGGTGTTCGGGCCTCTTACGTGCTCGTTTAGGGGCTGGTTTGGGTTTTCACCCTTTAAGGGCTTGTTTTTAAGCCTATCCCACATATTATCAAATATTTTCATAAATTAATCTTAAAACTATACCACAACAACCAATTGACAATTCGGGTTTTAATTGGCTCACCCTCAACCTCCTATCACCACTACAAACCAATCGAGTACAAAAACTAATAATATTATTAATCAATGACCAATAATTAAAATTACCTTTATCCGTATCAATTTGACGATAGTATAACTTGAATGTCCGGAACTAGATTAACTCAGCCGATCAAATCTTTTAGTTTGTCTTCCTGCATCATCCAAAAATCATATTACAAATTTTAACATTAACCATGTATTATTAATTGCAGCATTGGAAACACAAATAGAATAAATTAAATCTCAACTATTAAACACAGAACTGAAATGAAATTGCTAAAACCAATGGTATATATTTTTTTACTTTTTTTTTTTTATAAAAATGTGTATGTACATAGGTATGTTGCATATATATATATATATATACGCTATTATTAGTAATGATGCATCTTTTGATTTAAAAAAAGCAATAAGTGGAGGGGAAAAAAACTTCTCAACTAAATATATATATATAAGAATAATGTGTATATAATTAATTAAAGTAACTCTAGAGCGGCGCATGATTACGATACATAAAAATTTATAGTTACATAACGAGTAGGGACGCGACACAGAAAGCCCAAAATGTGTGGTAATCAAGTATCGCTTTAGAATTACTCATCTTATTAATAGAGCATATATATTATAGTTACATACATTCTAAGTAAACCCTTTTATATTAGTAATGTAGTAGAGGCATTACCTTGAGAAAAAAACTAAAATAGAATAAGTTTCCTAAGTTCCAATGGTTATGAATTAATGGTTACCATTTGAGATTAATTGTCTCTCTCCAAATCAATCCCAATTTCCTTCATCTCCATTAGAGCTTTTCGGATTTCCTGAAACACACAATCAAAACTCAATCGGCATAAAAATTTAGTTTGAGGGTTTAAGGAAGAGGAAATTTACAGCGATGACAGATTGATTGTCCGAGTAAATAGCTGAAGTGGTGGATTTGTTTCTTCCGGCAACGTTACTGTTGCGAGAGGCGGAGGTGGAGGCCATTTGGCTCGGTGCAAAAATGTTATGTGCACACCTATCTCAAGTGTTTGGAGGGAAATTTTGCCTGACTATGGATTGTATTTTGTCGGCCCTAGCCTCCACCACCACAATGCTCTCACCCTCTCTACAAACAACTAACCCCAAATCGCACTAAATAAACACCAAGCCCAAATCGAAAGAAGAAACCCTCTGCTCAAAAATCAAATCAAACAAATTGTTAATAAATTAAACCCAACAGATTAATATTTTTCAAAAAAAATAACAAATCAGTCCCAAAATTTTCAACAAACCAACAACAAAAATCAGTCCAGAATTTAATATCTAAATTAATTAAACAGATTGTTAATAAATTAAACCCAAAAAGAAACTCAAACAAAACAAAAAAAAATTTCAACACAGATTCAAACTTAAAAGTCTTTGTTATCAGATCAATTTGAGGTTTAAAACACACCAGCCCCAAAAGTTTCAATCTTATACATCAACAACTTAGTATATATATATATATATATATATATATATAGGTACCGTAAGTATATATTTATAGATATGTATAAATTAAAAAAAAACTTACCCAAATATCGGCCACCGAAATCATCGCCGGAGAAACTTATACCACCGAAAAAACCCGCCAGAATAAAAACCTCCACACTAGAAACCCAGTCACCACACCAGAAAAACCACACTGGAGTGAAAAGTCGAAACCACCAGAAATAATGCGACACCGAAAAATGGGGACCACCGGGACTAAAACCATCATTGAAAAAGAAAACGCGTCGGAAAAAAAATCGCCGGAACAAAAAAGCCTCACCGGAAAAACCAAAAAAGAACTTCCAACACTTTGAAACTAAGATCTCCTTCTAACCCCAAAAGATACCAAATCAAATCTGTTTGATAAAAAAGATCAGAAATCTGGCAGTTGAGGTTCATCTTGAGAGAGAGAGAGACGAGACCAAAAAAATAGGTCATGTGAGTGAGGGATAGAGACGAGAGGGAGGAGAGATGAGCGGGAGATCTAATTGAGAGATGAGAGAGAGCGGGATAAATTTTTTTGGAAGGAAGCATATTATTTGTTTAAACTATTTATATTTCAGTAAGAGTACTCAATTTTAGCACATTTTAAAACAGTGCCAAATTTTGGCACTATTTTAAAGTGTGTCAAATTACTATTAAACCGTGCCAAAATCTGGCACAGTTTTAAACTGTGCCAGCTTTTTAATATCATGGTGTGCCAAATTTCTATTATTGGTGTAGTACCCCTAACCCACCACCTCTCAACACCAACCTAGTCATCGACGCAACCACCTTCTTTCCCCTCCCCATGACTCTCTTTCCTGCGGACCCCTCCACTTGTTAGCCCAAATGTAAGGACAATAATTTCCAATTGAGTCCTTTGTAGTTTTGGCTCAATTTCGGACAAAAATGTTTGAGTCATAGGATCACCGAGTTTAAAGTGCCTCGTTTCTACATCATTAAACATGGTTCCATGCTCCCAAGGTATGAATGCATTACATGTAAATATAGGAGCTTGGAATAGTATAATGGGTGTAGGTTTAAATTACAACTCTTATTTATTTTTAGAAAGATTTAATTAAAACTTTAAATAAAGTTTATAAAGTTTCTGGGCTAAAAATGAAAATTTCTAACTTTCTGGAAGTTCGTTCGATATGTCGTTTGAACGAGTTTTTCGTTCGAACCAAATGTCGTTCGAACGAGTTTGCCAACGAGTTCCGAGTTTGGCCTCTGTAACTTCGTTCGAAATGTCGTTCGAAGGAGATGGATGTTCGAACGAGATTTCCAACGAGTTCATTTTTAAAGACACTGGAACTTCGTTAGAAGGCCGTTCGAACGAGACGTCGTTCGAACGACAAATCTCGTTCGAACGAGATTTGGCGGGAATAGTTAAATGGCAGTTTTTAACAGTTTTCACCCACTTTCCCATTATCTTTCCCCACTAACTTTTGACTGATTATCTAAGTGCGGGAATCAACTTTGGAAAGTTAACTTTTTCATACACATCTATCTCCAAGAGAGAGTTTGAGAGAAAAAGAGAAAGAGAAAAAGTTCATGTTTTAAAGTGTTTATTTTTCAAAGAAAAATTCATTTACACTTAAGTTTTCTCCCATATTGTTTATCCAAGCTTCTATATATATTTACATTGCTTGGAGTTTTGGCACCGATTTTTCATCTCTACCATTTAAAGAGACGTTTGGGTTTACTTCTAAATCCCACAAAGAGGAAGAGGTTTGTGTTGATTTACCCACTTGGAGAAAGGCTCCTTGTTCGGGTGACGGTGACCATATAAAGTTCGATCGGTGGATTCCGAGACCGCGGTGGAGCTCCGTGATTATTTGCTAGGCAGAGGTTGATAAAAGAAGACGCGTCGGAGCTTGAGAGGGATCGAGTCGAGTATTGTAAGTCATCTTGCTTGTATTTATAAATTCCGTACGTAGTGGATTTGAGGCTAGGGCCGTCCGAGGTTTTTTCCCGTTGTGGAGTTTTCCTCGTACATCGCGACGTAGTGATTTATTGTTTATTTTATCTTGCTATACTCATTCAAGATAAAATTTGGCTTTAATCACTACATGTTTAATTTGGTGCTATATTAAATATTGGGTAATGTTTAGTTAGTTTTAATTCAAGTCAATTAATTTAATGGGATAAAATTGGATTGGCCTAATTTGGTAAAATTGAGAAATATGACTTAGGCAAATTTTCTAGAACTTGGTTAAATTGGTTTAAGTGAAATTTAAATTAGCGTGTTTTTAATCATATTTCAGTTGGTTTAATTTTAATTTGAAGTAAATTAAAATTTGGTGTTTTTTTTTGTGAACCATCTTACGCTTCCGCATATCTCAATAAGGAAATTTGATTTTAAAATTTTAAAATTGGGGGCCTACTCCTTTTCAAATTGATATCTGAGCCAAAACAATAAATTATTTCGTTAAAGATCATTTAACTATTTTTGGCTAAAATGGAATTTTCTCCATTTTCAAAATTTCCTATTTTCTATGGCTTTAACTATGCGTATTGGAAAGCGAGAATGAAATCGGCACTAAAATCTATCGACGAGAGAGTTTGGTTATCTATCGTTAATGGGTGGTCTCCACCTACTCATTTAGTAGATAATGAACGCGTTCCCAAACCGGCTGATAGATGGAGTGAGAATGAGTTTAAACTTTTTAATTCCCGTGATTTAAATGCCTTGTTTAGCGCTGTCACACCGGATGAATTCCGACGCATTATGACGTATAAGACAGCTAAAGAAGCTTGGAATATTTTACAACTCACTCATGAAGGTATAAGTGTCGTTAAAGCTTCGAAACTCCAAAATCTCACCACTCAATTTGAAACTATCAAAATTAATGAAAAAGAAATGTTTGATGAATTTATGCTAGACTTTCCGATACTGTTAATTCATCTTTTAATTTGGGAGAGAAAATACTCGACAACCGAGTTGTAAAGAAAATTTTAAGGTCCCTACCCGATAGATTTATTCCAAAAGTGACCGTGTTAAATTCTTTACCAACTTTTGCCTCTACAAAATTAGAAGAGCTTGTAGGTGATTTACAAACCTATGAACTGGACATATTTTCCTCTAAAACTGAAAAGAAAATAGAAAAGGTTGTTGCATTAAAAACTCGGAACGAGGAAAAACAAGTAGTAGAGAGCGAGAGTGATAGTGACTCGAAGATATGGCCTTGTTTGCTAGGAAATTAAAAAAGTTTCTTAAAATTAACAAAGATAAATTTAAAAATAACTTTAAGAAATTTGAAACTTCTAAGCATGACAAAGCCGAGAGAATCCCTAAAACTATTAATGAAAATTTAAACAGGGACAAGTCAAATAGGTGTTTTGGTTGTGAGGGTTATGGCCATAGGGCTTCTAAGTGCCCCACTAAACTATGGAGAGAGGGTAAGCGATACATTTCATATAATGCGGCCCTTAGTGATAGTGATAAGGAAGAGGGACCCTATTCCCTCACTAAGCCCAACTTTGTGGCTTTTATGGCTAGTCATGTGAGCACCGATAGGGAATCTTCTATGAAGATATTCAAACACATGATCCTTTCAAGGTCATAGTTTATGATTCCCTTATTTTTTATGGTAGTGAGAGTGAAGAAGAGAGAGAGAGTGAAAAATGAAGAAGAGGTTAATGTGAGTGAACTTCAAAATGTTTTTCAAGAACTATTTGAAGAATCAATTAAATTAAAAAGAGCAAATTTGAAGTTAGAAGCGTGTTTAAGAGAGTGTGTCAAGGTCATTGGTGATAGTACGTTAGTGGAAGACCTTAGGACACGTGAGAGAACTCTTCGCGAGAAGCTTGAATATGTAGAAGGCGAGAGAGATAGCTTTAGAGGTTTAATGGAATCCTTGAAAAAGGAGCTTCTCGAGTTTGAAGAAAGAAATGTTTTATTAGAGTCTAACATCCTAGAATTAGAAAATAAATTAAAAGACTCTAGTAACGTCAAATTTTATTTGGAGTGTCGTACGAAAAAATTAGATAAAATATTAGGAATTGTCCAAATTAAAAATGACACTTGTGGTTTAGGCTTCGATACTTATAGTGAATCAACTCATAAAGCCAAAACCAATGTTTTAGGAGAATCCACTAGGAAAGCTTTTAGAGATCACTCCTTAGGTAAATCTTTTCGCCGTGAGTTTAGGTGTTCACATTGTGGTCGAAAAGGCCATCTTAGAAAATTTTGTTTCGATCTTAAAAGAGGTCTTAGAAAATCCCAACGTAAGGTAACCAAGGTAGCCAAGATTTCTACACCCCGAGATAGTCACTCTTCATTAGTTTGGGTTAGGAGATCCGACTTGGTAGCTTTACAAGATAGGGTATTTGATTCTCATTTACTTTCACATGCTTCTTCCTTGCAAAATCTAAAGGTTGAATGTATTAGTTTTATTTGCATACTTTAGCTTTTGTATTTCATTCTATATTCACATGCTAAATGTATGCTTATTTACTAATTTTCTAGTCTATGCTCCATGCTTTATCACATGCTAGAATTATAATTTTTATTTATCTTTTGTATTATATTCTTTTTATTTTTGTTTGCATTAAATGAAATATACAAAAAGATTTTTGGTTTATCATTTGCATTTTATCTTATTAGCAATTTAAGCTTAATGAAAAATTCAAATGATTTTTGTTTGTCTTTTGAGTATACATTTTTATTTTTATTTTGGTTAAAAATTTCAAAAACTCAAAAAGATTTTTTATTTTGTGTGTATTTTAGTTTGACACACTTTATGTGGCTATACTTGTGTTTGAATCCCTTTTTTTTCGCTCCCATGTGGCTAGAACTTTTGGTTTAGATTGTCAATCCTTATTATGTTCTTTATCATGCTTATATGGAGTAGTTGAATTTTGTGTTGATATAATGGATTCTATTTTTATATGCCTCTATTCACACATGCACGATCTCTTTTGAAATTTAACTTCATATTTATATTTGAGCTTTGTGAGGTGTTCTCCTACCAATCTTGGCATCTACATATTTGTGACCTAGGAGGACTAGTGCATGTCAAAATCCGTTGCACGTGAGATTTGTGAGAAATTAAAAAAAATGTATAAATGTGCACGGGGAAGGGCTCCGAAAGGATTTATTATCCTTTGCAATTGTAAGCCATCGTTTGAAATGGACCTAAAAGAAACACGTGGTCCAAAGGCCTAAAAGAAAATATGACATTAAAAAGAAAAATAATTGCCAAGGCCTATGTTTGATTGATATATTCATTCAAAATTAATAATATATATATGCTTATTGAGGAAGATTGGATGGTATATCAACGGTTTACACAATATCCGTTTATCCTAGTTGCACTTTCAATGTCATGACTCTATTAATTTGTAAAATCATCAACATGCTAGGCTTGTATGCATTGTGTATGTTTGTTCATTGAGTTCAATCTATATTGTCACATAAGGTTATATTAAAATGTGATGAAGTTTACAATCAATTTAGAACTTCGTGAACATGTTTTATGTAATTGGGTCTAAATTTAATTGTTGCTAGTTCACACTCCAACACTTCCGTTTTCTTATGACACATTTTTGCCATACTATTGAGAAAAGCTTATCTTATTTTGTGTCATTTGTGTGTTTATATCTATATATGTGTACTTGAGTCTGTTAGGTATATATTATGTATACATATATTTGATATTTTTTTTTAGTATTTGCCTTGCTCTAAAGTCCATATATGCTTTGATTCATAAGTGGTATTCATCTTGTTGCATTCTTTGCTGATATCACATGCTTAATACTTATGTATCATATTGATATTTGTTTCTTGCATCTTCGTTGATATCAATTATTATTTGTTTGGTTAGTAATCATTTTGTTGCCCATGTGCTTTAATGTTCTCATAATTTTATGCGCAATTGCATGTTTTTGCATGTTTTGATTCTTTAACCTTTGTCTATTCCTGAACAAAAAGGGGGAGAAAAAATGATAGGGGGAGAAATGGTATCTAATCCTATTGTAATCGTATCTTAGTTTGGGGGAGATTTAACTTAGGGGGATTCGCTAGCTTCTTACGTTGATCATAGTTGATAAAGGGAAGAATTAATTTCGGGGGAGTAATTATTTAATTGCATTTAATATTTTGATATTCCCTATGCGTTTAATGTGTTTGCTTAAGTGTGCAGGAATTCTATGCTACGTGGCAACTTTCACCGACAAAGATTTTGATCCTTTGGGTTGTTTGAGTCAAGCATTGTATTTTTATTTTGGGTGGGACTTTGTGTCAGTCTAGTAGAGCTTGATGACCTTTAGGATTTTTGTTGGTTTTTGTCCCGGAATATCCAAAGAGGGAGATTTGTAAGGACACAAATTTCCAATTGAGTCCTTTGTAGTTTTGGCTCAATTCCGGACAAAAACGTTTGAGTCATAGGATAAAGTTAATTGATCATCCTTCAAGCCTATGACGTGTTTGCTGAAGACGTAGCGGACAAGAGTATAAAGCTTCATGATTGGGCATAAATATTGTATATTTATCCCCCTAATTTCAGTACTTTTGTGAACCTGAGTGATGTAACAGATATGGATTTGATTCACATTTATGATACTAACCTTCGTTGGCGAGTATTTCGTGTTTCGTGCTTCTCTTACTGGTTTTACAGGTTAATTATGCAAGCAGTGCAAAAGAGGAAGCAAGACAGTGCAAGAAAAGCTAAGAAGGCAAGTTCAAGGGCATTTTCGTAATTTTTCAGCCTTAGTCCGGAAGTGGGTCCAACTAGAAAGTTGAAGATCTTTCAATTACAAGAACACCGGAAGAAACGACACCCAAATCCGAGCTACGATGAAAGAGTTATGACCCCTTGAAGTTGCGGAAAAATCATAGAAGAAAGGCTAGGAAGGCAAGTTCAAGGGCATTTTCGTAATTTTACAGCCCGAATCTGGAGGTGGGGCCTTCTGGGAAGTTGAAGAGCTCGGAACAATGAGAACACTGGAAGAAACGGCACCCGAATCCGAGCAACGGTTGAAAAGTTATGCTCAGTTGAAGTTGAAGAAAAATCCAAGAAAAGAAGAGAAAAACCAGAAAAAAATCTAAGTGTTGAAGGCAAGACCAACCTGGTACACGCGAACCCCAGCCAGGTACATGCGAACCGGTTCGCATGTACCTGACACGCGAATTTTTCCTTTTGTGCTGATTTGTCCCAAAGACTCCTAATAGGTTTTAAACACTCCAAACTTGTGGGGGACGGAGGTACTAACCTAGGGGCAGCCTTTAGGGTTATTTTTAGAGAATTTTTGATAGAAAGAAAGGGGAGGAACATCTAGGAACATCAAGGGCATAAATTACTTCAAGAATTCATTGTTTCGGGTTTGTTTTTGCAAGTTTTAATTCAAGATTCTTGTTTCTTATTATTGTTCTTGCATGCTTTGTTTTCCCATTAGATTCAACTTGTTTTCGCATTCATAATACGTATTTACATGTTTAGATTTAGTTTTATCATGAATTCGTACACATGCAACGTTATTATTTCATGCATTAGTCAAAGTAACATGTCCGGCTAGGTTTTTCAAGGTTGGGATGCATGAACCCAACCTGATGTGTTAGTGCATGTGTATAACGTCGATCCGCTGAATTTAATGATTAATTTTGATCGTATCGCGTAATTTCATAAGAATTGTAGATCTTTATATCTCGTTTGCCTATGGGTACTCGTGATGATTTAGAGTACAATTTGAGTGTAATTACCGCGATACCGATTTACTCATCCTCAGATTAGGTATGACGCGGGATTGAACCTCGTATACATAATGCTTGGGAGTACTAAATTCCGAGTTTGAATTAATCGGATAAATTTATGATCAACGTTGTCACTGCATTACACTAGGGTTGGGGGATTGTATTCCCATCCTATTTTCTCATCATTTAAGTTTAGCAATTTCAATTTAATTCTTCATTCTTCATTTAGATAATTTAGTTAGTTGCATATTTTATCATAGTTTCATAATTGCATTTAGTGTAATCAATCCCCAAAACCAAAATCAAATCTTTTCCTTTCTTTTTAGAGTCATCGTTAGGATTCCTCCGTCTTATCCCATCGTCACAACCCCGTTGTCCTTTTTCCCTGAGGATCGATACCCGACTTGTCGGATTATTACTTGAACGACAGGCTTGCACTTGAGCCTAGAGAGTACACACTTTAGAGACACATTCTGAGTCGTGTCAAGTTTTTGGCGCCGTTGTCGGGGAATTAGGTAGACTTAGGATTAGATCGAGTTAATCCAAAACTTTGACCAAAAATTCAAAAATAAAAAAAAAAAATCAAAAAATAATAAAAATCCAAAAAGATTCACAATCATCATCTCTCCTGAGCTTAATGCAAAATTCTGAAACCACTCCCACACCCCATAATACTCCAACCAGCATTCACGAAAATCCACTTGTTGAGTATAATCCTGATAGTCCCCACACTCCACAAGCCCCACAATTCTGGATCCCACCTCCCACACCGTCACACTCAATCTCTAGTAACACTCCCTTCTCCTTCGTAGGACACTCTTCAAGCACACCTAGTGAGAGCACCGAATCGTCAAGTGAGATAGAGATGTCGCAATATAGCAATGCAACTACTGGTGAGGAAGAGCCTCCATACCGCCCGTTGAGGGAATACTTATATCCCGAGCGCACTGTCACTCCGGGATGCATTATACTCCCGTATAATGCCGGGCAGTTCCGATTCAAAAATGGAATGATCCAGATGCTACCACACTATCACGGTATGGATTCTGAAAAGCCATACTTGCATATAAGGGAATTTGAGGACGTGTGTGATACTCTCAACGATCAAACTTGCACACAAGAGGTGATTCGCCTCAAACTCTTCCCATTCTCGCTAAAAGATAAAGCTAAGACCTGGCTATGGTCTTTACCTCCGAGCTCGATTCCATCTTGGAACGAGTTACAATCCCGATTTCTCAAGAAGCTCTCTTTCCACCACATCGAACAATCTCCATAAAGGCTCAGATTCAATCGTTCAGGCTGTTGGATAATGAGCCATTCCATCGATGTTATGAGCGTTTCAATGAGTTAGTTGCTTCGTGCCCCCATCATGGATTTGATACAGCTCAAATCATTTCCTTCCTCTATAATGGGTTGAGCCTTAACTCCAAGCAACTCATTGAAACCATGGGTAGTGGTCCGTTTATCGAACTAGACTGCCACGATGCCGAGCTTCACCTAAGGTATGTCGCCGAGACTACCCAATCATGGGATATTTCTGATCCTAATGCTCAGAATCGAAATCGTCAAGCGACCACCACTCCATCGGCGTCCGGCCTATACCATGTAGATAAGACCTCTATGTCGGACAGTCGATTGGACACCCTTGATAAAGGATTTCGAGATTTATGTGAGGTAGTTGGATCTATCAAAAATCCCGTCGAGAAGGTGTGTGCGATTTGTGAGGCGGGACATTCAACTGAGGAATGCCCGACGATACCCGCCTACAAAGGAATGCTTCAAGAGCAAGTTAGTAGTATAGGAGGTTTTAAGGGTAATTTCGGTGCCCCACACGGGAATTCATACAATCCTTCATGGAAAAATCATCCCGATTTTAGCTACGGGCAACAACATGCCGCAATGAACCCTCCTTCGCATGTTGCCCCTCCTCCTCCACAACAATTTCAACAAGCTCCACACATGCAAGGACATGTGCAAGCACCACCACCTCATGGAAATTATATCCCGCCACAACGGAGAACTCTCGAGGATACTGTGAATCAATTCATCGCAAGCCAGGCCGCAACCAATGCCAAGTATGATCGTCTCATTGGCGACCTAAATGCAAATCTGTCTAAGATACAATCCTCGTTGAGTGTTCAAGAGAAGGTAAAGTTTCCTGCCCAGGGCCAAAGACCTCTCCAAGGTCAAACTAGTGTTAGCTCGACACCCCACGACCATCCTGAGCAATGTAGCGCAATTACCACTTTACGTAGTGGGAGAGTCGTTGACTAGTCACCTCCCCCACGAGACATACGTAAAGACAAGGAGATTTCGCCCGACACGAAAGAGGCCGAAGATGTCTCCTTGAATGAAGGTGATAAAGACGACACTAGTGAGCCCGAGGTAGTAGCAAAACCGCCCACCGCGGCACCATTTCCTCAAAGGCTAATTCCCGATAAAAAGGGGACCCCACGTGATGAAGTGCTAGACGTGCTAAAGCAAGTAAAGCTGAATTTTCCCTTTCTTGATGCCATCAAGCAAATTCCAGCCTACGGCAAAGTTATCAAAGATTTGTTGACGGTAAAAAGGAAGATGAAGGTTAAAAAGAATGTCTTTCTAGCTCAGAACGTGAGTTCCATTCTACTAAATGATCTCCCGCCTAAATTCAAAGATCCCGGTGCACCCACCATATCATGCATCATTGGAGATAATAAAATTGAGAAAGCCTTACTTGACTTGGGAGCAAGTGTAAACATACTTCCTTACTCCATTTATAGGCAACTTGACTTGGGCGACCTCAAGCCCACTAAGGTCACTCTCCAATTAGCGGATCGAACCGTGAAGATCCCAAGAGGCATAGTCGAGGACGTGATCGTCCAAGTTGACACTTTCTACTTCCGGTAGACTTTGTCATTTGGGACACGGAGCCCTCATTTAACTGGAGTAACCATGTTCCCATCATCCTTGGGCGCCCTTTCTTAGCTACGGCTAACACCATCATTAATACTCGGAATGGGCGAATGCAACTCACCTTTGGGAATATGACTTTAGAGACCAACATCTTCCATGTCACCCAACATACGGAAGAAGAAGATGACCTTCACGCGGTGAGCTTTATAGACGAGATCGTAGGGGAGTACTTTGAGGAAAATGATTGTGGAAAGGCCCTAGGGTCCTGCTTAGTGTCGAGCCATGAGAGTGAGAGGTCCCACAAGAGAGAGCCATTGGGGGTGTGCCCTATTTCATCAGGGAATAGTGGTAGTTGTGACGCGGAGAGAATAGTGGAAGAGAGGTGTGTAGTGACCGCAATAGAGCGAGAGAGAGAGGGGTTAGAAGAGAGAAAAATGGTGGAGTTAGAAAGCGAGCAAGTTAAAGAGGACGTTGGCACCGCGAGAGAGAGAGATCTAGGGGACATGAGCATGGAAGAATTTGAAAAAGAATTCGGTCCGGTGGATGAGAGCCTAGATGAGAGCCTTAACGACCAAGTCCAAACTCTAAGGGATTCATTTAGACACCTAGAAGAAAGTGAATGGGAAGATAAAATCAATGAATTTCTTCTTTGTGACCATCCACCCATACCACTAGAGGTCCCGAAGGCGAGTGAGGAGAAAAGTTGTGGTTCATCCGACTTAGAGCCCGACCCATGCGTCTTAAAAATTGAAAGAAACCTAGGTGTCCCCTCCGAGTCAGTGCACGTCGACCATGCTTTGAGTCAGCATCACGAGGATCCCTTTCCAATTAGTCACGACGAGTCTCCCGGTCTATCCTTTATCTATGGGCGAGGTCCCAACTTGTTTCGATTATTGGAATATGATCCTAGGACGGGAGTGACAAGGAGAGCATCAACCCCCATAAGTGGGGTCGGGTGAGTTTATGGAGAGATGAGAGGTCGTCGCACCCCCGACGCGTATGGGGTGATTGTTGTCGTATTTTTGAGTCATGCATGAGTGTCATATAGTGTCTTGTTGCATTTTTCATATTTGTTTGTTTTATTTTTTCGCACTTTTCATTCGCCTTGAGTTAGATTTTCGTCCTTTTTGCTTGAGGACAATGCAAAAGTCTAAGTTAGGGGGGGTCACAAGTGCGTATTTCTAAAACTTCACAAATTTTCAAAAATGCCCAAAAATTTCCAAAAAAATCATAAAATTTTGAAAAATTCAAAAATATTTTTGTTCAAAATAAATAAAAATTGGAATTCAAATTTTTCAAAAATATCATTAAAAGTCAAATTGGAGTCTCAAACTGTAAACATCCAACATACACAAGCCGAAATTGACCAAAGATGGAAATTGAGCGAAAATTGACGACTTAACGAATAAATGTGGAGATTAACAAACCCGGTGAGATTCTAGCCTATCACGTTTTGTGAGTTTTTAAATCAATCCGAGTTAAATGTTAACTCAAAGTTCTTTTCAGCATTTAAAATAAGTTGTCAAGGATCTCAATCCTTTCATTTTGACCGGTTTTGAAAAATGTGTGCAATGTTGCCTTGAAAATCGTGCCAAATTAGTCTCTAAACTTAAATTCACCTCGAAACGCATATGGTAACGCAATTGACATTTTGGACAATGAAGTAGGCCCTCGTTTGTCACCCCAAAAATATTGGCCAGAAAAAGTAGCGAAAAATTACCCTTTGCAACCCAAATTGAGCCAAATAATTTTCCCTTTCGTTTGACAACCCGAAAAACCCAAAATAGCCCGGAATTGCGAAAAATGAAAAAAATTCAGAATTTAAGTCCGAAAAGTGCAACAAAAAGGGGCAAGAAAAAAAAATAGAAGAATGCTCAACAAAAATAGCAACAAAGAAAAAAAGAAAAGAAAAAAAAATAGAAAAAGAAGAAAAAAAAATGAGCAATAGCCCGGAAAATGCACAAATGGACATCACGAATGACTTTTCCAATTCCAACCTTCCATACCTCCTCCACTTTACCCAATGCAACATTCAACCCGAAAAAGTCCTAACCGAGTCCAAATTGCGAAGATTGATTATCGCGTGGAGAGCTAAGACACCAAAAGATAATATAAGAGATGAAATATGCGCGAAATAGAGGCAATGTTCCCATTTTTAAAATCGTAATCCGTTGAAGAGATCCTTTCGCCATAAAATTTCCGTCTTTCGAATTGCATGCGTGAATTTGCTTCAATTACATTTACTCTTTATATCACGCATGCCGAGAGAATAGCCATAATCCGAGAGGTTCGTTTGAGAGAGTATTCCGTGAGAAATTGAAATTAAAACGAATTTTTGGATAAGTAACGTAATGATCAATCGATGGAAATTGGCGGTTATATTTCCGGCTTCGCACACACACACTACGATTTGAGACTTGTAAATATGACTTGATGATGACTATTTTATAAAAAAGTTTGAATTGTACAATTTTTGCATATTTTGAATTTTCTTTGAGTCGAATTTTGTGGGTATATTCACTGCAAACCCTCACGAGACACAACTCGTCCTACTAGGGTAACCTAGAGGTTTAAAGGCTTGTTGCATACGCTAAATGCAATCGCTTGCCCGCGAAAGTGGTACTCTATCCCAATAAAGTCCTTGAAGTGTCCTTAACTCTTACTTTCATGCTTTTACATTGCTCGGGACGCGCAAAGTTCTAAGTTAGGGGGGTTTGATTGGGCATAAATATTGTATATTTATCCCCCTAATTTCAGTACTTTTGTGAACCCGAGTGATGTAACAGATATGGATTTGATTCACATTTATGATACTAACCTTCGTTGGCGAGTATTTCGTGTTTCGTGCTTCTCTTATTAGTTTTACAGGTTAATTATGCAAGCAGTGCAAAAGAGGAAGCAAGACAGTGTAAGAAAAGCTAAGAAGGCAAGTTCAAGGGCATTTTCATAATTTTTCAGCCTTAGTCCGGAAGTGGGTCCAACTAGAAAGTTGAAGATCTTTTAATTACAAGAACACCGGAAGAAACGGTACCCAAATCCGAGCTACGATGAAAGAGTTATAACCCCTTGAAGTTGCGGAAAAATCATAGAAGAAAGGCTAGGAAGGCAAGTTCAAGGGCATTTTCGTAATTTTACAGCCCGATTCTGGAGGTGGGGCCTTCTGGGAAGTTGAAGAGCTCGGAACAACGAGAACACTGGAAGAAACGGCACCCAAATCCGAGCTACGGTTGAAAAGTTATACTCAGTTGAAGTTGAAGAAAAATCCAAGAAAAGAAGAGAAAAACCAGAAAAAAATCTAAGTGTTGAAGGCAAGACCAGCCTGGTACACGCGAACCCCAGCCAGGTACATGCGAACCGGTTCGCATGTACCTGACACGCGAATTTTTCCTTTTGTGCTGATTTGTCCCAAAGACTCCTAATAGGTTTTAAACACTCCAAACTTGTGGGGGACGAAGGTACTAACCTAGGGGCAGCCTTTAGGGTTATTTTTAGAGAGTTTTTGATAGAAAGAAAGGGGAGGAACATCTAGGAACATCAAGGGCATAAATTACTTCAAGAATTCATTATTTCGGGTTTGTTTTTGCAAGTTTTAATTCAAGATTCTTGTTTCTTATTATTGTTCTTGCAGCTTTGTTTTCCCATTAGATTCAACTTGTTTTCGCATTCATAATACGTATTTACATGTTTAGATTTAGTTTTATCATGAATTCATACACATGCAACGTTATTATTTCATGCATTAGTCAAAGTAACATGTCCGGCTAGGTTTTTCAAGGTTGGGATGCATGAACCCAACCTGATGTGTTAGTGCATGTGTATAACGTCGATCCGCTGAATTTAATGATTAATTTTGATCGTATCGCGTAATTTCATAAGAATTGTAGATCTTTATATCTCGTTTGCCTATGGGTACTCGTGATGATTTAGAGTACAATTTGAGTGTAATTACCGCGATACCGATTTACTCATCCTCAGATTAGGTATGACGCGGGCTTGAACCTCGTATACATAATGCTTGGGAGTACTAAATTCCGGGTTTGAATTAATCGGATAAATTTATGATCAACGTTGTCACTGCATTACACTAGGGTTGGGGGATTGTATTCCCATCCTATTTTCTCATCATTTAAGTTTAGCAATTTCAATTTAATTCTTCATTCTTCATTTAGATAATTTAGTTAGTTGCATATTTTATCATAGTTTCATAATTGCATTTAGTGTAATCAATCCCAAAAACCAAAATCAAATCTTTTCCTTTATTTTTAGAGTCATCGTTAGGATTCCTCCGTCTTATCCCATCGTCACAACCCCGTTGTCCTTTTTCCCTGAGGATCGATACCCGACTTGTCGGATTATTACTTGAACGACAGGCTTGCACTTGAGCCTAGAGAGTACACACTTTAGAGACACATTCTGAGTCGTGTCACTTCATCATATTGCCGAGTTTAAAGTGCCTCGTTTCTACGTCATCAAACATGGTTCCATGCTCCCAAGGTATGAATACATTGCATATATATATATAGGAGCTTGGAACAGTGTAATGGGTGTAGGTTTAAATTAAAATTGTTGTTTATTTTTAGAAAGATTTAATTAAAACTTTAAATAAAGTTTCTAAAGTTTCTGGGATAAAAATGAAAATTTTCAACTTTCTGGAAGTTCGTTCGATATGTCGTTCGAACGAGTTTTTTGTTCGAACCAAATGTTGTTCGAACGAGTTTGCCAACGAGTTCCTAGTTTGGCCTTTGTAACTTCGTTCGAAATGTCGTTTGAACGAGATGGATGTTCGAACGAGATTTCCGATGAGATTTCTAACGAGTTCATTTTTAAAGACACTGGAACTTCGTTAGAAGGCCGTTCGAACGAGACTTCGTTCGAACGACAAATCTCGTTTGAACGAGATTTGGCGGGAATAGTTAAATGGCAATTTTTGACAGTTTTCACTCACTTTTCCATTATCTTTCCCCACTAACTTTTGATTGATTATCTAAGTGCGAGAATCAACTTTGGAAAGTTAACTTTTTCATACACATCTATCTCCAAGAGAGAGTTTGAGAGCAAAATAGAAAGAGAAAAATTTCATATTTTAAAGTGTTTATTTTTCAAAGAAAAATTCATTTACACTTTAGTTTTCTACCATATTGTTTATCCACGCTTCCATATATATATATACATTGCTTGGAGTTTTGGCATTGGTTTTTCATCTCTACCGTTTGAAGAGACGTTTGAGTTTGTTTCTAAATCCCACAAAGAAGAAGAGGTTTGCGTTGATTTACCCACTTAGAGAAAAGCTCCTTGTTCGGGTGACGATGACCATATAAAGTCCGATCGGTGGATTCCGAGACCGCGGTGGAGCTCCGTGATTATTTGCTAGGCAGAGGTTGATACAAGACGACGCGTCAGAGCTTGAGAGGGATCGAGTCGAGTGTTGTAAGTCATCTTGCTTGTATTTATAAATTTCGTACTTAGTGGATTTGAGGCTAGGGCCGTCCGAGGTTTTTTCCCGTTGTGGATTTTTTCTCGTACATCGTGGTGTAGTGATTTATTATTTATTTTATCTTGCTATACTCACCTAGAAGGCATGCTTAGGAAATTCAAGATAAAATGTGGTTTTAATCACTACATGTTTAATTTTGGGCTATATTAAATATTGGGTAATGTTTAGTTAATTTTAATTTTAATTCAAGTCAATTAATTTAATTGGATAAAATTGGTTTGGCATAATTTGGTAAAATTGAGAAATATGACTTAGGCAAATTTTCTAGAACTTGGTTTAAGTGAAATTTAAATTAGTGTGTATTTTTAATCATATTTTACTTGGTTTAATTTTAATTTGAAGTAAATTAAAATTTGGTGTTTTTTTTTGTGAACCATCTTACGCTTCCGCATATCTCAACAGGAAATTTGATTTTAAAATTTTAAAATTGGGGGCCTACTCCTTTTCACCAAATTTTAAATCTATTGATTTGAAAAGTTGTGAACCCCAAATTTGTTCGTTTTGAAAATTATGTGAATCTTTGTTATTTGGAGACCGGAGATTTTAGAAGTTACGTTTATGATTTTTGTTATGATTTGGGTTTGATTTCGTGTTTTGGGTTGTTGATGGTCGTGGCAGTGGGCGGTTGTGTTTGTAAGAAGTAGGGTGTCAATTTTAGAAACGATACAAAAACACGATACGAAATTGATCCGAAATCGACACGATATTTCGTGTTCATGTCGTGTTAGTGTCGGGTTTTTTTTACATGAAGTCGTGTCGTGTTCGCGTCAAAATTATGAGTCGTGTTAGTCGTGTCGTATTAATCGTGTTTTTATTTCTGGTTTTCGTGCCTATTTATGTTTAATTTAGCGTGGAATTTTAAGAAATCGTGTTATTCGTGTCGTATTATGTCGGTTTTATTTGGGTCGTGTTTGTGTTAACTAAAAAAAATACGAATTTGTGTCGTGTCATGTTCGTGTTCAAAGAATCCTTGCCCAAAACACGATCCAAATACACGAATTGCCACCCCTTGCAAGAAGAGATAAAGTGGGGGTGGGAAAAGAGAAGGCAGAGGTGGTTGCGAGGGTGGAGAGGAGGGGAAGAAGGTTTTTCCCGGAGGAGGAAGGGGGGAGGGGCTGTGATGAGATGAATGTGTTTTTTTAGTTTTTTGTTTTATTTTGTTAGGCTTTTTGATTAATTTTAAAAGTTTTTTTTTTAATTTAGTCTCATCTTCTAAGAATTTTTTAGCTCCCATTCCATGTGTTTTAAAAATTATATTAAGTTCTATAACTATCCAAAATTGGCCATACCCACTCGGTATCCGCATATCTTTCATTGGGTAGAGAATGACACTTGTTCCATATTGATTACAATATGACCAACAACTAAAAAAATAAAAATATGAGAGTGAATACAGATAAATCATAAAAAATATGTCTAAAGAGTTAAGATCCCTAATTTTAAATTCAAAATTCACTTCTTTTTACTTTTTTAAAATTATTTTAATTTAAAATACAACGTACCCGTTAACAGATATAGATTCCCCCAAATTCCTGTTCTCCCAATTTTGATTTCTACAATGGGCTCCACCACAAAACAGTAATAGTTCCAACAAAACTCAGTCTCTCAATAAAACCGGATGTGGGTCAAATTTTCTCCGGCAACGGGGGTCACTGGAGTTTTTGATCGGTTGCTACGAGCTATTCGGGTCCGGAGCTTTAGATAGCGATGACTGTTTCAACTTGTATTTTATTTCCATTGTTGGGTGGGTTTTAATTGGGTTTGCCAAAAATTGTCCTTTTCTAGTAAACTTAAAAAAGGAAAATGATAGCACATATCTTTATCACATTAGTTTTGAGCGTCAAAGTCAAAAAGTATATGAACGCTACATAAGCATCTGCGTACTAATAAATGTACGTTAAAATTATCTTCTTGTTATTTTTCAACACGTGTTATCGGAGCCAATTTAATATTACTTTCAAGTAAAAAGTTAAATTTTATTTTGTCTCATGGTATCATACACTTTTATTTTGTTTCAATTCATTTCCATGTCATCAATTACGGTCCCAAAATTTTATATTCATTGTTGTGCGAAAGAAGTTTCACGGTTGAACAACGCTGCGGCTAACTCAACATTATTGAGGGGGACCTTTTTTTTAAAAAACATCCCAAAGAGGATTTAATTAATGTAATCATCATAATAAGAAAACAACATTATAATTCGAACAGGTTCGAATTAAGCAGAAAAAAGGGAAGAATTAGAACAACACATAGAAATAGGCTTTTAGTACAACTTACGAATTTTTGATCATGGTCACAACTCATTCCAACAATAAAATCGAGAAACTGATACCGACGACACCAGAGGATGCGCCGCTCCGAATGGAATCTGTGCACAAGGCAAACGTATGGTAAAATAATGCTAGACAAATACGTAAAAAATACCAGAGCCAAGAAGGAAGACTCTAAATCTAAGGATAAAAAGATACACTTTAATTAAAATGGGAGACTCCCCAAAAGGAACAAAGTCCATCTGAGTGTTATCCCGGAAGGAACAACCGCTGGAATAGTTGAACCACACCCCCAAAGACCTGACAATCATTTTACAAGTGTACACAAACGCTTCAAATGGGAATGAGAGATAGGACTCCAAACGAATCCTGAAAATACAGAAAAATACAATGTAGACAAATAATGTAATACCCTGTTCCAGCAATTTAATTAAATTATATACGAATTATAAATGAGGAGGAGTTAATGGTGATTATGAGAGAATTATGGACCAGGAATTTAATAAATTAAATTATAAAAATAGGGTCGTTCAAATAACTATTAGGGGTCATTCTAACAACATCCCCACGTAGTTAGAAGCGAGATTAATCTCGCGAGATGTAGGGGTTCAAACGACATGCCATTGCGTTATAGTGGCAGGTCGCGCGATCCAAACATCGAACGATGAGGAGAAGTTGTTCGAACGACTTAGACTTGTCATTCGAATGACGTAAATCAAAATTTTTAATCTTACTTGCAATTAAGTCCATTAACAATTCTAGGCGTTGGATCTTTGAGTTGTCGAGCTCAAATCAGTCCAGAAGGGGCAAAATGGGAATTTAGGGCTCTTGGAGGTTTTATAAAGGATTTTTTGGGTTTATTGTGTAGGAAAAATGAAAGAAGAAGGAGAGAGAGAGAGAGAGAGAGGTGGGTGATCTTTCACCTCTCCCCCACCAAAAGCTACCACTCTTCCACCATGCTACAACCACAAAACACCATTTTTATGGTATATTCCACCATGTTTGAACCACATATACACCCATTTCTACCATGGTAGAAGAAGATCTACAAAATTTGGAGAAGTGTTGGGGGGATTTTTCGAGATGATGAAGATGGGGTTTTATGGAGTTTGAAGGGGTTCTTAGTTTGGAGCACATTTTGGAGGATTTGGAGGATAAATTTGGTAACCTCTCGAGATCACCTTTGAAGGTGGGCGTTGCTCCTCCTACACCAACATTTATACCACCATTGGAGTCATTAGAGGTGGAAAAACCTTACTCTTAGTATTAAGACTATATTTGCATATTTATAATCTTGTAATTAGATTACATGATTAGGGTGCATTTGAATAAATGATGAAATTAATTTATAGAATTAATAAATATTTTTATTAAATAAATATGTTGAAAAGTGATATTTTGTTGATAATAGTGAATGAATAAATATTTCTAAGTTTTGAAATATTAAAATTTAGTATTTTATGAAAATAGCGTATTTTCTCGAAAGATTGGTGTGAAACATTTTATGAAATAAAATGTTCGAAAATAATGATTATTTTGGTAAACATTGGTGAAACAATGTTTCTTGCAAAAATGAAGAGTTTATAAAAAAAAATATATACATTTGTTGAGTTTGAAGAAATTAAATGTCTTTTAGGTTTTGAAAATGTATTTTTGTAAGTATAATGAATTTCTAGAATGAAAATTGTGTTTAACCCATTTAATAGTATTTTAAGGTTTAAAATCCATCTTGTCATGTATATAAACTTGTAGTAATTTGGCACTAAGTGTATGGACAAGTTTAAAGAAGAATTAGTTGGGTTTGAACATGGAATTAGAAAAGGTGGAAATTCTAGTGTGTGAAACAAGGGTTAAAAATTTTATGAGGGTAAAGTGTAAGATTACATGTAAAATGAAACAAATAATATTTTCTTATAAAAGTAGTCTTAAGTGTAAATGGATTTCTTGAATAACGAAATTAAAGAAATGTATGGTTGGGGAAAATGTTAATAAAGTTATTGAATAAGCATTAATGGGTAAACATGAGAAAGTTAGTGTGCATAACTTAATAATATTGTAAAAAATTAGCACTTATGAAATTAAAGGGAATTAAAAAGGTAAAGGTGTTTCCAATTCAGAAGAATATTACTCCAAAGTTAAAAAGAGTGTTAAGATGTTAAAACACTTAAGATGTTAGAATGGGTAAATTAATAGTGTTTGTAAGAAATTAACACTTGTGAAAATGGAGTAAAAGGTGATTTTGGAAACAAATGGGTAAAATAGTAATTTTACTTAAAGTCAAATAATTTTATGTATAAAAATATTGAAAAAAGGTGTTACACAAAGTGGTCCTAAACGAATATGATTTTTAGAATAAGATCAAGGATTAAAATGTAAAGGATATGAAATAGTGAAATTTAAAAGTGTAACACAAGTTCGGGTGTAACCCCGAATTTTGGCTTCGGCCGAGTAAAAAGAAATAGTGGGATAATGTGGACATTTATAAAATGTTTAAACGCATTAAAAGAAAATCGAATGACACCTGAATAGGCAAGAAGGGCTTGGAGCCCTAGGGTGAAATGTCCAAAACCATTGGCTAGAGCATATGGTGTGCATAATCGGCGGTGTGAAACTTATTAAAGTATGCAGTATTAGAAGATTCCGAGAAATCATAAAAGAAATAATGAACGTGTCAAGAAATGGATTGTGTTGTGAAATGTGTTAATACAACCTAGCTTGAATAAATTAATAAATGTTCCGATAAACGTTAAAATTGATAAATAATTATATAATTGATTAATGTCCATAAAGTACGGAAAAAGGTAAAGTATGTCGGTAAATAGGTGACTAAGCAACCTTTGTGGTCAACCCATAATTAATGCACGAATAGGTTGTAAAAAGGTTCTGAAAAATTAAATAAGTATTTTCTAACACAGTGTTCGCGTGTGTTGAAAGGGTGAGTTTCAACGAAAATACTAAAGTGTGTTGAATAAAATAAAAAAGGTGATTTCGATAAAGGACTGTGTTCGGATAAATCAAATATAGTTGTTTCAAGTGTTAAACCGGGTGTATTAAATAAAGTGAAAATTTTAATAATGAGTAAAAGGAAGTCTTTATAATACTAAGGCAAATTAATCTGGATAAATAAGGTTTTCGAAAGTAAAAATCGTTTCACGCATTGAGTAAATGTATGTGTATGTATGTATGTATAAATGTATACAACGTAGTTGCATGTGCACGTAGGTATAACGTGTTGAGTCTCCTTTTGGAACACCTCGTAATTTTTGAGTTTTATCTTTATTAATTATTTCGATAATTGGTAATTTACTTGTTTCATAAATTAATGAGAATTAATTAATTAGGATATTTAGAAAGTGGGTATATTTAAATAAATTGACGAGTGGAAGTTAATTTTAAAAAAATTATTATCCGGATGGCGATTTTAAACGCGCAGTTGAGTCTGGTAGGATCGAAATAGTCTGAAATGAGTGGTCATATGTATATAATGAGTTTCGGGACTTAATTAGACATGTTTGAGCTCCAAATAGAGTGTTTTGACCATTTTTAAAAGGCCCATAGCCCTAAAACGGGATTTAAGCTTTTAACCCTAATTGGGTAAGGGTAAGACAAGCTAAAGTAATTTTAGAAGATTAAAAGTGTGGAGAGCTCGAGAGGAAAGCCATTAGAAGAATTTGGGGATTTTGGAAGCTAGCTTTAAGAACAAGAAGAGTCCATTGGATTCAATCCATCTCCCTCATCCAAAGACCTTGATCTACATTGAGGCAAGTGGTTTAAATTACAAATTGTTAATGTGTATTTACTTATTCATATTAAAGGAGGTGAGAATCAATTAAAATGTAAGGGTTGTGTTCAATAGAAATTGGGTATTTCTTTGATTTGAAGTTATAGATCTGTAGAGGGGTCAAGATTTGATGAAATTAATGAAAATGTTAGATGTATATTGAATATGATACAAGTATGGAATTAGAATGAATTTGGGGACGTTTTGATGCAGAAATCTGTACATAATTGAGGTATTTACTATTCTAATGGTGATTCTGTCCATGAGGCCCTGTAGAAAATCGCGTTTTCTAACTTTTGTTTTCTCCAAAAACGGCTCAAAAATGCCCTAAAACGGTATTTTAAAAATCTGGGCAGATTCGTGGGGCAAATTTTAAGAAATATTTTTTTATTGTTATTCCATTGGAGATTGCCTAGATTGATAGGGTGACTAATTACCCTTGGATTAATTAGAGGATTAATTAAATTAGAGAGATTAAGGTTTATGATTAAGTGGTTGAAACCTTGTTAATTAAGTGGGTAGGCTTAATTGAATGAAATTAAACGATGGGTTGGAAATATTGAATTTTGGGCAGGGAGAGAGAGTCCGGGTATAATTGGTAGGGTGAGACCAAAAAAATGAAAATTAATTAGTGTATAATTAATTAAAATGAAGGCGGACCATAGACTTAAATGTCTTAGGCTAGTGTATGGACATAATACATCGGTAGTTTAGATTCCTATATATATACGGTGATGTGTAGTATATATATGACTTAAATATTTGTGTGAATAATATTTATAGTAAAGCATATTAATATTAATGCTATCTTAGGAGGTTGCGCGATGTGGGTGAGTCCTCTAACTAGCGAATGCAAGGCGAGTATATTCCCCAGGTCATAGCGTCTGTTTATAGGGGTGGGCCGTTATGGTATGGAACGGGAACTTACGGGGGGGACTATGATTACCTCCTACGCGTTGGGTGATAGCATTTATATCCGACATGTGCGTGAATATTGTGATATGATACGTATATATAGTGAGAAATTATATACGGATATATATATATATATATATATATATATATATATATATATATATATATATATATATATATATATATATACACACATGGTCTAAATGTATAATTAATATAACTGGTGAAACGATTATATAGTATTGAATGAAAATTGGTTCAAATAAGTTAATGTACATAACAACTTATAATGTGTATGCTATACTCACTCGGGGTATAGTACTGGGGCAAATAGTATAATATTTGGGACAAGGCTAGTTACGGGGAGAATGGCTAGGTGAGTTATGTATAATTTGTTAGGCGTGCACATTAGTTGAGGGGTGAGGTGTACTCAAGGGAGTGTACGACAATAAATGAAATATGAAGAGCATTTGCATTTTAATTTCTTGCATTTAAATACACTTACTAAATATTTTTAAATGTTTTGGGTTCTAACCCTTGCTATAAAACCTTTTCAAAAAGCTTTTAGGTGTCCTACCACAGGGGCGCCAGGCCTGATTCTTCCTACAGGGTGTGCAACTGCAGCATATGTGGATTGCTGCGGGATCTTTGTTTGGACGTCTGTCTTATTCTCTCTTTAGATACGAACTTTTTTAATTGTACTATTGGGTTTGTACTTCTATATTCAGTCTTGGCATATATCAGTACTCTTTTATACTTGCACTTTGTGGATTGCTTGTAGTCGATGTTGCTCGACAAACACTTTTACTTGTTTTGTGGCATGTTTAGTTTCCTTCTTATGATAATTAATTTGGCTTCCGATTATATTGGTTGGGTTTGATTTAATTCATAAGATAAAATTTGACATCAACTTAATGTACAACTTGGTGATTAGAAATTAAATTTTTTTTCGACAGTGATGCTAATAATGAACCATAAATATGAGATTTGTACCTTAAGGAAAGTTTTCTACTTGCTAATATATGGTTTAAGATGAATAATTTGCATTGATTGTTATGGATTTGGTTATGGTTTAACAATGTTAGGGTTTTTATGGATTATTAGGTTTTAAACCCTTGGAAATTGATTTAGATGTTTAATGGTATAAATTATAGTAGTTGAATGCATTTATGATTGGTTGAATGCAATAAATGAGCTTGGTTTGGGTAGAAATGAGTTGGGGGAAATTTGGAGTTTAAGACTCCACAACCGAAATTGGCCAATCTGGGCTGGTCGAATCGATTCGCCCCTAGCGAATCGATTCCCTAGAGGGACAATTTACAAGTCTGAGTGGACCGAATCGATTTGTCTAGTCCAAATCGATTCGGTAATTATGCAAAAATTCAGGTCTTCCTATCCGAATCGATTCGACTGGTCCGAATCGATTCGACCGAATCGATTCGTTTAGGGCTAATCGATTCGAAAATCCTGCAGTTTTGAGTTATTTTTCAAACTCAATTCCAACCCTTTTTCTTTAGTCTTAGGACTTTGGAACCTTCTTGTATGAAGTTAACTTAGAGTCGTAGATGAGTTAGTTAACTACCCTACACTAGAAGTGGATTAAATGGGGCTTATTCCGGGGGTGTACGAATTTATGATATGGCATTCTTTTCCTTTGGTTAATTCTTAGGAGTTTAGGACTTGTAGGGTTATGTTGGGAGACCTTAAAGGCTCAATTGAGGTACGATATTATTGATGGTTTAAAATAACACCACAAAAGAATGTTTGGAGAATAAGTTGAGAGTTTATTCATTCGTTGAGGTTATAATGACGATACGAATTACGTATGGCTCCGGATAAATGTGATATATTCGTTAAAATGGAAATGGAATAAAAAATGAATATGGTAAATGATAATTTACTTAAACACACCTCTCTAAATGCCATCATAAGGGAAGTTGTGCACGTGAGGTGAAGCCCCCTGGCTAATGAATGCAGGGCGGATATAGTCCTAGGCCATGTGAGCACTTATTGTATGTTTTTATGCGATGGTGATGCAATTCTGGGTGTGGTTATGACTCTCCCGCAGGCATATGGCCGCTTCTCGATGTCTTGCGTTATAGGTGCCCAGGTTGTCTTGGTTGATAGGCCCTGGAAGATGGGTCATTTAGGGCGCGCACAGTGGGGATACCCGGACGGGTGGTCTTAGAATCATTATATGTATACGAATATAACTATTCTTATTCAAGTGGGACTTAAAGTATGATAAATGCCACAAAGAGCATATAATTCTGATTATGTTTTCTGATAAGGAATGGAACGATGAAATGAAACAGTGTAAAATGATGGAGGCTTTTAAATAAATGTAAATCATTCTTATACTCTTGCATAATTGAATTTAAACTCATGATCATTTAAATTGTCTTAGTTCTTGCTTGAAATTGTGTAGGTATATTCTTATTACTAACAATTACGGTTTATTGTTCATAATTGTCATACTCTTTATTCAGCTGGTGATCAGATAAAACCGGGCCCTGACCCGTTCATATTTCTTGTTGTGCATGAATCTTGTATCCGCTCAGGTGCTCCGTCGCAAGGACTCCCGTACTGACTTTCCTATTCAGGGGTTTTCAGGGAGCCGTGATACTTTACGGATATTACGGGATATTTTGATGTATACGCCTTCATTTTTGTACTCTAGTTATGATCGGGTCATTTATTCGGGCATGTGACCCAAGCTTTTGTATTTGCTTATTGTAATGTATTATGTAACTTAATGAACCTGTTATATATACATTGTATGTGACTTTTGACCGATAGCATATTCGGTCCCCTTATTGTATGTTTGATGTGAAGGGAATATAAGTTCCTTTGGGTTTCCACTTTCTTTTCAAATTGGGTTATTTAATTTATTTCCTTTACTTATAAAGTAAAATTTTTGGCAACCCTTTTTTCTGAAATATAGGGTGGTTATCCCGTAAACTTATTACATTGTTGTGATTGATAAGCACCCAAAATTGTACATTTTATACCCCAAATAGATTTACTTTAGTTGCTAATTCTCGGTAATACGGGTCTTATGTGCTTAAATGTTTATTTTGTAGGTCAATTGTGCATTGCAGTGTTCAAACGCTTAAATAAAGGAAATTGTGTGCAATTTGGAGCTAATTATACCCAACCCCATAACCCTAGCCTACCCTAAACCGACCCTAAGCCCGTGTGTGTTTGTTTGTGCCCTTTTATTATTTTTTAGATTTTTAGTTTAGTGTCGTTTTATTTTTTAGATTTTATTTTAGAATTATTTAGAATTTGTAGATTTTATTTACTATTTTTATATTTTATTTTTTGTTTTATCTTTATTTTTTTTATTTTATTAGAATTCGTTTTTTTAGGATTTCATTTATTTTTAGATTTATTAGATTTTATTTTAGGCTTTCAATTTTTAGTCTTATAGATTTTTATTTTTATTTCTTTTTAGATTTATTTTTATTTTATTTTTGTGACTTTTATTTTATAGGATTTTATATTTTTAAGTAGTTGTTAATTAATTTTTTTAGTTATTAGTTTTTATTCTTAATTTTTACTTTAGTTGTGTTTAGTTTTTTTTTAGAGTTTGTTTAGTGTGTCGCGTCGTGCCTATTTTATTTTACTTTTTATTTTTTAGTTTAGTTTAATTTTTAATTTAGATTTATTTTAATTTTAGTTTTAATTTATATTTTTTTAGGGGGTTCTAATTAAACACACACAACCCTTATTACACACTTACTCCCTCAAACCTATCCTACACCCAACTCCCCTTACCCTCATCCCCACCATACACCATACACACTCACACTCACACTCACACTCACACACCCTAACACCTACACCCTCATCTTCCCGAACAACACACTTATTCTCTCTCCTCACACCCACCTCCATAACCAAAAAAATATCACCTCACCGGATTCAACCCGAAACCGGCGGACAACCCCCAATTCCGGCAACCACCTCTCTCTCCCCAACCTGCCTCCGGCGCAATAACTGTCCGCCGTCGCCGCTGCCATCACTCCGGCCGGAACCCTCAGCCTCCGGCCAACCAAAACCGGCCAGCGCCCCTTCAAACCTCTGGCCTCTCCACCCTCAACCCCACGACCCTCTAGAACCCCATACCCGCGGCTCCGGCGGCCTGATCCGATCGCCCCTCCGGCTAGCCGCGACGCCTGCAGCCCCCATCTCCATTCCGCCGTTGACCTGCCCTACTCCGGCCAACATCTGCACCGGCGACATCCTTCTCCGACCCATATCCGGGTCTGCCCCAACATCAGAACCCCATACCCAATTCATTCCAACCGCAAAGCCTTTCAAACCCATTTCTCCAAAGTCAAAAAGGGTCACCTGCCAAAACAAAGATAAACCAAATAAAAACCCACATGCCATATTAAAACCCATTTTTAATGCCAAAGATCCACTTTCTAACCCATTTCTCATTTCTCCTAAGTCACGGTTTTTCCACCTGCTATATCCCTAGCCAACAAAACTAAGGACCAAAATAAACCCCATGTGCCAAATAAAAAGCATTTAACCATTTTTACCATTTTACCCCCCAACCACCTCTTTTATCCAACTTTTCAAAATACCCTCACCCAAATCATATTTTTGTGACCTCACACCTTTCAACCCACATGCTCCTCACACCATTCTTACATGCACCTTAATTCTTCCAAAAATACCCCATGCTTCATGCCTATTATAAATGAAGAGGATGACCCCATTTGCAAGAGAGTTGGTTTTTAAAGAAGAGCTTTTAGGAGGAAAATTCTAGAGAGAGAATTGTAGGGAAAAACACCATTTGTAAATAGTTTTTGTTTTTTTTTTCCTTTTATTTTTTTAGATATTTGTGAGGATAAATATTGATTGAGATTTAATTGAGTGTTGATTTTAATTTCAAATCATTTGGAAGATCAATTAAGAGGTGTATGCTTCAATTTCAAGGATTGGAGTTCAACTTAATCAAAGAGATTTGGTTTGATTGTTCTCTTCTCTTCTTTTATTATTTGGGACATATACCAAATAGTCCCTCGAACATTTTTTAATACCCATTTAGTCCAAATTTTTTTATTTTGCCTCAAAAAGTCATTTGCCACATATTTTGGAGAGGGAGTGCCGCTGGCGCGGACCTCTAAAAATAAGAGGATATTGAGTGCTTGAGGAACTAAATGGGTTAAACTAAAAATATGTGTCATTTTAAAAAAATATATATTTATAGTAGGGACTATTTAATAATTGACCCTTATTATTTTATGCCTTTGAATATTAGTTTGTCATATTTCATATCATGTTAGGCTAAATCCCCTTTCAAGGGGTGAGGTAAAACCCTTATTTGATGTTATTTTATTTTTATTAGTTTAATTACTTGAAAAGTCCCTTTGAATGTTAATTTTGATCCCTCACCCTTAGATTTACGCCTCGAGAGAGGGTAAATGATTTTCGAGAGAAAATCAAAATTCTAGTGATAATACCCATTTTGGATTCGAACTAGAGATAGGGGTCTCTTAAGTGGGGTATTATAACTTGAATTTCAACTCTAAATTAAATTTCTAAGATTGACATAAATTTTAATTAATCGATCCTAGCGGGTGATTAATTAAAAGGAGTGTAGATTTATTTTTCTAGAGTTGTGGGGTGTTAAAATTAATTTTCTAAAAGATTGCTATTATAATTACACTTTCAACGAGAGTTGATTTGTATTTTTGATATTAATTTGGGAGAATTCAAATAATTAACTTAATTAATTAGATTAACTAGAATTTGTGGTGTAATCCCACTCCTTGATTGTTCTCACAATTATTTACCTCACTTATCTCTTATTTTTAGTGTTAGACTTTATTATTCATTTTAGTCACTTTCTAGTTAGTTATTTTCATCTTAATTTAGTTTAGTTTAAAATCTCACCTCACCCCATTGTTTTAATATTTGAAAAAGCTAAAAAAAATTAGAAAAGTGAAAAAGCACAAAAATAAAATAAAAAGTGAATTACAATTGAATTTGTCTCTAGCTTACTCCCTAGAAAGTGGATTGACATCCTTACTTACCACTCTACACTTTAGATTGTTATATTTTGTAGGTACATAAGGTTTTGATTAGAAAGGCTTGTTCAACAACGACAAAAATACACTGAAAAGTTCTTTCTATCAGTGATGCTGAGAATGATTCCATCTATGATTCCTATTATATTGGAGTATCGGGCTGGCCACCCCTTATTTTGGTGAGCGGGTTGTCACAGATGGTATCAGAGCATCAGGTTCTAGAGTCTTTAGGATCTATGCGAACTTGTCACGTTCTACCGTAGCGTTCTTTGAGATAGAGCTTAATGTTAGGACTGCTTTGTTGCCTATGTTTGCGATCTTCTTCAAGATAGATTGTTTTATATAGTATTCTAATTCTATTATTTCTTTATCCCAGATGCCGCCTAAGAGAGGTCGCCCAGTGAGACGAAATAAAGTTGTAGAAGAGGATGTTGGTCCTCCGCCGCCACCGCAGCAGGGAACTATAAATGCTGCTCATATAGCAAATATCGTGGCCTAAGCGATCAAAGCTGCTATGACTGCCGTGGTTCAGCAATTGCCACAAGCTCAACAACAAAGGGCTCAGGATGTACAAGCTCCTACTGGACCTTCTCCATGGGAGAGAGTTACGGAATCCTTTTTAAAGGGTCATCCCCTGGAATTCCAAGGAGGTTCGGACGTCATAGTAGCTAATCAGTGGAAAAAGCATATGCAACGCCATTTGCATATGGTGCAGTGTACTGAGGAAAGAAAACAAACCCTTACTACTTTCAAACTCGTTGGAGCTGCATTGCATTGGTTGGAGTCGATGACTACGCCGGAGTAGAGAGATACCATGACCATTAACGATTTTTGGGTTTTGTTTGATCGAAAGTATTTCCCTCCCGCAGTTCAGGGGGAGATGAGGAGAAAACTTTAAGATGTGGTGCAAGGTGAGAGATCAGTTGCGGAGTATGCAGAGGAATTCACGCAGTTCGCTAGTTTTGTACCTGATGAGGTGACTCCGGTGGACAGGAGGATATCCAAATTTGTTGGAGGTTTGCACTAGAGGATACGGCAACATTTGCTGGGCAATCCCGCCTTGCAGACTTTTGGAGATGTGATGAATGCGACGCTACTCCACTGTCAAGAACATCGATTGTATGTTCAAAGTGGTAAGAAGGCTTCAACTGTGGGGCACGCGGGAAAACCCGGAGGCAATGGGATTGGAGGAGGAGCATTTCCCTCATCCCAATCTTCGGGAAATAAACAAAAAGGAAGGGACCCCCTGCAAGGGGACTTGTCTAAACGGCAACGTTCTGGTGGATTCAATGTTGGTGGCAATAACAATAGGCATGGTCAAGGTGGATCGCAACCGCAACAACCAGGTAGAGGTGGAAATGGAGGTAGAGGCCAACCGGGCCCAAGGCTTTGGGCAATTTAGAAACAATCGGGGCCGAAACCAAGAGAATCTGTCAAATCGATGCTTTTAATGTGGGGAGATGGGTCATTTCAAGAGGGCGTGTCCTCACTTGATTAGGGGACAGCTTCCTAGGATCCCACAATAGCCACAAGCTCAACTACCTCCACATGTACCTAATCTAATTGCCCCGCCACAGTAGGGTCAGCTACAGTATGGGCGTGTTTATCACATTTAGGATGCTATGCTTCCTCCGGCTCCGCCCGCACCGCCAGCTATTGAGGGTAAGTTTCTCATTCAGAGGTATATGGGTCGTATTTTGTTTAATACGGGTGCGACACACTCGTTCATTTCTAGAAGCTTTGCTCAGTCTACAGAGTTGATTAAATCTGCAGAGAGTACCTTCACTAATGTTGAGTCTTCTATGGGTGATGGTTCACTTATTTTCTTTGTTTGTAAACAAGTAGGAATTAATCTTGGTAACTTGTGCTTTGAGGTCGATTTGCTCGTCCTAGATATGGTCGGGTATGATGTAATTTTGGGTATGGATTGACTAGTGAAGTATTGTGCAATAGTTATTTACTATGGGAAGAGTATAGTTTTTGCCATTCCGGGGCAAGAAATATTTTTAGTGGTTATGCCTCATTCAGAAGTAGGTTCTAGCGCTTACTTGAACTATATTGTGGAAGTGATTTTTTAGGATGTAGCTCTTTCCTTTGATTCTACTTCGGTTGTTAGAGATTTTGAAGACGTTTTTTGAGAAATACCGGGTTTGCCTCCTAGTAGGGAGATTGAGTTCATAATTTACTTAGCGCCAGGGACACGACCGATTTTGAGAGATCCGTATCGTATGGATCCTATTGAAATGATGGAGTTGAGGATCAAATTCAAAACTTACTAGAACAAGGGTTTATTAAGCGAAGCATGTCGTCGTGGGGCGCTCCGGTGTTATTTGTGAAGAAAAGGGACGGTTCTCTCCGATTGTGCGTTGACTACATAGAGTTGAATAAAGTCACCATCCGGAACAAATACCCGTTGCCTCAGATTGATGATTTGTTTGATCAACTTAGGGGAGCGTCGTACTTCTCTAGGATAGATTTGAGGATGGGGTATCACCAATTGCGAATACAGGAGCAAGATGTGTCCAAGACTGCGTTCCTAACGAGGTATGGGTCCTATGAATTTTTAGTTATGCCTTTTGGACTAACCAATGCCCCCGCCGTGTTTATGGACCTCATGAATAGGGTGTTTCGAGACTTCCTGGACCAGTTTGTCATCGTGTTCATTGATGGTATTCTAGTGTACTCGCAAACAGGAGCCGATCATGCTGCTCATTTGCGGTTGGTCCTGCAAAGATTGAGGGACCACCAATTGTATGCCAAGTTCAAGAGGTGCGGTTTATGGTTGCAGGAAGTACAGTTTCTGGGTCACATTGTGACATCCCAGGGTATTTCGGTGGACCCAAGCAAAGTGGTTGCGGTGAGGGAGTGGGGTCCGCCCACGACACCTACCGGGATTCGTAGTTTTCTGGGTTTGGCGGGATATTACCGCCGGTTTATCAAGGGCTTTTCCAAAATTGCTAGCCCTTTGATAAATTTAACCCGAAAAGGGGTAAGGTTTGTTTGGGATAATTCTTGTCGGTCGGCTTTTGACGAGCTCAAGGACAGGTTGACTTCTGCTCCAGTCCTTGCGTTACCAAGTCCAGGATTGGAATATTTAGTCTTTACGGACACATCTCTACAAGGATTAGGAGGTGTACTTCAACAAGAGCAGTGGGCTATTGCTTATGCTTCTCATAAGTTAAAGCCTCATGAAAGGAATTATTCGGTCCATGATTTAGAACTTGCCGTGGTTGTTTTTACCTTAAAGATTTGGAGGCATTATCTCCTAGGGAAGAAGTTTAGTCTTTTCACGAACCATAAATCGTTACAATATTTGTTTTCCCAGAGAGACTTGAATATGCGACAACGCCGGTGGTTAGAGTTTGTGAAAGACTATAAATTTGACATCCACTATCACCTGGGCAAGGCGAATGTGGTAGCGGATGCTTTGAGTAGAAAGCCCGAGGGGGAGTTAGCGGAGGTATGGAAAGCCAAATGGAAGGAGCTTATCCAGGAGGATGAGGTTGCTAGGGAGTTCATATCGGTATTGACTATCGCGCCTACGATAGTGACAAGGGTGGTGGAAGCCCAAAGAAGGGACAAAAGTTGTCAGGACCATGTACACCAATTGTTGACCGAGGGAGCAAAATCCTACTCTATAATCTCTGAGGGTGGGGTACGTTTCCACATGAGACTCATTATCCCGGACGAAGGGGTCTTAAGACGGGTCGTAATGTCGGAATCTCACGGTTCCAAATTTGCAGTACATCCAGGCAATGATAAGATGTACCAAGACATGCGCCGTCAGTATTGGTGGTCAGGCATGAAAGGGGATATTTCTGAGTTCGTATCCCAATGTGCTACTTGTCAATTGGTCAAAATAGGTCATCAGCGACCGATGGGATTGTTGCAACCCTTGGAGATTCCGGTATGGAAGTGGGAGAGTATCTCAATGGATTTCATCATGGGCTTGCCAACGTCACAAAATGGTCACGACTCTATTTGGGTTATTGCTGATCGTTTGACTAAGTCGACACATTTTCTACCGGTGCGTACCGACTACAATACCGCTCGTTATGCCCGATTGTTTATTGCGGAGATCGTTAGACTCCACGGGGTGCCCATAAATATAGTCTCTGACAGAGATAAGATTTTTGTTTCCCATTTTTGCCAAAATTTCCAAGAGGCTATGGGGACCTAGTTGAAATTGAGTACTTCTTATCACCCTCAAACAGACGGGCAGATCGAAAGAGTCAACCAAATGTTGGAGGATATGCTCTGAATGTGTGTGCTTGATTTCAAAGGTGGCTGGGAACAATATCTCCCTCTGGTAGAGTTTGCTTACAATAATTCATACCAATTCACCATCGGGATGGAACCTTATGAAGACTTGTATGGTCGTCCTTGTAGATCGCCCACTTGTTGGTTGGAGGTGGGGGATAATAAGTTTCTTGCACCTGAAATGATCCAGGATACTTCTTCCAAGATTGAACTCATTCGAAATCGCATCTGAATAGCCCAATACCGTCAAAAGAGCTATGCCGATGAGAATAGAAGGCATATAGAGTTGGAAGTTGGGTATCAAGTCTTGGTGCGAGTATCGCCAATGAAAGGTATAAAGCGCTTCGGGAAGAAAGGAAAGCTTGCGCCGCGCTATGTTGGACCTTTTCCCGTTATTGCCAAGGTAGGTCCAGTGGCGTATTAACTTGCCTTACCAGAACATCTACAACAACTCCATGATGTGGTTTATGTTTCCACTTTGAAGAAGTATAAGAGGTGTGAAGGAGCCCTTTGGCATGTTCCTTTGGAGGATATCGATTTGCAACCCGATATTTCGTATGAAAAATAAACGGTTGCAATCTTGGAGCACATAGAGCGTAAACTGAGATCTCGAGTGGTACCCTTGGTGAGAGTTCAATGGGGTCATCACGATGCCAAGGAATCGACTTGAGAGCATGAGGACGACATGCGGGAAAAGTATCCGCATCTCTTTATACAAGGTACGCCTGAATTTTGAGGGAAAAATTCCCTCATAAGGGTGGGAGTATGTAACAACCCTCGCTTTTGAGAACTTGTTTTATATTAATTTACCGTGTGAAGTAATTATATAAAATGCTGGAAAGTGGAGTAAATGTTAATTGAATGAGTTGAAAGTTAATATTTAGTAAATTGTTGCATATTTACTGTATGTGTAAGTAAATATAATCATGCTATGTTTTATAGTGTCATATGTTTTAAATGACATTTATGGTCTAATTGAAACCGAAACTTGAAATGATTTATAAAATTGTCGGATGCCAATTTAGAGGCCGTAGTTAGTCCCGAAATGTGCGAGATAGTCGAAATAAGTGCCATATTGTATTTTTATGTTTTGGGCACTTTTGACTGGTTTTAAATTAAATGTGTAGTGATGAGTCATTTTAATGTGGTATTAACCATTTGAGTTAGGAAATTAGACTAAAGCCACGATTTAAGTCTTGCACCTCATTTCATTTCTTATTTTTGTATTACTAAACCTAGAGAGAAAGAGAGAAGAAGAGAGTGTGGAGAAAAGAGGAGAAAGGAGAGAAATTGGAAATTGAAGACTTGGGATTGTTGCTACTGTAGAGGGGGCCTGAAGGTAATCCTGGGATTAGGGATAATCCACCAATTAGCAACAGTGTTCTGAGGATAAGCTCAGCGAGGCAGCTCAGCGTGGAAGCTTGGCGTGGCAACTCGTACTTTAGCTTATTGTTACTTTGTCATATTATAGCTTTGTTTATATTGACTACGAGTTGTAACGACTGTAATGTTGTAACGAGAATAATGAATGGGTGTGAGGTCGAACGGTACTCGCGAGAGACCAAGCTTGGCAGGGCCTGGGAGAGCTTTCATGCTCTATCGAGCAACCTCACCGTGGGAACTTTAGAGGGACTTGGTTTGGAGGATTGAGAAGTGGGGTACCGTTGGGGCTTGTCCTGACCATCTTAGATACACATGGTAAAACACCGAAAGATCTTCACCATGGAACCTAGAGCAAAGTAGCTTCGAGTTCCATCAGGAGCTTTGCTGTGAACCAAACAGCCCTCTACTTTATATCCCATCTACTGTAGGTGATGTCACTAGCCAGCTAGACAACGTCAAGTCTGCACTTGAGTAAACCACCGTGGTATTTGGGGCTGTCAGACGGTTGGTAAGCAACCTCTGTGGCAACAGCCCCCTGACACACAGTGGTTAGGGAAAAGGCATGTCTTGGCATTTAATGTTTATGACGTAAAGACAACTAGTGCATCAGGTATTTAATGCTGGTGACATAAGGTATGAGGGAAGTCTTTCACAGGCATTAATGACTTAGCTGCCTTGGGGGTAGTGTGGGGGCTATTTAAGGCCCCAACCACCTCCAAGGAAGGGGATCGATCAAAAAGTTCTAAAAAGAGTTCTTTTGGAGATATTCTTCTAAGATTTTGAGAAATTATTACTAGAGAAAGAGTTATTGAAAAACCAGAGAGTTCTTCCACCCACCATTTGTCATTTATTAGGGAGCTTTAATAACTTGACAGAAATCCTTGAAGAAGACCTTTTCGGTGTGTGTGTTTTTTTACCTGCCTACTAAGGTGTATCTAGGATGCTTACTTCTCTCTCCCTCTAGCTAAGTTATTTCTGAGTTCTTTATTATATTGTGAGTTATACACGAGAGATTTGTGGGTTTAAGCTGGGTTTCATACGTTCCAAACTGTTCTTTGTGTCTTGTGGCTAAATCACTAGTGTTTACTGATTAACCTTGTCATCACCATACTCAAAAGGGGTTACGCCTCCATCTTATCTAAACCACCCTCTTACATTTGGCGACTCTGCTGGGGAGGCATTCTTCTAAGGAAGGAGTATGGCGCAAGATAACGTTAATCGAAGGCTCAACTTTGATGATATCCAACACAGTGAAGAGCAAGCAGTGGTAGAATTGGAGGCTTTAAGGAGCGGAGCTCCTCGAATAGAAGTGCCTCCAGTTCAGACAACAACAGGCGCTCAAGGAGTGACACAGGCTTCCACGAGCGCTGGGCTGGGACCTGCCCAGATGACCCTCCTCATGAGCAAGTTCTATGAGTTTTTGCAAACTCTTGCAGCTTCAACGGTGCTGGGAGGACTCGAAGCCAATTCCTTCGTAACACCAGGGGCAGCTCCAACGGTTCCACCAGGCGCAGGTACAACGGGAGAAGCCCCGACAAGCATACCCTCCGTCGTGAATCCGACGGTGGGAATCTCCGGAGTATCAACGGTGCCAGCTGTAACGATGGCTCCAACTGTAACGGTCATTCAGCCAACACCCCCATTGGTCGTTGCCCCATCGCCCATAGAGGAAATGAGGAGAGAAATGCAAAAGGAGATGTTGAAGTTCATGCAGGCTTCCTCACAGTTTATAGGCGAGGTAGCTTCAGTCTATGACGACTTTAGGACACCTTATCCTCAGGAATACAACGATGAGCCTTACCCGAGGGATAATATTCCCCCCATCTTTGAAAAATACACAGGGAAGGGTGGGAATTCGAAAGAGCACATTAAATGTTTTATTGAGCACTTGGGGGCGCATTGCAACAACAAGAAGCTCAGGTTGAGGGAGTTTTCCAAATCCCTAACCGATAAAGCATACACGTGGTATTCTCATTTGGCCCCTAAGAGTGTTTCCACGTGGGAAGAGATGCATGTGCTGTTTTTCTAAAAGTTCTTTCTAGCAGAGGATTAATTCACTCTGACCCAACTAGGGAGAGAGAAGCAACGACCAGGAGAAGACGTGGTGGCATACATTCGGAGGTTCAGGGAAAGGTCTCTGGATGTGAGAGAGGAGGCCAAGGAGTCTAAACTATTACAAATCTGTGCCGAAGGACTACTCCCGGAGTACATTTGCCATCTTATCAATGAGACGCGCGAGGGAACTTTTTCGGCGTTCTTAAAATCTGCAAGGAACATCTCATTGGTCATACGACCAAACCCGGTGGCGGTGCCAATGATATTCAGGCAGCCGATATAACCTGTGGGAGGAAGGACTCAACCCCCACGAGTGGGGTACACCGAAAGAACAGATGGGGGTAAGGCGGCGAAGAAGGATAACAAAAGGAAGTTCGGAAGGGATAGAGAAGACCCACCACCATTAGAGTGCACGATAGAAGAGGCGGTGAGCTGTTATAACACCATGGTCCAAGGTGGAACGGTCTACCTACCAAAAGGCGTTTCCGCGGAAGAACCCGATGACGCAACGAAGGCGGATCCTAGGTATTGTCAGGTTCATCGAAAGATCCAGCACCCGACAGAGAGCTGCTTCACACTGAGAAGAATCATTGACAAGTACATGAAGGCAGGGAAGCTGCAGATCCCCCCACAGAACGTTAACAACAACCCACTTCCAGCGCATGGGGCCAACTTGGTGATGACCTACGATGATGAGGCGGAAAGAGAAGGAGGAAGGTCAACAATGAAGCAAAGGGAATTCGAAGAAACTCTGGAAGATTGCACCACAGGAATGGCTAACGTAGTTTTAGCCTACGATGAAGCAAGCGCTAAAAACGTGGAAGACGTATACAACGTTAAGGGCGAGGAAATGGAGGCAGTCGTTGAATACAGCACAATTTCAAAATCCCCAAAGTTCGCTTGGTTCTTCGATCAAGTGGGGATACCAAAGGAGAGCAGACTGGAAATAACTCGAGCGATCCTAGACATCGCGAAGAAGGACGCGGTTCCCTCGTTGAAATGGAGGGGACCCATGGCGAGGCTGGTGAAAAAGTTCCTATCAGAGGTGACCTTCAGCGATGCAGATAGAGCTGTAAGGTTCCCTCATAACAGGCCCTTGTATGTGACGACCAGTATCAACGGGGTTAGTTTTGCAAGAACGCTTATGGATGGGGGTGCTTCCATCAACATTATGCCGATCAACTCCTTCCACGCAGCTAATATCCCAGAATAAAGGTTGGTCCCCATGCCTCTGGTAATCTCAGGGTATGACAACCAATCTTCCAAATCCATTGGGTATGTGAATGTGGGAATTGTAATGGGAAATCTGAGTTCCCACATCAAGTTCCATGTAATAGAAAGTGCAACTTCCTATCATTTACTAATAGGAAGAGTGTGGATGGACAATCAAGGTTTAGTTCCTTCAACATATTATCAATGCGCCAAGGCGAATGTCAAAGGAACAGAAGTGACCATTAGGGCTACAAAAGGCCTTTTGCTATCGAGGAAGCTCACTTTGTAGATGCGGCCTTTTATACGGAGTTGGAGGAGGATGCTCGAGTCCTAACGAGAAGAATGGAGGGGGCATGGGTTCCCTCGATCAGAGATAAAATGGGGCCTCTGAACGAGCAAAGTAAAGAAGCCGCGAGTAACGAAGGGATGAGGGCCGAAGAAACCCATCAGGTGATCCCTCGACCCCAAAGTACCACGAAGCAGCTCAAAAACAAAGTAAGGCTTAGAGTGGATCCTGTGGAGCACGAGGTCCAACGGCAAAGCGTGCTGAGTCGCTTTTCAGGGGGAAGAATCGCTGAGGCTTTGAGAGAGAGGAAGAGGAAGGCCGTGTCAACAGCTACCAACAGGCAATGCAAGAAGGTGGTCACTGAAGAGGGGAAGGTGGTATACCGTTTATAACGATGTGAGCGGGCGGCCGAAGAGACCGAGGATGGGGCTGACCCGTTATATGAGTGTTTCTTGGTGGATCAACAGGGACAGTGTATGGTGATAGACAACTCCAACATACAGGAGTTCGTGGAGGAGGTCGCCGAAGAACCAGACTACATGGCAAATCAACTAAAGCCCCAGGCACAAGAGTTGGAGCAGTTGAACCTGGCAGGAGAAGGGGAAGACCCAAGGCCCATCTTTATCGCGAAGGATCTCGGTAAGGAGAAATGAGAAGCCTTGGTTGGGCTAATCCGGGAGTTCATAGATGTCTTTGCATGGAAGTATACCGAAATGGAAGGGCTAGATGAGGAAGTGAGCTGCCACAAGCTAAACGTGATGCCTTCAGCCATCCCGGTGAAGCAGGCAACAAGGACTTATAAACCTGAGTTGGACTTGAAGATTAAGGAAGAGGTTCAGCGTTTATTGGCAGCAGGATTCATCAAACCAATACAGCATCCCCTTTGGCTATCAAGCATTGTGCCAGTAGGGAAGAAGGACAAGAGTCAAATATGGATCTGTGTGGATTTTAGAGATTTGAACAGGGCTTGCCCCAAAGATGAGTTCCCTCTACCCTCCATTGATAGCTTGATAGATGCCACGGCTGGGCATGAGATGTATAGCTTCATGGATGGGTACATAGGGTACAACCAGATCAAGATGGACCCCGCGGACGCAGAGAAAACGGCATTCAGAACCCCGTTGGGCAATTTCATGTACAAAGTAATGCCGTTTGGACTTAAGAACGCGGGAGCTACTTATCAAAGAACAATGATGGCCATTTTTCACGATTTCTTCCACAAATTTGTAGAATTCTATGTGGATGATTTGGTCATCAAATCGAAGAAGGAGGAGTCCCACCTAAACGACTTAAAGAAGGTGTTTACTCGATGTAGGAAGTATAAATTAAGGATGAACCCATTGAAGTGCATCTTTGGAGTAACAAGCGGGAAGTTTCTAGGCTTTGTGGTTGATCGACAAGGGGTGCAGATGGACCAGGATAAACAACGCGCGATCTTAGAGATGCCGTGCCCAAGAACGGCGAAGGAGCTAAAAAGTTTCCTCGGCAAAGTCTCCTACCTCAGAAGATTTATACCGGGATTGGCCGAGGTAACACACCCGTTGATGTAGCTGCTGCGAAAGAACACAAAGTTCAGGTGGGAAAAGGATCACCAGGAGTCTCTCGATGAGTTGAAGAAGCTGCTCGTTTCACTACAAATCATGGTTCCTCCACAGGCAGGAGTACCGTTGCAGCTGTACCTCACCTCCACTACAAGGTCCGTTGGAGCTTTGCTGGCACAAGAGATTGACGGGCAAGAACGGCCAGTGTATTACCTCAGCAGGATCATACATGGGCCAGAGATTAGATATAGCAGCCTAGAAAGGCATTGTTTGGCCTTAGTCTTTGTAGCACAAAAACTTAGACATTATATGCTGTCTTTTACAATTCATATTGTAACTAGATGTGATCCTATTAAGTATTTGTTGGATAGAACTATCTTGATTGGCAGGGCAGCTAGGTGGTTCCTTATTCTCTCCGAATATGATTTAAAGTGTGTGGTTCCTCGTGCAATCAAGAGCCAGGCGTATGCTGATCTGTTGGCAATCTTTCCATCAGGAATGTTTGAACCACCTAAAGAAGACATTTCGGGAGACGACTTTCAAGCCAACTATCTGGATGCAACCGATGAGGAATGGACAATGCAGTTTGATGGGTCTTCGACAGAGAAAAAAGGAGGGGCAGGGGTCATCCTTTCAAAAGGAACGGAGGAGATTTGCCTTTCCTACAAACTAGATTTCCCTTGCTCCAATAACGAAGCAGAATACAAAGCGTTGGTACTATGGTTGTTAGAGGCTCTTCGAAGGGGAATTCGTTCACTCTGCATCAAGGGTGACTCAAACTTAGTAATTCATCAAGTTAACGGAGAATATACGTTGAAGCACATGAGTTTGGCACCGTACAGAACGATCATTCAAAGGCTCCTCAGCCAGTTCCATCGGACCAAAATCAGAAGACATCCCAGAACGATGAACCGTTATCCAGATGCTTATGCCACTATTGCTCAAAAGATGGTCATGAGGAGCGATACGACTATCGTTATGATCCAACGAAGAACAGCTCCTTCGGTGGTGCAGTCAATACTACCGATGGAGGGAGACGCAGATTGGAGAGGAGAGATCAGGAAGCAACTGGAGTCTGGCGAAGGAGCTATGGGACTAAGAGAGTTAGCCCAATACTTTACAAACCAGGGAAATCTTTACTTCAGAAATGCAGGGGGATGGTTATCGAGATGCATTGGGCCAGAGGAAGCAGAGCGGAGGTTGAAGAAAACACATGACGAGCACTGCGAAACAACTGAGATACCTCTTTATAGGAGAATTCAAAGAGGGGGATATTTTTGGCCTAGAATGAAACAGGATGCGGCAGAACTACAACGGAATTGTGATAAGTGTCAGCTATTTTTCGAAGCAGCTGAGTGCCATTTCATCGAAGCCCAAACGGACTGGAGGCAGCCCTATATCGACTTTATTCAAGATGGAATTGTCCTAACGGAGAAAATGGATGCGATGGGACTAAAGCGAAGGGCCCCGAGGTTCTATATCCAGGAGGGGCAGCTTTATCGAAGGGGGTACTTCAGCAGGCCATTGCGTTGCATCATAAAGGAAGAAGCAACTGAGGTCCTCAAACAAGCCCATGACCCAGCTCACATAGGAGGGGCCAAGTTATATGATCAGCTGATGACGTTGGGGTATTATTGGCCAACGATGGAGAAAGACTCTACCGAATTTGTTCGAAAATGCAAAGCTTGCCAACTTCATGGAAATATGATCCATGCCCCATCGGTGGACTTACACTCTCTGGCAACGCCTTATCCTTTCCACACTTGGGCGTTCGACCTCGTGGGGGCGATACATCCTTCGTCGAGGGGCAAGATATGGATACTGGTAGCAACGGAGTGCTTTACAAAATGGGCTGAAGCAATACCACTCAGAAGGGCAACGGCTGGGGTAGTGAGTAACTTCATCAGAGAGTATATCATTTACCGGTTTGGGATCCCAAAGGTTATTCTCTCAGATAATGGGACTCCCTTCGTCAACTCAGAAGTAACGATGCTCACAGACAAGTACTCCATTGTTCATCACACTTCAACGGTGGCATACCCAAAGGGGAACGGTCAGGCCGAAGCAACTAACAAAACTCTGGTTAATATCTTGGCTAAAACGATGGAGGACTTTCCAGGATCGTGGGATGACAAGATACCGGCAGTGTTGTGGGCCTATCGAATGACGAAGAGGAAGCCCACAGGGTACACTCCGTTCTCCCTTGTCTACGGGGCTGAGGCAATCCTTCCAGTGGAGTTGGAAGTTCCCTCTTCTCGATACCCCTTACGAAGTAGCATGCTTCCTCAGAACAGGCATGTGCAGTTGGAGGGATTGGATGAACACAGAGACAACGCGATGCAACATTTTCAAATATATACAAAGCAGCTCTCTAGGGCATATGACAACCTGGTAAGACCAAGGAGGTTCGTGGAGGGAGATCTCATTTTGAAAGCAGCGGTGAAACACATTAGGGGACTTCCTCTGCCAAATTTCGCAGCCAATTGGGAGGGACCTTTCGTCGTGAAGGAAGCTCATGATTCAGGTTATTGCTTAATTTCTAAGTTGGAGGAAGATAAGCCATTCAAAATTAACAATAAATGGATGAAAGTCTATCATGTGTAAACAATTAAGTTTGTACCATCGATGTATCTAGTCTTTGATTATGAATATACAAGTTTTATTGATGACGTGAAGTATAGACATTGATATGAAATCAGTCATAACTCAGAGATAAACTGGAAAATATACATTCTTTCATTCATTAAACAAGAGAGCATTACAAAAAATTGGGAACTATTGCCCAAGAATTACATGAATGGACGAAGAAAGAAAATATATACAGGAGTTTACTACCCTAAGAGGAACCATAGGTCCGGGGAAGAGAAAAAATCCCCAGGAAGGCCCGAAGAAGCTGACGCAAAGGAGCTTTGAGCGTTGACAGCAACCTCTAGCCTGGTTTGCACCTATGCGCGTTCAATAAGAAGTCTCTCCCGTTTTAGCTTGGCCAAACGCAGAGCCTCTTCGACATTCTTTACTTCTTCATCCGGCGATTCCAAAAGAGGTGCCAGCTCAGCTAACTTAACCTCCTCAGCCCGTTGGTCCTCCTGGTGCTTTCTCAGTAGTTCCCTCTGGCCGATCAACTGCTGACTCTTCAAAGTTTTCAAATACGTTATAAGCCAGTCGAAACGGAAACCGTCACGACCCAATTCCTTCAGAAAACCCAGAAACCGATTAATGAGGGCTCGGGTGACACTGGAAGTGGGAGTACTGGCAATCTCAGCAACAACAATCGCCATGCCTTGCAGTCGATGACTCATCACGGGAATGTTGGACCGTAGGCAGTCCACGGTGAAGGTCTCGGGGTGATGGTTCACTAACTGCTCAATCACCAAGCGATGGCTCACAGGCATTTGGGGAGAATTGTGAAGCACCATTAGGCAAAAGGCAGGAGGAGTTAAGTCAGGAAGAGGCAATTCGCACCCAGATTCACTTTCTGCCTCGGCACCAGTCGTGGAACCTTGGTCAGCATGATCAGATTCTTCCGAAATAGCAGGTTCCTGACGAGGTGTGCCCATAAGTGAAAGAGCTGGTGAGGAATCCTCCCGAGCAACCTGAGAAGAGATATAAAAAAAACAGTGAGATTATATAAAAATCTTAACAAGCGTTTTCGTTGTTAAGTCACCGTTATAAGGTGGATATTATATAAAAATCTTAACAAACGTTTTCGTTGTTAAGTCACCGTTATAAGGTGGAGATTATATAAAAATCTTAACAAGCATTTTCGTTGTTAAGTCACCGTTATAAGGTGGAGATTATATAAAAAATTTTAACAAGCGTTTTCGTTGTTAAGTCACCGTTATAAGGTGGAGATTATATAAAAATCTTAACAAACGTTTTCGTTGTTAAGTCACCGTTATAAGGTGGAGATTATATAAAAATCTTAACAAGCGTTTTCGTTGTTAAGTCACCGTTATAAGGTGGAGATTATATAAAAAATCTTAACAAATATTTTCGTTGTTAAGTCACCGTTATAAGGTGGAGATTATATAAAAATCTTAACAAGCGTTTTCGTTGTTAAGTCACCGTTATAAGGTGGAGACTATATATAAAAATCTTAATAAGCGTTTTCGTTGTTAAGTCACCGTTATAAGATGGAGTTATGAAAAAAAAAAAAAAACCCTAACGTACGGTGGAGTTTATGCAGAGAATTAACAAAGTACCTGAGTCACAACAGGGGCAGGAATGGGAGTCACCACGGAGGTTAAAGGGGCAGGAACCGTTGGGAGGGGACTTGTTACCTCATCAGCCTCAACGGGGTCTCTGGCCGCAGAAACCTCAACTATCGGCAAAGTTCCCTCGCCCACATAAGGTACCAAAGCAAGCGTAGGGGGTTCATTGGGAATAGATGATGGACTCCCGAAAGAGGCCCCAGCACGAAGGGGCGCAGAAAAACCACCAGGCTGCGAAGAAACCCCAACCTTAGCCCTGTGTGCGTAAAGACTACCCAAAGAAGAGGGTGGTGAAAGATCAGGGGAAAGCTGTAATATAAAAGCCAATATTAGTAAAGAGGAACAAGTACAGAAAAAGGGCGAAATATATCCAAGTGTTACTTACCTCAGTCAGGACATTGAAAAGGGGCACTGTGGTCAGAGGTCTCGCCAGCACCGTTGGACGAACAATGTTTGCTAGCAGCGAGGACACTTCGACCTAGGGCAACCAACATCCCAAATTCAACACACAGAATGGGGTGAAAGAGAAGGAATGCCAGATCAGACAAATTAAGTATGAAATCATTACCTCAGGGTCACTTACAGTAGCCAGAACAATGGTCAGAGCAACCTCAAAGGAAGCCAGTGAGCCAGAGGGGACTGAGGTAGTTGTCTCGGATTGCGTTGTCTCTGGTGGCGAAGAGACATCCATGGGCTCTATAACCTCACCCTCCACAGCTGCCTCCCTCGCCCGTCGTGAGATTGAACGACGGGAGTAAGTAAGCCCGGTCATTGGCGAACGGGGTGGGGTAATATCGGATGAGAGGGCACCACAGCGACCACCCACGAAACGGCTTATGGGGGGACTTGGGGGACTAGGAGGAAGAGGCCCAGTTTCTTTAAACCCCTGCACCAAAGTAATTAAGAACAATATATATAAGCAAATGCAGCTTGCTTTAACAAAAGAGGAAAAGAGAACAAGATAAGTGTACATACCTCAGATCGGGAAGAAGAATGAGAAGCTTGCACCGTGGGAGCTTGCTTCCTCTGGGACTTGGTGCCTAAAGTCTTCCTCCTTGTCTTTGTCACATCACTGCCAATAGCTTGAGGAACCTTTGAACTTTTCCTCCTCCTTGCAGCTGGCTCAGTTGGATCGACGACGATCGTAGGGAAAGCAACCGAAGGAGGAACGACGACAGCGCGCCGTTGAAACTCTGCATTTACCCGATCTACCTCAGCCTGCACCTCCCTCCTTAACCTCTCGGCCTTTTCAGCAGACATGGGAGGAGGAACGGAGGCTATGGGAAGGGCTGCCATAGGAGTCTGGGATTTGTACTTTGATTTTTTCGTGGAAGCCACCCCACTCTTGGCCTTCTTGGTTGATGGCTGCGAAGACCCTTCATCAGCAGTGGCTCCAGTCGAAGGAGCAGTCTTCCTGGATACCCCAACACTTTTGGCTTTGGGTATGGCAGTAGGAATCATGGGGCATAACGGAGGAAGCTCTTCGGTAGGCCTTTTAGGGGTTTTGCTTAGAGGGAACTCAATCCCAAGAACGGAGTTGCCTTTAAGTCCCAGCTCCAACGCAGAAAAAGACAGAACTGGAGGGTACACGGGCTCGCCATCTATGAACTCAGCAATGTCAGCCAGTTGTTTCGGCCAGAACTTCGTGGCAAATAGACCGGTCACATCCCCTTGCCTTTTGTTGGAAGGAATGGTGACTGGCCCAACCATTGATTCACTTATCCCCCATGCAGCAGTAGAGGAAAATAAGGAACATGCCTCGCTGAAGCTAACCTTTGGGTTTGAAGATTGGAAAACTGGGCGAGGAGCCCCCTAATCAAACCCAAATTGACGACTGCACCGATTGGGGTTATAATGTTCGCTGGAATATCCCCACTCGGTGTAGGACGGAAGATACCCCGGAGAAATGAGAAGCACCACGGCTAACTGAGGATCTTCAATGTCTACCCCCACCTGAACCACCCTGGATTCGTGCTGGAAGAAATCACAAGTATGAAAAAAGACGTCCTCTTCGTAAGGCCTCATAACAAAGTCCTCAAAACGGTCAATTGAGGCGATCAGCTCTTTTCGGTTCTGCCTCTTGTGATAAATATAAGAGCGTGGGGGCAGAATGGTTTCCCCAGAAGGAGGTCGGTTGGCATTGGTCGCTACAACAGGAAAGCGCACGTACAGGAAGCCGGTTAGAAGGACGCTGTTGGCGAAATTGGCCAGGTTATAACGGCCAAGCGATCGTTCCATGTCGAATAATGTTCTGTCGAGCCAGGTGTAGAGAGACCCTAAGGCAATTGCATCCAAAGGAAGTTTGATGCCCCGGGCCAAACGAAGGGATATGTTGATAAGGTCCCTTCGGGGCTGATCATTTGGTTTTCCCGTCAAAAGAAAACGGGAAAGAATCACAAGGATGTAAGCGGGGAGCTCTAACGAAGTACCTTGACCAGGGGCATCCGTTGAAGTTGAAGAATTGCCTTCACTAGAACCATTGAAGAAGTAGTTAATCAGCGGAGTGAAGGTAGCTTTGTTTGAAGAACCGATGCAACTTTGGCACATTCGGTCCAACGCCAAACGGTCAGCAATCTCTTGGGCGTCGAGAGGCTCATCGGTATAAGGCTCATGGCCTGCTGCTTCGAGCCCCAGGAGCTCGCAGACATCTTCTAGGATTATCGTAAACTCGCCCCACGCAGCGATGAATGTGTGAGTCGTCACGTTCCAACGGGAAACAAGAATGGGGAGAGCAGCATTATTTTTGGAGAGAGTAAACTCACCAAACCATTTGGCTCGTTGAAGGCCAATCTTACTCAGAATATCACCATGGGAACTCACCATGTGAGAGTTCCAAGCAGCAAAATGGGCAGGAGAACCCCCTGGTGCCTTGAAATAAATTTGGGACCATTGGAAGTCCCCTCGCTCCAGACGAAACCTGAGAGTCCCCTCTGGAGGAAGAAAGCCCCACTTCGAGGGTTCTTCGTCCTCGTCACCCAGCAATAAGGTCTCAAACTTGCATTCAAATTTGACAGTCTTGCAGGCAGCAGCAAAGCTATCATCCTTGCCAAAAATGGGAGAGCGACGATAAAACCTTAACTGTTCACGACTGGCAGCGTCCAAAGCGGAAGCAGCAGTAGTGGCAGCAACAGTGGTAGCAACAGCGGTAGCAGGCGGCGCACTGGTTGAAGAGATGGTGGGGTAACTTGGAGACGCCATGGCAGAGTGTTAGAGCAAACGAAAAAAGCCTTGAGTAAGAGGAGATTGAGCACGACAATGGAGGAGAGCAACCACAGGAGGTGGCGTAGAAGATGAGAGCAAGAAAAGGAAAGCACAAGCTTGAACAGCAATGGAGGTTTCAGATGCTCAACAATGGAAGCTCTCTCTCTCTCTCTCTCTCTCTCTAAAAGCGAAGGAAATTTGAAGAAGGTAATGGCAAAGTAAGATAAAGGAAGGTTTTAAGTGTTTGGGGGATTTAGCCGTTTGAATTTTTAAGTTCGTCGTTTAAGTTTCCCACCATTGCACGTGCGAGGCCGCCTGTAATCATTTCAAATGTACACGTGGCACTTTGGGAAGTGTTCTGACAATGGAAAAGACAACGCTACGTCATTAATGAAGTGACACCTAGGGAACAACCATCGTTACCTTCCTAAGCAAGATTGAGTTTTGGGCGCCAAGATTTTCTCAGACATATCCAATAAACCCCCCAACGAAGAAGATGTCCCAATGGTTCAAAAAAGCCACGATGTCCCCTCGTCAGAAGCTCAAACGTTGTTTAGTTATGACTCAGTTACATCGGGGAGAATTTTTCTCTTTTTCGAACATTACTGGGAGAATATTAGCAGGTCCTTCGGGAGAATTTCAGATATTCAAGCTAGAACGGTTGAGGCTCGGCATTAGGAAAAAGTAGCAGGCCAGATAGAGAAGGTTCATCGGATTGAGAAGTTTTCGTGGAGGCACTTCTTGTTCCCACAACAAATCCCTCCACGAAGGGGCAAATGTAGAGGGGGCCTGAAGGTAATCCTGGGATTAGGGATAATCCACCAATTAGCAACAGTGTTCTGAGGATAAGCTCAGCGAGGCAGCTCAGCGTGGAAGCTTGGCGTGGCAACTCGTACTTTAGCTTATTGTTACTTTGTTATATTATAGCTTTGTTTATATTGACTACGAGTTGTAAAGACTGTAATGTTGTAACGAGAATAATGAATGGGTGTGAGGTCGAACGGTACTCGCGAGAGACCAGGCTTGGCAGGGCCTGGGAGAGCTTTCATGCTCTATCGAACAACCTCACCGTGGGAACTTTAGAGGGACTTGGTTTGGAGGATTGAGAAGTGGGGCACCGTTGGGGCTTGTCCTGACCATCTTAGATACACCTGGTAAAACACCGAAAGATCTTCACCGTGGAACCTAGAGCAAAGTAGCTTCGAGTTCCATCGGGAGCTTTGCTGTGAACCAAACAGCCCTCTACTTTATGTCCCATCTACTGTAGGTGATGTCACTAGCCAGCTAGACAACGTCAAGTCTGCACTTGAGTAAACCACCGTGGTATTTGGGGCTGTCAGACGGTTGGTAAGCAACCTATGTGGCAACAGCCCCCTGACACACAGTGGTTAGGCAAAAGGCATGTCTTGGCATTTAATGTTTATGACGTAAAGACAACTAGTGCATCAGGTATTTAATGCTGGTGACATAAGGTATGAGGGAAGTCTTTCACAGGCATTAATGACTTAGCTGCCTCGGGGGTGGTGTGGGGGCTATTTAAGGCCCCAACCACCTCCAAGGAAGGGGATCGATCAAGAAGTTCTAAAAAGAGTTCTTTTGGAGATATTCTTCTAAGATTTTGAGAAATTATTACTAGAGAAAGAGTTATTGAAAAACCAGAGAGTTCTTTCACCCACCATTTGTCATTTATTAGGGAGCTTTAATAACTTGACAGAAATCCTTGAAGAAGACCTTTTCGGTGTGTGTTTTTTTTTACCTGCCTACTAAGGTGTATCTAGGATGCTTACTTCTCTTTCCCTCTAGCTAAGTTATTTCTGAGTTCTTTATTATATTGTGAGTTATACACGAGAGATTTGTGGGTTTAAGCTGAGTTTCATACGTTCCAAACTGTTCTTTGTGTCTTGTGGCTAAATCACTAGTGTTTACTGATTAACCTTGTCATCACCATACTCAAAAGGGGTTACGCCTCCATCTTATCTAAACCACCCTCTTACAGCTACCACAAGGAAATATGAGATTTTTACCTTAAGGAAAGTTTTCTACTTGCTAATATATGATTTAAGATGAATAATTTGCATTGATTGTTGTGGATTTGGTTATGGTTTAACAATGTTAGGGTTTTTATGGATTAGTAGGTTTTAAACCCTTGGAAGTTGATTTAGATGTTTAATGGTATAAATTATAGTAGTTGAACGCAATTATGATTGGTTGAATGCAATAAATGAGCTTCGTTTGGGTAGAAATGAGTTGGGGGAAATTTGGAGTTTAATACTCCATAGCCGAAATTGGCCAATCTGGGCTGGGCGAATCGATTCGCCCCTAGCGAATCGATTCCCTAGAGAGACAATTTACAGGTCTGAGTGGACCGAATTGATTCGGCCAGTCGAAATTGATTCGGGAATTATGCAGAAAGTCAGGTCTTCCTATCCGAATCGATTCGACCGGGGCGAATCGATTCGAAAATCCTACAGTTTTGACTTATTTTTCTAACTCAATTCCAACCCTTTTTCTTTAGGCTTAGGACTTAGTAACCTTCTTGTATTAAGTAAACTTAGATTCCTAGAGTCCAAGATGAGTTAGTTAACTACCCTACACTAGAATTGGATTAAATGGGGCTTATTCCGGGGGTGTACGAATTTATGATAGGGCATTCTTTTCCTTTAGTTAATTCTTAGGAGTCTAGGAGTTGTAGGGTCGTGTTGGGAGACTTTAGAGGCTCAATTGAGGTATGATATTCTCGATGGTTTAGAATAACACCACAAAAGAATGTTTGGAGAATAAATTGAGAGTTTATTCATTCGTTGAGGTTATAATGATGATACGAATTACGTATGGCTCCAGATAAATGTGATATATTCGTTAAAATGGAAATGGAATCGGAAATGAATATGGTAAATGATAATTTACTTAAACACACCTCTCTAAATTCCATCATAAGGGAAGTTGCGCACGTGAGATGAAGCCCCCTGGCTAATGAATGCAGGGCGAATATAGTCCTAGGCCATGTGAGCGCTTATTGTATATTTTTCTGCGATGGTGAGGTAATTCTGGGTGTGGTTATGACTCTCCCGTAGGCATATGGCCGCTTCCCGACGTCTTGCGTTGTAGGTGCCCAAGTTGTCTTGATTGATAGGCCCTAGAAGATGATGGTCATTTAGGGGTGCGCATAGTGGGGAAACCCGGACAGGCGGTCTTAGAATCGTTATATGTATACGAATATAACTATTCTTTAATCAAGTGGAACTTGAAGTATGATAAATGCCACAAAGAGCATATAATTCTTATTATGTTTCCTGATAAGGAACGTAATGATTAAATGAAACTGTGTAAAATGATGGAGGTTTTTAAATAAATGTAAATCATTCTTATACTCTTGCATAATTGAATTTAAACTCATGATCATTTAAATTGTCTTAGTTCCTTCTTGAAATTGTGTAGGTATATTCTTAATACTATCAATTATGGTTTACTGTTCATAACTGTCGTACTCTTTATTCATCTGGTGATCAGATAAAATCGGGCCCTGACCCGTTCATATTTCTTGTTGTGCATGAATCTTGTATCCGCTCAGGTGCTCCGCCGCAAGGACGCCTGTACTGACATTCCTATTTAGGTGATTTCGGGGAGCCGTGATACTTTGCGGATATTACGGGATATTTTGATGGAGACGCCTTCATTTTTGTACTCTAGTTATGATCGGGTCATTTATTCGGGAGTGTAACCCAAGCTTTTGTATTTGCTTATTGTGATGTATTATTTAACTTAATGAACCTGTTATGTATAAGTTGTATGCGACTTTTGACCGACAGCATATTCGGTCCCCTTATTGTATATTTGATGTGAAGGGAATATAAGTTCCTTTGGGGTTCCACTTTCTTTTCAAATTGGGTTGTTTAAATTCTTTCCTTTACTTATAAAGTAAAATTTTTGGCAACACGTTTTTCTGAAATATAGGGTGGTTATCCCGTATACTTATTACATTGTTGTGATGCTGAGAATGATTCCATCCATGATTCTTGTTATATTGGAGTATCGGGCTGGCCACCCCTTATTTTGGTGAGCGGATTGTCACAAGAACGAAACTTTTTGAGATAACTTTTGACACACTTTGAGAGAGAAATATTAAGAGAGAATTTCCCAAATCACAACTGCATGTTTTTATGTTTTTCAAGTCTTCATGAATTAATTTCTGCCAAAACGCATACACCCATCAGTTTATGTTTATTCCAAGTTCTTAAGTATGTATATCTTGCTTGGAGTTTGTTTGGAACCGAGTTTTACTGTACCATTTAAAGATTTTTTGGGTTTGATTCTACATCCCTCAAAAAAGTAGAAGTTTTTTGTGTTGTTGCGGTATTCTCACATGGTGAAAGGCACCATGTGTGGTTAATGGTTGCTTGGTCTCAATTGGTGGACTCTAAGGTTTCGGAGGACTCTGGGATTATTTGCTAGGCGGAGGTGTTTACAAGAAGGAGCGTCAAGGCTTGGATGGACTCGAGTTTGTGGTGTTAGTCTACCTGTCTTTTAATTTGTAATTTCATACTTAGTGAATTTGTTAGGCCAGGGTCGTCCGAGGTTTTTTTTCCGAATTGGGTTTTTACTCGTACATCTCCATGTATTGGTTTGTTTATTTTATCTCTTGCAAAATTCACCATTAGATGCATGCTTAGGTAAAAAGATAAATTTTGATTTAAATCACTACTTGTTTAATTTGGTGCTAAAATTAATTGGGTGAAATTTAACTTAATTTAATCAAGTCATATATATTATTTGATAATTTGGTTTGACCTAATTTGGTAATATTGAAAAATGGGCAGGCAAATTTTAGGACTTGTGTTAAATTAATTTCAGGCTAAAAGTATCTTTCTCATATTTTACTTTAAGTGTTAATTTTTGTTTTTGAGAAAAACTACAATTTGGTTTGAGTGAATGTTGTGTGTGTGTGTGTGTTCATCATAATTCACTTATTTAAGTTTAATTTTAATTTTGTTTTTAGAAATTAATATTTAGGTTTAATTTAATTTTTCTTCTTTTTAAAGAAAAGAAAATCAAATAAATTTTGGAAAATTAAATTGTTGTTAGTAACCATCTTTATTCCATACATATAAGAAATTAAAGTGAAAGATTTTAAAATTGGGCGTCCTATCACCGTTTTCAGTATAAGATGAAATCTGAAAATTTCATGTTCATGAGTTCTTAACAAGTTCTTGATGATTTGGTGATAATCTAGGAATGATTTGGAGGTTAAATCATGTTTAAAATGGTGTTATTTTATATTAGAACCCATTTGCATAACCCATTTGAGATTTTTGAATCATAAGAAAAAAGTTTGATAGATTTAGAAATCATTGGAAAAAATTCCATCTTTGAAAAAACTTGTCCTCGGATTACTGGACAAACTGAATCGATTCGACCGCCTACCGAATCGCTTCGTAATGACCAAATTTCATTGCGATCGCGCGGGCGTCGACCTCATATTTTCTAATTTTGTTTAATTAGTTATGATTTTTCTACGAAAGTGTGTACAAGACCATATGAACAAGATGATTTACGCGGGATTCTTAAATAAATCCATATGAAATAAATATATAAAAGGTTGGGATGTACCTAGACTTAAATAAAGCACAAATATTACCATCATACTGCATTTCTTAACTCTAAACTTAAACATTGCAATTCTTGGGTCTGGAAAAATATTTATAAAGGAATCTTACTTCTTAAAACGGGAGTTCAATGGTCCTTACATGAGGGCCATGTTAAGTTTTGGGAAGATAATTGGATGTCTGCTAATTCGTTACAAACTATTCTCTAGAACTCTAGTTACGACGACTTTCTTTTGGTTTTGCAATTTTGGCACAATGACACTGATGATTGGAATATTACTGAATTACTGAAGTATATTCCATTACAACTTGTATTTAATATTATTAGTCTTCCTTGGCATGATAAGAATTCCCCGGATATTGCCCTCTAGAGTCCTAATAAAAAATGGCTATTTAATGTGTAAACCACTTATAACTGGCTTACTAATCAAGATGTGTGAATCACTAGGCCTTTACTTCCTTGGATTAGGTTATGGAAGTTACCTTGTACTAATAAAGTTTAAAATTTCTTCTGGTTTTTATCCCACAATGGTTTATCTACTGCAGATGTTTTGAGTGTAAAACATGTGTACCATTCGGATCAATGTTCTTTATGTCAAAAAATTGATTCCAATTGTCACTTCCTAACTAACTTTACCACTTTTCAATTTCTTTTATATGACATTGGATTACAATATTCCACGAAGATACACTTGTTACTTGCTATTGATACAAGCGATAGAACTGTGAATAATCTGAATATTTTGACCACTATGCAAAACCTTTTCACTTTTTGGCGTATCGGTAATTCTCGGAATAATTCAATTTTATTAATTGTCTAGTTCAATCAAATGTATTACATCACGAGGTTAGGGAGGATCTTTATAGTTACATTACGTTTAATAATTCACAAACAATTCCTCCAATTAAGCCGGTTAAGATCAATGTCTCTTGGTATCCTTCAGGAAAAACTATTTTTAAACTTAATATTGACGGATCATGCAATCTTGTGAATCTATCTGTGGGTGTTGGAGGAATCCTTAGAGACGATAAGGTAATTGTTATTTGGGGATTTGTTAAAAATATTGGCTTTAATTCCGATGCTATAGCTGAAATGTGGGCAATAAAAGAGGGCTTAAAATTTGCTATTGATAGAGGTGTTCGTAATATACATGTGGAAACGGATTCTTTGTCTACTTACCAACTATTTTGTAGGGCCCCATGATCAAGCCACCATATTAAAGAATTACTCCTGGACTATCGTAAGGAAATGCAGCAGTTAGATAATGTGTGGTATCTTTTTATTATAGAGAGGCCAACTCAGTTGCTAACGTATTGGTTAAGACCGGAAATAGGTGTCACTATATGATTATCTTTTTTAATGTAGCACTAAGGTTTATCTGCAATCCACTTTTGATAGATATTAATAGTATTATAGTTAGTAGGCTTGTGATTAAACCTAACTGATGTAATACTATTTTCATCTAATATACTATTTGAGTTTGTTAAAAAAAGGGGGGGGAGCATTATTCATCGTCGCTAGTAGGCATGTTAAATCGACACAATGGGCACAATTTACTCATCTCGAGCCATTCAAAGATGCATTCGTGATTGAAAACATGTGAACATGGCATGCGAGTAGCTTTCGATCTAATCAACAACTCCTCCAAACACACCGCACACGATTCCTCCATTTCAAGCCTCACCTTCTCTAATGCTTCAATAGATGATTTTGCTGCGGGTAGAGTCATAGGCATGCTCTCTTATATCGAGAGTGCTAAAACCTCATCCAAACCTGGGTAGTAACTGTGGTGCTGAATTGTCAAAAACTTAATCCATACCATAACCTTGCGACTGTAAGTCTTTTTCGCCACAAAATTTGCGATATCATAGAGGCCTTGATTAACTGTGGAGGGACACTTAACGGGTCCAGAATAGTAACAGGACTTAGCGTGTTAGGAGTACAAAGCATGTTAATTATGTCTTGGTTTGCATCTTCTTTTCTCGAAAATAGTTGCCGTGGGAACTTAAATGACCTTTTATAAACTGGCCTTCTTTGAGCTTTAGTGGCTTGGAGGGAATCATCATCTTGGTAATTATGGTTTATGATCTTCTGTACAACTATAATTTGAATGAGAAATGTCAGTCACTTTGAATGCATACGGGTTGTGTTCGACAATGAATGACATGGTAAGAGTCTTATTGAAAAACACAGGAAAAACAAAAATTTGTATACAAAAGTAGATTGACGAGAGAACCTGATTTCATTCATATGGACATTTTTAGGCTCAACCCTTGTTGTTGATGTAAAAAAACTAGATTACTCTAATTATTTAATCACAGATAAATAAATGAGACAAAAGATTTTAAAGTGGTTCAGCCTTATATGAATGGCCTACGTCCACTGTTATGCTATTGCTGAATGTTTGGGAATTCTCAATTACAAATGCTATCAAGAAATTTCGGTCCCCTTGAATGAGGGTGATACAAGGTATTTATAGCCCTTAGGCTATACATGAAAGGGTGTACATTAAATGATACACATATGAAAGGGTAATTCATTTAATGCTCTTCAAACGTGTGCGTCAAGATGATAAGAATTCAATGAATAGTTGAACTGTTGATTATCTGGCAATTAATGCTGCGGTCGAGATGCAACTCGAACCGCCTTAGTTGCTCGTCGTCCAAGAGTTCCTCGGAACATTGGAGTTCCTCGGAGGACAAGAGTTCCTCGGAGGGTTGGTGTTCCTCGGAAGACTGGTGTTCCTCGGAGTACACCTGTTGCTCGGAGTGAGTATGTTGGTCGGGGGAATGATCTTCCTCATTGTTATTGTGCCACGTAGTTTGACACGTGTCTTCTTATTATTTGTCCACATCAGCATACTAATTTTGGTATCAACAGAAGCCCCCAATGTTTTATATTTCGAACTTTGAGGAGTATGGAACATTCTTTCTCGGTATATGGCAATATTAAATGACCTTCCTGGGTTTTAGGAGCCTTTTCTTCGTATTTGAATTTCCTTCCAAATTCGCAGAATCCACCTTTTTTGCATTTTTATAAGCGCTTTGATCTTCGTGCCCTTTTTGTCCTTTTAGCCGCCGATAGTGTAATAGTTTCTTTTTTGTAATCATTTCTTTCGCCGTTTCCCAAGGCAAAGTATTTAAGCCTCAGAGGCAATCGCATCGTCTTCTACCTTTTCAATTTCTGCTTTCGAGTTTTCTATAGCTTTTTTCTCTCCTGTGCGTTCATCCCTTTCTTCGTTTGTTTGTCAACAGATCTCCTCTTTCCTGTAAGATTTTCTTCCTTCTTCTTCATTTCTTTTTATTCACCATGGTTTATATTATCGAATCTCTTGAGAAGTTCCGTTCTGACTTCTCTATTCCTTCTTGGGTAACTTTGGAGAGTCTTTCTGAGCCTTCAAGTTATTTTGATTTGGCTGAGGGACATTGGTGCCCTAGCCTCTTTATTGCTGAATGTGGATTTTCTTTTCCACCAAACACTTTATGTTTAGAGTTCTGTCTGTATTTCAATGTTGTCCCTGCAAAAATAGCCCCCAACACATGGAGAATAGTTAATGGGGTGTATAGGTTAAATCAAACTCATGGAACTCGTATAAGAATTCCTGAGATTATGTACTGTTATAGATGGGCTGTTTTAGACAATATTTTTTATTTGAAAACTAGGTTTTTGAATAGGGCCTTAGTAGTCAACCTCCCTGATGCAAACAGGGATTATTTTGAACATGGGCTAGTTATAAAAAATTGGCAACATGCCCCTTTGGTTGGAGATGCAATATATGAGGGTCCCAGATGCCCCCCATATGGCAATGGGATAGGTTATTTTTATTTTATTTCATTTCTGAAATTATGATTTCATTATGTTTGAATAAATGCATGATTGACATTTCAATATGTTTTTGTTTGCAGTTGACAGTAAGATAAAAACTCCCAAAGAATCAGAAGTTAATATAAAGCATCTGAAACATATCTGGAATTTGCATCGAAGAGTTGCAGACGAGCACATCAGGTCTGCTTCATATTTGATGCAGTACAGGAGCTACACATCATCCTTTACTTCTCATCCTGTGGTCAACATTAGTGACCCATTGCCAGCTTCTGAGGAATCTTCACCAGAATCTCAAATTCCTCTAAGTCAAAAGATGGGCAAGAGAAGAGTTCCTGCTATCTTCGAGGAGACTTCCTCTGCCGGGGATGGAAAGAGCAATAAGGTTGATGTCCCAAAGGGGACAAAGAAAGTGGATGCTGTTCCTTCTGTTGCTGCTCAGAAGGCTGCCGAGAAGCCTCCAATTGCTCCAAGCAAGAGAAGTACTTCTGTGGAAGTGGTCACCATTTCCCCCACCAAAGGTTCTTTAGCTGAAACTGCTGAAGTGCCACTGAGGAGATTGAAGAAATCCTCCTCGGTCACTTTGACTGAGACCATTCCCCAGCTCCAAGCTTGTGGAGCTGGTGTTCCAACCATTATTCCCCCGAGCTCTGCAATGAGCTCGGTAAAGACTTGGACTATTCCTGAATTCCAATGAATCGAGGAAAACATGTCTAGGGATATGCTGACATCCCTAGCTACTCGTCACATTGCTTAAGTAAGTTTCTTCTTATCGTGAATTCTTCTTTCCTTCTATTAATATATGTATCTCGGCACTAAATCATCACTACCTTCTTTTTCAGCTGGTGAGTTGCTTTAACACCATAGTGAAGAAAGGTGAGGCGCTCAAGGCTTCAAGCTCCTCGTCTGGAGTAGAGGATGCTTTAAAGGGTTTGGCCCAATCTCTGAAGGAATCCCATCAAAAATACGACGAGGATAAAGGTGAATGGGAGAAGAAATTGTCTGCATCTGAAGCAGAGAAGGTGTAGTTGGGAAATAAAGTGAAGGACTTGGAGAGGGAGAATAAGAAATACGCCGAGAAGCTCACTACCTTCGGGGAGCTTGAAAATAAACTGAAATCAGCTGAGGAAGAGCTGACCCTTCTGCGCGAAGTAAATCTTCAGAAGGAGGAGTTGGAGGCCAAGTTGAAAGCTTCCGAGGACCTTCTATCCGAGAAGCTCTCCTCGGAGAAAATGAAATGAAAGATGGCAATAAAGAAGTGTTTCAACACAGGTTGGGAAAAAGGGTGGAACAAGGGAGTAGCTTCCATGATGACTCAGGTGCAATATGGAAGTTTGAAATACTTCTGAGATGGCTGGGTTGCTGCTTTGTAAGAATTGAAGGTGAGCGAGGACTCCGAGTTATTTCAACAGCATCTCCCTGGTCCTCCCCCAGCCATCGAGGATGAAGGAGAGGACGAAGCTGCCTCAGAAGAATCTTCACTGGTAATGGGTGATCTCATCCTTACCCAGCCTGCTGATGAGGAGCTTTCATCTCTGCCAGCTCCTCCAGAAGAAATTCCAGCTCCCGCCGACCAACTCATTATTTCCACCGAGTAACCAAGCTCCTCATCCCAGCCTCCCGAGAAAGTCTTGGGAGACAAGGAAAAGGTGTGAAGTTGTTCGGTATTCTCTTTCTGTTTTTCTTTTACTTGTACTTTGTATCCCAGATCTTTGTAACTTTGCCTTATGATATATTAAAATTTGAGTTCTTTTCTTCCATATGATTGTCTCTTCTCTATCTGCACTCTGTCTTGATCTTCTTTTTCTTTCTCTGTTAGTTTCTGGCCAGGATGGATCTTCTGTCTACTAATGACACAAAGTTGATGCAGCAATGCCATGAATATTATAAAGCTGGTCACACAGATCTAAGTGCATCAGAAGTTGCCGACATCCTTGGCCATGGTGCTTCAGAGCAGGCAGTAGAAGCTTATCAATACCTGAAGGGCTTACTTGATCGAGCTGTGGCCAATAATGTGGCTTACTATGATATGATCGAGGAGCTTCAATATACTCTAGAAGATCTTCAGACTCAGTACAAATAATCAACTGCCCTTTTGCACGAGGGGTATGAAAAGAGGTATCAACAACTTTCTGCCGAGACAGGCCACAAAAAGATCCTTGCTGGGTACGATGTCAGGGAGAGGACCCTAAAGGGAGAAGTTGAAGCTTGTAGAAAAATTGCTGAACTGCTGGAGCAAGAGAATAATAATTTGCAGAAAGAGCTAGCACAATATAAGTCTGCAGCCTCTTCTTCAACAGCGGTAATCCCAGTGACCGATGAGGGATTTTCCTTCTTAGAGGTTGAGCATGCCAAATTAAGGCAAGAGTTGGATATCCTGAGAAGGTCTGGTACTTCTACTTCTACTCGGGGACGAGGAAGAGGTTCTCGTGGGCGAGGAAGAGTTGCCCAGGATGTTGTCGAGGAATGAAGTACTCCACCTGCTCGGGGTCGATCAAGAACTCCTCGTAGTATTGAAGAAGCTCGTACTCTGTCAACATTGGAAACTCAAGCGTACCAATTGAATACAAAAGATCGGGCTTTGTCTGAAATGTCCAAGAAAATAAGAGACCTGGAACTAGAAATCTCTACAAAAGAATCTGAGTTGGAGACTAATAAACTTTTCATCCAGAATCTTCATGAGAAACTTGAGAGGTTAACATTCCAATTCCATAAACATCCCAGGGAGTTTTGGATGGATGGATATAATGAGGCGTTATTCCATTTAGATGCTCGTATCCAGAATGCCAATAGTGAGGGCTACAAACAAGGCTGGCTGAATGCCTTATGTGTGTTGAAACTTGAGCAGGGACACTATTTATGGGACTACTATGATCCTGGATTGCATGATTTGCCTGTGCCACCTTTCAATTTGGAAATATAATGGGTCCCAGCTCGTGCCATTCCTCGGAGCTTACTTGCTAAATACCTTAGTGACTACAGTTTTCATTCTCAGTTTGAAGTATCTCGTCCTGAGCATCTCCTAGATCGACCTTCTGTGATGAACGTCAGGATGCTGAAGGATTTGAACTTCATTCACTCTCCTCAGACTTTAAATGATCCGCCTGCTGGCGAGGAACCTATTTCAAAAGCTGAGGGAAAGTAACCAATAGAGTAGGGATTTCAATGTAATAGTTAGTACACATATGTAAATTGTAATTCGTTTTGAATTTTAATGAAAGACTTTCATTTTCTGTTTGCAAATCTGTATTGCTATTATTTTGTGCTTGTCAAACACTTTATATTTGTGCTTGCATAACAATATTGTGTGGTTCCTCGACCAACTTAGTAATAAAAAATTACAATTATTAGTAATGTTGCTCGATCACTTAATAATAAAGTAATGAGTATAAAAATGTTAGAATTTCCTCCAACCAACCAAGGTTGTTAAGTTGAGCTCGTCGACCAATTATAGTTAATGGGTTTTTATCCTCGACCAGCTATACTTGGTAAACTTTGTCTTTTTCATAAAATGTGCCCGACCAACCAAGGTCAAAGATTTTTTTTCTTGTCGACCAACTACAGTTAGTGGGTTTTTATCCCCGACCAACAATACTTGGTTTAGTTTGGAATATTTGTTTTTCGAGGAACTTTTATGTAACAAACTTACTTCCCGACCAACATAAGTTGGCATTTGAGATAATATCTTACTTCCTAACCAACCGAGATTGGTCTTTCGTCGATCATCTTTTGTTCTCGCCCTTTTACCAACCGGAGTTGGTCATAGGTCTGAACTATCATGTCCACTAGATCTTTTACCAACCTTAGTTGGTCACACTAGTGTACGCCTCCTAACCAAAGGAGTATAGTTTGTTCTCGCCCTTTTACCAATCAGAGTTGGTCGTGGGTCTGAACTATCATGTCCACTAGATCTTTTACCAACCTTAGTTGGTCACACTAGTGTACGCCTCCTAACCAAAGGAGTATAGTTTGTTCTCGCCCTTTTACCAACCGGAGTTGGTCGTGGGTCTGAACTATCATGTCCACTAGATCTTTTACCAACCTTAGTTGGTCACACTAGTGTACGCCTCCTAACCAAAGGAGTATAGTTTGTTCTCGCCCTTTTACCAACCGGAGTTGGTCGTGGGTTTGAACTATCATATTCTTTTTACTGTCGAGCAGCGTAGTTTTAAACACACTAGTATTCCCCGAAAACTTTCAATAAAAGGAGAGAAGATTGTGAAATATCATCGTTTTATTCATATTGATGGGACTGCTTTACATTTTACATCACTGATAATACTTGCGTAGGTGTTCAGCATTCCATGCATTCTTAAATTCCTCTCCTTCTAGAGTTGCTATTCGGTAAGTTCCTGGTCGGACAACTGCAGTAACTCGGTAAGGTCCATGCCAGTTTGCTTCCAACTTATTGTGCTTCTGAATGACCTTCTTTAGCACGTAATCTCCTTCTTTTAAGTCGCATTTTTTCACTCTCTTGTTGTAGAACAGAGCTGTTCGCTGTTGATAAGCAGCATTCCTAATGGCTGCCTCTTCTTTGACTTCCTCGAGCATATCCAAATCTAATCTCCTCATCAGGTCGCTGACTGGGGAATTGAAATTCAGCACTCTGTGTGTTGGAAGACCCAACTCGGCAAATATTACAGCCTCACTTCCAAATGCCAGCATATATGGTGATTCTCCAATCGCTGCTCGGGGAGTTGTTCGGTAAGCCCACAATACTGACTGTAGCTCATTAATCCAATTAGCTTTAGCCTCACTTAGCCTCTTATTCAAACCATTTAATAATTTTCTGTTCGTCACTTCAGTCTGCCCATTGCTTTGAGGATGGCCTGGTGCTGAATGAACCTTCAAAATGTTTGACTGATGACAATAGGCGGCAAACTCCTCGTTATCAAATTGTGTACCATGGTCTGTGATGAAGGCATGAGGGAGACCATATCGGCAGATAATATTTTTCCAAACGAATTGGTACACCTTCTCGTATGTTATATCAATCAGAGGCTCAACTTCTACCCACTTAGTAAAATAATCCACTGCGACGACGAGGTACTTGAATCTTCCTCGGGTCGTTGGCAGTGGTCCAACCAAATCAATTCACCACATGGAAAAAGGCCAAGGGGAAGTTATGGGTGTCAGCAATGCTTGTGGAGTTCGTCGGACGGAGGAAAAACGTTGGCATTTATCACATCTCTTAGCATAGGCTATACAATCAGCCCTCATCGTTGGCCAGTAGTATCCCTGCGTCATCACCCTTTGCAATAGTGTCCGACCTGCTACATGGGCTCCACAAGACCCTTCATGGATCTCTTCAATCAATTCTTTCACCTCGGAGGGATGTACACATCTTTGCAAACCTGCCATAATTCCTCGTCTATACAAAATACCATTAGTTAGTACATACCGAGCAGCTTTAAACTTCAATTTCTTGGCAGCGATCTTATCCTCCGGTAATTCTCCTTCCTCGATATACGCCCTGATGGGATCCATCCAAGATGGTCCTAAATTAAGGGAAATAACATTCATCGTCAGGCCTTCATCTATGCTTCGACTTTCTAACACCTCAATTGGTATCGTTCTTCGCAACTCGGTACGAGTAGCTGATGCTAGTCGGGCCAGTGCGTCTGCTTGTGCATTCTCCATTCTTGGTATTCTGATCAACTGAATGGCATCAAATTCTGCCAACAACTCCATCGCCTTTGCATGATACTTGACCATTAATTCTCCTTTAACTGCATACGTTCCCATCATCTGATTCACAATTAATTGAGAATCACTGAATACCATCACTTGTTGCGCTTCCATAATCTTTGCTAAATTAAGACCTGCTATCAAGGCTTCATACTCAGCCTCATTATTGGAAGCTTTGAATTGGAATCGTAAGGCATATTCTACGTCAATCTCGTCTGGGGTGTTCAAAACAATTCCTGCCCCACAACCTGTTGTGCAAGATGACCCATCTACATATAATATCCATGTAGGTAACTCGTCTTCAAATTTCTTTTCTGACATAGTTCCTCGGTGAAATACTTGCTGTTTCCTTTCATCCTCCCCTGATATTTTTTGTTCTTCGTCGACCATCTCTTCTTGCCCTTTTACCAACCGGAGTTGGTCTGGGTTTGAATTTGATGATCTTTCTACATCCACAAGCCCTTTTACCAACCGGAGTTGATCTGGACTCATGTCTGTTGATCCTGTAACATCCACAGGTTGGTTAGTGAGCAACTTTTGCTCCTCGGGGGTATCAGGATATGTAAATTCTGCTATAAAGTCTGCTACAGCCTGCCCTTTTAATGATGATCTGGGTTCATATACAATATCATATTCACCAAGCTCTATTGCCCAATACATCAGCCTTCCTGATTTTTCTGGCTTATGAAGGGCTTGTCTCAATGGCATGTCGGTGTATACGACGATGGTATGGGCCTGGAAATAAGGCCTCATTCTTCTACTTGCTTCAATTAATGCCAATGCCAATTTTTCCAACTTTGGGTACCTGATCTCTACACCTCGGAAAGCCTTACTTGTGTAATAAATTGGCTTCTGGACTCCATTCTCCAATCAGATCAATGCCGAGCTGACTGCATTCTCTGATACTGCCTGGTATAAGTACAACTTTTCTCCCATCACTGGCCTGGACAACAGTGGAGGTGTTCCCAGATATTTCTTCAAGTCTTGAAAGGCTTTTTCACATTCATCATTCCACTCGAAAGTTTTTTAGAGTATTTTGAAGAATGGAAGGCACCTATCAGTTGCTCGAGATACAAATCTATTGAGCGCTGCAACTCGTCCTGTAAGACTCTGCACTTCTTTCTTTGTCGTTGGAGATCGCAACCCTAAAAGAGCTTTGATCTTTGCTGGATTTGCCACAATGCCTCGCTGGTTGACGATGTACCCGAGGAACATTCCTTCTCGTACTCCAAAGGTGCACTTCGTCGGGTTGAGCTTCATCTGGTATTTATCCAGTTGATCAAAGGTCTGACCTAAGTCATCTAGATGATCAGCAGCTTTCTTGCTTTTTGTCAGCATATCGTCGACATAGACTTCCATATTGCAACTGATTTGTTCGGCAAAAACCTTGTTCATCAGCCGCTGATATGTCGCTCCTGCATTTTTCAAACCAAAAGGCATAACATTATAATAATAAGTTCCCCTAGGGGTAATAAAAGAAGTGCTTTCCTTGTCTTCAGGTTTCATTTTGATCTAGTTGTAACCAGAGTAAGCATCCATGAAGCTGAGCAGCTCGTGCCCCGAGGTAGCATCCACTAGTTGATCAATTCTGGGCAATGGAAAGTGATCCTTTGGGCATGCCTTGTTGAGATCGGTGAAATCAACACACATTCTCCATTTATTGTTTTTCTTTTTTACCATCACCACGTTTGCTAACCAGTCTGGATACTTCACGTCTTCAATGAATTGGGCTTTCTGGAGCTTGTCGACCTCCTCTTGAATAGCTTGATTCTTCTCGGGGCTAAATACCCTTCTTCTCTGCTTTACAGGATTGATCTCCTTATTCACATTGAGCTCATGACATAAGAAGTTTGGATATATTCCTGGCATGTCTTCATGACTCCACGCAAAAGTTTTCTTTCTGTTTCTCAGGAAAGTTATCAACTCCTGTTTTATTGAAACATCCAACGATGAACCTATCTGGGTTACTCGTTCAGGGTGTTCGTCGTCCAGAATAACATTTTCTGTATATTCCACTACTTGTCCTTTTACAAGTTGGGATTCATCTCTGGGATCAAGTGTTTCAATTTCTGTACCTTCCTCCACCTGGTAGGTAGTAGTCTTTTTCCTTGATTCTTCAAGCTCCTCTTGCTCGGCAGATGAATAATAGCATTCTCGAGCTACATTCTGATCACCTTTCACAACTTCTACTCCGAAATTTGTTGGGAATTTTAAACACTGATGTACTGTAGATGGAACTGCTTCGAACTTCTTCAAACCAACTCTTCCCATGATGATGTTGTAAGCTGACTGCACATTTTTATCCATCACAAAGAAGTGTATTCTTTCTGTTCGACAAGCAGGCCAAGTTCCAATGAATATATCCATCTTGATCATCCCAAGTGGAAAAAATTTCTCGCCAGGGAAACCCAGAAGAGGTCTGTGATAAGGTTCCAATTGAGATAATTTCAAATTTAAACTGTCAAAGCATGAATAGTACATGATGTCTGCCGAACTGCCATTGTCTACCAGCACCCTTGAAATCACTGCTTCTTTCATCCTTATTTTGATCACCAAAGGGTCGTCGTGAGGGTAAAGAACACCTGCCAGGTCATTTTTTGAAAAGCCAATAACCAGCTTCTCTTTGTTTACATTCCTCGGATGATCCTCCTCTGCCAAATTTATTCGCTGAATGTACGAGCAAGCTTGTGCCTCTCCGAGGTAAGCTTTTCTTTATGCAGTAAGATCTCCTCCTCCTGCATCTCCTCCTGTAATAACATTACAATAAAATGACCCAAAACGTATGGAAAATACCTCTCGTTCTGGCTGCCCTGGTTTCTTGGGAAGATCGGGGTCATCCTCGGCATCATCTTCATGGCCTCTCTTTTTTTTCTCCTCTGCTCGACGAAGAGATCTAGATCTCTCTCTAGTTCGATCATTATTTCTTCTTTCACCTCCCCGATCAACATACTATGCTAGCTTTCGTCTTCGGATGAGTGTTTCAATCTCGTTCTGAAGAGCTATGCAATTTTTAGTCATATGGCCATGATCTTTGTGGAACTCGCAATATTTATCCCTATTCCTCGCATCAGGGTCTGACCTCAGTTTCTTCGGCCACTTTACCTCCTCGCTATTCTTGATTTCTTCCAAGACATGATTAATACCCATTTTCAAGGGAGTATAATTATCGAATTTCTTCAGGACTTCCCATGATGACTTATTATTTCTGGAACGCTTGTCTCCACCATTGCCCTTATGATCTTTATTTTTAGACTTGTCGACTTCCACCTTGGTGTCTTTATCCATATTCTTCTTTGCAGCCATAGCTTCCTCCACATTCATGATTTTGGCCGCTTTTGCCATCAACTCTGACATAGTTTTAGGTGGATCTTTCGCCAAAGTGTAACACAACTTATTAGGCAACAACCCACTCATCAAGGCGGTGATTGCTGTCTTCTCCTCATAATCTATGACTTCCAGCTTCTCGTTATTGAAACGAGTTATGTAATCTCTAGTACTCTCACCAGATTTTTGTGTAACACTTAACAAGTGTGCTACTCGTTTTACTGGCTTTTCTCCAAAACAGAAATTGCCGATGAACAACTCGGCCAACTGAAAGAAAGTTGAAATCTTACCCCGAGGAAGATTGTTGTACCATATCTGGGCAGCTCCAGTAAGAGTTCCTTAGAATGCTCTGCATCTCATCTCGTCGGGGACAGCATAGATATCGGTGGCAGCTTGATATTGCTCTATATGAAGAACAGGATCTGTCTTTCCATCATATTTGGGGGTCACTACTGGTGCTTTAAATTTCGACGGGGTAGGAAAACCCACAATGGCCTGGACAAAAGGTGTCCCTTGAATAAAAGTTCGTTGTAAGGGATTCTTCGCCTTGGCCATTTCTCCCAATCTATCCTCCAAGCGCTGAATGGAACCTTTCCACGCATCGTTTCCTTCCTCGGGCTTATTAGTTCGAGCAATTGATTGTTCTGATGTGGCCTCCTGAGATCTATCTTGACGAGCAACTGGTCGTGATTGTGCTGATCCTTCTCTTAGATCTGATGGTCGTCGAAAACTCCTGGACATGGTCTTTGGTGGACTCCTATTCCTCCTAGGGCCTAATCGACTGAAAGGAGACACCCTACTCAATCTTTCTAAGGCACTGGGTCTTTCTGGAGAGAAAGTGATACGTTGATCAGTATCTGTAGCCCTTATTGATGAAGTTCGCCCAGGTTGATAAGAGAAATCATCACACTCCTCATTACGATATGACTCAGTACGCCTGGATCGTGAAGAAAGTAAATAAGTTTGCCTCTGACCACTTCGCTGTCCTGAACGTGCAGGTGCACCGCCATGAAGGGTTTGTATGAGTTGCCTCATTGTTTCTTGCATGGCGGTTTGTCCTTGAGCCAGATTCGTCATAATCCCAGCCAGATCTGGAGGTGCAGAGGGATTTGGAGGATTTCCAGCATTTCCTGCGTTTCGATTGCTTGATTCTGGATTATCCGCCATTGATGATGAATGATTTTTGGTGAAAAACGATAATAATAATCGTTCCCACAGACGGCGCCAATCTGTTGATGTAAAAAAACTAGATTACTCTAATTATTTAATTACAGATAAATAAATGAGACAAAATTTTTTAAAGTGGTTCAGCCTTATATGAATGGCCTACGTCCACTGTTATGTTATTGCTGAGTGTTTGGGAATTCTCAATTACAAATGCTATCAAGAAATTCCGGTACCCTTGAATGAGGGTGATACAAGGTATTTATAACCCTTAGGCTGTACATGAAAGGGTGTTACATTAAATGATACACATATGAAAGGGTAATTCATTTAATGCTCTTCAAACGTGTGCGCCAAGATGATAAGCATTCAATGAATAGTTGAACTGTTGATTATCTGGCAATTAATGCTGCGGTCGAGATGCAACTCGAACCGCCTTAGTTGCTCGTCGTCCAAGAGTTCCTCAGAGCATTGGAGTTCCTCGGAGGACAAGAGTTCCTCGGAGGGTTGGTGTTCCTCGGAGTACACCTGTTGCTCGGAGTGAGTATGTTGGTCGGGGGAATGATCTTCCTCGTTGCTATTGTGCCACGTAGATTGACACGTGTCTTCTTATTATTTGTCCACATCAGCATACTAATTTTGGTATCAACACTTGTTATATATAGAGAGAGACGAATTGAAATCCGAGTGTAGGTGGAAATTGGTTTCATAATTCAATTACATAACTACTATACACATCATGCACTGGATATTCATAACCCAAATAGTCAACCTTTTTTTGTTACTCCAGGGTACATAGAGTTTCCTTGAAAATTTCCTTTTCCGATTCTTACTCTTATTTCATGCGTTGTTTAATAGTGTTAGGTTTTCTTACAATTTTTCTACTCTTATTCTTATATCTAAACTACCATGTAACCCACGGGATGCACACGCGCCAAAATAATAGTATAAATAATCAGGGACGAAGCCAGGATTTAATTTTTAGGGGGACAAATGAAAATCTAAATGATATATATATATATATATATATATATATATATACATGCCAACAAAAATATACACTTTATGAAAAACAAACCAAATCTTTATTAAAAAGGAATATCAAAACTTTATCAAAATCGCACTCGTTGTGTTTTCAAATCACGAAATCCATATATAATATCTGTCATAATAAATTTCTTGAGATTTCCTTCTCAATGTAGACCAAAAGAGAATTTTCAAGATATTCATTCTCCATTTTGTGTCAAATTTCAGATTTGATGTGATTCATAGCTAAAAATGCACGTTGTGTAGTTGCAGTAGAAATTGGAAGAGTTAGAACAAGCCCGATCAACCTATCGATTAGTGGATATATTGTCAATTTTCTTATTTTCACAAACCACTTACATAAATCTGAAATAGTGAATAATTCTTGAAATTCTAGATGTTGGACGACATTAGACTCATAATGTTGTAATTGTACCCTCAAATAGTCTCTCTCATGCTCTGTGAAATCTTTTGGGTAAAATACATCAACAAGCTTGCATATATCATCAACACTAAAAGATGTATTCCTATTTTTAGGATCCAATGTAGAACTAAGAACCAATAGCTCCACCGCATTTCCATTAAATCTGACATTAGCTCCTGCAATTAAGAGTTTATAGTAGTAATAAAAAGAATGATACGATAGTTCTCAATAATGGTAAACTGATCTTGTTGGTGTCGTGTTTGGCATTGTTTTTCAACATACAAAGCATTCATATCTAGGACATCAACTGTATGCCTTTCACAAAAAGACTTCACCTTCACAATAAAAGTATCAATTCCATCACCCCTTAACTTCTGGCCAAGTTTTTTTGTGGTCTTCACCAAATGCATATCATTCAAAATGTCTTGAGACTTCCGTTGCAAAGCTTGAGAAAGCATATCACTGATTTCCAAAATTTCTTTCATATGATGCAAGATGAACACAAACTCAAAAGAAATCATATAATTATAAGTTGTATCCACATCTCCCCCCGCATATTACTTTCCCCATCATATCCTTGACCTCGAATTTTCGGAATGTCAAGATCGCGACAAGAAAGAGTGGAAAAATCTCATTCTTTAAAGTTAATGCCCTTGTGTATGGAACATGCGCAATACTGAAAAAATGCTCTCGAATGAAACCATCTTTATCAACAAATCTCACAACCATAGCCATTTGCTCCATTTTTTTTACTAATCTCGAGATTCATCAACAAGGATAGAAAATTTGGCATCACCAATTTCCTCTCGAATCACCTTTCTAATTTTCATTCCGTAAACAAGTAAAATCCTATTTTGGACTTGGGAGGATATATATTGGGCATTCTGAGGATCCTTAGCCAAAAAAACATTTGAAACATCTTTATTATAATCTCCCATAACATTTAGCATTTCAAGAAAATTACCACGATTACTAGATTCCTTCCTTTCATCACGGCCTTGTAAAGCCACACCTTACAGCGCGAGATACCGAACTGAATCAATTGAGCCTATGAGACATAGTAGATTGCTTGCAATTTGTTAAGAAGTTTGTAATTCAAAAGCATTCCCAATATGTTGTGATTGATTCATTATATCCTCACATAACTTTTCAGCAATCCTATGTGATGAATTCGTATCTTTCCCTACAGGATTTAAAAATGAACAGTTCTTATCGTCCCTTACTTTGTCCCACGTTCTAAATCCATCCTTGTAAAAGGCACTATGTGGATGTTGTCCAACTTTATTGTTGAAAAGATAACAAGATAGACAGAATGCGACATCTTTGGAAGGAGAATACTCCAATTAAGATGGAAATATAGTAAACCGGGATGCTTAAAATCAACGAGGATGTTTGTCGGGTCTAGTTATGGAAGAATGCATTGATATGGACCGTAGTTAATGTACGCTAGTTGAACCTCATCTTGTACATCAGGATGATATCTCCATATTTCAGGACGTTTTCCAAGAGAACCTTCCAAATTATTAATCTCAAACTCCATAGCTTCAATTCTTTGTGATTTTGTTGTATGTTGTTCAACAATTTCGGATACCGAAGTTTGAACATTAGGCTCTAAAGAAAGTGGCGTGTTGGCCTACTCACTTTCGGCATGCTTCCTCTTAAAAAATGAGTCGATCGTACATGACTTTACCATATGGTTCTATAACACAAAATTAGAAACAAATTAAATAATAACTGAAAAGGATTTAAATAAAAATTATTTTATTTTTTAACTAATTGATTTTGACACTATATTTAAACATATTTATATAAATAGTTAAACAACAAGCAATCGATATAATTGAACAAATAAGTAAATTATAAATAAAATCAACAATTACAATTAATTAGCAATCAATATTTGTATTAAATTAATAATTAATTAGCTATTAAGTAAATTATACAAGTAGATATGAAATAAAACTTGTAATTAGGTAGTTAGAATTAAATTTATAGTTCATATCATTTAATTCAATTAATAGATTAATTCAAGGGAGACAATTATTAATTTTCGTAATTTCACATACAACTATTAAAAAATAGAAAGCAGTAATTAAATAAAGTAATCTATGTAAAAGAGGGAAAAAACTTACAGGAGGCAAAGTTGATTTGAAAGAAAAGGTTGACTTTTTTTATGAGCAGGGGCCTGTCCCTAGGTAAAGAAGAATGGGAAAAAAATTCAATACATAACAAATGTGAGAAGTCGTTGAGTAAAATAGGAACCTCCAAGTTTGTTGTTGGTGTGAACCAACACGTTTTCTATTAAAAAAATAGAAAACGTGAATATTACCTATTGAGGAAACGAGTAAGTTACCTCCATATTTCTAACTTTCTTTTGAGAGGCCAACTTTTTTGGAGCATAAACAATATTCAGATTTGGAGCCTCTTGGGAGGCCAACTGCCCACTTTTTTTTTTAACTTGCAATACGTGGTCCATTCTATAACTAGTAGATAATATATACCTAAAGGAAAATTTCATATCTTGGGAGGGCATGGCCCCCTTTGGCCCCTATATACCTTCGTCTCTGTAAATAATGTAAGTTTTAATGAAATATTGTTTCACAAATCGAATGCATAAAAATTATTTGATCAATAGAATGATACTAATTTTGTGTGAAGTGTCAATAACAAAGATGCTGATATATTTAAATGCATTATCAACTTCATGTCTCTGTGTGTGTGTGTGTGTGTGTGTGTGTATATATGTATATGGGCAGTACACAATGGTAAAGACCTAAATAGGCCAAATCCAAATTTAAAAGGAACCACGAATTTGGATCGGAAACCAACGGCATGTTTGGATAAATAATGGTTGTGCATGAATCTGCTGAAACGAAATCCTAAGTATGACACCTAGTCGGTTAAAATCAATATCGTTACACTTGGATCTGATTATGAAATCCATGAAATTTAATGTTACGACAATGCACCTGAACCAATAACAAAAACTACAATAATAGACCTACCTAAATTACCACACACAAAAAAGTACATCATGATGGAGATTCAGTTAAATGGCGATTCAGTTACTATTTGGATTTCAGTATATGATAATGCGCGTTATATAAAACATCACCTTAGGCATTTCGGCCATGCTCATTGTTTTTCACAACTACAAAAGTCAACATTGAAATATCAGTAGCAAGCGACCCATTTGCATACCCGAGAGTAGAGTTAGGAAATTTCATGGAATTTAAACAATAGCTAACCTTAATAGTGATAGTTTTATAAAACAAATTGAGGGGAAAACTGTTTTACAATTAAAATTCATTTTGTTATTATAAATTCATACTATTATTTCTTTTCATAATTCAAGAGAGGAAAACGTAATACTAAGATACTTTATTTAAAATTATAATTAATTATAAGAAGCAATAAAAACTTGTATTCCAAAATTATTACACATTCGAAGTGAAACATATACTTTAGTGTATGAAAACAAACTTATACTCTTGACACGTCACACGTTATATCCGTACCAACCTTCTAAATTGGACCTTGTATATGTATTTATACGTGTGCGTCATTAATACTTCTCTTTATTTTATCTTTTAGTGGTACTTGTTTTATATTTTGATTTGTCTATTTGAGTCTTTCTATATTTGTTTTATATATGTGTGTTTTAGTTTTTAATATTTTTAATTTTTATTTTATTTTATTTTGTATGTGTTATAAGTTTATATATATATATATATATAAACAACTAAATACAAACACACACACTCACACTCCATTACCATAAACTCTCTCTCTCACACACACACACACTAACATCGCACTCAACACTCGTACTCTTTTACCATACACCACACCCACCTAGAACACTCTCGGACCTCACAAAATCAAATTTTCTTCTCCCTCTCTCTTAACAATTAGCCATCTTCTCCACATAGAAACCCCATACCTATTAAACCAAATACCCAATTAAATATCCAATAACCTTACACCAACCTTCTCTAAACCCGCCTAAACTACCCACTGCCCAATACCCCCCCACTGGACAACCTTCCTACTCCATCCAACCACCAACGCTGGAAATCCCCATAACCACCTATCCAACCCTTACCACCCACCTCTTTATATCAACTCTGGCTAACTAAACCCGCCAGATCCGACCTCCATACCCATAGACCCAAACCCGCCGAAAAACCACCATAACCCGCTCATGCCTGAACGCAAAACCAACTGTCGGTAACCTCTCCACAACCTTTTATCAGCTCCCAGACTAAGTACTAACCCATTTTTGTATCTAAATTTGTTGATATAAGTACATTTGAAGATTTTTCCTTTTACTAAAACACCAGGATTTCAATTTAAACATTGATGTTGGAGAAAAAAAAGAATAGAAAGAAAAATTCAAATAACAGATATACAAAATATCTCCAACAAACAATGAAATTAGAGAAATGGAAAATATATAACTTATTACGGATTAAGTGTCTCAGTCTTTACCCTTCATATCTTTTCAACGTTGACCTTTTCTCAGAACAATCATTTTTTTGATGCAACAAATGAGTGGTGGACTGGACAAATGTTCTGATGGTTTTCATGTTTCTCTACAACCCGCTCACCAAAATATGGGTTGGCCAGCTCGATACTCCAATATAACAGGAATCATGGATGGAAACATTCTCAGCATAACAACAATATATAAAGTATACAGGATAACCACTTCATATTTCAGAAAAATGGGTTGTCAAAAATTTTGGTTTTAAAAATTAAAGAAAGAATTTAAACAACCCGATTTAAAAAAAAAAGTGGAAACCCCGAAGATATAATATTACATACACATCAAATATAAAAAAAGGGACCGAATATGCTGTCGGTCAACAAACTCTTACGATAATATTAAGCATGTTCAGTAAAGTACATAATACATTACATTAGACAATTACAAAAGTTGGGGCCTCACGCTCGAGTAAAAGACCCGATCATAACTAGAGTACAAGGATGATGGCGTCTATTGCAATATATCCCGTAAAATTCGCAAAGCATCACGGCTCCGAAAAGACATCGAAATTGGAAAGTCAGATCAGGCGTCCTTGCGACAGAGCACCTGAGCGGATACAAGATGAATGCACAACAAGAAATATGAACGGGTCAGGAACCAGTTTTATATGATCACCAGATGAATAAAAAGTATGATAGTTATGAACAGTAAATCATGACTAATAGAGATAAGAATCTACCTACACAATTTAATGCATAAGCTAAGACATTTTAAATAATCATGAATCTAATTTAGTTATGCAGGAAAAAGAATAATCTATATTAATTTAAAAGCCTTCATCACGAACACTAATACATTTCATAGTTTTGTTCCTTATCAGAAAACATAATCATCATTTTAAGCTCTTTGTTGATACCAAATTTAGTCTGCTGACATGGCTCAATTAAGTGAAGACACGTGGCAATCTACGTGGAAACAACAAACACTTCTGAGGAACTCAGACGCTCCGAGGAACCATACTACAACGAGGAACACTGCTTCTTCGAGGAACTCAGATGCTCCGACCAACAAGAGCTCTACGAGAAACTTCTGAGTACCGAGCAGCTTAGGCGGTACGAGCAGCTTAGGTGGTACGAGTAGCTTAGGCGGTCCGAGCTGCACCTCGAACAAATCATTAATAGCAGGATAACCAACAGTTTGACTGTTCATTAAATGCTTATCATTCAGATGTATACACTTAAGGGGGCATTGAATGTATTACCCTTTCACATGTACAGCATTTAATGTATTACCCTTTCACATTACAGCCTCAGGGCTATAAATACATTGTATTACCCTCATTTTAAGGGGACCGAAATTTCTTGATTAAACTTGTAATCGAGAATTCCCAAACAATCATCAATAACAGAAACAGTGGACGTAGGCCATTCTTATAAGGCTGAGCCACTTTAAAAATTCTGTGTCTCATTTATTTTATCTGTGATTAAATAATTAGATATAATCTAATTTTTTACATCAACAGATTGGCGCCGTCTGTGGGAAACGACTGGTAATATCGTTTTTTATCAAAAACAATTCATCGCAAATGGCTGATATTCCAGAATCCAGCAATCGAAACGCTGGAGCCCTCCAAATCCATCTGCTCCGCCAAATATTCCAGATCTGGCTGGAATAATGAAAAATCTGGCTCAGGTCCAGACAGTCATGCAAGAAACTATGCAACAACTCATACAAACCCTCCATGGCGATGCACCAACCCATTCAGGACTGCGAAGTATTCAAAGAAATACCCATTTACCTTCGTCACGTATTAGGCGTACTTATTCATATCGTACTGAGGAATCTGAGGATTTTTCTTATCAACCTGGACGAACTTCGTCAGTGCGGGCCACAGATACTGAACAACGTATCACTCTCTCTCCAGAAAGAACTAGTGCGCTAGAGAGGTTAAGCAGGGTATCACCTTTTGATCGATTAGGACCTAGAAGGAGTATAAGTCCTCCTAAAGTGGCATCGAGGAGTTTTCAACGACCATCAGATTTAAGGGAAGGATCTGCCCAGTCGCGACCAGGTGCTCGTCAAGATAGATCCCAGGAAGCCACCTCAACGCAATCAGTTGCTCGAACCAACAGGCCCGAGGAAGGAAATAATGCATGGAAAGGCTCTATTCAAAGGCTGGAGGATAGATTAGGGGAAATGGTTAAAGCCAAGAACCCTCTACAACGAACCTTTGTTCGAGGAACACCTTTTGTCCAGGCCATTGTAGATTTTCCAACACCATCAAAGTTTAAAGAACCTGTTGGGACCCCCAAATATGATGGAAAGACCGACCCTGTTCTTCATATAGAATAATACCAAGCTGCAGCCGACATCTATGCTATTCCAGATGAGATGAGATGCAGAGCATTCTCGGGAACTCTTATCGGATCTGCTCAAATATATAATAATCTTCCTCGGGGTAAGATCTCAACTTTTCTTCAACTGGACGAGTTATGCATTGGGAATTTCTATTTTGGGGCAAAGCCAGTTAAACGAGTAGCACATTTGTTAAGTGTTAGACAAAAAGCTGGTGAAAGTACCAGAGATTATATAACTTGTTTTAATAACGAGAAACTTGAAGTCATTGATTATGAGGAGAAGACAGCGATTACCGCCTTGATGAGTGGACTACTGCCCAACAAGTTGTACTACACTTTGGCCAAAGATCCACCTAGAACCATGTCAGATCTGATGGGAAAAGAGTCCAAGATTATGAATGCCGAGGAGGCTATGGCTGCGAAGAAGAATATTGATGCCAAAGAAACCAAGGTGGAAGGTGATAAAGCTAATAAGAAAGAGCATAAGAACAATGGTAATGACAAACACTCAAAAACTAGGTCGACATGGGAAGTAGTGAAGAAATTTGATAATTATACTCCTTTGAAGAAGGACATCAACCATGTTCTAGAAGAAATCAAGAACAACGAGGAATTAAATTGGCCAGAGAAAATAAAGGCAGACCCTAACAGGAGGAATAAAGCAAAATATTGCGAGTTTCACAAAGATTATGACCATATGACCAAAAATTGCATAGCTCTGCAAAATGAGATTGAAACACTCATCAGACAAGGAAAACTGGCAAAGTATGTTGATCGAGGAAGCGAAAGAAGAAACAACGACTGAACAAGGGAGAGGTCTAGATCTCCTCGTCGAGCAGAGGAGAACAAGAAAAGAAACCATGAAGTTGATCCAGAAGACGACCCCGGTCTTCCCAAGAGACCAAGGTAGCCAGAACGAGAGGTATTTTCAATACGCTTTGGGTCATTTGAATGTAATGTTATTACAGGTGGAGATGCAGGAGGAGGAGACCTTACTACAGAGAGAAAAGCTTACCTCTGTGAGGCTCAAGCTTGCTCATACATTCAATGAATAAATCTAGCTGTGGAGGATCTCCCGAGAAAGGTGAACAAAGAGAAATTGGTCATTGTTTTCTCAAAGAATGACCTTGCAGGTGTTCTATATCCTCATGATGACCCATTGGTGATCAAAATGAGGATGAAGGAGGTAATGGTTTCAAGAGTATTGGTCGACAAGGGTAGCTCGACAGACATCATGTTCTACTCGTGCTTCGACAGTTTAAATCTAAAGCTATATCAATTGGAGCCTTATCATAGACCCCTCCTCGGTTTTGCTGGCGAGAAAGTATTTACACTTGGGACGATCAAATTGGACATATTCATTGGTACGTGGCCTGCTTGTCGAACAGAAAGAATACGCTTCTTCGTGATGGATAAGAATGTTCAATCATCATACAATATCATCATGGGAATAGTAGGACTGAAGAAGTTCGAAGCTGTACCATCTATGGTACATCAATGCCTAAAATTTCCAACAAATTTTATAGTAGGAGTTGTGAAAGGTGATCAGAAAGTAGCTCGGGAATGATATTATTCATCCGCCGAGCAAGAGGAACTGGAGGAATTAAGGAAAAAGACTACTACTTATCAAGTGGATGAAGGGGAAGAAATTGAAACATTGGATCCTAGAGATGAGTCACAACTTGTGAAGGGTCAAGTGGTGGAAGCTACTAAAAACATCATTCTGGACGACGAGCACCCTGAACGAACTACTCAAGTAGGTTCATCGTTGGAAGCCTCACTAAAATAGGAATTGATAACTTTCCTAAGAAGCAGAAAGCAAACTTTTGCATGGAGTTATGAGGATATGCCTGGGATATACCCAAATTTCTTATGTCACGAGCTCAATGTGAATAAGGAGATCAAGCTTGTGAAGCAGAGAAGAAGAGTATTCAGTCCCGGGAAGAATCAAGCTATACAGGAGGAAGTCGAGAAGCTCCTGAAGGCTTGTTTTATTGAAGATGTTAAATATCCAGACTGGTTAGCAAATGTGGTGATGGTGAATAAGAAGAACAACAAATGAAGGATGTGTGTAGACTTCACCGACCTCAACAAAGCATGCCCAAAGGATCACTTTCCAGTGCCCCGAATTGATCAACTGGTGGATGCTACCTCGGGACACGAGCTGCTGAGCTTCATGGATGCTTATTCTGATTACAACCAGATTAAAATGAAACCTGAAGACAGGGAGAGTACTTCTTTCATTACCCCTAGGGGAACTTATTGTTATAATGTTATGCCTTTTGGTTTGAAAAATGCAGGTGCGACATATCAGCGGCTGATGAACAAAGTCTTTGCTGAACAAATCAGTTGTAATATGGAAGTCTATGTTGACGATATGCTGACAAAGTGCAATAAAGATGCTGATCATCTAGTTGACTTAAACCAGACCTTTGATCAACTAGATAAATATCAAATGAAGTTGAACCCGACGAAGTGCACATTTGGAGTACGAGAAGGCATGCTTCTCGGATACATTATCAATCAGTGAGGCATTGAAGCTAAACCTGAAAAGATCAAAGCTCTGCTAGGGATGCGATCCCCAACGACGAAGAAAGAGGTGCAAAGTCTTACAGGACGAGTAGCAGCACTTAACAGATTTGTATCGCGAGCAACTGATCGATGTCTCCCATTCTTCAAGACGCTCCGAAAGACTTTTGAGTGGAATGATGAATGTGAGAAGGCTTTCCAAGACTTGAAGAAATATTTGGGAGCACCTCCACTGTTATCCAGGCCAGTGATGGGAGAAAAATTATACTTGTATCTGGCAATGTCCGAGAATGCAGTCAGTTCGTCATTGATAAGAGTGGAGAATGGAGTACAAAAACCAATCTACTATACAAGTAAGGCCTTCCGAGGAGCAGAGATCAGATATCCAAGGCTGGAAAAATTGGCACTGGCATTGATCGAGGCAAGTAGAAGAATGAAGCCATACTTTCAAGCTCATACCATAGTAGTATATACTGATATGCCGTTGAGGCAAGCCCTTCATAAACCAGAAAAATTAAGGAAATTGATGTGTTGGGCAATAGAACTTGGTGAATATGATATAGTCTATGAACCCAGATCATCGCTAAAAGGGCAAGCGGTAGAAGATTTTATAACAGAATTCACCTATCCTGATACCCCCGAGGAACAAAAATTGCTCGCTGATCAACCTGTGGATGTTACAGGATCATCAAATGCAAGCCCAAACCAACTTAGCTTGGTAAAAGGGCAAGTAGATGTTACATTATCATCAAATTCAAGCCCAGACCAGCTCAGGTTGGTAAAAGGGCAAGAAAAGATGATCGACGAACAACAAGAAATATCAAGAGATGGTTAAAGGAAGCAACAAATTTTCCACTTAGGAACTCTGTCAGATCAGAAATTTTAAGACGAGTTACCTATATGGAGTCTATACGTGGATGGTTCATCTTGTACTACAGGATGTGGCGCGGGGATAGTTTTGAACAGTCCGAACGAGGTCGACATGGAATACGCCCTACGTTTCCAATTCAAAGCTTCGAATAATCAGGCTGAATATGAAGCCATGATTGCAGGTCTTAGTTTGGCAAAAACCATGGGGGCAGAACAGGTTATTATCTTCAGTGACTCGCAATTGATCGTAAACCAAATGATGGGAGTATATGCAGTCAGAGGAGAATTAATGATCAGATATCATGCAAAGGCAAAGGAGCTGGTGTCAGAATTTGCTTCTATTCAGCTGGTCAGAATACCAAGAATGGAGAATGCGAGAGCAGACGCCCCAGCTTGATTAGCATCAGCTACTCGTACCGAGCTACGAAGAACAATCCCAATTGAAGTTTTAGTTGGTCGGAGTATAGATGAAGATCTGACGATGAATTTTATTACCCTTGATTTAGGACCATCTTGGATGGATCCCATCAGGGCATATATTGAGGAGGGAGAATTACCAATTGACAAGCTCATAGCCAAGAAATTGAAGTTTAAAGCTGCTCGATATGTACTAACTACCGGCATTCTGTACAGACGAGGAATTATGGCAGGTTTGCAAAGATGTGTACATCCCTCTGAGGTGAAGGATTTAATTGAAGAAGTCCATGAAGGGTCCTGTGGAGCCCATGTAGCAGGTTAGACTCCTTTGAAAAGAGTGATGACGCAAGGATACTTCTGGCCAACGATGAGGGCTGATTGTATAGCCTATGCTAAGAAATATGACAAGTGTCAGCGCTTCTCCTCCATCCGAAGAACTCCCCAAGCATTATTGACACCCATTACTTCCCCTTGGCCATTTGCCATATGGGGAATAGATTTGGTTGGGCTACTGCCGACGACCAGGGGAAGGTTTAAGTATCTCGTGGTCGCTGTGGATTATTTTACTAAATGGGTTGAAGCTGAGCCTCTCATTGATATGACGTACGACAAGGTGTACCAATTTATTTAGAAGAACATCATTTGTCGATATGGTCTTCCTCATGCCTTCATCACAGACCATGGAACACAATTTGACAACGAGGAATTCGCTGCCTATTGTCATCAGTCAAATATTTTGAAGATCCACTCAGTACCAGGCCATCCTCAAAGCAATGGACAAACTGAAGTGACAAACAAAACGTTGCTGAATGGCTTGAAGAAAAGACTGGATGATGCAAAGGCAAATTGGATCAACGAGTTACAGTCAGTACTGTGGGCTTATCATACTACTCCTCGAGCAGCAACTGGAGAATCACCATATATGCTAGCATTTGGAAGTGAAGCTGTTATACCTGCCGAGTTGGGCCTCCCAACACACAGGGTACTGAATTTCAATTCCCCTGTCAGTGACTTAATGAGAAGATTGGATTTAGACATGCTCGAGGAAGTTAGAGAAGAGGCAGCCATTAGAAATGCTGCTTACGAGCAGCGAACAACTTTGTTCTATAACAAGAGAGTGAAGAAGAGTGACTTGAAAGAAGGAGACTATGTGCTAAAGAAAGTAATTCAAAAGCACAACAAACTGGAGGCAAACTGGCATGGACCATACCGAGTTACAGAAGTTGTTCGACCAGGAACTTACCGAATAACAACTTTAGAGGGGGAGGAGTTTAAGAATGCATGGAATGCGGAGCACCTGCGCAAGTATTATCAGTGATGTATATTCTCATGTAACGCAGTTCCGTCAGTATGAATAAAATAAAGACAGTCTGCCAAGTTCTCTCCTTTTATTGAAAGTTTTTTGGGGAATACTAGTGCTACACACTACTCGGTAAAATTCGGACTACTCAAATTTATTCTCGAAAATGCCAACTAAAGTTGGTCGGGAAACAAATGTATTCCTACGGGAAGTAATATAATGTATTCCTACGGGAAGTAAAACTATGTATTCTTAAAAATGGCAACTTATGTTGGTTAGGAAGTAAATGTATTCCTACGGGAAGTAAAACAATGTATTCCTAAAAATGCCAAGTTATGTTGGTTAGGAAGTAAATGTATTCCTACGGGAAGTAAAACTATGTATTCTTAAAAATGCCAACTTATGTTGTTAGGAAGTAAATGTATTCTCGAAAATGCCAACTAAAGTTGGTCGGGAGGTAAAATTATTCCAGAAAGTGCCAAAGTTGCTCGTAGAGGAAAAATCCACTAACTGTAGTTGGTCGAAAAGGAAAATTTACCGACCTTGGTTGGCCGGAAACATTTTATGGATACAAGAAAGTGATCGAGCAAAATTTTTGATACTCGTAAATTTTTAAATTACTACTAAGTTAGTCGAGAAACAAAACATCATTTTTGCCAAGTGACTACCACAAATTCAAATTACTCGACAATAAGTTGATCGACAAATAACATAATATCATTATCTTTTTAACAGATACACATGCACAGATGTAAAGTGTTACAAGACAATGGCAGTCAAGATTTGCAAATAAAATTATTTCATTAAATATAGAACAAAATACATCAAGAATGAAATACAAATTTATTACATCAATATTCCTATTCTATTGGTTTCTTCCCCTCTGCTTTTGAAACAGGTTCCTCGCCAGCAGGTGGATCATTTAAAGCAAGAGGAGAATTTATGAAGTTAAGGTCTTTTAACATCCTGATATTCATCATAAATGGTCGATCTAGTAGATGCTCGGGATGAGATATCTCGACATTGGAATGGAGATTGTAATCACCGAGGTATTTGGAAATCAGACATCGAGGGATGGCCCGAGCAGGGATCCAACTCATATCAATCTTGAATGGTGGCACTGGTAGGTCGAGCAGCCCAGGATTATGGTAATCCCATAGATAATGACCCGGTTCCAGTTACAGCACACCTAAGGCATTCAACCATCCCTGCTTGTAGCCCTCATTATTTGCATTTTGGATACGATCGTCCAAGTGGTAGAGAGCCTCGTTGTAGCCAGCCATCCAGAACTCCTTGGGCTGCTTGTGGAATTGATATGTCAATCTTTCCAGATGTTCGTGGAGATTTTTGATGAAGAGTTCTTTATTCTCAAAGATAGATTTTTGCGCAGAAAGATTCTCTTCCAGACCCCTGATCTTCTGAGACTTCTCAGCCAATGCCCGGTTCTTCGCCATTAGTTGGAAGGTATGGTTCTCTAAAGAAGATTGAGTCCTCTGTTCCTCGACAGGAATCCGAGAAGCTCTTGCTCGTTCCCGAGGAGCTCTTGCTCGTCCACCAGAAGATGTAGAAGGGCCAGCTCTTTTCAAGGTTTCCAACTCATCCCTCAGGTTGGCGTTTTCGACCTCCAAGAACGAGAATCCCTCGTCAGTCACTGGGACCAAAGCATTTGAGGTGGAGGCAACAAATTTTAATTGAGATACTTCTCTTTGCAAGTTGTTATTTTCTTGATCCAACAACTCGGCTATTTTCTTGTGCTCCTCGACCTCGGCTTTCAAAGTTCTTTCCCTCACAACGTAAGCAGCAAAACGCTTCTCGTATCCCTTGTCGGTAATGATTTGCTGATACTTCTTCTCGTACCCCTCGTGCAAGAGGGCAGTGGATTCCTTATATTGTTGTTGAAGGTCTTCAAGAGTGCCTTGGAGATCCTCAATCATATCATAATAAGCTACATTATTGGCCACCGCACGATCAAGCAGACACTTCAAATATTGGTAGGCTTCAATTGCCTGTTCCGAAGCATCTTGGCCGAGGATGTCGACGATTTATGTCGCACTCAGATCTATGTGACCAGCTTTAAAATATTCATTGCATAGCCATAATAGCTGTGTATCATGAGCAGACAATAATTCCATCCTGGCCAGAAACTAATAGAGGAAGAAAAAGCAATAATCAATAAGAGTACTAACAGAGCATGAAGAGGAGAAACAACAGTAGGCATAAATAAAAGGTCAAGTTTTATTATATCACAAAGTTCAGAGTTACATGTTCAGGGTTACATTTGACAAAGAAAAATAAAATAGAGAGAAACTCGAACAACTCTATATCTTTTCCTTGTCTCCCAAAACTTTCTCAGGAGGCTGGGATGAGGAGGTAGGTTGCTCGGAGGGAACAAAAAGTTGCTCGGGGAGCGCTGGCAGTTGCTCGGATGAAGTAGCGAGTTGCTGAAGTTCCTCGCTAGTAGGCTGGATGGCTGGGGGATGAGAAACTTGATCTCCCATCACCATGGAAGACTCCTCAGAGGCAGCTTCGTCCTCTTCTTCGTCTTCAGGAGTTGGAGGGGGACCAGGGATGTGCCGCTGAAATAGTTCAGAAGTTTCATCAACTTTCATCTCTTATAGAGCAGCGACCCACCCATCTCTAAAGTATTTGAGGCTGCCATATTCTACTTGCGACATCATGGCAGCCAATCCTTTGTTCCACCTTTTATCCCAGCCAGCGCTGAAGGATTTCTTCACAGCCAATTTCTTCTTTAACTTCTCCGAGGAAATCTTCTCGGACAGAAGATTGTCAGCAGCCTTCAGTTTATTCTCAACTTCTTCCTTCTGCCGACTTACTTCCCGAAGTTGACCCAACTCTTCCTCAGCAACCTTGAGCTTATTTTCAAGCTCCCCAGCATTTTTGAGCTTCCCTTCGAGCTCTTTATTCTTCTTCTCCAAATCATTTATTTTTTTCTCCAACCCCATGGAGACTTCAACAACTTGAGCCTTCTCCTGCTCGGTTGAGGTAAGTTTCTTCTCCCAAGCAGCCTTGTCAGCATCATGCTTCTGACGAGAATCTTCCAAAGACCTCGTCAGACCCATCAGAGCTTCCTCCACACCAGATGAGGAGCTTGAAGCTTTAATAGCTTCATCTTTCTTCAAAATTGTATTAAAGCAGCTCACCAACTGTGAAAAGAAAATGAAAGCAAGTCAGAGACAGATATAACAAGGGAAAGATGAAAAGTTCAAAATAATAAGACTTACAGAAGCAATATGGCGAGAATCCAATGAGGTAACCATGTCCCGAAAAAGGTTTTCTTCAATACCTTGGATCTCGGGAATGATCCAAGTCTTCACCGAGCTCATGGCAGAGCTCGGGGGAACAAAAGTGGGAACACCAGTTCCAGTAGTTGGGGGCTGAGAGATGGTTTCAGCCAAATTGACCGAGGAGCTCTTCTTCAGCTTCCTTGGGGGAACAGGAGTAGCTTCGAACAAGGAGGAACTCTTGGTCAGTGATATGACAATCACCTCATCTGGAGCAGCAGCCTTGCTCGGGGCCACTAGGGGCTTCTCGACAACCTTCACATGAGCGGCCGAGGAAGGTGCATCAATTTTCTTTGTCCCTTCTCCTGGGACATCAAGCTTACTTCTTTTTGCCTCTCCAGCACCAGAGGAAGGTTTCTCAAAAAGGGTGGGCGGTCTTATTTTATTCATCCTTTCACTCAAAGGAATATGTGATTCAGGCGAAGAACTTGTAGAGGTTGGTATTGGTTCTCCGTCGCTTATCATCGGACGAGCAGTGAAAGAGGAGGTGTAACTCTTGTACTGCAGCAAATATGAAGCTGACCTAATGTGCTCATCGGCAACAGACTGATGCAAACTCCAGATAAGTTTTAAATGCCTTATATTAACGTCTGCCTCTTTTGGGGATTTTCTTTTGCTGTCAACTGCAAACAAATCAACATTAAAATATCAGTGGCACATTTTATCAAACATAGAGGAAGCATAATTTCAAAATAAATAAAATGAAATAAAAATAACCTATCCCATTGCCATAGGGAGGGCATCTGGGACCCTGATACACTTCATCTCCAGATAAAGGAGCTTGTTGCCAATTTTTTATAACAACCCCGTGCTCAAAATAGTCCTTATTGGTATCCGAGAGATTGACCACTAAAGCCCTATTTAAAAATCTAGTTTTTAAATAAAAAGTGTTATCACCAACAGCCCATCTATAACAAAACATGATTTCTGGAATTCCTATGCGAGTTCCATGAATTTGATTTAGTCTATGAACCCCATTAACTATTCTCCATGTATTGGGGGCTATTCTTGCAGGAACCACGTCAAAGTATTGGCAGAATTCCAGATATAGAGGATTTGGAGGAAAAGAAAATCCACACTCAACAACAAAGAGACTGGGGAACCAATGTCCCTCAGCCAAACGGAAATAGTCTGAATGCTCAGAAAGCTCTTCCAAAATAACCCAGGAGGGAATAGAAAAATCAGAGCAAAATTTATCAATCGATTCTACAGGATAAACCACGAATTTGGAAGGAAAAATAAATACAAAGGAAACACTCCTAAAAATCAGGAGGACCATTTAAAACTGCCATATTCCAAGAGAGAACGTTCCACACTCCTCAAATTTCGAACTATGAAACATTGGGGGCTTCTGTTGATACCAAATTTAGTCCGCTGACATGGCTCAATTAAGTGAAGACATGTTGAAATCTACGTGGCAACAACAAACACTTCCGAGGAACTCAGACGCTCCGAGGAACCATACTACAGCGAGGAACACTGCTTCTCCGAGGAACTATGACGCTCCGACCAATAAGAACTCTACGAGGAACTTCTGAGTACCGAGCAACTTAGGCGGTACGAGCATCTTAGGCGGTCCGAGCTGCACCTCGAACTAAGCATTAATAGCCGGATAACCAACAGTTTGACTGTTCATTAAATGCTTATCATTCAGATGTATACACTTAAGGGGGCATTGAATGTATTACCCTTTCACATGTACAACATTTATTGTATTACCCTTTCACATTACAGCCTCAGGGATATAAATACATTATATTACCCTCATTGTAAGGGGATCGAAATTTCTTGATTAAACTTGTAATCGAGAATTCCCAAACAATCATCAATAACAGAAACAGTGGACGTAGGCCATTCTTATAAGGCTGAACCACTTTAAAACTTATGTGTCTCATTTATTTTATCTGTGATTAAATAATTAGATATAATCTAATTTTTTACATCAACACTCTTTATGGCTTTTATTTCAATAAAATGCTCTTTATGGCATTCCATTCCTTATCAGGAATATCATCATTATCATATGCCCTTTATGGCATTTACCATACATCAAGTCCCACTTGATTAAGAATTGTAATATTCATATACATATAACGATTCTAAGACCTCCCCTCCGAGGTTCCCCATTGGGCGCGCCCCTAAATGACTATCATCTTCCAGGGTCTATCAAACAAGACAACCTGGGCACCAATAACGCAAGACGTCGGGAAGCGGCCATATGACTGCGAGAGAGTCATGACCACACCCAGAATCACCTCACCAGCGCAGAAACATACAATAATCGCTCATTTGGCCTAGGACTATATCCACCCTGCATTCATTAGCCAGGGGGCATCACCTCACGCGCGAACTTTCCTTATGATAGCATTTAGAGAGGTGTGTTTAAGTATCATTTACCATATCCATGATTAAGAAAATTATCCTTTACCGTAATCGTTACCATTTCCATTTCATTTTCATTTACCCTTTCTCATATATATGTTTCATTTTATTCGAAACCATAATCATTTACATTTTGTAAATAATTCACATTTTATCCGGAGCTATACGTAATTCATATCGTCAGTACAACCACAAAGATTAAGTGAACTCCCAATTTAATTCTCCCAACACACTTTTGCGGTGTTATACTATTAACCATCAAGTCTAACATAGCTCGATTGAACTTCTAAAGTCTCCCAAACATAACACTACAACTCCTAGTTTCATAATAATCAACTAGCAGAAAAGAATGACCTAACATCAATTAGCATATCCCCGGAAAAGCCCCCTAGGATAGTTAACTAACTCATCTAGGACTCTAGGACTCTAAGTTTACTTCATATAAGAAGGTTCCTAGGTCCTAAGCCTAAAGAAAAAGAATAAAAATTGAGTTAGAAAAACAACTCAAAAACAGCCTGATTCCGAATCGATTCGCCCAAGGGCCGAATCGATTCACCCTAGGCAGCGAATCGATTCGCCCAAAAGAGAATCGATTCAGCTGACAATACCAACAGTCTGCAGTTGGCCGAATCGACTTGGGCCTAACCCGAATAGATTCGGATTTTGCAGACCTGTAAGCTGGCCCCTTAGCTAATCGATTCGCCCCTGCGAATTTTGCCAAGAATGGGTTACAAGTTATAAACCTTAGTTTTTCCCCAAAACTCAAATCTCTTCCATTTTTACACACATCCAACAACATTAAACTAACCAAATCATCCTACATGATTATTAACTACTAAACCCCACAATTTCATCATCATAAACTAAGATTAGGGTTAAAGCACCATAAATTCCATTTTTGATCCATAAATGTTAATACACAACTATCACACAATTTACTCATCTTAAATCATATATTAGCAAGTAGAAAACTTGCCTTAAGGTTGAAATCTCAGATTTCTTTGTGGTAGGAGCAATCCCAATCTCCAAATCTCTCTCTTCTTTCTCCTCTTTTCTCTTCCTCTCTCTTTCTCTCTTTGTCTCTCTATGTTTAAGACATATAATAGGGAAATTAGGAGATTTAGGAGACCAAAATCGGGACTTAAGTCTAAAGTTCCCAACTTAAATGGTTAATACCACATTAAAATGACTCCGAAATACGCATTTAAGTTAAAACCAGTCAAAAGTGCCCGGAACCTAAAAATACAATATGTCACTTATTTTGACTGTCTCGCACATTTCGGGACTAACTACGCCCTCCAAACTGGCATTCAGAAATTTTATAAATTATTTCAAGTTCCGATTTCATTTAAACCATGATGTCATTTAAAAAACATGACACTATACAACATGCAATATGATGATATTTACTTACACATACAGTAAATATGCCACGATCCAGTAAATATTAACTTTCAACTCATTCAATTAATATTTACTCCAATTCCTAACATTTTATATAATTACTTCATGCGATAAATTAATATAAAGGGAGTCTCGTAAAAGCTAGGGTTGTTACATACTCCCCCCCTTATGAGGGAATTTTTCCCTCAAAATTCGGGCGCACCCTAATCACATAAAAGGTATACTATCCTAAACCATCGTGCTATAACCCTTAAAAAGCCCCTCGTTATTATGGCATCCTAAACGGATTCGGACTAAGGTCGTCACTAACGATCTCAGTTTACATTCTTCGTGCTCTAACATAGCAACAAGCGTTCCCCACGAACTATCAATCCTATCTTCCTATGGTGGAAGACGATACCCACATGACTTGGCGCAAATAGCCTTTCTTCCTCAATCATGTTACATCCCTCCTTGGGGATACCTACACCAACGCTAAATTTCTTAACCCCAACACTGCACAACTACTCTTCGTATAAGCGGAGCCCTTTTTAAAGTATACGGCTCAATAAGCCCAATCATTAAAGAAACGTTCCGGTACCCCTCCCAGTCCAAGGAGCATATTTTCCACTGGTTCCACCCAACGAGTATGCGAATTATTCAACGGGCGACACAAGGCCACTCACGGTGCCATACCCTTGAAAATGATCTGAATTATTGTATGTGAATTCTCCGTCCATACCAGCTACTGATCCCTTCCATCCCTTTATCCCAAGGTGAACGTTCAAGATATGTCCTTCGACATTAGGTTAACTTCCTCTATTCATTCATCCATTTTAGGTTGGTAAAATACACTCCATTTCCATACGGTTCCCATTACTTCCTGGGAACTTTACCCAACCTTTGACACGAATGTTAAATCTCGGTACACCACTATTTTGAGAGGCACTTCATTCGGTTATACCACTCCTCCATAAAGAGCGGGATGTACTCCTCTACATATGGTCCGCCCATAAAGGCCGGAGAAGCAACGATTTGGTCAAACGAACAGTAATTTTCTCAAATGGGATCCTGACCAGTTCGGTGTCGGCAATTCAATGAAGACGTCTATGAATATACCCTTCTTCGTTCCACTACTACTCTCTTAACACGAGTGGGTGAAATGGTTAGTCACAGACATGAATGCTCTTGGTATAAAGTCCCATGCCATCACTAATTTTTCGACGGGTTTTCAACTTGATGCATTTACTACCCCAATCGCATTCCCTTAGCGAAAGGGACTGTCCAATTGATAGTTCTTTATGAACTCCATACACCAACTCTATTCTTCCCACAACAAATTGCAACAACTTTTTGCTCGCAAGAAGGATCAAATTTCCTGCCCAGGAAGTAATGCCTCCATTTCTTTAAGGTGATTACTACCGTAATGAATTCTAAATCAAGCATGGGATAATAATTCCCAGAAAGTTTAAGTTTGTGAGATGCATAAACAATAGGTCTATGCTCCAGTATTATTACTTCCCGTTCCCGACAGAGACTTGTTCGTTAAATCCACCCTCGAGCTTAACAACATGGGCTCAGGAGTGAAAGCTAACTCATCCTTTTAACTCCTCGAAAGTTAAGTTACCAACATAACATTCCATCTAAGAGAGGACTCATCTCCTTTGGCCTAACCTTCCAAACCTCTAGAGAATCCATATTTCTCGCTCCTAGGGACCTAATCCATCTTAGAGTTAACCCACAACCTATTCATGGTCAACTCCCTACAGCCTTCCTATATCAATGTCACATGCCCTAAAGGCCTTACGTCCTAATAATCCTAAGGTTGATATATATCCTATTCGAGTCGTATACGTATTATACTAAGTATATCCCTAGTGCCCAAGACCTTTCTCAACTTCTGACATTCGCTCGGTTTCATGCGTGGGACGTCTTGCCAAAGCAAAATCCAGACAAGGAACCCTCCCGTTACACTACTACCTGGCATTATTGGTCACCAAGATATAACGGTCTAAGACACATGATCGGGATCAGAAAAATTCTAACTCTCAACCCTACTAATAAGATTCTACTTCTATGTCTCACCATTCAAATAATTGTGGATTTCAACTAATCAGACATTTACTTTCTGTAAAGTCTTATAAATATTTATTCCATTATATACACGTGACCTTCTCGTCAAGGAATAACCAGGAGTCTCAATTCGACTTCATATTTCAGTCTCCCTCACATCGATCATCGGAGAGAACTATATTCAGTTCTTTTATCTCGCACTTTAATAGCCCTTAATCACTCAACTACGTGATTCTCAGCTAAATCTTTCAACCCAACTTCTAACAACAAAATCGAATAAAACAAAAGAAAAAAAGAATAGCATCTCTCCACTCCCAACATCGTTAAGTGTTCATGCGCGGAGTGTCTCGTAAAGCGAAATCCAAACAAGGAACCCCTCTGACACATGCCTACTTAACTTGTTGTTCGTGGAGATAAGGCATAACAAACACAACAAAGCGAACAAACAATCAAACACTCAAGCAAGATAACACAACAAGTAATGAAAACCTCCTACTTACCTCAAACCACCCCTAAAAAGTCTCAACCTGTATCCAGGAGAGATATTATTGGACAACTAGTTCCATCCTGAAACTAGAAGTAGGATAGCCTCACAATTTATTCGCTTGCTATCACCCCAATCAAACCAAAATATATTTACTCATATAATACACATCATACAAGTAGCACATAACGCATATAATACTTTGAAAAAATATCATCACTCGCTTTATAACGAGTGAAGGAAAATATAAAACTTCCCTACCACGGAAGTCATATAATTACCCTATTTATAGTAGCGTCGATACTATCTCAAGCTCAATATGCACACCCGAATCTAGAGTAAACACAATACTACTCTATCTTATCATAAGAATTGCACCACCCACTACTAAGGTGGAATTTCCGCCAACACTCTTGTCAATCAGCCTGGGCCAATCCTAATGGTTCTCAAACACCGTATTCGAGTCTTATTCGAACCAATATTACTTCCATCAACGCCCCAACCAAGCACCTTATCCTCGCCCTTGTTCTCCAATCAACATAATCAAAATGCGTGGTTATACATTCCACGTCATAGCCATTGTTCCGCCCCTAACTGCCAAATAATTGCCCACTCAGTCCCTTTTTACTTTCTCAATAAAAGAGAACACGCTACCGGCCTCCCCTTCCTTAGTTCAATGAAACCTCCCCGGGCGGATATCCACCAATGGGGTTTCATGAACACTGTTCCTTCAGAAGTGTTAACGACACTTATTCTGGAGCCTATCATTCCACTGAAGGGCTCTTTCTTCCTTATACCTACCTTATTTTAGTGTACGACCTCCCTAACCGTACAACTCTTTATTCACTATCGGCCTCTGATCGAGCCTCGTGTGAACATTTGAGGATCTATCTTCTCCTCATTCCAGTTCCCAGAGAAACTCGCTGTTGAAAACAATCATCGGGTTTCTCCATGGACAAAACTTCCTGCACCCACAAATGTGGTCACTACGTTCCCACCATTTCAACACTACTCCTACGGGTGAAGGATTCTCCTCCATCCTTTTCATCTGGGAACTTCTATATCCCTCTCTAGGCCAAAGCTCCTGGACCTTATGCATCCACCGAATGGTGCTGCATCTCCTCCCTCTTACTTCAACGTGTGGCTCTTATCATGGGCTCTTCTCAACTTCAATTTAACATCGCTTGGAATACCAAGATTAGTACCACTCTCCACTTCTAGCGGTACTTGGAAAACTATATCTACTGTACATAGTAGTCGCAGTAGAAAGATAAGAAAATGCCACAAAAAGGGAGCAACCTCCAAAGCAGTCCTCATCCGCGACCACAACTTACAGTTCCTAGTAATTCCATCTCGCGACGCCTTCACAACAACCTTCCCTGGTGCCCTTCTTTAATCGACCTACTAACCTCACACGAATGCGCAACAGATTCTATGGGTTCTACCTCATGGCAGGAGAACGAAATCTTACAAGATAAATCAACGATCTTAATCCTAAGGCTCTATGTCAAATCAAAAGCAACGCTGAAAACGTAAAGCGTCCACACAGATTCCTAAGGACTCTAGAACCTAATGCTCTGATACCATCTATGACAACCCACTCACCAAAATATGGGGTGGCCAGCCCGATACTCCAATATAACAAGAATCATGGTTGGAATCATTCTCAGCATCACAACAATATACAAAGTATACAGGATAACCACTCCATATTTCAGAAAAATGGGTTGTCAAAAATTTTGGTTTTAAAAATTAAAGAAAGAATTTAAACAACGCAATTTAAAAAAAAAGTGGAAACCTCGAAGATATAATATTACATACACATCAAATATACAATAAGGGACCGAATATGCTGTCGGTCAACAAACTCTTACGATAATATTAAACATGTTCAGTAAAGTACATAATACATTACATTAGACAATTACAAAAGCTTGGGCCTCACGCCCGAGTAAAATACCCGATCATAACTAGAGTACAAGGATAACGGCATTTATTGCAATAAATCTAGTAATATCCACAAAGCATAACGGCTCCCAAAAGACATCGGAATAGGAAACTCAGATCAGGCGTCCTTGCGGCGGAGCACCTGAGCGGATACAAGATGCATGCACAACAAGAAATACGAACGGGTCAGGGCCCGGTTTTATACGATCACTCGATGAATAAAAAGTATGACAGTTATGAACAGTAAATCATGACTAATAGAGATAAGAATCTACCAACACAATTTAATGCATAAGCTAAGACATTTTAAATAATCATGGATCTAATTTAGTTATGCTGGAAAAAGAATAATTGATATTAATTTAAAAGCCTTCATCACGAACACTAATCCATTTCATAGTTCCCTTCCTTATCAGGAAACATAATCATAATTTTAAGCTCTTTATGGCATTTATTTCAATCAAATGCTATTTATGGCATTCCATTCCTTATCAATAATATCATCATTATCATATGCTCTTTATGGAATTTACCATACATCAAGTCCCACATGATTAAGAATAGTTATATTCATATGCATATAACAATTCTACGACCGCCCCTACGAGTTTCCCCACTGGGCGCGCCCCTGAGTGACTATCATCTTCCTGGGCCAATCAAACAAGACAACATGGGCACCAATAACGCAAGACGTCGGGAAACGACAATATGCCTGCAGGAGAGTCATGACGACACCCATAATCACCTCACTAGCGCAGAAACATACAATAATCGCTCATATGGCTATGACTATATCCACCCTGCATTCATTAGCCAGGGGGCTTCACCTCACACGCGAACTTCCCTTATGATAGCATTTAGAGAGGTGTGTTTAAGTAAATTATCATTTACCATATCCATGATTAAGTAAACTATCATTTACCGTAATCGTTACCATTTCCATTTCATTTTCATTTACCCTTTCTCATATGTATGTTTCATTTTATCCAAAACCATAATCATTTACATTTTGTAAAAATTTCACACTTTATCCGGAGCCATACGTAATTCATATCTTCAGTAAAACCTCAAAGATTAAGTGAACTCCCAATTTAATTCTCTCAACACCCTTTTGCGGTGTTATACTATTAACCATAAAGGCTAACATATCTCGATTGAGCTTCTAAAGTCTCCTAAACATAACACTACAACTCCTAGTTTCATAATAATTAACTAGAAGAAAAGAATGCCCTAACATCAATTGGCATATCCCCAGAAAAGCCCCCACATAACGCATTTCTAATGTAGGGTAGTTAACTAACTCATCTAGGACTCTAAGTTTACTTCATACAAGAAGGTTCCTAGGTCCTAAGCCTAAAGAAAAAGAATAAAAATTGAGTTAGAAAAACAACTCAAAAACAGCCTGATTCCGAATCGATTCGCCCAAGGGCCGAATCGATTCGCCCCAGGAAGCGAATCAATTCACCCAAAAGCGAATCGATTCGGATAACAATACCAACATTCTGCGGTTGGCCGAATTGATTTGTTCCTAACCCAAATCGATTCAGATTTTGAAGACCTGTAAGCTGACCCCTTAGCGAATCGATTCACCCTAGGGCCGAATCGATTCGCCCCTGTGAATATGCCAAGAATGGGTTACGAGTTATAAACCCTCATTTTTCCCCAAAACTCAAATCTCTTCCATTTTTATACACATCCAACAACATTAAACTACCTCAAATCATCCTACAGGATTATTAGCTACTAAAACCCCAATTTCATCATCATAAACTAAGATTAGGGTTAAAACACCAGAAATTTCATTTTTGATCCATAAATGTTAATACACAACTATCACACAATTTACTCATCTTAAATCATATATTAGCAAGTAGAAAACTTGCCTTAAGGTTGAAATCTCAGATTTCTTCGTGGTAGGAGCAATCCCAATCTTCAATCTCCAAATCTCTCTCGTCTTTCTCCTCTTTTCTCTTCCTCTCTCTTTCTCTCTTTGTCTCTTTATGTTTAAGATATATAATAGGGAAATTAGGGGATTCAGAAGACCAAAATTGGGGATTAAGTCTAAAGTTCCCAACTTAAATGGTTAATACCACATTAAAATGACTCCCAAATACGCATTTAAGTTAAAACCAGTCAAAAGTGCCCGGAACCTAAAAATACAATATTGCACTTATTTTGACTGTCTCGCACATTCCGGAACTAACTACGCCTTCCAAACTGGCATCCGAAAATTTTCTAAATTATTTCAAGTTTCGGTTTCATTTAAACCATAATGTCATTTAAAACACATGTAACTATAAAACATGCAATATGATGATATTTACTTACACATATAGTAAATATGCAACGATCCAGTAAATATTAACTTTCAACTCATTTAATTAATATTTACTCCAATTCCCAACATTTTATATAATTACTTCATGCGATAAATTATTATAAAATGAGTCGCGTAAAAGAGAGGGTTGTTACATAAAAATGACATATATACTCAAAATAATAATTTTTTACCCCCTTCTACCATTTGCGTAATGAAAAAAGCGTAATTTTACGTGGAGACAATTTCAGGCTTATTAAGTTGAATTACTTGCTTTATATACCCGCATAATAATTGAAGAAAAATTCTTTTATGACACCCCGCCTAATAAAATACTAGGTGAGGGGTCCTATATCAAATAAAATAGGAATCTCAAATGGTTTGATTCTCAGCATCACTGTCGAAAAACCAAATAATTACTACTAACCTATTAGCCTTGCATCAAATTTTAAACTTTGTAACCTTTTAACCTAAGCGCACAAGTAAAATACATCCATACAAAGATATGAATAACAACTAAAAAGAATAAATAATAACCGATAACTCTTGGTAAAATATTTATTCAACCATATCGAATCAGCGTGCAATAAAGATGCCGCTAATAAAATAAAAAGAAACAGTTGGGAAATATGCCCGAGTATTACAACAGTACCTCCTATCTTTATCACAAAGATGGAAGCATATAAATAATGTACTTCCAACATCCACAACTGTGACAGCAACACCTGACTCGAAAGAATAGTCATTCAGGTGTCCCTGTGTCTGGAAACCTAAAATTATAACAAAGAAGAAGAAAACGAAAAGATAGAAACGGGTTAAAGGTCGAGTTTTAAAAACATTATTTGAAAGTGCTTAACATACATCGATATTTAAAATATTCTATTCTCCATATTTAAACTCATGTGGCACTCAGATGAGATACTCCTCACCTCTCATCTAACAGTGCGCACCTATGGCATGTATTTAAAAAACCCTTGTTACTCTACCCAGCCTAACTAACATCACACCAATCGTTAACATCCAAACTCTATCTCAACTAACCGCATCACCGACGTCATTCGTTTACAAAAACCTAAACTATGACTACACTCTTTTAAGGGAGAATAGAGGCCAGTCCGGGTATCGAATTCAGAAAGACAAGTTGCTAGAATTTAATTGGTTTAATATACCTAAAATGAAAGTGTAAAAGATAATTTCTAACAAAAAGTAAAAGATAACAAAAGGAAAAGATTAAACTAGGAGAGTGTATTTAAACTAGATTAACAAAGAGAATAAAAACTATAAGTTGCGTCGGATATCCCTAACCCCAAGTTAATTAGTATAAAATGGTTACATGGGTCAACGAGTTATTAAGATTGAGTCTTGTTTCAACAGTTAATTAAACCTAGAGTTGTCACACCCCTAACTTTACATAAAAGTCTAATAAGATTTTGGCGTCAACAAATACCCCAAAAATTACGCATGCAAGGTCATAAATACGGGGCATATATGATACACCCCGTTAAATCTTCTAGGCGTAATAACTAGGACAACCCACTCGAAATAAACACGTAAAACTTCATCACCAAAGCACACCAACCCGTCAACGCATAGGTGAGTTCAATCCAACACAACCTAGACTAAATTAGCTAGAAAGCATGGTGAAATATATGTATTTAGGTGAAATAAATAAATAAACCAAGTAAACTAAATTAGAAAGCAAGTACATTAACTACAAAGAAAGAAAATAAGGAAATACAACTTAAATTAATTGGAAGGGGTAATAAATAGTAAGCTTACAACACCCAAATGGGGAACACCCAAAGGGAGGAGAATATGAGCTCTCAAAATCCAAACCCTAACCTAAACTATCTAAAATGAAATATATCCATCAAATAAAACCCTATAATATTCTATTAATGCCCCAAAACAAACCCCCTACAAAACCAAGTCAAAAAACCCAAAATAAGTCATTTTTCGTCCAAATCAAATGGGACCGATCAACTTCATGTTTGGACTGGTCGACCGCATGTTGGAATTTTGCCTTGGGCTGTTGACGACCCATTTTTCTCTCCGATCCAATTTTGACGTGTCGTACGGAAACGATTTTAACTTCCTCATACGGAATCGAAATGATGCATGGTCAGAACAGACGCGAAACTAATTCAATTATCTACATGATTATATTTTGAAACCCTCCAAATTATGCAGTATGAAATTACCAAAATTCCCTTGAAGTAGAAGAAAACATCAAAACCTTTCGACTTCACACTATGCATGCATAATACCTATTAAAGCTCAAATATACCTGATAAAACATATAAACATATAGAACAAAGGTTATTCAATATATGAGCTTAAATATTGGAATTAATGGACATGAGAATGCTATAATGTGCAAGAATATAGGGTACTAAATGAAATATTCACGACTTATCAGTTGTTCTTATTTTGGGTACGAAATATCCTAAGGTGGGGAGAATGTAATACTCATGCCCTAGATTTTATCTCTTTCCTTGTAAACTTGTAATTATGAATGAATAATGAGATTTGATCATCGTTACAGCCTTCGTGCTTGCCGAATCGCGGTTTATGTAACGCAAAGTTTAATTCAAGGAAAACAGAGGTCGTTAGAAGAACGTCAGAATAGGATTCTAACAACTTCAGTTTGCTCAATTCCTCGTGCGCCCTGTAAAATTGTTAAAAGGGAGGGTTCGAACGAAGTAGCAATCTCGTTTAGACGAGACTTAAAAGTTGTTCGAACGATCGGACCTAACTTTGATTATTTTGGAGTCACCCTTATGTGTTGTCACATTTTGAGATCATAGATTGATGACGTTTTGACTTCTGGTGAACCTAGATGATAAAAAACGTGAATAACATGTGTGAGGGGAGTTTTTAATTCATTTGTGTGGGTTTCTTTTGGTTATAAAAGGAGGGAAGGGGTGGGTTTTCTCCCCAACATTTTTTCTTCATCATCATCTCTCTCTCTCTCTCTCTCTCTCTAAGTTCCCAGAACCCATCGTATTCCCTAAGATTTTTCCACCATGGACAGACCTTGCCACTAATTTGAAACACAATTACACACAATTTCCAATCTTTATCTATCATCTTCAAGGTTTTATCAATGGTAAAAATGGGTAGACCAAAATTTGTAGGACGAACTTTGGAGTTATTTTGAAGAAATTTTGGAGTGTTTGGAGCTAGGAACTTCCATCTTCAACCTCTTAGTTGTCTCCTCTTCAAACCATATGGTAGGGTTTTCCTCTTTAATATATTTGAAGGTTTCTAGCTATGAAAAATGTACAGGATTCATGCCAGAGGATATTTAATGACAAAAATGAAGTTATCTTTTATCATATCAAAGTCTTGTAAATTGGATTTTTGAAGAAGACAAACCTAAATGGGTCTTTTATGGATAAAATGGAATTTTACATTGAAATATGGAAAAAAAATGTGAAAAGTATAAACCTATGATTTATATATTGTTTAGTTCGTTTTTGAGGAATTTCTAGGGTTGAAATCCTATTTAACATGTGTAGAATCATATAGTAAGATAACAAATGACATTATAGACATGATAAATTACATTGAAATGGATTTATGAGGAAATGATTAAATGTAGAAAGCATCCCTAAATATGTGTTATAAATATTGTTATAATAAAGAAAAATGATATTTAAAGTCACATGTGAAAATAGGGCAAGTTATGGACATTTGGTTAAAAACGATCTTGAATGATTAAATGTATTTTATGTGGTAAAAAATAAAATGATAAACATGATTTTTGGCATAAAATCATAAAAAAGATGTTTGGAAAGGAAAATGTTAGGTTTTAGTCCCATAATGAATTAAATATATTTGTCACAAAGTTATAATGAAAGAAAGAGTAAAATAATGACTTTGACAAACTTGAGGGTCCTAGTGGTTGGACTCCTCGTTAGAACTTGTCGGTCGATTTTTGGTGAAAACGGATAAAGTAAATAAAATGGCACATAACAAGGTGAAATGGTGATTAGACCGTTGAATGATGAAAACACTGTAATGGCAGAATAATGTGGACATTAGCTTAAATGTTAATGCACATTCATATGGACTCGAATGACACCTGATAATTAAGAAGGACCCGAAGCCCTAGGGTGAAACACTTAAAATCACTGGCTGGAGCATATGGTATCATGGTCAGAGGTATGAAGCCCGTTAAAGTATGCGGTTATTAGAAGATTTCGAGAAAAATAATGAAAAATAGAAATAATAATGGTTGTGCTCGAAAATGCATAAGTAAGACAACCAAATGAAATGAAATAAATGGAGACTAACGATTAAAACTTGGTTAATAGTCTTTAGACTTGATAAATGGTGGTAGGAAACGATTAAGTACGAGTATGAGCTCATCGCTCGGTTGCATTGCATAATAGTTGCATTAATACTCGATAAACTATTAAACGTTTTTGAAATTGATTAAAATACATATTATATGTATAGTGTTTTTGTACAAAATGTATAGAAGAGTATTACCCACCCTGTCGAGTGTTTGCTCACCTTTTTTATGTTAAAAGCCCATATCCACCCCAGGTACTTAGAGTAAGGACGTCGCGAAGGATGCCGGTAAGAACTTAGGGGGTAATCAACGTCGTCAGTGTCTCTCTAATTTTAATGAAATTATGTTTTGGAACATTGGTAAGTTAGGACTTTAAACATTTTATTCAGGCCTTTGTCTATGGTTTGTAATAATACAGAGATGATTATGGTTTATTTCTTAGCTAATTAGTAATGTGGATTAAATCGAATTTTTCATAAATAAATCTTGTAAATTGATCTCATTACTTAAAGTAGCCACCTCTTTTCCAACTTAAAAATGATAAATTAATCTTTAATAAGAGTGAAATTAAAAGGAATTTTCTTAAGTAATAAAATTGGACTTCCCCCCTCCCCCTCTAACTCCTTTACTTGGTGCAAGTTGATCAAATGGATCCAAACTCTGGTCGGGGCATTATAACATTAATAATTGTAACACACGTGGACTTGTTAATAAAATTATTTTTAGCTTATCCGTATCATTAATTTCTAAAGATTATAATAATTTATCAACTTGTTTCCCAAATACTTAATAGGTTCTCGGAATAAAGATCATGTCTTCTAAATACACAATCTAACATTTTTTTAAATATATTTTATACAAAGATTATTTATATATGTATATAGAAAATATATACTTAAAACCACAAACACACACAAGATTAATAGATATTTCAATTTTAAAAAATCAATATTATTTCCGTGTAAAATAAATGGTGTTTTATGTCTATAAGTCCTTTAACTTCATCGAAAAGAATATTTATCATTTTTTATGGCGTGAGGTATCTTGGGATTAATTTGATATGGTCTAGTCTTAGTATCTCAAATATCAATCTTTTCGAATCAACTAGGGACTAAGACATAAAATGTGTTTTGGTCAAATAAATAAAACACAATGTAGCAAACTGGAGGCACATGAGTACATATATACTCTTACCACTGGGGAAAATTTAACGCTTAAAGTTTGTATATCTTTTCATTGTCTTCTCCCACTGAAAATTACGCACAAGACAACTTCAAAGTCAAAAGTTGCACCCTTTCAGACAATTGACAATACATGTCACGTTATGACCATTTTAGACATACCAAGACTCATAATTTGGGGAAGTAATATTAAAATTTTAAATATTTTATTTGTCTTACCATTGGTGAAAAGAACACATCAATTAGAGAATAAAAAGTTATGCCCACAGTCAAAATTACGAAATAACCCTTTTTTACACTCATTTGTTAGATGCACAATTATTGCTATTTTTACCTCGCAACAGACCCCGACCCCGACCCCCACCCCAACCTCATTAAAAACTACAAATAGCTTTCTGCTCCAATTAGAAAAGGGCACCAAAACTTACCAATGATTAGATTTTATAAAATTTCTCTTCCCTTCGGCATTTTCAAGGGGATAATGTCTCAATGTAGACCCTCAAAAGTTTCTTTTAAGATCAAATAGAAATTATAAATTCCTGGAGTAGATACCGATGTCCGGTCACTATTTGAAGTTCCCATGTTCTTAGCTCCCAAGTCAAATCTCCTTCGGACTCAGTGTACACCTACAAAAGAAGTCTAAGACGAAGTTCTTCTTTTCCAATCAGAACAGACGTGACAATTATACTACATTATAATATCTTTCAAAGTATACTTTAAATAAAGACCTTAGTCTTTTTTAAATATATCACCCCAACTCCACTTAGAGACCAAGTATACATTATGTAAAAAGCTCATTCGCTCCATCCACAACACTCCAACAGCTAAGCACATCATTATGCCCATTCTAAAATTATCTAATTAAAATGATAATAAAAAACATATTCTAAATACATAATTTTCACCAAAAAAATATATCTTTCCACAAGGGTGTGTGCATTAAAATATCTCTCACTCTTAGAAGAACCAAAGTTGATAGTCGGGACAGTGTGTACCTTTTCCCAAAAGGGATAAACAAATAACAAAATCGATCCCCACCCAAACTATTTCTTCTCGTAAATAGATATATACATGATTCAAAGTATTTTTACACAACATGACCATATGAAACTCATGAAGAAGTGGAATGCTATGTTGGGAGTTGACTCCGAGTAACATTGAAATTTCATATTATATAGACTTAAGTCTCCATGACCCACAAACTATGCATGCTATGATATCATAATTACATGAGTACTTTGTCCCAACAGTAAGATCCCACTCATGTTGACAAGCCCCAACAATATATTTCGTCAAAATACTCCCCTTAGATAGACATTTATATCACCATATGACTCCTCATATGCATACATGTGGGTCCGTCAGGTATGATTCCCACGCCCCTCAACTAATAAAAAGAACCTTTGTGGACATATTCGAATAAATTAGTCGAATAAATTGGTTGCAACCTAACTAATTAGTGATAAGGTGGGTCCGACCTATTGGGTATCTCATTTCAAATAGTATCACTAATAGGCACCATCTCCTAGGTGGGGCACGTGAATTTCAAAGCCTAAAACATCTGTCCAATTGTGTTCTTGACATATTAATAAGAAGTAACCCCCCTTCAGGGATGTAAGCACCTAACCACGTACATCTTATATTCATTTTTGTCAAAGTTTTGTTGTTTTTTGATCACCCAATAACAAATAGTCAATATTTTTCAAAAATTTAACAATATAAATAATTTAATGACCCACTATTTTTGACAACCCATTTTTTTCATCAGAATTTTAACATTTCAAGTTTAAACTAACTTTTCATGTTATTCAATAGATTCATAAATATAATCCATTAAACTGTAACATTTAATATTTAATAAATTAAATAATAAATATCAAACCATAAATATAATGCACTAAAACAACATTTGTATTTAACATATAAACTGTTAATATTCAACAAATTAAAATAGATTTAAAAAAAACCTAACTAGTATAAGGACACGAGATGATAGGAAAAAATCAAAAAGTGAGCCAAATTCGGGAGGGAATAGGGGAAGGAAGATAAGAGAATCGGACATAAGGGGAGGGAGCCGACCAACGGGCAGGAAAAGAAAGGGAAGGGTGGGAAAAAGAAGTAGGCTAGGTTTTTGTTTTTTTAAAAAATTGAAAAGACGTAAAGTGAGAGTGTTAGTTAAGTGCACATGCCTGTGTGATGTATTAAAATTTTATATAATGTTTTTTGCCACTCAGTTTTCAAATATCTGTATATAAATGCCTTTACATTCTCATTTTATTTTTTTTTACCTTATACGTCGGAAAAAAATTCGAAAACTTAAGCGGTTGTAACAACCCTTGGCTTTGGAGACTAAGAAATTAAATTTTTGGGAAAATAAAATTTAATTAAATTGGAGAATTTTAAAATTTGGGAATTGAAGTCCAAAAATAGAGAACTTTTTAAAGTATTCGGGATGATGATTTTGAGGGTACCATCGATGCCGGAAGGGTCGAGATAGTCAAAATGACTATCGTTGGATTTTATTTCGGCTCCGGAATGTTTTTAAGTCAGTTTGACTCGATGTGGAGTAAACGAGTCATTTAAAGTGTGTATTAACTTTTAAAATTGGGACTTATGTTTTAAATGTTTAAAAGGCTTAGGGGACAAACCTTCTCATTTAGAGAAAGAGAGAAAAATCCCTAGAGAGAGAGAGAAAAGAAGAGAGAAAAGAAGAAGAAGAATGGAAGAGAGAGCGGAAGAATGCTTGGAGATTTCCGGCCCAACCGCAACATCGAGGACGATCCAACCTCTATAAATCTGAGGCAAGTGTTTAATCTTGCTAAATAAGTCATTTGTTTCATTTCATGATTTGTGGGTTTAAGAAATGGATTTTGGGTATAAATATCAAAACCTAGATTTTGGGTTTAATCTTGAAATCAATGTTTAAACATGGGTTTAAGGGGTATAAATTTATGGGATGAAATTACGGGATGTCTTTTGATGATGGAAACATGATTGGGTTACAATTTATACTTAGAAAGTGTTGATTTGGAATTTCTGGAAAATTGGTTTTTTGTAGAAAAATAGCGATTTCGTAGCCTTCTGAACAGGCCAAATCGATTCGGCCTCCTTCCGAATTGATTTGGAATGTTGCAGAGTCCCAGGTATGTGTGACCGAATTGATTCGAACCCAATCCGAATCGATTCGTCCTGAGACAGAAGCCCAGGTCTTTGGACCCGAATCGATTCGCTTCTAAGGCCGAATCGATTCACTGGGCCGAATCGATTCGAAAATAGGGCATTTTGAGAAATTTTCTCTATGGTGATTTCAAACCCTTTTTGGTTGGGTTTATTGATTCGGGGCTTTCTCTTAAGACGTAAGAGATATGTTTTGGAGACATATAAGGGGTTTCTGACATATTATGATTTTGGGGACTTCTTAGAACAACTTGGGAAAAATATATCCATGTATGCATTGGAGTTGTGTATAGAGACTGTGGGGAATTCCCTTTGGGATTGAGAATCCTACTTATAGATCAAATGTAAGTATAGGTGTGGTGGGAGGCTAAGAACTCTTAGAGAGAGTTGCGAGGGTATGTTGTGAAATTTCTGGGCCGACATTTATATCGAATCCTTATAAGGATAGGATATTATTAAGATACAATTTAGGGCCAAATGGAAGAGAGTGGACGCATACCCTTAGTAATGATAAAATTTAAGGAATAAATCGGAGAGGCGTTAGACTAGGGTATTCATAAAAGTAGTTGAACTGTAGCCGAATCGAGAGCGATGGGATCATATTACCAACTAGAGTAGAGTGTGTAAATCTAGTTGGGGTAGATGTTGTTTATCAGTGTGATTTACAACGGGTATTTTCCCTAAGTAATGGGATTAATTGATGAATGTAAGATTGAGCTTGAGGCTTATAGACTATTAGTTATGTGTATACCAGTAGTCGAAATTATTATTAGATTAATCAATGAGCTCTCGGATATGGATGGTATGTGTAGTGATGGTTTCCTACACTAAACTTTGGGTGATAACCCTAATGTTGGATATATATATATATATATATATTCGTATGTTGTTTGGGAGACTATTCATCATAGGAAAAATGGATGAATATGCTTCAAGTGAAGGATTGTATTCACATATCGAGGTAAATTAAATGAGTTTGTGGTGACGATTTGTATATTGAGGATTATGTATACTTATAGCCTAGTTTAGATATCTTATATATAGATATATGGATATGTGAATATATGTGTATATATCTACATAGATATGAATATATGGATATATTTATGTTGTGGATATACATGGTATGAATATCTAAACCGTATATGATGGTTTAAGGTTTGATCATATTATGGGATCATATGGATGTATATATATTGTGCATGTGAATGATATATATACTTATGTGGTTAAGCATACCCCGCTCATGCTATCATTGGTAAGTTTTCGTGCAAAGGGTGAGCATCCTGGCTCAAGGAGCAGGGTGTGGATAGTCCTCAGGTCATAGTCGTCAAGTGTGTTAATATGTGATTTATATTTTCGAGGTGAGGCGTGGTGGGTATGTCTCGTCTCATTGACCAGTTAGGATCTATGGCCGTTTCCCGAGACGTCGTGTGTGTGTGTATGGCTCCGATGTAGGTGATATTGAGACCGACCGGGGTCCCCAGGATGGTATGTGAGTAATTCCCTGGAAGATGATAGCATGATCCAGTTTTATCGGCGATATATATAGCCGGGTATATTATGTGTATTGCCATTGTACATCATATGTGGTATGTACACTTGGCTATGGGAATGGATGATTGTATATATATATATATATAGTTAGAATAAATGCCTATATATATATCCTATAGATAAAAGGATATGGAATCATTGTGGAGTACATCTTGGATGATTATGATGTACTAGATTGATGGGGGTTGATGTATCGCATTTAAGGAATATTTCGGTTACATCATCCCAAGGATATTATTGGAGATTTTAAGTTGTTTTTATATTGTAATCTAAATTTAGTAGTTGTAGTAGTATGATATTGTATGTATGGCATAATGGATCTCTAGGATCGACATTTTCAAGGAGTAGTGTAATGGGGTGGTTCCTTGTTTGGATTTTGCTTTGCGAGACACCCCACGCACGAAACGTAGCGCAATGTTGAGATTGGAGAGAAGTTTTGTCAATAATAATTCGTATGCATGTTATTTAGAAATTAAATCATATGATTAAACCCAAATTTATATGGGTAACGTATTAAGAATTATAATTAATTAAATTATAAACCGGAATCCATTAAGCCTAGTATGGCATACATGTTTGTAAAAATAATTAAGTGTGCTTAGAAAGAGTGGATTCTTGGGTTAAGATAGGAAGGAAAATCTCGTGGGTATAGGTTGGGCCTATGTTAAGTTAGGTTGCCCTTATAATTGGGGTAATTTAACTAAAATCTCAGGACGCGAATAGGTGCGCGCTGTTAGATGAGAGGTGAGTTGGGGTTTCACGAGAGTGCGATTCCACTTTAATTATGAAATAAGTGCACCTATATTTATTATGCACGGTTAACACACTTGCTAAATATTTTTCACAACTCGGGCTCTGACCCGTTTACTTTTCTCTCCTGCTTGTATATATATATATATATTTTACTACAGGTGTCCTACCACATGGATGCCGGATGACCTCATATCCAGAGTCTTGGGATCCGTGATAGATGCGGACTGTTGCGGGACTTAGCTTGTAGTCGCTTCCTACTTCTTTAAAAATCTAGGTTGGATTCATGTTGTACATCGGGTTTATACCTAAGGGATATTTATAGATGTGTATATTTATTTCATTTCAGTTATTGTATTGGCTGTGACCCGACAGCTTATTCGGGTCTACTCCTTTGTGGTATATTCGGTTGTAGTTACTCATTTCTTTTTATTCTAGCATTTTATTTATCTTAGTTCTTGTATGCATTTTTCTTTCCTTTATTAGTAGTTTCATAGAGTTGGTTTGTTGTCTGTTGCATATTTTATTTAATTTTAACATCTCGCTTATATGATATCGGGTAGTTAGTCTATATTATATTTGTATCGACAGTTGGTGTTGAGACTGAGCCATCTGAAACTCCTGATTAAATGTAGTATAGGGCTGACCACCCGTTATTATTTTAAGCGGGGTGTTACAGCGGTGTGCCGATTATAATGAAAATTTATCTTCCTTTAAGAATGTTATATAAATATCGCTTGACAACAACAATACTACCCATATCTCTATAGGTTAGGAATTAAACTAATTAAAATCACAAGTATATTTGACTTTTTCTCTTTTTTCTTCTCCTTTTCGTCTTAAGGAGGAAGGATTTCATCATGCAACCTATTTACGAAAATAAAATTACGTGTAATATATATATATATATATATATATATATATATATATATATATATATATGTGTGTGTGTGTGTGTGTGTGTGTGTGAAGCAAAAAAGTTTATTGAAAAGGGCCTTAAAAATATTCGTGACAAATGTGGAAACTCTCTAGATTCGGAGATTTGAATGGTGCATTTGATTTCGAAAGTCCAAAAATATAGAGATGCTAGTGTAGAGGAAATTAAGAGGGACTTTAACCTTCCAAAAACTCATGCAAATATCTGCAAGGGCAAATGATTTATTTAGTTTGGCCTATATGGTCCAATACATTGCCTCATGTGTGGTTTATATAGGATCCTAGTCCCTTTAGCCACGTTTTTCATCGCTTGTTTTAGTAGAGCCGATTTATAAGTCTTTACTTTTTTTCCTTCTTCGCTGTATTTTTGTTTGTATTCCTTGGTGGTGGGCACACTCATCCACACTTTTTAATTATTTATAAAAATCTCAGCTATTTGGCGAAATTTTATTAAGAAAAAAAGAAAAAGAAAAAGAAGAAAAAAGACTTCGCTTAACACACATCATTTAAGTGAACATGGTTATAACATTTTAGGCCGGATCATTTTAAAAATCCTAACCCAAAATGTTATAATCCAATACACATAAGTGACGTGTGTCCATTGGTATGTTAAGTGGTATGTGTTGGAAAGTCTTTTATATATATAATCATTTGCACAGTTGTGTTTACTAAGCACCAAGTGTCTTTGACACATCATCAATACTACATACATCATTGTGTGTACCTAGTTATTTGCTAATGCCAAGTTGCATAAAAGAATTGCTAAAAGGTTAAGATACAACTACATGTTAAACAAAACAGTATTTACATTCTCAAATTTTAACGAAGATAATATGAATAAGATAATATGACACATCATAAAAAATAATATTATTAATTACACTTAGGCCCCTTAACCTTTAACCCCCAAATACTTTGCCACCTCAACTTTCAATTTTTGCAATTGATCCCCCAAATACTGTTTTTTTTAAAAACCCAAATACATTAGAAAAAATTTACAAAATTTTAGAACATTTGGAAAATACCAATATATATTTAAAAATGCTAAAAAAATACCCCGAAAAATATTTAAAATCTGCAAAATTCTAAAAAAAAGTAATTCAGAGAAAATATTGAAGATAATTACTGAAAAATTTATTTACCACAAATAAAAATTGTTTCCAGCAATAAAAATATCTTATTACTCTCCCGCACCAAATTAATAATTTACATTTGGAATATCATTTTTTTAATAAAAAAATTAAATTCTAATTAGATAAAAGAACAAGACTAGACAAATCGTAAGAAAACCTAACACTATTAAATACCGCATGAAATGAGAGTAAGAATCGAAAAAGGAAATTTGTAAGAATGGTAAGAAACCTAAGACCATTGAAAGATGCAAGCCACTCAAACTCAAGGGAGGGCAGGTAATAAAAGTTCATTCAAGTTCCCACGACAACTGTTTTTGAGAAAAGAAGATGCAAACCAAGACATAGTTAACATGCTTTGTACTCTCAACACGCTAAGTCATGTTACTATTCTGAACCCATCGAGTGTCCCCTCAAAGTTAATCGAAGGCGTTTATGATATCAAAAATTTTGTTGTGAAAAAGACTTACGGTTGGAAGGTTGTGGTATGGATTAAGTTTTCGACTATTCAGGTCCATAATTACTACCAAGGATTGGATGAGGTTTTAGCTCTATTGAATGAAGCGAGCGTAGTTGCGACTGTACCCCCAACGAAATTGTCTATTGAAGCCTTAGAGAAAGTGAGGGTTGAAACGGCCGAGACATGTGCGGTGTGTTTGGAGGAGTTGTTGATTGCATCCGAAACTACTCGCATGCCGTGTTCACATGTTTTCCATCAAGAATGCATCTTTCAATGGCTTCATATGAGTCATTTGTGCCCGTTGTGTCGATTTAAGATTCCTATTAGCCACGTTGAATAATGCTCCCCTTTCATATATTACATTATGAGAATAATCTGAATGGCTAATTAGATTTTATTATGTGGTTGAGGTCATTGCATGCATATCATTGTAAATTTTGATTTTTAGTAATGACAATGTTTTAAACAAGTTTTAAACCGGGCTAAATTACATTATACCTCCCCAAACTACTTTCGTTTCATATCTATCTTTTTGTGTTGCCAAATCCAAATATGCAATGTTTAACAATACGACAAAAGCCGTTTCCGCAACACCTGAAATGTGTCAAATAAAATTATGAATATAAGTTGAGCAATTTTTTTGCGACTATCTTCCTTTTGGTTAAGCGGCATTTTCTCATACTTACTACAAAACGCCTTTAAAAGACCACCAATTTTATCATCATGGCTAACCACGTCATGTTGTTTATGACTAAAGAGTCTTTTCTTGATTCTCCATTGGGTATGTATATCATCAAGTCGCAACCTTTTCACCTTCCTAGCTCTCATCATGTGTGCACAAGGTAATCCCATAGTCTTTGAAAATATACCGGTACATGCACCCAATAATGAATTGGAGGTAGCCAACTCATATTGCTTGAAAAGTTCTGTAAGTTCAAACATTGAAACATTCGTAACAAGATCCTTAAAAAGGGGTGGCAAAATGTGTGTGAAACACGAAGTTTTTCACTAGAAAGTTATGTTTAATTTCCTTGTATTGATTATCAATAATAAGACAAATTTTTTCCTTCACCTCACAAAAATTATCGATCGAGACGTGGAGATATTTCTTGATCACCGCATGTGAACCTTCAACCCTTGAAGTAACCCGATTTTCAAAATATTCATATTTTCGTGTCCATGCATTTACAAATCGTTCTTTGAAAGGAAGTCAAGTACTCCTGATGTAATTTTGGATAAAATCCTTCTCCATATGTTGAACCTCAAAAAGATTCAATCTTCGTTAAATGTTGATTCATTCGGAGATTCTATCAAATTAGTCCAACTCGACAAAAATAATTCCTAATCTTTTTCTTTTTCAAATTTGACCTTGCACTTTGACAGAATATTTTTCTCAATATGCCATAAGCATATAAGATGTTCGGTACTTGGAAAAATAACTTTTATGGCATTCAATAATGCTAGCTCTCTATCTGTTACAATCACCAAAGGATGCCTATCACCACCCAATATATTTTGGAAATTTTTCAATGCCCACTCATAGTTTCCTTATTCCTCTTTTTGAAAGAAGGCAAAAGAAGCAGAAAATGAAGTATTAAAGCTTGAAACTCTAACTATATGAAACAATGGCATCTTATATTTATTTGTCTTATACGTGCAATCCATCGCAAAGACATTGCAGTAACTCATGCTTAATTCAATTTAAGAAGGATGGGAAAAAACAAATGACTCAAATGACCATCTTTATTGCGCTTGATATCAAAAATAAAATCACCTTGAGAAAATTCTTCAAATAATGTTTGGATCATAGTATGGTTTGCTAAAATTTCTTTTGTGATTTACCCTTTGCACTATATACAGTAGTTGCTATTCCTTGAAGCTTTGGATTTTTTTGTCATAGTGAGGCAAGTATTTTTCTTGTTGGTATACCAACCAAGCTCATCTCTTTAATGTGAAACATCTCTTAATTCAAATAGCGACGAAAAGAGGGGTGTCCCGACATATCACTTGATGGTTTATACTTGTGGGATATATTTTTTCATCTCCAATTTCCAATTTCCATCATTTTTTCCCCAAATCCCAAAAGGACAATTTATAAGTCGTGAAGATGTGTCCCTCTTTCACTTATCTACGGGACACGAGTGCCATATTTTCCTCCCCTATCACAACGAATAATAACATAATGATCCACTTTTTACCTTTTAATTGTTGTAGCCTTAAGATATCGCAACATTACGAACACAATAAAGAAGATCATCATGATTAGAAAATATCTTAACTAGCAAATCAAAAAAGCCTCCAACAATTTGATCACATGTGTATAACATCAAAATAAAATTGAACTAACTAATTTTTTCAATGTGTTCTCAAAAAAAAAAAAAATTCCTTCCCACTATGTTCTAATTAATTTTCATATTAATGTGTTGGTATAAAAATAAAAATAAAAATTGTGATTTTTATCAATTTTATATAAAAAAAGACAACTAAAAAAACCTAAACAGCGGTAAAAAAAAGAACCCTAAAAGACAATGTGTTCTCATAATTTTTTTCTTCTAAAAAACCCCTAAGAAGTGGAATCCATATTAAAAAAATCTATTATACTTACATAAATTTATTAAAAAAATGGGAAATAGAAATTTGAAAAAAATATTACCTGAATCAATGGAGCCTTTGGAAGATGGGCCAATTTTAAAAATACCAAAAAAAGTTTCATTTTTTAATTTTTTGTGTGGTGCTTAAACATTTTACGGGACTTGTAAAAAAAATCAACTCAAAATTTAGTTTTTAAGAGCTTAAAAACAACATAATCTCACTATTGTTTTTTAAATAGCAAAAAAATGCGTTTTGAAGTATTTTTTTTACAAGTCTCTACAAATGTTTAAATACCACACACCAAAAATATTTATTTTGGGTATTTTAAAAAATCACCCGTTTGGGTTGACCAATTGGAAATATAAATAGATAGATAGATAGAGAGAGAGAGAGAGGGGGATATATATATATATATATATATATATATAAAGAGAGAGAGAGAGAGAGAGAGAGAGAGAGAGAGAGAGAGAGAGAGAGAGAGAGAGAGAGAGTGGTCCCAGAATGATGTTCATTTTATTGAAATAGTAAAAAAAAAGTATTTTTCTGCTGATTTTTTTTATGATTTTTAAACATTTCATTAATTTGAACTCTCATCCAATAACTTGCAAAACAAATTGATACAGTTCAAAAAATGAGGGATTTACAAAACTTATGGATTGTTGAAGTGTTTCTCTCATTACAATAATCATTACGTTGTCTTTTTTATTTCGTGCTCAAAACTTTTTCCACTATCAATAAAAATTGTGTTACGTGATCATTTTATTATAATAGATTTAATTTCATCTTTTCGTTATGCACTTAATGTTAGAATACTCTATTTCATCTCCTATTTAACTATAATTACTTACTTTCTCTATTACAATTTATTTAAATTATGTTTTACACATGGACGCTCGCGCACGACGCGGGTTACATGCTAGTTATGAGAATAATATTAGATTTTATTTTGTGATTGAAGTCGTTGCGTACATATGATTGTAAATTTTTATATTTAGTAATGACAATGTTTTAAATAAGTTTAAATTGCGGTAAATTACATAATACGTCCCTGAACTACTTTGGGTTTATATCTATCTTTTTGTATAGCCATCTATCAAGACTATTGTCCAAGATTACCCCATTGCCATTATCCAATATATACAGATTTATTTCTTCATCAATATGCAGGCAACCTGTAGAGATATTGTTGTAACCAAATACAATAGGGTAGGTCCAAACTCATTCTTCTTCAACCTACAGATTGTAACTAAATACTTATTATATATAAATGTCTTCACCTCTCCACTATTGCGTGTGAGAGAGTACTGCCAAATCTTTGTGTGGGTGTATATACACCACCAAAATGATGATCTTTGAAAAAAAATCAGAATATGGACGCTAACATATAGGGTATGCAGATAAAGGGTGAGAGACCTTAATGCCGAAAAATATGTCCGAGGATTGGAGCCAAAAATAAATTTGGCTAGGGACTAGATTAGGAAGCTCCCAACATGTAAAAAAACAACGCAATAGAGTGTTGTGTTTCATGAGAGTTTACATATTAATTAGTAATTTAGATTATGGGTTTTACGTATTTAGGATTCCTTAATTTTAGTCATTTTACAAATAGAACAAGCAATAATTTTTACTTACTTTTGGTCCCTAAAAAGTAAAAAATATGGACCATGTTTACAAAACATCATATTGCTTTGGTGAGGGGGTAAGGAATGAATTTATAAAATAAATATTGAATGTCTTTAAAGCGTAATCACTATTATTTTAAATTTGAATTCTACAAAGTCTATTTAAATTAATATAAAGAAATCTAACAGTTTAAAGAGTATTTCGTTTATATCATTCTAAATTAATCAATATCTTTCAATATTATGAATTAAGTAAACTATGTAGAGATTTATTCCCAGTCCTTAACATTTCTTTGAATTTGTAATGGAGAAATTTTTAGTGTTCAATTTCTAATACTAAAATAACATTATATTCATGATTGGTACTATGAGAGGTAGAATGAATGAGTGGGTTATTGCATGCTATTTTGTCTTTTGAATAAAACTAGTGTAAAGCGAAGTAATCAGTATGTGAAGATAGTGTAATACCCCGTATTTTTTGTATTATTTAAATAATTGTTAATTGTGGGAGTAAATTAATAATCTAAAATTAATAATTACTTGAGAAATTGGTAATAAGTTAATACATATTTAGATGATGATTAAATTTGCTTGCTATGTGATTTGTTTGTGCCCCACGTTATATTTAATTAATCGATGCAATTAATTAACTCGACTATATATAGTTACACATAAAATAATTAATTGGATGTTTATTTTATGTTGTGAGGTATTACCGTAAGATATGAGGTATTGTGATTTGGAGCGGAATTTAGGGTGATATGGAAACTCTAATATATGTGAATTGTGTGGGTGGGGGGGGGGGGGGGGGGGGGTAGGTATACCCTTATGCTAAGTTTTGGGCTATTCTGGATAGTATTTTGAGCTCATTTAGGGGCAAAAAAATAAGCCTATTATAGATCCGCACGATTAGTAAGTATTCAAGGGAGTTTAGTCTCATTAATTAATTACTTCACATATAAGAAAAATCCTATCAGCCTTAGACTTGTGGGAGAACCTAAACCTAAGGAGACTTTAGATGGAGGAGGAATTAAGGATCAAACATTTACGTATTCCACTATTCTTCGGTTCACGATTTTTTTTTTGCAATACCACTTTATAATCTGTAACTTGTTTATAATTCACGATTTCCATATATATTATGGGGTTAGAATGCATGTTTAGGATCTGATTCGGTAAATCTTAATCATGTTTCGATTTTGGGCTAATTAGGATTAGTATTAATCAATCCTGCATTGAAGATTACTACATTTGGAAGATAAATCTGAATTGAATGATGTGTGGAGATTGAATCTGTGTTAGAATTCTTGTTTTAGGATCTAATCTCGTTTGTAAGTTAAATCCCCATGCTATTTGAAAGATTGGATCTGAAATTTGAAAGCGATATTAGACCTTTTTCATGTTTATGGCCAACTATGTCTAAATCTGTGGGCTTGAAAATGACATTTTAGATCTTAAATTAATGGTTATAAATTATATAGGAACATATACCCATGTTTAGTTTTGGTTTTGTCATTGTTGGGTTGTTTTTCGGAGCTTTTAAACTCGTTAATGGAGGTTTTAATTTGAAAATACATTTTTGGGAATGAAAGTGGTGACTTGTCCCAATATCATTCGAACGAGATTGTAAATCTTCTTTGAACGAGATGTCTAGGTTCGTTCGAATGAGGGACGGCCTCATTTGAACGAGATCTCCCTTGGTTCGTTCGAATAACTTTTGTGGTAGTGAGTGGTTTGTCTTATCAGTTTGATGGTGGAACTTTTTCTAATTGATTCGAGTGGTTGGATCTTTGTTTTTTTGGAAAGTGATCGGTGTATTGCATTAGTTAGGAGACTAAATTAGGTTAACATTAACTAAGTTTGAATATTACTAAAATTTAATTAGTAGTACAATCTGGCACCTGGGGATTTAGTAAATTGGGTAGACGTGTGAGTGAAATAATATCCCATTAGTATTTACATATATTGTGTGTTGTATATATGTATTCTAAATTGTTTCAACATACTTCTACTTGTGGTGAATCTATTGGTTGGGTTTGATTTTAAGTTTAGAATGGTGTGAAGGTCGTCGTGTTTGATCATTCGTTCAGGATGGTATATAATTGCTTATAATTTAACAATAAGACAATCAATTACAAATAATAAAAACACATCATAATACATTAAATTTATTCATCACCATTTTTTTAAAGTACTTCTCCGTAATTTAATCTTACAAGATCAAATTTAAACTAACATTCAACCCCAAATTTATCAATAACACTCAACCCCAAATTTAATCCTAAAATAAACCTAAATTGAACCCTAAAATTTAAATCAACCAACAATAACACTAAACAAAAAAACGTTAACCATTTAACATTAACTTAACAATAACACTAAGAAACATGTAATACATCCATTTAATTTAACAATTAACTAATAAAAACATAAATGATATAAGTTATCATTTAAAAAATAAATAAAATAGAAAAAAAATATAATATATATATATATGTATATATAAATAGAGAGAGAGAGAGACAGAGTACCACAGTTAGTCAGAGAAGGAGATCAGTGGAGCTGGATGGGATAGCTAGGCCGGAGGGAGGGTTGTTGCTGTGGGAGTGGGAGGGAGGGAGATTGGAAGAAAGATAGGCTTGTTTGTGTGGTAGGAGCGTTTGTGTGTTTGTGTTGTGTAGTTAGTTAGGTAGGTTTAAGTTTGATAAACTTTCTTTTATTTAAAGATATGCCTCGAAGTGTAAATATTTTTTTGTCTCTAAATTTTGTATAAGAAATAAATCATACATATCTATTTTTTTAAAAACATCAGTGGTGTCTACAGCCCCTACTCGGCTTGTTGTAGCTCCTCCCATGCTCATTGTGTATGTTAAGTGGGGTGTGTTGGAAAGTCTCAAATATATATATATATATATATATATATATATATATATATATATATATATATATATATATATAAAGGATCAGGTGCGGACTTACTTATGAGTCCACACCGTTTTTATAAAAATATTTTATTTGGTTGGTTTTTTTGAGGGTATTTTAAATATTTCATGGTACCCATAAAAAATCAACTCAAAATTATTTTTTTTGCTATTTTAAGAATACAGATCAATGTTTGATAATTTTTTAAACAGTTATAAAAATTGTCAAACATTGACCCATTTTTTTAAAATAGCAAAAAAAAAATTGATTTTGAGTTGATTTTTATAGGTACCTTGAAATGTTTATAATACATAGAAAAAAAATCAACCCCAATTTTTTTTAAATATTTTTAAAAATTAAACTCGTACAGTGCAGATTCATGAGTGAGTCCGCACCTGGCCCTCTCTCTCTCTCTCTCTCTATATATATATATATATATATATATATACACACACACACACACATGGCACATTATCAATACTACCTAAATTAGTGTTTCTAGCTAGTTATTTGCTAATGCCAAGTTGCATAAAAGAATTGATAAAAGGTTAAGATATAATAACTACATGTTTCTCAATACAATATTTGCATTCTCAAATTTTATCCAAGATAATATTACACCATAAAAAACTATTCAAATGTTATAGTTGGCATTATTCTTGTTTGGAATATTCTAAGTTATTTCACTATTTTCACACCCAAGTATTACAAAAATGAAATAAGATTGAGATGTGATCATAGTACTTAAAATAAAAGGCATATTCTAAATACGTTATTACGCCCATTATATAATTAAATAATTAAAATGCTAATAAAAGTCATATTCTAAATACATAATTTTCACCAAACAATTATATCTTTCCACAAGGATGTGTGGATTAAAATATATGTCACTCTTAGAAGAACCAAAGGTGAAAGTCGGGATAGTCTTCACCTTTTCCCTAAAGGGACGAACAAACAGAAAAGTCGAGCCTCGCCCAAACTATTTTTTTCTCGGAAATAGCTATATACATGATTTAAAGTAATTTCACATAGCATGATCATATCAAACTCATGCATAAGTGGAATGTTATATATGTTGGGAGTTGACTCCATGTAACATGGAAATTCATATTATATAGACTTAGTTTTTACGACCCACAAACTATGCACGCTATGATATCAAAATTACATGAGTACTTTGTTCCAACACTAAGATCCCACTCATGATGACAAGCCTCCACAATACATTTGATCGAAATATTTCCCCTGAGATACACATATATCTCACCCCATGACTCCCCATATGCATACGTGTGGGTCCATCAGGCGTGATTCCCACACCCATCAACTAATAAAAGAACCTATGTGGATATATTGAAATAAATTAGTTGCAACCTAACTAATTAGTGATAAAGTGGGTCCACCCCAAGGGGGTATCTCATTTCAAATTACATCATTAATAAGGACCATCTCCTAGGTGGGGCATGATGAAAAGAGCTTCCTTAGTGATATCATTGTATAACAAGCCTTTCCAATAAAAAATCCTTCAACCTACAAATACATTATAAATATGTATAGGATAAGTAAGGGTATGAATCCATATTTCATGTGGGGGGGAATAAATGATGAGAAGACAAAAGCATAAAATCATTTTCATGTTATTTTTTTTAGGATCTTTCATGAGATTAACTTATCTAAGTATGTTAATTTTTAAAGTAACTAATAAACAAAATTTATAGAATTATGCATACAAGTAAACTAACTCTACATAATATTTACAATTTTTCCTCTCAAAAAGTAACAATCTCAAAGAGAAAAAAAAATAAAAAAGAGGAAATGAAAAGACTATTTACTATATGAAAAATGGATGATTTCTTAATGTACTCTTAAATAATGAGAGAAATTTGCTAAAAATTACAAACTCTCTAATTATAAATTTGCACCTAAGAACTCTTCCTAAAGAAATAAATTCCACCACATCACTTTATATTTTGATATTTGATAAAAATGCAAATACTCTCTATAGAGGGATGAATAAGAGTTTATCCCATGGAAATAAATTCTACCACACCACTTTATATTGAAATATTTTCTAAAAATGCAAATACTCTCTATAGAGGGATGCAGAAGAATTTATCCCAAATTTAAAACTAAAATGAAGGTCTCTACCGAAACGCCACCAAGTCTTCAATATATAGGTGAAATGAGGCAAGGGATATAATTGTGAGGGCAATGGATAAAATGAATATTTGTATTTAAGTTAAGGGTAAAGTTAGAAATGCACAGATGTACGTATGTTTTGTGATGTAATGAGAGTGAGGGAGTTTGGGAGTATTTGGGGAAAATGGGTAAATGATATTTCAAACACGTGGGTTCTTTATTTTTATTTTTCCTTTTTTATTTATTTATTTGGGATTATATTTGTTGAATCGAATATAGGATGAGGTTTGAAATCAGTTTGGGTTTGGATTAATAGAACCAATTGTTGATGTCTAAAAATGGACTAACTCCAAATTTATAATCATAGATAAAAATAAGACAAGTAACTCAAACCACACACACAAAAGAAAAGACCACAATTTTAGAGTGGTTAAACTCTAAAATAGCCTACGTTCACTAATTTTTTTTTAATTCATTAGGGTTTACAATAGCTCAGTATGGTGTGCATATGAGTGATTCGAGTTGTCTCCTGAGCTAGGGGAGTAGTTTGTATTTATAATGGTTTAAAACCCTAGAGATAGTGTGCCTTTATATTGCCAGGCGTTTACATCTGTGTACAATAAATGAAACTCTTGGAATTCAATGCTGGTTGGCATCCCATATGAATAACTATTAGTATTCCTGTTGGTTATCATTCCATCCGTCCAAGTGTTTCTAAAGCCGATCAAAGTGGCTGGTCGGCCATGTTGGAGGACATGTGTACAGTTATCATTGATCCATGTGGGACTTTAATTTTTACAAACAACAAAAGTCTCCAATGCCCCATGTTTGACGTTTCATTGATAGTATGAAATAGCCTTGGAAGCAACTCAACGTACTGTGTTGAATGTTTTGCCGGTAGCTGAGCTTCCAAACTTGTTAAAATTTTCACGGGAACTGTTTGATGATGGCATTTTTGAAAATAATTCGAACCTTTTTGAACTGCCAAAGGGAACAGTCATCTTTTGATGATTCGGGAAGCGTGCAGCCGGCGGTAGCTATATGGTTTGTTTAGTTAATCATTTAATTCCTAATTATCGAGACCACCTATAAATAGGTACAAAATTTCCATCATTTCTTTTTACTTCAAACCTTCTGAACTTTAGTACTTTCTTTACCTTCAAGATTTTTCATGTGCGATCGTTTGCTGCCATTTTCTCTTTAGTTTTTTGCAACCGTCTTCGATTACCTGTAAGCCTTCTTTTCCCTTCTCTTTATTTTATCATTTTGTTCTCTTTTTCCATCATGGTTCACATCGTAGATGAGAGGTCGTTAGATGAATTTAGAGAGAAAATGAAAATCCCCTCTTAGGTAGACTACTTAGAGATACCCCAGGGTCCCATAGACATTTATTCCCTTCCTAAGGGTCATTGGACCCCCACGTTATTCATCGCTGAGTGTGGCATCACATTTCCACCTAACCCCCTTTTTCTTCAATTTTTCTAGTATTTTGATGTTATTTCTGCTATAAAAGCCCCCAATACCTGGAGGGTTATAAATGTTGTACACAGGTTGAACTAGCTTTATGGAATCCATATTGGGGGTCTTGGAGTTGATATTATATTTCAAATGGGGTATTGTTGGAGAAAATACCTATTACCTAAAGACTAGGCACGCTAATAAGTATTTAGTAGTAAATCTGCCAGATTCTAATAAGGATTATTGGGAATATAGTGTAGTTGTTAAGAACTGGCAACACACTCCTCTCCCTACTAGAGAATCTTACACTGGTCCTAGATATCCTCAATCAGGATGTGATATAGGTTATAACTTTATTGATTATTTTTTCCTCTTTTGTTATACATTTCTGATGTTTGCCAACTATTTTTGTTTTTTTGTTTTTTTATGCAGAGGAAAGTAAGAAGAAGTGACCCAAGTAAGGGGAAATCAATATCAATGATCTTAAGTTCCTATGGGGATTAAACTAGAAGATTGGATAAGAACATCTCAAGGCTGCTTCGTTACTATTGGAATATAAAAATTCCATCACTTCCTTTGTTGCCCGACCTACACTTGTTCTGCCCTAAGTTGTTGTTAACCTTGAGGAGGATCATGTACCAACTTCTTCATACATTGAGCCTATCGAGGCTAAATTCATTCAATGAGGAACTTCTTCTTTATTTGAGTCCCTTGAACTTTTTGAGATTCCCTCTTCTCCCTCCATAGACATGACCAAGGGAAAGATTCCCAACTTATTAGGTGGGCCTTTATTTCCTACCCCCAAAGCTGCTGATGCTGGCAAGAAGAATTCTCAGGCTCATTATAAGAGGCATATTGGTGCGGATGGGAATCAAGCCGAGGATCATCAATTGAAGATATCGAGGAGAGGTTTACCTGATCCTCTCAAATAGGCTCAGAAGCCCTTAGCCGACCAGCAAGAGTTGGCTGTAAAGAAAAAGGTCGACAAACAATAGTTTGTGAAAAAAATCTAAGTTGACCTTGATAATGGGGTAGCCTCTGTTATTGTCAACCCTGGACTTGACAAGGGTTTGCTTAAGACTGGTACACTTCTTGATGATAGAGCAACATTAATCTCCCTGTCCCGGTCCAGGCTGACCGAAAGAGCTTGCCACAACTTGGCATTGGTAATTTTCCTACTTTTTTTCTTTATGATGATGAACTTTTGTTGATATCTAATTTGTTACCCTCCTTGCAGTTCCTGGTTGATTTTAACTAGATGATTGAGAAGGAAGATCAACTGCGTTCTTCTCAAGGAGAATTTGAAAAGGCCCTTAAAGGTTTAAAGCATTCTTTAACAGAGTCCTGACGAGCCTGGGAAGCAAAATAGAAATCTTCAGAAGAAGATATAAACAAGGCCAATAATAGGGATAATACAACTGAGAAAAAGGCTACCAAGGAGAGAGTTGAGGTTGCTGAGAAGAAGCTGAATGAGGCTTAAGATAGGGCCAAGACCGCCGAAGATAAACTTTTAGATGCCACTACTAAGGCACAAGTTGTTGAAGGCAATGTGACTACTTTGAAGTCCAATAGTAAAGCTGCCTTTGATAAAGGATGGTATAAGGCCATTTTTGCTACCTTTGCTCAGATTGAGTAATCTAAGAAATGGTCTTTCAAGGAAGGTTGGACTGAGTCTTTGAAGGTGGTCAGCATAGAAGAAAGTTTTGAACTATTCATAAGGCATAACCATGGTACACCTTCTAACCTAGATGAAAAGTTTAATGAGGAGGATGGGTTAGTAGAATCTTCTGTGTTGCCCCTTGATTCTTCAATAGTTCCCAGTACTAGTGCCGACCTACCAGCTGCTAGCCAAGACCAGGCCATGGACAAGGAGAAAGTCTAACTCCTTTTCAACAAGTTATTTTTTCTTTTTCTTTTATGATGTATTAGTTCTTGTACTTTAACTATTACTCAGTGAAAGAACAACTTTTCTTGTCTCCACTCTATATTCCTTTGAATGATCTTGGTTTCTTGCTAGTTTGTTACTTCTTGTATTTTGCTATTTTTCTAGAGTTTCCACATAAACTCATATATTGGTGACTTTACCATTTGATTCTAGGAAGTGGGCCATAGTTTTTGTTGAATCCAACCTACTCAGGCAGTGTAGAAATATTTTTGAAGCAGGCCATATGCCTTTGTCTGAGGAAGATTTATCAAAGTTGCTCAACCTAGATGTATCTGCTCAAGTAAGAGAGTCTTACATCAACCTCCACTATCTCTTGGATAGGGCAGTGGCAAATAATGTTGGTTATTATGAGATGATTGAGCAACTACAAGGACACCACAAGTTGTCTAAAGCACTACTCCATGCCGATTATGAACCCAAATATAAGGCATTAAGTGAAGGATGCGGTTTTGATAAAAATTAAAGGACATTACTTCTTCTTTAAATAAGAGAGAGCTCTCTTTGAAACAAGATTTAGAGAGTGCTTGAGCAAATGTTACAATGCTGGAGAACGAAAACAACGCCCTGAAGGATGAACCTGACAGCCTAAAGAGATCCACCACTAATGGTCCAAATGGGGGTGTTTTTTTTAGATGACGAGAATTCAAGACTGTTAGAAGAGCTAAAAACATTGCAAAAGAAGAAGGCCAAGTCTGGGAAAGCTTTCAGACAAAGTATAGTTATTCGGCCAACTATTGGGGAAGAGAGGACAAATAAAACCCTTATCGATCAAGCTGCCTAATTGAAATCCAAAGATCTATTCATCATGAAACTTTAGGATCAAGTTGATAGGTTAACCTTCCATTTTCATAAGCAGTTAAGAGAAGTTTGGATGGATGGATATAATGAAGCTTTGATTGACATGGATGACCATCTTGCCCAAAGCATTCGTGAAGGATACAAATGGGGGTGAACTAACTTGTTGATTCTGCTAAAGTATGATCAAAGTAGTGATTTATGGCACTAGAATGACCCTTGTCTTTTGGACTATCATAATCATCCCTTCAAGTTAGACAAGAGTTGGATCCTTCTTAATATAATTTCCTAATGTCTGATAAGTAAATACTTAAGATATTATGGCCTTAATGATGAACATGAAATAGTCATCCACTTTACTTGTTGGATAGGCCGAGCAGCAGCAATAAGCAAATGCTAAGGGATTTCAATATAATCAACTCTGTACTTACCCTTGATGATCCTCCAGTTGGAATGGACAAGGCCCAAGGAAAATAACCAGCAGAATAAATTTATACTTATTGTATTTCTTGTACTTACTTTTGCTCACTTATTGCTATTGTAACACATTTTGATCAATAAAATGAAGTCATTTTTATTTATTCAAGATTACGGTTGTAATTAATCTTTTTGCCAACTAGGTAAACTGTATAAAGATTACTTAATTGGCTTATAGAATAAATAACCTACTCAAATATTTAATATCCGATTCATGTTTGAATCATGTATACCGCCTTAGATTCGACTAATGCACTTATATAAAACTTGAAATAGCTTTGGTGTACTAAGTTATAACATCAGTTATCAGTGTTGACCAAGTGTATTAGGAATGTATAAGTATTTCGGTACTTTAACCTGGTAGGGTAAAAACCTTGATTAAGAAATATTACCGACTTCTTGTTCGTGACTTTTCGAGGAAAAATCATACATGAAGTTTATCCTTTCTGAAGTTGGAAAAGTTTGAACCACGCTATTTGGCAGGGAAATTTTTGAGAACTTTTCTGAAGTTAGAACAGTTTTAAACATGCTATTTGGCGAGGAATTTTTTAAGAACTTTTTTGAAGTTGGAAAAGTTTTAACCTTACTATTTTGCGATGAACTTTTTTAGACACTTTTCAGAAGTTGGAAAAGTTTGAACCATGCACCTTTCAGTGAGGTCCTTTTTTGAAAACTTTTCTGAAGCAAGAAAAGTTGATGAGGTCCTTTCTACAAAACTTTTCTAAAGTTGGAAAAGTTTATAAAAGTTTGAACCATGCATTCAGAAAAGTTTAGAAAAGTTTGAACCATGCACCTTTTAGCGAGGAACTTTTTTGAAAACTTTTCTGAAGTTAGAAAGTTTGAATTAAAATCGCTCAATAATTATGGTTAAGGTGTAGCCATCATACTCCAAAAAACAAAACACAAAAAGGATGCATAATGGAGAAAATATGAAATTTCATTAACTTGAATAAGAAATTATATTAAGGAAAAAAATTTCAAAACTGAATTATTAATAATACTTGCGTAAATGGTCTGCGTTCCAAGGATTCTTGAACTTTTTTCTCTCCATAGTTTCCAAACGATAAGTTCCTGGTAGGATAACCACCGAGCTACGGTATGGACCATTCCAATTAGGCTCCAGGTTATTATTCTTCTGGATTACTTTCTTGAGTACCAAATATCCTTGCTTTAGGTTGGTCGGCTTGAGCCTTCGATTATAGAACCTTGCAATCCTTTATTGATATGCAGTCATCCGAATAACAACATCTTTTCAGACTTCTTCTATCATGTCCAGATGAAGTTGCCTCATGAGGTCACTCTTGGGTGAATCAAAGTTCAGTACCTTATGATTCGGTAGACCTATTTTCACTAGTACTATTGTCTCAGTGCTGAAAGCTATCATATAGGGGGTCTCTCCTGTTGCTATTCTGGGAGTAGTCCTATACGCCCAAAAGACACTATGGAGCTCATTAATCCAGTTGCCTTTAGCTTCATCCCACCTTTTATTCAACCTACCTAGCAAGGCTTTATTGGAGATTTCTATTTGGCCATTGCATTGTGGATGCCCATGAGCTGAATGAAGTTTCTGGATGCCTAGCCAAATACAATACTCTTCAAATTCTTCATTATCAAACTGAGTGCCATGGTCGATGATGAAGGTATGGGGCATGCCATATCTGTAAATGATCTGCTTCCATATGTATTGGAACACTCTCTGATAAATCATATGAAGAAGGGGCTCAGCTTCCACCCATTTAGTTCAATAATCTACAGCTACAACCCGGTATTTAAATCTTACCTTAGTGGTCGGCAGTGATCTGACCAAGTCAATTATCCAAATAGAGAAAGGCCATGTTGAAGCGATGGGTGTTATACTTGTTCTTGGTCTTTTATGGATGGGGGAAAACTTCTCAAATTTATCACATTTCTTATTGAAGGCAACACAGTTTGCTTTCATTGTTGGCCAATAGTAACCTTGCATAGCTATTCATTGTCTCGAAGATCTCCCAGCTTTGTGAGCTCCTCATGAGCCTTCATGCACCTCTTTGATCAAATCATTCACTTTTTTAGATGAACACAACGAAGTAGATAAATAATGTATCCTTTTCTGTACAAGACACCTTTTTTTAACACAAAAATGGTTGCTCTGTACCTCATCTTTCTGGCTTCCTTTTAGTCAGATGGAAATGTTCCTCTTTCAATGCACTCTTCGATCCATAAGGGACCTAACTCCACTGAAATGATGCCAATTTACATCCTATTAATGCTTCTATGAGAAAGAATCTCTATTGGGATTATTTGCCTAAGTTTTGTTAGAGTTGCTAAAGCAAGAGCATCTGCTCGGGTATTTTTAAGTATGGGATTCCTCACTATTTTAACTAAAGTGATCAATGAAAAGACTTCCATTACTTTTTATGATATCTCATTATAGTTTCCCCTTTAATGCCATAAATTTGTTTCATTTAATTAATAATAAGTTGGGAATCAGTATATACCAATACCTGGTCGGCACTAAGTGATGAAGCCAATTCTTGTCCAATGATTAAAGCATCATATGTGGCCTTCTTATTTGAAGCTTTGAATTGGAATCTTAAAGAATATTCCACATCCAAGTTATCCGGAGTGTTGGTGATGAGTCCTACTCCACTTCCAGTAGCACATAAGGATCCATTTATAAACAACTGCGAAATTGGAATGTCACCAGAGAACTCCTCTTCTACTAGTACTTCATGCTTGAACACCTTCTTAATTTGTTGCAATCGTTCTTGAGCAGTCGATAATTCAGGTTGATTGGCCATAATCTCTGTCTGCTTATGAGATAAGCTCTCTTCCATGGAAGTCTGCTCGACAGGCAAGCATGGATTATGTTGCTCCTAGGCATATGTATATTCACCAATAAAGTCTGCCACTGCTTGGCCTTTTATTGCCACTCTGGGTTCATAACTAATTTCATACTCTCCTAATTCGACTACCTAAGACATTATCCTCCCAAAATTTTTTGGTTTGTGTAGTGCTTATCAGAGAGGCAAATTCGTGTAGACAATAATGGTGTGGGCTTGGAAATATGGTCTCATCCTCCTAGAGGCGTCAATAAGAGTTAGGGATAACTTTTCCAAGTTTAGATACTTGATTTATGCTCCGAGTAATGCCTTTCTAGTGTAATACACTGACTTTTAAAATCCACTATATAGTCAGATCAAAGCTTAACTAATACGCGACTCAGAAACAACCAGGTATAATATAGTTTTTCCCGCAAAACTGGTCGGGAAAGGAGTCGGGGAGAGCCCAATTACATGTTCAAGTCTAGAAAGGCCTTATCACATTCTTCATTCCACTCAACGATCTTTCTAAGCATGTTGAAGAATGGAAAACACTTATCAGTTGCTCGGTAGATAAAACGGTTCAATGTAGCTATTCTTCCTGTCAATATTTGAACTTTTTTCTTCTTGGTCAGGGATTGCATTTCAAGAAAGGCTTTAATCTTGTCTGGGTTTTCCTCTTTTCCCCTATGATTAACAATATACCCTAGGATTATTCATTCATGTACCCTGAAGATGCATTTGGTTGGGTTGAGCTTCATCCGGTGCTTTTCCAATTGTTCAAAGATTTGGGCTAAGTCCGTAACATGGTCGGAAGCGTGTTTTCTCTTGGTGATCATGTCATATATGTAGACCTCCATGTTTTTATCGATTTGATCTTCAAAAAACTTGTTCACTAATCTCTATTAGGTAGCTCTAGAATTCTGCAATCCAAAGGGCATGACATTGTAATAGTAAGTTCCTTGGCTGGTAATGAAGGAAGTGTTTTCCTTGTCTTCAGGCTTCATTTTAATATGGTTATAACCAGAATAATCATACATAAAAGTGAGTAACTCATGGTCTGCTGTAGCATCCACCAATTTATCAATCCTTGGTAAAGGGAAGATATCTGTTGGATAAGCCTTATTGAGATCTGTAAAATCTACACACATACACCATTTATTATTTTTCATCTTAACCATCACTATATTAGCCAACCAACTTGGGTACTTAGCATCTTCAGTGAACTGTACTTGCTGCAAAATTTTCCACCTCCTCCTGGATTGTTATATTCTTCTCGGGGATGAAGACTCTTAGCCTTTTCTTGATAGGCTTGGGGCATGGATAAATATTAAGCTCATGGCACTGAAGTTTGGATCAATTCCCATCATATCTTCATGTCTCCAAGGGAAACATTTTTTCTTTCTCTATGGAATGAAATTAATTCATGTTTGAGAGAAGGAGATAACCTGGAACCGATCTGGGTGGTTCTTTTTGGTTTTTCATCGTCCAACACGATAACTTATTTTTCTTCTATAACTTGCCCATTTACCAGTTTTTCTTCTTCCCGAGGATCCAAAGTATCAATGTGAAAGTGGTTGTGTCCTTCATTTACATCTCCTGTTAGTTGGCTGATGTATGATAACATTCCCAGGCTTCTTTCTAATTGCCATTTTCTATGCAAGCTCCATAATTTGTTAGAAATTTCATGCATTGATGCACTGTAGATGGCATAGCCTCTCACTGCTTGATTCCCACTCTTCCCAGGATGATAGTGTAAGCTGACAGGACATTTTTATCTAAGACAAAGAAGAGAATCCTTTCTCTCTTGCTTATTGGTTAGGTGACGACCAAGACTTCCAACTTGATGTTTCCTAATGGGTATACTTTCTCTCCTGTAAATCTATTGAGAGGTCTATGGTATGGTTCTAACTTACTAATCTTCAGTACTAGGCTTTCAAAACAGTTGTGGAACGTTACATCAGTTGAGCTCCTATTATTAACCAAGGCCATGTGACTCTGCAATGATGAACTCTGCATGTGATAAATAATGGATCATCGTGAGGGTAAAGAACCCCACTCAGATCATTTTTAGAGACTCGAATCACTAGCATGTCTTTGTTGACTTTCCTTGCACTACACCAAAAATGGGAATCTGGCATGATTTAAAACTGTGCCAGATAAAATATGGCACGGTTTTGAACTGTACGAGAATCAGATGTTCCAAAATGGCCATTTTTTCTAGCACAATTTAAAAGTGTGCCAGATTTGACCAAAGATTAACACTTCTGGCACACTTTTAAACCGTGCCAGAATTTGATATTTCTGGAATACTTTTGGCACAGTTTTGAACTGTGCCAGATTGAGCACATTTTGATAAACTTTTGGCACAGTTCAAAATCGTGCCAAAATTTGATACACTTTTGGCACAGTTCTGAATTGTGCCAAATTTTTGAATAAAAGAAAAAAAAATTTATTTGAAAACAAGAAAATTAACAAATTGCAAATCTTGTACGTTGTTGATAAACTAATGTACATACAAATTTCAAAATATTACAAGTCTTTAGTAGACCACAGACCAAAAAAAAATGGCAGTGTTTCCTCTATTTTTTAGACATTCTAAAACCTGTTAATATAAAACCTGCGTAATATAAAGCCCGCACGGCCACAAAATATAACAATAAACATACAAAAGCCCGCCCGACCATAAAATTTAACAATAAAACTATAAAAATCCTGCACGACCATAACACAAAAAAATTAAATCATGAATATTAACGACATTAAATAAATAAATCCCTTGTTGTAAACCATTGAGTTCTCGGTGTGTTCCACGTGAATAAATGCTAACGATAAAATGCTATCCTGCAAAAAAAAAAAATAGGATACAAAGAAGAGACGATATTAGTAACCAAGTAATTTATATAAAAAAAACTTACTCAAGCTAAAAAATTACATATAGGAGTTGAAATTATTATTATATTTTAAAATTGAAAATCTTATGCAAGTTATGACTACCTGCTCAGTTCCTACGAGTTACATTGGTCTCGTGTGATGTGTTAGTGCTTCTTACAGGATCGTTTGGGGACTGATTTGGGTTTTCACCCTTCAACAACTTATTTCTAAGCCTAATCCATCTATTATCAAATTATCATCATATTCTCAAACTGAGAGGCCCGTGACTACGCGACCAGTTCCTATGAGTTGCATCGGTCTTGTGCGAGGTGCTCGTGCCTCTTACGGGGCCGTTATGAGGTTGGTTTGGGTTTTCACCCTCAAATGGCTTATTTTTAAGCCTAATCTATATATTTTTAATTATCGTCATATTATCAAACCGGGAGACCCATGACTACATGGTCAGTTCCTACAAGTTACATTGGTCCCGTGCAAGGTGTCCATGCCTCTTACGGGGCCGTTTAGCGACTGGTTTGGGTTTCCACCCTCAAACGGCTTGTTTTTGAGCTTCATCTAGATATTTTCAAATTATCATCATATTCTCAAATTGGGAGACCCGCAAATACGCGATCAGTTCCTGCAAGTTACATTGGTCCCGTGCGAGGTGTTCATGCCTCTTACGGGGATGTTTGGGGGCTGGTTTGGGTTTTCACCCTCAAACGTCTTATTTTTAATCCTAATCTAGATATTTTGAAATTATCATCATATTCTCAAACTGGGAGACACGAGAGTACGCTGTCAGTTCGTACAAGTTACATTGGTTTTAGTGAGAATCCGCTTGATTTGGGTGGTGAGTTAATCATCCATACCTAACAATAGGAATTCAAAATTTATTAAGAGTTTTGTAGAAAATTAATTTTTCATAATCAAAATAGATACAATAATCCTAAACTAAGAGTTTTCAATCAAGGGAGACACGCTCCCGCATCACCCTTGTACCTGTGTTATGCACGCAATCATCAAAATTATCCTTCCCTTCCTCTAAAACAATGCGCGACAAAAGAGGTAAACTCAACCAACCAACAAACACTCTGAGAATAATGTCATCGACTATAAAATGATGCTCCTCAATTAATAATGTCATCGAATTTCGTAAATAAGCAAAGCGCTGACCATTCTCAAGCTTTCTCTGCGAGAATAATGTCATCTATTCTACGAGAATATATAAATGAAATAAGAAGAGAACACAATATTTACTTGAGAAAAACGAAAAACATGTGCCTTTAAATGAGAGAAAACCACAAAGTTAACTTTATTCATCCATTTACAGTAAACTTGGAAAAACGTATTTTATAAGTATCCATGAGCTCAAATCAACCAAATCAGAGAAGGGGATGTTAAGAACCATTCCTGCAATAGAAGGATCCTTAGCTATATACATTAGGCTGACAACAAAAATTTCGTGAGTCAATGCATATTACTGTATGGAACTATACTTGGTAGACATCTAAAGGCTAATGTGGCTGGACTAAATAAAATTACTTATTAAAAGAACTTGTGTGCCAAAATTATCTCATTTCTTCACATCCTTCACTAATTAATTCATATGTATCAGCCTTATCACAGCTAAAACATTTAAACTTCAATCATGATCATCATCGATAATAATTTAGAATTTCAGGTGAATTCCAAGACAATGTGTGTATAAAGGCAGCTTTTTCCACAATTTATTTCAATCATTAGCGGTGCATATATCTTATGGCAACATTAACATAGGCCTAAACCATGTGACACTCAACTGTAAAGCACATGACCATGACCAGGTGATTAACAGAGGCTTGAAGTGACAATATTGAGATGAGATTAAAACTTCATTAAAGAGAAAATGTCTATGATAACACTATATAGAATAAAAAGGCATTGCGCCTAAAACATGACCATGGAAACAAGGCATTTTAAACTCCCTCGCAAGTTCTGGAACCTCAAATCCTCTACTACCCAGTGGACCCAACTTGTGTCTCTGCTAACGAATTACTGAAATTATCAACTCATTCAATACAATCTAATCTTGATACTTTAATGAATTCATTCCATGGGCACTCCACTACCAACATCGTTACATTACATAGGCAACTAACACTCTTGTTTTATTTAAAATCAATACTATTTCAATAAAGATCAAAATAGTTGGAAAATACTCCCACATAAAAAACAGTTGAAATAAACAAAAATCATAATACATGGGCTGCGATGCGTATTAAAGTACTCAAGGACGATTTTGAAAATGTAAGAAACAATTTAACAAACATGTCATTAGCACCTTTTTTTGGGAGAATGGCATGGACAATGATGCCATGGATTGACAAATCTACTAAAAAAAGTAGACCAAGCTTTGAAAATAATAACCAGAATAACAATTTAACTCATAATGTGTTTTATACCTTCATTTCAAAGCTTCAAGCTCGAATACTTATAATCTTCAAAACAATATACATGGATAATGAATCACAAAGTTTCCAAATCTAAAAACTCATTAAACCTTAAGTTCACAATGAATCACGTAACTAAATTTTCGTATTACAATACCCATGAATCAAACCACAACAACATCCCTTTGTAAAACTCCTAAATACAATAACACTCATCAGCATCATCACCTACAACAACTGATTCATGATCCCACCACCATCTCTGAAGCTACATCACCCTCTCACCACCTCCTTCTCTTCAAAAGTACCTCATTGTACCTAATCCCTAAATTTTCAGCTATCCCGGTCTAACTTCTTTGCCAAAACCTTCAGCAAAATCAATTACATCCTTTCAAGACCCAAACCCTAGTCCCCTAACCACCCACAAACATTGCAAGACAGTTAGGAAGAGACTTGGGTCCCAAAAAAATTGGGAAATACATATGAAGAGAGAGAAGTGGTGCCCTACGACAGCGTCTAGTAACGTCCCCACCCCTTATGGCACCGATAATTCGGGATTCCTCTCCAGACCAGAATAAGTTTGCTATTGACATTTGGTTCCCTTAAAGAAACTGAAACCCTAGGGGTCTTCTGTGCTCAACAAGAAAACATTGGGTCAGGGGGCGATGTTTCAAACCGGGAGGCACTTGTCTCTGGTAAAGAAGAGAGATGTCAAGGATGAAGGAAAGAGAGAATCTGGCTTGACAGGGAAAGTGGTCGGGAGAGTGAGTGGGGGAGGAAATAAGATGGCTCCAAATGAAAAGTTAATTGATTTTAATTTTTTGTTTTTTTATTTAATCTTTCCAAATTTGATACGATTTTGGCACGGTTTTAAACCGTGCAAAATTTTGGCGCGGTTTTAAACCGTGCCAGATTAATAATAAATCGTGCCAAATTCTGGCACGGATTTAAACCATGCCAGATTCTGCTTGTCCAATCATGCCAGATTAGCATTTTTGGTGTAATGTTGGTCGACTTTCACTGGATTAAGCCATATCAATCATTCTGACAGTTGGGTAGGGTTTGACTTTAATAAAATAAGCTTTCCTTTCTAATATTTCATCTCCTCCTCCAGCATTACCATCACAATGAAATGGCGCCCAAAGGATATCATCCCGACTTCCACCTCTGACTCATCAGGCTTCTTCGACAATTTTAGATCTTCTTCAAAATAAACATTTCTTGCTCTTTTATAATCATCCCTTGCTCGGGTTGTAGATTTAGACCAATTTCGATGATTTCGGTAGCCATTCGATCAACAAACTTTCTCAACTTTCCCCGTCGAATAAGATTTTCAATCTCATTCATAGAAAAATGCAGATGTTGGTGTTGTTCCCATAATCCCTATGGAAATTACAATACTTGGACTTATCCCTCTTCTTGGGGGTGTCTTCAACTTCCCAGGACAATTCAATTCTCTTTTCCCTTTAATTTCCTCCAGGATATGGTGAACACCCTTGTTAAGCGGGGTATATTCATCGTACTTTTTTATTCGATCCATCTTATTATCTTTTTTTATCCTTTTTGAAAGAATTAGAATTTTTTTTTGATGTTCGCCCTTAGTCTCAGGAGCTTCCTTGGTTGTCCCTTGGCATTTCTTATTTTTCAAACTTTAGCCATTAGTTCTATCATAGTTTTAGGTGGATTCTTCGCTTTGGCAAGCAATCCACTCATAAGTGCTGCAATGGCTATTTTCTCCTCATAGTTCACCAACTCTAGTTTCTTATTATTAAAGCGTGTAATATATTCTCTAGTGATTACTCCCGAATTTTGTTGCATAGTCAAAAGATGAGTGACACTCTTGGTCGACTTAGCCCCGAAATAAAAATTGTCTATGAGTAACGCAGCTAACTCATGAAAACTAAAGATTTTACCTCTTAGGAGATTGTTATAACAAATTTGGGTTGAACTTTAATAGAACTGAAGAAATCTCTACTCCTCATCTCGTTAGGCACTGAGTATATGTCGGCAACAACTTGATATTTCTCTATATGAAGCACTGGATAAGTTTTACCGTCATATTTGGGAGTGACCATTGGAGGCTTGAACTTGGAGGGTGTATAATCGTTTACAATAACAGGAATAAAAGGTGAGCCTTTAATATAACTCCTTTACAGTGGAATCTTTATTTTATCCATTTCACCTAGTCAATCTTCACATCACTGCATGGATCCCTTCCAGGGTTGTTCTTCCTGCTTAGATTTGACTGAGGTAGATTTAACGGATTTTCTATACCTATGTGTTGAACTCTCCACCTGAAAGGTTTTCTCAACACACACAGAGCCTTTAATACTAGCTCTTGATCTCATACGACCTTCTCTGCACTCACAATGATGCTTTTGTTCTTGACAATGACCTCTGGTTACTTTGGGTCCTAGACGATTAAAAGTGAATTCCTTGTTCAACCTCTCCAAGAAACTTGGTCTTTATTTGGAAAAAGATCCACCATCATAGTAATCTGTTGACCGAAATAAGAAAGTTACACTAGGACAGTATGACCTATCATGAGAAGAACGAGAATGATAACTCCTTTTAAGTCTTGCTGGCGGTGGTGGCCTATTTCTTCTAAAATTGGAAAACTTGGCTTGCATAGTGTGGGTCAATTTCTTAACAGACTCTTGCATGGCTTATTTCCCTCTAGGAAGGTCGAAAAGAATTCCTTGTAGGTCTGCTGCACTAGGAGGAGAAGATGGGATGATGGTATGGCCCTCATTTCGAGCGCTATTTTTAGGGTCTTTTATTTCTTTGAAACCAAAGAAAGAAAGAAATGGTAGAGAACGATGACAGACAAACATTCTCAAGGACGACGACAATCTGTTGATGTCTAAAAATGGACTAACTCCAAATTTATAGTCACAGATAAAAATAAGATAAGCAGCTCAAACCACACACACAAAAGACCAGGTTTTTAGAGTGGTTTAGTTGTAAAATAGCGTATGTCCAATGTTGGTTTTTGTATTCAGTAGGGTTTACAATGGCTCAGTATGGTGTGCATATGAATGATTTGAGTTGTCCCCTGAGCTAAGGGAGTATTTTCTATTTATAATGTTTTGAAACCCTAGAGATGGAGCGCCGTTATATTGCCATGCATTTACAGATGTTTACGATAAATGAAACTCTTGGAATTCAGTGTTACTTGGCATCCCATCCTAATAACTATCGGTATTCCTATTGGTCAGCCTTCTGGGGTTGGTCGAAATTCCAGTCGACTAAGTGTCTCTGAAGTCGATTAAGGTGGATAATCGGCCACGTTAGAGGACAGGTGTATTAGGCCATGTGGGATTGTAATTTTTACATACAACATCGGGTTTGGACATAAATAATGGATGTTGGTCATTTGGTGGGTTGGATGGAAATGGGTATGGGTAAAGATTGGGTCATAGGTTGAAAAATTCGAGTTCATGATAACGGGTTTCCCAAGTTAAGAATGCAGTTGATTTCGGGTCTGCAAGGATGGGTATAAGGTCGTGGCTGCCATGGGTCGAAATGGGATCGAGTTGGGAGCAACCCGATTTAGAGGCAACATGCTATGGGTGTAAGGGCCTTAGGTCAGAGCTTGGGTTTGGAGAGAGTGGGTAAGCAATAGAGTTAAAAGGTGAGGGGGTATGGTGGTGAAGTTTTGGGATGGTTAATAGGTTGGTGTTAATGGAAGAAAGAGAGAGGGAATGGCTAGGAGATTGAAGATGAGAGGTGAGAGAGGAGAAAAACTAGTATTTTCATTTGAGTTGGTTGGGTGTTTTGAACATGTGAAGTATGAGAGGTTATTGTGTGTAGAATGTATGGGAAGAGGGTGTGGGAGAGTGTGGTGTTATGGTGTGTATGAGGTATAAGGTATTAACGTGTTTGTGTGTGTAATACTTTATTAAAAATAGAATATATATATATATATAGGAGGTGAGTTCTTGGAATGACACTAATGTCAAAGAAGGTGTGACACCTTGTTAAGATGGTGATCAGGGCTTCAGAACACACATTAAAGATAATAAATACAAGTCCCAAATCGACACATTCACTATATAAAACTCTTGTATTAAATATATTCTCACAACATAAATGCTATAACGAAATAATCAATAAAAGGGAGATCCCAGAGTTGACTTTATTGGAGGGAGTAAGAGCAAAGCACCTTTAGTGAAATAAAGGCAAGGTAGTAACCTCAAAACACAAATGGAGTAAAAAGGGTTGGTAACACAATAAATGTTCTCACGATAAACTCTCTTGTCCAGGAGTGTTTTGGCAGTAGTTCTAGGCTGGAAAAGTGTGATGACTTAATAGTATAACTTTGGAGGTATTTATAGGAGATCAAGATCATTAGAGTGACCTTCCTATAATAAATGCATTTGACCCCTCTTGATATCAATAATATTGTGCATTTAATGTTAAAGATATTGCATTAAATGAGCCAGATATGATATTTTGGCGGGAACACTATTTTGACTCTCAAAGTTGTGGACGCATTAAATAGGGTGTTATGTGAGAGATATAGACCTACCATCCTAGGAATATCTTCACCCGAGTGTTATTTTATCGAGTTCCTGAATGTCAGACATGCTGATGTCAAAGAGTTGGTAAACATTTACCTGTGAAGGACATGCTGTCACATCACTTAAAAAGGTAGTTCATCGAGTTTAAGGTTGCTCAACTAATTACTGTTCGATCTACTTATGGTGTATATAAACGTTAGAGGTTAACCTTTTGGATAACTTTTTAGGACTGTGCCCTCTCAAGTGGGTTCCCAGAGATGGTATCTCAAGGTACTATTGAGCCATGTTATGTATAAACCAAGGTTTTGCCTAAGTACCCTAAAGGGGTTGGTCTCTTCCAACGTTGCCTTGCACAATACTCCAAACCAAATCCCTACGAGATACCCAGAATGAGGTTGTTCAATAGAGCATGTAATCTCTCACATGCCCTGTCATACATGGTCCATTCTCAAACGCATAAAAAAGGGTTTTCCTTCTCAAATGCATAAAAAAAGGTCTTCCATCGCTGAAGGAACTGCCGCTATTGCCGACCAATAGAACTTGGTTGATTTCCCTATTACTATTATTAACTCTCCTGTAGCCATAGATCCAGACAATTAATAAGGTCTGGTACTTTTCCAGATCATAGGGGTGCCGCCTCTGCTATGCCCCATTTGAAAATTTCTGAAAGGGCTGCTCAAAGCCTTACCTTGGTAAGAATTCTTACTTTTTCATACTTGTACTTTTTCACTGATTTCTTGTACTAATTTGGCCTCTCTTTTTTCAGCTCCTGGTTGATTTCAACTAGATGTTGCAGAAGGGCGATGCATTATTGATTCGAGGATTATTATTATTATTATTATTATTAAAACTGGTCACGACCCAATGCCGTGATAATATTTTATGCATAGTAAGTATAGTCACGTCCCGAATTCGTGACAATATTATCTATATAGTAAGCGTAGTCACGACCTAAAGTCGTGACAAGGTTGGATCTCACAAAAAACTGGTCACGACTTTGAACCGTGACCAGATGATTTGTTAATCGCCCGATGGTCACGAGTTTGGGTCGTGACCAGGCTTACAAATAGAGTCAGAGCTATGGGTCGTGACCACATCTGTGACTATGGAAAATCCATGACCAGGCTGTGGGTCAGGGATTTGGGTTGTGACCAACATTGCTAATGCATTTGATGCATGACAATTGTACGGAGATAATCAACCCACATGGACGACTGCAAATCATCTAGCGCACGAAGTGGGATAAGCATACTGTCAGTAATCAGCTGACGCATGCAATGAGGATTTGGACGATTAAAACAAAACATCCAAATCAGTTACTATTTACTTTTTGAATTATTGTAAATTACTGTGTGCTTTTATAGTGCAACTACTGTGCACTTTTTACTATGCACTGTACGACTTTTATTTTTCAGCCGCCCACGTTTTGTTTAGGTTATAATTAAATAACCTTTATGAAGGTTATAAAAGGGGCAATCCTCCTCACTTGTAAATCATCTTCTGAATCTCTCTATTGTAATATTTCTCTTTCTCTTGTAATACTCTCTCCACTATTATAGTAATATCTCGATCATTCCGCACTTGTGTAATTGGTATCAGAGCCTTGTTATTACAGGTTAGTATTCTAATTATGTTTATGATATGAATGTTGTTATAATATGAATGTTAAGATAGAAACCGTTATATTACATCATCGTACTTATGTTTCTGGAGAAAATTTTAGAGTAAAATATAAAATTATAGGAACTAAGTGTCGTAATAATTGTTGTATGAAATATCGTTTATACCTAATTCTATATAAATAACTATGTTATTTGATATTAATGTCTGCTTTATTACTAAAATCAATTTATGCAGTTATAATGTCCATATTATAATTAAGTTATGTCTGTCTTTGTAAAAAAAAAAAGAGTATAATATTTGTAAACATCTGTTTTGTAGTTAAGGTGAATTAAACATAAGCAATAATATTATATTATAGTGAAAATCTTTAAAGTTTTCACAAAAACCCATATACCTATTATTGTTTCAAAGCCCATATTTTCGTTTGCCAAAAAGCTACTGTAGTTAGCAATCGGCGTTAGAAAAATCGGTTTTAGGCACCTGAAACAACATATAATAGGAGGTCTTAGGTACCAATGGAAACTGATCAAGATGAACTAAATAATAATAATATTAATTTATAATGTTTAGCACCATGGTTACAAAAAGATGAGTCTATGTATAATAATAGTTTACATATAGATAAAAAATCTGAAAATGATATTAGTAAAATTAGTACTACTATAAATAGTTTAACTGATATAGTCTTTACTTGGGTATAATGAACTGAAAGACGTCAGGTAATAAACCAAAACTATGTAGAGAAAAAACTAGATAGTATTGATTTCAACTTAAACAAAGTTGATGAAAAAATTAGTCAACTCGAAACAGTTTCAAATCTTTTGAGCCTTTTATGAGTTTGAGGCTCAGACTTTTGAATTTATCCAAAGTTGTTGTTTGTTCAGCAATTTTGTCAGCAAGGATACTCATATTTTTTCTAAAATCTTTTCACCTATCTCGGAGATGAGATTTCCATGCTTCATTTAATGGTGTATACAACTCGCAGGGGATTCCTGGGTTGTGAAAGTCATAAGTTTCAGTATCAAGGAGGCTTTCCTTGGTCTGAAGTTTGGAGAACTGGTAAATCATATTAGGAGGTCCTAACTGTTTCATCCAATTTTCCCATGTTATAATGGCTTCTGGCATAGTATTATATTTTTGGTGACATGCACCAGGGAATTTGTTTACTTGCATAAAACATTGATTCCAGTTGTCATAGAAGCCTGGATTTCTTCCGCTGAATACAACATAAACAGGGTTTTGTTTAGGCTGTGTAGATGATGATGTTTGGGTTATTGCCGTTTTAGCAATAGTTACCCAATCTCCTTTTACTTCTCCTGAGTGCTTATCTCCTATCCTCAAAATAGGAAAATTCCACTTGTTTAGTGGTTTTGATAAAATATATTTCAAAATATTACACTTGGTTAGTGGGGGTTATTTTAAAATATTTAATATTCTCCACTTGTTTAGTGGGTTTCTAAAAACTCTACTTGGTTAGTAGGTTTTTATCATAGTTCCTGCTAAGATAATCTGCAAGAAAATTATTAGTACCATTTAAATGTTCAACTTCAAAAGTATAAACAACAATTTGGTTGAACCATTTAAGTCTTCTTCCTTCTAAAATATTTCTTTTATTTATTAGGAAGTCTTTGACAACTTTATTATCTGTTCTGACAATAAAGTCTTCGGGTGCTTAGAAAATATGGAATTTTTTAATAGCAAGTTTGATTGCTAATAATTCCTTTTCAAAAATAATATAATTCAGTTCATTTGGTTTAAATTTTCCTGAATTATATCCACATATCAATTCATGTTGTAGAATTGATTTTGGTATAATAGTTTTTTTACCACGAATACCAAAAGTATTGGAAGGATTATTTTCATTCCAATATTCTGCAGGAATTGCTTTGAGAACACATCCCCAGCAATTATCTGAAGCATCGGTTTCCAATATTAATTTATCTCCTGTTTTAGAAAAATAAACTTTTGGACAATTATTAATAATTTCTTGTTTAATTATTTTAACAACAAGAGTATCATTAGTACTCCATGTAAAAAATTCATTCTTTTTAAGTTTTTCAAGAAGTGGTAATTCTTTTTGAGATAATCCTTTTATGAAATTTCTTCCATAATTAAGGATTCCTAGGAAACTTTGTAATTGTTTTTTATCCAAAATTTCCTCATTAAAATCTCTTATTTTAGAGATGATATGATCTTGTAATTGTATGCCATCCTGGTTTAGGATTATGCCAAGAAAATTAATTTCTGTTTTTTCAAAATCAATTTTCTTAGGTGATAAAATGATTCCTTTTTTTTGGAATTTTTCACAGATTGTTTTTAGATGATATCTATGTTCTTCTATGGTTTTGGAAAAAACAATGATGTCATCTATATAGACAACACAAATATCTTTAAGGTCTTTAAAGATTTTGTCCATCCATCTTTGATATACCCGAGGAGCTGTGTTTAGTCCAAAAGGTATAACAATCCATTGATAGTGTCCTCTAGGGGTACTAAAGGCTGTCAATGGCTTGGATTCTTCAGTTAGTTTTAACTGCCCAAATCCAGATTTACAATCGAATTTGCTAAATAACTTTTTTCCTTTAGTTTGGTTAATTAATACAACTTTTCTTGGAATAAAATAACCATCAAATTCTATTTATTCATTTATCCTTTTATAATTTATAACCATTCTAGCTTTTCCTCTTATGACTTCACTATATTTTCTCACCATGAAGGCAGGGCTAGAGTGTGGACTTATTGTTTCTTCAATAAGGTTTATATCCAATAATTCTTTGATTTGTTTATCAAATTCATCTATATCATTTCTAGTATAGATCATTGATTTTACTCTCATAATGACATTGGGATCTCTTAGTTTGAGATTACAATATCTTGGACTTTTATTCCATAATTTTAGTGGGTTTTCACTAAAATTATCATTTAATATAGTATAAAGCCAATGAGTTTCTTCAAGGGCTTTGATAAAAGGAGTTATGTCCCCTTTCTTACTAGGGCGAAAATCTCTTTCGCACTTATATTTATGTTGCTGTAGTAAAGGGATTTTTACTATATCTTTGTTGAGGGTTAAATTTATAGTTCCCTCATCAACACATATAGGCAAATATTATGAGATAAAATTGTTGCCTAATATAAAATCTCCATGCATTTCTGGAAAGCATAAGATTTTTGGAATAACGAATTTCTTTTCATTAAACCATATAGCCACTTTTTTGGCCTTTAAATCAATGAAATTTTGTGTCCCATTGATGCCTGTTACAACAATAGGATTTTTCATTTTTATCCATTTTTCAGGAGGTAAAGCATTAGGTCTACAAGAACATATGGTTTCTTCTGTATCAATTAATGTGCAAAGACTATATGGTTTATAGCTTGCAAAATTGAAATAACCTAATACATAAGTATATCGTCTCTTTCCATGGCTTGGTGAGAAGATTATTTCCTCTTTTCCTAATTGGAAATGATAAATTTGACTAGATTTTATATTATCTTCTTTTAGATAATTTGTTCCATGTAATATTGGTACTCGTATATTTTTCATAGCAATAGAAGGTTTACTATTACTATTATTACTACTCTCGCCTTTTAAAAGGTTTTTTCCTTTTAATTTTTCCCAATCATTGTCAGGAAAATTCTTTTGCCAATTTTCTGAATGTTTATTTTTAAAATAAACATTATTACTAGATACCTGTAATTCAACGCTGTTTCGTTGTTTTTCAGGAGGTGGTTCTGTTATTTGGGGTAGTATCCATCCAAATCTCTCCAGTTGATTAATCTGGGCTGTATTGCCGAATCAAATGGTCGAGGTTCAAATATTTCTATAATATTTCTATCCGCATTTTGTGTATTTGTATGTGGTACAGTTGTCAATTCATGGATTGTTTTTCAATGTATTGACATATTTCGAGAGGTATCTTTCATTCCTATTCCTTTGGTTTGGATTTTTATAATGACAGATTCCTCAATATTTGGGTCGTCAATTGATATGAAGAAATTTGGTTTTATGTTAAACCAAAAAACTCTATTTACCAAATTGGATTGGACTCCTCCAATTATGGCATTCATGGGATTACTGAATCTTTTGTCTAAGACCAGTATAGCAACGGGTGTATCCATACCTTGTCTAAACAGGGCAGTAATACATATTTCAATAAACCCGATATGAATATATTTAATATTTGGGTGTTTTTTCTTCCATCTTTTGATCTTTTTTAAATCAAAAAGTTAAATATCTGCTGTTTCATCATCTGTTGAGCCAGCAGTAGTATTACCATTAAATTGTTCAAATATTCTTGTCGAGAATAATTTGAATTTTGATAATTTATTGACATCTTCCTTTTTTATAAGTTGTCTTTGATTATCAATTTCTTGTAACTATTCGTTGGTAAAAGTGATTTCTTCTCCAACTATTTCACGAAGGGCTACTGTTTGTAGCTAATCTTCGCTACTATCTCGTAGTTCTACAGTACTATACATAAATACAAGTTCTTCATCGGATGTTTCCGAATCAGATTCAAGTTCATATAAAATTTCATTAGAATAATTAGAAATATCAAAATCAGATAAATCTTCTCCATAAAATATTTCTAATTCTTGTTCTTCAAGAAATTTTATCATTTTATTTGCACTTTTTCCCTTTTTAGGACAATCCGGTGCATAATGGCCTTCTTCGTTACAAATGTAACAACGACATTTCTTTTTTAGAGGTGGTTTTTAAGAAGGTTTCTTTTTCCTAATATATTTTTTATTCTTTGAAAAAGATGTTTTCTTTTTCCAAGGTTTCCATTTAAATTTTCTCTTCTGAGAATATTTATAATATTTGGAATTTCTAGGAGGCGTATTACATCCTATCTTCCAATTTTCTTTTAAAATCTTATCACAACATTTATAACCAACTTTAGAATTTGTGATTTGATATTTAATTTGTTTCTTGGCTTTTATTTCAATACATTTGTCAGATATTTTTCTTAATACCCAATTAATGCGAAAACCAAGATTATCATCCGTCTCATCCTTCCCGATAGTTTTTAACCAGCCAGGATAAGATTGTAAGGATATTTCATCCCATGGATTTGGGAGTTTGTGAAAGAATTGATCCATCCAGTGTTTGGTTTCTGAATGTTTTAGTTTGAAATAATATTTTTTATATATTTCAACAAATTCTTCAAATTGACAGATGTTACATAGTTCTAGTTTAGATAGTATGTAACACGCATCTTCTTGGAGTCTGGGTTCTCCAGTGTATCCAATCATATTTTTTTTAACTATTTCAACAAATCCTTTTAATATTTCGTCAAAAGATTTGAAGGTTTGTAAAATTGTCACACCCGATTTGGTCACAGATAAATTCGCGACGCACACTGCCTCATCAAGGATAAAGTCCGTGACCATTAACCCAATTTTGGTGTAGTGATATCCACTAATGATTCTGCTTCAACCCATTTTGTGAAATAGTTAACACCTATGACGAAATACTTAAATCTTCCTCGAGTAGTCGGCAATGGACCGACCAAGTCTATTCCCCAAATAGAAAATGGTAATGGAAGTCAAAGCTGCATATGGAGTTTTGCGAATATTAGAGAACCTCTGGCACTTGTCATAATTTTTTGCAAAGGTTGTACAATCTGCCCTCATGGTCGGCTAGTAATACCCTTGAGTATTCATTCACTGTAGTAATGATCTTCCTACTACATGAGCTCCATAAGATCCTTCGTGAACTTCTTTTATTAGTTCTTTAACCTCTGTTGGGTGAACACAGCGCTGCAGAGATGTTATTGGCCCTCTTTTATATAGCACTCCTTTGTCTAACACATATCTTCCTGCTTTGTACTTAAGCTTTTTAACTTCAGTAGAATCTATTGTCAGGATTCCTTCCTCAATATAATCTCTAATGGGACCCATCTTGGTGGGTCCCATGTCTACCGTAATGAAATTAATCATCAAGTCTTCATTAATGCTTCGATTGGCCAAAATTTCAATGGGGATCGTTCTCTTGAGCTCAATTTTGGTTTATGATGCCAACCGAGCAAGTGCATCAGCTCTAGCATTTTCCAATCTTAGAATTTTTCTCATCCGAACAATGGTAATTTTGTTATAACCTACAATGCCTTGGATAAGTATCTTGTCATTAGTTATCCTTTGGCTCCATACAAACTTAAAATTTGATTCACCACCAACTCAGAATCACTGTGTGCCATAACTTGCTCGGCGTTCAATGATTGAGACAAACTTAAGCCCACAATGAGAACTTCATACTCTGCTTCATTATTTGAGGCCTAAAATTGGAATCACAATGCATATTCAATGTCTAACCCGTCAGGGTGTTGAGTATTATACCTACTCCACTTCTTACTGCACGTGAGGATCCATCTACATAGAAGTTCCATATGGGGATGTTATTGTCAAACACTTAGTCTATTAATATCCCATCATGAAATACTTTGCTTCTTGCCTCCTAATATTTTTTGGCCATCTCTTGCATCCTGGTTGACATCTCTGGTAGGTCGGCAGCAAATTCTTCTGAGCTTGTCCCTAATGGGGTTTACATGGGTTATTGGTCGGTGATGACTTTGGTTGGGCTTTCCCATGTTTGGGTCTGCTCTGCCTGAATATTCTGTTTCTCGAGATCCTTTGGATAAGTGAATTTAGCAATGAAGTCTTCCACAGCTTGGCCCTTTAATGAGGATCTTGGCTTATACACAATATCGTACTCCCCCAGTTCTAGTTCCCAATGCATTAACCTCCCAGACTTCTTTGGTTTATGCAAAGCTTGTCGAAGAGGCATATCAGTGTACACCACAATAGTATGTGCTTAGAAATAAGGATTCATTCATTTGGATGCCTCAATCAACGCCAAAGCTAACTTCTCCAAGAGTGTATATCAAATTTATGCTCCTCGAAAGGATTTGTTGGTGTAGTGGGCAGGCTTTTGAACTCCATTATCTTCTCGTATAAAGGAAGAACTTAAAACTGACTCAGAGACGACTAAGTATAAATAAAAAAATTCTCCTAACACTGGTCAAGAAAGAAATAGGGGTGATCCTAAATACTTTTTCAACTTCATAAAATCTTTCTCACATTCATCAGTCCATTCAAAACTCTTCCTCAGCATTTTAAAGAGTGGTAAACACTTGTCTATAGCCCGGGACACAAATTTTTTAAATGCTACTACTCGCCTAGTGAGACAGAATATTCAGGCAGAGCAGACCCAAACATGGGAAAGCCTTGATTTTATTAGGGTTAGCCTCAATTCCCCTCTGATTGACTATGTACCGGAGGAACATACCTTTTTGGACACTGAATATGCACTTTGTTGGATTCAACTTCATCTAGTGCTTATCCAGTTGATCAAAGGTTTAGCTGAGGTCGGTAATATGATCAGATGCTTTTTTTCTCTTCGTCATCACGTCATCTACGTATACTTCCATGTTTTTGTCTATATGTTCCTGAAAGACTTTGTTCAGTAATATCTAGTACGTAGCTCCTGCATTTTCTTAACCAAATGGCATAAAATTATAGCAATACGTTCCTCGGGGTGTAATGAAAGAAGTTCTGTCGCTATCTTCGGGCGTCATCTTAATCTGGTTATAAACATAATTGCATCCATAAAACCCACTAGTTTATGCCCTGATGTAGCATCGATAAGTTGATCAATCATGGGCAAAGGAAAGTGGTCCTTTGGGCAGGCTTTATTCAAATCTGTGAAGTCCACACACATTCTCTATTTTTTTTTCCTTTTTGACCATACCGATGTTGGCTAACCAATCTGGATATTTTACATCTTCAATGAATGAGGCTTTCTGAAGTTTCTCCACCTCCTCCTTGATAGTCTGGTTATTTTTGGGGATAAATACTCTATGCCTTTGATTCACTAGCTTGGAATCCTTATTGATGTTGAGCTCATAACACAGGAAATTAGGATCAATCCCATGCATGTCCTCACGACTCCAAGCAAACACGTGCTTTCTCTATCTCAGGAACGTCACTAGCTCCTGTTTAAGAATATGGTCTAGTGTTGATCCCACCTATGTAATTCGCTCTGGCTTGTAGTCGTCTAAGATGATATTCTTCATTGCTTCTATAATTTGGCCTTTTACCAACTCTATTGCCTCTCTTGGATCTAAAGTTTCCACCTCAGAGTCGCTATTGGGATCAGTAATTCCACTTGGTAAGTGGTGGTTTTCTTCTTTAATTTTTCCGGAGCTTCTTGCTCGGTAGAGGAGTAATAACATTCGCCAGCTACTTTCTGATCAACCTTGACCACACCTACACCAAAGTTGGTCGGGAACTTTAAGTATTGATGGACTGTATATGGCACAACTTCGAATTTCTTCAATCCTACCCTTCCCATGATCATATTATAGTCATAATGAACATTCTTATCCATTACAAAGAAATGTATCTTCTTTGTCTGACTTGCTGGCCAGGTTCCAATCAACATTTCAAGCTTGATTGTGCCTAAGGGAAATACTTTATCACCAGAAAAGCCTATTAGGGGACTGTGGTAAGGTTCTAATTGGCTAAGATTAAAGTCCAGTCTGTCAAAGCATGGATAAAACATAATGTCCATGGAAACATCTATATCTTGCATTCTAACCTTGACTACTAGGGGATCATCATGGGGATAAATTACCCCTAAAAGGTCATTTTTTGGAAAAACCAATCACCAACTTTTATTTGTTAACTTTCCTCGACCTATTTTACTCGTCCAGATTTATCCTTTGGATATAGTAGAAAGCTTGAGCCTCATAGAGGTAATCTTTGCTTTTACCAGTATGATCTCCTCTTGTTGCATCTCCACCTGTAAACATCTGGCAATCAAAAGATCCAAAACTAAGCATGAATACCTGACGTTTCGGTTACCTGGGCCTTTTAGGCAGGTCGGGGTCATCTTCTTGATCGTCTTCATGAGTTTTCTTTTTCTTATACCTAGGCTTGCATGGAGATTTTGACCTTCGTCGAGCTCTACTGTTATCCTGCTAGTCAACAAATTCGTCCAGCTTTCCTTTTCGGATGAGGGTCTCAATCTCATTCTGTAGAGCAATATAGTGACCTATCCCTCTTTCCAGCATATGCTTTCAACTTCTCAGGCCAACGTACCTCTTTGTTATGCTTTATTTCTTTCAAAACATAGTGTATACCCATCGTTAATGGAGTGTAATTGTTGTATATTTTTAGCCTGGCGGTATTCACCTTTTGCTTCGATTCCTTATGCTCCTTGTGCTCTTTCTGCTCATTTCCCTCAGTTTTTCCTTCAAACTTTATACCTGAGTTTTATTTGGATGCCATGTCTTCCTTGGTATTTATTATCTTGGGTGCTTTATCCATCAGTTCTGTCATTTTCTTTGGAGGATCTTTGGCAAGTGTGTACTAATGTTTCTCGAGAAGAAGTACACTCATGAGGGTCGTGATAACTATTTTCTCCTCGTAATCAATAACTTCCAACTTCTCGTTGTTGAAATGAGTATTATAATCTCTATTACTTTCTCCTACCCTTTGCCTTACACTTAGAAGATGAGCTACTCTTTTCATCGGCTTGGATCCAAAGCAGAAGTTACCAATAAATAGCTCGACGAGATGGCTAAAATTAAAAATCTATCCCCGTGGAAGGCTATTGTACCAAATCTAAGAAGGCCCTGTAATTGTACCTGAAAATGCCCTGCATCTCATTTCATCGGGAATAGCATAAATATCCATTATTGCTTGGTACTTCTCTATGTGATGAACATGATCTATTTTCCCATCATACTTGGGAGTAACCACAACATCTTTAAACTTTGAAGGAGTGGGAAAGTCCATGATAGTTTGCACAAAAGGAGATCCTTTCATAAAACTTCATTGAAAAAGGTTTTTTGTCTTCACCATTTCTCCCAACCTATCTTCCAATCGTTGAATAGAGTCATTCCATGCATTATTACCAGCATCATATCTATGTGTTGTAACATAGCTATAACGACTAGTGCTGAACTCTCCTCCTGTAAGGTCTGCTCGGTACGAAAAAATCATCGAGCATCTAATCTGGATTTGGCTGAGCCCTCACGTTGATCAGTTGGTCATTGAGTATTCCTTGACAATTCCCTAGGAACATTTATATTCCCCCTGGGTCCCAAACGATGAAAGGGAGATGTTCGGCTTAACCTTTCTAAAGCACTCAATCTTTTAGGAGTAAAATATTGTTCATTATATGGTTCTGAAGTTATAAGTGAAGAACTTGCTCCTAGACGGTAGGACGTATCTCTAGTAGTCCGGGATTGATTATGCCTACTGTTTCTTGGAGGTAGTGGTGTTAAATTTCCACGAGCGGACAATGTAGGAGATCCAGCCAACAATGTTTGGGTTAACTGCCTAATGGTATCTTGCATAACCTCCTGTCCTCTAGAAAGGCTATCCAGGATTCTAATCAGATCGTTGTTTATTAATGGAGCAGATGGAACAGGAGGAATGCCATCATTCCTGGTGCTTGATTCAGGAATATCTGTCATGTTGGGTAAATGAATGAGTGAAAATGTTTAGAAATATGTTCCCATAGGTGGCGCCAAATTATTGATGTAAAAAACTAGACTATGTCTAATTATTTAGTCATAGATAATATTTCTAAGTAAAAGAAAATGACAAAAAGGTTTTTAAAGAGTTTCATCTTATTGAGAAAAGCCTATGTCCACTGTGCTTATTATTGCCTTGTGTTTGCCTTTCAATCACTTGCCATTGACGGAGGGATTACAACTTATTTGTAGTTCAATAGGGAAACAAATAAATGGAATGTTAAAGGATGGAGTTCTGATTATGATTGAAAGGTGTGTTCGTGTAAGGACACAATCGTTGTTTTCGTTTCACCGCGATAATCCAAAAAACCTAAATTACGACTACACTTGCGATACAAGTATAGCGGTAAGTCGGGTATTAAAAGTTCCACTGAGTCGAGTTACTAGAATTTATAGGATTTAAAAAAGGAAAAGATGCACAAAGGGAAATGATTAATCTAGGCGAGGTAAAATAAAGCTAAATTAAGAAAGAGGGTAAAAACTATAGGTTGCGTCGAATATCCCTCATTTGAGTTAATTAGTATAAAATGGTTACATGGGTCGATGAGTTATTACAAAAGCATCTCGTTTCAACAGTTAATTAAATCAAGGATTGTCACGCCCCTAAATCCGCATAAAAGCCTAATATGATTTTGGCATCAACAAATAGCTCGAAAATTACGCACGAAAGGTCGTAAGCACGGGACATACATGATATGCCCCGTCAAATCCCCTAGGCATAATAACTAGGACAATGCACCCGAAATAGACCCGTAAACACCATCACCAAAGCCAAACAACATGTCAACCCGGAATAAGTTCAATCCGGTACAACCTAGACTAAATTAGCCAAAACGCATGATAAAAACGCGGTAAATAAACACGGTAAATCTACACTAAAAAGAAACTATATCAAAGCATGTAAATCTAATTGAGAAAGCATGTAAATTAAACTACAATAATGGAAATACAACTTAAATTAAATGGAGGGGAAGATGAATAGTCCAAATTACAAACCCAAATGTTGTCACACCAAATGAGGAAGAAAAATGAGCTCTCACCCTCCAAACCCTAACCTAAACTATCTACCTTAGAATAATATCTAACTCTCAAGAAAATGAAACCAAAATTGGTTTATATAGTAAGTTACAAAAGAAATAAAGGAAAAAGAAAAGAAAATAAAATATCTACAAATCGTGGTTGACCGCGGCCAAGGGGCCGGTCGACCGCACCCATGGGCAAAGGAGTACTGTCTTCGATCCCAGGCAAAATATAAACACGCGGTCGACCGGGACTTCATGTAAAAGCCCACTATCTTCGATCCAAGGAAAAACTCAAACCCGTGATCGATCGGGCCTCAAACCGCGGTCGACCGACTCTCTGCTTCAGGTTGCATTTGGTTAATGAAAAGGGGGAAAAGGTAGCAAACGAAAACGGCCATAACTTCACCGTTCGGACTCAGAATTGCGCGTCGTTTATGGCCACGCAAAGATTTTTCAATGAACTACGCATCCATGGAAATTACATGAGCCGAAGATGAAATGTGAATTGACCAAAATTCCCTTGAAGTAGCGTCAAGCAACGAAACTTCTCTGAAATGCAACGGATCCTCACTTTTAGCGTTCCAATACCTACAAAAGAAAAATTAACCCCTATAAAGCATGTATATGTCCAAATCCAAGCTTGTCTGGATAATGAGCATAAATATAGGCATTAAAGACCATAAAAGTGCTAGAATGCAAAAAGATAAGGGGCAGAAATATGCAATATTCGATACGAATCACACCCACTAACTTAAACATTGTTAGTCCCTAGTAATGAAACAAACAAAACCAGTCCACAGAAGGCAGTACAAGAAGTATATATGCATCAAAATATAAATAACACTTTCGTAAGGAGCATGATTGCATTTAGCGTATGCAATAAGCCGTTAAATCCCTTGGTTACCCTAGTGGATGAATGTCATCTCGTGAGGGTTTTCAGAGATGATACCCACAAACATCACATGGTTTCCTCAAAATATGACAAAACCAACATGCGACAAGCCCAACAAGGGCGAACAAGATATCATATGCATTATTAGCACATTGGACGAATTCAAACAAAAGTCCAAAATCATTAACATTATAGAATGCACCTCATAGAATTGAAACCTTAAAATGTGGGAGGGAAGTGAGCACACGCAAAGTTTGATTTGGGAAAAACTTATATAAACCGGATAAATGTTAAAGCAAGCATATATTCAATCCTCACGGTTATTACACTCATAAAGTGAATTCACTCGAAACAAGGAGCTAACACATGGAACATGCAGGCATAAAGAGTAAATGTAAATGAAAACTAGGCCGCACACATGTCACAAATGAAGAAAGCTATATATAAAATGAAAAACTGTAATCTCAAAGAAAGGATATCGCACATTAAAGAGGCAAAAGGTATTTTCACAAATTATCAAAACTATTTAAACTTTTGAATTACATTTACTAAAGATCACATAGGACTTACATATGGTTATATTGTAGTTTAGGCTAGGGTAAGAAATGAAGGATATGTATATACGGATTCAAAGTATTCGGAATGAAAACTAGGGATAATGAGAAGAATGCGGGCAATAAGCATTAAATATAACAACGGAGAGAGTAATCAAAGCTTATTGAACTATATACACAACATTTACAACTTTCTCTTTCTTTTCTTTAATTCTTTTTCTTTTGTTTTCTTTTGCTTTTTTCTTTCTCTTTTTCATCACTTTTTCACTTCCTTCTTTTCTTTACTTTTCTCACTCTCGTATGCCTAAATTGCAACCGCAACACAACCACATCATTCAATAGCAAGAAACATTCCAAACAAAGGTACAGAAGGTGTATGTATGGTTTAAAACTCCAATTCGGAGTTGGTTATGGGAATTGGGTTATGAAATGAAAGGTTACATTAAGGTTCAAATGGGTTAACGAGGGCAAACATATAAGGGGAGGTCAGGGCTAATATGGGTGATATAACAAGGATGGCCTATGATAATTTCAAAAAGTTTACACAATTCTCGAGTTAAAAAAATATACGAAAATCATGATCAAGTAACACATTTCAAATATGAACTCAATTAATGAACAATCAAATGAAAGAATAGAGAGATTACCGACCAATTCAACGTTTTCAAAGAGGAAAGAATAGTGTATACACTCTCAAATACAAAGCTTACTCGATGTAAGTATATACAATGCAACAAAAGATTACCGAGTTATAAAAATCTTAAACCAAAACACTTCCCTGGGAAGTTCCCTCCTCTCTGCCCCTGCTGTCCCCGGCCCTGGTGGCCGTTACCGTTCCTCCCTTGGCCCTGCTGGCCCTGGTGAAACTGCTGCCCATTCTGCCCCTGTTGGCCCTGATGGCCGTTTGGACCCTGATGGCCCTGACGGAAACCTCCCTGTCCCTGCCTGTAGTTCCCTGATCGGAACCTCTTCTGATCCCCCTGCTGGGTACCCTGCTCACCCTGTCTCTGCCCCTGAACAGATTGTGCCCCACCGGCACCATGTCCTCCAGTCCTGCCCCGATGGCTATACTCTCCCGACCTCTTGCCCTCAGCCATATGAAAGCGGCGGTCCTGGAAGTGTAACAAAGCAGCGTTAACCACATCAGAATACGTGGCCAACGAAAGGTTCCCTAACAGATGCTGACGGATCCTCCAAGTCAACCCGTCGGTGAACTTCTCAATCTTCTTCTTCTCTGTTGGTATCTCATCTGGAACGATATTCAACAGATTCGTGAACTCGGCCTCATACTCGGCCACAGTCTTACCCTCCTGCTTCAGACTCATCAATTTCCTCCTCATTTCCGTGTGAACAGCCGACGGAAAGTACTTGCTGTCAAACCGCACCCAGAAGTCCTGAATAGTGAGAGTATCCCTCTCCTCCATGGTGGTAATAGACTCCCACCACTGTAGCGCAGATCCAACTATCTTGAAAGTAGCTAGCACCTGCTTCTGAACATCCGTGCACTCATACATCCTCAAGTGCCTCTGCATATCCTTCCTTCACTGGCTCGAGACTACCACATCTGAGCTACCTGCAAACTCTGGCGGATGCGCTTTCTGAAAAGCGTCACGTACACGCTCCCAAGCAGATGGGAATGTATTTGCCTGTACTGGCGCGACAACCGGCGCCTGAGGTGGTGCCTGCTGAACAACGGCAATGGCGGCATTTACCGCTTGGGCTACTATAGTTGCAACCTCAGCGGCGTTCATCATGCCCTGAACTGGAGCGGGCTGGGGTTCGGGCGTTGCATCCCTGGGAACTCGTCGTGCACGTCGTGGAGGCATCTGAAATAAGAACAAAGTTTATAAGTTCGCTGTTTATAAACTTAAGATAGCTGAAGAACGAAGCATACACAAAAAGAGTACAACAGTCCTATAATATAGGGCTCTATATCAAAGAAACTTAGCAGAAACATAATAAGCCGTCAGATCCTAAAGGACACTAGAACCTGATGCTCTGATACCACCTGTGACACCCCGACTAATTAAATACCGGGTAGCAACTCCTTTATTAAATTAATTCAAAATGCCAAGTTGGCTCAGTTAATAGCATCACTGTCGAAAACATTTTTATTATTACTAACCACCTAGTATTTAAAAAGTAAGTGCCAAATTTTATTTAAAGTCTGATTAACATGCAATAAGTGTAATGAAGAATAATAACACCATTCACCATAATGAAGTAAAAAGAATAACCATCACATAATGTAAATAAAGTCTGGAGGAAAACTCCTCACTAGAAATCCCACAACTGAAATAAATAAACCGAATACTAAAACAATACATGCCAAAGTCTGAAAACTGTAATGGAAAGAAGTCTCTAATAGAAATGGGCAACATGCCCTACAACTGATAGATAAAGAATCTGGAATCCAAGTGATAGAAGCGTCTACAAGAAAATCCCTGTAGCTTCCACAAACAGCTACAGCTCGTCACCAGAATGAGTATCCTATGCATGGTGTCCTTGTGGCTGGGCACCTAAAATGGTTTTACAAGAAAAATAGATTTGAAAGCAAACGGGTCAGAGCCCGAATATGGAGTTATATTTTAAAAACCTGCAAGTGCTTTAAAAACATTTAAAACATTAAATGCAAAGTACATGTTAGGACGTGCACTCACATGATATTCTCACCTCTCGTCTAACTGTGCACTCCTAACGTAAGTACCCATCTACAACGACACAAACCACTAGCTAAGTGACATCATATCTAGCTAGACTGTCATAGGTCCTACCCTTATTACTCGGTTCTATTAACATTATAACGCTCGTAATTAAATATGGATTTAACGTAAACTCAGATGCTCAATATGCAATATATTTCACTATCAGCTAACCCGTTATGTTTCTCGAAACAATACCGTAATTATATTCACAACATTAACATGAAGATTCCCATTAGTTAAGTGTATATTAATCACAACATAAATATACAATACAAGCACCCCGAGAACTAAGTTGTGGTGCACACATACTCTGATATCCATCCCGGTACATCACGTACATAAGGATTACATATTTCGAATCTCTCAGGAATAGTTCACAGATAACAACATCACAAATAATGGAGGCGAACACAGTCACATCACATGGATCACGCACATACCTACGCTCCCACGATCAGCGGACTTATTAATATCCCAATAAGTCTTTCTATGACCTATGTTCATCAAGGTAACCAGTCTAAATCCGGGCAACACAAGGATTAGAGGGCCCTAAGCGAACGCAAACCTCCCGTGATAGCAAGTATGGTAGGTATGTCATACACACAATTCATATACGAATACTAAGTAAACACACGTCTTAGTAATCCCGTAGTTTAATTGTAGCACTATTCTCGTTCTAGTACCAATATATACTTTATACACTTTATACGATTTCGGTTAATAATCATACGCGCCATAATCTATTCTCACGTCGTAGTAGACCCTCATGTCTCAACCCAAACGGTTCATTGATTTAAATCACTCGTATATAATTTACTACTCATAATAACCCAAAAGTCCCAAATCCATCAATACATCATCAAAGGAATGTTAACTCTACCGTCGAACAAGTTTACGGGACTCCAAAAATCAAAACAGTCCAAAAAGGCCCAGACTGCCAGCTCGTTAGAAGTCTCGTTCGAACGAGACTGTTCGAACGAGATTACACTGTCAGCTCGTTAGAAGTCTCGTTCGAACGAGACTGTTCGAACGAGATCCAGTTCGTTCGAACGAACTGTACCTTCTAACGAGATCTCATTCGAACGAAGTTCCCTTTCGTTAGAAGCGACTGGTCAACTCGTTAGAAGCTCGTTCGAACAAGTTCGTTCGAACGACCTGGGGAGGGGCTTCTAACGACCTACCAGTTTTGTCCCAGATTTCTCTAAATTTCGTTTTTCACCATTCTTACTCCTCAAATCTTCTCCAAAGTTTGTTCCAACAATGTTTTAAGTTCTCTAATCATCCTAAAACATGCTAAGGTCATATACTAACATCTTTTAAGGCATTAATGCATCCCAAACATCATTAAATCACAAGATTCTATACTTTTCCCCAATTTTTCAAGAACATGAACCCTAGATTTTTATCATCATCAAATCCCAGAATTTAATCCGTTTTTACACTACATAAAAAAATGAAATCTCTGAATTCAATCTTCAAGCAATGTTTCTACATGCAAACCTATACCCAAAATTAAGCTAATAACTTCCAATTTCATGGGTTTTCCTTTAACTCTTAATTAAGATAGATTATCAAGATTTCTAACCTGGAAGAAGCATTCACTGCATAAAGAATGTAATTTAAATCACTTGCCTTGATTCGATTTCTAATTTTGGTGTTGGTTTGGTGAAGATTTCTGCAGAATTCCCTCTCTCTCTCTTTCTCCAAGTTTCTTCTCCAAAGGTGGCTATGGTGGCTAGGGTTTTCTTTGGGAAAGTTGGAAACCTAAATGATAACCTCCGTAGCTTAATGGGTTAATATGGGTTGGTTAGTGGGTTTAGTGGGTTAAATCCACATCAGATTAAGACTCCTAATTTTCGTCATTATTAATTCCTCAAAATACAAAATTACCAAAATACCCTTTAAGTTGCCGGTATGGCCTAAAAAGACCCCGGAATCCAACCTACACCCCCGGCTAGTGTTTTCTGACTATCTCGACCCTTCCGGACGCGTTGGCGCACTCAAAACGACCAAACAGTTTATAGAATTTAAATTCACTTTTATAATCAAAATATTACACCGTGACGCGGCGGTCACACGCGTCTCAACAAAATTTCTAAAATGCCGTATATAAATCTCACGACAAATTTTTCATAATTCAATATTCATATAAAACATGTATGCACATAATCAAATACCAACTCGCATCTCGTTAGTATTTTAACCCGGATTAATTTCCAATTAATACGCATATAATTAATTAATCCCAAAAATAAATATAGCCAAAAGTACGGGGTATTACATACTTCCCCCCTAATAACTGAATTTCGTCCCGGAATTCGAAACTAGAAAGTACCTGCTAAAAACAACTCTGGATAACGTTCGCGCATCTCATCCTCACGCTCCCATGTGGACTCCTCGACATTGTGATGTCGCCACTGAACACGCACTAACGGAACTATCTTTGACCGCAGTTTCCTCTCGCTTCGGTCCAAAATAGCAATCGGCCCCTCCTCGTAGGAGCTATCCGGCTGGAGATCGATGTCCTCCACAGCAATGTGAGAATGAGCCAAATTATCTCTAAGGTATTTCCTCAGCGAGGAAATATGGAACACATCGTGAATCCGATGCAAATGCTCCGGTAACCCAAGTCTATACGCAACTGGTCCGATCCGCTCAATAATAGGAAATGGCCCTACATACCTTGGTGCCAACTTCCCTTTCTTCCCGAATCGCATAATCCCCTTTATAGGAGATACCCTGAGCAAAACTTGGTCCCCTACTTGGAACTCCCTGAAAAGTCTCTTCGCATCAGCATAACTCTTCTGCCTGTCTTGAGCTACCCGAATGCGACTCCGAATCAACTCAATCCTTGCCGAAGTATCCTGAATCACTTCCGGCCCAAGTAGTTTGTTGTCCCCCACCTCTAACCAACATGCTGGGGAACGACAAGGCCTACCGTACAATGCCTCAAACGGAGTCATGCCAATAGTGAACTGATAGGAGTTGTTATAAGCAAACTCCACCAGTGGTAGGTACTGCTGCATCCACCCCCGAAGTCAATAATACACATGCGTAGCATGTCTTCCAACATCTGATTTGTGCGCTCTGTCTGCCCATCGGTCTGCGGATGATAAGCCGTACTCAACCGCAATTCCGTGCCCATGGCATCCTGGAAACTCTCCCAAAACCTCGAAACAAATATCTTGTCTCTGTCAGACACGATATTTAGGGGCACACCGTGAAGTCTCACAACCTCTGAAATGAAGAGCTGGGCATACTGTCCCGTAGTGTAGTCAGTCCTTACGGGTAAAAAGTGAGCGACCTTGGACAACCTGTCCACAATTACCCAAACGGAGTCGTGACCCCTCTGCGACGTAGGCAACCCCGTGATAAAGTCCATGGATATGCTCTCCCACATCCACACCTGGACCTCCAACGGCTGTAGCAATCCTGCCGGTCTCTGATGATCCACTTTTACAAGCTGACAAGTGGCGCATTTCGAAACAAACTCAGCGATATCTCTCTTCATACCGCTCCACCAATACTGGCGTCTCATGTCTTGGTATATTTTGTCCCCTCCGGGATGTACCGCGAACCGTGAGCCGTGCGACTCTGCCATCACATTGTGTCGCAACTCCTTCCCTTTCGGAACTACTAATCTCCCATTGAAGCGTAATCCCCCGTCTGAGCTGACGGTATAGGACTCGGCTCCCTCTCCTAGTAATCGAACTATCTGTTCCTGACAGAACGAGTCATTAGCCTGTGCCCGTACTACCTTCGTGACAATCTGCGGTGTAATGGTCATCACAAACATGAAAGATCGGGCCACTGCATCCTGGTGTCCCAATTCCTTCCACTTAGCCTTCCACACCTCTGCCACCTCATCTGCTGGCCTACGACTCAACGCGCCTGCTACCACGTTAGCCTTTCCTGGGTGATACTGGATGTCGAACTGGTAGTCCTTCACAAACTCAAGCCACCTACGCTGCCGCATATTCAACTCCTTTTGCGTGAACAGGAACTGTAGGGACTTGTGGTCCGTGAACAGTTGGAACTTCTCCCCCAAAAGATAGTGCCTCCAAATCCGTAGAGCAAATACCACAACTGCCAACTCCAAATCATGCGTGGGGTAATTCTTCTCATGAGTCTTAAGCTTACGGGAAGCATAAGCTATGGCCTGTCTCTCCTGCTGCAATACACCTCCAAGCCCTTACAAAGACGCATCGGTGTAAATCAAATACTCAACTCTCGGTCTCGGCAATGCTAACACAGGTGCTGAGGTCAATTTGTCCTTCAATTCATCGAATGCCAACTGACAGGCGTCACTCCAGATGTATGGCACACCCTTACGAGTCAGATGTGTCAAAGGGCCTGCTATCTCTGAGAAACCCCGAATGAACCTCCTGTAGTATCCTGCTAAACCCAAGAAACTACGAATCTCAGTCGGTGTCGTGGGCTGTCCCCACTCCCTCATCGCTGATACTTTCCCCGGATCAACAGATATTCCCTGGTCGGAAATAATGTGTCCCAAAAACTGGACCTCCTTCAGCCAAAACCCGCATTTCTCATATTTTGCATACAATTCATTCTTACGAAGTGTCTGCAAAACCTGCCTCAAATGCTTAGCGTGCTCCTCCTCTATCTGGGAGTAAACCAGAATATCATCAATGAAGACAATGACAAACTGGTCTAGGAAATCCATGAACACTCTGTTCATCAAGTCCATAAACACTGCTGGAGCGTTGGTCAAACCGAAAGGCATAACCCGAAACTCGTAAGAACCATATCTCGATAAAAACGCAGTCTTCGAGACATCCTCCTGCCTGATACGCAACTGATGGTATCCCGATCTCAAATCAATCTTCGAGAAGAAAGAAGCTCCTCTCAACTGGTCGAATAATTCATCGATTCGAGGTAACGGATACTTATTCCGTATCGTGACCTTATTCAATTCTCGATAGTCCACACACAATCTCAGTGAACCGTCCCTCTTCTTCATAAACAAAACTGGAGCGCCCCAAGGTGAGGTACTCCTGCGAATAAAGCCCTGACCTAACAGCTGCTCTATCTGATCCCGTAACTCCCTCATCTCAGCTGGAGCCATACGGTACGGTGCGCGTGCTATAGGTCTCATACCCGGTATCAAATCTATAACAAAGTCTATCTCTCGACTGGGGGGTAAGCCTGGTATCTCCTGAAACACATCCGAATATTCCCTGACAACTGGGATCGTATCTAAAGGAATCACAACCTCCTTAGAGGTATCCTCCTCAATGTAATACAGGTGAGCGGTCGATCCTCCCTCTGGGCGAGGCATCGCCACTATAAACATCTCTTGCCCCGGAATGGCAAAAACAATGCTCCCGCTGAAGCAATGAATCATGGCCCTATAAGCTACGAGCCAATCCATACCGATAATCACATCGTGAACATGCATATCTAATACTAACATGTCTGCAGGTAATACCAAACCACCAATCTCTACCCCCACTCCCCGGCATATAAAGAAAATAAGTGACCCACTCCCCAATGGTGAGTCGACACACGTCACTGTGCTCTCTACCGTAGCTAATAATCCTAAAGCTTTCGCGAAGTTTGTAGCTATAAAACAGTGTGTAGACCCCGTATCAAACAATACCCGACCCATAGTGCCATGGATAGGAAACGTACCCTCAATCGTGGGCGGTGCCTGTGGAAGTGCAGCCTGGTGGACGTTGTAGACACGTCCATACTCTAGCTGCCCCTGCTGAACTGGGACTGCTAAAATGGGTGGCAAAGCTGCCATCTGTGGCGGTGCGGGAAACGTGGCGGGAAACATAGGCCTCTATGGCTCCTGGCGAGCACCCTACTGCTGCTGCTGTGGGAACCTGCCCCTATCAGGACAATCCTGTCGCTTATGGCCAGTCTTGCCACAAACAAAACACTTCCCTGGGAAGTTCCCTCCTATCTGCCCCTGCTGTCCCCGGGCCTGGTTGCCGGTACCGTTCCTCCCTTGGCCCTGCTGAAACTGCTGCCCATTCTGCCCCTGTTGGCCCTGATGGCCGTTTGGACCCTGATGGCCCTGACGGAAACCTCCCTGTCCCTGCCTGTAGTTCCCTGATCGGAACCTCTTCTGATCCCCCTGCTGGGTACCCTGCTCACCCTGTCTCTGCCCCTGAACAGATTGTGCCCCACCGGCACCATGTCCTCCAGTCCTGCCCTGATGGCTAGACTCTCCCGACCTCTTGCCCTCAGCCATATGAAAGCGATGGTCCTGGCAGTGTAACAAAGCAGCGTTAACCACATCAGAATACGTGGCCAACGAAAGGTTCCCTAACAGATGCTGACGGATCCTCCAAGTCAACCCGTCGGTGAACTTCTCAATCTTCTTCTTCTCTGTTGGTATCTCATCTGGATCGATATTCAACAGATTCGTGAACTCGGCCTCATACTCGGCCACAGTCTTACCCTCCTACTTCAGACTCATCAATTTCCTCCTCATTTCCATGTGAACAGCCGACGGAAAGTACTTGCGGTCAAACCGCACCCAGAAGTCCTGAATAGTGAGAGTATCCCTCTCCTCCATGGTGGTAATAGACTCCCACCACTGTAGCGCAGATCCAACTATCTTGAAAGTAGCTAGCACCTGCTTCTGAACATCCGTGCACTCATACATCCTCAAGTGCCTCTGCATATCCTTCCTTCACTGGCTCGAGACTACCACATCTGAGCTACCTGCAAACTCTGGCGGATGCGCTTTCTGAAAAGCGTCACGTACACGCTCCCAAGCAGACGGGAATGTATTTGCCTGTACTGGCGCGACAACCGGCGCCTGAGGTGGTGCCTGCTGAACAACGGCAATGGCGGCATTTACCGCTTGGGCTACTATAGCTGCAACCTCAGCGGCGTTCATCATGCCCTGAACTGGAGCGGGCTGGGGTTCGGGCGTTGCATCCCTGGGAACTCGTCGTGCACGTCGTGGAGGCATCTGAAATAAGAACAAAGTTTATAAGTTCGCTGTTTATAAACTTAAGATAGCTGAAGAACGAAGCATACACAAAAAGAGTACAACAGTCCTATAATATAGGGCTCTATATCAAAGAAACTTAGCAGAAACATAATAAGCCGTCAGATCCTAAAGGACACTAGAACCTGATGCTCTGATACCACCTGTGACACCCCGACTAATTAAATACCGGGTAGCTACTCCTTTATTAAATTAATTCAAAATGCCAAGTTGGCTCAGTTAATAGCATCACTGTCGAAAACATTTTTATTATTACTAACCACCTAGTATTTAAAAAGTAAGTGCCAAATTTTATTTAAAGTCTGATTAACATGCAATAAGTGTAATGAAGAATAATAACACCATTCACCATAATGAAGTAAAAAGAATAACCATCACATAATGTAAATAAAGTCTGGAGGAAAACTCCTCACTAGAAATCCCACAACTGAAATAAATAAACCGAATACTAAAACAATACATGCCAAAGTCTGAAAACTGTAATGGAAAGAAGTCTCTAATAGAAATGGGCAACATGCCCTACAACTGATAGATAAAGAATCTGGAATCCAAGTGATAGAAGCGTCTACAAGCAAATCCCTGTAGCTTCCACAAACAGCTACAGCTCGTCACCAGAATGAGTATCCTATGCATGGTGTCCTTGTGGCTGGGCACCTAAAATGGTTTTACAAGAAAAATAGATTTGAAAGCAAACGGGCCAGAGCCCGAATATGGAGTTATATTTTAAAAACCTGCAAGTGCTTTAAAAACATTTAAAACATTAAATGCAAAGTACATGTTAGGACGTGCACTCACATGATATTCTCACCTCTCGTCTAACTGTGCACTCCTAACGTAAGTACCCATCTACAACGACACAAACCACTAGCTAAGTGACATCATATCTAGCTAGACTGTCATAGGTCCTACCCTTATTACTCGGTTCTATTAACATTATAATGCTCGTAATTAAATATGGATTTAACGTAAACTCAGATGCTCAATATGCAATATATTTCACTATCAGCTAACCCGTTATGTTTCTCGAAACAATACCGTAATTATATTCACAACATTAACATGAAGATTCCCATTAGTTAAGTGTATATTAATCACAACATAAATATACAATACAAGCACCCCGAGAACTAAGTTGTGGTGCACACATACTCTGATATCCATCCCGGTACATCACGTACATAAGGATTACATATTTCGAATCTCTCAGGAATAGTTCACAGATAACAACATCACAAATAATGGAGGCGAACACAGTCACATCACATGGATCACGCACATACCTACGCTCCCACGATCAGCGGACTTATTAATATCCCAATAAGTCTTTCTATGACCTATGTTCATCAAGGTAACCAGTCTAAATCCGGGCAACACAAGGATTAGAGGGCCCTAAGCGAACGCAAACCTCCCGTGATAGCAAGTATGGTAGGTATGTCATACACACAATTCATATACGAATACTAAGTAAACACACGTCTTAGTAATCCCGTAGTTTAATTGTAGCACTATTCTCGTTCTAGTACCAATATATACTTTATACACTTTATACGATTTCGGTTAATAATCATACGCGCCATAATCTATTCTCACGTCGTAGTAGACCCTCATGTCTCAACCCAAACGGTTCATTGATTTAAATCACTCGTATATAATTTACTCCTCATAATAACCCAAAAGTCCCAAATCCATCAATACATCATCAAAGGAATGTTAACTCTACCCTCGAACAAGTTTACGGGACTCCAAAAATCAAAACAGTCCAAAAAGGCCCAGACTGCCAGCTCGTTAGAAGTCTCGTTCGAACGAGACTGTTCGAACGAGATTACACTGTCAGCTCGTTAGAAGTCTCGTTCGAACGAGACTGTTCGAACGAGATCCAGTTCGTTCGAACGAACTGTACGTTCTAACGAGATCTCATTCGAACGAAGTTCTCTTTCGTTAGAAGCGACTGGTCAACTCGTTAGAAGCTCGTTCGAACGAGTTCGTTCGAACGACCTGGGGAGGGGCTTCTAACGACCTACCAGTTTCGTCCCAAATTTCTCTAAATTTCGTTTTTCACCATTCTTACTCCTCAAATCTTCTCCAAAGTTCGTTCCAACAATGTTTTAAGTTCTCTAATCATCCTAAAACATGATAAGGTCATATACTAACATCTTTTAAGGCATTAATGCATCCCAAACATCATTTAATCACAAGATTCTATACTTTTCCCCAATTTTTCAAGAACATGAACCCTAGATTTTTATCATCATCAAATCCCAGAATTTAATCCGTTTTTACACTACATAAAAAAATGAAATCTCTGAATTCAATCTTCAAGCAATGTTTCTACATGCAAACCTATACCCAAAATTAAGCTAATAACTTCCAATTTCATGGGTTTTCCTTTAACTCTTAATTAAGATAGATTATCAAGATTTCTAACATGGAAGAAGCATTCACTGCATAAAGAATGTAATTTAAATCACTTGCCTTGATTCGATTTCTAATTTTGGTGTTGGTTTGGTGAAGATTTCTGCAGAATTCCCTCTCTCTCTCTTTCTTCAAGTTTCTTCTCCAAAGGTGGCTATGGTGGCTAGGGTTTTCTTTGGGAAAGTTGGAAACCTAAATGATAACCTCCGTAGCTTAATGGGTTAATATGGGTTGGTTAGTGGGTTTAGTGGGTTAAATCCACATCAGATTAAGACTCCTAATTTTCGTCATTATTAATTCCTCAAAATACAAAATTACCAAAATACCCTTTAAGTTGCCGGTATGGCCTAAAAAGACCCCGGAATCCAACCTACACCCCCGGCTAGTGTTTTCTGACTATCTCGACCCTTCCGGACGCGTTGGCGCACTCAAAACGACCATACGGTTTATAGAATTTAAATTCACTTTTATAATCAAAATATTACACCGTGACGCGGCGGTCACACGCGTCTCAACAAAATTTCTAAAATGCCGTATATAAATCTCACGACAAATTTTTCATAATTCAATATTCATATAAAACATGTATGCACATAATCAAATACCAACTCGCATCTCGTTAGTATTTTAACCCGGATTAATTTCCAATTAATACGCATTTAATTAATTAATCCCAAAAATAAATATAGCCAAAAGTACGGGGCATTACATACTTCCCCCCTAATAACTGAATTTCGTCCCGAAATTCGAAACTAGAAAGTACCTGCTAAAAACAACTCTGGATAACGTTCGCGCATCTCATCCTCGCGCTCACATGTGGACTCCTCGACATTGTGATGTCGCCACTGAACACGCACTAACGGAACTATCTTTGACCGCAGTTTCCTCTCACTTCGGTCCAAAATAGCAATCGGCCCCTCCTCGTAGGAGCTATCCGGCTGGAGATCGATGTCCTCCACAGCAATGTTAGAATGAGCCAAATTATCTCTAAGGTATTTCCTCAGCGAGTAAATATGGAACACATCGTGAATCCGATGCAAATGCTCCGGTAACCCAAGTCTATACGCAACTGGTCCGATCCGCTCAATAATAGGAAATGGCCCCACATACCTTGGTGCCAACTTCCCTTTCTTCCCGAATCGCATAATCCCCTTCATAGGAGATACCCTGAGCAAAACTTGGTCCCCTACTTGGAACTCCCTGAAAAGTCTCTTCGCATCAGCATAACTCTTCTGCCTGTCTTGAGCTACCCGAATGCGACTCCGAATCAACTCAATCCTTGCCGAAGTATCCTGAATCACTTCCTGCCCAAGTAGTTTGTTGTCCCCCACCTCTAACCAACATGCTGGGGAACGACAAGGCCTACCGTACAATGCCTCAAATGGAGCCAGGCCAATAGTGAACTGATAGGAGTTGTTATAAGCAAACTCCACCAGTGGTAGGTACTGCTCCATCCACCCCCGAAGTCAATAATACACATGCGTAGCATGTCTTCCAACATCTGATTTGTGCGCTCTGTCTGCCCATCGGTCTGCGGATGATAAGCCGTACTCAACCGCAATTCCGTGCCCATGGCCTCCTGGAAACTCTCCCAAAACCTCGAAACAAATATCTTGTCTCTGTCAGACACGATATTTAGGGGCACACCGTGAAGTCTCACAACCTCTGAAATGAAGAGCTGGGCATACTGTCCCGTAGTGTAGTCAGTCCTTACGGGTAAAAAGTGAGCGACCTTGGACAACCTGTCCACAATTACCCAAACGGAGTCGTGACCCCTCTGCGACGTAGGCAACCCCGTGATAAAGTCCATGGATATGCTCTCCCACATCCACACCGGGACCTCCAACGGCTGTAGCAATCCTGCCGGTCTCTGATGATCCACTTTTACAAGCTGACAAGTGGCGCATTTCGAAACAAACTCAGCGATATCTCTCTTCATACCGCTCCACCAATACTGGCGTCTCATATCTTGGTACATTTTGTCCCCTCCGGGATGTACCGCGAACCGTGAGCCGTGCTTCTCTGCCATCACATCGTGTCACAACTCCTTCCCTTCCGGAACTACTAATCTCCCATTGAAGCGTAATCCCCCGTCTGAGCTGACGATATAGGACTCGGCTCCCTCTGCTAGTAATCGAACTATCTGTTCCTGACAGAACGAGTCATTAGCCTGTGCCCGTACTACCTTCGTGACAATCTGCGGTGTAACGGTCATCACAAACATGAAAGATCGGGCCACTGCATCCTGGTGTCCCAATTCCTTCCACTTAGCCTTCCACACCTCTGCCACCTCATCTGCTGGCCTACGACTCAACGCGCCTGCTACCACGTTAGCCTTTCCTGGGTGATACTGGATGTCGAACTGGTAGTCCTTCACAAACTCAAGCCACCTACGCTGCCGCATATTCAACTCCTTTTGCGTGAACAGGAATTGTAGGGACTTGTGGTCCGTGAACAGTTGGAACTTCTCCCCCAAAAGATAGTGCCTCCAAATCCGTAGAGCAAATACCACAGCTGCCAACTCCAAATCATGCGTGGGGTAATTCTTCTCATGAGTCTTAAGCTTACGGGAAGCATAAGGTATGGCCTGTCTCTCCTGCTACAATACACCTCCAAGCCCTTGCAAAGACGCGTCGGTGTAAACCAAATACTCAACTCCCGGTCTCGGCAATGCTAACACAGGTGCTGAGGTCAATTTGTCCTTCAATTCATCGAATGCCAACTGACAGGCGTCACTCCAGATGTATGGCACACCCTTACGAGTCAGATGTGTCAAAGGGCCTGCTATCTCTGAGAAACCCCGAATGAACCTCCTGTAGTATCCTGCTAGACCCAAGAAACTACGAATCTCAGTCGGTGTCGTGGGCTGTCCCCACTCCCTCATCGCTGATACTTTCCCCGGATCAACAGATATTCCCTGGTCGGAAATAATGTGTCCCAAAAACTGGACCTCCTTCAGCCAAAACCCGCATTTCTCATATTTGGCATACAATTCGTTCTTACGAAGTGTCTGCAAAACCTGCCTCAAATGCTTAGCGTGCTCCTCCTCTGTCTGGGAGTAAACCAGAATATCATCAATGAAGACAATGACAAACTGGTCTAGGAAATCCCTGAACACTCTGTTCATCAAGTCCATAAACACTGCTGGAGCGTTGGTCAAACCGAAAGGCATAACCCGAAACTCGTAAGAACCATATCTCGACAAGAACGCAGTCTTCGAGACATCCTCCTCCCTGATACGCAACTGATGGTATCCCGATCTCAAATCAAACTTCGAGAAGAAAGAAGCTCCTCTCAACTGGTCGAATAATTCATCGATTCGAGGTAACGGATACTTATTCCGTATCGTGACCTTATTCAATTCTCGATAGTCCACACACAATCTCAGTGAACCGTCCCTCTTCTTCACAAACAAAACTGGAGAGCCCCAAGGTGAGGTACTCCTGCGAATAAAGCCCTGACCTAACAGCTGCTCTATCTGATCCCGTAACTCCCTCATCTCAGCTGGAGCCATACGGTACGGTGCGCGTGTTATAGGTCTCATACCCGGTATCAAATCTATAACAAAGTCTATCTCTCGACTGGGGGGTAAGCCTGGTATCTCCTGAAACACATCCGAATATTCCCTGACAACTGGGATCGTATCTAAAGGAATCACAACCTCCTTAGAGGTATCCTCCTCAATGTAATACAGGTGAGCGGTCGATCCTCCCTCTGGGCGAGGCATCGCCACTATAAACATCTCTTGCCCCGGAATGGCAAAAACAATGCTCCCGCTGAAGCAATCAATCATGGTCCTATAAGCTACGAGCCAATCCATACCGATAATCACATCGTGAACATGCATATCTAATACTAACATGTCTGCAGGTAATACCAAACCACCAATCTCTACCCCCACTCCCCGGCATATAAAGAAAATAAGTGACCCACTCCCCAATGGTGAGTCGACACACGTCACTGTGCTCTCTACCGTAGCTAATAATCCTAAAGCTTTCGCGAAGTTTGTAGCTATGAAACAGTGTGTAGCCCCCGTATCAAATAATACCCGACCCATAGTGCCATGGATAGGAAACGTATCCTCAATCGCGGGCGGTGCCTGTGGAACTGCAGCCTGGTGGACGTTGTAGACACGTCCATACTGTAGCTGCCCCTGCTGAACTGGGACTGCTGGAATGGGTGGCAATGATGCCATCTGTGGCGGTGCAGGAAGCGCGGCGGGAAACATAGGCCTCTATGGCTCCTGGCGAGCACCCTGCTGCTGCTGCTGTGGGACCCTGCCCCTATCAGGACAATCCTGTCTCTTATGGCCAGTCTTACCACAAACAAAACACTTCCCTGGGAAGTTCCCTCCTCTCTGCCCCTGCTGTCCCCGGGCCTGGTGGCCGGTACCGTTCCTCCCTTGGCCCTGCTGGCCCTGGTGAAACTGCTGCCCATTCTGCCCCTGTTGGCCCTGATGGCCGTTTGGTCCCTGATGGCCCTGACGGAAACCTCCCTGTCCCTGCCTGTAGTTCCCTGATCGGAACCTCTTCTGATCCCCCTGCTGGGTACCCTGCTCACCCTGTCTCTGCCCCTGAACAGATTGTGCCCCACCTGCACCATGTCCTCCAGTCCTGCCCTGATGGCTAGACTCTCCCGACCTCTTGCCCTCAGCCATATGAAAGCGATGGTCCTGGAAGTGTAACAAAGCAGCGTTAACCACATCAGAATACGTGGCCAACGAAAGGTTCCCTAACAGATGCTGACGGATCCTCCAAGTCAACCCGTCGGTGAACTTCTCAATCTTCTTCTTCTCTGTTGGTATCTCATCTGGAACGATATTCAACAGATTCGTGAACTCGGCCACAGTCTTACCCTCCTGCTTCAGACTCATCAATTTCCTCCTCATTTCCGTGTGAACAACCGACGAAAAGTACTTGCGGTCAAACCGCACCCAGAAGTCCTGAATAGTGAGAGTATCCCTCTCCTCCATGGTGGTAATAGACTCCCACCACTGTAGCGCAGATCCAACTATCTTGAAAGTAGCTAGCACCTGCTTCTGAACATCCGTGCACTCATACATCCTCAAGTGCCTCTGCATATCCTTCCTTCACTGGCTCGAGACTACCACATCTGAGCTACCTGCAAACTCTAGCGGATGCGCTTTCTGAAAAGCGTCACGTACACGCTCCCAAGCAGACGGGAATGTATTTTCCTGTACTGGCGCGACAACCGGCGCCTGAGGTGGTGCCTGCTGAACAACGGCAATGGCGGCATTTACCGCTTGGGCTACTATAGCTGCAACCTCAGCGGCGTTCATCATGCCCTGAACTGGAGCGGGCTGGGGTTCGGGCGTTGCATCCCTGGGAACTCATCGTGCACGTCGTGGAGGCATCTGAAATAAGAACAAAGTTTATAAGTTCGCTGTTTATAAACTTAAGATAGCTGAAGAACGAAGCATACACAAAAAGAGTACAACAGTCCTATAATATAGGGCTCTATATCAAAGAAACTTAGCAGAAACATAATAAGCCGTCAGATCCTAAAGGACACTAGAACCTGATGCTCTGATACCACCTGTGACACCCCGACTAATTAAATACCGGGTAGCTACTCCTTTATTAAATTAATTCAAAATGCCAAGTTGGCTCAGTTAATAGCATCACTGTCGAAAACATTTTTATTATTACTAACCACCTAGTATTTAAAAAGTAAGTGCCAAATTTTATTTAAAGTCTGATTAACATGCAATAAGTGTAATGAAGAATAATAACACCATTCACCATAATGAAGTAAAAAGAATAACCATCACATAATGTAAATAAAGTCTGGAGGAAAACTCCTCACTAGAAATCCCACAACTGAAATAAATAAACCGAATACTAAAACAATACATGCCAAAGTCTGAAAACTGTAATGGAAAGAAGTCTCTAATAGAAATGGGCAACATGCCCTACAACTGATAGATAAAGAATCTGGAATCCAAGTGATAGAAGCGTCTACAAGCAAATCCCTGTAGCTTCCACAAACAGCTACAGCTCGTCACCAGAATGAGTATCCTATGCATGGTGTCCTTGTGGCTGGGCACCTAAAATGGTTTTACAAGAAAAATAGATTTGAAAGCAAACGGGTCAGAGCCCGAATATGGAGTTATATTTTAAAAACCTGCAAGTGCTTTAAAAACATTTAAAACATTAAATGCAAAGTACATGTTAGGACGTGCACTCACATGATATTCTCACCTCTCGTCTAACTGTGCACTCCTAACGTAAGTACCCATCTACAACGACACAAACCACTAGCTAAGTGACATCATATCTAGCTAGACTGTCATAGGTCCTACCCTTATTACTCGGTTCTATTAACATTATAACGCTCGTAATTAAATATGGATTTAACGTAAACTCAGATGCTCAATATGCAATATATTTCACTATCAGCTAACCCGTTATGTTTCTCGAAACAATACCGTAATTATATTCACAACATTAACATGAAGATTCCCATTAGTTAAGTGTATATTAATCACAACATAAATATACAATACAAGCACCCCGAGAACTAAGTTGTGGTGCACACATACTCTGATATCCATCCCGGTACATCACGTACATAAGGATTACATATTTCGAATCTCTCAGGAATAGTTCACAGATAACAACATCACAAATAATGGAGGCGAACACAGTCACATCACATGGATCACGCACATACCTACGCTCCCACGATCAGCGGACTTATTAATATCCCAATAAGTCTTTCTATGACCTATGTTCATCAAGGTAACCAGTCTAAATCCGGGCAACACAAGGATTAGAGGGCCCTAAGCGAACGCAAACCTCCCGTGATAGCAAGTATGGTAGGTATGTCATACACACAATTCATATACGAATACTAAGTAAACACACGTCTTAGTAATCCCGTAGTTTAATTGTAGCACTATTCTCGTTCTAGTACCAATATATACTTTATACACTTTATACGATTTCGGTTAATAATCATACGCGCCATAATCTATTCTCACGTCGTAGTAGACCCTCATGTCTCAACCCAAACGGTTCATTGATTTAAATCACTCGTATATAATTTACTACTCATAATAACCCAAAAGTCCCAAATCCATCAATACATCATCAAAGGAATGTTAACTCTACCGTCGAACAAGTTTACGGGACTCCAAAAATCAAAACAGTCCAAAAAGGCCCAGACTGCCAGCTCGTTAGAAGTCTCGTTCGAACGAGACTGTTCGAACGAGATTACACTGTCAGCTCGTTAGAAGTCTCGTTCGAACGAGACTGTTCGAACGAGATCCAGTTCGTTCGAACGAACTGTACCTTCTAACGAGATCTCATTCGAACGAAGTTCCCTTTCGTTAGAAGCGACTGGTCAACTCGTTAGAAGCTCGTTCGAACAAGTTCGTTCGAACGACCTGGGGAGGGGCTTCTAACGACCTACCAGTTTTGTCCCAGATTTCTCTAAATTTCGTTTTTCACCATTCTTACTCCTCAAATCTTCTCCAAAGTTTGTTCCAACAATGTTTTAAGTTCTCTAATCATCCTAAAACATGCTAAGGTCATATACTAACATCTTTTAAGGCATTAATGCATCCCAAACATCATTAAATCACAAGATTCTATACTTTTCCCCAATTTTTCAAGAACATGAACCCTAGATTTTTATCATCATCAAATCCCAGAATTTAATCCGTTTTTACACTACATAAAAAAATGAAATCTCTGAATTCAATCTTCAAGCAATGTTTCTACATGCAAACCTATACCCAAAATTAAGCTAATAACTTCCAATTTCATGGGTTTTCGTTTAACTCTTAATTAAGATAGATTATCAAGATTTCTAACCTGGAAGAAGCATTCACTGCATAAAGAATGTAATTTAAATCACTTGCCTTGATTCGATTTCTAATTTTGGTGTTGGTTTGGTGAAGATTTCTGCAGAATTCCCTCTCTCTCTCTTTCTCCAAGTTTCTTCTCCAAAGGTGGCTAGGGTTTTCTTTGGGAAAGTTGGAAACCTAAATGATAACCTCCGTAGCTTAATGGGTTAATATGGGTTGGTTAGTGGGTTTAGTGGGTTAAATCCACATCAGATTAAGACTCCTAATTTTCGTCATTATTAATTCCTCAAAATACAAAATTACCAAAATACCCTTTAAGTTGCCGGTATGGCCTAAAAATACCCCGGAATCCAACCTACACCCCCGGCTAGTGTTTTCTGACTATCTCGACCCTTCCGGACGCGTTGGTGCACTCAAAACGACCATACGGTTTATAAAATTTAAATTCACTTTTATAATCAAAATATTACACCGTGACGCGGCGGTCACACGCGTCTCAACAAAATTTCTAAAATGCCGTATATAAATCTCACGACAAATTTTTCATAATTCAATATTCATATAAAACATGTATGCACATAATCAAATACCAACTCGCATCTCGTTAGTATTTTAACCCGGATTAATTTCCAATTAATACGCATTTAATTAATTAATCCCAAAAACAAATATAGCCAAAAGTACGGGGTATTACATCATCCTCACTTTCAATATCTATTACGCAATGGGCAAAGTCTAGAATGGTTTGTTCCAAAGTAGAAACAAAGTCCTCATTTGGTTCAAAATATTCCTCGACTTTAAAAGTCTCAGAAGCAAAATCGTCGTCGGACTCAAATAACAAATCCAACTCATGTTCCCAACAACGATTTTCTTCCCGATAACTATTTTCAATTTTCTCATTCTCAAGCATACGCAAGCCCTCACCGAATATCGTAGGTCGAGGTGCGGATACTTGAAAATGGGAACTTTGAAAATTATCATCGGACTTAAACGAAAACTCATTATTATAGGACTTTTGAAAACTATTGCAATTCATTTCAAAATTCCTATTATAAGCACGTAAAAGCCCAAAATCATTATCATCCTCCTCAAAATAAACGCACTCCAAAGCTTGACTTTTGTAATACTCGCCCAAAGTCATTTTAGATGTTGCAATTTTTTGGGATTCTAAGTATTTACCAACAGTCAAATCTTTGCGAGAATTTTGAGAATTATCATAATGATTACCGAAAGAATTGGAATAAGACATGCTTACCCCAAAAATAACTCGAAGTGACAAATTCCATAAAGATATGCGCGCGAGAGAAATTCGAGCGTTTCTAAGTGCTCAAATGTGGAAGTCCTACAAAAAGGTTAGCCAAAAAATACAAATAGAAAGAAAATACGACGAAATACTAAATCAAATAAAGTCTAAATCAAACTCATCCCCGGCAACGACGCCATTTTGACTACGCGTGAAAAGTGTGTTTGTGTAAGGACACAATCGTTGTTTTCGTTTCACCGCGATAATGCAAAAAACCTAAATTACGACTACACTTGCGATACAAGTATAGCGGTAAGTCGAATATCCCTAATCCGAGTTAATTAGTATAAAGTGGTTACCTAGGTCGACTAGTTATTACAAATGCGTCTCATTTCGACAGCTAATTAAATCAAAGGTTGTTAGGCCCCTAAATCCGTATAAAAGCCTAGTATGATTTTGGCATCAACAAATACCCCAAAAATTACGCACGAAAGGTTATAAGCACGGGACATACATGATATGCCCGGTCAAATTCCCCAAGCATAATAACTAGGACAATGCACTCGAAATAGACCCGTAAACATAATCACCAAAGCCATGCAACATGTCAACCCGGAATAAGTTCAATCCGGCACAACCTAGACTAAATTAGCTAAAAAGCATGATAAAAATATGGTAAATAAACGCGGTAAATCTACAATAGAAGGCAACTAAACCAAAGCATGTTAATCTAATTGAGAAAGCATATAAATTAAACTCGAATAATGGAAATAAAGGAAATACAAATTAAATTAAATGGAAGGGAAGATGAATAGTCCAAATTACAAACCCAAATGTTGTCACACCAAATGAGGAAGAAAAATGAGCTCTCACCCTCCAAACCCTAACCTAAACTATCTACCTTGGAATAATATCTAACTCTCAAGAAAATGAAACCAAAATTGCTTTATATAGTAAGTTACAAAAGAAATAAAGGAAAAAGAAAAGAAAATAAAATATTTGCAAACTGCGGTCGACCGCGGCCAGGGGGGCGGTCGACCGTTCCCATGGCAAAGGAGTACTATCTTCGATCCAAGGCAAAATATAAACACACAGTCGACCGGTATCAGAAGCGCGGTCGACCGGGCCTTCATCTAAAAGCCCACTATCTTCGATCCACGGCAAAACTCAAACCTGTGATCGACCGGGTCTCAAACCACGGTCGACCGGCTCTTTGTTTCAGGTTGCATTAAGTTCATCAAAAGGGGGGAAAAGTAGCAAACGGAAATGGCCATAACATCATTGTTTGGACTCGGAATCGCGCACTGTTTGCGACCACGCAAAGCTTGTTCAATGAACTATGCATCCGTGGAAATTCTATGAGATGAAGATGAAATGTGAATTGACAAAATTCCCTTTAAGTAGGGTCAAGCGACAGAACTTCTCCGAAATGCAACGAATCCTCACTTTTAGCGTTCCAATACCTACAAAAGCACAATTCACCCATGAAAAGTATGTATATATCCAAATCCATGGTTGTCTGCTTAATGAGTATAAATATAGGCATTAAGGATCGTAAAAGTGCTAGAATGCATAAGGATAAGGGGCGAAAATATGCAATATTCGATACGAATCACACCCCCTAACTTAAACATTGATAGTCCCTAGTAATGAAACAAACAAAACCAGTCCACAGAAGGTAGTACAAGATGTATATATGCATCAAAATATAAATTCCACTTTTATAGGGAGCACGATTGCATTTAGCGTATGCAATAAGCCGTTAAACCCCTAGGTTACCCTAGTGGACGAGTGTCGTCTTGGGAGGGTTTTTAGAGATAATACCCACAAACATCACATGGTTTCCTTAAAACATGCCCAAACCAACATGCGACAAGCCCAATAATGTAGAATAAGATTTCATACACATTATTATCACATTAAACAAATTCAAACAAAAGTCTGAAATCATTAACATTATACAATGCACCTCATAGAATTGAAACCTTAAAATGTGGGAGGGGAGTGAGCACATGCAAAGTTTGATTTGAGAAAAACTTATATAAACCGAATAAACGTTAAAGCAAGCATATATTCAATCCTCACGGGCATTACACTCATTAAGTGAATTCACTCGAAACAAGGAGCTAACACACGGAACATGCGAGCATAAAGAGTAAATATAAATAGAAACTAGGCCACACACATGTCACAAATGAAGAACGCTATATATAAAAAGAAAAACTGTAATCCCAATGAAAGGATATCGCACATTAAAGAGGCAAAATGTATTTTCACAGATTATCAAAACTATTTAAACTTTTGAATTATATCTACTAAAGATCATATACGACATGAATAGGGTTATAATGTAGGTTAGGCTTGGGTAAGAAATGAAGTATATGTATGTACGGATTTAAAGTATTCGGAATGAAAACTCGGGATAATGGAAAGAATGCGGGCAATAAGCATTAAATATAACAATGGATAGAGTAATCAAAGCTTATTGAACTATATACGCAACATTTACAACTTTCTCTTTCTTTTCTTTTCTTTTTTTTCTCATGTTTTCTCTTGTTTTCTTTTGCTTTTTGCTTTCTCTTTTTCATCTCTTTTTCACTTCTTTCTTTTCTTTACATTTCTCACTCTCAAATGCCTAAATTGCAATCGTAACACAACCACATCATTCAATCCCAAGAAACATTCCAAACAAAGGTACGAAAGGTCTACGTATGGTTTAAAACTCCAATTCGGAGTTGGTTATGGGAATTGGGTTATGAAACGAAAGGCTATATTAAGGCTCAAATGGGTTAATGAGGGTAAACATATAAGGGGAGTTCAAGGATAATATGGGTGATATAACAAGGATGGCCTATGATCATTTCAAAAAGTTTACGCAATTCTCGAGTCAAAGCAATATATGTAAATTATGATCGTGTAACACATTTCAAATATGAACTCAATTAATGAACGATCAAATGAAAGAACAGAGAGATTACCGACGAATTCAACATTTTCAAAGAGGAAAGAATAGTGTATGCACTCACAAACGACGAAAGATACAAATCTTACTCGGTGTAAGTACATACAATGCAACAAAAGATTACCGAGTTATAAAAATCTTAAACCAAATCAATAAAACAAGAAAGTGCATGTGCTCATGGGATTAAGGTTTAATTCATGAAATTATTCATAATATCAATAATTGAGACTAAAGTCTAATAACTTCTAAAATAGATAACATGCATCATTGGGTTGTCTACTGGATCGAGCAATTATTGAAATTTATCATCGAAAACAAGGGCAAAATGCCCAATAAAGGAGAAAAAAGAAAGAAAATCGTTTTGAAAATTTCAATTTTTCTAAGAAAAGCATACTAAGTAACTAACATGAGAGCAAAAGCATGGACTAAATAAAGAAATGGATAGAATATCCCACACCCCCTAACTTAAAACTTGACAATGTCCTCAATGTTAAGTAAGAACCAAGTTGAAGAGAGGAAAATAGCGATATTACCTAAAATTGGAGAGATCCTAACAAGAACAAGTGCAAAGAATCTACAAAACAAGTTAGTACCGAGCATAGAAAAGACAAGTAACGATAAGTTAACTAATTACATGTGACACCCCGCCTAATTAAATACCGGGCTATCACTCCTTTATTAAATTAAAATCAAGGTGAACAGTTGGTTCATTCTTAGCATCACTGTCGTGAAAATAAATTTTTCCAAATTAACACGCTAATTAATTAAGCTAAGTGTCAAAACCACTTTTAAACATTTCCTTCCAAATTATATATATAATTTTTTTTAAATCATTTATTTAATTATTAACACCATTAACAATAAATAAGAATCATACCCCAAATATCCTGGAACATAATCCAATTAATTTAAACATTCAACATTCAAAGTCCCAACATTTAAAACTTAAAGTAAAACATCCATACTGAAATAAATCCCATAGTAACAGTACTAGAAATAACTGAAATACAAATGTCCCAATAAAACAGATAAATAGTGGAAAGGGCGACACATGCCCAATAAATGAGTATGGTAGATGTGGAATCAAGTAAACAAAGTCGTCTATGCAAGTGGCCTGCAACTCCCACCTAAGCTGTAGCACGTTCATTTCATGGGATCCTAAGCAAGACGCCCCTGTGGCTGGGCACCTGTAATACATACATATATATACAAGAGAGAAAAAGAGAAAAAGAAACGGGTCAGATCCCGATAGTGTGTTTGATTTAAAATACGTTTAGCAAGTATTTAAATTGATACAGGCCAATGCAACAACATATTAGTGCGACACTCTCTTGAGAAATTCTCACCTCTCTTCTAATGTGCACACCTATCGCACTAACCTTCCCAACGGTTTGTCTTATCATTTATCGCACTAATCTTCCCAATGATTTAACTTATCTTAGATTACTCGTAAGATTCAAAATTTAACGATTCAATTGTTTGAAAAGAATATCTCAATTAGTAACCAAAGTTCTCATTTTAACTTTAATTATCAATAAAATTTTCCAGTGTCATATTATACTTTCTCAAAATAAGTATTTACAATTTAGTCATCAACCATGTCCTACATATCACATCACAGTAGGGAGTTCCAGATTCTAGAATTTCATATATATATTAACTACTCATAAAATATATATATATATATATATCATAACAACACCCCAAATAAAACTATGGTGCGGGTATACTCTACTATCCAATCCCCGTATCACTCGTACTAAGGGAATACAAATTCGGAATCACTCTCGAACTGTATTAATACATACTCAAACAATATTGAGGCGAAGTATAGATTCCAAGTCTCTAAGAGGATGGCATATGTCTACGTCTCTTAGGAACGTCTGAACTATCACTGCGATAGCCTGTACCAAGGATACCCATACACAAACAATATGAGGCGAAGCATAGATTCCAAGTCTCTAAGAGGAAAGCACATACCCGCATCTCTTACGACCATCTGAACTATCATTCCGATAGCCTGTACCAAGGATATCTATCTTCTAGGGTACTAGTCAATATCCCCCCAAGAAGGTCCCATCGAGATAAGACTGTCCCAGCGCGGAAACCTCAGGGATAGCAAGTAGCGTGGGCATGATTTTCACACATAGATAGTATATGCATACACAATCATATAACTATACTAATATTACCATATCAATAATGGGTAAATTTTCAATTCCCATAATTACGTCATTTGCATTTAGTTCTCATTATATAGTTATCACGTATAACCATTCACATCTTACTTTAATTTGAGGAACTTTTCCACTTACTTCATAACGCTTCATGGATTCTATCCTTCCAATTATAAAATTCAGTAGATATACACATTTGTCCCAAAGTAACTCTCTTACGTGTCTCTCTCTTTAAATCATAAATTCACCGACCCTTATGTAATTATCCCAAAATACAATCTTTGCCCGACATCAAGGGTCCCAAAATCTATTCACATGTCCTACTGGTCTTCCCTATCTCCCAAAACATTTTTATTAAGGATGCCCAAGAATTATCTCACAATAAATTGAATTTAACTCATTTAAAAAGGAAATCGGAGTCTGCCAGGAGGGGTCGATCAATCGAACCTTCGATCGATCGAAGCTCTAGGCTCGATCGATCGATCAAGCAGGTCTGCGAAATCTGCAGAATTACAGTTACGGGTTTCATCTTCTAACTTACACCAAATCCATATTTTACAATCCCAAACGTCTCAAAATTTGTACTACTAACATCCTAACATGATATCATACATTTCCTATGTAAAGCATGTTAATTTACGTCACTAAACATGGATTAATCATGCCATAATTCATATAAATATTCAAGAACCCTAGAAATCTCTAAATCATGGTTCCAATCTGTTTTTCCAGAAATTTCTTCTTATAAACACCAAAATTTCGTGGGTAAATTCCTCTACATGGCAAGGGTTTCCAGAATTATCATTTAAACCATAACTAAATGCTATTCCTATCTCAAATCTTAGGTTTTCTTCCATAAAACTCATCCTAATCATTCCTACACTAATATGAAAGTTGCATCAACGAAATAAGCAAGATAAACACTTGCCTGGGATTTTTGGTGATCTGATTTGCAGATGATTTTGGTGTGGTTGCGTAGTCCGTTGCGCGATCTACGCGTTGGTGGTGGTGGCAGTGCAAACAGATGACTTTTGGGGCCTTGGATTGCCTTGGAAGCTTTCTTCTTCCCTCTCCTATGTCCGTCACTTGTGTTTGAGTTTTCTAACCCTAGCTGACTAACCTAAATGGCTGATATAGGTTTCAGATTTTCGTGGGTTTAATTACCCATAAATGTGAAATGTCCAAAATTCCCTCCCGGGGTACCACTTAGGTCTAAAAATGCCCGAGACCCAAACTAAACCCCCGGGTACACTTTTCTGACTATCTCGACCCTTCCGGACGCGTTGGCGCACTCAAAACGACCATATGAACAACTTATACAATATTTACTTTTATTTATCAATAATTAGTCCCGACGGGACACGGGCGCGTCCCGACTCAAATTTCCCAAATTTGTCATTTTATTCACTCGTGACATTCAATATAACCAATATTACATATTACTTTGCTCATTAGTGATATTCAACAAATTTCCCATAATTACTAACTCTCGTCACGTTAATAATTATAACATAATTAATTTCCGGATTTTTATTAAATAATTAACTCACATTAAATTTAATAAATCCCCAAATTAATATAGCATAAAAATACGGGGTATTACATTTAACTAGACTAAATTAAAAAGAAAGGAAAAGATAAAAAGAAAGAATAAAAGCTAACTATATACAACCTATTATTTAGGCTTCACACTAACTGTACACTAGACGTCTAAATAGCTGAGGGTCCACCGTGAAAATGATTTGACTTTGGAGGATAACCGGTGTATCCTCACATACAAGCATGCCTTCCGAAAAATATGAATTCCGTTTGAACAATGGAAGGCATGTGTAAGGCGTAAGAAAGGAACCATCATCAATTAAAAATTTTGGAGGGACGATGCGGGGTTTAGATTGAACGGGTGACAAAAACATGTGGGGACCGAGAAAAGCATAATATCCTCCCAAATATTTTGAAATTGGAATGGGAGGTGGCACACACAAAGGCAAAGATGTGATTGTGAAGGCGACTCGAGCAAGTACTCCCCATCGGCGAAAAGGTTTAAAACATAAATGTTTGAAACCGAATCATCGGGTACTTGTGACAGTGTGATAATAGAGAATGAAAATGGGGAGGAAAGAAATTCAAACTCATGATATGAATCATCATCGCATGAAGATTGAGTTTTAAAGGAAATAATATCATTTTCAATGAAATGTTCTTTTTTAGGGGCCAAAGAAGAAATCATTTCATTGCAAATATATATTACATCATTTTCATCCTCACTTTCATTATCTATTACGCAATGGGAAAATTCTGGAATGGTTTTTTCCAAAGTAGGCACAAAGTCCTCATTTGGTTCAAAACATTCCTCGACTTCAAAAGTCTCGGAAGCAAAATCATCGTCGGACTCAAATAACATATCCAACTCATGTTCCAAACAACGATTTTCTTCTCAATAATGATTTTCAATTTTCTCATTCTCAAGCATACGCAAGCCCGCACCGAATATCATAGGTCGATGTACGGATACTTGAAAATTGGAAGTTTACAAATTATCATCGGACTTAAACGAAAACTCATTATTATAGGAATTTTGAAAACTATTGCAATTCGTTTCAAAATTCCTATGATAAGGAGGTAAAGGCATAAAATCATTATCATCCTCCTCAAAATACACACTCCAAAGCTTGACTATTGTAATACTCACCCAAAGTCATTTTAGATGTTGCATTTTGTTGGGATTCTAAGTATTGACCAAAAGTCAAAGGTTTGCATAGAATTTTGAGAATTATCATAATGATTACCAAAAGAATTGGAATAAGACATGCTAACCCCAAAATTGGCTCGAAGTGGAGAATTCCACAAAGATATGCGCGTGCGAGAAATTGGAGTGTTTCTAAGTTCTCAAATGTGGAAGTCCTGCAAAAAGGTTATCCAAAAAATAAAAATAGAAAGAAAATACTACGAAAAACTAAATCAAATAATGTCTAAAAGAAACTCATCCCCGGCAACAGCGGCGTTTTGATTACGCGTGAAAGGTGTGTTCGTGTAAGGACATAATCAATGTTTTCGTTTCACCGCGATAATGTAAAACACCTAAACTACGACTACACTTGCGATACAAGTATAGTGGTAAGTCGGGTATCGAAACATCCACTGAGATGAGTTACTAGAATTTTTAGGATTTAATACTCCTAAATAAAAGGGAAAAAGGTGATTACAAACTAAAAAGGAAAAGATACATAAAGGGAAATGATTAATCTAGGCGAGGGAAAATAAATTTAAATTAAGAAAGCGGGTAAAAACTATAGGTTGTGTCGAATATCCCTCATCCGAGTTAATTAGTATTCAGTTAATTAAATCAAGGGTTGTCACGCCCCTAATTCGCCAAAAAGCTTAATATTAGTTTGGCGTCAAGAAATATCCCGAAAATTACACACGAAAGTTCGTAAGCATAGGACATAGATGATATGCCCCGTCAAATCCCCTAGGCGTAATAACTAGGACAACGCACCCGAAATAGATCCGTAAACACCATCACCAAAGCCAAGAAATACAGAATAAGTTCAATCCGGCACAACCTAGACTAAATTAGCTAGAAAGCATGATAAAAATGCGGTAAATCTACACTAGAAAGCAACTAAATCAAAGCATGTAAATCTAATTGAGAAATCATGTAAATGAAACTGCAACAATGGAAATAAAGGATATACAACTTAAATTAAATGGAAGGAACGATGAATAGTCCAAATTACAAACCCAAATATTGTCACACCAAATGAGGAAGAAAAATGAGCTCTCACCCTTCATACCCTAACCTAAACTATCTACCTTACAATAATATCTAACTCTCAAGAAAATGCAACCAAAATTGGTTTATACAGTATGTTACAAAAGAAATAAAAGAAAAAGAAAAGAAAAGAAAATATCTCAGAATATCTGCAAATCGCGGTCGATCGTGGCTAGGGGTCCGGTCGACCGCGCCTATGGGGAAAGGAGTACTGTCTTCGATCCAAAGCAAAATATAAACACACGATCGACCGGCATCAGAGGCGTGGTCGACCGGACCTTCATTTCAAAGACCATTGTCTTTGATCCAAGGCAAAACTGAAACCCGCGATCAGCCGGGCCTCAAACCGCGGTCGATCGGCACTCAGTTTCAGGCTACATTTGGTTCACGAAAAGGGGAAAAAAGTAGCAAATGGAAATGGCCATAACTTCACTGTTTGGACTTGGAATCGCGCACTTTTTGCGACCACGCCAATCTTGTTCAATGAACTATGCATCCGTGGAAATTATATGAGCTAAAGATGAAATGTGAATTGACAAAATTCCCTTGAAGTAGGGTCAAGCGACGGAACATCTCCAAAATGCAACGAATCCTCACTTTTAGCGTTCCAATACCTACAAAAGCACAATTCACCCCTGCAAAGAATGTATATATCCAAATCTAAGGTTTTCTGCTTAATGAGCATAAATATAGGCATTAAGGACCGTAAAAGCGCTAGAATGCATAAGGATTAGGGGCGAAAATATGCAATATTCGATACGAATCACACCCCTTAACTTAAACATTGCTAGTCCCTAGTAATGAAACAAACAAAACCAGTCCACAAAAGGCAGTACAAGATGTATATATGCATCAAAATATAAATTCCACTTTTTAGGGAGCACGATTGCTTTTAGCGTATGCAATAAGCCGTTAAACCCCTAGGTTACCCTAGTGGACGAGTGTCGTCTTGGGAGGGTTTTTAGAGATAATACCCACAAACATCACATGGTTTCCTTAAAACATGCCCAAACCAACATGCGACAAGCCCAATAATGTAGAATAAGATTTCATACACATTATTATCACATTAAACAAATTCAAACAAAAGTCTGAAATCATTAACATTATACAATGCACCTCATAGAATTGAAACCTTAAAATGTGGGAGGGGAGTGAGCACATGCAAAGTTTGATTTGAGAAAAACTTATATAAACCGAATAAACGTTAAAGCAAGCATATATTCAATCCTCACGGGCATTACACTCATTAAGTGAATTCACTCGAAACAAGGAGCTAACACACGGAACATGCGAGCATAAAGAGTAAATATAAATAGAAACTAGGCCACACACATGTCACAAATGAAGAACGCTATATATAAAAAGAAAAACTGTAATCCCAATGAAAGGATATCGCACATTAAAGAGGCAAAATGTATTTTCACAGATTATCAAAACTATTTAAACTTTTGAATTATATCTACTAAAGATCATATACGACATGAATAGGGTTATAATGTAGGCTAGGCTAGGGTAAGAAATGAAGCATATGCATGTATGAATTTAGAGTATTCAGAATGAAAACTCGGGATAATGGAAAGAATGCGGGAAATAAGCATTAAATATAACAATGGATAGAGTAATCAAAGCTTATTGAACTATATACGCAACATTTACAACTTTCTCTTTCTTTTCTTTTCTTTTTTTTCTCATGTTTTCCTTTGTTTTCTTTTGCTTTTTGCTTTCTCTTTTTCATCTATTTTTCACTTCTTTCTTTTCTTTACATTTCTCACTCTCAAATGCCTAAATTGCAATCGTAACACAACCACGTCATTCAATCCCAAGCAACATTCCAAACAAAAGTACGGAAGGTGTATGTATGGTTTAAAACTCCAATTCGGAGTTGGTTATGGGAATTGGGTTATGAAACGAAAGGCTATATTAAGGCTCAAATGGGTTAATGAGGGTAATCATATAAGGGGAGGTCAAGGCTAATATGGGTGATATAACAAGGATGGCCTATGATCATTTCAAAAAGTTTACGCAATTCTCGAGTCAAAGCAATATATGAAAATCATGATCGTGTAACACATTTCAAATATGAACTCAATTAATGAACGATCAAATGAAAGAACTGAGAGATTACCGACGAATTCAACGTTTTCAAAGAGGAAAGAATAGTGTATACACTCACAAATGACGAAAGGTACAAATCTTACTCGGTGTAAGTATATACAATGCAACAAAAGATTATCGAGTTATAAAAATCTTAAACCAAATCAATAAAACAAAAAAGTGCATGTGCTCATGGGATTAATGTTTAATTCATGAAGTTATTCATAATATCAATAATTGAAACTAAAGTCTAATAACTTCTAAAATAGAGAACAAGATTCATTGGGTTGTCTATTGGATCGGGCAATTATTGAAATTTTTCATCGAAAATAAGGGCAAAATGCCCAATAAAGGAGAAAAAAGAAAGAAAATCTTTTTGAAAATTTCAATTTTTCTAAGAAAAACATACTAAGTAACTAACATGTGAGCAAAAGCATGGAGTAAATACAGAAATGGATAGAATATCCCACATCCCCTAACTTAAAACTTGACAATGTCCTCAATGTTAAGTAAGAACCAAGTTGAAGAGAGGAAAATAGCGATATTACCTAAAATTGGAGAGATCCCCACAAGAACAAGTGCAAAGAATCTACAAAACAAGTTAGTACCGAGCATAGAAAAAACAAGTAATGAAAAGTTAACTAATTACACTAGACTAAGTTAAAAAGAAAGGAAAAGATAAACAGAAAGAATAAAAGCTAACTATATGCAACCTATTATTTAGGCTTCACACTAACTGTACACTAGACGTCTAAATAGCTGAGGGTCCACCGTGAAAATGATTTGACTTTGGAGGATAACCGGTGTATCCTCACATACAAGCATGCTTTCCGAAAAATATGAATTCCGTTTGAACAATGGAAGGCATGTGTAAGGTGTAAGAAATGAACCATCGTCAATTAAAATTTTTGGAGGGACGATGTGGGGTTTGGATTGAACGGGTGAGAAAAACATGTGGGGACCGAGAAAAGCATAATATCCTCCCAAATATTTTGAAATTGGAATGGGAGGTGGCACACACAAAGGCAAAGATGTGATTGTGAAGGTGACTCGAGCAAGTACTTCCCATCGACGAAAAGGTTTAAAACATAAAAGTTTGAAACCGAATCATCGGGTACTTGTGACAGTGTGATAATAGAGAATGAAAATGGGGAGGAAAGAAATTCAAACTCATGATATGAATCATCATCGCATGAAGATTGAGTTTTAAAGGAAATAATATCATTTTCAATGAAATGTTCTTCTTTAGGGGCCAAAGAAGAAATCATTTCATTGCAAATATATATTACATCATTTTCATCCTCACTTTCATTATCTATTACGCAATGGGCAAAGTCTAGAATGGTTTGTTCCAAAGTAGGCACAAAGTCCTCATTTGGTTCAAAACATTCCTCGACTTCAAAAGTCTCGGAAGCAAAATCGTCGTCGGACTCAAATAACATATCCAATTCATGTTCCAAACAACGATTTTCTTCTCAATAATGATTTTCAATTTTCTCATTCTCAAGCATACGCAAGCCCGCACCGAATAGCATAGGTCGATGTACGGATACTTGAAAATTGGAAGTTTACAAATTATCATCGGACTTAAACTAAAACTCATTGTTGTAGGAATTTTGAAAACTATTGCAATTCGTTTCAAAATTCCTATTATAAGGAGGTAAAGGCGTAAAATCATTATCATCCTCCTCAAAATACGCACACTCGAAAGCTTGACTATTGTAATACTCACCCAAAGTCATTTTAGATGTTGCAATTTTTTGGGATTCTAAATATTGACCAAAAGTCAAAGGTTTGCATAGAATTTTGAGAATTATCATAATTATTACCAAAAGAATTGGAATAAGACATGCTTACCCCAAAATTGGCTCGAAGTGGCGAATTCCACAAAGATATGCACGTGCGAGAAATTGGAGTGTTTCTAAGTTCTCAAATGTGGAAGTCCTGCAAAAAGGTTAGCCAAAAAATAAAATTAGAAAGAAAATACTACGAAAAACTAAATCAAATAATGTCTAGAACAAACTCATCCTCGGCAACGGCGGCGTTTTGATTACACGTGAAAGGTGTGTTCGTGTAAGGACATAATCAATGTTTTCGTTTCACCGCGATAATGCAAAACACCTAAATTATGACTACACTTGCGATACAAGTTTAGTGGTAAGTCGGGTATCGAAATATCCACTGAGATGAGTTACTAGAATTTTTTGGATTTAATACTCCTAAATAAAATGGAAAAAGGTGATTACAAACTAAAAAGGAAAAGATGCATAAAGGGAAATGATTAATCTAGGCGAGGGAAAATAAATTTAAATTAAGAAAGCGGGTAAAAACTATAGCTTGCGTCGAATATCCCTCATCCGAGTTAATTAGTATAAAATTGTTACATGGGTTGACAAGTTATTACCAATGTGTCTCGTTTCGGCAGTTAATTAAATCAAGGGTTGCCACGCCCCTAATCCGCCTAAAAGCTTAATATGATTTTGGCATCAAGAAATATCCCGGAGATTACGCACGAAAGGTCGTAAGCATGGGACCTACATGCTATGCCCCGTCAAATCCCCTAGGCGTAATAACTAGGACAGAGCAGCCGAAATAGATCGGTAAACACCATCACCAAAGCCAAGCAACATGGAATAAGTTCAATCCGGCACAACCTAGACTAAATTAGCTAGAAAGCATGATAAAAATGCGGTAAATAAACACGATAAATCTACACTAGAAAGCAACTAAATCAAAGCATGTAAATCTAATTGAGAAATCATGTAAATTAAACTGCAACAGTGGAAATAAAGGAAATACAACTTAAATTAAATGGAAGGAACGATGAATAGTCCAAATTACAAACCCAAATGTTGTCACACCAAATGAGGAAGAAAAATGAGCTCTCACCCTCCATACCCTAACCTAAACTATCTTCCTTACAATAATATCTAACTCTCAAGAAAATGCAACCAAAATTGGTTTATATAGTAAGTTACAAAATAAATAAAGGAAAAAGAAAAGAAAAGAAAATATCTCAGAATATCTGCAAATCGCGGTCGACCGCGGCTAGGGGTCCGGTCGATCGCGCCCATGGGGAAAGGAGTACTGTCTTCAATCCAAGGCAAAATATAAACACGCGATCGACTGGCATCAGAGGTGTGGTCGACCGGGCCTTCATTTTAAAGACCATTGTGTTTGATCCAAGGCAAAACAAAAACCCGCGATCAACCGGGCCTCAAATCGTGATCGAGCGGCACTCTGTTTTAGGCTACATTTGGTTCACAAAAAGGGGGAAAAAGTAGCAAATGCAAACAACCATAACTTCACCGTTGGGACTTAGAATCGTGCACCGTTTGCGTCCACGCAAAACTTGTTCAATGAACTACGCTTCCATGGAAGTTCCATGAGATGAATATGAAATGTGAATTGACTAAAATGCACTTGAAGTAGCATCAAGTGATGAAACTTCTCCAAAATGCAACGGATCCTCACTTTTAGCGTTCCAATACCTACAAAAGCAAAGCATGCAAATATACAAATCCAAGGTTGTCTGGTTAATGAGCATAAATATAGGCATTAAGGACCGTGAAAGCGCTAGAATGCATAAAGATAAGGGGTAAAAATATGCAATATTCTATACGAATCAAGTGCCTTTATAAATTATACATTTACATGAGTATAAAAAGTCTATAATGTTTCTTGTTGTTGGCATTTTGCTGATACTTTTGATCGACCTCCCTATTATTGGTAGGGCTTCTTGGTGTTGGTTGGCATTTCAAGCCTTAGTCGGTGGTTATACCTTGTTGACTAGGATTATTTCCATAGTGGATGACACGTGTCTATTTCTGATTGGTCCATGGAAGTGGATAATTTTTGGTATCAACAGTGGGGTTGTTTGGTCCCTCCATACTGGAAAGAAAAGAAGCCACTCCTGAGGAGGGATAAGTTGAAGTAGAAGCCAAAACCTTATAGACGCCAATTATAGCCCCTGTTGGAGTTTATGAGGTTTCTCGTGATCCAGTGGCTACTAGGGAATCACGTCCTGATGAGGTGTCCCTATTTTTAATTTCCTTATTTATGTCATCCTTTATTTTAACTAATTCCTTAAAAAGGCCCATTCTTACTTAGTCGAGCAACCCTAAAGGTGCTTTAAGTAAAATTAAGTCTTTTTAAAGCCACAATAATTTACTAGTCGAACAACCATAAAGGTTCTTTAAGAAGAACTGGGACTTTTGAAGCGATAATAATTTACCTAGCCGAGTAACCATAAAGGTGATTAGGCAAACTTAGGCTTAAGAATGCCCAGTCTTGCTTAGTCGAGCAATCATAATGATGCTTTAAGAAAAATTGGGACTTTTGAAGCGACAACAGTTTACCAAGTCGAGCAACCATAAAGCTCTTTTAGTCAAACTGAGGCTTAAGAATGCCTAGTCTTGCTTAGTCGAGTAACTATAAAGGTGCTTTAAGAAAAATTAAACTTTTGAAGCGATAACAGTTTACCTAGTCGAACAACCATAAAGTTTTTTTTAGGAAAACTGAGGCTTAAGAATGCCCAGTCTTACTTAGTCGAGCAACCATAAAGGTGCTTTAAAAAAAGTTGAGACTTTTAAAGCGACAACAATTTACCTAGTCGAGTAACCACAAAGATTCTTTAGGTAAACTAAGGCTTAAGAATACTTATTATGCCCATACTCAGTTTTATTCCAACTTGACTTATTCCTTCTTCTCTTAGGTTGAAGTGAGACATCAAAGATTTTAAGGGATGCTACTACCCCTATCGAGCACGTACGTGCTGAGAATGTTTCTCTTGAGTCTATTGGGAACTTTGTGGAACCCAGCATTGTACCTATGTCAGTACAGAACGTGGAGGGAGGCGAACGAGACCCAAGTCCTCTTTTACAAGAAGATGATAGGGCATCAAATTATGTCTTTCCCTTAGCCAGTGATAGCGCTTTCGGTGTGCATCCTCTAGAATTGGCTCTTATTAAGATTGTGAGGTAGACTTTGAACGATTTTACCTATATCATAACCCCTCCTTATAATTAACTAATAATGCGGTTGTTGGAATGCCACCCTTCCCCCTTTACTTCTCATTGTATTAAAGCCATCCCTGTCATGATGGCTTGCAGGCTTTTGGGACTTGACATAGTTTTAGCAGATGTACAACATACTCCCCAGCCCTCTTTAAGTCCCTTGAGATCAAGGAGATGATGGGCCAAATTAATGTTCTTACGGGCGAGGGTTTTATCCTAAAATGGCTCATCGATTTTTCAAAGTCTTTCAAAAAAGATGACCTGCCCTCCTTTTATATGAAAATGCAAGGTACTGCCCTCTCGCAGATTATTTATCTCAAAATATGGCCACTTTGAACTATGAAATTACTAAGGCTAATGAGGAGGTTTTGTCTATCAAGGAATCTTTGGCTATGGCTGAGACGAAGGTTGATCAACTTCAGCAAGAGGTGGATGACTTATCCAACGAGGAATCTTCTCTGGCCTTTCTTTTTCCCCATCATCACCATAGGATTTTAGACTACTCCATCTTGTGGTTTCTTATAGATGACCTAAGTGATTATTAAAGGGACTTGGGAGTTTAAAAAATGTACTTTTTTTCTTGCTTATTCCTTTTTTCACGTATCTCGAGGCATTACATCCTCTTTTATTTCTAAATTGAACTTTGTTTTTTGGAACGCATAAGTTTGAATTGCCTTTTACTTTCATGAAAATTGTCTATGTAAATAGAAAAACAAACTTGTGGTTAAATCGACATTACCCCCATGCTATCTATATAACTCACAAAAAGTATTTTTACAAGTTGTGAGAACATGCTCTCATTCCAACTTACTTGTACCTATAGCTTACAACCCACCCCCCCACACACACACATAAAAAAAACTGCTAATACAAGTTAATAACTTAAACAGAATAAATTTTGAACCATTTGTTGTTGAGTTTAAAAGTCTCTTCATCCTCAACCTTCGAGATTTCACAATATACTGAATCATGGGACTTTCGAACAACATAAGGTCCTTCCCAATTTGCTTCGAATTCAGGTAACGAGAGACCCCAGATGTGTCTTATACAAGCTTTCAAAACTATATCACCTTCCTGGAATTTTCTTGGCTTTACGATTTGGTCATAAGATCTGGATAGCTACTTTCTGTATATCTCAAAATGCCTTTTTCACATTATCTTTGTGCTCTTCCAATGCATCCAGTTGTACATGACGACTATGAGGAAGCATTGCACTTCTTAGGTTGTAACGCGCAGAAGGTACCTCGAGTTCCACTGGGAGAATTACCTCAACGCCAAACACCAACGAGAAAGGGGTGTACCCTATAGGTTTCCTCTTTGTGGTTATATATGCCCACAATACCTCTGTATTTTATCATCCCAAGTTCTTGGGAAATCTTCTAACATCTTCGAGAGGATATCTACCAAGGTCTTGTTCGTGACTTCAGCCTGCCCATTGCACTTAGGGTAGGCCGCTGTTGATTTGTCGTGAATAATAGAGTATTTTTCTGTGAGAAACTGCACGTCGCTATTAACAAATGGGGTTCCATTATCTGATAGGAACACCTTTGGGATTCCAAATATGCAAATAATATACTCTTTCATAAAGAGCACCACTACCCCGATCATAGCATTCTTCAATGGTATAGCCTCTGCCTATTTTGTGAAGCACTCTATAGCTACCAATATCCATATATTGACCCTCGAGGAGGGGTTGATTGACCCTACTAGATCGAATGCCCACGTGTGGAATGGAAAAGGGGTGGAAAGGAAATGTAAGTCCACCGAGGGAGAATGAATCATATTCCCATGTAGCTGGCACGCTTTGCATTTTCTGACAAATTTTGCTGAGTCTTTTTCCATGGTGGGCCAAAAATACCCTAACGTCATTAGTTGGTCGTAGAGTTTTGAACCCCCAATGTGTTATGGCTCATGTGCTTGCTTTAGTACCTCATCTTCTTCCTCCAGTCTGATGCATCTTAAGGGCCTATCATGGTAACCTTTTCGGTATAACTGCCCCTCCTTGACATAAAATCTAGACACTCTCCGTTTCAGTCTTATGGCATCATCTTTATCCATGGGGACAATCCCATCAACCGGCATGTCTAGGTATGGCTTCCTCTAATATGATGGCAGATATATGAAGTTACATTACGTATCTTGGTAATACAATAGGCATTTCCCATATTCTCTCTGTAGTAATGCGGCATCTTGTTTCATCGCTGGAAAAAAGTATCCTACCCTCTGAATTCTTCAATACAAAGGGATTTCTGTTGTCTCACATCTTTTGTCATGTATCTCTATTAACCTCCTCTTAGCTTATTCAGGACCAACGCACTTACATAACCATCCCCATTTGTTTTTATAGTACAAATTACCCATGGTAGTAAAATATTATGCCAGCTCGACCAACGTCAGTGGCCCTTGACCTATTTCAAGTTATTTTCGTGTTTCCCCCTCCAGTCATCACTATCATTAGAAGGCAATATTTTTATCACAGTTGAGGGTGCCATTGTCTTTATGATTCGATAAACCGTCGATTCTTCATCTAAATTTTTTTTTGAGCAATCGTGGCGTAATCATCAGCATGTCTATTCACCATTCTCAGGTGTCTCTTGACCTTCACTTCATGGAACTGGCCAAGCAACCTATGTACAATTTTTTGATAAGGTGCTGAGATCATGTGCTTGAGAGCATACTCGCCATTCACCTACTGTACCGTCAAATTGGAATCCCCTTTTATTGTCAGCACATGGACACCTCTTCGTAAAGCCTCTAACATCCCCAACACTAAAGCCTCGTACTCAGCTTCGTTATTTGAACATTTGAAGTCTAACTTGAAGGACAATTGGACTTTTTCTTCCCCTTGGCGTAAAATCCCTCCTGCCCCTCCTGTACCTTCAGTCGAAGATCCATCAAACTGCATGCCACTACACCAAAATGTGCCATTAGTAACACAATTTTATCGTTACTAAAAATATTAGTAACATAATTTTTCCGTTAGAAAAAAGGCGTGGAGCACGAAGGTAGTAATAGAATTTTACTGTTACTATTAGTAACAGAACAATTCAGAATTAACAACGGTAAAATTCTGTTACTAATATCAACGGTACAATTCAGAATTAGTAACGGTATAATTTTGTTACTAATAGTAACGGTACGATTCAGAATTAGTAATGGTAAAGTGTTATTACTAATAGTAATGGTAAAATACATAATTAATAACACTAAAATTTGGTTACTAATAGTAACGATAAAATTCAGAATTAGTAACGGTTAAATTCAATTACTAATAGTAACAATAAAATTCAGAATTAGTAACGGTAAAATTATGTTACTAATATTAATACATATTTAAAAAAAATATTATTCAAGATCCAAAATCCTGAATTTAAACAAATTCAATTACATCACACCTCATCAATTATTTCTACCCACTACAATCTGTCAGGTAAAGAAAAACTTGGATTCATTCTCGGATGGAGATGTTCTTACCAAATGCTTGTCATTTTCCCCAAAATCAGCAATCTTCTTCCCATTTTTGATGAGTTGAACCCTCGCTCACTTTCTGATAGCAGAGTTTGGCTGCTTAGCCTCAATACCTCTGTATACATTAATCAGAATCATATGTTATCCACTTGTGTATAAATGTCAAGAGAAACACGTAATAAGAAAAGTGCATACATCTTCTCACAAAAATCTATGAATCAGGAATAGCGAATCAGGACATGAATCGACTAGTAAATTACAGTAAAACAAATAATACACAAATATGTTCAAGATTCAAGAATCTAAAGAGCTATCCATAGAATGCAATTGAAATTTGTATTATATCAACCAAATTGTACCATAACAAATCATAAGATTCACTACAGTTGGTCCAACAATCGAGTCGGGCTAATACAGACCAAGCTTAATTCATTTGATCAACGAACGAGCTAAATGACTCTAGCTTTAAACAAGCCTATCTATTCCGAGGGTCCTAATTAAGCTCATACGGAATAAGGGGATCTCGAACCAAGCCAAACTATCTTGAGCTCAGATTTTCTGTTTGTAGATAAACTACTTGAGCTAGACTGTTCATGAACGACTAGTATTTGTTTGCATCCCTGACTATAATTCATGCTCATTTCAGATGTAGCGCACATTACATATCAATTAACTTACAAATTATAGACCGTATCAATCAAGTTACTACTTGACCTTGCTTTTTATGCATCTATCAATTATAATATGCAGATTTCTACACATCTATCAATTAGAATATGCCTCACTACAGTCTACAATAATATGGTAAAGGGTTGGCGTTCTACATTGTTCTTATTATGATAACAACCTGTGAAAGAGTAGTTATAATCCTAGTCAATGATAGTTTAATCTAATGGATCTTAAAAAAATCCGATCAAAATCATCTGTAAAACAAATCCATTCCAATTTTAATTCTTAATGTTGTATTAGTTACCTCGTCCTCTTATCACCTTGGTGTATACTAAGTGCGCCAGGAGGGAGATATTTCCTTAACTCTAAATTTTTTTCATCCTATAGTGAGATATAAAAGAAGAAAGATTTGTATTCACAAAATTGAGAACCCAGTGATTGCATTTATATGTACAATGAGAATAGTTACATTGCTGGAAAATATAAGGAATCAATAGTCATAATTACATTTCTGGTGATGTAAGGAATCAAAATCCAAAAGGTAGAAAGCTACTAAACTAAGGCCCAAATAAAAAGGGCCCAAGCTTGACTCTGTCAAAATAGAATATCACAGAACTCTTAATGGTAATATATATTATGAAAAACATGCATATTGTCAACCCACAGCCGCACTCCCAAATACATTATGATAGTAATGTAAACATTAATTATCCCCAACCAAAATTCAATAAAATGTAAGTATCTCAAGTGCGTCAATCCTTTAACTGCATAAATAATTGCATTTTAAACCATACACTATCAAAAAGTGTCAAAAATAATATTAATAATTGGCAAGATTAGCAACAACAGCAAAAGAAGTAAATTTGAATGTCACTAATGAAATAGTAAACAATCAAAAGTGACAACAAAACATGATGAGAACTGAGAAATCAACCTGCTTGTCATTATGAAGATAAATAGAAGGATTATCAGCAAGGAACGCCTTATCAATAGGTATGGTACCTTTAAGATGGTCTGCCTTATCCTCGTAATATATGAATTACTTTGTATCATGATCTATTGCCATAATTAGCTCATCGGTTCCAAGCCGAGATTGGTGAGTAATTGGAGAAGGTTTTGACTGTTGAATAACCATGGTCATTACAACAATGTTGTCCTTTATCCGTCTCTCCTGGTGCTCTTTTATCGCATGTGTAAGTAACATGTTGCTCATAATATCTCCACTAACAGGAATGAAATCCCCATGTATCTTCAGAGGAAATAGAAATATTGTCCTCTCTCTTATTGGAGCGCATGCAATAAGCTAATATAAGAAGAATAGATAAAGTAGAGCTATTTAGAGATAATATTCATTGAATCGTATGGATGATAAAAAAGATGATTGGGCTAGTGAAGATGTAAAATATACTGGGATAAATGGTCCTGGACCAACTAAATCGTATGGACTGGTACAGTTACTTGAATAGAGCCACGAATTACTGACTTGAACAACTGTTTGTATCAGAATTTTTTAGATTAATTTCTCCTGCATGAGATAAGTCACCACGGCATCGAGTTATTATTTAGCAAGAGTTCCCCTACAGATTCGTCATCTCAGTAGAGTTTAACCAAATTTTAATTAACATTTAATTGAATATGTATAGGAGATCAATGAAAAAATCAAATGATCCCCTTTCTTTTTGACTTTTTTGCACTTTCAGCATCATTTAATAAGAATCATACCCTTCCTTCTCATATTATTAATTATGGGGGTGGCACATAAAGAAACTCGACCACCACGATTGAGTTAAAAAATCAAAAACGACAATTTAATCAATGAATTCAAGAATCACATCTATGTCTATGACAAACATATGAGAAACAAATATTTTTATCATCATAAAGATATTTGACAAAATATTACTGTGTCACCTCTTCTTGATGATTTTATTCTTCCACCATATCTCCGGTGCTCGTTACTTCTTTTCCATCACTTTCACCTCCACAATTGGGTTGAATAGGATTTCCCAAACAGAAAATTGCCTCAGAAAATTTTGACATGCCACCAACACTAACATTTTCAATTATTTTCTCTTTAAGATCATACCAAATAAGCCTTGGGCGACCGATTTGCTAAAAGAACTTGTCATCGCTCCTTGAATATGCAAAAGACCTTGCAAGATAGAAAAAGATGTAATCATCCGGTATCGGATAATCAAATGATTGTGAAACATAAATTAAGTTGTTCCAAGATTCCTTTACACTATAATCCTTCATCCTGCTTAAGACATACAGTGTCAGGTAGAAGTGTCTTAAAAAATATTGAAATTACTCATGTTTTAATGTTATTTTGATATAATTGTCCTTCATCCTGCTTAGTGAATGTCCTTGTCCTTCAGCAAACAATAATAACTTCTTTCTTTAGTGGTTCCATTCAGCAAAACAAATAACACCATTCTATCATCATCAATGTATAAAAATAACACTATATATTATACAAGTTTACCCATAAATATGAATTTGATCGACATATCCATTCATATTTATGGGTAACATTTTTTATCTGTTCATGTTTCACCTAAAGAAATTACAAGAACTTAAGAACCCCCACTTATTCTTTTTTTAAGCTGTAAGGGATATCATGGGGCCATTTTTGAGCTCCTAAAGGATACGGTAAAAGGCAGGGCAGTTGAGAAGTAGGATAAGGACATTCACCAAGCAGCTCATGAGGTTACCCGCATTTATTTAATTACTAGAATTTAAGCAATAAATTAAAAATTGTCCACAAATTTATGAAAGAACCACTATAAAACTACTCATTAGCTTCAAAATCAAAATTTGATCTACACAGTGTGCTAACAAAACCAAATAAAAATGTTGATCTCTGTAGTAGAACTCATGTAGGAGCATTAACTAACATGTCAAGAATCACCAGTGTACTATTTTCACGGTTCCTGCCTCTAAGTTGAAGTCGTAAAAAGGGCTTGTTGCAGTAAGCTTCATAGATAGAAACGAAAATACAAAATCATAGAATGAATTTTAGTCTTGCATTTAACATAATTTCTCTTTTCAAATGATGTAAGAATTATTCTAATTATGACTGACCTCCACTTGAGTTTGCAAGGACTAAACATAATTAATGATCTCGTCCAACGTCACTGCATCATCATGTAAGATCACACAGATTTCAATTTCAGTTGGGTTGATATGTCCTCTTATTTCAATTTCAACCATCACACCACATTACACATAAATATAAAGATTCTAATTGAGTTTTTTCATAATTAGATCATCTCACATAAAGTTACTCATAATTAGACCACACGTATTATTCTTAATAAAGCCTGAACAGGACTTGACCAAATAGATAAAGCCTTCCATAAGAAAGGTAAACCAAATTGTATGAATCAATAACAATCTCCATTGAATGAATAAAATTAAGAATGAGAACTCAAAATTATACATATGCTTACCTTTCGTTCCTCCTTTATCTGGTCTTGGGACTGGAAATGCTCAAATAAATATTAGCATTGGCAGAGTTAAAAGCGGTATTATAATAATAAAAAATAGTGCAAATTAAGTCTAAATCAAATATAGATAACTCAAACAATGTTCACAACAAAACATATTAGAAATTAAGTCCAAATATATATAGGTCAAACAAAGTTCACAACAAAAACATAATGCAAATTAAGTCCACATATAGATAGCTCAAACAAAGTTCACAACAAAAATATAATGCAAATTAAGTCTACATATAGATAGCTCAAACATAGTTCACAACATAAACTAAACATATTTAAGCCAACAATCCAAGCAAATAAAATATCCCCCCATGACAAGGTCTGTAAAAGTGAAATGGCCACCTTGAGGAGCATCAAACAACATAGCATCCGACTTCATCACTTTCTCCACATATACTTTCCTCTCCCCGACTCCAAATCGCTTACCATGACATATATCCTTTTTTGCATCTATCACGACATACCCCTTTTCCAATTATTCATTATACCTATCAAACAAGATGACTTTGGGGTTTTTAGTGGAAGAAGGTGTGGTCATGCAAAAAGGACAAGAAGCGGATGCAAAAATATTATCCAAATTTTGAGAGAGATTCCTACGTAGCAGACTTGTATCGGATGTGTGCTCATTCATCGGTGTGATTGGTGGACACTTTTCGTTATGAGCATTGAAGGCATTAACCAAACTCTGTATAACACCCTAAGAAAAAATGGATCAAACAATAGTAAGTTAATATCTATTATATCTAAATAGGTCTGTTTAATAATTGAAATTATATAAAATACATATATACTAGAATTTGTCTATTATTTTCCTCAAATCTTTTATTGACGGAAGAGATGATATCTTCCTTCAATGCATCTACATAATCATTTTCCTTCTTTTTTGTTTAAGTTTGGCCTTTTCCAACCCTATATGCATCAATTGCTTCTTCGAAATAAGGGGACAGACTGCACGGACTCCTCCCTTTTTCTCCTTCCCAAAAACCTACATCAACTCATCGTTCTCTATGCATTAGCTCTTGCTACTACTACCCTCTCCGCTCTTGTTCTTTATTTTCTCCACCACATCCTTTACTTTATCCTATCAAATCAAATGGTAGTTATAAGTAATAATGAGAAAAATTTATTAATAAACGCAATGAATAATACTAAAAACACTGTTGTTTTTTTATGTAAATACACACATAGTAAAGCTTAGCACTGTTTAGGACATTCCCCATTTTGTCCTCGTGTGCCGCGTGCCATGTATCTACTGACCTTAATTCTTATCCTGGGTTCGATTAAACGTACAATTTAAATATCACATGTTATACACAAAAGTAGTGTGGATAACTGAAAAAAATATATGATACATACCATTTCATATTGCAAAGAAGCATAGGTGCGACGCCCAAGGGTATGGGAATATTCTAAATTAGTTCGATTGTTGGCATTTTGAATGCTTTGTGACTCCTTGTTTGCTTTACTTTCGCTCTCACAAAACAATCTCCATACGTTGGGATCAACGCCTTCCGGTAGGACTCGAGGTTGGTCTTTGGTAGGAAAAAAACATCTCATGCTATTTTTGTGTGTCCTAAAGTTATGTGAAAGCCTTTTCTCCATCAATGGGCGGGACACCTCCGGTTCAACATCTAACTCAAATCGTACCATCAAAGCATTCCAAACATCATCTTTGTAATTGTCTGGAACAATTCTCCAATCTTCTTAACTAATCGGGATATAAGATCTACCATGTTCACCGACACGAGTGCTCCATCTCCCACTCCACGGACCGCCTACACTCCCATCCACTAGAACGATAACCATCATTATACCATCTTGGGTCATATATTGTAATTGTTTAGCTTTTTTGTCCACTTTTTCTTGCTTCTTTTTATTTTCACTTGAAGTAGGTTGCTTCGAACCCCCATGAGCTAATTCTAGTAGGGGGTAGTTAATATTTGTTATAGTGTTGATGACGTTTGTTGCGTCGAACCACCACTTGCACTTGTAGCTATAACGCCTAATACAGTGATGCAAAAAAAAAATAGATACCAAAAATGGAATTAACAATCATAAAATAATGTGTATTGAATTATCAGATAACCACATCACTAACATATTGATAGAGATAAATATAGAAATCACAAGATGATATCATTGAAATCAAAAGATGCTACTTTCAACAGTTAACATACCACCAATAAATTTATATATTAGGGGTAAAACAAAATTTAGTCATGTTGAAAAAACAAAACAACTTTCAACGGTTACAATATCCAAAAGAAAATATTAAAACAACTAAATGGAGTCGTATTGTTTGGGCAAACTTTCCAAATGCGGTTGGTCTTCAAGAATAGATTGGAAGACTGTTGGCATCTCTAAGTCGTCAACTTGACTCGTCAATCTCTTCAGTGAATGTATAATAACCCATCAATTGGGCTTTTTAAGATCTTTTGAATAGAATGCTTGACTAGCCTCAGATGCGAGTTCATCATACTCATTATCAACGCTCTTAAACTTTACCAAATTTACCATCACTAAGTTGGTGTCCGAAAAAAGCTTACAATCATTATTCTTATCCTCCACTCTCACCCAATCACAATAAAACACCACCTCCTTAAATAAGGTATAGTCTACCTCAATAATTTGTTTGATAACTCCATACCACATAGTCCAAGTATTTGTGAGATTCTTATCACTTTTTCTAGCTCAAAATTGTGTTCATGCCTTCAAGCAAACACCGCTATCCTGTGTGACAATAGTATCGTCATGATACTTAGGAGAGAATATGAAACCATTTACACGATACTTTTTATATGTTTTACCCTTGAATTGCGGCCCTTGAACTAATCGCCCCAATGTTCCATTTGTCTTTGTCTCTCCTGATTTCAGCAACTGTTTGATGGAAACAAATCATAATTACTACAATGTTTCATTTCTCATCATACTTAATGGAAATATTAATAAAAACATTAATATTTATATAATCACCATCTCGGATAATCAAGGGATAAAAGAAGTTTTCTTCTCCATTTTTGTCTCACTTTTTCTAGCTCGAAATTGTGTCCATGCCTTCAAGCAAACACCGCTATCCTGTGCGACAACAATATCGTCATGATACTTAGGAGAGAATACAAAACCATTTACACGATACTTTTCATATGTTTTAGCCTTTAATTGCGTCCCTTGAACTAATCGCCATAATGTTCCATTTGTCTTTGTCTCTCCTGATTTCAGCAACTGTTTGATGGAAACAAATCATAATTACTACAATGTTTCATTTCTCATCATACTTAATGGAAATATTAATAAAAACATTAATATTTATGTAATCACCTTCTCGGATAACCAAGGGATAAAAGAAGTTTTCTTCTCCACTTTTGTCATTTCAATCCCCTTCCCTTTAGCACGAGACACAAATTTCAGTGATGCTTCATACTCACTCCAATATTTAGTTTTATATAAGTAATTATAACTCAAGATGCTAATTAATTCTTAACTATAAAAAAATTAAAGAACACAAACCTATAGTAATGTTGAAGTCCATCGATATTAAGTCAAAATTGTATCATCGACGTATTTGTTGAAACTGTACGAGTCCCAACGTTATAGTCTTATCATCAAGAAAAGGCCCTTCATCATAGAACTCTCCACCTTCCTCTAAAAAGGCTTCACGTGAGCATTTATGATTTCCATCGAATGGATCTGGCATGTACTCCATGCAATATCTAACAGATTCAGGAACAACGTAGGATTCTATAATGGAACCTTCAACATACCGCTTATTACTGGGTATATCTTTGAAATCTTTTATTGTCCTATTTGTATAAGGTAGTAAAAATTAATAACAAGAATTATTAACTTATATGGTTCATATTTTATTATATTAAAGATAAAAATTACCTTTCGAACAGATACATCCAATGAGTGTCGGTTGGTCCACAAATCAAGGCTTCATCTGTTAGATGCACAGTGAGGTGAATGCTAATATTAAAAAACGTAGGTGGGAAATATTTTTCCAACACACATAATTCTTCAATAACCATGTATTTGGCTCTTTGGATATCTTGTCGAATCAGGAATTTAGAGCCCAACCTGTTAAAGAACAAACTTAATTGTTGGATTACTCTTCTCAAATCTCGATGTTTCGGAAAGGGCATGTTAAAGAAACACAGGTAGTAGATGTTCAATTATGACATGATAATCATGTGACTTTAAAGAGTGTAAAGATGGGGTACTAAGACTTACTATATTGCTCAAGTTAGAGGAAAATTTGGTAGTAATCTTTATGTCCTTCAAAATTTGGCAGAATTGTCTTTTTTCTTCGTTATCCATGATAAATGATGTTGTTGGTTTTATCGTTTTCCAGTGCGTCCATCAACTTGAAGCCATTGACCGTTGTGTATACCCATATCCTTCATATCCAATCGCCCCTTTTCAGTATCCTTTGTTTTATCATCATCAATAATTGTGTCTATTAAATGTTCTGCAACATTCTTTTCGATGTGCATCACATCAAGAACAGGTCAAACTTGATGATATGGCCAATATTCCAAGTAAAAGAAAATGAATTTTTTTATACTATGCTTCTTTAACTTCAACATTGTCACTCTCATTAACATTATTAGACTTTCTCTTATTAGCAGGAAATTTTGAGACTTTTCCATGTACGCATTTTATGTTTCTTAACTTATCCACAAGTGAATCTCCGTTTAGTCGAACAAGGGGTCATCCAATTTCTTCTGTCCTAAGTCCCAAACCTATACCACACCTAAAAGCATGATCACTTTTAATAAACATACAATAGTTTGTGTTAACTATCTTCATGTTGTGTTTTAGCCGAATGGATGGAGTGTCATCGCCATAAATAGGATATTCTTTGTAACCATGTCTTACACACCTAGATAAGTTTCCATATGCAGGAAAATCATGAATCTCCCACATCAATATAACTCTCAATGTAAAAGGTTGCATTTTGTGAATGTCAATAGCTGATACTCCTTCACATAATTACTTCAACTCATATACTAATGGTTGAAGGAAAACGTCAATGTCTTGACCCGGTGTCTTTGGCCCTGGAATTAGTAAAGACAAGATTTGGAACTCACGCTTCAAGCACAAAGAAGGCCGCATATTGTAAGGTACAGTCATGAAAGGCCAATAACTATAACTACTAGATTGAATGCCATAGGATTGAACCCATTTGTTGATTTTTCAAGCCAAATATTGAGCCCTTCCTCGACGAAATTGGGCCATCTACTTTTTAGCATTCTCCATTGGGATGAATCACAAAGATGTCGTTGATAATCCCATAAATTTGTTGCCTGATAGTGCCATGTAATTCCATGCGCTATCCAAGGTATAGTATACAATCTCACTAGCCTTGGAATTAAAGGGAAATATCTCAATACTTTCATCGTTTCATTGCGCAACCTTTTCCATTTCTTTGATATCACTACATATCTCGATTCTCCACACTAAGGACATTCCTCCAAATATTCACACTCTTTCCAATATACAATACAATTGTTAATGCAAGCATGAATGTAATTTTCTTTCATCTCGAGGTCTTTCATCATTCCCTTCATGTGCGGATATTTTTCTGGTAATGTGTTTCCTTTTGGAAGCCACCTCTTTAAGACTGATAAGAGAGAGGTCACGCTATTTCCCGACTAACCAAAATGCTTATTCAAATTATGAAATTCCACAATTATAGAGAGAGTAGTCTCAGGACCCTCACATGAAGGGTACGATTTCTCGATCGTTAATTTATTATATTGATTATACTTCTCGTTATCGATATATGATTTTTCAGAGAATCCTTCCTGGTCGGGTTCTACACAATGTTGTCCTTGCACTCCGTAATATGCGTCAACTAAGTTTCGAAGCCTTTAATTCTCATTGTTATCAACTTCATCATGTCTTTCACAATCAATAGGTTATACTATGGGAAATGTTATGTTCGATGATAGTGTTTCACCATGCAAAACCCACGTAGTATATGTCCTGTCTATACCATGCATTATCAAATGACCCTTCATATCTACCGTAGTGAAACTCTTCTTATTTCAACACTTGACACATGGACAAGGAAAGGTCGAGAACTAATGACCATTGTTTGCAACTGCAAAATTAAGAAAAGACGCAACTCCATTTGTGTACACCTCACTTATTCTATTCCTCTCATTCATCCACTCTTTGTTCAATGTTTGTGACAAACTGCACTACCAAAAAAATTATGGTTTACACACTAGTTATATGACAATATACAAAAACAAAATTATTGATACACACATAAGTGAAATCACAACTAGAACATGTAATTTTTTTTATATGGGGTGAAATAAAAGACATCGAACAATCTTTTTATCACAAAATAAGAGATTTTGAATCTTGTCAATCAAGATTTTCTTATCGATTTGATTAAAAGTATATTTTTTTATCTGGTTAAAAGTAGGAGAGAGTTATCATTTAGTCCCTAACAATAGGATTGAATCAAGATATATAAACCCTTAATCATTTGTTTGGCTAGAACAGGTTATTAGGCCTCCTTATTTTAGTTGTATGTTAGGCTAATCATCATAACAAACTATAGCTCAGTGAGAATTTTTTTGGGGAAAAAAATAGAAACGATCCATCAATTGCAGAAACTAGACAGCATCCATACAAATCTTTTTTTTGGAAAAAAATAGAAACGATCTATCAATTACTCAAACCTTCTCATGATACCTATGTGGACTATGCCCAAAATTATCTCGACCCAAAATGTTATGGGAGTTGCTCGAATTAATTTTTTTCTAAACCAAAAGTATACAGGGATTAATATCTAACATGGAAATTGAACTGAATCCATAAGATTCAATACATGTGTTGCTATTTACTCAATCCAAGATTTGTGAAGCAAATAATGTTATATACACCAAACCCTTCTCTAAAGCCCTCATTTGATACTTCATTTCAAACAAGGCAGAGATTGATGAAGTCCATAGTATCATATTGTTGGGTATTACGAATGTACATAACTAATCGGTCAACGACCATAGAAATGCAAAATGAAGTATCAAACGAGGGCTTTAAATAATACTTATGAATCCAAAAAAATGTAAATCAGAACAAACATATGAAAAGATTTTTGTTAAAACTTTGGATGATGAGATATATATCAGAATTTTGGGTGAAAACTTATTGATACACACATAAGAAGATAGCAATAGGTAAATCTACCTTCTGTCGATGAAAGATCTAAGCTTTTGATGACATATCTAAGCTTCTGATGACAGACTTTGGGTGGTAACGAAGAAAGGATTTGGGAACATGAGACTTTGGGCAATAACGAAGAAAGACTTTGGGCGTTAGGGATTTTGAGTTTTGGAAAAAAATATTGAGTCAATTTTAGTAACAGTTATATTAGATTACTATTGATACTTTATTATGAGAAATAGTAATGGTATATTATTGTTAGTAATAAAAAAAATAGTCTGTTACTAAAATAGTGTTTTGGTGTAATGTGCTCCATTCTTCTAGATTTGCCTCAAGATAGTTGGCCTAGAGATCATCTCCACGCAGCTCCTTAATAGGTGGCTCAAACGTTACCTAAGGTAAGAATTCCAATAGATCTGCATAAGCTTGACTTTTGATCTCTCGAGGAACTATGCACTTGATATCATACTCCAAAAGAATTAAAAACCATCGAAGAGCCCTACCTGTTAATAAAGTTCTAGTCAGTAAAAATTTTATGGAGTCACATCTAGTAATGATGTGAACTGTGAAAGATAACATGTAATGCCTAATCTTTCGAGCAACAAATACCAGAGCTAAACAATGTCTCTCAATGCTTGTATATCTAGCCTCAGGCCCATGTATAATTCTACTTAGATAATACACAAGTTTCTCCACTCCCTTCACTTCTTGAGCCAATAATGCCCCTATTGATCTTTTAGTGGATGTGAGGTGGAGGTGTAAAGGAATACCTTCTTGAGGGGGGAACCATCACTTAGGGAGATGTCAATAACTTATTCAACGGGTCTAAAGATACCTCGTGTGGCTGCTCCTTTGGCGGAGGCATCAAGGTCTTTCAAGATGAACATTGGTCTAGGGCCATCCCCTTCATCAACTAAGTCGATCTGCTCTAACTCTTGAACTTAGGACCTTGGCATATCCCTCATGCATTCTGGTTCCACCTCAACCTCCTCCACAAATTCCTGGATGTTGAATTTGTCAATCACAAAGCACTGGCCTAAATTGTCCACCAAAAAACATTCATAGATCGGACTAGCTTCATCATCTAGGCCTTCGACTATCCGATCACACCTTCAGAGTTTATAGATAATATTGTCACTCGATAAAACCACTCTTTTGCACTGGCATGGTTTCTCTTCCTGGAAAGGTCTTTTGCTCGCCTTTTCTTTTAACTCTCTCGCTGAAAATCTACTGAGTACACTTTTCTACTGGACTTGGTGTTTGATTGGATTAATTTTTGGCGCCATCTGATCATGAAGCTGTCTCAAAAGGCTAGGAGGCCTAACTATCTCGCACACTCTTTCTTGCTCCTCGTAAGCCACTACCAGGGGAGCTAGTGCACGTAGCCTTTCCCAAGTATTGGGGATATTAATCCCCCCTGAGTATTGAGTGAGCACAGTAGATTCTGTAGTTAACTCTGCATAGAAGGTTTCATCTACCAAGTGAATTTCCTCCCTCGTGGAAGGATTCTTGGATGCTCGAATGACTATCTCCTTCCCTTTGACATTTGCCTTTGCACACTGGTGGTATGTGGAAGGCACCAAATCATGATTATGCATCCATACCCTCCCCACAAGCAACTGGTAGGACGACTCACAATCCATGTGGTGGAATTTAATATGGGAAGTGATGTTCCCTATTGTGATCCCCATGTTCACATAGCCTATCCACTTGCTCTAATGGTTATCATATCCTGTTATGGACAATGGACTTTTCATAATCCTTGTCTCAAAGATATTACAGTCATAGAATGATCCCATATGCGTAATATTGATAGAGGCTCATCCATCTATCAAGACACAGTTAAATCTACACCCGTTCATGCTCACTGTCACATAAAGTGGCCTGTTATGGGGCTATCTAACCAACCGATCTGCCTCCGAAAAAGTAACCTCCGAAAGGATTTTTTTTACTAGCTTGACCATTGGCCCTTTCCATTATAGGTTTGGGGCCATGTTCTTCTTGGAAATTTTTAAGATTGCTCGGGTAACCTCCAGTTGAGAATCCTCCGGCAGTCCAACTTGGTCGAAAAAACAAGTAAACTTCTGCGATCTTGCTACTGCAGCGCATTCCACCCAAGGGTCATCATGCTCCTCTTCTAGCCTGTAGATTTCCCCTAAATATCTATAAGCTGATTCTTCGTATGCTATCACCACATTTACTCCCCCAAGGAGCAAGCCTCCATTTTTCTACTCAAATCATTGATCAAACTTCACTCGTCTTCCTTTTCTTCTTCCAACGTCAAACAAGACATTTGAGATAAACACTATTCCAGAGAATCTTTAAAATCTTCCTCCTGGAATCTATTCTCCATCATCAGCCATTATGCCTCCTCATTAAAAGAACTAGCCATATTCGCTCCATGTGATGGCAAAGTATTATAGTTCACGTCGCCTTGCGGCAACTGGATATCTCCTCTCTTGACATGTCTGTCTATTATCTTCCTGAGAATAAAGAACTTGCTCGTTGGGTGTCCCACCCTGTTGTGTATCACGCAATACTTCAAGCCTTCTTTGTCTTCTCGAGTTATGGGTGCTGTATTTTGTCAAATTTCCCCTTGCTTCCCCTTCCCCTTGGGCCACTATTCCCTCCCTCTTGCTTTCCACTATCATCATTCACGTAGTTCACACGAGGAGTTAGCCCTCTCCCTGATCTACCTGGTGGCTTCAGCAATAAGCTTGATAAGGTTGGTGATGGTGTTGGCAGTGGATTCACAACCAAGGTTATGTTCCTCGCAAATTTAAGAAATGAAGAAAATGTACCCTCCCACAATTTGTTTATCAAATGACATATATATTCGGGCAACAAGCTTTCTGCGCAAACTTGCAAAAGCTTATATTCTCGTGTCTCCTATCTCATGTCCAGAGAGCACTCGCGAAACCTCGTAATGTACCCCACTACATCCTCATCGAGCTTCTGTTTCTCTTGAGCCGATTGCGTGAGAGTGAATTCGTCTTTATCCAAGAAGAATTTCTGTACAAACTTAACATGAAGATCCTCCCATGTGGCCACACTACCTGGATCCAGATGGGAGTACCACATGTAAGCCTTCTTAGTAAGAGACTTGGAAAATTCTCTCAACCTTAGTTTCTTGTTGTTATAGTGGGCCTTAAGGTTATCCGCAAACCTTTTAATATGCTCATTGGGATTCGCCCCTTTCCCTGTATACTTTTCAAAGATAGGTGGAATATACCCCATCAAGTAGGGTTTGTTATTGTACTCCTCTGTGTACAAAGTAAGAAAATCACCATATATAGAAGGAGCTTCTCCTCCCACCTTAGAGGCCACCATCATTTTCAAAACCTCATTTTTCATTTCCTCTATCGTAAGTGGATTTGAGTTGTGCTACGTAGGGATCGTCACCACTAGGTTCGCCATTGGTGGTGCGAATGGTGTGCCACTAACTAGACATGCAGATGGGGGAAAAGTTGGCGCGATGGTGGTGTGCGTCCCTCTTCCTACAGCGGAGGGAGTTCTCGGTGGTGGCGTTGGCGGGGTAGAACTGTCGGTAGTTGTCTGAGCCATTCCCCCTGAGATAAAGGGATCTTGTAGAGCCGCTGGTGGGTTTAAGAATGAACTAGGACCCTTTGCAGCACTTAACACAACCTGAGCTGCCGGAGTCTTGATAAAATCAGAGAACAAGCTTATTAGCCTTGTCATTTGCGCAGGAGCCACATCGTCCGTCCCACTAATAGTGAACGTAGCAATATCCTTTTGCCCTACCCGTTCTCTGTCCGTGAAGTTGGTGAGATTCTCCTCTTCCTCACACTATAAGGCATCGAAATAATTTTTCCTTGCCATATCATCATTATCCATCTCTCAAAGGAGAATACCTCCCCAGCGAAGTCGCCAAATGTAGGAGGTGAGTTCTTGGAATGATACTAATGTCAAGGGAGGCGTAACCCCTTATCAAGATATTGATCAAGGCTTCAGAACACAAATTAGTGATAATAAATACAAGTCCCAAATCGACGCATTAACTGTATAAGACTCTTGTATTAAATATATTCTCACAACATAAATGCTATAACGCAACAATCAATAAACGGGAGATCCCACAGTTCACTTGATTGGAGGGAGTAGGATCAAAGCACCTTAAGTGAAATAAAGGCAAGGCAGTAACCTTAAAACACAAATGGAGTAAATAGGGTTGGTCACACAATAAATGTTCTCACAATAAACTCTCTTGTCCAGGAGTCTTTTGGTAGCAGTTTTAGGCTAGAAAAGTTCGATGCCTAAATAATATAACTTTGGAGGTATTTATAGGAGAGAAAGATCATTCAAGTGACCTTCCTGTAATAAATGTGTTTGACCCCTCTTGATGTCAATAATCTTGTGCATTTAATGTTAAAGATATTTCATTAAATGAGCCAGATATGATATTTTGACAGGAACACTGTTTAGACTCTCGGAGTTTTGAACGCATTAAATAGGACTTGACGTGACAGTTATAGACCTACCATCCTAGGAATATCTTCACTTGAGTGTTATTTTATCGATTTTCTGAATGTCAAACATGCTGATGTCAAAGAGTTAGTAAACAGTAACCTGTAAAGGATGTGTTTTCACATCACTCAAAAAGGTAGTTCATCGAATTGAAGGTTGCTCGACTATTGACTATTCAAGTAACTTTTGGTGTATGTAAACATTAAAGGTTAACTTTTTGGAAAACTTTTTAGGACTAGGCCCCCTCGAGTGGGTTCCGAGAGATGGTATCTCCAGGTACTACTTATCCATGTTGTGTATAAACCAAGGTTTTACCTAAGTAGCCTAAAGGGGTTGGTCTCTTCCAACATTGCCTTGCACAATCTTTCAAACCAAATCCCTGCGAGATACCCAGAATGAGGTTGTTTGATAGAGCATGTAAGCTCTCCCATGACCTTCCAGACATGGTCCCTCGAGGGTACCGAGAAACCTCACAACTTTACAAAGTGAACTTTACATTTACAAAGAGAGATGGATATAAGTACATCGAAGTTCCTATAATTTGTGTTTTCCAATTTTATCTCTTGGGCTTGAACTTTATGAGTGGTCATTCGAGCAGCTTCAGCTTTGTGCGAGTAACTATCTTCATCGGAGCTCCTTCGAGCAGCTTCAGCTTTTGGGCGAGCAACCATCCCTAATCTTTCTTGTGAAGTATTGGCGTTGTTTTAATCAACTTTAAACCTGAACCTTCCTCCATAATATATATATAGGATAACTAGGGATGGTCGGGGCTTGGTTATCGGACGGGTATTTTGTACGGGACATGTTTAGTCTCATTTAACTGCACAGTTGCCTTGATTTGAAGCTTTGGAAATCGCAAATGACATTTAACCTACAAGAAAGACATAAACACGCATAAGGACACTTTTACCAAGAATTAACAATTATAAATCGTCTATTTGGGATATTATTTGAACACTTTTGGGTTCTTATCACGATATATGAAATTCAAAGCCTAAAACTTCTGTCTAATTATGTTCTCGACATATTAATAAAAAGTAACCCTCCTCCATGGACGCAAACACCTAACCACACACATCTTGTGTCCATCTTTGTCAGAGTTTTGTTATTTTTTGACCACCCAATTAGCAACAACCTAATAACAAATAGTTAATATTTTTCAAAAATTTAATAATTAAAATAATTTGATGACCCAATATTTTAAACAACCTAATTCTTTTTCTTTAGAATTTTAACATTTCAAGTCTAAAATAATTTAACTAGTTATTCAATATATCCATTAATATAATCCATTAAATATTAAACATTTAAAATTTCTTAAAGTACATAATAGATATCAAACCATAAACATAATCCACTAAAATAATATTTATAATTTAACATATAAACTTTCAATATTCAACAAATTATTATAAACTTGAAAAAACCTAACCAATATAAAGTATGCATAGCGGCACCAGATGACAGGAAAGAAGTAAAAGGTGAGACAGAGCCTGGAGGGAAGATAAGAGAATTGGAGATGAGGGGAGGGAGTCGGATGACAAGAGGGAAATGAAAGGGAAGGGAGGGAAAAATAAGTAGGGTAGGTTTTTGTTTATTTATATAAGTTGAAAGATCAAAGTGAGAGTGTTAGTTAAGTGTGTGTGTCTGTGTGATGTATTTAAATTTTATATAATGTTTTCTGCCACTTAGTTTTTAAATGTTCATATAGAAATGCCTTTACATTCACATCTTAATTTTTTACCTTATATGTCCAAAAACTTAGGGGGTGCGCTGATTACAATAAAAAGTTATGTGCCTTTGAGAATGTTATATAAATCTCTCTTGGCAACAACAATACTACCCTTATCTCTATGGGTTTGGAATTGAACTAACTAAAAATACAAGTATATTTGACTTTTTTTTCCTTTTTTCTCTTTTTTTTAGGTAGGAGGATTTCATCATACAGCCTATTTATGAGAATATATATATATATATATATATATATATATATATATATATAGAGAGAGAGAGAGAGAGGCAAACTCTCATACATACCAAGTTTACATACTTACTGATGCAAACCTATTTTAATAAAATATTAAAATATATTTTTGAGGCGTTTTATGTGATATTTAAACATCTCAAGGGACCTATATAAAAAAATCAGCTCCAAATAACTTTTTTTGCTATTTTAAAAAAATCGATCAAACTTTCATACCTTATAAACTGTTTTAAAAGGCTGTAAAAATTTGACCGAATTTTTAAAAATAGTAAAAAAAAATATTTTGGTTTAATTTTTTTATATGGGTCAATTGAAAGTTTTAAATATCATATAAAAAAATTGAACTCAAAAATAATTTTTTTACTATTTTAAAAAAATAGGTATGTAAACTTGGTATATATTAGAGCATGACTCTCTCTCTCTCAGAGAGAGAGAGTCATGCTATATGTGTGTGTGTGTGTGTGTGTGTGTGCACGTCCGAAGAAAAAAGTGTTACGGAAAAGGGTCTTCAAAAAATTCGTTACAAATGTGGAAACTCTCTAGATTCGAAGATTCAAATGGTGCACTTCATGTCGAAAGTCCAAAAATATAGAGATACCAGCGTCGAGGAAATTAAAAGGGACTTTAACCTTCCAAAAACTCATGTAAAGATTCGCATGGGGTAAATTATTTATTTAGTTTGGCCTATGGTCCAATACATTGCCTCATGTGTGGCTTAAATAAGAACCTAGTCCCTTTAGCCATGTTTTTTGTCGTTTGTTTTAGTAGAGCCGTGTTTAAAGTCTATACTTTTTAATTCTTAATAAAGATTCTAGTTACTCAGAGTAATTTATAAAAAAAGATAAAAAAAATATTTCGCTTAGCACACCTCACTTAAGTGTACTTGATTATAACAGTTTGGGTGAGATAGTTATGTAAATCCTAAACCATAATGTTAAACCCAATACACTTAAGTGATGTGTATTCGTTGGTATGTTAAGTGAGGCTTGTTGGAATGTCTTCTATATATATACACACACTAACAATCACTTGCACAGTTATGTTTACTAAGCACCAAGTGGCTGTGACACATTATCAATTCTTCCTAAGTAATTATTTGTAGCTAGTTATTTGTTCATGCCAAGTTGCATAAAGAATTGATAAAAGGTTAATATATATCTAACTACATGTTTTACAAAACAATATTAACATTCTCAAACTTTAACAAAGATAACAAGAATAAGATAATATGACACATCGTCAAAAACTATTTAAATGTTACACTTGCTAATATTCTTGTTTGGAATATTACACTTATGTAACATCTTGCATAATTAAATACCGGGTGATCAGTCCTTTATTAAATTAAATCAAAATATCCAGTTGGTTCATTCTTAGCATCACTGTCGAAAACTTTTATTTACTAATCACCTAGTATTTAAAAAGCTCATGTCAAATTTTTTTAATTAACATAAACCTAAAAGACAAATAACATCACATTCCACCATATAAGTATCAAACACACAATGAATGGTGACAGAATAATAATTATGTCTAAATCCTACAATCCAGTCTAAAATATCCATACACCACGGTCTATTACACCATAATGGAACTCAACATTTCTGAATAACAATAGAATAAAAATGGACAACATGTCCGACTGGAATGAAAGTTTATAATGGAGAACATAATCAATATTAAGGCGTCCAATATCAATAACCTGCAACTTCCACCGCAGCTGCAGCACGCTAAAAGATAGAATCTGCTAAGCATGGTGTCCTTGTGGTTGGGCACCTAAAATGGTTTACAAAAAGAATAGAGATTTGGAGAAAAACGGGTCAGAGCCCGAGTAAAACAGTTTTAAAAATTTAACAAGTGTTTAAATGCAAAATTTGCAAATAATATATTTAGTTTCACGCGCTCTCGCTTGAGACGCTTACCTCTCATCTATTGTGCACACCTAACGTATATCTTTAACCCTTCCTGATTATACTACCCCATCTCTCTAGTATAACCTAATTATTTTACAACACACCGTAGCTTGTAATATTCACTCATATCGCCCATACAATATGTGATACCATCTTTCCTATCCATACATTAATTATAAATATCTCATTTTATAATTAAATATTCACATGTGAGATATCTTTATCTTTCTTTTCTACGAAGCACACACGGTAGAGTACTTTACAAGTGTATATATATATTTTGCACCCTTTGGTGAGACCTCCTGGTGCAAACATATTATGCTATCAAGTCCCAATACCCCAAGTACGAAATAAAGGACTATTGATTTAGTAACTCACTTGAACCTTAAAGTAGATTTATCCATACAGGGAGGCGAACAAAGTCCCCAACCAAATGGGTCACGCACATACTTATGCTCCCATCCAACCGTCGAACTATAATACTCTCAGATAGTACGTTTCCAAAGTTCTATGTTCTGGGTACGAATCTAAAATCCCCCTAATGGGAACATCAGGATAAGACCGTCCACGATACGAAACCTCCCCCCCCCCCCCCCCCCGATAACAAGCATCGTACCTATGTCATACACATAATATCACAATCAACCTAATATATGAATACACTCATCCTATACATACATAGAGTGTATTTCAAGTTTATCCCATAAACTAATAGTTCACATTTTCCATTACTCCTAATATCTCTTATTAATCGAAAGGATATAAATAATTTAATTAATTATTTCAGTAGCTACATTCAACCCATATTTATTGGTCCAAACCCAGACTTATTATAACAAGCCCGGATTACATTTTAATTCCCAATAATCTTTTTTCTCAATAAAGTTACATTCTGCCCAGAAATATAAAATTACAATTTGAGGTTTTTCTGATCCGATTTTAAAAAAACTTAAAACTACAAAGTTGTGCAGAATATGATTTTATACAAGATTTCGTGTGCACACTACCAATTTTCACTTAAAACAATCCTAAAATTATCATAGAATATTCGTCATTTTTCTAAAACGATTTTTCATGCGTTTTCTCAACTATTTTTTTTTATGTTCAATCTTTCATTCTAAAACTCCAAACTCCCAAACAAGTATCCCCAGCAGTATATTAATCTATATACATGATTTCTAATATTTTATATTCATCAAATCATCAAAAGCTCAACTTAAATTGGATTAATTCATGGTTGTTCTCTAAAATATTATTTTACCATTTATCATCAAGAACACATGTAAAACCCATATTTCTCCCCATTTTTAGTGCTAAAATTTCACCAATATTCATCTTCGAACATAAGAATGATATACTACTATCAATTCTCCAAAAAATATAATTTCAATTCCTCAATTTATCATAACCTTTCATGAATTCCAAAACAGTAAACATCCTATTATAACATGAATATGACATTCAACTAAAATTCAGCAAGATGAACACTTTCCTTTCAATAGAGCTCTGATCCGTTGAAGAAGTAGTATATGGATGTATTCCCATCTCTTGATTTACACTTGATGATGATACTCTAAGTACGTTTTTGCACAAATTCTTCAAATATTCCCTTAGACTCTTGAAATTCCTTCTAAATTCTCTTCACTTCTCTCTAACTATATGTATAACTCTCCTAACCTTTGGTTTTGTGTAAATGCCTCTTTTCTGAGCCCAAACCTTTCAGTTTATAAGTGCAATCCCGTTGTTTCCTTTTAATATACCATTAAGAAGCTCAAAAGTCACCTAAATAAGTTTAAATTAAATTAAAAAGCTCCCGAGACCCGAATATAACCCACGGGTACTCAATTTTGATTATTTTGACCCTTCCGGACACACTAACGCACTCAAAATGACCATATGAATTATCAAAAATGAAATTTAATTTTATTTCTCAATTTAAGCCCCGACGCGACTGACACGCGCGTCTCGACTAAATTTATCAAAACTGTCGTATTTCTCGCTCACGACAAGTTTATTCGTCTCTCATCATCATTATTACTCATTCACTAAGTAATATTCAATATGAATAAATATTAATTAATCTCCAATTAAAGTTTTTCCACTATTTAAATTAATCCCATATTTGAAAATCATTAAAAATTACGGGTATTACAACTTGTCTCCCCTTTTATTTCATATTTTCACACCCAAATGTTACAAAAATGAAACAAGATTGGGATGTGAGCGTAGTACATAAAATAAATGGTGAATATTATTTAAACTTGTGTGCAGTACATATAATTATGACAACGAGTGTAATTTGATGTCATTTACCTCAAAATTAATTTAAAAAATCCTAGTACTCGCCTGTACAAAATTAATAATTCACATTTGGAATATCATTTTTTTAATAAAATAATTAACTTATATTCAGATATAAGAATATGAGTAGACAAATCATAAGAAAGCCTAACACAATTAAACATTGCATGAATATTTATAAGGAAATTCTAAAATCCTGGTAAGAATAAAAAAAGGGTATTTGTAAGGAAACTCTGTATATTTGTAAGGAAACTCTATGTACAATATTTACAAAATGATGATGATGATGATACGACAAATCGGCCATAAGACGTTCTCATACCAGCAGGTCAAGAGTAATGTGTGTGTTAAACAAGTAAAGCAAGCAAACAGAGAGAAGACAAGGTATAGAGTGGTTCAGCCTCTAAAATAGGCCTACGTCCACTGTGTTGCTCCGTTCTCATTATATGCGTTGCATTGTATAATATAATCATGCCTATAGAGGCGTACAAGTACGAGAATAAAGGAGAGTACTTGACAGTATTGGAGATTCCAGTGAGCCCGTGAGGTGGCTGTGATGCAGATTCTAGGCCTCCAAAGCTTATGTTGGGGTGATGTAGAGAGAAACTGTGTTGTAGTGCCTCAGGTGTGTGTGGAACCGATCCATTTCCTTCTAGGTGTGGTTATCTATTTATGAGGAAAATGTCTTGAGTCAGATGCCATGAGCACGTGTCATATACCAAGTTTGCGGCAGTTGTGGATAAAGGGGGGTGCGTCCTGCAAGGAAAGCAGTGTAAGCTGGAGGAGTGCCACATACCCTAAGGTAGGGTGCCGCGGCCTATGATGGAGAGGGCCGCACCCTAAGTGAGTTCTGGCCGTGCCCTGAGTGAGGTTAGGCCGTGGACTGTATGAGAGAATACATCTGCGGCAGGGTGCTATATTTGCACTATCAATAAGCCCCCAAGTCGTAGTGCCAAGGGAGATCAATTGGGACTGCGGCTAAGTAGTCTAGGTGCCGCGGTACTACCAAAGCGACGATTCGTCTTCCGCGCTCCCTTATATAAATTGTTTCTGGCCGTGGACTTCATTACGTTTCTAAAACTTTTGAGAGCACATCGAGAGTGAAACTCTTCACTTTCTTTCTTGCACATTCCGGCGACTTTTCGAGGTGGCGTGTGGCGGTTCAAAGTGGTCTGTAGCTGATCTTTGCGACTTTCTTCATTTCCAGGTGATTTTTCAACCACTATTTATAGTTTTCTTCCCTTATGATACTTTGCCTGGTTCATTTGCTAGAAATCTAGGGTTTTATTTCTTCGTTTTGCTTTTTCCACATATGCTGCATATGAAATACGTATAACTGTTCTTGATGTTCATGATCGAACACTCCGTATCCTGTGGGTTTGATTCTAAAAGTGATTAGATTTAGGTAATCAACTTGTTTAGGATAGAGGCCGCGGCATGGTAGGATTTCAATAATCATTTTCGTGAACTGGTACAATACTTCTGCGTCATACCGTGCCAAATGGCCGCGGTCCCTCAAACTATCATCCGCGGCATCAAATCACCATCCTAAGTAGTCTCGGAATAGCCTTAAAACTTCCATGAACCCAAGACATTCATGTTAAATAACTATAGCTGCTGCTAGAACATAAAGAGTGGATTGAAAATTTAGGAATGGCCATGGCTAGGAACACCCTAAAAGCAATTCTATCTTATTACCGCGGCATCCTATGTTCCTCTGATATGGATGTGGCCACGGCTTGTTAGGACAGTACGATCCCATAAGAAGACATTTTTTATTCAAAAATACCCTTATGCGGCTTCTTGAAGTCTTACAAATCATACTGGCTGCGGTGTCTAACTGCGAACTCTGCTTTTCAGGTAGTGCTGCAGCCATATGAGCTTTGACCCAGACGAGTTCCTGAGAGGCTTTTGGGCAAAGCATTTGGGACCTCTCCCCCCGAGCTTACTTTTGTGCCCCTCTAAGATCAGTAGGGCCCTGCAAATTAAAAGATTGCCCAAACTGCGTGATAATCGACTCAGACTCCGCGGACTCTGCATTTGGGAAGGATTTCCAATCTCCGTCGATGGAAGAGGAAGCCAACTCAAGTACACATCCCATAGGTGGAGATAGTGCCGCGGCTTCTAGAAATAACCCAGGAGGAACATCTGGGAGGGTTGAGAGACCCTTGGCCGCGCTTGATATCCGCGGCTCGATGACCCAAGATTGGGTTGAGCAGGTTGCTGAGGCCTTCGAATTTCCAGAAAATTTGACGTGCTCGGCCCCTGCCGCGAACCAAAGACCGTGCACAGTTCTATCGGATGATGGAATTTGCTTCCCGCTGCACGCCTTCATTTACGGGTTGTGGCTACCAGTCCCAGTTCCTATCCCCGGCACAGCTGGACCCTAATGGTTGGAGAGCCGTTCTCGCTGCAATTGTAGTTTGGGATAATTTGTTCAAAAAGGACATCACTCCCGTGGAGTTCTTTCACTTCTACCGTCCAAAGGAGAACACAGTGAAATTCGCGGGGTATTATTACCTCTCTAACCGCGACAGGGATGAGACCTTTTACACTGGGAGACCGACCAGTGTAAAGAATTGGAAGGGGAAATATTTCTACATCTCCGGTGAAGTTTGGGAGATGCACCCCGAGGAGAATGAAAGAGAGAGAACATATAAAATGCCGCGGTAGTGGGGGTCACCCTCAAAATTAGGTATAAGATTATAGCCGTGTCTTTTTTATTTCACATGTAACTTCCACTAACCTGAATCGTCTTTTCTTTCTGCAGCCCTTGACAAGCTGCATTTGAGCAAGCGGCAGGAACAAAGGGTTGCTGAGGTCGCGAAAGTTCCTGCTGAACACAAGAAGTTCAGCACACTTGTAACGTTAGCAACCATTTTTGAAGCAGGATTTTTCCCAAACAAATCCATTCCTCAACAAATGGGTGGGGAAGGTAACTAACTGCACCATAATTTTTACTCGGCGGTTACTTATTCTCTTGAACTCGAACTCATGCCATTCCTTTTCAGGCGAAGAAGTTGACAGGGAGTTTCTAGCTGCGCAGCTAGCGGAGATGGATGAGGACGCAGTCGTCCTAAATAATACTGCGCGTAGCAGGAAGAGTAAGAGGTCCAAGGCCAAGGGACCTACCACCGCCCCCTCCGGAGAAAATAATGCTGCCCCAGCCGTGGTCGCTGCCAATAAGGCCACTGATCCTGCCGCGGATCATGTGGTCAATGATGAAAACCCTGCGCAAGACCATTTTGATGACGACATAGGGGAAAACTTGGCCGCGGCTGGTCTGATGTCAACTGAAGTGCCCCTTCAATCATCCTCTCCTCCACCGCCAACTGTAGTGGCAATTAATGCGAACTTGCCACCTCCTCAATTCCGCGGAGAGTCTGGGCCTGATGGTAGACCAAGGCCCCAATTAAGGCAGCCTGACCCCAATTCTTCCTGGGACACTATCGCAAAGGCTGCGCGGAGAATGAAGCGATCCTTGGATGCCGCGGACCTTGACAGGCTAGTTAGAGAAGATCATGAAGAACTGGAGGACTGTGGCTCCATAGCCTTCTGAGGGTACGTACCAGTTATCATTTGATTTTGCATCTCATATTTTTCCATATTTTCTAACATCTTTTCTTTCAGGCCGCGGATGTTATTGTGGTCCAGAAGAGGAAGTACGAGGCCTTGTATAGGTTGAAAGAGGCCGAGAAGAATGCCCATACCGTGGACCTGCAGGCTGCATGAACTTCTTCTTTTGAGGCAGGGAAAAAGTCTGCTGTCGTGGCCCTTCAAACAGCCCATATGGACCTTGAGAAAGCCGTCAAGGCGAGGGAGGAAGCGGAGGAAAATTTTAAATAGGCCGCGAAATCCCTGAAATCCTCGCAGGCCCAGACTGCGGAGGCCGCCCATGTTGCGAAAATTTCAAATGCCAAGCTTTCCCTTCTCCAGCGGAAATATGAAGAGCTGGAAGCCAAGTCCGCCCAAAAAGATGAAGATCATGCCGCGGCAGTGAAAAAGTTGGAAGAAGATCATGGTGACGCCCTCCAGCTAGCCATAGATCATGCCATGGAGTCATTCAAAGGCTCCAAGGATTTTTTCCTTATCAATAACAGGGCATACCTCCGCGGCTACCAGGAGCTGCGGCAAAGATTTATCAGGAGGTTCCCTGAGGCCAAGGAGGATATCCTTGCCTGGAAGTTAAGCGATGCCAAACATCAAGAGTGCATCGCTGAACTTAAGGCCGCGGCAGAAAAGAGAGCCAGGCTCAGGGCCGAGGCAGAGGCAGAAGCCGTGGACGGAGAGACCGAGACTGTCGCGGGCGGAGAAGATGATGATGATGATGATGACGCAGTCTCTTGAACTCTTAATTTCTGTTGCATCATTAATATAGGGTTGCGTCCGTCCCTTTTGTAATCCTTAAACTTCTTTTGTGGCTGCGGCCTTCATTATGTAATCTACGGGTTATTAATACCAAGGCTGCGGCCATATTTTTACCATTACAATTGACTACTTAATGTATTCCTTGCTCTTTCGTATTGCATGACTTACATTGCTTGCTATAATTAATGGTTGTACATTACTGCCTCATTTATAAAAATGCATCCGCGTCCCGACAGACGTAACATTTCAAGTCCGCGGACAGAGGTCAATTTCTTCGCAGTTTGATTTTTTGTCAATGTCCGCGTCCATACAAATGGTGTTAAATCCCTGGCATCGAATGCTGCATCACGTCAGCTGCGTACAAGCCGCGGCTCATTATTATGTCGCGTCATGTGAACATCTTTGCCTGATTGCCGCGAACAGGATTTCAAGGCTTGGATTCGCTGATTGCATGGATCTCCAGCTGCTTTCATTGCACCCGGTTATCTGAACCGTTTATCTTTTGTTATCCCATAACCAACACGGAATATGTAGAGAACTCTTTCCTTAGACTTGGTACAACTGATTCTTTTCTACCGTTGCATTCGACATTGTAGTCTTCTCATGCTTCAAGATGTTAGTGCCTCATTATTTTCATGAATGAGTGGATCCTAGAGCTTCTGCAACCGCACCGGTGGAATGCGGCACATTTCTGGTTTATCTGAACAATGCACCTCTGTAGACATATGTTGGAGTTTCCAAGTCTTCTTGGGCTGGGTTATGTCACCAAGCCCTAACATGCGAGACACTATCAAGCCTCTCCAGGCTGGGTTATGTTATTAAGCCACCCACAGCTAATATGCGAGACACTATCAAGCCTCTCCAGGCTGGGTTATGTTATTAAGCCACCCCCAGCCGCTGATATATAGAAAGCCATCCTTGTCTAGGTAGTATAAGCCTCCCGGCCCGATGACGCATCCCAAAAGCTGAGAATGGGCATTGTAAGGCCCCGTGGCTAATGAAAGCTCCTTTAATCTTCAAACCCTTTTGTGAATATTATCATCATACACTACACCAAAACTGTCAATCTGGCACACGTGGACAAGGAGAATCTGGCACGGTTTTAAACTGTGCCAAAATTTGGCACGGTTTCTTAAAATTCTGGCACAGTTTTAAACTGTGCCAAAATCTGGCACGGTTTTAAAATGTGCCAAAATCGTTCCAAATTAAAAAATAAATAAATAAAATACTAAAATAATTTTTTTTTCATTCAGCTCACTCTCCCGCTCACTCTTCACCCAATTCCCCCTCCCGCTTTTCACCTGATCCTCACCCTTTCTTTTAAAGAAAAAAATGATTCAGCCCCGTCGTCATTCTCTCTACGTCGCTCGCTCTCTCCGCCGTTCAGTCCTCCCCGTCGTCGCTCGCTCGCTCTCTCTGCGCTCGCTCGCTCTCTACGCCACTCGCTCTCTGCGCAGCTCTCTCTCTACGCCGTTCAGACCTCCCCGCCGCCGTTCAGACCTCTCCGGCGCAACACTGGTAAGAACTGATAGATCAAATAGTTTTCGATCAAACGATTTCTCAGAACCAAACTAAAACTCTATAATCTGAGATGTATTTTCACTAAACCAACAGAATGGGTTTTGGTTTGGTTTGGGTGAATACTTAGTTTATGAAATGTAACTAACTTTGTTGTTTCGTTTATACTTTGCTGAAAAGGTTGTATCCCAAACATGACAGGGCCTGTATATTTAATTCTAAGCCCTAGTACACTATATGCAGTTATTTTTAATGTCCGCAATGCCTTGCAGAATGCTTGAGGTTATTAATTCAATTTTCTTTATCTGTTTCTAAGCTTTTTGAGATTGTCAAAATAAGTTACGAGCTAATGAAAGACACACAATTAACTAAAAGCTTCAAAGAAATGTGCGAGTGTGTTGGCAGTGTCTACTTTTGTCAAATGGCTTAGAGTTCAGAAGTTTGATGCCAATGAGGACTCGTTTGGTAACTCAATTCCAAGGATTGGAATTGAAAGGCCTATTTAAAGTCCGTGGAATTAAAACTGGTCTTTCAATTCCATTTTTATGGTTTGGAATGCGGTTACCAAACGGACCCTGAATTTCAAGTCTTCGTGGAAATCGTTTCCAAGATCTCTTGTGAATGTCTTTTTGTTTTGCCACATTACCTCACACTTGCAACATCTCTTTTGACTTTTCTTGTTCTTTTTTATCTAGGCCTCCAAGGTGGTCTGTCAAATTGTTTCTAGTCAAACGATTTATACCAAATAATTTACGGTTAAAATCTAAGATGTATTTTGTTGATATGTTGCTCAGTGCAATTTTTAAGAAATTCGTCTCTTGCCAACGAGATATCAAATTATTAATTTCTAGAGTGGGACATTGCTTTTGCTTGGATTTTTACACATAGAATTCTCTCGAATTCATTAAATTCGAGCTATGATTTTAGATTTCAATGATCCCTCTCTCGCCCTGCTTATCTTTTGGTGGGATTTGTGACTTCTGATGTGGTTTGTTTTGGTTTAATGACTGATTTCTTCGTTTAAGGGCTAATTGGGAGATGTGTGGTTGATTTTATCTTTGTTTCAGTGTTCTTGGGGGGTCAGAGGATGTGTCATTGGGGTATTGTTTGTTAAGGATTGTTTTGATGCTTTTTTGAAAGATTTCTTCGAGATTAATTGTTTGGCAAGGTGAGTTTGTTTATCTTTAGTTATTTCTGATTCTCATGTGATTTTTTAAGATGCGGTTTATTTTTTATTATGGGAGTTTTTTTTATCCATTGGTGTAGAAACTTGTTCCTCTATTGGCTTGCTAATGAGACGACAAGTCTTAGTGTATTTTACTCCATGTTTGCGTCTTTGATAGTTTTTCAGATTCTCGTGAAAATGTCTCTAAAGTAATTCGAGTAGGATAACAATAGTTCTAGTTCGAGCTATGTGTAAAAAAAATTATTTGATATTTGTTCCAACCTTGAATTCTTGATGAGTTCAGTATTAAATTGGGTTTTAGAATTTTCGGTCCATTTTTTTAATAAAAGGGACATGTTATCAATTTCACACACGTGTGTGTATAATCATATATGGGTAGTGTAATATTAAAGAGTTTGATCCAGTGCTAGGTGGGAATTGAATGCAGGTATTGGGGAGGTTTGGAGATCAAAAGGCCAGCATAGGTTGCCAGTGATTTGTTTAGTTTTACTTTACAAAGGTTCAACTCAGGCCAGTTCCATCCAATCCTATTCAAGTTTCTATAGGTAACTATTATTTAGTACCCATTTATTAACCTTTTAAAATGCAATGAATTATTTCTACTCATCATTTATATTATTTCTTTTTCATTCTATATCTGATCATTCCTTTTAAACTTTGAAAATCACTTCATGGCTTACTTTAGAGCTTATTTAGTTAAATTGGTGGAAGGGATTGTTGGTGGTTTGGTTTTGGAATTTGTTGTTGATGTTGACTTTATTTTAAATGTTAAAACACGTTGGATTTAACGAATAAACAAATGAAATTATGTCAAAAATTTCTAAAATCAATAAACGTTATAAATTGATTAAAAACATATCGTTAGAGGATGAAGACCCAAACAAGCCCCCAACCGACCCCTTAGGAGGCACGAACACCTCGAACGGGACCAATGTAACTTGTACGAACTGACCGCGTAGTCCCGAGTCTCCCGGTTTGAGAATACGACGTTAATTTGCAAAAATCAACACTCTTAAAAACACGCCGTTAAAGGGTGATAACCCAAACTAGCCCCCAAACAACCCCGTAGGAGGAACGAACACCTCGCACTGGACCAATGTAACTTGTACGAACTGACCGCGTAGTCCAGGGTCTCCCGGTTTGAGAATACGACGTTAATTTGCCAAAATCAACACTTAGAGTTAAAAACGTGCCTTTAAAGGGTGAAAACCCAAACCAACCCCCAATCGACCCCGTAAGAGGCACGAACACCTCGCACGTGACCAATGTAACTTGTAGGAACTGACCGCGTAGTCCCGGGTCTCCCGGTTTGAGAATACGACGTTAATTTGTCAAAATCAACACTTTGAGTTAAAAACATGCCGTTAAAGGGTGAAAATCCAAACCAGCCCCCAAAAGACCCCGTAGGAGGCACGAACACCTCGCACGGGACCCATGTAACTAGTAGAAACTGACCGCGTAGTCCCGGGTCTCCCGGTTTGATAATACGATGATAATTTGCAAAAATCAACACTTAAACTTAAAAATAAGCCGTTAAAGGGTGAAAACCCAAAACAGCCCCCAAATGACCCCGTAGGAGGCACGAACACCTCGCTCGGGACCAATGTAACTTGTAGGAACTGACCGCGTAGTCCTAGGTCTCCCGGTTTGTGAATATGATGATAATTTGCAAAAATCAGCACTTAAACAAAAACAAGCCGTTAAAGGGTGAAAACTCAAACCACCCCCCAAACGAATCCGTAGGGGGCACGAACACCTCGCACGGGACCAATGTAACTTGTAGGAACTGACTGCGTAGTCCCGGGTCTCCTGATTTGTGAATATGACGATAATTTGCAAAAATTACACTTAGTTAAAAACATGCTGTCAAAGGGTGAATACCCAAACCAACCCCCAAACGACCCCGTAGGAGGCACGAACAGCTCGCACGGGACCAATGTAACTTGTAGGAACTGATCGCGTAGTCCCAGGTCTCTCGGTTTGAGAGTAGGACGATAATTTGCAAAAATCAACACTTGAACTTAAAAACAAGCCGTTAAAGGGTGAAAACCCAAACCAGCCCCCAAACGACCCTGTAGGAGGCACGAACACCTCGCACGGGACCAATATAACTTGTAGGAAATGACCGCGTAGTCCCGGGTCTCCCGATTTCAGAATACGACGATAATTTGCAAAAATCAACACTTAAACTTAAAAACAAGCCGTTAAAGGGTGAAAACTCAAACCACCACCCAAACGACCCCGTAGGGGGCACGAACACCTCGCACGGGACCAATGTAACTTATAGGAACTGACCACGTAGTCCCGGGTCTCCCGGTTTGTGAATATGACGATAATTTGCAAAAATCACACTTAGTTAAAAACATGCCGTCAAAGGGTGAATACCCAAACCAACCCCCAAACGATCCCGTAGGAGGCACGAACACCTTTCACGGGACCAATGTAACTTGTAGGAACTGATCGCGTAGTCCCGGGTCTCCCGATTTGTGAATATGACGATAATTTGCAAAAATCAGCACTTAAACTTAAAAACAAGCCGTCAAAGGGTGAAAACCAAAACCACCCCCCCAAACGACCCCGTAGGAGGCACGAACACCTCGCACGGGACAAATGTAACTTGTAGGAACTGACCGCGTAGTCCCGGGTCTCCCGGTTTGTGAATATGACGATAATTTGCAAAAATCAGCACTTAAACTTAAAAACAAGCCGTTAATGGGTGAAAACCCAAACCACCCCCCAAACTACCCCGTAGGGGGCACGAACACCTCGCACGGGACCAATGTAACTTGTAGGAACTGACCGCGTAGTCCCGGATCTCCCGGTTTGTGAATATGACGATAATTTGGAAAAATCACAATTACTTAAAAACATGCCGTCAAAGGGTGAATACCCAAACCAATCGCCAAACGATCCCGTAGGAGGCACGAACACCTCGCACGGGACCAATGTAACTTGTAGGAACTGGTCGCGTAGTCCCGGGTCTCTCGGTTTGAGAGTAGGATGATAATTTGCAAAAATCAACCCTTAAACTTAAAAACAAGCCGTTAAAGGGTGAAAACCCAAACCACCCCCCAAACGACCCCGTAGGAGGCACGAACACCTCGCACGGGACCAATATAACTTGTAGGAACTGACCGCGTAGTCCCGGGTCTCCCGATTTGAGAATACGACGATAATTTTCAAAAATCAACACTTAAACTTAAAAACAAGCCGTTAAAGGGTGTAAACCCAAACCAACGCCCAAACGACCCCGTAGGAGGCACGAACACCTCGCTCGGGACCAATGTAACTTGTAGGAACGGATCGCGTAGTCCCGGGTCTCCCGATTTGAGAATATGACGATAATTTGAAAAAATCAACACTTAAAACTTAAAAACAAGCCGTTAAAGGGTGAAAACTCAAACCACCGCCCAAACGACCACGTAGGGGGCACGAACACCTCGCACGGGACTAATGTAACTTATAGGAACTGGCCGCGTAGTCCCGGGTCTCCAGATTTGTGAATATGACAATAATTTGCAAAAATCACACTTAGTTAAAAACATTCCGTCAAAGGGTGAATACCCAAACCAACCCCCAAACGATCCCGTAGGAGGCACGAACACTTCGCACGGGACCAATGTAACTTGTAGGAACTGATCGCCTAGTCCCGGGTCTCCCGATTTGAGAATACGACGATAATTTGCAAAAATCAACACTTAAACTTAAAAACAAGCCGTTAAAGGGTGAAAACCCAAACCAGCCCCAAAACGACCCGTAGGAGTCACGAACACCTCGCTCGGGACCAATGTAACTTGTAGGAACTGACCGCGTAGTCCCGGGTCTCCCGATTTGAGAATACGATGATAATTTGCAAAAATCAACACTTAGAACTTAAAAACATGCCGTTAAAGAGTGAAAACTCAAACAACCCCCCAAACGACCACGTAGGGGGCACGAACACCTCGCACGGGACCAATGTAACTTATAGGAACTGGCCGCGTAGTCCCGGGTCTCCCGATTTGTGAATATGACGATAATTTGCAAAAATCACACTTAGTTAAAAACATGCCGTCAAAGGGTGAATACCCAAACCAACCCCCAAACAATCCCGTAGGAGGCACGAACACTTCGCACGGGACCAATGTAACTTGTAGGAACTGACCGCGTAGTCCCTGGTCTCCCGATTTGAGAATACGACGATAATTTGCAAAAATCAACACTTAAACTTAAAAACAAGCCGTTAAAGGGTGAAAATTCAAACCACCCCCCAAACGACCCCGTAGGGGGCACGAACACCTCGCACGGGACCAATGTAACTTATAGGAACTGACCGCGTAGTCCCGGGTCTCCCGGTTTGTGAATATGACGATAATTTACAAAAATCACACTTAGTTAAAAACATGCCGTCAAAGGGTGAATACCCAAACCAACCCCCAAACGATCCCGTAGGAGGCACAAACACCTCTCACGGGACCAATGTAACTTGTAGGAACTCATCGCGTAGTCCCGGGTCTCCCGATTTGTGAATATGACGATAATTTGAAAAAATCAGCACTTAAACTTAAAAACAAGCCGTCAAAGGGTGAACACCCAAACCACCCCCCAAACGACCCCGTATGAGTCACAAACACCTCGTACGGGACCAATATAACTTGTAGGAACTGACCGCGTAGTCCCAGGTCTCCCGGTTTGTGAATATGACGATAATTTGCAAAAATCAGCACTTAAACTTAAAAACAAACCGTTAATGGTTGAAAACCCAAACCACCCCCGAAACTACCCCGTAGGGGGCACGAACACCACGCACGGGACCAATATAACTTGTAGGAACTGACCGCGTAGTCCCGGGTCTCCCGGTTTGAGAATATGACGATAATTTGCAAAAATCACACTTAGTTAAAAATAAGCCGTCAAAGGGTGAAAACCTAAACCACCCCCCATACGACCCCGTAGGGGGCACGAACACCTCGCACGGGACCAATGTAACTTATAGGAACTGACCGCGTAGTCCCAGGTCTCCTAGTTTGTGAATATGATGATAATTTGCAAAAATCACAATTACTTAAAAACATGCCGTCAAAGGGTGAATACCCAAACCATCCGCCAAACGACCCCGTAGGAGGCACGAACAGCTCGCACGGGACCAATGTAACTTGTAGGAACTGATCGCGTAGTCCCGGGTCTCTCGGTTTGAGAGTAGGACAATAATTTGCAAAAATCAACACTTAAACTTAAAAACAAGCCGTTAAAGGGTGAAAACCCAAACCAGCCCCCAAACGACCCCGTAGGAGGCACGAACACCTCGCACGGGACCAATATAACTTGTAGGAACTGACCGCGTAGTCCCGGGTCTCCCGATTGGAGAATACGACGATAATTTGCTAAAATCAACACTTAAACTTAAAAACAAGCCGTTAAAGGGTGAAAACTCAAACCACCCCCCAAACGACCCCGTAGGGGGCACGAACACCTCGCACGGGACCAATGTAACTTATAGGAACTGACCCCGTAGTCCCGGGTCTCCCGGTTTGTGAATATGACGACAATTTGCAAAAATCACACTTAGTTAAAAACATGCCGTCAAAGGGTGAATACCCAAACCAACCCCCAAACGATCCAGTAGGAGGCACGAACACCTCTCACGGAACCAATGTAACTTGTAGGAACTGATCGCGTAGTCCCGGGTCTCCCGATTTGTGAATATGACGATAATTTGCCAAAATCAGGACTTAAACTTAAAAACAAGCCGTCAAAGGGTGAAAACCCAAACCATCCCCAAACGACCCCGTAGGAGGCACGAACACCTCGCACGGGACCAATGTAACTTGTAGGAACTGACCGCGTAGTCCCGGGTCTCCCGCTTTGTGAATATGACGATAATTTGCAAAAATCAGCACTTAAACTTAAAAACAAGCTGTTAATGGGTGAAAACCCAAACCACCCCCCAAACTACCACGTAGGGGCACGAACACCTCGCACGGGACCAATGTAACTTGTAGGAACTGATCGCGTAGTCCCGGGTCTCCCGATTTGAGAATACGACGATAATTTGCAAAAATCAACACTTAAAACTTAAAAACAAGCCGTTAAAGGGTGAAAACTCAAACCACCCCCCAAACGACCACGTAGGGGGCACGGACACCTCGCACGGGACCAATGTAACTTGTAGGAACTGGCCGCGTAGTCCCGGGTCTCCCGGTTTGTGAATATGATGATAATTTGCAAAAATCACACTTAGTTAAAAACATACCGTCAAAGGGTGAATACCCAAACCAACCCCCAAACGATCCCGTAGGAGGCACGAACACTTTGCACGGGACCAATGTAACTTGTAGGAACTGTTCGCGTAGTCCCGGGTCTCTCGGTTTGAGAGTAGGACGATAATTTGCAAAAATCAACACTTAAACTTAAAAACAAGTCGTTAAAGGGTGAAAACCCAAACCAGCCCCCAAACGACCCCGTAGGAGGCACGAACACCTCGCACGGGACCAATATAACTTGTAGGAACTGACCGCGTAGTCTCGGGTCTCCCGATTTGAGAATACGACGATAATTTGCAAAAATCAACACTTAAACTTAAAAACAAGCCGTTAAAGGGTGAAAACCCAAACCAGCCCCCAAACGACCCCGTAGGAGGCACGAACACCTCGCTCGGGACCAATGTAACTTGTAGGAACTGACCGCGTAGTCCCGGGTCTCCTGGTTTGTGAATATGACGATAATTTGCAAAAATCAGCACTTAAACTTAAAAACAAGCCGTTAAAGGGTGAAAACTCAAACCACCCCCCAAACGACCCCGTAGGGAGCACGAACACCTCGCACTGGACCAATGTAACTTGTAGGAACTGACTGCGTAGTCCCGGGGTCTCCCGGTTTGTGAATATGACGATAATTTGCAAAAATCACACTTAGTTAAAAACATGCTATCAAAGGGTGAATACCCAAACCAACCCCCAAACGACCCCGTAGGAGGCACGAACAGCTCGCACGGGACCAATGTAACTTATAGGAACTGATCGCGTAGTCCCGGGTCTCTCGGTTTGAGAGTAGGATGAAAATTTGCAAAAATCAACACTTAAACTTAAAAACAAGCCGTTAAAGGGTGAAAACCCAAACCAGCCCCCAAACGACCCCGTAGGAGGCACGAACACCTCGCACGGGACCAATATAACTTGTAGGAACTGACCGCGTAGTCCCGGGTCTCCCGATTTGAGAGTACGACGATAATTTGCAAAAATCAACACTTAAACTTAAAAACAAGCCGTTAAAGGGTGAAAACTCAAACCACCCCACAAACGACCCCGTAGGGGGCACGAACACCTCGCACGGGACCAATGTAACTTATAGGAACTGACCGCGTAGTCCCGGGTCTCCTGGTTTGTGAATATGACGATAATTTGCAAAAATCACACTTAGTTAAAAACATGTCGTCAAAGGGTGAATACCCAAACCAACCCCCAAATGATCCCGTAGGAGGCACGAACACCTCTCACGGGACCAATGTAACTTGTATGAACTGATCGCGTAGTCCCGGGTCTCCCGATTTGTGAATATGACGATAATTTTCGAAAATCAGCACTTAAACTTAAAAACAAGCCGTCAAAGGGTGAAAACCCAAACCACCCCCCAAACGACCCCGTAGGAGGCACGAACACCTCGCACGGGACCAATGTAACTTGTAAGAACTGATCGGATAGTCCCGGGTCTCCCGGTTTGTGAATATGATGATAATTTGCAAAAATCAGCACTTAAACTTAAAAACAAGCCGTTAATGGGTAAAAACCCAAACCACCCCCCAAACTACCCCGTAGGGGGCACGAACACCTCGCACGGGACCAATATAACTTGTAGGAACTGACCGCGTAGTCCCGGGTCTCCCGATTTGAGAATATGACAATAATTTACAAAAATCACACTTAGTTAAAAACAAGCCGTCAAAGGGTGAAAACCTAAACCACCCCCCAAACGACCCCGTAGGGGGCACGAACACCTCGCACGGGACCAATGTAACTTGTAGGAACTGACCGCATAGTCCCGGGTCTCCCGGTTTGTGAATATGATGATAATTTGCAAAAATCAGCACTTAAACTTAAAAACAAGCCGTTAAAGGGTGAAAACTCAAACCACCCCCCAAACGACCCCGTAGGGGGCATGAACACCTCGCACGGGACCAATGTAACTTGTAGGAACTGACTGTGTAGTCCCGGGTCTCCCGGTTTGTGATTATGACGATAATTTGCAAAAATCACACTTAGTTAAAAACATGCCGTCAAAGGGTGAATACCCAAACCAACCGCCAAACGACCCCGTAGGAGGCACGAACACCTCGCACGGGACCAATGTAACTTGTAGGAACTGATCGCGTATTCCCGGTTCTCTCGGTTTGAGATTAGGACGATAATTTGCAAAAATCAACACTTAAACTTAAAAATAAGCCGTTAAAGGGTGAAAACCCAAACCAGCCCCCAAACGACCCCGTAGGGGGCACGAACACCTTGCACGGGACCAATGTAACTTGTAGGAACTGACCGCGTAGTCCCGGGTCTCCCGGTTTGTGAGTATGACGTTAATTTCCAATCATATATGTTATTTTTTTGTTTTGAGTATTTTTTTTTTTGTAAATTATTGAGTTACTAATATCGTATCTGTTTTGTATTCTATTTTTTTTGCAGGATAACAGTTTATCGTTGGCTTTTATTCGCGTGGAACACACAAAGAACTCAATGGTTTACAACAAGGGGTTTATTAATGAATCCATTTTTTGGGTCATGATCGTACGGTCTTTTGTTGTTTTATTATTGACTTTTATGGCCTTGAGGTCTTTTGTAAGTTAATTGTTATATTTTGTGGTCTTGCGGGCTTTATGTTAGGCAGTTTTTGTATTAACAGGTTTTGGAATGTCCAGAAAATAGAGGAAACTCTGCCCAATTTTTTTTGGGCCTATGAGCAGTTAAAGACTTGTAATATTTTGAAGTTTTTATGTACATTAGTTTATTAATAACGCGCAATATTATTAATTTGTGAATTTTGTGCTTTCAAATATTTTTTTTTAAAATTAAAAAAAATTGGCACAGTTTAAAACCGTGGCAAAAGTGTATCATATTTTGGCACGGTTTTAAACTGTGCTAATTTTTTTTAAATTATGTTGAATCTGGCACAGTTAAAAACTGTGCCAAAAGTGTGCCAGAAATATCAAATTCTGGCACGGTTTAAAAGTGTGTCAGAAGTGTTCCTATTTTGCTGAATCTGGCACAGTTAAAAACTGTGCCAAAAGTGTGCCAGAAATATCAAATTCTGGCACGGTTTAAAAGTGTGCCAGAAGTGTTCCTGTTTGACTGATTCTGGCACACTTTTAAACCGTGCCAGAAAAAAATTCCCATTTTGGAACACCTGATTCTGGCACAGTTCAAAACCGTGCCAGATTTGATCTGGCACGGTTTTGAACTGTGCCAGAATCCTGTTTTTGGTGTAGTGATATGGTAAGATGTAGTTGCACATATATAAAGGTCGTAATCCCTCCATATGCGCATCTCAAAATAATAATAATCTTCCGAGATAATTTGTTATCCTTCCTCTGGAATCTGTTTAAGACACAAAGTCTTTTTGTGAGATAGCAGGTTATGAAACCAAGAGAAATATCAGATATGGCAAAATTTGCTAATTCATATATTTATATGTGTATGCTTCAGCTAATGAATTTGTTAATAAAACATAAGGTCTTAAGTATTAAGGCTACAATGAGCTTCATAAAACATAAACATAAATAGTTAAAATTGGAAAGACTAAGGATGAGGTGCGGCATGCAGCCTCTGTCAGGTCCGGCTGGGTCCTTTATGCATTCTTTAGAAATTGTTGCAGCATCCCTTGCCCAAATAGCCTTTCAACTTCATCCTTCAGAGCATAACATTTCTCCATGTCATGGCCATGGTCCTGATGGAATTTGCACCAGGTAGCTTTGTTCCTCTTGTGGGGTGGAGCTCTCAACTTTTCGGGCCACCTCAAAATCTTGTCCTCTTTGATGAACTCGAAGATCTCTTCAACTGGGGAAATCAACGGAGTATAGACACCCAATTTCTTTTCTGATTTCTCTGCCCTCCTTTTTCGACTTCTACTTGTTGATTCCGCGGATTCTTTAACTGCCGCGGTAGACAAAGCTTTTTCCTCCGAACCCGCGCCTATATTTTGAGAGGCCGCGGCCTCTAGCATTAGCACCCTCTATGTTAGGTAATTGACCTGGGTCTGAAGTGAGGCATGGCTGTCATAGAGGTGACTAAGGTGATTGTACAGTTGCACAATCTCATCCTTGACTTCTGCACTCTGGATGGATTCTCCTTCCATTTCTGCTCTTGTTAGTCTTTATAAAGTATACAGAATCTGAGACGAAACTAACAGAAGTGAGTTATCACAGGAATATTGGGAAGGGGAACTTGAACTGCTCCATGATATGCTGAGGATGCCGCGGCAATTATGGCAGACAAGTGCACTGTCGCAGCCCTTTAACGTTGTTCACCAAGGTCAAGCGGAAGGCCACTTATGTCCTTCCCACGGTGATTTTGAACTATTATAATAGGTCCGCACTAGTAGGGGTCGCGGCAGGAGATGCTGTTAGACTTACAGGTCGCACCCCTGTGTAGGCAGTGGAGAGATCCCAAGATAGGAGCCCGGGAACTAATATATTCTCCCCCCCATACGCGAAGAAAACCTATTAGGGTTCATTGATGAGAGAATCCCCTTGCGGTGCGCAACACGGCACAACTTTAATGATAACCCCTAGATCATAGGTAGATGGCAACAAAAAATGGGAGTAAATATAGCCCTTCCCTAATCATCCACCTTTTCGGGACTGAAGTCCACCATGCTTTTTAGCATTATCTAGATGGAGTGATATCACAGGGGTATGTAAAATAGATCCAAAGTCATCAAATGAAGATCCAAAGACAGATCCAGAAATATGAAATACCCGTTAAAGGGTGTGAATGTAAAGAGGAGCCCAATAACCAGTAACCGACCCATGAGAAGATGATCCATAGGACTCTCAGGGGTCGAATAAGGTGTTTAAGAACTCATATATGTAGAGAAACTGATTGGAATATCTCGTTTTCCCACAGACGGCGCCAAACTGATGATACGAGAAATCGGCCATAAGACGTTCTCATACCAGCAAGTCAAGAGTAATGTGTGTTAAATAAGTAAAGCAAGCAAACAGAGAGAAGACAAGGTATAGAGTGGTTCAGCCTCTAAAATAGGCCTACGTCCACTGTGTTGCTCCGTTCTCATTATGTGCATTGCATTGTACAATATAATCATGCCTATAGAGGCGTACAAGTACGAGAATAAAGGAGAGTACATGACAGTATTGGAGATTCCAGTGAGCTCGTGAGGTGGCTGTGATGCAGATTCTAGGCCTCCAAAGCTTATGTTGGGGTGATGTAGAGAGAATCTGTGTTGTAGTGCCTCGGGTGTGTGTGGAACCGATCCCTTTCCTTCTAGATGTGGTTCTCTATTTATGAGGAAAATGTCTTGAGTCAGATGCCCTGAGCACGTGTTATATACCAAGTTTGCGGCAGTTGTGGATAAAGGGGGGTGCGGCCTACAAGGCAAGCAGTGTAAGATGGAGGAGTGCCGCATACCCTAAGGTAGGGTGCCGCGGCCTACGATGGAGAGGGCCGCACCCTAAGTGAGTTATGGCCGTGCCCTGAGTGAGGTTAGGCCGCGGCCTGTATGAGGGAATACATCCGCGACAGGGTGCTATATTTGTACTATCAGATGATCTTTGAAAAAAAATAGAAATTCTGAAAATATATACGGGTCCCAAAGACGGACCAATTTTTTTTGGTGTTTAAACATTTGGGGGGAGCTTGTAAAAAAACCAACTAAAATGCATTTGTTCTATTTTAAAAAAAATAGATCAACTATATGTGAGTTTTTAAGAACTTAAAAACTGACATATTTTGATTATCATTTTCAAAAAGCAAAAATAAAATGCACTTTGAGGTGATTTTTTTATAAGTCTCCTCAAATGTTCAAATACCACACACAATATATATATACATATACTTGGTGTGTAATGAGAGAGTGAGTTGGCTGAGTTTTCATGGGGCATTTGATTTTGGGTATATGGTTAAGTTGTTCATGGGTAATGATTTCCCGGATAATGTGAGTGATTTTTTGGTTCTTTTGACAGTTTATTGTGGGGATAAGGTTTATGATGTCAAGTATATGATGGGGTATTGTGAGGGGGGATGTATAGGTGGTTGGATAGGGTGGGAGAAGGGCCATCGGGTGGGGTCGGATAGTTTGCTGACATGACACGTGTTTGAGAGAATTAGGGGTATGTGTGAGGGTGTGGTTGGGGGGGGGGGGGGGTATGAGAAGTATAGGAGTGTGTTGTATGGGTTGGAGGAGGTCTGAGGGTTATCGGTTTTTGGTAGTGTTAAACTTGTAGAATTTTAGTTTGGACAATTTTATATTATATTTGAATCTTTTATCATTTGTTCATTTTGTATGTTTTATAATGTGACAATTGAAGCTACTTTTGTGTCCTAAGTGGATATGTTGTGGGTCCTTCCATATGAGGAAGAGGTGGAACTATAAGTAGATGTTGTCCCAACTCTTCATCACCAGAATGCTTCCTAATAGGAACAAGACTAATAATCGGGTTGCCTACCACAATTGCTGCCCGTCGATCATATCAATGGCCCTTTTTGATAGAATGTCCTTAAACAAGGATACCTTCACAGACTCCCCCCAAGCCTACTCGTGCTATAAGCCCCAATACCTCCTAAATTTCCATGTAAGTCAAACGGAGAGATCGGTCCACCACAATTTTTACTCCCTCATATGGAAGTCCCAAGATCAGGTGCACGTCTATCGGCATCATCGTCATCTTACCCACACCAAAATGAAAGGTGCGGGTGGTGTTCCACCATCGCTTCTTAAGAGCGCACATTACCGTCATTTCTCAGGATGTGTGGTCAAGTACTCTCGCCAAATCTCCTAAGAAAATAATCTCCACAAAAACATTCACTTCCTCAGGAAGGAGGTTCCAGATAGCCTTCACTCCCTTGGATCCTCGGGAGCGAACCTTCCTTGACAGAATGTCTGTTTGAAAAATACATTCATAACATCAGTCCTTCGAGAAAAATAAACAAGTTAACATATAATAGTACATGGTATCGGTGAGTTTGCCGTTTACATCGGTCTACACCAAGATGATAATATGCCAATTATACAGACATGGCCAACTTATAATAGTACATGGTATCAATGAGTCTGAGATCGATCATAACAAATGGGTTAATGGCGATAATACCCATCACCACTCTAAAAATATTTGTAGAGCATTGGATGAGATCAATTAGTTCTGATGGAGTGTCTCCGTAAGAAGGGGACTGGTGATATTGGGGAATCAAACTCCGTCCTCGATTATTATGACCGTTAAGACATAATCTCCCTATTTTTGAAGATTTGCAAAATTTCTTGTTGTTATCGAGGATTCTAAACCATATATTCTCTAGAACTTATACTTTTATTTAAAAATATGAACTGGGTTGTTGGTAAAAATCTCATATATTCCAACTACCTTAAAAACCTCCACTATCAAAGGCATCAATCGGACATACATATTAAAAAAAAAAAGGCAAAAAAATGAAAGAATAAAAGTCATAATAACAAGAATACCTCTAGGAGGTATAGGTCCCCCTTGAAAGTTAACCGACAACAGCGGTTTAAGGCATTTAGAGAGATGTGCGGAGAGGCCAATGTTAAGTTTCCCCAATCAAAGTTACTGATCTAAGAGAAGACCCAGAGGAAGGTCAAGAACTATAACTGGATGTCGTCTGCCACAACTACTGCCCGTCGGTCACATCAATCACCCACTTTAATAAAATGTCCTTCAACAAGGATACCTTCACGAACTCCCCCGAACCTACTCGTGCTATAAGCCCCAATGCCTCCAAAATTTCCATGTAAGTTAAACGGAGGAAGTGGTCCACCATAATCTTTACCCCTTATATGGAAGTCTCAAGATCTGGTGCACGTCTATCGACATTATCGTCATCTTACCTATACCAAAATGGAAGGTGTGGTTGGTGTCCCACAATCTCTCCTCGAGAATGCACATCACCGTTGTTGACAGGGATATGTCATCAAGTACTTTCGCCAAATCGCCTAAGCCAACAATATCTACCAAAACCTTCACCTCCCCAGGAAGGAGGTCGCAGATAGACTTTAGTCCCCTCGATCCTCGGGAGAGAACCTTATTCAATGGAATGTCTATTTGCAAAATACATTCATAATGTAAGTCCTTCGAGAAAAATAAACAAGTTAACATATTATAGTATATGGTAACGGTGAAGAGGGCATTTACACTGGTCTACCCTAAGATAATAATAAGCCACCTTATAATAATACATGGTTTTGGTGAGTTTGAGATCAATCATAACAAATGGGTTACTGGCGATAATCCCTATCACCACTCTAAAAAAATTTCTAGATCGTTGGATGAGATCAATTAGTTTTAGTAAAGTGTTTTTATCAGAAAGAGATTGATGATATAAAAAGAATTAATTGCCACCTTTAAAACACATTCTCCCTATTTTTTAAGATTTATATTTTTTTTGTCATCAAGGATTCTTACCCATACATTCCATATAACTTATACTTTTATTTAAAAATATGAACTAGGTTATAAAATCTGTAAATCCAAATCCGACATGTTTTCCTCAACTCCTCCCATGTCTCCCATACCACTCTTTCAAAACTACCGCAAATATAAATAATTGAGTGAATGTAAATAAAATCATTACCCAATTAATCTTAGGTGTCCGACTCTCTTTGCCAACTCCGTTTGCTCGAGACAGCTTCGCAGAATACAATAAACAATCTTTGTCTATTGCTCTGAATTTTTCCTGCAATGCATTATCGGCGCGTTTGTAAATAATACCCTTGCTATAGTTGTACTCGCGAATTATTTTGTCCCATAGGGTGCCACGAGTTTGGTTTGTCCCAACCGCGCCATTGATTGAATGTTTTATATAAGCGTGACAAAGTAACACTTCATCGTATTGGGTAAAATTTGGTAAACAGGTGGAGTTTGTGGGAGTGGTTTGAGAGGAAGATGGTATTTATAGGATGAATTTACGAAAATGTTGAGTTTTTTTGGCGTAAAAATGTTTGTGGTTTTAATTGCATTTATACCAATATATTATTTATAGTTGTTTTAAAATAGTCATTCGTTGTCGATAGAAGGATGAAAGAATTTTTTTTAAGCTGGGTGGGTTACTGATTTGTGCCCATAGATGTTGGCCGTTACATTGTTACCTGCTTAGGCCTTTAGGACTCATTTACCCATTATCTACCCAAAATTCAAATTCACTTTCGACTTGCATTTTTAAGTAGTAAAATGTACATTATTTCTTACCCATTGTAAACATAAACAATACACTTTTATACATTTACATCGTTTACATCCTCCCTCGAATGAACTAAATGTCCATTTGCATTTTATTTTGGGTATTCAAGATTATATGTGGTAAACTCATTAAGAGTTCATTCACGAGACACAAATATATCACCCATTCAAAAATATTACTACTAGGGCGCTTTGTAAATTATGTATTTCAATATTAATCAATAATGGGATTTTAAACCTTAGATTAATTAAAAGTAGTTTCAACATTCTGTCTTCATTGAGTTATTTCCCATCAATAAATTTTAAATGAGATCTATATATACCATATTCATTTATTCTTTATCAATAAACTGATTCTCTGAAAGGCCAAAAGTAAACCATATTGTGATAAAGGTTCCTTCATAATCCACATACCTAACTAAATGAAATGAATATAACATTACAATTGAATATCATTTATTTTACAACTCTGAACCCATTGTTTGACCACACATGGCATTCTAGACCAAAATTATATTTGAAATATACTCATAAATATAAAATTATTTTCATGTCTCCCCCTGTTGTTACTCACCCCCTCTATTTCCACCATACGCCCGTAATGAACCTTTGTAGGATATCCTACTACATATTCATTTGAAATGCATACATCAATACATAGCAAACACTTGAAAACAGTAACAAAAAATAAGAGCTTTGGAGGGGAGCTTTGTAAATTATGTATTTCAATATTAATCAATAATGGAATTTTAAACCTTAGATTAATTAAAAGTAATTTCAACATTTTGTCTTCGTTGAGTTATTTTCCATTGGTAAATTTTAAATGAGCTCTATATATACCATACTCATCTATATACGGTTCAGAACAAAATAGAAAAACAAATGACAGGTATTGAGAGGAAATAACGCCATCTATGAGACAACTATTTTTAAAAAATCAATATATCCAGTAATGTAGCATTAAAAATTGCATCAACAACTGAACAAAGATATAGCAAAAAACTCTTTCTTATTTTTTTTTTTTATTTTGACAAAAAAAATCTATTTTTTTATTTGACCATCAGAATAGATAAAAGGGTAAAGTCGTGGAGGTGGACGAGGAAATTGAAGAGAGAAGAGTAATTAAGGTGGTGGTTGTCTTTTGCATTTTAACTTGTACTACATGGACGTGTAGAAGATAGAGGAGGAAAATGAGGAGACAAGAAATTAAACTGATCTCACATTGGGAGATGAGAGGTTATATTATGTTATTAGATTAACACATTTAGAATATATTCATAATTCCATTAGGCTTGAAAATGAAAAGTCGAAAAATATTTAAATCAAAATCCCACGTGTTTTCCTCAACGCTCCCCACGTCTCCCTCACCCCCCTCTCAAAACTAATCTTAATACATTTTTTCTTTTTCTAATTCTATTTATTTTTTTAATATTCATTCCAGGGTTAATATTTTTTTTCTGTTTTTTTATTCATTTTCTGTATTTATTTTATTTTATTTTTGTTTTTATTCATTTTTTGTGCTTTTTTTTAAAATTTCCCATTATTTTTTATTAATTTTCAAGAATTTTTATTATTTTTCTGTTTTTTATATATAGTTTCTACTTTTTTTTCCTTGAAAAATATTGGAAATCAAACACATAAAAGATGGGAAAAAGAACATTTTCCATCTAGAAAATAATTGCAATCAAACAACACCAACAAATTTTTTCCATGGAAAATATTTCCAAGTTTTCAATTCCATGAAAATTGACTCTTAGTGATTATTTTTCATCTTATTTATTAAACACACCCTAAATGTCGAATTGCATTTTATTTTATGTATTCAAGATTACATATGGTAAAGTCATTAAGAGTTCATTCTGCATACACAAATATTTCAACCATTTAAAATTATTAATATTAACGCATTAGACAAATATATATATATAAACTTGGATGAAGGACTTTTTTGTGCAAAATAAAAAGATTTGGACTATACATGTATTCAAAAAAGTTCAAGAAACTATTTGGTATATGCCTCTTAAAATTATTACTATTCACGCATTTAGAATATATTCATAATTCCATTAGGCTTGAAAATGAAAAATTGAAAAATATTTAAAACCATATCCCACGTGTTTTCCTCAACGCCCCCCACGTATCCCACACCACCCCCCCCCCCCCCCCTCTCAAAACTTTATATAAAAATGTTTGAGTTTTTATATATGTATATTTATGGAAGACAGTTCGATATCTCATTTTAAGTTATGTATATGTAATGTATTAAGTTTTGGGAGATGGACACATCTCTCAGGGGTATAATATATTATGATGCATATCAACGAGGTCGGAGTTAACGAGAAGGAGACAGTATTACGCCTGCATACCTGTATAGCCACGAGATTAACCTATGTAGTTCATTTTTGCCTAGTATATATGCTTTTGAATGTTTGTATAGAGGGATATGTTTGGGACGTCCCATCTTGAGATAGTTTGATATATCATTTTATTACTTACGAGTAATGGACGAAAGTCTAGAGATTTGTACATCTCGGTGGAGACAATATATCAAGAGACATATTACCAACACTGGGCTTACGAAAAGGAATTAGTATTTCTCTCACATACCCAAGATGAATTTGGATAAAAATCTACATGGATTTGTTTTCGTGTATTAGTGGATATGTGTTTTTAGTTTGTATGTAGATGCATGAGGGGTCGCAACTTTTAGATAGTTTTATATATAACTTGAGTTATAAAAGGATAATGTGTGAGTTGTAAGTGAAGAGAGAACCTCAGAGGGACAATATAACATGAGACATATTCTCAAGACTCGACCTCTCTAGAAGTAATATGTATTACGCCTACATACCCATAAGGTCTTAGGCTTAAAGATTACGTAGTTTGTCTTGTTAATGCTTGGACATGATGTGTGTGCAAGTGTAAGACTTAGCATGGATGGGGAGGTCTTGGTGTGTGGAATATCAAAATAGGCGTGAAACCCAATACATATGATGTGGACATATAACTTAATAATAATCAGGTAGTCACTAGCCAAAGCATTTTGTCCTTCAGACTAGTTTAGAGGTGTATGACTAAAGGACGTTAGGCTAAGAAGTTGGGAGGGTGCGTCAAGAACGTTGTGTTTTATTGCTGAGAAGTAGAGTTAAACATTAAATCTTGGTAGTAGGGTGGACTAGGATTATACTTGGATGGATGCATTCCTAACAAATAATAAGATGAGAGATTTTTTATAAGGCTTGGGTGTCACGAGTTTATCTCAATATAGTTCCTACATGCCCAAGAAGAGTTAGTATCAAAGCCAATGTAGTTCCAATGATAGGGTTGTATAATATAAAGGGGTAGGACTAGAGATGGAGGAATACCTAGGACGTAATACTCTGAGAGACATATTATGAGGATTGGGATATAAGGATGAGATAAATTAGTTTTGGTAAAGTGTTTTTGTGAGAAAGAGATTGATGATATAAGGAGAATTAATTGCCACCTTTAAAACACATTCTCCCTATTTTTTAAGATTTATATTTTTTTTTTGTCATCAAGGATTCTTACCCATACATTCCATAGAACTAATACTTTTATTTAAAAATATGAACTAGGTTATAAAATCTTTAAATCCAAATCTGACATGTTTTCCTCAACCCCTCCCATGTCTCCCAGACCACTCTCTCAAAACTACCTCAAATATAAATAATTGAGTGAATGTAAATAAAATCATTACCTAATTAATTTTAGGTGTCCGATTCTCTTTACCAACTCCGTATGCTCGAGACAACTTTGGAAAATACAATAACCAATCTTTGTCTATTGCTCTGAATTTTTCCTGCAATGCATTATCGGTGCATTTGTAAATAATACCCTGCCTATAGTTGTACTCGCGAATTATTTTGTCCTATAGGGTGCCACGAGTTTGGTTTGTCCCAACCGCGCCATTGATTGAATGTTTTATATAAGCGTGACAAAGCAACACTTCATCGTATTGGGTAAAATTTGGTAAACAGGTGGAGTTTGTGGGAGTGGTTTGAATGGGAGATGTTATTTGTAGGATGAATTTACGGCAATGTTGAGTTTTTTATGGCGTAAAAATGTTTGTGGTTTTATTTGTATTTATACCAATATATTAATTACAGTCGTTCGTTGTCGATAGAAGGATGAAATAAAAAAAAATTACGCTCGGTGGGAGACTGATTTGTGCCCATAGATGTTGGGTGTTAGATTGTTACCTACCCAGGCCTTTGGGACTCATTTACCCATTATCTACCCAAAATTCGAATCCACTTTCTACTTGCATTTTTAAATAGTAAAATGCAAATTACTTCTTATCCATTATAAACATAAACAATGCACATTTATACATTTACATCCTTTACATCTTCCCTCGAATGAACTAAGGGTGTGTTTGATAACACTAATTTTTCATGAAAAATACAATATATGAAGTCATTTTCCATCTTTTGGATGTTTGATAAATAAAAATTTTCATGGAATTAATTTCCTTAAAACAAGTCACGTAACACCTTTTTCCACAAAAAGGTGGAATTAAAAAATCACCTCCCACCTTGCTATTCATTTTCTGGGAAAAAGAATTGCCACACCCAAAAAATTGGTAAAAAATCCAAAAAATGAATAACAATCCAAATATAACGGAAAAAATCCACAAAAAGAATAAAAACCAAAAATAATGAAAAAAAAATACAGAAAGTGAATAAAACCACAAAAATAATAAAAAAAATCTAGTAAGTGAATAAAAACAAAAAAATAATGAAAAAAAATCTAGATAGTGAATAAAAAACCAAAAATAATCAAAAAAATTTCCAGAAAATGAATCAACACCTAAAAACAATAAAAAAAAACAGAAAGTGAGTAAAACCCCAAAAATAATTAAAAAAAATACATAAAATGAATAAAATCCCTAAAATAATGAAAAAATCTAGAAAGTGAATAAAATCAAAAAATAATGAAAAATATACCGAAAGTGAATAAAATCCAAAAATAATGAAAAAAAATCAACAAAATGAATCAAAACCTAAAAATAATAAAAAAATACAGAAAGTGAATAAACCCCAAAAATAATGAAAAAATACATAAAATGAATAAAATCCCAAAAATAATGAAAAAATCTAGAAAATTAATAAATACCCAAATTAATAAATACCCAAAAATAATGAAAAAACTCCAGAAAGTGAATAAAACCCAAAATAATGAGAAAAAAAATCCAGAAGGTGAATAAAAATCCAAAAATAATGAAAAAAATACAGAAAGTGAATAAAAACCCAAAAATAATGAAAAAAAAATTCAAAAAGTGAATAAAACCCCCCAAAAAATGAAAAAAAACCCCAAAAAAAAAAAACAAATCCCGAAAGTGAATAAAAACACAAAAATAATGAAAAAAATCCAGAAAGTGAATAAAACCCCAAAACTAATTTAAAAAAATAGAGAAAGTGAATAAAACCCCCCAAAAATGAAAAAAAATCCAGAAAATTAATAAAACCCCAAAAATAATGAAAAAAATCTAGAAAGTTAATAAAAATCCAAAAATAATGAAAAAATATATACAATGAATAAAACCCCAAAAATAATGAAAAAAATACATACAGTGAATAAAACCCCAAATATAATTAAAAAAACACAAAATTGAAGAAAATCCCAAAAATAATGAAAAATATCGAAAAAGTGAATAAAATCGAAAATATTCAATTAAATACAGAAAGTGAATAAAAACCCAAAAATAATGATAAAAACTACCAAATGTGAATAAAACCCAAAAAATAATGAAAAAAAATCCATAAAATGAATAAAACCCCCCCAATAATGATGAAAAATACATAAAGTGGGTAAAAAAATATTAACCCTGGAATTAATTTACAAAACACCCAAAAATTTATTAAAAAGTCAGAAACTTAATAATCAAGAAAACAAATAACATAAAATTAAAAAAATGCTCAAAAAATTTTAAAAATACAGAAAATGAAAGGAAATACATAAAATAAATATTAGTCCCCGAATTAATTTTAAAAAACACAAAAAAATTTAAAAAAAAGGTTAGAAAAAAAATCAATAAGAAAACATAATGAAAAAATATATAGAAAATGAGTAAAAATAAGAAAATAAATATTAACCCCTGAATTAATTTTAAAAAAAAACAAAATTTTATTTAAAAGTTAGAAATTCATTAATTAAGAAAAAAAATAAAAGAACATATAAAAGTGCTCAAAAAATTAAACAAATGGAAACGAATAAATACCCTAGAATACTAATAAAAATGTAAATATTTGGAAAAAATTAAAAACACAAGAGAATTAAAAAAAAGAACGGACTTGGCCATTGGGGGGAACAAAACAGTTGGGGGTATGGGGGGGATTTTGTTTTTATTCATTTTTTATTTTTTCTTACTAATCTTAATACATTTATTTTTTCTATTTATATTTGTTTTTTAAATATTCATTCTAGGGTTAATATTTATTTTCTATTTTTTTATTCATTTTTTGTATTTATTTTATTTTATTTTTGTTTTTATTCATTTTTTGTGTTTTTTTTTAAAATTTTCTGATTATTTTTTATTAATTTTCTGGTATTTTTATTAATTTTCCGAAATTTTTATTATTTTTCTATTTTTTATATATAGTTTCTACTTTTTTTTCCTTGAAAAATATTGGAAATCAAACACATAAAAGATGGGAAATAGAACATTTTTCATCTAGAAAATAATTGCAATCAAACAACACCAACAAATTTTTTCCATGGAAAATATTTCCAAGTTTTCAATTCCATAAAAATTGACTCTTAGCGATTATTTTCCATCTTATTTATTGGACACACCCTAAATGTCAAATTGCATTTTATTTTATGTATTCAAAAATACATATGGTAAAGTCATTAAGAGTTCATTCGGCATACAGACATATTTCACCCATTTAAAATTATTAATATTAACGCATTACACAAATATATATATAAACTTGGTATGGTGAAGAATTTTTTGTGCAAAATAAAAAGACTTGAACCATACATGATTCAAAAAAGTTCAAGGAACAATTATTACTATTCACGCATTTAGAATATATTCATAATTCCATTTAGGTTGAAAATGAAAAGTCGAAAAATATTTAAAACCAAATCCCACGTGTTTTCCTCAACGCCCCCCACGTCTCCCACACCACACCGCCCTCTGAAAACTATATATACCCAGCACTGAACCCCACAAGAAAAACAAACCAACAGCCATGTTCTCAAACCCGATCATAATCCGGTCTGTATGGGCTGACAATCTGGAATCAGAATTGGCACTCATCGAATCCATCATCGACGACCACCCTTTCATCTCAATGGATACCGAGTTCCCCGGCGTCATAATCCGTAAGCAATCTGAAAACCCCTCCACACATTACCAAATCCTGAAAACCAACGTCAACCTCCTCCACCTCATCCAAGTCGGCTTAACCCTCACCGACTCCCAAGGCAAATTACCCAATCTCAACTCCCCCACTAATTACTACATCTGGGAATTCAATTTCTCAGACTTCAACCTCTCACGTGACCCCCACGCTCCTGACTCAATCGAGCTGTTAAAAAAACAAGGGATTGATTTTGAGAAAAACGTATCGCGTGGAATACGTGCGGCTAAGTTCGGAGAAATGGTTATGGGTTCGGGGTTGATGTGTAATGAGAGAGTGAGTTGGGTGAGTTTTCACGGGGCCTATGATTTTGGGTATTTGGTTAAGTTGCTGAGGGGGAATGATTTGCCGGATAATGTGGGTGAGTTTTTGGTGCTTTTGAGGGTTTATTTTGGGGAGAGGGTTTATGATGTGAAGTATATGATGGGGTATTGTGAGGGGGGGATGCATGGGGGGTTGGAGAGGCTGGGGAGGAGGCTGGGGGTGGAGAGGGCGGTAGGGAAGGGACATCAGGCCGGGTCCGATAGTTTGCTGACGTGGCATGTGTTTGAGAGGATTAGGGGTTTGTGTGAGGGGGGTTATGAGAAATATGGGGGGGTGTTGTATGGGCTGGACGAGGTTTGAGGGTTTTGGGCAGGGTTAAATTGTTACAGTTTTTTGTTTGGACAATGTTAATGTTAGATTTGAATCTTTGATCATTTATTCATTTTGTATATGTTTGTCATGTGGCTATTGAAGCTATTTTGCATTCTAGTGGATAATTTTTATTCAGTGTTTTGGATTGATATGACATAAGGAGGTTTTTGATACAATATGATTCGAATGAAATGTATGAAGCGTCATACGACATGATAAATACGTTTTGTTAAATTCTATACTTAATGAAAGAAAATTAGACCCCGTAACACGAATAAAAATAGAACAATTTATAATTAGGTCCATTGGTAATAATTTTCAAAAATTTACGGACAAATTACTGTTAGGTCCATTTGTTATGCCACTAGCGTGGACTTCTACAAGAAAATAATTAGTGAACCTAAGTGTTTAAAATTTGTCATAATTCCTTTAGTGTTTAAAATTTGTTTGTGAGAGACTTCCCCATAAAAATATGATTAGTAGGAAGACGCGATAATATGATTTAGAATTTTGACATGAACACGGACAAGCTATACGAGGTCAATTTCGTCTCTTGTTTTCATGTCATGTTTTAAATTGCTACCATTAGTTATAAAGCGGGTTGTAATTGGCAAATCATCATTTGATTTTAATTTGCTTAATCTAATCTAATATATTGTAATACCCCGTGACTTTGGGGCTGAGAAATTTAATTTTTGGAAAAAATAAAATTGATTTAAATTGGAGAATTTTGAAATTTGGTAATTGAGGTCCAAAAATTGACGTTATAAAGTGTTCCGGATGAGAATTCTGAGTGCGCCATTGATTTCGGATGGGTCGAGATAGTAAAAATGACCGTCCTTGGGATTTATTTCGATTCCGGAATATTTGTAAATAAGTTTGACTCGAATTGGACTAAACGAGTCATTTAAAGTGTGTATTATCATTTAAAACTGGGCTTATGTTTTAAAGGTTTAAGACGCTTACGAATGCAGCCAATCTCATTTGTGTGAAAGAGAGAAAACCCTAGAAAGAGAAAGAAAGAGAGAAAGAAGAAGAAAGGAAAAAAGAGGGAGGAAAAAGCTTGAAGATTCCCGGCCCGAACGCGATCTCGAGGATGATTCAACCCCTACGATTTTGAGGCAAGTGTTTAATCTTGCTAAATAATTCATTTGTGTAGTTTATTTCATAATTTATGGGCAAAAGAATTGGATTTTGGGTATTAATATCAAAACCTAGATTTTGGGTACTAAAACTTGAATTTGATGTTTATACATGGGATTGAGGGCATTAAAGTTGATGAGATGAGATATAGGTTTGGTTTTGATGTGAGGAATATGATTGAGTTAAAGGTTGAGGGTTGGGTGATAATATTTTGGGTGTTTGGAGATTTTGGTTTTGTTAAAAAATGGAAAATGGCCAAGATATTTGGTACGGCCGGTCGACCGCGGCCAGGGGGCCGGTCGACCACGCCTCAAGGGAAAAGCCTACTACATTCTTCGTAGGGAAAAATTTAGAACCGCGGTCGACCGAGTGTCTGGGACCGGTCGACCGGTCCTCTATTTTTAACCCAATAATGGGAATTTTCTTTTACCCCTTTTCTTTTGGGTTTTATTCTTAGGGGCTTTCTTAATGGACTTATTATGGAGGGTTATGATATAATATTAAGGGATTTGTGCCCTAGGATGAATAGGGTCTTTCGAACTTATGTTAGAAATGGATTATGAGGGTAGAATGCCTCTTTTGTAAGGAAATGATTGTGGGACTGAATGATTGGCGGATTATCTTAATATGATTGTGGTGGGATATCATGAAATAGTTATAAATTGTAGAGATAGTCCCTTTATGTTTATGTGTGTTTGAAGTCAAGAGGTATTACGGTATATGCTTTAGATTATTACCGAATAGAATAGTTATGTGTGTACTTATAGCCGAGTTAGTTATTTTATATTTATGCGTTAATGTTAAGGGTTCATAGGGACAATTGAACCGTAGGCGGAATTGAGAGCGATTGGATCATACTATCAACTAGAATAGGGTGTGTTGTAAATCTAGTCGGGATAGTTTCTATATATCAGTGTGTGTTTAATAATGGGGATTCCAATAATGAATGGTATCATGGAATGAATCTAGGATGAGGCTTGAGGTTTGCAGACTATTAGTTAGGTGTATACCAATAGTCTGAATTATTATTAGATATATCTAAGTGTATTCGGATATAGATGGAATGTATAGTGATTGTTATATATGTTAAACTTGGGACTTAGTAACCTCATTGTTATATGTATTGGAAGACTATTTATATCATAGGGGTAATGGATGAATATGCTTCAAGTGAGGAATCGCATTTATATAACGAATTAAGTTAATATGCTTGGAGTGACGGCTAGTATAATGAGGACTATGTACACGTATAGCCGAGTTTATGAATATCATACATACGGACGAGAGATAGTGTGTATATATGTGTATATATGGATATATATGTGTAAATATGTATATATGTGTGTACATATGGTGTGAATACCCATGCTGTGCGCGATGGTTTGTATATATGATGTGATCATATGGATGTATATATATATATATATATATATATATATAGTGTGTGAATGATATATATACTTATGGTGTGAAGCATACCTGGCACATGTTATCATGGGAAGTTGCGTGATGAGGGTGAGCCCCTGGCTTGAGGAGCAGGGTGTGGATATTCCCCAGGTCATAATCGTCCATTATTATTTGTGTGATTTTATATTTTTAGGGGTGAGAAGTCTTGGGTATGAGTCGTTCTCACTTGCCGGTTAGGAACTATGACCGCTTCCCATATATTATGATTGATTTTGTCGCTATGGCGGTGTGATAATAGTCTGATAGGTGGTGACCCGGGGAGAAAGTGAGTAATTCCTGGAAGATGATAGCATGGTGCAGTATTTTGGTATCCTATAACCGTTTATGTTATGTGGATTGCAAAGTGTACATTATGTTTGTTATGTATATGTGGTTATAGGAATGCATGATTTCTTATATATATTTAGAGTAATATATATTTGTATACCCTATAGGTGAAGAGAATATGGAGTTTCTAGGAGGTACATCTTGTGTGATTTCGGTGTACTAGTTTATCAGGGTCGAAGGATCGTACTTAGAGATTATTGCAGTTATATCGACCCCAAGGAATTAAATGGAGATTTAATTGTGTATCTAGAGATGGTATTAAATAATTATATAATTGTAGTAGTAGGAATTGTGTGGAGATAATGGATCCCTACGATCAACATTGTCAAGGAGTAGTATATCGGGGGGTTCCTTATTTGGATTTCGCTTTGCGAGACGCCCCACGCACGAAACATAGTGCAATGTTGGGAGTGGAGATAAGTTATGCTTTTATTACTAGAATGTATGTTATTTAGAGAATTAACTCTTATATTGAAACCAAATGTGAATATGTGTCGTACTAAGACTAATAATTTGTTTAAGCAAATAGCTAGAAACAATAAATCCGAGTAAGGTATATATATTGGTGTGTATATATTTATGTGGGGTTAGCATGGGAAGGGTTTTTGGGTTATGTTAACATGGCGGGTCATGCGGGTATATGACATGCGTATAGTTTAGTAGGTTGTCCTTAAATGAGTGGGGTAACTTAATTAAGGTTCCAGGACCTGATTAGGTGCGCGCTGTAGATGAGAGGTAAATTTAGGGGTTTCATGAGAGCGCGACTCCACTTTAATTATACAATAGTGCATTTATATTTATTATGCACGGTTAACACACTTGCTAAACATTTTTACACCTCGGGCTCAGACCCGTTTATATTTCTCCTCTGATATATATATATATATATATATATATATATATATATATATATATATATATATATATATATATATATATATATATATTGTACTACAGGTGTCCTACCGCATGGATACCGGATGCTTTTCTATCCAGAGTCTTGGGAGCCATAGAAGTTGCGGACTGTTGTGGGATTTAGATTGTAGTCTCTTCCTAGTCCTGTGTAAATCTTTATAGGATTCATGTTGTACATCGGGTTCACACCCAAGATTTATGCGTAGTTATTTATATTTCTTCTTAATGGATGTTGTACTGTTTGTGACTTGACAGCTTATTCGAGTATATTTCCTAGTATGTACTCATTTCATTTTATTCTAGCACTTTATTTTATCATGGTACTTGTGTACAATTTTACCTTTGCTAGATATCTATATTGTTGGTTTGTTGTCCGCTACATGTTTTATATATTTTTGGCATCCGCTTTTATAGTTTCGAGTAGTTAGCCTTATCTATTTTAGTATAGTCTGTTGATGCTGAGAATGAGCCATCTGAGATTCCTGATTAAATGTAGTATAGGGCTGGCCACCCGTTATTATTTTAAGCGGGGTGTCACATATATAAACTTAAAAACGGTGTCTACATCCGAAGATGTGCCACGTGTCTAACAACTTAACTCCAAATAAATCCCCTTTCTTGAATAGCCTCTCATCTAAAGTTCCCATTGTTCAATATCTATGGAACTTTCATTTTCTTTCATAATAGAAGAGAGAAAGAGAGAGGGTTGCAGTAAACTTTTGTCCCTCCAAATGTCGAGGTACCTAATGTTCACAAATTAAAACGTCGAGAAATATAACGTCTCATTTTTGACGCTTGAAATCCCTTCATTCTCTATTAAGTTCCATCTTTTCCTTTTTGCGTTTCCATTTTTCTCTCTTTCTGTTTTTTATTTTGTTTTTGAGTTTGTATACAAGATGATGTATATGAAGCTTACCTGTTGCGATCAGATTATATGAAGTACTATATCCACAAAGAAATATTGTTTTGATCTTGAGAATGCGTGTAAAAATACTGAGAATAAAATAGATTGTTTAGAGGTGAGGTGAAGGGAAAGGAGGTATGGTGAATAGTTATTGACAATTATAAAGAAAATAAATAGTTTACGAAGTGATGAAAACTAGAGATACCCCCTCAAATAGTTGTTCACTTCCCCGGCTCTTAAATTCATCAAATGGACCCCTCCTTTGGTAGAATTCTTCAAGACGAATGAAGTGGGGGGAAGTGCTAATCGAAAGGAAGAGATGAGGGTATCCTTAAAGATAATATTTGTGGTGCGATTGGTTTTCTATATGTTGATACTCAATATAAGCTTGTTCTTCAGTTGGAGATGCCAAGAATTCCTCGTGGTATGTAATAAGCGTATATTTTCATATAAGTCTTTCTATATTGTTATAAGTCTTTTTATATTGTTTTATTAGGAGAAAAGTAAGTGCATATTGTAGAAAGAATATCTGAACATTATTAGTAAGACTCGCTTATTTTATTATATAATTTCTTTTCTTGAGGTTGTCCATATCTTTTAAATTTTATATAAAATAAATTCGGTTGCTTTGAGGATGTTCTTATGGGGAATATTCACTCCTTAAGGAAATACCCCAAATAAGATTCAAAGACATTAAAAGAGCTTATATATTTTTTCATTCAACTCACTTATTTTAGAGAGAAGTACTCTCACAAGCAATTTTATTACTCTAATTTTTAAACACATGTTCCTCAAATACCCAGTAAATCAATATTTTATTTATTTTTAAATGTACTCACTAGAGGCACCCATCCCACCACACTGTCGGAGCTCCCTTCAGAGACCTTATCGGAGCTCCGATGAGCATCGTCGGAGCTCCGTCAATGTGTGTTCAAGTTACAAAATTGGAATGCACTCAATATATACTATAGAACATGCACTATATAGCGCTCGCGCATCGCGCGGGCTAAAGTCTAGTATCAAATATGTAAAACGGTGTCTGCATTCATAGGTGTGCCACCTGGCTTATGAAATGAGATGTAATGAATTTTGGGTGGTGATATTCCCACCCCAAAAAGTTCTCATGAACACCACTTACTTCAAAACACCATTAAAATCAACTATACATATCACTAACATCAAAAAACTCAACACCACAATTTCAAACTCCACTATATAAACCTAAATTAAAAAATACTTCATTTTTTCATCACTCTCTCTCTCTCTACCATTTTATCTCTTCTAAGCACATCCTCTACACCCCTAACTCCATAACTTTTTTTTTACTAACACTCCAAAATCCAACCCTAACTCCATAACTTCACAACCAAACACATCCTCACTCTATAACTCACAATATATTGGTATGCATTTCAAATCTATATACTTGTGTTTCTCTACTTGATTAATTTATATACTTGTATTTATAGATGTCTAAATTATAAACTTGGTATTTATACATGTCTACTCCATAATCAAACCCTAGTTTTCATCGAAAATTAACCCTAAGTTACTAACCAAAACCAAACCCTAGTTTTTATACATGTTTGTTGAAACTGGATCCTCACGGTCTCCCGTAACCGTATCCTATGGGTTTCCACGGCCACATTCAGCCGTGACCATAAAATTCACGGCTACAAAAGACTAAATTTTTTTTCCTAACGACGGTCTAAGTTAGCCGTAATTATTTAATAACTAACGGTTTGGATTGACCGTAATTTTTAACAACTCACAATATAACTAGGCCGTGTGATCCTTTTTAGTTTAATTCGTTAACTTTAGACGGTTATTCTCATTTTAAATTCTTATTTCCATATTTTATTGCAGATCCATTAAATCGGGAGAGTTAGTAGACCACATGTGACTGCATTTGTGGTTGCATCGATGTTTAGGTGCTAGGTAACGAGGTGTGTGATACATCACAAATATTGCATATTTGCACCCTTTATCTTTATGCATTCTAGCACTTTTACGTTCTTAATGTATATATTTATGCTCGTTAACTAGACCACCTCGGATTTGGACATATATATATTTTGTAGGGGTTAATTGTGCTTTTGTAGGTATTGGAACGCTAAAAGTGAGGTTCGGTTGCATTTCGAAGAAGTTTTATCGTCGAATGCTACTTCAAGGGAAATTTGGTATTTTCAAACTCAGTAATTTTTATGTAATGAATTTACCAACATGTATATCATCAAATTATCTTTCCGTGGCCACTAACCGTGCGTCATTCTGACTCCGTATGTGGAAGTTATGGCCTTTTTCGGAAGGTTTCGGTATTTTCTTCTACTTCAATGGCAGTTTGGTAATTTTATACTGCATAATTTTGAGGGTTTCAAAACATAATCATGTAGATAATTGAATTATCTTCGTGTCGGTTTTGACCACGCATTATTTTGATTCCGTATGAGGGAGTTATGGCCATTTTTGTGCAACGCGTTAAAATTCGTTCAGAGGGAAAAATGGGGTTGTCTCTAGCCCAAGGCAAATTGCAAACATGCGGTCGACCAGTCCCAAACATGAGGTCGACCGGGCCCATCAGATATGGATGAAAATTGACTTATTTTGGGTGTTTTGACTTGGTTTTGTAGGGGGTTTGTTTTGGGGTATAAATAGAATGTTGGGGGCTTTTATTTGGGGGAGATATTTCATTTTAATTAGGGTTAGAAAATTTTGGGGATTTTATTTGTGGATCTCCCCTCTCCTCCATTTCTCTTTGGGTAATACCCATTAATGTAAGCTTTACTATTCATCTTCTTCCTTAAGCTTTGTTTTCCTTTATTTTTCATGCCTTGTTATTTATTTCGAGCCTAGATATATGTTGCAGTTAATTTAATTCTTGTTTTCTTTAATTAATTAGATGTTTTAATTAATGCTTTTATTTATGTGTAGTGGTTAGTTTAATCTAGGTTGTGTTGGATTGAACTCACCTAGGGTTGACATGTTGCTTTGCTTTGGTGAGGGAGTTTACGGGTTATTTCGAGTGTGTTGTCCTAGTTATTATGCCTAGGAGATTTGATGGGGTATATCATGTATGCTCCGTACTTACGACCTTGCGTGCGTAATTTCTGGGGTATTTGTTGACGCCAAAATCTTATTAGACTTTTATGCGAATTTAGGGGTATGACAACCCTGTGTTTAATTAACTGTCGAAACTTTTATGCTAATTTAGGGGTGTGACAACTCTTGATTTAATTAACTGTCGAAACGACGCGCAGTCTTAATAACTTGTCGATCCATGTAACCATTTATACTAATTAACTTGGGGTGAGGGATATTCGACGCAACCTATAGTTTTTATTCTCCTTGCTAATCTAGTTTAATTTCCCCTCGCCTAGTTTAATCTTTCTCTTTATTATCTTTTCTTTTTAGTTATAAAATTATCTTTTAAACTATTATTGAGAAGTATTAAATCCATTAAATTCTATCAACTCGTCTCTGTGGATTTTCGATACCCGGACTTGGCCGCTATACTCCCTTTTTGAGTGTAGTCATAAGTTTAAGTTTTTGTATTGAGGAGGTGAAACGAAAACAACGATTAATGTCTTGACACGCGTTGCTTTTCACCCTTAATCAAAATGGCGCCGTTGCCGGGGACTAGATTGTTTTAGACTTTATTTGATTTAGTATTTCATAGTATTTTCTTTCTATTTGTATTATTTGCTAATATTTTTGCAGGACTTCCACATTTGAGCACTTATAAACGCTTGAATTCATTCCGCGCGCACCTACTTTGTGGAATTTTTCACTTTGAGCCATTTTTTGGGGTAAGCATGTCTTATTCCAATTCTTTTGGTAATCCTTGTTATAATCCTCAAAATTCCCACAAACCAATGACTTTTGGTCAATACTTAGAATCCCAAAAATTTACAGATTCAAATATTACTTTGGGCAAGTGTAACGAAAGTCAAAATTTGGGTTATTGAAATTTCGATGATGATGATAATGATTTTGTGCCTTTACCTCCTTATAATAGGAATTTTGAAACGAATTCAATTAGTTTTCAAAATTCCTATAATAATGAGTTTAAGTTTAAGTTCGATGGTAATTTTCAAAGTTTCCATTTTCATGCATCCACACCTCGACCTATGACATTCGGTGAGGGTTTGTGTATGTATTCAAATGAGAAAATTGAAAATCATTATCTAGAAGAAAATCGTTGTTGGGAGAAAGACTTGGATTTATTATTCGAATCCGACGACGATTTTACTTTCGAGACTTTCGAAGTCGAGGAATATTTTGAACCAAATGAGGAATTTGTTCCTACTTTAGAACAATCCATTCTAAACTTTGACCATTGCATAATAGATATTGAAAGTGAGGATGAAAATGACGTAATATCTATTTGCAATGAAATGATTTCTTCTTTGGCCCCCAAAGAAGAACATTTCATTGAAAATGATATTATTTCCTTTGAAACTCAATCTTCATGAGATGATGATTCATCTCATGAGTTTGAATTTCTTTCGTCCCCATTTTCATTCTCTATTATCACACCGTCACAAGTACCCGATGATTCGGTTTCAAACTTTAATGTTTTAAACCTTTTCGTCGATGAGGCGTACTTGCTCGGGTCGCCCTCCACAATTGCATCTTTGTCTTTGTGTGCGCCACCTTCCATTACACTTGCTAAATCTTTGGGAGGATTTTCAACTTTTCTCTATCCCCACATGTTTGTGTCACCCGTTCAATCCAAACCGCCCATCGTTCCTACAAAAATTTTAATTGGCGATGGTTCCTTTCTTCCACCTTACACATGCCTTCCGTTTTTCAAATAGAATTCATATTTTTTGGAATGCATGCTTGTATGTGAGGGTACACCGGTTATCCTCCAAAGTAAAATCGTTCTTATGGTGGACCCTCAGCTATTTAGACTTCTAGTGTACAGTTAGTGTGAAGCCTAAATAGTAGGTTGTATATAGTTAGCTTTTTATTCTTTCTTTCCTTTTTAATTTAGTCTAGTGTACTTAGTTAACTTTTTGTTATTTGTTTTTTCTATGCTCGATACTAACTTGTTTTGTAGATGCTTTGGACTTGTTCTTATGGGGATCACTCCAATTTTGGGTAATATCACTCTTTTCCTCTCTTTGACTTGGTTGTTAATTTACATTGAGGACAATGTCAAGTTTTAAGTTAGGGGGTGTGGGATATTCTATTCATTTATGTATTTAGTCCATGTTTTTGCTCACATGTTAGTTACTTAAATTGAAAATTTCAAAAATATTTTCTTTCTTTTTTTCTCCTTTTTGGGGCTTTTTGCCTTTGTTTCCGATGATAAATTTTAATAATTGCCCGATCCAATAGACAACCCAATGATGCATGTTCTCGATTTTAGAAGTTATTAGACTTTAGTCTCAATTATTGATATTATGAATAACTTCATGAATTAAACTTTAATCCCATGAGCACATGCATTTTTCTTGCAATATTGATTTGGTTTAAGATTTTTATAACTCGGTAATCTTTTGTTGCATTGTATATACTTACACCGAGTAAGCTTTGTACCTTTCTTCGTTTGTGAGTGTTATACACTATTCTTTCCTCTTTGAAAATGTTGAATTCGTCAGTAATCTCACTATTCTTTCATTTGATCGTTCATTAATTGAGTTCTTACTTTAAGTGTATTAATTGATCATGATTTTCATATATTGTTTTGACTCGAGAATTGCATAAACTTTTGGAAATGATCATAGGCCCTCTTTGTTATATCACCCATATTAGCGTTGACCTCACCTTATATGTCTACCCTCGTCAACCCCTTTGAGCCTAAATATTAGCCTTTCGTTTCATAACCCAAAATTTCCATTACCAACTCTAAATTGGAGTTATATACCATACATACACTTTCCATACCTTTTTTTGGAATATTACTTGGGATTGAATGATGTTGCGTTGCGGTTGCAATTTAGGCATGTGAGAGTGTGAAAAGTAAAGAAAAGAAAGAAGTGAACAAAAAGTGAAAAAGAGAAAGCAAAAGGCAAAAGAAAACAAAAGAGAAAAATGAGAAAAAGAAGAATAGAAAAAGAAAGAGAAAGAGAAATTTGTAAATGTTGTGTAGTATTTAATAAGCTTTGTTTACTCTCCCCATTGTTATATTCAATGCCTTTTTGGAACTTGTTTTCCAATTTTTTATTATTGCCCGCATTTGCCCATTATTCCAAGTTTCATTTCCGAACACTTTGAATCCGTACATATATATCCTTCGTTTAGTACCCTAGCCTAGCCTACATTAAATTCCTATTTGATCTTAAGTAGGTGTAATTCAAAGGTTTAAATAGTTTTGATAATCTGTTAAAATGCATTTCGCCTCCTTTAATGAGCGGTATCTTTCATTGAGATTACAATTTTTCATTTTATATATAGCGTTCTTCATTTGTGACATTTGCGCGACCTAGTTTCCATTTACATTTACTCTTTATGCCCGCATGTCCCGTGTGTTAACTCCCTGTTTCGAGTGAAATCACTTGATGAGTGTAATGCCCGTGAGGATTGAATATATGCTTGCTTTAATTTTTATTCAGTTTATATAAGTTTTTTCCAAATCACACTTTGCATGTGCTCACCCCCCCCCTCCCATATTTTAAGGTTTCAATTCTATGAGGTGCATTCTATAATATTAATAATTTGGACTTTCGTTTGAATTCATTCATTATGCTAATAACATGTTGAAATCTTGTTCGTATTGTTGGGCTTGTCGCATGTTGGTTTGAGCATATTTGGAGGAATCCATATGATGTTTGTGGGTTTCATCCCTAAAATCCCTCATGAGACGACACTCGTCCACTATGGTAACCTAGGGGTTTAACGAATTATTGCATATGCTAAATGCAATCGTGTTCCCTACGAAAGTGGCAATTATATTTCGATGCATATATACATTTTTTATTTCCTTCTTTGGACTGGTTTTGTTTGTTTCATCACTAGGGACTAGCAATGTCTAAGTTAGGGGGTCTGATACATCACAAATACTGCATATTTGCGCCCTTTATCTTTATGCATTCTAGCACTTTTACGTTCTTAATGTCTATATTTATGCTCGTTAACTAGACAACCTTGGATTTGGACATATATATGTTTTAGAGGGGTTAATTGTGCTTTTGTAGGAATTGGAACGCTAAAAGTGAGGTTCGGTTGCATTTCCGAGAAGTTTTGTCGTCGAATGCTACTTCAAGGGAAATTTGGTCTTTTTAAACTCACTAATTTTTATTTAATGAAGTTACCAACATGTAGATCATCAAATTATCTTTCCATGGCCACTATCCGTGCGTCATTCTGACTCTGTATGTGGAAGTTATGGCCTTTTTCGGAAGGTTTAAGTATTTTCTTCTAGTTCAAGGGAATTTTGGTAATTTTATACTGCATAATTTGGAGGTATTCAAAAGAGAATCATGCATATAATTGAATTATCTTCACGTCGGTTCCGACCACACATCATTTTGATTCCGTATGAGGGAGTTATGGCCATTTCTGTGCAACGCGTTAAAATTCATTCAGAGGGAAAAGGGGGTTGTCTCCATCCCAAGGCAAATTCCAAAAGTGCGGTCGACTGGTCCCAAGCATGAGGTCGACTGGGACCATCAGATATGGATGAAAATTGACTTATTTTGGGTGTTTTGACTTGGTTTTGTAGGGGGTTTGTTTTGGGGTATAAATAGAATGTTGGGGGCTTTTATTTGGGGGAGATATTTCATTTTACTTAGGGTTAGAAAACTTTGGGTATTTTATTTTTGGAGCTCCCCTCTCCTCCATTTCTCTTTGGGGAATACCCATTAATGTAAGCTTTACTATTCATCTTCTTCCTTAAGCTTTGTTTTCCTTTATTTTTCATGCTTTGTTATTTATTTCGAGCCTAGATATATGTTGTAGTTAATTTAATTCTTGTTTGCTTTAATTAATTAGTTGTTTTAATTAATGCTTTTATTTATGTGTAGTGGTTAGTTTAATCTAGGTTGTGTTGGATTGAACTCACCTAGGGTTGACATGTTGCTTTGCTTTGGTGATGGAGTTTACAGGTTTATTTCAAGTGTGTTGTCCTAGTTATTACGCCTAGAAGATTTGACGGGGTATATCATGTATGCTCCGTACTTAAGACCTTGCGTGCGTAATTTCTGGGGTATTTATTGACGCCAAAATCTTATTAGACTTTTATGCGAATTTAGGGGTATGCAACCCTGGGTTTAATTAACTGTCGAAACTTTTATGCGAATTTAGGGGTGTGACAACTCTTGATTTAATTAATTGTTGAAACGAGGCGCAGTCTTAATAACTCGTCAACCCATGTAACCATTTTGTACTAATTAATTCAGGGTGAGGGATATTCGACGCAACCTATAATTTTTATTCTCTTTGCTAATCTAGTTTAATTTCCCCTCGCTTAGTTTAATCTTTCTCTTTATTATCTTTTCTTTTTAGTTAGAAAATTATCTTTTACACTTTTATTGAGAAGTATTAAATCAATTAAATTCTAGCAACTCGTCTCTGTGGATTTTCGATACCCGGACTTGGCCGCTATACTCCCTTTTTGAGTGTAGTCATAAGTTTAGGTTTTTGTATTGAGGAGGTGAAACGAAAACAACGATTAGTGTGCTAGGTATACTCGTTTAATATCTAAATTGGCTGCTTTTCACCCTTAATTAGTGTGCTAGGTATACTCGTTTAATATCTAAACGTTCATATGTAATAACATTTGTTTAAATTTAATTTTTCAAACACTAGCGTGTCAGTTAATAGTTATATAAAATTCTCTTTATAATACTATTCTGTCAAATATTAATAAATTTATTATTAATAATGCTTTTCCTATAGATGATCTTGCTCAGTTAGCAACATTTCGGACCCGATATTAAATAGAGTGAGATGCTTTTGAAAATAGAATCATTTTCAGAAGCATTTCACTTTACATAATATCGGGTCCAAAATGTTGCTAAGTGAGCAAGATTATCTAGAGAAAAAGCAAAATTAATAATAAATTTATTAATATTTGAGAGAATAGTATTATAAAGAGAATGGTAGATAACTATTAATTGACACAGTAGTGTTTAAAAAATTAAATTTAAACAAATGGGATCACAGACGTAACTATAGATATGAACGAGTACACCTAGCAAACCAAGTCACCTACCACAGAAGGAGAACGGCTAAGCAAACCAAGTCACCAGACCGTAACACAAGGAGGAGGAGAAGGACGAACCAGACCCCAACTTTATTACTTTGTTAAAAAATGTGATTTTTTTTATTACATAACAGTGTGGTAAAAGTTGTGGTTGTTAATAAATGTGATTGTTGCTACAGTGTGATAAATATTATGTTTATTATTTGTCAACTCAGATTGTATATAAGCATATTATTTTATGTAAAGGTATATGCATTTGGGCGTGACTGTTTATTGTTGGAAACAACATAAACATGCACAACACTATAAATGTCATGGAAACCAAATAAACATCTCGTGGATTATCGGATGTCATGAAAACAAAATAAACACTTAACATCTTCCACCGTGAAACAAAATAAACATGCACGACACTATAAATGTCATGAAAACCAAATAAACATCTCATGCATTATCGTATGTCATGAAAATAAAATATACACTTACCATCTTCCATCGGGAAACAAAATAAACATGAACAACACTATAAATGTCATGGAAACCAAATAAACATCTCATGGATTATTGAATGTCATGAAAAAAAAATAAACACTTACCATCTTCCATAGGGAAACAAAATAAACATGCACAACACTATAAATTTCATGGAAACCAAATAAACATCTCATGGATTATCGGATGTCATGAAAACAAAATAAACACTTACCATCTTCCATCGGGAAAAAAATAAATATTTTTCACAAATTTATAAATGTCATGAAAACCAAATAAACATCGGATGAAAACCACGATTAGGTTAAGCCGTGGTTTCCCAAAGCATAAAACACAATATCAGGACCAACCCAAACCGAGAAATGCCTTTTCACGACCAGGTTATACCGTGAAGTGCCTTTTCACGGCCGGGTTAAGCCGTGAAATACCATACTCCAAAACACCACAAAATTGAAACTTATTTTTTGAAAAAAAAATCTTAAAATAACAGCAAAAACATTTAAAAATTAAGTAAATTCTATTTTTTTAAAATGCCCAAATACATTGGAATTTTTTTAGCACGTTTGGAAAATACCAATATATATTTAAAAATGCTAAAAAATACCCAGAAAAATATTTAAAATCTGTAAAATTCTAAAAAAAGTAATTCAGAGAAAATATTTAAAATAATTACTGAAAAATTTATTTCCCACAAATAAAAAAAAATTCCAGCAATAAAAAAAATCTTATTACTCTCCCGCACCAAATTAATAATTTACATTTGGAATATCATTTTTTAATAAAAGAATTAAATTCTTATTAGATAAAAGAACAAGACTAGACAAATCCTAAGAAAACCTAACACTATTAAACACCGCATGAAATGAGAGTACGAATCGAAAAAGGAAATTTGTAAGGAAACTCTATATACCCTTGAGTCCAACAATTAGATGTGTAACAAAAAAAGGTTGACTATTGGATATCCAGTGCATGCATGACGTGTATTGTAGTTATGTAACCAATTTCCACCTAAACTCAGATTTTATTGGTCTCTCTCTCTATATATAACAGAAGGGTTGAGCCCAAAAATGTCCATATGAATGAAACCAGGCTCTCTCGTCAATCTCCACTTGTCTACTTTTTCTACAAGACTCTTACCATGTCATTCATTGTCGAACACAACCCTTATGCATTCAAAGTGACTGACGAACGTTATAATCTCCTGAGCGACAAGCCATTGCCAATGGAGGATGAATTTCTCATTCAAATTATAGACGTACAGAAGATAATAAACCATTATTACCTAGATGATTCCTTGCAAGCCACTCAAACTCAAGGGAGGGCGGGTAATAAAAGGTCATTCAAGTTCCCACTACAATTGTTTTCGAGAAAAGAAAATGCATAAACCAAGACATAGTTAACATGATTTGTACTCTTAACATGCTAAGTCCTGAACGCATCGAGTGTTCCCTCAAAGTTAATCGAAGGCGTCTATGATATCAAAATTTTTTTTGCGAAAAAGACTCACGGTCGAAAGGTTGTGGTATGGATTAAGTTTTCGATGAGGTGCTAGCTCTATCGAATGAAGCGAGTGTGGCTGTGACTGTACCCGTAATGAAATCGTCTATTGAAGCGTTAGAGAACGTGAGGGTTGAAATGGCAGAGACATGTGCGGTGTGTTTGGAGGAGTTGTTGATTGGATCGGAAGCTACTCGCATGTCGTGTTCACACGTTTTCCATCAAGAATGCATCTCTCAATGGCTCCAAATGAGTCACTTGTGCCCGTTGTGTCGATTTAATATGCCTATTAGCTACGATGGTTAATGTTCCCCTTTCATGTATTACATTATGAGAATAATCTCAATGGCTAATTAGATTTTATTATGTGGTTGAGGTCATTGCTTGCATATCATTGTAAACTTTCTTTTATTTCAAAATATGACTCCAAGTGTAATTATTTTTTTTTCCCTAAATTTTGTATAAGCATTAAAGCATATATATATATATATTCACTTATGAATTCGCACCATAAGATTTCAATTTTGTATTATAAAAAATATTTTTTTGTGTGTATTTTAAAGATTTCAGGGTACCCATAAAAAAATCTTCCAAAACTGATTTTTTTTACTATTTTAAAAAAATGGATAAATGTTTGACAATCTTTGAAACAGTTACAAAAACTCTCAAATATTGACTCATTTTTTTAAAATAGAAAAAAAAATCATTTTGGGTGATTTGTTTTCATAGGTACTTTTAGATGTTTAAAATACATACAAAACAAATCAACCCAAAAAATATATTGTTTGGTAATTTTAAAAATTAAACTCCTACGGTGCGGACCCATAAGTGAGTCTGCACCTGATCCCCCACCCTTTGTGTGTGTGTGTCTCTCTCTCTCTCTCTCTCTCTCTCTCTCTCTCTCTATAGTAGCCTGAATCGTTTCGAGTTGGCATGTGGCAATTGGTTTAATAATATCTCTTCTATAAGTAGTCCCCTCTCTTTTGTCTCTTTTTATTTATGTTCACTTGAAATTCCCAAAATATACACGCACCACTCCTATTTTGAGAGATGAAAAGACTAAAACTCTAATCAATAATAACTCTTCTATAAGTAGTCCCCTCTGTTTTATCTCTATTTATTCATGATCACTCAAAATTCCCAAAATATACACGCACCAATTAGAATAATTGAACCCACAAAAACATCCAAACAAATCTGAAACAAAAAGAAAAGGAAGTTGTAAAACCACGAACGTAACCCAAATATACAGGTATGTACTACTACCCTTCAATATTAAACAAAGGTAAAATAGATAAAATAATTGCCTATTTGTTCTTTTCAGTTTTCATACTGGTACACTCAACATCACCCCAATACGATCTAATTCTTTGATCCGTGTTCGCAATGAGTATAGTTTGTGTATAAATGCTTTGGTAGGTTTGCTTACACTAGTCATATAAGGATTGAATTAAAGACGAAGATGAAGAATAAGGCTCCTTGGTCATAGCGTGGAGATTTCGATACATGCACTGTGAAAACAAGAGCTTTGCTGCGCCACAATCACTACACCAAAAACAACAATTTGACATACCTTGATATTAAAAATCTAGCATATTTGAAAATTGTGCCAAATTCTGGCACGATTTAATGATAATCTAGCATATTTTAAAACTGTACTAAAATTTGGCACTGCTTAAAAATGTGCCAAAATTGAGCACACTTAATTAAAATATAAATACCCTAAAAAAATACTGTTCCTCCCAATTTTTTCATATCCTGCCATCTCTCCTCTCTCATTTTTAGGTCTCCCCCCTCTACCCCCTCTCTCTCTCTCTCTCTCTCTCTTTCTCTCTCTCTCTCTCTCTCTCTCTCTCTCCGCTCTCTCTCGCCACACCCTTCTCTGAGATAGGCTTTATGGTTTATAAAAATCTTACTCAAGAGGTATGTCTTATGGTTTGATCTTTGATTATATTATTTTGATGGTGTGGTTTAGCTAGGGTTTGTAGTATATCTTGAAAGTTATCTCTGTCGATCTGTATATATCATAAATTATATATTTTAATATAAAAAGAGATTAATATGAAGTAGAGGGTTTAAGGGCTTTCAGAGCAAATTATGGGTTTATGTCACTTCCCAATTTATGTAGAACCCCAACTGATCCTACTTTGCCCCTTTTTAAATTTGATTCCATGTTTTGTTGAAGCCTAGATCTTATAAATAGTATATATATGATTTTTTCTAGATAATTTTGTATTGTAGCTGTGATTTTTATGATTTTTTAGAACATGTCAAAATCTACATTGTTTTGAAATACTTCGTCATAATAGTATCTGATGTAGTTACATTCTCATATATTTGTATCCAAATTTTTTTCAACAGAGTTGTAGTTACATGGAATTTTGTATTTTCATTTTAAGGGGGTTAAAAGAACAATGTTTATTTGATGATTATTACTAAATCAAATGCTTTTAATGAGGAGTAGATTAAACATATACATTAAACTTCTTAATGGTTTATTATATATATTAATTATTGATTACATCCAATCTTTATCTTAGTTTAAATGTTATTCATGGTTGCAACTAAAATATATCTACATATTGCAATTGGACACATTAGAGTTTTTATTTTTATTTTGTAGTGAGATTTTTCATTTCATTGGTGATTTAAAACTTTCCAGGTTGAAGTTAAGAATGTTAATGTAATGTGATGTTAACAAAGTGCAATAGCTGCAGACTTTGTTTTACTTTATGCCTCTTGTGGCATTGTAGACACCTAGTATTGGTTTGTCAAATACTTGAAGACAACACAAAATAGAATGTGGTCTTGAGACTGCTGAAATCTGAATATAAAGGGAGTATCATTTCCTTTTATGGTCTGTAATAACATAAAAATACCTACCAAGGCTGATGGGCTCACGTGATTTTGAGCTAGTTTTGATGACAAAGGGAACACAGTTATAATTGGATATACAGTGAAGAGAACAACAGTGAAACTGTTTAAGCTCTCTCAATACTGTTTGTAATAATATTCCTTTATTTTAAATACTGTTTCCATCTTCTATTGAATATATATGTATATGTATTCTAATTCTTCTATTGTAATACTCTTTCCTTCATTTTCAGTTCTGTTTTTTATATGTTATTTGATTTCTTGAAGGTGAAATTGCATCATAAATTTTATGGTTGTTTATTTGCATCAAATGATGAACAAGTGTACATAATGGATTCAGTGGATTAAAATAATATATTAATATATGAATAGTAGAACCACTTCATCTAAACTTTGAAATATATCTTATCGTTCTCTACCATGCCCTTTACGAGTTGGACACATTGCTTCGTTTAATTGGTTATTTATTACTTGTGGATTCTTTGTCTTATATTTTGTTGGCCATTAAAATTTGACTCTTATCTCGTGTAGCTTGGTGTTATTGTAAAGGTTGGTGTTTTAGATCTGTTTCGTTGCTGGTTTGGGGATCGACAATGGTGTTGTTTTGGTGTTATCACTATTTAGATGATGATTGCTGTTAAATAGTGCTTATATGGATTATGATAAGGTATTCATATCACCTCTCTAAGTATGTGATTCTATTTGTAAAGTATCTATTCTTGCTTCATGCTCCGTATTTAGAACATTTCTCAATATGGGAACTTGACATACATGTAACTTGTAACAGAGATGACTAATGCGCTATTGAAGATCAAGTTGTCAAGATTAATGCTTTATACAAGAAATGTCAGTGCCTTTATATAGGCCTCTGTTATTCAGTTGACGTACATCTTTAAATGATGGTTTCAGGTATTTCACTTTTACAATGGTGTGGTTAGTAAGTGGATTATAGATTTCTCATGGTTCCACGAATGGTAATGTCTTACATTCTCATTATTCTATATTCTCTTTTAAATTGAACTATTCCATATAAATGACTTCTAACTTTAGTATTGTCCATATACCTCCATTATCTTAGTCTCTTTGATGATTAATGAGTACTCTATTAAATGTTTAATCTTTAAGCATTGAAAGGCTGCGACTGGCACATATTTAGAACTGATGTAAAGGTAAACCCTTGATATAAGGGCTTCTCTCTTTACTTCAAGCCCTATAATTTTATTCTAATAGTTCCCTTCATACCTATCTTTTCTCCTCCTATCCTTTTCTTATTTTAATTTATGTTGTTTTAGTGCGGAAAACACAAAATGATGCATATGCCTGGGTACCCTTATGAGTTGGGCGAAGGTGGTGGTGATGGTGTGTGTGTATATGTGGGGTGGTGGTGGGAATATTTTCTAATATGTTTATTGGTGGGATATATGAATTCCTTTTGTTTTAGTGTTTACCTTCCCCAGACCATTTACCAATTTTCCTTATTAGGGATCTTGATGAGCACGATTTGTAAGACCTATCATGAATGAATGAAAATGAGATTGAGAAGCCCAATTTTTTTATTAGTTATTTCTGTGTAAATATCTTCTGCCATATATCAAAATGAGCTATAATTTACAAAGATCAAAGATGTTATTGATTTTTTTATAAGAAGTTCTTCATCTTTTTACCGTCTTAAATTATAAATTACACTTCCCTTTTTATGATATCAGAGAATTAAGAGTCAAGTTTTGAAAATCAATGTACAAAATTTCATAACCATCGAGTAAATTTGAATTTTCATCATTGATAACATTTATGACTCTAGAAATTAGAAGAATAATATTTCGATCATCATATCGGGTTAAAAAATTCAGACTTTGTGCTGGCCTATCTTGCCTCTGCAATTTAAGTTCTTAAATATAAAAGAAAAATGTTTTGGCACATTGATGGTGTTCATATGATGTTCTTGTATGGTGTTCATCTGTTCAATGCTACTATGTTGCAAATGCATAATCTAAACAGTACACCATGCATGATGTATTAGTTCGCATGCACCTATATTAAAAATCGTATTTTATTATATAGTTTATTTTAAGCAGTTTTCCCCCCGTATAGTGTACTTATAGCAGAAACATTAAAGGTATCTAGGAGTTTCTGTTTAATAGGATAAACTTACTTTGCTCAATCTTTAAATTTTCCAAGTAGTGAACATCATAAGTTACGAATTAACTTTTTTCTATCCCATACACTAGGTCGAGCGTGGACTGATTATTTGAGAATTCCCACTTTTTCATTTAGGTGTATTTGGACATTATTTTTTTGACACATAATTATAACTTAAAAATGATATAATGAGTAATGTTCAGTACTTAATTGGCAATTGTTTACTCTAAGGATGACAAGCCGAATGCCTTCAATGCAAGGTACTGAATTCCCACAACTAACACATTTAATTCTTATTTATTGTGAAAGAGATGAATTTCCATAACTTAGGCGTAAAATAGTGGCCATATAGGATATATATGAGTGTTATCACCTTGGGTTGAATCTACAATAGAAGTAACTTCATCTGTATGTTTATTAAAATAGTGTTCAGACCATCTATATGTTTCCCTTTTAGAAAACGTTCAACACATTTGAACAAAATAATATAATTTTCATTTATAGATACATTGTAAGAAAATTACCAGCACGGTTGGGCTACCTAGTATCATTTTCATTTATGTTCTTCTTCATGCTTAATATAAAAAGTATGTCTTAATGATGACTTTCTTCTTTGCTGTTAGTCTAATGCAAAACGAAGAAGTACCACGATTTTATTTTCGAGACGGAGAAGAATAATGGGATTGCAGATTTTCTTGAGATCTTGTGTAGTATAATCAATGGGTCTGCCTTGCCTTTAAAGGAAGAGTAGAATTTGTTCCTTGTCCTTTCATTGATTCCCCTTCACAGACCCAACGCATCGATGTATCATCAGCAACTGTCATATTACATCACCCAATTTATGTAGAAAGATGTAAAGGTGCCGGGAATGATGATTTGAGGTTTGTTGAAGTACTAGTTTATAACTAATAGTTCTAAAGAGGTGATGTTCCCGAGTGTGTTGGAGGAAGTTATGGAATCTACCTAGGCTGTAGAGTTTCAACGCTACATGATCCCTCTGTTCCTCCAAATTGCTCGATGCCTCAACAACTTACATTTTTAGGTACTGTGTTTATGTCGTTTTCCCATCATGCTTGTATTTATTACCAAGGTTATTACCAATATGTGACATATGATCTGACAACTTACTCAATTATCTTTGACAACTTACTTAGTTATCATTTTTCATTGTAAAGTTTTAATTATATGCATATTATGTAACTGGTTGTATATTATGTAACAAAGATAATCAAGTTTTACCTTTCAGGAATTATGGGTATAGTTATTAATTGTATGTGATTAATTACATACAATTATCATCTATAATTAATTGTTATTTCAACATTTATAATCGTATAATTTTGTTTACTCATCTGATAATTATGAAAGGTGTTAATTGTATGTGATTTAATGTGATGGAGTCTATTGTCAGTAGGCCGAGGATGCCTCGTCTCAAGGGATGGAGGCTTTGTAATAGTCCTTTGTAGAGACACTTTCTTTTAACTCTCTTGGACTTTCTAGTTCAGGAAATGTGGTTTATTACATGGGATAAATTGCCATCACAATGGGCAAACTCGCTATTCTCGAGAACTTTCTTCATTAGGTAATTATTTCCTTCACCTCATCCCATTTACTTACATCTTATTTGCAAAATTTGAGATACCTCTTTCTTTTCATAATCATTTGACTCAATCCTAATTATTTGGGATATCTTACAATATACTAACATATCTTGATATTCGATCATATTAAATGGCAATATTTTCCTCATTTATGTTACACTCGAAATTTGAGGGTGATTTCATTAATCCACAAAGAACTACCAAAATGCCATATATAACAACTTTTGTACATTGCAGTAAATGTTGAAGGATGTAGTGAGAACTAAGACCTACCAAAAATGCCATATATAGAAATTCGTTTTTATTTAAGGACAAGGATGTAGTGAGAACTAAGACCTAGTGCATCCATGGTCGCCTCGAATAACTTTTTGTGCTATCTTGCATTGAATTGATGGTAAACTATGATTGATTCACATGATTATGTTAGCTACATGAAATTCAAATTGATGTTTATTATTCACCTCAAGGTGACTCAACATGCTTACTGATGGAATTATTCTATATATTGTTTAAACATTGCTTCTAAGTTTATCTTTGATAAAATAGTGGGGGCCTGAGATAGTAGCTCACCACATGATATATCTACACTTTATTAATTTCATATTTTAGCACATCACATTTGTATCATAAATATTGCACAGAACAATATGTCTATGATTCCTCCAAGAATGTTTCTGAGTTTATTTTATTCTATTGACATAAAATAAAATAAAGGGGGAAGATATACCCACGTGATTATATATGGCATTAGAATATGACTCATGAGTTACTAATGATTTTTTGCGCAAGAATTTGAGTAGATTTCTTATCCTTGCAGATATTGAACACATATGATTAAATCAAGCTTCGGCAATTATGCCATGCCTTACAGATGTCAAAGCCAAACGCTCAAGAGATTTTATTTTTAATTGGGGGCAAACACCCCGTGAAATGTGTTTAAATGCTTTCAACTCTTAGATGATGTTGTAACCAATTGTTTATTTTTTTTTACTTTCCTTTATCTTGAGATAAAAGACAAAGCCAAGTAAAGAGGGGGAAAAGTACTGTATAGTGTACCACTTGTAATTAGATGTAAGCACATGTGATAAACATCAAATTCTATCCCAGAATAGCTATCATTGATAAAGCATCCCTAAAAGAAACATCAGAGTTTTTCAGCATAGCCACCGGATGGATCATATATAGCACTGGCTAAATTACATTATTTCTAGCAAAGAAATAGGGGGCAAACAAAATTGCCCGCAATACCTAGAGCATAGATGCAGAGTTTGCATACAAACCTTACCAGTTTCGAGGTATGTCGCCCACAGAGGTGCATTATATTTCTCATATAACCTTACCTGTCTAGAGGTAAGTTGTCCACAAAGGTGCATTATATTTCTCACAAAACCTTACCAGAATTGTGGTAAGTCGCCCACAGAGGTGAATTATAGTTTTCATAAAATCTTACCAATTTCGAGGTAAGTCGCCCATAGAGGTGCATTATATTTCTCATAAAACCTTTCCAGTCTCGAGGTAAGTCGCCCACAGAGGTGCGCTATAGTTCCCACAAAACCTTACCAGCTTCGAGGTAAGTCGCCCACAGAGGTGCATTATAATTCTCACAAACCTTGCCAGTTTTGAGGTAAGTCACCCACAGAGGTGCATTTCAGTTCTCATAAAGTCCTACATTACTAGGCCTGCCTGACCCTGGAATATGTGAGATTTATCGCCTACATTACTAGGCCCGCCTGACCCTCGATTATGGGAGATTTTATGCCAATAAGACTTGGCCCACCTGACCCTCGGTTATAGGAGATTTTATGCCAATAAGACTTTGCCCACCTGACCCTCGGTTATGGGAGATTTTATGCCAATAAAACTTGGCCCTACTCCACCCTCGTTTATGGGAGATTTAAGTCCAATATGACTTGGCCCGCCTCCACCCTCGGTTATGGGAGATTCAAGTCCAATATAACTTGGTGCGCCCGACCCTCGCTCATGGGAGATTCAAAGTACTATATTACTAGGCACCAAAGCCCAATATTACTTGGCACGCATGACCCTCTTAATGGAGATTTAAAAGCCCTACATTACTAGGCATAAGTATGATTTATGGGAGACTAAAGTCCTACATTACTAGGAATGCTTAAAGACCCTTACTTTTGGGCACACTTACAAAATATGTTGGTTTAAAAAACCCCAGTTCACTCGAGGCACTAATGGTTGCTCGATCGAGTACGCTCAAATAGGTTTTCAATCTTGTGATCGCAAAAGATCCACTATACTTATATAAGCACCAATTGGTTGCTCGGGCCAATACATCTGTCAAGTTTGTTGTTCGAAAGGTTTGAATCCACAATAAAATTTTGGAGACATGCTCATTCGAGAGGAATGGGGGCAACCCCCCAAAATACTCCTCCAAAATGAAAAGTAGAGTAAGTAGAGATAGCCCTCAAAACTACATACAGATGATATATGCATATGCGTGCATGATAAGCAGACCAAACATGGTTTTGTGATGCTTTTCTAATCGAAACAGGCTAAATGATTTATTTCATAAACATAGTTGATATGTCTCAGCCGAGGCATCAACACACCAACTATGTATGCGAGGGAGAAAATATAGGGTGGGGTTAAATGGATTAACCACCAACAAAAATATAAATTAACCCGCAGATTTAATCAAATATTGAGTTATGATTTATCGAGTTTTACTATAATTCGGTCCCTACACGGACTGAAATATTATTATGTGCAATTTAATATATTGCGTATACTCCGCATTTGATGAAAATACACTAGAAAATACTCTAGTAATGATTTAATTAATTATTTGATGTGCCACCACATTTATTGTGATAAGTGGCACAATAAATATTGGACAATTGGTTCCATAGAGAACATGACATGTGTCAAGTCCACTTGGGGCACTTTTGTTATATAAGAGGGTCTCCCCCCTTATTTTATGGATGATGGTCTTGGGGCAAAGGAAGGAGAGGAAATATAGCTCTCCTCCCCCACGCACCTTTTGATCTCCGTCACGGGTTTGATGGCGACGAGCAGATTCTTTATAATTTCATTATGATATATGGGCGTTTTAGAGGCGGATAGCCACATTTGGCACCCCCACGCACCAAAATACAAAGACTGGGCATTCGAGAGATGGCTCACTGGATTAGGCACCCCCTACACACCCAAACCACCAAAACCGAGCTCTCTCCGGCGTATCGTATGAACCCGCGAACTACGCAGACTTTGATTCCATAAAGACAGATACGTAGGCGCAACCACGTTTCTCAAGTCTAAAACACGCTCGACATGGTGTCTCCTCAAATATGCACTCATATCTTACAAAGGACAAGGTTGTTCTTGATGTAGGCATTGGGACATGAATTTTATCTATGTTTTGTGCAAAAGTAGGATTAGAACGTGTTTATGAGATAAGCATTTCATTTCTCTCTTACACATTCTCGTTTAGTCTCATGTACATTAGAAGGGGGTCATAGGATTGTAGAGGACAGGTATGGTAGCAGGGTGGTGAAGAACGGGTATGAATATTAGGTGGGTTACAGGGTGGACATGTATGGTAGAAGCGGGGGGTATCGGCAAGGGGTTAAGGGTTATTGAGGAGGTGAATTTGTGGATGGTAGGATCACATGTGGGTATGGTTTTGGGTGACAGTGGGTAGGGTAAGCAGGGTTATGGGCACGAGCTTGTAAGGTATCGGTTTTCTGGTTGGGTAGCAGGGGTAGGGAGTTTGGTTATTTGGTTGGATGAGAGTGTAGCTGGTATATGGGGAGATGAGTGGGGGCATATTCTATCTAGGGTGTGTATGTTTTGGCAAGAGGGTGTGAGCATATGGGGAGTGTATGCGTGTTTGGGTTGTGACCAGGTAGGGAGCGTTGAAAACAAATCAGGACCAAAATCTATTTTGCCTAGGCAAAATAGATTTTGGTGTTCACTATTTGAGAACCATAAGAATAATTTGGAAACACTAAAGTTTGGACCAAAAAATATGTCCATTAATTCAAAAGTGTGTGAATGTTTCCAAAATTAGTATTTAACCCCAAAAAAAATTTATTCACACTTCCAACAAGGTTATTTTTTCACCAAATACATAGCGTGTATGCATTGGTTTTGGAACCCTAGAGACGATGATTTTATTGGTGTTTAATTGAGAGATTTATGACCTTATAATCTATTGTAACCATCTATATATATCTTAATAATTCTAATATATCATGCTGTCATAGCATCCTCTTTCTCAGTTGTTTATCAAAGAACTATACTACCTTTGTCCTAAAATTATACACCATTTGTTACACTCAGTGGATGACTTGAGCATATGAAGTATTGGATCATCCTGACATACTTGTTTAATTCATTTGTGCAGTGCTGGTTCATAGTTGCATCAATATTATATCGACTTTTGACTTTTTATTTTCTTCTCAGTTTTATTTTTAATGGATTCATGTTTCAAACTAAAAATCTTATCAGATTAAATCTTCAGCCCCAGAAAGTGTTGGTGAAAGACTAATTGGAGTCATAACATCTAGAGAAGAGATACTCGATTTTCTATTGGTGGGTCTATCCAAAAATTGATTTATAAGTTAGAACATTCTGTGGTAAAAAATATGTATTGAGATGAACAATTCTTAGATTTCTCAAATTGCCTCATGTATTGAGATGAATTTCATATGTATTGAGATGAATTTTCTATTAATGGAATTTGAGCAATTAATTTTTATTGGGCTTATTGTTTTGATGTGTATTAGTGTTGCAGACTATTTGTATTGTTGTTATACTATTTTTGTCGTGCGGGCTTTGTATTATTATTGAATTTTTGTTATGCTAAAATAGGTTTTAAATTAAGAGTTTGATAAATGTACGAAAAATAACGATTTTTTTTCCGATTTTTTGGGTAATATCATTTGTAATACTAATCCGAAAATTTGGCACAGTTCAAACCCGTACCAAAAGCGTATCAAATTTTGGCATGGTTTTGACTGTGTCAAAGGTTTACCAAGATATACTCAATCTGGCACAGTTATAAACAGTACTAAAAGTTTGCCAGAAATATAAAATTCTGGCACTATGTAAAAATGTGCCAGAAGTGTTCCTGTTTTGCCGAATCTGGTACACTTTTAAATCGTGCCAGGAAAAAATGACCAGTTTGGAACACCTGATTCTAGCACAGTTTTAAACCGTGCCAAATTGTTGTTTTTGATATAGTGAATATCCACACATTTTTTCTCAGATATTTGAAATGTTACATAAAAGATTGGAAATTGTCAATTCAATGTATAAGGACCCATATATCTTATATGAGCATATATTCATATTCTTTTTCTAATATATGGTTTTTGACCATTTTTTATTTTTATTTTTTTATGGGTTTTGAAACTTTTGATGATCTGGGCGTATTAAGATTTGTATCCTTTGGAAGTTTTGATCACTGAATTGATTTTATAGGCAGTAGGTTATTGTATAATTGCATGACGGGTCTAGCAAAGTTTTTTCCATACATAACATTCTTTGAAGTATCAAAACCAAGGTATGTTCTCGATTAATTCCTCTTGTGTGTTATCAGTTAACTTGCCACTTTTTTTAATTGTTGAGTTCAGTTTACCCATTGATGTTCACAAATTAATATTGATATTGACTAAATGATTCATATCCTAGGGTTAAATTACCGATTTCTTAGTATTTTTGTTTTCATTTATATATTGGATATACTTGGTCCAAAGTTGTTATTCAAAATAGGTATTCTGGTTGATCTCTTAAACTATTTCAAACAGTTTAATTTTAATAGCAACAAAGGTTTCTATTCATTGTTAAATTTACTTTTCTAATTGCTATGTTTTATTTTAAGCTCTATTTTGTAGATTTAACGCTTTAAAAAAACACAGGTGTGTTTTTTTCACTTTAAAATTTTATCATTATCATCATCATCCTTGCCTTAAAATTTTGTATTTATATATATTCATGGCTATATTTCATGAAGGAGTAAACTCATTGCAACCTACAACATGAAGAAGTACAAACATATACAAGGCATACATGTGCTTTTTGGGAAGGAGGAGAATTTATAAGTTTATTTTCAATTTCTAAATATTGTATTTTTTTCTCTTACTTTTAAACATAACATAACATTCTCTTTCATAACAGTTTTTATATATTGGTTTAATATTATTTTTTATTTATTTAAAATAACATTAAGACATTCATTCATATTATCCACCATCAAAATATCATTCTATTATGTTAAATATGTTTTTAACATGTCTTAATCATATTTTTTTCACAATGTGAATTTTCAAAAAATAATTTTTTACAGCTATGCAATGCGTGGCCTACAAGCTAGTGTATATACAGTGTGTGTGTATTATATATATACACTATCTAAATTAAGGTTTGTAGCTAGTTATTTGCTGATACTAGGTTGCATAAAAGGTTAAGATATAACAACAACATGCTATGCAATACAATATTTGCATTCTCAAATTTTAACGAATATAATATGAATAAGATAATATGACACCATAAAAAACAATTTGAATGTTACACTTGCCAATATTCTTGTTTGAAAAATTACAAGTTATTTCACTATTTTCACTCCCAATTACAAAAATGAAACAAGATTGAGATGCGAGCATAGTACTTGAAATAAAAGGTTGGTGAGTATATTATTTAAACATTTGTAGTTTGACCGTATGTCAAAAAAGAGTTTAGTTTGATGTTATTTACCTCAAAATTAATTTTAAAAAATCATATTACTCCCCAATACCAAATTAATCATTCACATTTGGAATATCATTTTTTTAATAAAAGAATTAACTTATATCTATATTATACCTATTAGAGGTCTAATAACAATTAATACCTTAATCTACTCTTTGAACTGAGCTGCAATGACCTAGGAGATTGTAATAACCAATAAAAATCAATTGAAGAAAGCCAAAGGCCTGAGTTATAATAACCCACGAAATTAGATAGTAAGTTTTTCTCACTCCCCATTCCCCTAACCTAGGCGACTTTATACATACCACATATAATTAATATGGACCCTTTACTTTTTGTCTCTACATCTCTACTGCTATCTTTTGTATTCTTCCTCTCTTTACAAAATGAGCAGATGAGGAATCAGCAAGGGAGTCAGGGTCTACATGCTATGATGTTGGTTATTGATGGTGTTGAATCTCTGCCACTTTCGTCTTCTTCAAAGGACTCGATGGCATCAAGGTAAATATCCCTCTCTAATACCCCGTAGTTTTATGGATATTTAACTTACATGATTGGGTGTAATTTAATAATTTGAGAATTTAAAGTAAGTGAGATGGACTAATTATATTTCATGTCATAGGTGAATAAAAGTGACAAGTGATGTTATTCTATGCGGGAAACACGTGTGGAGATGTGTTGGGTTTAAGATGAGAATTTTTGATAAGTGACTCGAATGAATATTTTGAGCACATGGTTGGTCTCGGAAGGGCCGAGATAGTCAGAATAGAGTACCCAGGGGTAGTGTTTAGGTTTCGGGGACTTTTTGGATCAGTAAGGACTCACATTTTTGTATACGAGTCAATTTTGGATTTAATCAAGAATAACCCTTATTTCTCTCTTATAAGGGCATGCGAGAAAGAAAGAAAGGAAAGAAAGAAGAAAAGAATGAAGAAGCGAAAGGAAGAAGAAAAGGGAGAAAGAGGAGTACTCGGGCCAAGCTCCGGCGAATTTCGACAGGAGATCGTTGAATTTATCCAACCAGGCAAATGTTGAACTTGCTTTAACTATTAAGTGTGTTTATTGTTCATATCATAATTGGTGAGAAAATTATGAATTTTGGGTTGGGATTATTGAATAAAAAATGAGAGTTTTTTCAATGATTTCATATGATTTTGTTGAGATAATAATTTTACATGAAATCTACGCTAAAATCCATGTTAATGGGGTAAATTATGGTGAGAAATAGGAAGAGTTGCATAGATAAGAATTAGGGCTTAATTCTTAGAAATTGGTTAATCCTATGAAATTGAATGGTTGTGTTGGTTGTAGATAAGTGCGTAGATATTTACATTGTTGGTTTGGGAGATTATAAACCCTCAATCTTGGATTGGATGAGTGTAAGAATGAATTTCGTCGAAAGAATAAATCTGGATAGACCGGACAGACTCGAACTGAGGTTACCGGATCAGTCTGTTTATGACCCGATCGGTTTATTTTTCGGGTACCGAATCGGTTCATTTATTAGGACGACGTACTGGTTCATTTTTATTGGAAATCGATTCGGTTCGATTTTGACAGAAAGACTGGAGAAGTTTTCTTGGACTAAAGGGATTGGAGAAGAATTTCCTTTTGGAGATAGAAACTAGGGGATCCTAAATAGAGTGCGAGGACCTCTAAAAGAGTAAATGGGTGATATATAAGTCTCAGGTTAGTTGGAAAGATCCGGGGTTTAAATTTAGGAATGTATGGGATGAATGACAATCGAGGAAATTATTCGGCAGGTTCGTACATATAGATTTATGCATGTAGAATATATATGTCGATTATATATGGGTAGAATATATATATACCAAACATGTTTGAGTAAATCTTAAGGTGCGAGTAGGATGATATAAGAATACTATCTAGACGTGATACGCTACTATTCAAGAATAAGAGATGTGAGAATTGTATCATAAGTGAGTGAATACTTGAGATTAAAATAAGTTGTATGTACTTATTAATTATTACGAATGTGTATATTTGGGAGTATAGGCTAATGCCGAGTGAGCTAGGTAGAAATAGCCGGATTTGATGATATATATATATATATATACGGGTATAGAGACAGTATATATATGATATGATGTGATTATAAATATATATGAGCGTGATTAAAATATTTATGTGGAACATACCCCTCTAGTGCTGTCTTAGGAAGTTGCGTGATGAGGGTAAATCCACTGGCTTGAGGAGCAGGGTGAGTATAGCCCCAGGTCATAGTCATCCATATATTATACAGTGGGATTATTTATTCTGGGTGAGACATCTTGGGTATGATTCTGTCTCACTTTCAGGTGAGGAACTCTGACCGCTTCCCCTACGTTTGTGATTGGTTTAGGGTTCAGTGTGAGATTCCGACCTAGCCGCCCAGGAGAATGTGTGAGAAATTTCCTAGAGGATGATAGCATTCTAGAGTCTACATCCATTGAGTTATAGCTTTGAGGGATGGATGTTATACTTATATAGTGTGTGATATACAAGTATAGATATACTTGATGTGTATAGTATATATATATATATATATATATATATATATATATATATATATATATATATAAATAAATGTGAGTTAATTTCTAGACTATCCGGGAGTATAAAATTACAGAATAAAATATATGTGACATACGTATATAAGATGAAAATATTATATACGAGAGTGATAACACTAAAATGCAAATAATGTAGTAACTAGTGAAAGTTATATGTAAGAATCGGGTAAATGATAAGCCGGAGGCTAATGCATCAGCTCGGGAAAAAGCTTAGGATAATATATACGCGGGTAGTTAAGATTGATTTTGGACGTTAACGATTGGTGAGATGTTAGTTAGGCTAGGTAGAGTAACTAGGGTATTTAAAATATATGCGATATGTGTGCACTGTTAGATGAGAGGTGAGGAGTATCTCATGTGAGTGCGACACCTGTTTAAATATGAAGAATTTTAAATATTAATGTATGTTAAGCGCTTGCTAATAATGTTTTTAAAACCCAGGCTTTGACCCGTATCTATCTTTTCTTTTTCTTTTTCTTTGTTATACTTTTAGGTTTCCAGACATCGGGACGCCTGGATGACTATTCTTTCGAGTCAGACGTTGCTATCGCAGCTGTGGATGTTGGCCGGACAATGTTTAGACACTTCCATCTTTGTGATCTAGATTGGAGGTAGTTTTGTAATATTCAGGCATATTGCCCAACTATTGCCTTTTATTTTATTAGCGGCTTCTTTATTCGACGTTGTTTCGATATTGTTGCATAAATGTTTTATCGAGAGTTATCAGTTATTATTTAATCTTTTCAGTTGTTGTTCATATCTTTGTATGGATGTATTTTACTTGTGCGTTTAGGTTAAAAGTTTATAAAGTTTAAAATTTGATGCCAAGCCTAATAGGTTATTAGTAATTATTTGGTTTTTCAACATTGATGCTTAGAATGAAACCATTTGACATTCCTTCTTTATTTGATATAGGACTGATCACTCGGTATTTTATTTGGCCAGATGTCATAGGTGGTATCAGGGCATCAGGTTCTAGGGTCCTTAGGAATCTGTGCGGACGTACTACATTTTTCAGCGTTGCCTTCTATTTGATATAGAGCCTTATGTTTAGGATTGTTAACTCCTATGGTGATATTTCGTTCTCTTGCTATTGTGTATAAAGATTAGTGAATCTTATATGCATTTGGGTGTGCTTCGTATGCGTTTGGGTGTTCTTCGTATGCAGAACAATGAAGGATGACCAGTGAGGGCCATTGGGAGAACAGCAGGATGCGAGGCTTAGTTGGAGTTGTAAAATATTTTTGGGACGATGACCATAGTCGAGGTCACCCCTATTGTTCCTCGAGAAATGGGGTTGTAAGGACTTCTAGAGTGCGGTATATGATTTTTAAGTATCTCTATAACAGAAAGTGGTGCGAAACTAGACTCACCTAGTGTGGTTAGAATGGGAGAGAGTCAGATGGGTCTTAGAAGAAGACCGCCCATTGGAATTTTAGAAAATACGGAGATTGTGTGTTAGTTAATGGACGTAAGATACTGAGAGGCCCTGGCATATAACAAAATGTAGTATACCCGAAAGTGAAAATTGGGGTAAAAAAATTTCTTAGCTCGTGGGAGCACAGTTCTAAGGGCGAGAATAGATCACCACATTTGAAAAGTGAAATATTATGCTAATGGAAGGATCTTAGATACGGTTTGACCGCAAGTTACTTCATCTTTTGTTTAGAATAAGATGTGAATGTAATTATAAACTTATCACAGGAGGACTGGACATAGACCATGTCCAGCGAATTTTGTACCCGACGAGGTAGGTACAATGGAGAAGAGAGTCCTTAAGGGCGTGATGGACACGCAAGAATAGTCGCCAGCACTTATGGGAAATTTTTCTTGGGTGATTGATGTAGATGGTGATAATATCGTGTTTTGACAATGATGATATTAATGCTTCTATGTGAACGGAGCTAAAAGCGTTGAAAGATTTAGTTAGGGGGTAAGACTAGATGTAATGGTGCTTATGAAACACCGCATGGGGAAGAACCATCAGGGGACCCTTGTAAATGATTTAGATAAATAAATTCCTATCGAGTAATGGTGGATTCAGTCAGGGATGTTAAAGACAAGAGTGTCTTCCTTTGGACCAACGGAACTAAGGGAATAACGGGGGTAACCATTAGGGTTGAGGCTACTAGGGTCCGAGAGAAGGACAACCCTAGCACGATCAGTATGGCCAGGAATAAAGGATTGTAGGGAGATATTTTATGTGAAGAGTAAGACCACATTCATTGATTTTTCCGAAAGTGAGGGACAAAATTATGGTTCCTAGTAGGGGCAATGATTAAGATAGTTTTTGGTTCAGTTCGGATAGGCGTGTCATGTCCGGGAACCATTGGAACAACCAGGGCATTCGATAAGATAACTGATATGAGTTTAACCTAGGTTGTATGAGGTATGATTTGGGTGACACGAGCGAGACACGATATTTTTATTAGCGCTAGAATCGCGTGTGGGACGAGTTTAGTGCGTATATCGATAACATTATTATGTTCCGTGGTATAGTGTTGTTATCTCTAGTGTCATCCGTGAGGGAGCGGGTGTAGTCTTAGTGGTATATTTTTATTGAGATTACCCGTTTTAGTGATGCATTGTACGAGTATGATATTATCTTGAATATAGAATGGTTGGAGTGATAGTGGGAGGATATTGCAAGGATATCGTGTTTGCTGCTCTAGGGCAAGGTTTGTGGTTTTGGAGATGTCTCACTTGTGAGACGGTTGAGCTCGCATTTATGTTAATTGATTAAAGAGACTTCAGAGAGTATAGTTGTCTCGAGAAAATTGATCCCGGTATGTAGGGACTATATCGATATGATTTGGGGTATGTTGGATTTATTGTTGAGTGGGAAGATTGAGCTCGTTATTATAATTAGCGCTCAGGGCTTGGTGATAGGAAGAGCCCAGTGTTATATAACTTCTTTAGAGACGTGGGAGTTAACATTGATATTTATATGCCTAGGGACCGGGAATTTGAGTCCCAATTATGTATTTGAGGTTTGTAAAATGTGTTTACCACCAATGCTGAGTGATAGTGCATTTGGGGGGATCCTTATTTAAATACGATTACGGTATGAGATACGCATGGACCTTAGTAAATGTCGTGAGTAGAGAGAGAGAGGAACCTAGGGGTACAAGCCATGGACTTAGGGCCTAATGGATTTTGATGATCGACAATGTTAGGTAGTAGTGTATCACGAGGGTTCCTTATTAGGATTTCGCTTTGCGAGATGTCCCACGCATGAAACGTAGCGCATCATCGGAAGTGGGGAGATGTTTGGTCATTAGTCCATGAGTCTGGTACCTCGGTCATTATATAAGTAAGTATTTATAACTATGAGTTGAAAGTTATATTACAATTTAAGGCCAGTGGAGCTGGTTGTGATGTGAGAGAGCGTTGAAAATCTTTCTTTTCACCACGAGTTGAAGGGTGGAACGATGTCGAGGAGAATTGAATTTTGATTTATTGGGTGATTGAGAATACCCATGTGTTCTAGCCACGTCGAGAATGCGAGGCCAACTTTGAGCAAATTGTGAGACTTTTCGAGTGATTGTGCTGCTATGCATCGATTATACGGTGTATGGATGCCATGGTTAGATGATTTGAATTGTCCGAGATAGGAGGATGTAGGAATAGATGTGTGAAATATATGCCTCTGGGGAAGTTATTAGCAAGCTAGAATGGCATGATGGATTGAAGGTCGTATGAGGAAGACGGTGGTCGAAGTATATGTGTGAAATGAGAGTAGCACACCTGAGATGAGTTGAAAGGCTGTGAGAAGCCATTTATAAGGATATCTCTTGAGGAGAGGAAAATCCAACTATTATGGGAAAGTGGAGCGAAGTCCTACTCAATCGGATGTGAGGGTGTCTTACGCGTAAATAGAATGTTGATGTCTATAATGAATAAGGACCCAAAAGTGTGCGTTGAGTAAAAAGTGCACGGGCAGAAACTTTGGTACACCCCAGAGGAAGAAGGGGAGTATAAAGTACCGAGTGGGAATTTGTGTTGGGAGAGACATAGTGAGATGTTTTTCAAGTACACCACTCATGTATGGGAATAGGTCGGTGTACCCAAATCTCTCTTTGAAAAGAAGGATTGCACCGGTGTAAGGTGTCGGCCAATATGGTTGTAAATTAGGATGAGATCCTTGAACCCCACCTCCGATAGGGATTTTCAAGAAGCAGTGGGGATAACATTTTGTTTTGGGTAAGTCGTGTCATCTATGGCCCAATGAGTATATGGGAGGTGATGGACGACTAGTAAAGTTGTATGAATGTGATTCCGGAGTCATTGCAGTTGTTTTGTTTCCGCAAGTGACATAACTTGTAATTGAAGTAAAGTATGTTACGGTAATTGGGACGAAAATTATCGATTGGTAGCGTTGTGTGTAGTCACTCGTACATGTTTCTTGTGAATAAGGTGCCTATTGAGGTTTTACATGGGAAAGCCCGGTCATTATCCCTCTAATTGTTTAAGATGTGAATGAATAACTAGACTTTTGGATCGAATGCGATTTAGAGTCCGTTGTTGAGATGGGGCATTAACCACAAACTGCTGTAGGGTGACTTTTGAGTTTTATAAGAGTTGCGTCTCCATGAAATGATATTAGAAGTATCGATTGGAGTGGTATGATGTTCTTATGGTTTCTCTCAGGATGGGAGATTTGTGTTGGGTTGGACACAGGAAGCTGGCACTTAATGATTTGCGGCTTTCCAATAATATTAGGCATTAGAGCCAGTGATCTATAGTCTAGTTTTATTTGATGTTGTTGGTTGAAGTACAATGTGCAATGTGCCATTATTGAAGTGAAAGCTCATGACTGATGGAGTGTATCAGTATATAGAGAATGGAACAAGCTTACCGTAAAGTTGAAACTATAATGAGAAAGACTTTATATAGTTAGGTCCCACTAGCGAGTGAATATTAGAGTGAACGTACCATTATCAAGGTGTGATATGATTTGTTACTAAGGGGTGGCTCAAGATCATAAATTTTGGTACTGGTCTTGTCCGAATTTCGAGGACAAAATTCTCTTGTAGGGGGGCGAGGAGAATGTAATACCCCGTACTTTTATGGATATTTAAATTACATGAGTGGGCATAATTTAATAATTTGAGAATTTGAAGTAAGTGAGATGGACTAATTATATTTCATGTCGCAAGTGAATAAAAGCGGCAGGTGATGCTATTCTTTGCGAAAAACACATGTGGAGATGTGTTGAGTTTAAGACGTGAATTTTTGATATGTTACTCGGATGGAGATTTCGAGCACACGATTGGTCTCATTAGGGCTGAGATAGTCAGAATAGAGTACCCGAGGTTAGTGTTTAGGTTCCGGGGACTTTTTGGATCAGTAGGGACTCACATTTGTGTATATGAGTCAATTTTGGATTTAATCGAGAATAACCCTTATTTCTCTCTTATAAGGGCATGAGAGAAAGATAGAAAGAAAGAAAGAAAAAAAATAAGAAAATAAGGAAGAAGAAAAGGGAGAAAGAGGAGGACTCGGGCCAAGATCCGGTGGATTTCGACAGGAGATCGTTGAATTTATCCAACCAGGCAAATGTTTAACTTGCTTTAACTATTAAGAGTGTTTATTGTTCATATCATAATTGGTGAGAAAACTATGAATTTTGGGCTGGGATTCTTGAATAAAAAATGAGATTTTTTGGAATGATTTCATATGATTTTGTTGAGATAATAATTCTACATGAAATCTACACTAAAATCCATGTTAATGGGGTAAATTATGGTGAGAAATAGGAAGAGTTGCATAGATAAAAATTAGGGCTTAATTCTTAGAAATTGGTTAATCCTATGAAATCAAATGGTTGTGTTGGTTGTAGATAAGTGTGTAGATATTTACATCGTTGGTTTGGGAGATTAGAAACCCTCAATCTTTGATTAGATGAGTGTAAGAGTGAATTTCTTCGAAAGAATAAATTTGGACAAACCGGACCGACTCGAACTGAGGTTACCAGATTAGTCCGTTTATGACCAGATCGGTTCATTTTCTGGGTACCAGATCGGTTCGTTTATTAGGACAATGTACAAGTTCATTTTTCTTGGAAATCGATTCGGTCCAATTTTGATAGAAAGACTAGAGAAGTTTTCTTGGACTAAAGGGATTGTAGAAGAATTTCCTTTTGGAGATAGATACTAGGGGATTCTAAATAGAGTGCAAGGACCTCTAAAAGAGTAAATGGGTGATATATAAGTCTCGGGTTAGTGGGAAAGATCCGGTGTTTAAATTTAGGAATGTTTGGGACGATTGACATCTATGGAAATTATTCGGCGGGGTCGTACATATAGATTTATGCTTGTAGAATGTATATGCCGATTATATATGGGTAGAATATATATATATATATATATATATACAAAATATGTTTGATTTAATCCTAAGGTGCGAGTAGGATGATATAAGAATACTAGTTAGATGTGATACTCTACTATTCAGAAATAAGAGATGTGACAATTGTATCATGAGTGAGTGAATACTTGAGATTAAAATAAGTTGTGTGTACACTTATAAATTATTATGAAGTTGTGTATTCAGGATTATAAGCTACTGTCAAGTGAGATAGGAAGAAATAGCCGAATTTGATATATATATATATATATATATATATATATATATATATATATATATATATATATATATATATATATACGGGTATAGAGACAGTATATATATGTTGTGATTATAAATAAATATGGGTGTGATTAATATATTTATGTGGAACATACCCCTCTAGTGCTATCATGGGAAGTTTCACGATATGGGTGAATCCCCTAGCTTAAGGAGCAGGGTGAGTATAGCCCCAGGTCAGAGTCGTTCAGATATTATACAGTGTGATTATTTATTCTGGGTGAGACGTCTTGGGTATGATTCGGTCTCACTTTCAGGTGAGGGGCTATGATCGTTTCCCCTACGTTTGTGATTGATTTAAGGTTCGGTGTGAGATTCCGACCTGGATGCCCGGGAGAATGTGTGAGAAATTTCCTGGAGGATGATAGCATTCTATAGACTGCATCCATTGAGTTATAGCTCTGAGGGATGACTGTTATACTTATATAGTGTGTGATATTCAAGTATATGTATATATATATATACACATCAAGTATATCTACACTTTATTCTTTATCTTAGTCCATGTACATATATATTCTCACATCACACACACACACACACACACACACACACACACACACATATATGTATATATATATATATATATATATATATATATATATATATATATATATACATATATATATGTGTGTGTGTGTGTGTGTGTGTGTGTGTGAGATGTGAGAATATATATGTACATGGACTAAGATAAAGAATAAAGTGTAGATATACTTGATGTGTAGAATATAGATATATACATATATTAAAACAAGGAAAGGAATGTGAGTAAATATTTGGACTATCCGGGAGTATAAAAATTCGGAATAAAATATATATGATATACTTATATAAGATTAAAATATTAGATATGAGAATGGTAACACTAAAATGCGAATAATTTAGTAACTAGTGAGAGTTATTTTCAAGAATTGAGTAAATGATAAGCCAGAGATTAATGCATTAGCTTGGGCGAAAGCTTATGATAATATATACGCAGGTAGTTGAGAGAGCATTTGGATGTTAACGATTGGTGAGATGTTAGTTAGGCTGGGTAGAGTAACTAGGGTGTTTAAAATACATGCAATAGGTGCGCACTGTTAGATGAGAGGTGAGGAGTATCTCATGTGAGTGCGGCACAAGTTTAAATATGGAGAGTATAATATTTTAAATATTAATGTATGTTAAGCTCTTGCAAATAATTTTTTAAAACTCGAGCTCTAACCCGTATCTATCTTTTCTTTCTCTTCTTGTTTGTTATACTTCTAGGTGTCCAGACACAGGGACGCCTGGATGACTATTCTTTTGAGTCAGATGTTGCTGCCACAATTGTGGATGTTGGAAGGACATTGGTTAAACGCTTCCATCTTTGTGATATAGATAGGAGGTACTGTTGTAATACTTCGGCATATTGCCAAACTGTTGTCTTTTATTTTATTAGCAACATCTCTATTTCACGCTGATTCAATATGGTTGCATAAATGTTTTACCAAGAGTTATCGATTATTATTAATTCTTTTTAATTGTCGTTTATATCTTTGTATGGATGTATTTTACTTGTGCGTTTAGGTTAAAAGATTAGAAAGTTTAAAGTTTGACGCCAGGCTAATAGGTTATTAGTAATTATTTGTTTTTTCGATAGTGATGTGGAGAATCAAACCATTTGAGATTCCTATTTTATATGATATAGGACTGTTCACCTGACCTTTTATTAGGCGGGGTGTCACACCCTCCAGCATTCAAAAGAATTTTTCTTCAATCATTATGCAGGTATATAAAGTATGTAATTCAAGTTAATAAGCCTGAAATTGTCTCCATGTAAAATTACACTTTTTTTCATTACCCAAATGGTAGAAGGGGGTACAAAATTATAATTTTGAGTATATATGTCATCTATAATTGAAGGTTTAGTAGAGAAACATGAAAATCAATAGAACATTTGTCCTGTCCACTACTCATTTGTTGCATAAAAAAATTGATTGTTGTGAGAAAAGGTCAACGTTGAAAAGAAATGAAGGGTAAAGAGTGAGACATTTAATCCGTAATAAGCTATATATTTTCCATTTCTCTAATTTCATTATTTGTTGGAGATATTTTGTATATCTGTTATTTGAATTTTTCATTCTATTCTTTTTTTTTCTCCAACATCAATGTTTAAATTGGAATCCTGGTGTTTTAGTAAAAGGAAAAATCTTCAAATATACTTATATCAACAAATTTAGATAGAAAAATGGGTTAGTAGTTAGTTTGGGAGGTGATATAAGGTGGTGGAGAGGTTATCGACAGTTGGTTTTGCGTTCAAGCATATATAAAACAAATATAGAAAGACTCAAATAGACAAATCAAAATATAAAATAAGTACCACTAAAAAATAAAATAAAGAGAAGTATTGATGACGCACACGTATAAATACATATACAAGGTCCAATATAGAAGGTTAGTACGGAAATAACATGTGACGTGTCAAGAGGAAAAGTTTGTTTTCATACACTAAAGTATACGTTTCGCTTCGAATGTGTAATAATTTTGGAATACAAGGTTTTATTACTTCTTATAATTAATTAGAATTTGAAATAAATTATCTTAGTATTACGTTTTCCTCTCTTGAATTATGAAAAGAAATAATAGTATGAATTTATATTTTTTAACAAAATGAATTTTAATTGTAAAACAGTTTTCCCCTCAATTTGTTTTATAAAACTATCACTATTAAGGTTAGCTATTGTTTAAATGAAATGAAATTTCCTAACTCTACTATCGGGTATGCAAATGAGTCGCTTGCTACTGATATTTCAATTTTGACTTTTATGTTGTGGAAAACAGTGAGCATGGCCGAAATGCCTAAGGTGATGTTTTATATGACACGCATTTTCTTATACTGAAATGCAAATAGTAACTGAATCTCCATTATGATGTAATTTTTTGTGTGTGGTAATTTAGGTAGGTCTATTATTGTAGTTTTTGTTATTGGTTCAGGTGCGTTGTATTAATATTAAATTTCATGGATTTCATAATCAGAGTCAAGTGTAATGACGTCGATTTTAACCAACTAGGTGTCATACTTAGGATTTCATTTTAGCAGATTCATGAACAACCATTATTTATCCAAACATGCCATTGGTTTCCGATCCAGATTCGTGGTTACTTTTAAATTTGGATTTGGCCTATTTAGGTCTTTACCATTGTGTAAGTTGATAATGCATTTAAATTTGGATTTGGCCTATATATATATAGAGAGAGAGGAAGTTGATAATGCATTTAAATATATCAACAACTTTGTTATTGACACTTAACACGAAATTAGTATCATTCTAATGATCAAATATTTTTTATGCATTCGATTTGTGAAACAATATTTCATTAAAACTTACATTATTTACAGAGACGAAGAAGGTACATAGGGGCCAAAGGGGGCCATGCCCCCCCTCCAGCCATGAAGTTTTCCTCTAGGTATATACTATCTACTAGTTATGGAATGGACCGAGTATTGCGAGTTGAAAAAAAAGTGGACAGCTGGCCTCTCATGATGCTCCAAATCAGAATGTTGTTTATTCTCTAAAAAATCTGGCCTCTTAAAAGAAATTTACAAATGTGGAGGTAACTTACACGTTTCCTCAAAAGGTAATATCCGCGTTTCCTATTTTTTTTAATAGAAAACGTGTTGGTTCTCACCAACAATAAACGTGGAGGTTCCTATTTTTCTCAATGGCTTCTCACATTTGTTATGTATTGATTTTTTTTCCCGTTCTTCTTTACCTAGAGACATGCACCTGCTCCTAAAAAATAGTCAACCTCTTTTGTCAAAACAACTTCGCCTCCTGTAAGTTTTTCTCCTCTTTTACATAGATTACTTTATTTAATTATTGCTTTCTATTTTTTTTAATAGTTGTATGTGAAATTACCAAAATTAATAATTGTATCCCTTGAATTAATCTATTAATTAAATTAAATGATATAAACTATAAATTTAATTATTACTACCTAATTACAAGTTTTATTTCATATCTACTTGTATAATTTACATAATAGCTAATTAATTGTTAATTTAATACAAATATTGATTGCTAATTAATTGTTGATTTTATTTATAATTTACTTATTTGTTCAATTATATAGATTGATTGTTGTTTAACTATTTATAGAAATATGTCTAAATATAGTGTCAAAATCAATTAGTTGAAAAATATAATAATTTTTATTTAAATCCTTTTCGGCTATTATTTCATTTGTTTCTAATTTTGTGTTATAGAACCATATGGAAAAGTCATGTACGATCGACTCATTTTTTAAGAGGAAGTATGCCGAAACTGAGTAGGCCAACACGCCACTTTCTTTCGAGCCTAATGTTCAAACTTCGGTGTCCGAAATTGTTAAACAACATACAACAAAATCACAAAGAATTGACGCTATGGAGTTTGAGATTAATAATTTGGAAAGTGCTCCTAGAAAACGTCTTGAAATATGGAGATATCATCCTGATATACAAAATGAGGTTTGACTAAACTACATTAATTACGGTCCATATCAATGCATTCTTCCAGAACTGGACCCAAAAAACATCCTCGTTGATTTTAAGCATCCTGGTTTACTATATTTCCATTTTGGTTGGAGTATTCTCCTTCAAAAGATGTCGCGTTCTGTCTACCTTGTTATCTTTTCAACAATAAAGGTGGACAACATGCACATAGTGACTTTTACAAGGATGGATTTAGAACGTGGAAGAAAGTAAGAGACGATAAGAACTGCGAATTTTTAAATCATGTGGGGAAAAATCTGAATTCATCATATAGGATTGCTGAAAAATTATGTGACGATCTAATGAATCAATCACAACATGTTGGGAATGTTTTTGAAATATAAACTTTTGAACAAATTGCAAGAAATCTACTATGTCTTAGAGGCTCGATTGATTCAGTTCGGTATCTCACGTTGTAAGGTGTGGCTTTACGAGGTCGTGACGAAAGGAAGGAATCTAGTAATCGTGGTAATTTTCTTAAAAGGCTAAATGTTTTGGGAGATTATAATAAAGATGTTGCAAATGTTGTTTTGGGTAAGTCTCCTCCGAATGCCCAATATATATCATCCCAAGTCCAAAAAGATATTTTACTTGTTTACGGAATGAAAATTAGAAAGGTGTTTCGAGAGGAAATTGGTGATGCCAAATTTTATATCCTTGTTGATGAAGCTCGAGATTAGTAAAAAAAAATGAGCAAATGGCTATGGCTTTGAGATTTGTTGATAAATATGGTTTCATTCGAGAGAATTTTTTTAGTATTGCGCATGGTCCAGAGACGAGGGCATTAAATTTAACGAATGAGATTTTTCCACTTTTTCTCGTCACGATCTTGACATTCAGAAAATTCGAGATCAAGGATATGATGGGGCAAGTAATATGCGAGGCGAATGGAATGGGTTACAAGCCTTAATTTCTAATGAATGTCCGTATGCTTATTATATTCATTATTTTTCCCATCGCTTGCAGTTAGCCCTAGTTACAACATCTACATGAGTTATCCCCATTTAATAATTTTTTTCTAATTTGAGTTTTATCATAAATATTGTGAGCTCTTCTTGTAAACATAATGATGAAATGATAAGTGTTCATGCCTTTGATATTGCTTATTTGGTTTCTATTAAAGAACTTAAGACTGGTACATGAATGCATCAAATTGGTACTTGACAAAAGGCTAGAGATACACAATAGAGTTCTCACCTGAGATCTATATCTAGCTTGATAAAGATGTTTAGTGCAACTTGTCAAGTTTTATTAAATCTCATCGAAGATGGAAATTGGGAGCAAAAGGGAGACGTGGATACAACTTATAATTATATGATTTCTTTTGGGTTTGTGTTCATCTTGCATCTTATGAAAGAAATTTTGGAAATCACTGATATGCTTTCTCAAGCTTTGCAACGAAAGTCTCAAGATATTTTGAATGATATGCATTTGGTAAAGACCACAAAAAAACTTGTCCAGAAGTTAAGGGATGATGGAATTGACACTTTTATTGTGAAGGTGAAGTATTTTTGTGAAACGCATACAGTTGATGTCCTAGATATGAATGCTTTGTATGTTGAAAAATAATGCCAAGCGTGACACCAAGAAGATCAATTTACCTTTTTTGAGCACTATCATATCAATATTTTTTATTACTACTATAGACCCTCAATTGTAGGAGCTAATGTCAAATTTAATGACAATGCGGTGGATCTATTGGTTCTTAGTTCTACATTGGATCCTCAAAATAGGAATACATATTTTAGTGTTGATGATATATGCAGGCTTGTTGATGTATTTTACCCAAAAGACTTCACAAAGCATGAGAGAGACTATTTGAGGGTACAATTACAACATTATGAGTCTGATGTCGTCCAACATCCCGAATTTGAAGAATTATCCTCTATTTCAGATTTATGTAAGTGGTTCGTGAAAATAAGAAAATCAACAATAAATCCACTAATCGATAGGTTGATCAGACTTGTTTTAACTGTTCCAATTTCTACTGCAACTACACAACGTGCATTTTCTTCTATGAATCACATGAAATCTGAACTTAGAAACAAAATGGAGAATGAATATCTTGAAAATTCTCTTTTGGTCTACATTTAAAGGGAAATCTCAAGAAATTTTAGTACGAACGAAATTATATATGGATTTCGTGATTTGAAAACATGACGAGTGCAATTTTGATAAAGTTTTGATATTACTTTTAATAAAGATTTGGTTTATTTTTCATAAACTGTATAATTTTGTTGGTATATATATATATATATATATATATCATTTAAATTTTCATTTGTCCCCCTAAAAATTAAATCCTGGCTTCGTCCCTGATTATTTATACTATTATTTTAGCGCGTGTGCATCGCGTGGGTTACATGCTAGTTTAAATATAAGAATAAGAGTAGAGAAATCGTAAGAAGACCTAACACTATTAAACATCGCATGAAATAAGAGTAAGAATCGGAAAAGGAAATTTTCAAGGAAACTCTATGTACCCTGGAGTAACAAAAAAAAGGTTGACTATTTAGATTATGGATATCCAGTGCATGATGTGTATAGTAGTTATGAAATTGAATTATGAAAACAATTTCCACCTGAACTCGGATTTCGATTCGTCTTTCTCTATATATAACAAAGGGTTGAGCCTGAAAATGTCCATATGAATGAAATCAGGTTCTCTCGCCAATCTCCTTTTGTATACAAATTTTGGTTTTTCTTGTGTTTCTCAATAATACACTTACCATGTCATTCATTGTCGAACACACCCCTTATGCATTACTGACGAACGTTATAATCTCCTAAGGGACAAGCAATTGCCAATGGAGGATGAATTTCTCATTCAAATATAGATGTAAAGAAGATCATAAACCATCATTACCAAGATGATGATTCCCTGCAAGCCACTTAAACTCAAGGGAGGTCGGGTTATAAAAGGTCATTCAAGTTCCCACGACAACTATTTTTGAGAAAAGAAGATGCAAACCAAGACATGGTTAACATGATTTGTACTCTTAACATGCTAACTCCTAGTACTATTATGGACCCGTTGAGTGTCCCCTCACAGTTAATCAAGGCATCTTTGATATCGCAAATTTTATGGCGAAAAAGACTTGCGGTGGAAAGGTTGTGGTATGGATTAAGTTTTTGACTATTCAGCGCCACAGTTACTACCCAGGTTTGTATGAAGTTTTAGCACTCTCGATAGAAGAGAGAATGGCTGTGACTGTACCCGCAACGAAATCATCTATTGAGGCATTATAGAAGGTGAGGCTTGAAATGGTGGAGACGTGTGCGGTGTGCGGTGTTCACATGTTTTCAATCAAGAATGAATATTTGAATGGCTCGAGATGAGTCACTTGTGCTCGTTGTGTCGATTTAACATGCTTATTAGCGACGATGAATACTGCTGCCCCCTTTTTTTTAACAAACACAAATAGTATATTAGATTAAAACAATATTACAACATTTAGGTTCAATTACAAGCCTACTAACTATAGTACTATTAATATCTATCAAAAGTGGATTGCAGATAAAATTAGTGATACATTAAAAAAGCTACTCATATAGTGACACCTATTTTCGGTTTTAACCAATACGTTAGCAACCGAGTTGGCCTCTCTATAATAAAAAGATATCCACACATTATCTAACTACTGCATTTCCTTACGACAGTCCAGGAGTAATTCCTGAATATGGTGTCTTGAACATGGGTCCCTACAAAATAGTTGGTAAGTAGACAAAGAATCTGTTCCACATATATATTACGAACACCTCTATCAATAGCATTTTTAAGCCCTCTTTTATTTCCCGCATTTCAGCTATAGCATTGGAATTAAAACAAAATTATATTTCTTAAACAAACAAAACAAATTGATGACGAAAAAACAACCAAAATATAGAATAACATAATAAAAGATAAAATAGATATTCCTGGAATGAAGATTCCCCACCTGATAAACCATCCACCATAGCTAAATAATCAGCGACAAATTCCTCCAAATAAAAAATAGCGAGGCTTTCATATTTGTGCTACAAATAAAACAAAATTATATCTCTTAAACAAACAAAATAGATTGACGACGGACAAACAACCAAAATAGAGAATAATACAATAAAAGATAAAATAAATATTCCTAGAATGAACATTCCCCACCTGATAAACCATCCAACAAAGCTAAATAATCAACGACAAATTCCTCCAAATAAAAATCAAGGTTTTTCTCCACATGAAGAACTGCAAAATTTGCTGATGTTACCATCAAGACTCCTACGAACATGAAAACCCCGACGAATCAGTTGGTCATTTTGTCATTGGAAAAAATTACTCCCTCAGAGAAAAGAGGTCAGAAAAATCTACGAAAGGAATTACATAACTGAAGTACTACTCAATACACGGTGATGGTCATTTTTTTTCTTCCTGGTGAGCACCCAGCATACACAAATACCAATTTGATGCAAAATTATAACAAAATTTGGGCAAGCCCAAAACCTTAATGCCTTGGAACACTCTATCAAACCTAATATTATGAAACCAAATATATGCTGAAATCACAAACCACTGCCCAATCAGTTATATTACTCGCACAATCTCAGGAGAATGATGGCATAGAAATTAAACTATAAGGAGAATGATGCATACCACTTAATTAAAAAAATAACTCGGCAAAAATATATTTTAAACAAAACTCCACCTTCACTGAATGGGGAATTTTATCAAACACGTGGCAAGTAATTTGAAACTAAAGAAATGTGAAGTAGTTTTACAACATGTATAAACCCTCATATTTCATCTTATAGATCCTTATAGAGATGAAAGACAACCAAATCAAAACCAATACTTGTTAACACGATATAGTATGCAATCAAACCTAGAATTTGAAAAAATGAAACCCCAAGTAAGTACATGATCCATTGTACCAACAACCCTAAGTAAGAAGATCTTGTAGAATAGAAAAAGTAAGAGAGGGAGACAAAGTCGTCAAAAAACTAAAATCCTCAAAATCAAACATCTACACTCTAACCCTAAGTTGGAAGATTGGGTAGAAGAGTGATAAAATACCTCAAATATCCAAATAAAATCCCCACACAAATGATAAATCCAAAACCCTAAATATCAGGCATGAGAGATCGCACCTTTGTGCGTGAGTGGAGGCTAAGAGAGAGAGAACGCGCTTGTGGGTTCCCATTTTGAGAGTTTGAGGAGGAGAGTGCGTATTGTCGTGATAGAGGACGGGTGAGATAGTATAAAGAGAAGTAATTTACCAAAAAACCCTTATGTTTGAATTAAAGTGTAAGAGCGGGAATTAAGTGTGGAGAAAGAAAAGATTGGGAAACTAAAATTTTCAAGGGCAAAAAGGGTAGTGAAACAAAAACTCTAATAGATGACATCATCTTTTAATCTTATGACATACATAAGTTTTATACTTTATTATATATATAATCACTTGAAGAATTATGTTTACTAAGCCCCAATTGTCTCTGACATATCATCAATACTACCTAAATCATTCTTTGTAGCTAGTTATTTGCTAATGCCAAGTTGAATAAAAGAATTGCTAAATGGTTAAGATACAACCACATGTTTCACAAAACAATATTTACATTCTCAAATTTCAACAAAGATAATACAAATAAGATAATATGAGACATAATATAAAACTATTGGGTTAATAATAATTAGGATCCCAGAACTTTGACCCCCCAAACACTTTGCCAACCCAACTTTAAGTTTTTCCAATTCAACCCCAACTTTGAAAATGGCCACAATAAAGATCCTGACGTCCAACTCCATTAATTTTTGGGTGGAAAAGCTAGACATGTGCAAGGCACATGACTTAAAGTAAGGGCATTTTTATTCTAACATGATTTATTTTGGAAAAAAACTTATAATAACAACGAAAATATTTAAAAATTAAGAAAATACTTAAAACTATTTTAAAAATACCGAAAGACCTTTGGAAAAATTTATAAAAATTTAAAACATTTAGAAAATACGAATATATATATTAAATGAGAAATACCAAAAAACTATTTAAAATCTGCAAAATTCAAAAAAAAAAATTTGAAAATATATTTAAAACAATTGCTAAAAAATATAGTTCCCACAAATAAAAATTATTTTCAGCAATAAAAAAAATGATTTATAGCAATATAAATTATTTCCAGCATATAAAAAATGATTTCTAGCAATAATGAAATAGTTTCGGACAAAAAAAATATTTTCCACAAATAAAAATTATTATTAGCAATAAAAAATGATTTTCAGTATTATAAATTATTCTCAGCATATAAAAAAGATTTCCATCAAATAAAAATATAATTTCCAGCAATAATAAATTATTTTAACCAAATAAATTTTGATTTCAAGCAATAACAAAATAGTTTTAGAAATAAAAAATTATTTTCAGAAATAAACAAATGATTGTCAACAATATAAGTTATTTTCGGCATATAAAAATGATTTCCCGGAAATAAAAATAATTTCCAACAATAATAAATAATTTCCAGTAAATAAAATTTGATTTCCAGCAATAAAAAAATAGTTTTAGAAATAAAAAACTATTTTCAGCATATAAAAATGGTTTTTAGCAATTAAATAATAATTTATAGCAATAATAAAATATTTCTAAAAAATAAAAAGAAGAAAAGACATGTTTTACCCAAAAAAATTCCAACTTTAGTAAATAAAACAAAAAAAATCAAAATTTCCCAAAAAACAATTCTACAAAGATAAATTGTCTTCATCTTTGATAATTGCAAAAAGAAATAAAATTAAGGAATAGATCTAACCAACACAAATTTATAAAACTAATTCAGATTTAGACCCACCAATTTTTTTTAAGGAAAACAGATAACCAACACATATTTATGTATTTGTAAAGAGAAATGGAAAGAGTGAAAGAAAATTGTGTGAGTTGTTGTTGTTGGGGGGGGGGGGGGGGGAGCTAGGGTTGGTTGGGGAGGGGGAGGATGGGGGTATTGAAGTGCGGGAGTGGGTGGGTGGGGGGTTTCCATGGTTGAGGGGATATATATATATATATATATATATATATATATATATAGAGAGAGAGAGAGAGAGAGAGAGAGAAGTTATGGTTTAAAATGTATCAAAATGACAAAAATAGCCTTTAAGAAGTCACATGCCACACATATGCCTAACGTTTTCACGCAAATATTAATAGAATTAAACAAGAAGGGGTTTATTGCAGCCGTTTTCAAAGTTATGGATGAATTCAAAAAATTGAAAGATGGGGTGACAAAATGTTTGGGGGATCAAAGTTCAGGGGGGTCAAGTGTAATTAATCCAAAACTATTTAAATGATACATTTGCAAATATTCTTGTTTTTGAATATTAATGATGCTTTAAACAACAACACCGGTATCAGGTGAGCTCAAGCTAGTAGCTACAATGGCAGCACAAGAGTAATAAACTAGTAGAAGGAGATGAGGAGACGAGGAAGAACACTTGTATTTAAGTGGTTCAGCCAATTTGGCCTACATCCACTGTGAGTGTGTGAGTGAATTTCACTATAACAAGGGCACTAATGGCCTGTGATACAATCTATCACTTTCTCTCTCTACTATGTATTTCTGTAGAGCTCCCGCTAGGGTTGCAATTATGGGGCCCTTTTCTAGGTAGAATAAGACATGTATATATAGTGCTTGGGTGGTGTAGTGTTCCCCCTAAGCATGCCACGGGAATGTGTATGATGATCGAACCAATCTCATGTGGACACCTGGTTGTGCCACATACAGGTAATGATGACCAAATATTCCTTCATATGAGGGGAGTGAGTTGGTTATAACGGTTTAGTGCACGTGTTCCAAATCTCCCATGTGCTTACGTATGCTCGGACCTGTGATGTCATCTGTTGTAACCTCGGCCCAGCCGAGTACGATGTTGGTAAGTCCGGAAGTTGTCTTTGATCTGCCAATCGTAAGTATGACCTCGGCCTGATTGACCAACCGAGGTTAGATATTAAGCATAGCTGAAGTATCGGTTGAAGCAGAGTACGATGGTGGCAGTCTCTTGAGCCCATGAGATGTGTCTGACCTCGGCTGGTGGCAAGCCGAGGTTGGTCATTGTGGTGCCGACCTTCTGAAGGACAACCTCTTTGATGGCCATTGTGAGCTTCCTGTTGACTCGGCTGTTATGTCAGCCGAGATTGTTGACTCCAAGTAAGAGGGTACATATCGGTCATATCAAATATAACACTTTTCTCCCATTTTATTTCACTATTTTTACACCCAAGTGTTACAAAAATTAAACAAGATTGAGATGTGAGTATAGTACTTAAAATAAAACGGATATGAGTATATTACTTACACATGCCGGGTACATATAATTATGATAAACAAGAGTGTAGTTTGATGTTATTTACCTCAAAATTAAGTTAAAATAATCTTATTACACCCCTACACCAAATTAATATTTCACATTTGAATATCATTTTTTTAATAAAAGTATTAAATTCTAATTAGATAAAAGAACAAGACTAGACAAATCTTAAGAAAACCTAACACTATTAAACATCGCATGAAATGAGAGTAAGAATCGAAAAAGGAAATTTGTAAGAAAACCTTACGAATCGTGGAGTCCAACTATTAGATGTGTAACAACAAAAAAAAGGTTGACGATTTGGGTTATGGATATCCAATGCATGACGTGTATAGTAGTTATGTAATTGAATTATGTAACCAATTTCCACCTGAACTCGCATTTCCATTGGTCTCTCTCTCTATATAACAGAAGGGTTGAGCCCAAAAATGTCCATATGAAATCAGGTTATGTCGTCAATCTCCTATTGTCTGCAAATTTTAGTTTTTCCTGTGTTTATCAATTAGACCCTTACCATGTCATTCATTGTCGAACACAACCCTTATGCATTCAAAGTGACTGACGAACATTATAATCTCTTGAGGGACAAGCAATTGCCAACGGAGGATGAATTTCTCATTCAAGTTATAGTTGTACAAAAGATCATAAACCATTATTACCAAGATGATTCCATGAAAGTCACTCAAACTCAAGGGAGGGAGGGTAATAAAAGGTCATTCAAGTTCCCACGACAACTGTTTTCAAGAAAAGAAGATTCGAACCAAGACATAGTTAACATGCTTTTTAATCTTAACACGCTAAGTCGTGTTACTATTCTGGACCCATCGAGTGTCCCCTCAAAGTTAATCGAAGGCTTCTATGATATCACAAATTTGGTGGTGGAAAAGACTTACGGTCAAAAGGTTGTGGTATGGATTAAGTTTTCGACTATTCAGCGCCACAATTACTTCCGAGGTTTGGATGAGGTTTTATCTCTCTCGATTGAGGAGAGCGTGGTTGTGATTGTACCCGCAATGAAATGGTCTATTGAAGTGTTAGAGAAGGTGAGGGTTGAAATGGCGGAGACGTGTGCGGTGTGTTTGTAGGAGTTGTTGGTTTGATTGGAAGCTACTCACATGCCATGTGCACATGTTTTCCATCTAGAATGCATATCTGAATGGCTGAGATGAGTCACTTGTGCCCGGTGTTTCGATTAAGATGCCTACTAGCTACGTTGAATAATGATCCCCCCTTTATGTATTACATTATGAGAATAATCTGAATGGCTAATTAGATTTTATTTTGTGGTTGAAGTCATTGCATACATATCATTGTAAATTTTGATATTTAGTAATGATAATGTTTTAAACAAGTTTTAAACTGGGGTAAATTACATTATACCTCCCCGAACTACTTTCGAGTTATATCTATCTTTTTGTGTAGCCAAATGCAAATATGCAATGTTTGACAATACGACAAAAGCCGTTTCTGCAACACTTGAAATGTGTCAAATAAAATTATGAATATAAGTTGAGGAAAAATTTAAATAGCTTGTAACAAGGAAAAACTAAGAGTTATAAATGAATGCCATATAATTTTCAACCTTATGCTCTATGCTAGTACAAATGCAATGTACTTATATTCAGGGGCGGAGCCAGGAAGTTTTGATAGTGGGTGGTAATTTTACCGTGATTTTCGAGTTTTAGGTAATTTTTTAGTATTTACAGAAAAATAATGTAATTTGTTTATTCTAATAAAACCTACACATGAAAGTTAACTGTTAACATAATTCAACCATAAAACATTAGCCCTAAAATTCAACCATTAAAGTTCATCAATTTTACCCCTAAAATTCAACCATAAAATTTGAGTAATTAATATAGTTAATAAAGTTCATCAATTAGAGTTAATAAATTTCAGAAATTAATAATAGAGTTAATTTCAGCCATTAATAGAGTTTCTTGCTACTAGTAGCTGCTACCAAACCAAATGGATAGAATAGATATAAGGAAATATTGTCTACATCCCTTCCCTACTTAGTGGTGTTGCTTGTAAAGTTGGAAGAATGGAAATTAAATGAAACTTAACTTGGAAGAAGAATGGAATGGAAGTTCGAATGAAAAAGCGACATGTTTTGCTGCTTCGAGTGCTTAAAATCCTGTTGAGTAAAAATAGGTCTTAACTTTCAAGAGTTTAAGTTAAGATATTTATTGTTTTTACCCCTCAAGTTTTATAAAAAATCAGTTTTTATCCCTAAAAAATTTTATACTTACAAAATTATTTTTTATTTAAAAAAAAAGTGGGGGCTTAATCCCCCATAGGTCCCCACCCGCCTCCATCCCTGGTTTTATTTGTTCCCAGGGTTAAGTTGATGATATATTTTTAAAAATGTTGTTGATATCTTCATAGAAAACATCTCCTGGGAGTAGGAAAAGTTTATTCATATTCTATACGTTTCTTTATTATTTATAAGGTTAAGTTTTTATGCATTGTATTTTATGGTAATTGGAACTCGTAAATTTGCTTAGAAGCTTCGAGGATAGTTAAAATTATACAGTTAAAATAGGGTAGAAAAATGTTAATATGCAATTCTTTGGGTTTATATCTATCATTTTTTTTACTATTTTAATGATGTGCAAAAATAATGAACATGTGAATTTTTGCATGTTGAAACATTTGATGATCATCTCATCCACTTTTGAATTAATTTTTTAATGAAATTATTTATAAATGATCTCCTCACTATAAAGATCATTCACAAAAAGTTTCATAAAAAAATCACTTCTTTGCTATTTTAAAAGAAAAATATGCAAAAAAGATGAATACGTGCATTTTTGCCCGTCAAAACTTTTGACGATTTTCTCACCAACTTTTGGATTGAATTTTTTTATGAAAAACTAGGAATTATAAATGGATGCCATATATTTCAACCTTATGCTCTATGTTAGTACGAATGAAATATAGTTGTATTTATTCCGGGGGTTAAGTTGGTGATATAATTTTTAAAATTGTTGTTGATCTCTTCAGAGAAAACACCTCCTCGGAGCAGGAAAATGTATTTATATTAAATATGTATCTTCATTATTTATAAGGTTAAGGTTTTTTGCATTGTATTTTATGGTAATTGGAACTTGTAAATGTGCTTAGGAGCTTCCAAGACAGTTAAAATAGGGTAGGTCCAAACTCATCTTCTTCAACTAACAGATTGTATCCAAGAATATTATATATACATGTCTTCACCTTTCCACTATTGTGTGTGAGAGAGCATCATCAAATCTCTGTGTGGGTGTATATACACCACCAAAATGATGAGCTTTGAAAAAAATAGAAATTATGTGGCTATATGTGTGTGAGTGTGTGTGTGTGTGTGTGTGTGATTGTGTGTGTGTGTAGTACGGCTCTTGTGCGAACAAATTCACATTTGAAGAATGCGAACCGAACATGTGTCACCTGGTGGTGAGCCTGAAAAAGAGAAAGAATGTACATATAATTTAGCCGATAATTTCTAGGCTCACCGCCAGGTGACACATGTCCGGTCCACACTCTTAAAATGCAGACTGGTCCGTACAAGAGCAGTACTATATATATAGTACTGCTCTTGTGCAGACTGTCCCGCATTTCAACATTGCAGATCGGACGTGTGTCACCGGCGGTGAGCCCATAAATTATTGGCAAAATTATAGGTGTACTCTCTCTCTTTTTTGGGCACACCATCAGGTTGACACATGTCCGGTCTGCACTGGTAAAATATGGGACAATCTGCACAAGAGGATTAATTTATATATATATGAGTCCCACTATTCCCACTCCAAATAATCATTTCCCCACACCACCCTTTTATTAAAAGAACCTACTACCCTTAAAAAACTATTAACCTTTCATCATCTAAAACCCATTAATAGCGACAACACAAATATATTTCTTTAATACACCAAAATCAGAACAACAACAACATTAGTACAAAATGCACCCAAAAAAAACAGCAAGAGCAACAACACAATAACAAAACAACAATAGCACAATAACAACAACATCTCAAATACACCATAATCAAATTGTTGCGTACTTTTATCAGTGCATTCATAATAACAGTAACAACATAAATAAACCGAAAAAACATTATCTCCTAATAATAGTGTACACTGCATAAATCGGAAAAATTATTTTCACAAAATAACAATTCCCATAAAAACACTATCTCCAAACAATTGAGAACAAAAAAATATGATAAAAGGGAGTCCTACTCATCAAAGCACACAGACTAAATTTGCACAGCTCCTCCACACCAAATCTGCAAAAAAAATATATTGGTAAGAACTCTCATTTACAACAAATTTTAAAAAATACAATCAACACATTTAAAAAAAATAGTAACAAGTTTGATGAATCTTACTTGAATTTTTAATATCATGAAGAGTTATAAAGAGGTGTATTTAAATCCACCACTTCCACCATGCTTCCATCAAGCTTTTTCAAGCTAGTATTACCAACCATATTGGCACAAGTGTGACTATTATGTCCAAGTTTTTGACATATACTACATTTTCGGGTCTTTTCAACAATCTCAAAGGCAGAAGGATCGCGACTTGTAGCGATAACCCACTTTTTATTCTTTGAACCTAATGGGAAAGCTTTGTGTGGTTGAATGGGAGGTTCAATTTTCAAAGAAAATGATAAATCAACAAGTTGAATAATTTTTTTGCAATTGTCTTCCTTTTGGCTAAGCAGCATTTGCTCATACTTACTACCAAACTCCTTTAAAAGACCACCAATTTGATCATCATGGCCAACCACGTCATGTTGTTTATCACTAAAGATTCTTTTATCGATTCTCCATTGGGGATAAATATCATCAAGTTGCAACCTTTTCACCTTACTAGTTCTCATCATGTGTGCACAAGGTAAACCCATAATCTTTGAAAATATACCGGTACATGCACCCAATAATGAATTGGATGTAGTCAACTCATATTTCTTGAAAAGTTTTGTAAGTGCAAACATTGAAACATTCGTAACAAGCTCCTTAAAAAAGGGTGGCAAAATTTGTGTGAAATACGAAGTTTTTCACTAGCAAGTTGTGTTTAATTTCCTTGTATTAATTATCAATTATAAGAAATATTTTTTCCTTCACCTCGCAAAAATTATTTGTCGAGACATGGAGATATTTCTTGATCACCGCATGTGAACCTTCAACCCTTAAAGTAATCTGATTTTCAAAATGTTCATATTTTCTGGTCCATGCATTTACAAATCATTCTTTGAAAGGAAGCCAAGTATTCTGACGCGACTCAGAAAGTGTCTCTAATGTACGTTCACTCTAGGCTCAAGTGCAAGCCTGTCGCGTTAGTAATAAACCCAGTAAGTCGGGATCGTATCCACAGGGAAATAGGACAATGAAATTGTGACGACGTTGGATAGATAAGGAAATCCTAACTCTGACTCAAAAAAGAAACGAAAAATGATTTGGACTTGAGAATGACTATACTAGATGCAAATATGAAATTATGAAAAGATGCAATTATACTAAATTACCTAAAATACAGATGAATACTGATTTAAAACTTTAAACTATATGATAAAGAAAAACAGGACGGGAATACAATCCCCTAACCCTAGTGTATTGCAGTTATAATACTAATCGTAACTTTAACTGATTAATCAGACCCATAATTTAGTACTCCCAAGAATTACGTATATGAGGTTCAAGCCCGCATCATACTTAATCTGAGGACGAGTAAATCGGTATCGTGATAGTTTCACTCGAATTGCACTCTAAAGCATCCCGATTACTCATAAGCAAACGAGATCTAATGATCCACAATTGTTGTGTTCCTACGCAATACGATCATAATGAATCACTAAATTCAGAGGATTAATGTTATACACATGCAACTAACACATCAAGTTGGGTTCATGTATCCCGACCTTAGAAAATCTAGCCTAGCATGCTGAAAGTAATGAAAATAATGTTTCATATGCAGAAAACCATGATTAAACTAAGGAAAATTTGTAGAATGATGTAGAACAGAATTTCAGTGAAGAAAAGTAACTCCTAATCTTACCAAACCAGTAGTAGCAGCAATTAAGAACACTTATAATCAAAAAATTTCTGAATAATCTTCACTATTGGAATTTAAAAGAATAAACAGTATTTAATCTAGGGTTTCTGAAAAAGTAAGGAAAATTATACTAATTCTACGTATAAATAATGATAATAAAATGGGTTTTTATACCCTACAAAAATTCAAGAGTTTTAGTTACACTAGGACTCTTCATAGGAGAAGGATAAGCTTACAAAATCTCGATAGCCGGCAGAACGGTCTGCCTTCCATGTGGATCGGTTCTTTTAATTTTTTGGCGGACCGGTCCAGGGAGGACCGGTTCTTTTATTTTTCATCCCTCTTTAGTTTGCTTTTGATCCGGGGTCCTCTGGATTGTTGCACAGCGGACCGGTCCGGACTGGGGGCGGATCGGTCTGCCTGTTTGACTTTTTTCTCAACTTTGACGGCTCATATATTATGTTCCGGGATTCTGATTGAGGTGACGTTTCTTCCTATGTGCTCATGAGATTGATATCTTCAACTTCTCTTTAGGTGCCTCATCCGAATTCTGGGTAGAATTTACACTTTTTCCCTTTTGACTTTCCTTCTTGTCTTTCTCTATTCTTTCGATTTCTTTCTCTCGTTTCTTGACATCAAATACCTGCAAAATTCATACGAAATACAAGAAACTCGGTGTACTCGTTAGGATAAGTCAGTAGCAAGATTACGAGATAAAGTCAAATCGATTACATTATTCGAGGTGCTAAAAGTAACTAAATTAAGGGATAAATTGGGAAGAATTTGAAAGAGTGCGCATGCGTTCGAATAGAGATATTATTTAATTAAACTCAGTTCTTATCAATTAAATCCTAAATGTGCAACTATATATGATTGAACAAGATGATAACTCATGCAAGAACATTCAAACACATCTATGTGAGGAAAAATCCCCCAAAGGGGCAGAACCATTTATTTTCATTATAATATTGTAATATACAATTTCTCGGATTACAATGAAAATACAGTGACAATGAATTACCCGCAGGCGTCGGATCTGTAGTCGGCGGCTGGAAGTTTCCCTTTCGAGGAGGGCAACAATGAAGAAGAACGGTCTTCTCCACAAGGGTATGAACAGACACACGATTATGTTCGTGGGTTGCAAACAGATTCACAAAGGTTTAGAACACTGTGTGAATCAAAACATGAGTCTTGGAACTCACAAAAGTGAAGACTTAGAGTTTTTGGACTCTGAAAATTGTCTATGAAAGTCTTAGAAAACAACTCCCCGAAGTTGGTTTAAATAAGGAAATCTGGGCCTGAAAAATCTCTGCACGATTTGCACGATCTGCTCAAATTTATCCCAGGCGGACCGGTCCGGTATGGATGCGGATCGGTCTGGGGTCGAACCGATTCATTTTTGAAAGACCCCTCTTCAGTTTGAATTCGATCCGGAGTATACTGGTTTCTGAGAAAAATGGATAGGTCTGGGTATAGGGTGGATCGGTTTGGGGGAGGACCGATTCTTTTTCCAAAAGGGGCGAATTGGTCCGGGGCAGACCGGTTCCTTTTTAAAATAGGCGGACCAGTCCGGCTGTCCAAAAAATTGATTCCTTGATTTCTTTGATATTCGGATCCATTGATGACGATGCAAGCTTGAATATCTTCAATGGTTTAACGACGTACGACATACAATTGATAATGGATAAAAATGTCCTTACAAATCTCCCCCTATGTCTATGCCGGTACATACATAAAAAACAAACATCCGAATTTTCAAATATTAAAATGCCTATACAAATCTACCCTTCCATGAACCCAAAACTGAAAAGGTACAAATGAATAAGACTTCATCGTTTGTTCTTCAACTCTTCAGGAATCTTAAGGCTTTCCTCATCAGGGTGTGCAATTCAGAGATCATCAAAATAGTACCTACACACATGAGACAAAGCCAATACCAAGTGACGTATCGAGTTTGCAATTTGAAATAAGATATAGATACCAAATTATGATGAAAGCATACTTTATCAAATCTCAAAAACTCAAACCTCCCCCATAATACGATAATTCTTTCTCCCCCTTTTTATGATGTCCCCAAGTAGACAAAAGAGAAGAATAAATCAAACAAGCAAAATCGGGGTGTCACAAGGAATAAGCAACTATTTTTTAAAGTTTTTCAAAATTTTTCAAACAGAACAAACAAAAATCACACCATGAACGAACACAAAACAACCAAGTTGATGAAAGCAAAAATGTAGAGGTGTGATCAAATTCGATAGGAAAATCAATGCATACAAACATGACATATGTGCACGATGAATATCGGATAATCCTAATGAATGAACTCAAAATCTTCCTCTGGTGTAGAAAGGTGGTATTATGAGACATTGACTGAATCAAATAAACAAATCAAAGCTCAAAGCGATTTCCACACCAATAACGTCCAAAACTATTTCATGCTTTTTCAGGACTTTCAAGGAGGTGCAAACCCGTTTATATTCTCCAACCAAACTCCCTGAGATATATATTTTGAATAGAGGCAATCTAAATTCTCAAACTTTGGAGAATTGGTGGTGAAACCTAATGGCCCATATTTCGCATATATTTACTTTTTATTGCCTTTAAATTTTTTCGGGATCTTTTAACCTCTTTGGACCCCGGATAATAAAAGTCCTCAATTTTTAGGTCCTTTTGAATGGTGGCTTAAAATCGCAAAGGCTAAAAGAACCTTTCGCAGCCCTTCCCTGTTTTTAAATAAACACACAGTCTCACCAAATGATTTTTACATGCATTCCAATCTTGTCAAGTTTTATCGCATATGGTTAGTTGTATAAACAGAATTGAGATTGAAACACTCAAGCCAATATGTGATAGACAAGTACAATAATCAAATATATCCGTGCATGTGTGCAATAAAGGAGATAGGAGTCAAACATGTAGAAAGATATCACGAATCGCATCTCAAGGACTCCAAATAATGTAAAGCACATGGATGAAATGTTGTAGCCTCTCAAATCTCTATCAAAACGTCACATGGATAAATGGAATGAAGTTGTGACTTGGTTATCTTAAATGCTCATCCATAAAAGGTGAAAATAAAATACAAAAATCTTTTTGTGTTTTTCTAAAAAAAATTTATGAAACAAAAATCTTTTTGGATTTTTCAAAAGAAGAAATAAATAGTTATAAAATAAAGCACAAATACATAGAAAACAAACTAGAAATAGGAAGCATATGATATGAACATGAAAAAGCATCCTATCCTAGTCAAATACCAACCCCTCAGTCAACAGTGCAAATACCCAAAGACTTCCTAAGACTCTCAAATCTAAGGGTATCTAAAGGTTTTGTGAAAATATCGGCTAACTGATGGTCGGTGGGTACGAAACTCAGGGATACGACTTTCTCCTCAACTAATTGACGTATAAAGTGCTCACGTATCCTGATGTGCTTTGTGTGCGAATGCTGGACTTAATTGCGGGATATGTGTATCGCGCTCGTGTTATCACAGGAAATGGTCATGGTGTCCTGTGAAATCCTATAATCCTCCATCATCTGCTTCATCCACAAGAGTTGCGTGCAATAACTCCCGGCGGCGATGTACTCAGCCTTTGCAGTGGACAAAGAGATGGAGTTTTGCTTCTTGCTCAACCAGGAGACAAGAGCAAAACCAAAATAGAAACACCCACCAGAAGTGATCCTACAACCATCTACATCCCCAACCCAATCATCATCTGAATAGGAAGACAAACGGTTATTGGTATCAAAAGAATACCAAATACCATATGAGAGAGTCCCACTCACGTATTTGATAATATGTTTTAAAGCGAGTAAGTGTTACTCTTTTGGGGATGCCTGATATCGTGCACAGACTCCAACACTAAATTCTATGTCGGGACGACTGGCAGTCAAGTAGAGGAGACTACCTATCATACTTCGATACAAGGTTTGCTCTACGTCCTTGCCTGAAGTGTCCTTACTAAGATTGATAAAAGTACTCATAGGTGTACGTGCATGCTTAGCGAAGTCTAAAACAAATTTCTTCACTAGGTCTCTAGCATACTTGGATTAGGAGATGAACATCCCATCCTCTAGCTGACGAACCTAGAGACCAAAGAAGAAGGTAAGATCACCTACCATGCTCATCTCAAACTCACTTTTCATCTCCTCCTCAAAGTGATGAGCATGTTAGGAGCAAGTGGATCCAAAGATTATGTCGTCCACATAGACCTGGGCAACCAAAATAGCACCGTCATCTCTCCTAACGAACAATGTCATATCAACTCCCCCTCTCTTAAAGCCTCGGGCTAAGAGATATGAAGTAAGCCTTTCATACCAAGCAAGGGGTTCTTGCTTCAAACCATACAAGGCTTTCCTTAGATAAACGTGTTCAGGATGCTTAGGGTCTTCAAACCCTTTTGGTTGTTCCACATAAACTTCCTCCTGTAGAATGCCATTCAGAAAGGCACTATTGACATCCATCTAATATAACTTAAAGTGCAGATGACATGCGAAGGCAATTAGTAAGTGGACGGACTCAAGCCTCGCAACAGGAGCAAATGTCTCCCCAAAGTCTACACCCTCTATCTGTGTGTAGTCTTGAGCGACCAACCTAGCCTTGTTTCTGATTATGGTACCATTTTCATCCATTTTATTCTTGAATATCCACCTGGTACCTATCATATTAGTCTCACTAGGTCGGGGGACAAGTTCCCAGACATTGTTATTTTTAAACTGAAGCAACTCATCTTGCATAGCAGATATCCAGTGTTCATCCTTGAGTGTTTCTTTGTGATTCTTGGGCTAGACTTTGGACGTGTAGCAAAAGTGGCTAATGACGTTCTCTAGCTAAGCACGAGTCTTGACCCCTAGAGTGGGATCACCAACAATGGTAGAAGGGTCATGAATCTTGCAAACCCAAGCAGGAGTGTCCCCTAGCATAGGAGTAGGGTCCACTAAGTGTGGGTGGGGGACAAGTAAGTCAGTACCAAAAAAGTTCTCATCCTCACACTGAAGGTGAGGATCAATAACCGTCGGAGGTTCGTCATCTTGCACGGTGATGTTTATTGATTCCATAACCTTAGACCTCTTTAGGTTAAAAACCCGGTATGCTCTACTATTCGATGAATATCCTAACAATATTCCCTCATCACTTCGGGAGTCAAACTTTCCTACTTGCTCTCTATCCCGAAGGATATAGCATTTACTCCCCAAAACACGAAAATATGCAAGGTTGAGTTTCTTACCAGTCCACAATTCATAAGGCGTCTTAAGTGTGTGTGGACGTAGATAGACCCTATTCACCGTGTGGCATGAAGTAGACATTGCCTCTCGCCAAAATCTCCTAGAAACATTACGACCTAGAAGCATAGATCTAGACATTTCCTGGATCGTCCTATTCTTTCTCTCAATAATCCCATTTTGTTGAGGAGTCTTCACAGCATAAAACTCATATTTAATCCCAAGGCTATCACAATACAGATCTACCTTTACTTCCTTAAATTCTGTGCCGTTGTCACTACGGATTCTATTAATAGTGACTCCGTGTTGATTTTGTAGGACACGACACTTGGTCGTTGTATACTCAAAAGCATCAGATTTCTCCCTTAGAAAATCTACAATAGAATATCTGGAGAAATAGTCTACCATCACGAGGATATACCTCTTACCACCCAAACTCTCAGTACGAGTAGGACCCATAAGATCCGTGTGAATCAGCTCAAGTACTAGGGAGGTGGTAATGGAATGAAATGTCCTATGAGGGCTATGAATTTGCTTTACCAACTAACAGGGTCCACAAACCGTGGAAGTTGACTTTCCAAGAGATGGTAAGCCACATACTAGGTCCTTTTTGGCTAAACGATTCAAGTCTCTCACGTTCACGTGACCTAGACATTGGTGACACAAATCCATAGGAGTGATATTGGCACTGTTGCAGACAAGTGAGGAAGTGGGCACAGTCCCATAGAAATTTTCCTCGGTCCTCACCCCTTGCACTAAAAGTTTACCGCCTTGATTGTAGACATTACACACGTCCCGATCAAACTTTACTGCAAAGTCAGCATCACACAGCTGGCTAATGCTGAGAAGGTTTGCTTTCAAACCTTTGACCTAGAAAACATTATCTAGCTTAGGAAATCCTGGTAACTCTACAGTACCTCGTCCTACAATGCTAGACTTTATCCCATCTCCAAAGGTGACTCTTCCATCCTGATAATCCTTAAGAGACGTAAAAAATGAGGCATCACTTGTCATATGTCTGGAGCACCCACTATCAAAATACCATTGTGAGGTATTATGTGCTTTGAGAGCGACATGAACAACAAAGGCCTTTTTAACTTTCTTAGGTACCCAAGTTGTGGTGACCTTTTGTTTACTTTTATTGTTGTTGGTGTTAGCCGGAATGTTAGAAGCATTCACTGACGGTAAAGACATCCGTCGGAATCACTCCATCAAACTCTGTGATGTGGAAGCTAAAAACTCAACTCGCTCTCTCAAACTGGTAAAGTCATCAGTATGCTGTGGTGGAGTAGTAGTACGTCGTGTCCGACCCATACTATAGAAAAACTCCTAGAGGTGGCCTTTACTTTTGCAATATGTATAAAAGAACATAGTCAAAGGCGGACCTTGGTTTTCTTTTCTTGGTCGAACTCTCTTTCGAGGTTTTTGACGATGGCCATAAGTAGTCGTAGTGAACTTAGGAACTGGTCCTGGTGCAATTTGGGATGTGGAGGCACCATCATAACCTATTCCCTGCCTATCACCAAAATTTAAAGCGGGGCCGAGGAGCATCTTTCCCATCTTTCCAGACCTGTCCTCGATTTGAACCTTGACTTCCCGTGCTTTCTCAAGATCATGAGAAAGCTGGGCAACAAGGGCTTCAAGTTTCTTCTGAGTCTTCATGGAGGAATGAAGCTTACTCGTAAGACTAGCCACTTGTTGGGTGAAGTCCTCTCTCTATTTCTCAAAACAACCTTCTCTCTCTCTAAACAAACTCTCTTTCTCATTACAGGCATATTTTCTCTCTCTTAAGGTAGTGCAGGTGGAGGACTCACTCTCTCTCTTTTTTCATAAGTCTTCCTCTAAAGCGATGATCCTAAGAACTAACGCTTTGTTATGTTTTTTTGTTTTGAATGACTCAGAATAAAGCTCGGCGTAGGCGCATTGGAGATCACTCTCTCTCTCACTTGTGTCATCCTCCCCCTCACTCATATCGATCTCACTGTCAACGAGTCCCTGTGAAGCAACATCCTCATCGTCGTGAGGTGCACTAGAAGTATTCACATGACTAGCCATGAATGCGGTGAAGTTACACTCATGCGGTGACTCATTTCCAGAATCCACCGAATCGACCTCACTGTCGTCACTAAGGGTAGCATTAAGGACAGCTTTGCTCTTTTCTCTGTTTAGCCTAGTAGCACACTCAAATGTCCTATGACCCCTACCATCGCACTCAAAGCATCTCTCACTTTCCTTCTTAGGAGGGTCTTTAAAAACTTTTTCATTTTTCTTTTCAAACTTATTTTTCTCAAACTTCTTTCTATCTTTAAAATTACCATTTTTCTTGAATTTGAGAATTCTTTTGAAATTTTTAGCAACCAGGTCTAAATCATCAAATCAAAATCACACTCAGAATCTGACGTATCAATCTCTAATTTTCTAGATGACTCCCTCTTTCTTGCCGACCCCTCAACTTTTCTCTCCTGGGCATTAAGTGCAATTCTCTTATCTTTAGGCTTGACAGATTTAGGGAACATATCAATCTCATAGGTTTGCAAATCTCCTACAAGTTCCTCCAATTTTAGCGTATTTAAATTACCTATAGAATTTAGCAAAGTGACTTTAGGGATAAAACACTTAGGGAGAGAATGGAGAATCTTTTTGACAACTCTAGCATTAGGAATGTGTTCACCAAGATTAAAGCTATTGTTAACAATATCAGACAGTCTAGCATAAAATTCATCAAAACATTCCGATTCAAGAATGATGATAGTTTCAAATTAAGTTGTCAAATTTTGATATTTAGACTTGTTCACAGCATTAGTACCTTCATGGGTAAGTTGCAAACCATCCCATGCCTCTTTTGATGTGGTGCACGTCATTATGCGTTTGAACTCATCAGGTGTGACATACCCAAAAATAGCACTTAAACACTTAGAATTAAAAGATGACCATCTAAACTCTTCTTCAATCCAAGAGGAGACAGGTTTTAAATTAGTCACATTTTCAACAGTGACAGAGGGAGGTATCCACTCTCTTTCAACCAAAATCCATACACGTTCGTCAATGGCTTTTAATGCAGATCTCATGCGGGCTTTCCAATATGCATAGTTTGTCCCATAAAAAACTGGCATTTTATTATATAACTTCTCCATTATGAACACACTCGTTTTCAAAAATTAATTTTTCAGAAAATTGATATCTTAGAAATTTTTTTTGCTGAAAATTAGGAATACGCGATAGATTAGGGTAACCTGCTCTGATACCAATTTGAAAGAGTACGCGTGCGTTCAAATAAAGATATTATTTAATAAATTCAGTTTTTATCAATTAAATCCTAAACATGCAACTATATGTGATTGAACAAGATGATAACTCATGCAAGAACATTCAAACACATCTATGTGAGGAAAAATCCCCCAAAGGGGTAAAACCATTTATTTTCATTATAATATTGTAACATATAATTTCTCGGATTACAATGAAAATACAGTGACACAGAATTACCCGCAGGCATCGGATCTGTAGTCGGCGGCTAGAAGTTTCCCTTTCCAGGAGGGCAGCAATGAAGAAGGAAAACGGTCTTCTCCACAAGGGTATGAACAGACACAGGATTATGTTCTTGGGTTGCAAACAGATTCACAAAGGTTTGAAACGCTGTGTGAATCAAAACACGAGTCTTGGAACTCACAAAGGTTAAGACTTAGAGTTTTTGGACTCTGAAAATCATCTATGAAAGTCTTTGAAAACAACTCCCCGAAGTTGGTTTAAATAAGGAAATCTGGGCCTGAAAAATCTCTGCACAATCTGCACGATGTGCTCAAATTTATCCCAGGCGGACCGATCCGGTATGGAGATGGATCGATCCGGGGTCGAACCGGTTCATTTTTGAAAGAGCCCTCTTCGGTTTGCATTCTATTCAGATTATACTGGTTTCTGAGCAAAGCAGATCGGTCGGGATATAGGGCGGATCGGTCCGGGGACGGACCAGTTCCTTTTTAAAACAGGCAGACCAGTCCGACTGTCCAAAAAATTGATTCCTTGATTTCTTTGATATTTGGATCCATTGATGATGATGCAAGCTTGAATATCTTCAATGGTGTAACGGCGTATGACATACAATTGATAATGGGCAAAAATGTCCATACAGAATTTATGCCTAATCAAACCCCCCCTAACTTAGAACTTTGCGCGTCCCGAGCAATGTAAAAGAATATTAGCGCGGCTAAACTCTTGAAAAACATTTTATTGGGATAGAATACATTTTTCGTGGTCAAGCGATTGCATTTAGCATATGCAACAAGCCTTTAAACCCCTAGGTCACCCTAGTAGGACGAGTTGTGTCTCGTGAGGGTTTGCAGTGAATATACCCACAAAATTCGACTCAAAGAAATTTCAAAATATGCTAGAATTGTACAATTCAAACTTTCCCAGAAAATAGTCATCATCATATCATATATACAATTCTCAAACCGTAGTGTGTGTGTGTGAAACCAAAAATTTAACCGTGAATTTCCCCCGATTGACCATTACGTTACTCATCCGAAAATTCGTTTTGATTTCAACTTCTCACGGAATGCTCTCTCAAACAAATCACTCAGAATGTGGCTATTCTCTCTGTATGTGTGATATAAAGAGTAAATATAATGGACGTAAAGTCACTCATACAAGTAGAAAAACATAAATTTAATTGTAATAGGATCTCTTCAACGGAATACATTTTTAAAAATGGGAACATTGCCACTTTTTTGCGCATTCAATCTCTTTTATTATCTTTTGGTATATTAGCTCTCCACGCGGTAATCAATTTCCAATTTAGACTCGATTAGGACTTTTTCGGGTGTTAAGGTATATTGGGTAAAATGAAAGAGGTAGGGAAGGTTGGAATTGGAAAAGTCATTTATGATGTCCATTTGTGCTTTTTCCGGGCTATTACTAATTTTTTTCTCTCTATTTTTTTTCTTATGTTTTTCACTTCTTTTCTTTCTATTTTTGTTGAGAATATCTATTTTTTTCTTTCCCCTTCATATGCACTTTTTGGACTTAACTTCTGAATTTTTCCCTTTTTCGCAATTCCGGGCTATTAGGGTTTTTTCGGGTTGTCAAACGAAAGGAAAAAGTTTATTTGGCTCATTTGGGTTACAAAAAAGGGTAAAAAAAAAATTCGCTACTTTTTCTGGCCAATATTTTTGGGTGACAAACGAGGGCCTACTTCATTTTCCATAATACCAATTGCGTTACCATATGCGTTTCGAGATGAATTTAAGTTTAGAGATCAATTTTAGCATGTTTTTCAAGGCAATATCACACACATTTTTCATAACCGATCAAAATGAAAGGATTGAGATCCTCGACGACTCTTTAAGACGCTGAAAAGAACTTTGAGTTAACAATTAACTCGGATTGATTTGAAAACTCGCAAAAGGTGATAGGCTCGAATCTCATCGGGTAAGTTAATCTCCACACTTATTCGTTAAGTCGTCAATTTTCGTTCAATTTCCATCTTTGGTTAATTTCGACTTTGTGTATGTTGAATTTTAACAACTTGAGACATCAATACGAGTTTTAATGATATTTTTGAAAAATTTGAATTCCAATTTTTATTTATTTTGAACAAAAATATTTTTGGGTTTTTCAAAATTTTATGATTTTTTTTTGGAAATTTCTGGGCATTTTTGAAAATTTGTGAAGTTTTAGAAATATGCACTTGTGACCCCCCTAACTTAGACTTTTGCATTGTCCGCAAGCAAAAAGGACTAAAATCTAAACAAGGCAAAATAATAAGTGCGATAAATAAAACAAACAAATGGTGAAAATGCAGATTTTATAGAAAACAGAACTGTGGTACAATTACAAGGAAAAACATTCAAACATGTGAAGAGGAAAAAGAATTAAAAACGGCCATAACCACCTAAAGCTTCACTGGGGCGGGGGTTAGGAGGAACCGTGCGCGTCGGGACCATAGGGATCATAGAAATAGGAGGGCAATGGCTCATTGGGATCCCCTTTGCGTCGGTAGATGTCCGCTTGGAAACGGAACATCAAGCTCGTATCGCAATGGTAATCGGTCAAGAAGTTTCCGAATCTCATCTCCAGTGCCGCCATACGGTTCGTGAGGTCACTACCCGCCCATTCAAAATCAGGATCGTCCTCTTCGTTCGCCGACTCTTCATCCGGACCGACATCCCCATTTCGACATCCGCACCAGTTGCCTCTTCTTCCTCTTCGTCGCTCTCGCTAGAGGCAGCCTCCTCTTCGCTATCACTTCCCCTCCTTTCCCGAAGGACAGCTAGATGTTTGACGCTCTTAGTGCAGGTCCACTGCCCAAAAGGACCGGGGAGGCGAATTCGGTCGAGCGGCGCCGCAATGCCAGTGTCCTTGAGGATGGAAGTGATCAAACGGGCATAGAGAAGTGGGGAGACACCTTTGTCATCCAGGGATGCAACCATGATGTCGCCGTATAATGTGCGGTCCAAGTTGATGAAAATGTGTGGGTCAAAGAGGTGGTAGGTCAAGGTGGCCTGGCGGGGCTGCATCGCTGAGTCGTTTGATGTTTTCAAGATATTCGCACACACAATTTGGAAGGTTAGGATTTGGATTTGGAGGGAAAAGGTTTGGAAGGAAAAGGGGGTGAATTTTGGAGGGAAAGGTTAGGCTTGGGAGTGTTGTGGACGAGTTTGGAGGGAATGAATGGGATTGGGGAGAAGGGGGGTGAACCTTGGAAATAGGGGAAAAAATTCTGCAGATAGCGGACTGGAACAGTCCGATCCTTTAATATGCAGGCAAATTCGAATACCGAATCGGTCCGGCTCAAAATTAAAGGAACCGGTCCGGGGCGAACAGGTCCGACCCTAAAATAAAGTAACCGGTCCGTCTCTTGTATTTGAGCTGGATTTTTCCCTAACTTCATTTCGATCTCTCTTCTCCGAAACGTTTCACTTTCACAACATGCTCCCGATCAATTTTGAACTAAAAACCCCTCGATACTAATGGTCAACGCAACTTGCCTCAATTTCCAAAAAATGTGAATGCTTTCTCCCAAATGTACCCTAATCCTATCGATCCTCACTACACACATGACTATCACTACACACGCGACTCTCACCCCATACGTGTCGGGGGTGCGGCGACCTCACTGTAACAACTCATTTTACCCCGTAAATGGGGTTCGACAACCAAACGGTGTCGACTTATTTCACACATGCCTCTAGATATGGCTTTAGGCGTTGTCCATTTACCTTGAACGTATTTCCCCCTTCAAATCGTCGAATTCAACAGCTCCATGAGGGAAAACATTCTTCACAACGAACGGGCCAGACCAATGTGATTGCAACTTGCCCGAAAAGAGATGAAGCTGAGAGTTATAACGAAGCGCTTTTTTCCCGGGAAGGAACTCTTTGCGTCGAATGATGCTATCGTGAGCGAGTTTCATCCTTTCCTTGGAAATGTTAGCATTCTCATACGCATAATTGCGTATTTCTTCTAACTCATTTATTTGAAGCTTGTGAGATTCACCGGCCTTATCCATGGCATAGTTTAACTCCTTAATCACCCAATACGCCTTGTGCTCTAATTCCACGGGAAGATGGAAAGGTTTTCCATACACAAAGAGGAAAGGGGACATGCCGAGTGGATTTTTATATGCGGTGTGATAGGCCCATAGCGAATCGTTCAATCTAAGTGACCAATCTTTTCGGGTAGGATTGGCGGTCTTTTCAAGAATGTTCTTGATTTCCCGATTTGCTAGTTCGACCTGCCCATTCGTTTGCAGGTGATAAGTCATTCCAACCTTGTGAATGACTCCATACTTTCTCATTAGCTTCGCGAATGGCCTATTGAAAAAGTGCGTGCCATTATAACTGATTATTGCTTTCGGAGCACCGAAGCGGGAAAGTATGTGTTCCTATAGGAACTTAATCACCACTTTGTTGTCATTTGTCTTAGAAGCTATAGCTTCCACCCATTTATAAATGTAGTCTACCGCAACAAGGATGCATAGGAAAGTAAAGGACGGGGGGAGGTCCCATGAAGTCAATACCCCAATAGTCGAAGATTTAAATAATGAGTATGGGGGTAAGAGGCATCATGTCTCGTCGGGGTATGTCTCCCATCCATTGGCACCTATTGTAAGATTTACAAGAAGCGTTCACATCCCGGAATATTGTGGGCCAATAGAGGCCTCATTGCAGAATTTTAATGGCCATCTTTTTAATCGAAAAGTGGCCTCCACAAGCTTCCGAATGATAAAACTGGATGACTTTTGGGATCTCGTCATCCGGTACACATCGTCGGATGATTTGGTCGGCGAAATATTTAAAAAGGAAGGGATCGTCATAAAAAAATATGCGCGACCAAGTTATAAACCTCTTCTTATCTTGCGGTGTCCAGTCAGGAGGGACGGCTCCCGTGACAATGTAGTTCACTATATACGCAAACCAGGGGAAAGAAGAGGTAGCAAAAAGTTGCTCATCCGAAAAGTATTCGTCTATGGGTATGGGATCAGTAGGTACGTCGAATGAAAGCCATGATAAGTGGTCGGCAACGACGTTTTCTACTTCTTTCTTATCTTTAATGGAGAGATTGAACTCTTGTAGGAGTAGGATCCACCTTATGAGGTGCGGCTTTGCATCTTTCTTTGCAAGTAGGTATTTAAAAGCCGCGTGGTCGGTGAAGTAAGTAATAGGAGAACCGATAATGTATGACCAAAATTTATCAAGGGCAAAGACTACCGTTAGAAACTCCTTCTCCGTGGTAGAGTAGTTGAGTTGTGGTACGGTAAGAGTCCGACTAGCATAATAGATGACATGAGCCTGCTTATCTTTTCTTTGGCTCAAAACAACCCCTATCGCAAAATCCCTAGCATCACACATAAGTTCGAATGGTAAAGACCAATCCGGAACTTACATGATGGGAGCGGACACAATCATGGTTTTCAATTTTTCAAAAGAGCTTTGACATGCTCCTGTCCACTCAAATGGGGTGTCCTTCATGAGTAGGTTGCTTAAGGGTCCAGCGATGGAACTAAAGTCCTTAATGAACCTTCTATAAAACCCCGTGTGGCCCAAGAAAGAGCGAACGTCCTTGAGCGATTTTGGTGGGGGAATATCAGCTATGACATCTATTTTTGCCCCATAAATTTCTATTCCCTTGGATGATACTATGTGGCCAAGAACTATTCCCTCGGTGACCATGAAATGGCATTTCTTCCAATTCAGCACTAAGTTCTTTTCCACACACCGGGCAAGTACTTTTTCCAATTTTTCTAGACAACGATCGAAAGAGGTGCCAAAAACGCTGAAATCGTCCATGAACACTTCGAGTCCTCTCTAGACCATGTCTCTAAATAGGCTCAACATGCACCATTGAAAGATCGCGGGTGCATTACACAAGTCGAATGGCATACGTTTGTAGGCAAACGTACCAAAAGGGCAAATGAAGGTCATTTTCTCCTGGTCAAGTACATCTACCTCAATCTGGTTATATTCGGAATAACCATAAAGGAAGCAATAGTAAGGGTGGCCTGCTATCGATAAATGGTAAGGGGAAATGGTCTTTCCCAGTTCTCGCATTGAGGTTCTGGTAATCAATGGAAACGCACCACCTGGTGGTGGTAAGTTGGGGAACTAGCTCTCCCTTAGCATTCTCAATCACTGCCATGCCCGAATTCTTCGGGACGACTTGAATAGGGCTCACCCACTTGCTATCCGAGATTGGGTAGATAATCCCAGCATCCAATAATTTGATAATTTCGGTTCTCACCACTTGTTTCATATTGGTATTTAGCCTTCTTCGAATTTCTCTTGAGGGATTGACATCCTCTTTGAGATGGATCTTGTGAGTGAAAATTAAAGGACTGATCCCCTTCAAATTCGTGATGCACCAACCAAAAGTACTTTGGTGCTTTCTCAGAATTTTTAACAATTTTCCCTCCTGCTCTTCGTCTAGGCTAGAGGAGACAACAACGGGAAATGTATCATCCTCTCCTAGATATGCATATTTAATATGGGAGGGGAGTTTCTTCAATTCAAGGGTTGGAAACTTTTCGTCGGAGGGAACCATGAGTATATCCCTCGGTGGTAATTCCTCCGATCTAGAAACCCAATTTACATCTCTCGTGTCCTCGTCCGACGCTCTCTCATCGAGTAACTCTCTTAACTCCTAAACCTTCCTCTCATAGTCGGTGTACGTCCCCTCACTTTCGTGTCTCGACACTAAACAGGATCCTAAGGCGTCGCCACAATAATTCTCTTCAAAGTACTCATCGACTATCTCATCTATGAAGCTCACCGCTTGAAGATCATCTTCGTCCCCCATATGTTGGGCTATATGGAAGATGTTGGTCTCTAAGGTCATGTTCCCAATGGTGAATTGCATTCACCCATTAGGAGTATTGATGATTGCATTAACCGTAGATAAGAACGGGGGCCCAAGGATGATGGGAACATGGTTGCTCGAGGTGAAGGAGGGTTCCGTGTCCCAAATGACAAAGTCTATCGGGAAGTTGAAAGTGTCAACTTGGATGATCATTTCCTCAACTATGCCTCTTGGGATCTTCACGGTTTGATTTGCTAATTAGAGAGTGACTTTTGTGGGCTTGAGATAACCCAAATCAAGTTGCCTATAAATGGAATAAGGGAGGATATTGACTCTTGCTCCGAAATCAAGTAAGGATTTTTTGATTTTGTTTTCTCCAATGATGCAAGAAATAGTGGGTGCACCGGGATCTTTAAATTTAGGCGGGAGAACGTTCAGTAGAATGGAGCTCACATTTTGTGCTAGACAGACATTCTTCTTTACCTTCATCTTTCTCTTTACCGTCAACAAGTCTTTGATGACTTTTGCATAAGATGGAATTTGCTTAATGGCATCGAGGAAACATAAATTCAGCTTTACTTGCTTTAGCACATCTAGCACGTCATCACGTGGGTTTCCTTTATGGGAAGGAATCAACCTTTGAGGAAACGGTGCCGCGGAGGGTGGTTTCACTACTACCTCAGGCTCACTAGTGTCTTCTTTGTCACTTTCATTCAAGGGGACATCTTCGTCCTCTTTCATGCCGGGCGAAATCTCCTTGTCTTTCATTGTGTCACGTGGGGGAGGTGATAAATCAACGACTTTCCCACTACGAAGAGTGGTCACAGCTTGACATTGCTCCTGATGTTCAGTAGAGGTGGAGCTAACACTAGTTTGACCTTGGGGAGGTGTTTGGCGCTGGGTAGGAAACTTGCCCTTCTCTTGAACACTCAACGAGGATTGTATATCTGACAGATTTGTATTTATGTCGCTAATTAGGCGATCATATCTAGCATTGGTTGCAGTATGGCTAGTGATAAATTGATTCATAGTATCCTCGAGAGTTCTCCGCGGTGGCGGGATATATGCTCCTTGAGGAGGTGGTGCTTGCACATGTCCTTGAATGTGTGGAGCTTATTTAAAGTGTTGTGGTGGTTTTTCCAAGAAGGGTTGTAAGAATTCCCGTGCAGTGCATCGAAATTACCCTTAAATCCTCCTATACCACTAACTTGCTCTTGAAGCATCACTTTGTAGGTGGGTATAGTAGGGCATTCCTCAGATGAATGTCCCGCCTCATAAATTGCACACACCTCCTCGACGGGGTTTGGCATGGATCCAGTTGGTCCTCTTCCATATACCTCAGATAGGTCTCGAAATCCTTTCTCCAGCGTATCTAATCTATTGTCCGTCATAGAATTCTTATCTACGTGAAATAGCCCGGACACCGCTGGAGTGGTGGTCACTTGATGATTTAGATTTTGAGCATTTGGATTAGATGTATCCCAGGATTGGGTAGTCTCGGCGACGTACCATAGGTGAAGCTCATCATCGTGGTCATCTAAATCGACAAATGGACCATTACCCATGGTTTCAACGAGTTTCTTGGAAGTAAGGTTCAGCCCATTATAGAGAAAAGAAATGATTTGTGCCATATCAAATCCATGATGGGGGCATGAAGCAACTAACTCATTGAAACGCTCGTAACATCGATGAAATGGCTCACTTTCAGATTACCTGAATGCTTGAATTTGAGCCTTTATGGAGATCATTCGATGTGGTGGGAAGAATTTCTTAAGAAATCTAGATTGCAACTCGTTCCAAGATGGAATCGAGCTTGGATGTAGAGACCATAGCCAGGTCTTCGCTTTATCTTTTAGCGAGAAGGGGAAGAGTTTGAGCCAGATCACCTCTTGTGTGCAAGTTTGATCATTGAGAGTATCACACATATCCTCAAATTCCCTGATATGAAGATATGGCTTTTCATAATCCATACCATGGTAATGGGGTAGCATCTGGATCATCCCGTTTTTAAAATGAAATTTCCCGGCATTATACGGGAGTATAATGCATCCCGGAGTGACAGTGCGCTCGGGATATAAGATTTCTCTCAGCGGGCGGTATGGGGCCTCTTCCTCACCGGCGACTGCACAACCGTATTACGATATCTCTCTCTCTAAATGACTCGGTACCCTCACTTGGTGTGCTCGAAGTGCGCTCGGAGGTGTGTCCTAAGAAGGAAAATGGAGTGTTGTTTGAGATTGAGTGTGACGGTGTGGGAGGTGGAATCCAGAATTTTGGGGCGTTAGGAGTGTGAGGGCTATCAGGGTTGTACTCAACGATTGGATTTTCATGAATGTTGGTTGGAGTATTATGGGGTGAGGGAGTGAGTTCAGAATTTTCCATTAATAGCTTATGAGAGATGGTGATGAATCTTTTTGGATTTTTTTGAAATTTTTATATGTTTTTGGATTTTTGGACATTTTTGGTCAAAGTTTTAGATTGACTTGATCTAATCCGAAGTCTACCTAATTCCTCGGCAACGGCGCCAAAAACTTGACACGACTCAGAAAGTGTCTCTAATGTGCATTCACTCTAGGATCAAGTGCAAGCCTGTCGAGTTAGTATTAAACTCGGTAAGTCGGGATCGTATCCACAGGGAAATAGGATAATGAAATTTTGACGACGTTGGATAGATAAGGAAATCCTAACTCTGACTCTAAAAAGAAAGGAAAAATGATTTGGTTTTGAGAATGACTATACTATATGCAAATATGAAATTATGAAAAGATGCAATTATACTAAATTACCTAAAATAATGATGAATACTGATTTAAAACTTTAAACTATATGATGAAGAAAAACAGGACAGGAATACAATCCCCCAACCCTAGTGTATTGCAGTTATAATAGTAATCATAAATTTAACTGATTAATCAGACCAATAATTTAGTACTCCCAAGCATTACGTATATGAGGTTCAAGCCCGCAACATACTTAATCTGAGGACGAGTAAATCAGTATCGTGATAGTTACACTCGAATTGCACTCTAAAGCATCCCGATTACACAGAAGCAAACGAGATCTAAAGATCTACAATTATCATGTTCCTACACAATACGATTGTAATCAATCACTAAATTCATAGATTAATGTTATACACATGCAACTAACACATCAGGTTGCGTTCATGTATCCCGACCTTAGAAAATCTAGCCTAGCATGCTTAAAGTAATGAAAACAATGTTTAATGTGAAGAAACCCATGATTAAACTAAGGAAAATTTGTAGAATGATGTAGAACGGAATTTGATTGAAGAAAAGTAACTCCTAATCTTACCAAAACAGTAGCAGAAGCAATTAAGAACACTTGTAATCAAAGAATTTCTGAATAATCTTCACTATTGGAATTTAAAAGAATAAACTGTATCTCATCTAGGGTTTCTGAAAAAGTAAGGAAAATTATACTAATTCTCCGTACAAATAATGATAATAAAACGGGTTTTTATACCCTACAAAAATTCACGAGTTTTAGTTACACTAGGACTCTTCATAGGAGAAGGGTAAGATTACAAAATCTCGACAGCCGGACTAGTTCGGGGCTTAGGAGGATCGGTTTGCCTTCCATCCGGATCGGTTCTTTTAATTTTCTGCCAGATCGGTCAGGGGCGAACGGGTTCTTTTATTTTTCATCCCTCTTTTGTTTGCTTTCGATCCGGGGTCCTCTGGATTATTGTACAGCGGACCGGTCCGGACTGGGGGCGGATCGGTCTGCCTGTTTGACTTTTTTCTCAACTTTGACTACTCATATCTTTTGTTTCGGGATGCCGACTGAGGTGCCGTTTCTTCCTATGTGCTCATGAGCTTGATATCTTCAACTCCTCTTTTGGTGCCTCATCCGAATTTCGGGTAGAATTTACACTTTTTCCCTTTTGACTTTCCTTCTTGTCTTTCTCAATTCTTCTGATTTCTTTGTTTTGTTTCTTGACATCAAATACCTGTAAAATTCATACGAAATACCATAAACTCGGTGTACTCCTTAGGATAAGTCAGTAGCAAGATTATGAGATAAAGTCAAATCGATTACGTTGTTCGAGGTGCTAAAAGTAACTAAATTAAGGGATAAATTGGGAAGAATTTATGCCTAATCATACTCCTTATGTAATTTAGGATAAAATCCTTCTCTATATATTAAACCTCAAAAAGATTCCAAGCTTCGTTAAATGTTGATTCATTCGGAGATTCTATCAAATTAATCCAACTCGACAAAAACAATTCCTAATCTTTTTCTTTTTCAAATTTCCCCTTACAATTTGAGAGAATATTTGTCTCAATATGCCATAAGCATAAAAGATGTCTGGTACTTGAAAAAATAACTTTTATGGCATTTAATAATGCTAGTTCTCTATCCGTTACAATCACCAAAGGATGCCTATCACCACCGAATATATTTTGGAATTTTTTCAATGCCCACTCATAGTCTCCTTCTTCCTCTTTTTGCAAGAAGGCAAAACAAGCATAAAATGAAGTATTAAAGCTCAAAACTCCAACTATATGAAACAATGGCATCTTGTATTTATTTGTCTTATACATGCAATCCATCGCAAAGACATTGGAGTAACTCGTGCTTAATTCAATTGAAGAAAGATGGGGAAAAAATAAATGACCATCTTTATTGCGCTCGATATCAAAAATAAAATAACCTTGAGAAAATTCTTCAAATAATGCTTGGATCATAATATGGTTCGCTAAAATTTCTTTTGTGATCTTACCCTTAACACTGTATACAGTGGTTGCGATTGCTTGAAGCTTTGGATTTTTTGTCGTAGTGAGGCGAGTATTTGTCTTGTTGGTATACCAGCCAAGCTCATCTCTTTAATGCCCATTTTTTATATCCAATTTCCAATTTCCATCCTTTTTCTTTTTTCCCCAAATCTCAAAAGAACAATTTATAAGTCGTGAATATGTGTCCCTCTTTCTCTTATCTACCGGAACACGAGTGCTATATTTTCCTCCTTATCACAACCAATAATAACATAATGATCCACTTTTTACCTTTTAATTGTTGTAGCTTAGCCTTGAGTTATCGCAACATTACGAGCACGGTAAAGAAGATCATCACGACTAGAAAATATCTCAACTAACAAATCAAAAAAGCCTCCAACAGTTTGATCACCTGTGTATAACATCAAAATAAAATTGAACTAACTAATATTTTCAATGTGTTCTCATAAAAACATTCCTTCCCACTATGTTCTAATTAATTTTCATATTAATATGTTCATATAAAAATAAAAATAAAAATTACGATTTTTATCATTTTTGTATAAAAAAAGGACAACTAAAAAAACCTAAACAGTGGTAAAAACAGAACCCTAAAAGACAATGTGTTCTCATGATTTTTTTCTTCTAAAAAAACCCTAAGAAGTGGAATTCATATTAAAAAAAATCTATTATAGTTACATAAACTAAGTACTAAAAAAATGGGAAATAGAAATTTGAAAAAAATATTACCCGAATCAATGGAGCATTTGGAAGATGGACCAATTTTAAAAATACCAAAAAAAGTCTCATTTTTCAATTTTTTGTGTGGTTCTTAAACATTTGAGGGAACTTGTAAAAAAAATCAACTCCAAATTCAGTTTTTAAGAGCTTAAAAACGATATAATTTAACTATTTCTTTTAAATAGAAAAAAAAATGCATTTTGAAGTGATTTTTTCTTTACAAGTCTCCGCAAATGTTTAAATACCACACAATAAAAATATTTATTTTAAGTATTTTAAAAAATCACCCATTTGGGCTGACCAGTTGTGTGTATATATATATATATATATATATATATATATATATATATATATATAGAGAGAGAGAGAGAGAGAGAGAGGTCCTTGAATGAGGTCCATGTTTTTAAAATAGTAAAAAAAGTATTTTGGGGGTGATTTTTTTTATGATTTTTAAACAGTTCATTAATTTGAACTCTCTTCCATTAACTTGCAGAACCAAATTGATACAGTTCAAAAAATGAGGGAGTACAAACTTATGGATTGTTGAAGATTTTCTCTTTCCAATAATCATTATGTTTTTTTTTATTTCGTGCTCAAAAATTTTTCTACTCTCAATAAAAATTGTGTTACGTGATCATTTTATTATAATATATTTAATTTCATCTTTTCGTTATGCACTTAATGTTAGAATACTCTACTTCATCTCCTATTTAAATATAATTACTTACTTTCTCTATTATAATTTATTTATATTTTGTTTTACACATGGATGCTCGCGCACCGCGCGGGTTACATGCTAGTTATGAGAATAATATTAGATTTTATTTTGTGATTGAAGTCGTTGTGTACATATCATTGTAAATTTTGATATTTAGTAATGACAATGTTTTAAACAAGTTTTAAATTGCGATAAAGTACATAATACGTCCCTGAACTACTTTGGGTTTATATATATCTTTTTGTGTAGCCATCTATCTAGACTATTGTCCAAGTTTATCCCATTGACATTATTCAATATACACAGTTTTATATCTTCGTCACTATGCAGGCAACCTGTAGAGATATTATTGTAACCAAATACAATAGGGTAGGTCCAAACTCATTCTTCTTCAACCTACAGATTGTAACCAAATACATATTATATATAAATGTCTTTACCTCTGCACTATTGTGTGTGAGAGAGCATTACCAAATCTTTGTGTGGGTGTATATACACCACCAAAACGATCATCTTTGAAAACAAATCAGAAATTCTGAATACATATATATTGGATATCTACTATGGAAAGAACTAAACATTTAATCAATTTCTGCAAGGCAAGTTTTGGGAATGCCGTCTTTAGGCAAAATTTCTCCCAATACGGTTGAGAATGAGCCGTGAGTACACAATGATTTTATTGAATCTGCCTTTATGATACAATTCAGGGTATGAACAGTTGTTTGATTCAAACTATGCACTATTTGATCCAACCGAGAATACTCTGAATTAGTAATCTGATAATGCCAAAATGTAGAGGACTGAGAGAGGAGAAATCAGCAATTTTCGATGTCCAAAACAGAGGTCTGGAACTCCTTTTTTAGCCATTTCTATGATTGTTCTTCAAAAGTCACAGCTCTTCATGTAACGAATCAGCAGTCGTTGGATCGTGCATGTTTGGAATAACTTCGATCTAACATTTCAGATTAGGCGTCCCATCATGTGAGAATGGACAAGAAACACTACGAGTTCATCTGAAGACTCCAAGCGACGATACGACGTGCCAAGTGCGCCTTAAAGCGCACAATGCACCCTAAGTCGCCCAATCACCCTTTCACACATTGCGTGTCGCGATTGGTGGTTCTTAAGCACCACCGCAATGCGTGAGATCATAACCCCTTATTTGACTTGTCAACTAAGAAGCTTGGTTTTCCTTTAGTTGATATACCCCACTTTTGTGGTAATCTTCAAATATGGGACTTGAGCACTCTCATATCTTTTCACACCCATATTCTCATATTTTTTCCTTCTAAAATGATATCTAAACTAAGTTTAAATTAAAACACCAATTAACATAATAAAATTAATAATTAAATATTATATTATAATAAATGTTGAAATTCATCCAACATTCCCCCACTAATTTCAATATACACAAAACAGGATATAAAGGATCAATTACACAAAACAAAAGGAAAACAATAGAGAACTTTTGGAACTATCCCTGAAATCTAGTACATAAATGAGAAGTGTTTTCCGGACTTGAACTTCCATATAGTGCAAATAATTCAAAGTTTCATCAAGGTGCTGTGGTGAAAGTATCTTGAAAAAATTACCTTTTGAGATGACCTTTTGAGACGAGACGGAACTATCACACATACCAATTTTTGAGTTTATAAGTGTTCTTCTAGCATGCACATTTATGGCCTTGTGCTAATCTTGATTTCATGAGTGCTTTAAGATTGGTCTTGATTCCATAGAAAGAGGCCACACTTTCAACACACATATAGGTAAATAAACTTTAGTGATTCTATGAGTTAAACTTATATGATTTATTAAGAAGTAACCTCCATCCTCTAACATGCAGAAAAAACAACACTAAGCATATAGGAATGAAACTTTTGTATATAATTTCTAGTGTTCCATAACTATAATTTAACTTGTTTATACCATGTTGAACTCTATCTATACTTTCAAGATATGAGTTGGGTTCCCATTAAATACAATTTTTTTTATTTAATTGACCTTAGTCCCATTCCGTTTGAGGTGATATATGTCATCTCCCTAACAAGGCCTTTAGTCAGAGGATCTGCTAACTTCTTGTTCAAGTTATTATAGTCGACTGTAATTACTCCTTCCTTGAGTATTTTTCTTATAATTTGATGCCTTAGACTAATGTGTCTATATTTCCCATTGTAAGTTTTGTTCGAAACTTTATAAATTTTTCCTTGGTTATCACAACTAATCATAATAGAAGGAGATGGATATTTTCATAAAGGAATATCATATAACACATTTTTAAGCCATTATGTTTCTTTACACACATATGCAAGGAATACAAATTGATATTACATTGTTGAATATGACACACATGTTTGTTTCTTCGATTCCCAAGAGACAGCCGCTCCTCTTAGCATAAACATCCAACCAGTAAATGACTTGGAATTTGATTTAGGATTGTTCTAATTTGAATCACTACATCCTTCTAAAATAGATGGATATCCTACATAATATAAGCCATAATCCAAAGTCCTCTTTAGGTATCTAAGAACCCTAGAAATTGCATTCCAATGCTCTTATCCTGGATTACTTGTAAATCTACACAAGATACTTAATGCATAAGCAATTTTTGGTCTAGTGCAATGCATGACATTTATTAGACTTCCAATAATACTAGCATATTTAAGTTGGTCCATATCAATCCCAGTATTTTTCATTAATTTGATACTAGGATCCACTGGTGTAGCAGCTTACTTAAGTTCAAAATGATTAAATCTTTTAAGAACTTTTTCTATTTAATGAGATTGAGATAATGCTAAAGAATCATCCTTTCTCATAATTTTTATTCCTAAAATCACATCACCTTCTCCAAGATCTTTCATAACAAATTTTGATGATAGACTCCTTTTGGTTTCTTCAATATATCTGAGACTAGACCCAAATATTAACATGTCATCAACATATGAGCAAATAATAACACCAACACCATTTTCAAATTTAGTATATATACATTTGTTGACTTCATTAACTTTATATCCATGGGATATTACAATATTATCAAACTTCTCATGCCATTGCATAGGAGCTTGTTTAAGGCCATAAAGAGATTTAACCAGTTTACGCACTTTCTTTTCTTGGCCAGGAAAAAAGAACCCTTTGGGTTGTTCCATATAAATCTCTTCTTCTAAATCACCATTTAGAAAAGAAGTTTTGACATCCATTTGATGAATTACTAAATTATGAATATAATCAAGAGATGTTAATATCCTAATGGAAATGATTCGAGCAACAGGAGCATATGTATCAAATTAATCAATTCCATGTTTTTGCTTATAGACTTTAGCAACTAATCTTGCCTTTAATTTATTTATAGAACCGTCCGAATTTCATTTCCTTTCAAATATCCATTTTCACCTAATAGGTTTAGCTCCGGGGGGAAGATCGAAAATAACCCAAGTTTGATGTGATAAAATTGAGTTCATCTCATCATTGATTGCTTCTTTCCAAAAGACAGTTTCCCTAGATGTTACCACATCATGAAATGTTATCGATTCATCTTCTATATTAAGAACAATTTTTTTTATTCTTAGTTTAATTTAAATCCCCTTTAACCAAATAGATAAAAAAGTGGGGCCCATATGTTTTTTAGTTCTTTGTCTTTTGCTCCTTCGTGGTTCAACGTCATTCGTTGTTTCTGAAGAAGATATTAGTTGTGAAATTTATTTTGAAGGTGAGGAGTCAACAGTCGGATTTTTTTTTCTAAACCTTGATTCAAAGTACTAAACATTGCTAGATGTTCAAAGAATTGCACATCTACCGACTCAATGATTTCTTAAGTTTCAAGATTTAAAAATCTATAAGTCGTACTGTTACTAGAGTATCCAATAAAAATACATTTGTAAGTAATGTTTCCTAGTTTAGGTCTTTTAGGTTTGGGTTTTCATACATAAGAAAGACTTCCCTAAACTTTAAAACGTCTAAGATTAGGCTTACGATTAAACCATAATTCGTATGGTGTAATATCCTTAATTTTCAATGGAACTCTATTTAAAATATAACATGCGGATAAAACCGCTTCTCCCCACATAGACAAAGGAAAATCAGGACTTATTAACGTTCAATTTAACATTTCAACTAAAGTCTTATTTTTCCTTTCCGTCGTTCCATTTTTTTGTGGTGTATAAGGTGCTGTAACTTGATGGATTATTCCATGAGTATTACAAAATTGTATAAACTCAATCGGATAATATTCACTATCCCTACCGGATTGTAGAACTTTAATTTTTCGATTTTGTTGAGTTTTAACTTCTTCTTTTAAACTCAGAAATTTCTCAAAAACTTCATCTTTACTTTTAAGCAAATATGTATATGCATACTTAGAGTAATCATCAATAAAAGTTAAGAAATATTTATTTCTACCACGAGTCATATTACTCTTCATATCACATACATCACTATGAATAAGATCAAGCATTTTGGATGCCCTCTCAACATATTTAAACGACTTTCTAGTTATCTTCGATTGTGCATAAATTTCGCATTTACAAAAGTTATCAAATTTACAACCCGAGATTAAATAGAGAATAGTCATATTTTTAATACTTTTATAATTCACATGACCTAATATACTATTCCATAAAGAAATAAACTCAACCATATAAGTAGAACTAATATCGTTGATTACATTAATTTTGATTATGTCGTTACAAGAGTACCCTTTGCCAATAAGTTGGCCATTCTTGGATAAGACAAACTTATCAGACTCGTACAGAAGTTTGAAACCTCTCTTATTGAGAAGGTCCCCAGACACAAGATTTTTAAACATATCAGGTATATGAAGTACATTAATTAGAGTAAGAGTCTTTCTAGAAGTTAATTTCAATTCCATTGCGCCTTTCCCAACTACATTGGTGCGAAGATTATTTGCCATCTTCACTTTTTTCCATCAATTTCTTGATATGTTTTGAATGAAGAGAGGTCTTTGCATATGTGAATCGTTGCGCTGGTATCCATCCACCACCCACTTTCATTTTCTATTAAACTTTCTTCTCATACAGTACCAATAAGATCTTGAACATTGTTGGTTTTCTTTTACCCTTGTTTTTCTTTAAATGCGTTCTTTTTAAGACGACATTCTCGAGAATAATGGACCGATTTGTCACAGAAGAAATATTTTCCCTTCTTTTTCTTATTTGCACCTTTGTTCTTGAATTTTGAATCATTCTTTGCTTTAAATTTTGAGTCTTTGGTATTCTTGGATTTTTTATCCTCAACCATATTGGCTTTTAAATGACCCTCACCTTGTTCATCATTCTTTTCTCGAATACGAGTATCATCTTCAATATGAAAGTCGCAAAGAAGGGATTCCACTATATACGTCTTTTCATCATGATTAATTTTCTTTTTAAAGACCTTCCAAGAGGATGTAAGTTTTGAAACAATTACCCCTACTTGAAATTCATCTTGAAGATTAATTCCAGTGACTTTAAGGTCACAAACAATCTGTTGGAGTTCATGTGCTTGTGCAACAACATATTTATCATTACTCATTCTATTTCATATCATTTGAAATAAGAAATTTACGGTTGTTCGCTTCCTCATTTTGATACTTTTTCTCCAATGACTTCCATAATTACTTTGTTGTCAGAATCATTCGATGAGCGCTATAAACAGTTTGAGAGAAATCATTGAGGATGTATCCTCCATGCATAAATTCATCTTCTTTCCTCTTTACGCGCTTCTACTTTATTTCTTCGTTTTCTTAGGGTAAGGGCTCGAGAATTTGCTCAAGGTTGTCATCTAGAATGTATGCTAGTTTTAGTGATGTGAGGAAGAACATAACTTTCTCTTGCCAACTGGTGAATTTTCCTCCATCAAAACGGTTGAATTAATTAAGTCTTGACTCATGACTTTGATATATTGTGCCACTGTTCCTTCCATTTGAGTGGACTAATTTTTACCAAAAACTATTGGATATCTACTATGGAAAGAATGAAAAATTTAATTAATTTTTGCATGACACATTCTGGGAAGGCTGCCTTTTAGGAAAATTTCTCTCAATCCAGTTAAGAATGAACTACGAGTCCACAATGGTTTATTGAATCTTACTTTAGGGTACAATGCAATGTATGAATAGTTATTTGGTTCAAATTATGTATTGTTTGATCAAATCGAGAACACTCTGAACTAGTAATCTGATAATGCCAAAATGTAGAGGACGGAGAGAGGAGAAATTAACAATTTTCGAGGTCCAAAATAGAGGCCTAAAACTCCTTTTATAGATATTTATGTGACTATTGTTAAATAGTCACAACTCTTCATCTAGCGACTCAGCAGCCATTGGATCGTGCATGTTTGGAATATCTTTGATCTAACGGTTCAGATTAGGCGTCCCATCGTAAGCGAATGGACACCTCCCTACATAAAACGCGACGAGTTCATCTAACGGCTCAAATCAATTCTTTTTGGATTTTAAACATCTTTATCAGATCATTTAATCACACACGATTATCTATTTTACTTTGTCAAAACTTTAGGCTCCCACGCTCTAAGTGACGATGCGAAGTGCCAAGTGCACGTCAAAGCACGCAATGTGCCCTAAGTTACCCAATCGCACTTTCGCACGCTGCGTGTCATGCTTATGCGTGTCGTGTGTCGTGATTGGTGGTGCTTAAGCACCACCACAATGCGTGCGATCATAGCCCCTTATTTGACTTGTTAACTAAGAAACTTGGTTGTCTTTTAGTTGATATACCACCACTTTTTGTTGTAATCTTTCAATGTGGAACTTGAGCACTCCCATATCTTTTCACACCCATTTTCTCATGTTTCTTCCTTCTAAAATAACATCCAAACTAAGTTTAAAATTAAAACACTAATTAACATAATAAAGTTAATAATTAAATATTATATTATAATAAATGTTAAAATTTATCCAACAATATATATACAAATAGGCTTAGAGATCTCCTCAATGTAGAGATCATGCACAAAAAGTTTCATCGACTTTTTTTTATTATTTTACTATTGTAATTGAATGATATGCATAAGTGATGAATATGTGCATTTTTTGCCGTTGAAACTTTTAATGATCATCTCACCCACTTTTGAATTGAATTTTTTTGAACAAGTTGATCATCAAAAAGATAATTTTTTTTACTATTTAAAAAAATGTCGGCACGTTCTCAAATCTGCACCTCAGACGGCCTATATGTGTGTGTGTGTGTGTGTATTGGGAGGGAATCTCATGCATACCTAGTATGAGGTCTTAGTACGTGTACCTTTTTTTCAAAAATAGTAAAAAAAAAAAATTGGGCCTGATTTTTTTTATGTTATTTAAACATTTTTGGTAAAGCAATGTCAGTTTCTAAACCGTTAAAAACTGATATCATTTAACCGATTTTTTTTATATTTTTTTATGTATCCCCTGAAATGTTTAAATAACATAAAAAAATCCGCCCCAATTTCTTTTTTACTATTTTTATTAAAAATGGTTCGCACGGGGGAAATGCACAAAGGAGTATGAATGAGAATTGCTCTCTCTCTCTCTCTCTCTCTCTCTCTCTCTCTCTCTCTCTCTCTCTCTCTCTCTCGTATGAATGAGTATTAAACATTTATTATTATTATTATTATTATTATTATTATTATTATTATTATTATTATTATTATTATTATTATTATTATTATTGTTGTTGTTGTTATTATTATTATTATTATTATTATTATTATTATTATTATTATTATTATTATTATTATTGTTGTTGTTGTTGTTGTTGTTGTACAACTCCCTAATAAATGCTCTTGGGGTTTCGAACCCAATGAAAAAGTATTTTCAGTGTCACCCTTATTTAGGGTATACTTGATTAATGTATACGAAAAAAGAATATATATATATATATATATATATATATATATATATATATATATATATAAAATAAGGAGTAAAATGTTTGACACTATTCAATAACTTGATAAGATAAGTAGAGGTGAGGATTTGGCCAACTAGACATGAAATGGATGGTTGTGATCATCTTCCGTTAGCTTTCTCATCATCCTGCCCAAATCCTCATTGCTCTCTTTACTTTATTTCAAAACATTTTCAACAACTGTTCCCTAGGGAAACATAGTGTCTATTTCTCGAAACCCACGCGCAATCACACCCTCTCTTACAAGCCTCTCTCTCTCTTGCCGTGATATGGATTGACTTCACCTCCAAGATGGTATGATTTCATTTACGATTTGGGTTCAACCTCAGTAAAAGAAATGTAATATTTTTGTACGATGATTTATTTTGTTAACTTGCAGGATTTTACTTTATATATGTTTTCCTCTATAAATGATAAAGGCTTTAACATCATGGTTAACTTATAGGCTTTGACTTCGATTTTTTAACCTTTTAAGATCATATTCTTAATATTTTGGGGTTTCACCTACTTAAAGTTTTGAGTTTTTAAATTTGTAGGTTGGAGGTTTCAATCGTGAGCTCTCGGTGTTTTCAGATTTACTTGCGCGAATAGGGTGGTTTCAATAGTGAGCTCTCTCTCTCTCTCTCTCTCTCTCTCTCTCTCTCTCTCGATTTATTTTGAGCAAAATATGGTTTTCTTTCCCTTTTTTGATTTTTTTCAGCCATATAAATTTATTCTATTGATTATCTATTCAGTGTTTTACAGGTTGTATGTTATGTGGTTGATCAGATGATCAAGTAAGATTTTCAAAAGTTGTGTGTTTAATATTTTTTCTAGATCTGGTTTTATTTACATATCTGACTATTTTTTCTTTGTATTTATATTTCTTTTTGTGGGTAGGAGAAAATGACATCATGTTTTTCTTAATGTTGATGTTGTGTAGGTTGTTTCAATTCATTGTTTCTGAGGATAATTTTTTGTGTTACTTAAAATTCTCAAAAGTTATGTTTAATAAATGCCTAGGGTTTTAATCTTATATTTGGTTTGTTTGATAGTTAGTAATAATATATTTTTTCTTTTTTTATAGGCCATTTAGCAAAAAAATGTATATATCTCTTATCACTCACACTCAAAGGTATACCTATCCATTTTTTTGCTTCATTTTCTGTAGGTCATAGAAAGTGTTTGATGAAATAACCCTATGACCATTGTTGTCTTCACGAGTTCTAAGATGGTGTTTGAAAAATGTTAGGGACTCAAATCATGGAGTTGTATTCTAATGCAATGTTAGTATGTTAGAAATAACCCTTTGATTTCCATTTGTTTTATTAGTTTTATTCTATTGCAATGTTAGTATTTTAGAAATGTCCTGTTTTGTTATCTTGATTATAATTTATTTGTTATATTAAGGCCTTATCTTGATTAACCCATCAAATGACATGTAAGTGACATTTTCTTGTGAATCTCATTGTGTTTTAAGAGATTTTTGACCCAATCATCTACAACAATGAATTTTGACCCAATCATCTGAAATCAGGTTACAAAATGAACCCGAAATTTGATTTGCATCGTTTTTAAATGTAACTTTTAAGCATTCATGTTCTACTAATACTTTTTTTTATCATTTGTTAGGACTGATTTTTAGGGTCATTAGTCATACTTTTTTGTCATTTAAATTTCAATTGTGATGCTACTTCCCCTAAAAATGATTCAAGGGCTATTACGAAGTTAAAAGTGAAAATTCACATATTGTATGTGGAGGTGAAAAGTCATAGATTGCACAAACGTGAACCTAAAAGTGTTTTAGTTTTATCATACTTATTTTGTGTAGACTTATTTTGTTCATACTTATTTTTATCATATCTTTGGTATTTTTTACATAAGACACAATTCTAACAACACATCACTCAAGTAATCACATACGTTGCATTTTAATTTTTAAGGCAATTACTCTGTTTGTAGTATTCTTACAAGCGAATAATATATTTGCAGTGGTGATTCTCCATTAAGTATCATCATATGAGTAAATTGTGTTTTCCATGTTTAATTAGGAAAAATATAGTGTTTCATAATTCTGATATTTTTCTTTGTAAATTGATTAATAGGAATAACTCAGTTTATATTCTATTTACAAGTGATCACATTTGCCACCAAGGGGTAGGGAAGTGGTGTGAGGGGACGTAGTTAATCTCTCTTTTGACTCATAACCCCCACCGAAATCTCCTTTAAAATCATCACTGAGAAAACAACAGGTGTTTCCCTACCTCTCTCCATTTCTCATTGTGTTTTTGTATATTTAGATTTCCTATCAAACATATTTTTATAGGAGATCAAAATTTGTTTTCTTTTTCAATTTAACGGTCTTTATTATGACTATATATATAGAATGTGTTATCTTTTTACAGGTTAGTGTCTATACACCAACTGATGATATTTTACATTGTATGCCTATGTAATGTAGTTTGTTTGCCTCTTTTAGTTCCTCTATTTCATTTTCCTTTTTTATTTCAACCTGATGAACTGTTTGTAACTGTCTCAATGTAATCTAATTTCTCTAACAAAAGATACACAATATAGCAGGGGATTTACATTCAACCTCTCAATGGCAGTCAGAACTGAAAAACGCCTATTTTACGGCGTGAGAGTTTCTCAGTTATGGCTGGTAAACAAATACACCCCGAGATAACATTCAATCAACCCAAAACTATAAAATCATAGGGTTAATAATATATTCATGAAAAGTAATAGTGCATAATCATATAACGGAACATATAAGGGAAATTAAGATTTTTTAGGCACGAGCATAACTTAAGGGAGGGTCACCCAAGGTGTTTTTGAAATTGCCAAAGATAAAGAATTAGTTCTGAATCTAAAGAAAATTGAGCAACAACAAAAGAGAGATGAAATATAATGTGATGATGGTGAAAACAATATCAATGACACATCAAATGGAGGGAAATAGTTGAATAATCAGTCTCTAATTTCGATAGTGGACGGTAACTAATGTTTTTTGGACAGTCAAGAAAACTCTGGGTTCGGAGTAATTTTTTTTGGACTTGCATGTAATAAGCCTCGCTTATGAGAACATATTATATATTTATTTACTAGGTACGGTAATTAGATATAAAACGTTGGGATATGGATTGAGTATTTATTTAGTGAAGACAAATTAATATTTACTATGAGTTTACATATTTACCGTGACTATAGGTGAATATTGCCATGTTATGTTTTATAATACCATATGAATTAAAATGATATTTGGATTAATAATGAGACCGGAACTTAAAATGAATTATAAATTGTCCAAATGATAATTTGGAGACCGTAGTTGATTCCGGAACGTACGAGATAGTCAATTTATGTGTCATATTGTATTTTGAGGTTTTTGGCACTTTTGACTGATTATACCTTAAATATGTAGTTGCGTGTTATTTTATCGCAATATTGATCAATTAAGTTGGGATTTTGACTAATGGCACAACTTAGTCTTACTAAGTCTTCTATTTCCCTAATTTCATTTCCTATACCTAGAGAGAGCTTGAGAGAGGAAGAGAAAGTGTAGAGAAAGTACAAAAGAGAAGATTGAAGAAGGATTCTTGCTTTCACATAAAGGGAATCTGCATTTTCTAGCTTGAGGCAAGTTTCCTACTTGCTAGTTGTGGTTTAGGATAAATGATTTGTAGTGATAATGGTGTATTGATCATGGTTTCACTAGTTTAGGTTTTTGTTTATTTGTTGGTTTTGAATCATTGAAGAATAATATGGATAATTATTGATGGTTGTGGAAGTAGTTAGTAGCATTTATGTGGTGTTGGTAACAATAAATGAGTTGGTTTGAATGGATTTGAGTTGGGAATCAAATTGGAGTCCAAGACTCCATAAGAACAATTAGGAATTTCTGCAGAACCGAATCGATTCGGCCTGGCCAAATCGATTCGCTGTGAGACAGTTTCCAGGGTTGGGTGAACCGAATTTATTCGGATTGGTCCGAATCGATTTGGCATTTATGCAGAAAGCCAGGATTTTTGGCAGAATCGATTCGGCCAGGCCGAATCGATTCGGATGTCCTTCATTTGAAATTTTGCTTTTTTTCCTTTAAACCCTTTTCTTTAGGATTAGTAATTAGGGACCTTCTTAAATGAAGTAAATATAGGGTCTTAGAGTATTAGTTGAGTTTGGTCGACATCCTACACTCGAAGGGGTTCATTTTAGGGGGGGTTTAAAGTAATGTTCCGGCATTACTTCTCTCGTATAGTTTTATAAGAATCTAGGAGATCTTACAGTCAAATTTGGAGACTTTAGGAGTTAATGTGAGCTAGGTTTGACTTGATGGTCTATTATGAAGCCAAAAAGGAGGCTTTGGAAAATAATTTGGGAGTCTAACTGTTCCGGATAACCTTAATGCATTTGATAAAATGTAAAATGGGCAAAGTAAATGATAATTTACTAAATCATGTAATGGAAATTAATAAAATGGATGATACACACCTCTCTAAATACCATCTCAAGGGAAGTTCGTGCGTGAGGTGAATCCCCCTGGCTAATGAATGCAGTGTGGATATAGTCCTAGGCCATATGAGCGCTTGTGTTATATTTTTTTGCGATGGGTAGGAGATTGTGGGTGTGGTCTTGACTACCCCGCAGACATATGGCCGCTTCCCGACATTTCGATAGGATCCCAGGTTGTCTTATGATAGGCCCTGGAAGATGATGGTTATTTAGAGGCGCACACAGTGGGGAAACCCGGATGGGCGGTCTTAGAATCGTTATATATACATACTTATAACTATTCTAATTATCGAGTTGGACTCGATGGAATATTAATGCCACAAAGAGCAATGTATATGCCACAGAGAGCATACAATTGAGATTAGTGCCATAAAGAGCACATGATAATAATTGTATTCCTGATAAGGAATTGAAAGGAGATAAAATGAAAAGGATGAAAGATGAAAACGGTTGATAAGTATTCTTAATTGCATATATAATCGATTCTTCCCTTATAATTATTAAATTGTCTTAATTTATCTCACTGCTACCATGCTAGAATATCATCTCTATCATCCATGCTTATCTGTTCATCATTGTCATACTTGTCATTTATCTGCTGATCAAATAAAGCCGGGCTCTGACCGGTTCTTCTTTCTCGTTGTGCATATATATATATATATATATTATATCCGCTCAGGTGTTCCACCGCAAGGTCGCCCATAATGAACTTCCTATTCCAGTGTTTTGAGGAGCCGTGACATTTTGCGAGTATCTGGGGACATTTTGTATAGACGCCTTCCTTATTGTTTTCTAGTTATTATCAGTCCTTACTCTGGCGTATGGCCCAGACTGTTGTAATTGTATAATGGGTGTATTATGTAAGACATGAAACTTATTGTATATTGTATGAATTCTATTGACTGGAGTTTCATTCAGTCCTTTCCTTATTATCGTTGGTTTATATATATATATGCTTGTGGGAGTTTCCACCCTCTTTTTTATTATGGGTTGTTGAAAATGCTTTCTTTAAATCACACAACTAGAATTTTTGACAACCCGTTTTCTGGAATATTGTGTGGATATCCCGTATACTCTCTATATTACTGCGATGCTGAGAATGATTTCCATCCATGACTCCTTTGATATTGGAGTATCGGGCTGGCCACCCCTTATTTCCGATACCGGGTTGTCACTGATGGTATCAGAGCATCAGGTTCTAGAGTCTTTAGGATCTATGCGGACTTGTCACTTTCTACCGTAGCGTTCTTTGAAATAGAGCTTAATGTTAGGACAGTTTTGTTGCTTATTGTTGCGATCTTCTTCTAGATAGATTGTTTTATATACAATTCTAACTCTATCATTTCTCTATCTCAGATGCCGCCTAAGAGAGGACGTCCCGCTAGACGTAATAGAGTTGTAAAGGATGAGGTTGGTCCTCCACCGCCACCACCGGGGAATATCAGTGCCGCAGATGTGGAAAACATAGTGGCCCAAGATGTTAATGCAGCGATGACTGTAGTGATACAACAAATGCCACAAGCTGAACCACGGGGGCAAGAGGCACAAGTTCCTATGGGACCTTCTCCGTGGGAAAGAGTTAGAGAGACTTTCCTAAAACGTCATCCCCCGGAATTCGATGGAGGTTCGGATGTGATAAGGGGAAATCTGTGGAAGAAAGATATGCAACGCCATCTTAGAATGGTAGAATGTAGTGAGGAGAAAAAGCAAATCCTTGTTACTTTCAAGATTATCGGATCGGCGTTACATTGGTGGGAGTCAATGACTATAAACGAGCAAAGGGATACGATGTCGATCACTAATTTTTGGGCCTTGTTTGATCGAAAGTACTTCCCTCCCGCAGTTCAAAGGGAGATACAAAGGAAGCTCCAGGATGTCGTTCAGGGAGAGAGATCCGTGGCAGAGTATGAAGAGTAGTTCACCCGGCTGGCAAGTTTTGTGTTGGATGAAGTGACTCCAGAAGCGAAGAGAATCTCTAAATTTGTGGGAGGTTTATATTGGCGAATAAAACAACATTTGTTGGGAAATCCGTCTTTATTAACCTTTGGGGATGTGATGAATGCTTCTCTACTTCATTGTCAAGAGCATAGATTAATTTTGCAAAATAATAAGAAGGCTAGCGATGGGGAAAGTGGGAAAACCTGGAGGTAATGGGATTGGAAGGGGGACATCTTCTTCGTCCCAATCTTCGGGGAGTAAGCAGAGAGAAAGGGACCCCCAGCAAGGGGATTTGTCTAAACGCCAACGCTTTGGCGGGTCTAATGCGGGTGGCAATAACAACAGATCGGGTCAAGGCGGACCACCACAATAACAGGGAGGCAGAGGTGGAAATGGAGGCAGAGGCCTGCAGGGCCGAGGTTGGGGGCAGTTCCGAAACAATCAAGGAAGGAACCAGGAGAATGTGGTGAACAAATGTTTTCAGTGCGGAGAGTTGGGCCATTATAAGAGGTCGTGTCCTCAGTTTGTTTGAGGCCATCTTCCTAGGGCTCCACAACATCCGTATGTACAGTTTCTGCCCCAGGCGCCTAATCCGATTGCTCCTCCTCAGCAGGGGCAACTGCAGTATGGACGGGTCTACCATATTCAGGAGGCTATGCTTCCTCCAGCCTCTCCAGCACCGCTGGAGATTGAGGGTAAGTTTCTCATCCAAGGGCATATGGGCCGGGTACTATTTGATACGGGCGCTACACACTCTTTCATTTCTAGGAGTTTTGCTCAAACTACAGATTTGATAAAGTCTGCTGAGAGTACTTTCACTAGCGTCGAATCCTTTATGGGTGATGGTTCACTGATTTTCTTTGTTTGTAAAAACATAGGGATTAACCTTGGTAACTTGTGCTTTGAGGCCGATTTACTCGTCCTTGACATGGTCGGTTATGATGTAATATTTGGTATGGATTGGCTAATGAAATACCGCACGATAGTAAATTGTCTCGGGAAGAGTATAGTTTTCATAGTTTCGGGACAAGAAATGTTCTTGGTTGTTATGCCTTGTATGAAAGGGGGTACGAGTACCTATTTATATTGCATTACAAAGGATGTTTCTAGGGATATAATTGTCCCCCTGGACTATATCCCATTTGTTAGAGATTTTGAGGATGTTTTTCGGGAAATACTGGGATTACCTCCGAGGAGAGAGATTGAGTTTGTGATCGATTTAGCCCCGGGAACTCAACCAATTGCGAAAGATCCTTATCGCATGGCTCATGTGGAGATGAGGGAGTTAAGGGATCAAATCTATCAGTTATTATAGCAGGGATTCATTAGGTGCAGTACTTCTCCATGGGGTGCTCCGATATTGTTTGTGAAGAAAAGATACGGTTCTCTCCAGTTATGTGTGGACTATAGGGAGTTGAATAAAGTCACCATCCGGAATAAATACCCTTTGCCTCGCATTGATGATCTATTTGACCAACTTAGGGAGCGCCGTACTTCTCTAAAATCGATTTGAGGATGGGGTATCATCAATTGAGAATACGGGAGCAGGATATATCCAAGACCGTATTCCTGACCTGATACGGATCCTATGAATTCTTGGTTATGCCCTTTGGTCTAACCAATTCCCCCATTGTATTTATGGATCTCATGAATAGGGTATTTTTTGATTTCCTTGACCAATTTGTTATTGTATTCATCGATGACATCTTAGTCTATTCTCAGACATTATCTGACCATGCTACTCACTTACGGTTGGTCCTGTAGAGATTGAGGGATCTCCAATTGTATGTGAAGTTTGAGAAATATGGCTTTTGGTTGAAGAAAGTTCAGTTTCTGGGTCATGTGGTGTTGTCCCAGGGTATATCGGTGGATCCTAGCAAGGTGATTGCAGTGAGGGAGTGGGGTCAGCCCACGACACCTACCGAGCTTCATAGTTTTTTGGGCTTAGCGGGTTATTACCTTCGATTCATTAAGGGCTTTTCAAAAATCACTAGCCCTTTGACGAATTTGACCCGAAAGGGAATGTGATTTATTTGGGACAATTCATGTCAGGCTGCATTTGATGAGCTTAAAGATAGGTCGACTTCGGCTCCAGTCCTTGCATTGCCAAAACTGGGATTGGAATATCTAGTCTTCACCGATGCATCTCTTCAAGGGTTAGGAGGTGTTCTTCAACAAGAAAGATGAGCTATTGCTTATGCTTCCCATAAGATAAAGCCTCACGAAAGAAATTATCCGATGCATGACTTAGAGTTCTCCGCGATTATCTTTGCCTTGAAGATATGGAGGCATTATCTCTTGGGGGAGAAGTTTAGTCTTTTCACGGACCATAAATCGCTGCAATATTTATTTTCACAGAAGGATTTGAATATGCGTCAGCGTCGTTGGTTGGAGTTCGTGAAAGATTATCAATTTGATATCCATTATCATCCGGTAAAGGCGAACGTGGTGGCATATGCCTTGAGTAGGAAGCCCGAGGGAGGCTTAGCTGATGTATGGAAGGCTAAGTGGAAAGAGTTCAGTCAGGAGGATGCGGTGGTAAGAGCATTTATGTCGATAATGACCGTTACATCCACAATTGTAACAAGAATTGTAGAAGCCCAGGGAAGAGATAAGGGTTGCCACGACCATATACACCGATTATTGTCCGAGGGAGCGGAGTCGTACTCGATTGGTTCTGAGGGTGGACTACGCTTCCATGGAAGACTTATCATTCAGGAGGAGGGGGATTTGAGACAAGTGGTGATGGCGGAATCTCTTGGGTCGAAGTTTATGGTACATCCTGGTGGGGACAAGATGTATCAAGACATGCACCGTCAGTATTGATGGCCTAGCATGAAGAGGGATATCTTAGAGTTCGTATCCCAATGCACTACTTGTCAGTTGGTTAAGTTCGACCATCAGCGACGGACAGGTTTGTTGCAACTGTTGGAGATTCCAGTGTGGAAACGGGAAAGCATTTCGATGGACTTTATTACGGGCTTACCTAGATCACAAAGGGGTCATGATTCGATTTGGGTGATTGTCGATCGCTTGACTAAGTCGGCACACTTCTTTCCCATGCGTACGAATTTTGATACCGCTCGCTATGCTCAATTGTTTATCGACGAGATCGTCAGACTTCATGGGTACCTTTAAACATCATTTTCGACCGAGATAAAATATTTGTGTCCCACTTTTGGTGACATTTCCAAGAAGTGATGGGGACCAAATTGAAGTTAAGCTCTTCCTATCATCCTCAAACAGATGGCCAAACTGAAAGGGTAAACCAGATGTTGGAGGATATGCTCCGTATGTGCATGCTTGATTTCAAGGGCGGTTGGGAACAATACCTTCCATTGGTTGAGTTTTCCTACAACAACTCATACCAATTTACAATTAGAATGGCGCCCTATGAAGCTCTTTATGGTCGTCCATGTAGGTCGCCCGCTTGTTGGTTGGAAGTGGGTGATAACAAATTTCTTGGACCTGAAATGATCCAAGATACTTATTCAAAGATTGAACTCATTCGAAATCGCATTCGGATAGCCCAAGATCGTCAGAAGAGCTATGCCGATGCGGGAAGAAGACACGTGGAGTTGGAGATTAGAGACCAAGTCTTGGTGCGAATGTCACCAATGAAGGGCATTAGGCGTTTTGGGAAGAAAGGGAAGCTGGCACTGCGTTTTGTTGGACCTTTCCCAGATATTACGAAAGTCGGTCCCGTGGCATACCAACTTGCCTTGCTGGATCCTTTGCAACAAATCCACGATGTATTTCATGTCTCCTCTTTGAAGAAGTATAGAAGATGAGAAGGTGCCCTTTGGCACATTCCTTTCGAGGATATTGACTTGCAACCCAACGTTTCATATGAAGAACAACCGGTTGCTATTCTTGAGAATGGGGAGCATAAGTTGAGGTCTCGTGTGGTGCCCTTTGTGAGAGTCCAATGGAGTCATCACAATGCGAAAGAATCAACGTGGGAATGTGAGGACGACATGCGGGAGAGGTATCCACATCTCTTCTTATAAGGTACGTTTGAATTCTGGGGACAAAATTCCCTCATAAGGGGGGGAGCATGTAATAACCCTCGCTTATGAGAACATATTTTATATTTATTTACTAGGTACGGTAATTAGATATAAAATGTTGGGATACGGATTGAGTATTTATTTAATGAAGACAAATTAATATTTACTATGAGTTTGCATATTCACCGTGACTATGGGTGAATATTACCATGTTATGTTTTATAATACCATATGAATTAAAATGATATTTGGCTTAATAATGAGATCGAAAATTAAAATGAATTATAAAATGTCCAAATGATAATTTGGAGATCGTAGTTGATTCGGGAACGTGCGAGATAGTCAATTTATGTGCCATATTGTATTTTGAGGTTTTTGGCACTTTTGACTGATTATCCCTTAAATATGTAGTTGCGTGTTATTTTATCGCAATACTGATCAATTAAGTTGGGATTTTGACTAATGGCACGATTTAGTCTTACTAAGTTTTCTATTTCCCTAATTTCATTTCCTATACCTAGAGAGAGCTTGAGAGAGGAAGAGAAAGTGTAGAGAAAGTAGAAAAGAGAAGATTGAAGAAGGATTCTTACTTTCACATAAAGGGAATCTGCATTTTCTAGCTTGAGGCAAGTTTCCTACTTGCTATTTGTGGTTTAAGATAAATGATTTGTAGTGATAATGGTGTATTGATCATGGTTTCACTAGTTTAGGTTTTTGTTTATTTGTTGGTTTTGAATCATTGAAGAATAATTTGGATGATTATTGATGGTTGTGGTAGTAGTTAGTATCATTTATGTGGTGTTGGTAACAATAAATGAGTTGGTTTGAATGGATTTGAGTTGGGAATCAAATTGGAGTCCAAGACTCCATAAGAACAATTAGGAATTTCTGCAGAATCGAATCGATTCGGCCAGGCCGAATCGATTCGTTGCGAGACAGTTTCCAGGGTTGGGTGAACCGAATCGATTCGGCTTGGTTCGAATCGATTCGACATTTATGCAGAAAGCTAGGATTTCTGGCCGAATCGATTCGGAAGTCCTTCACTTGAAATTTTGATTTTTTTCCTTTTAACCCTTTTATTTAGGATTAGTAATTAAGGACCTTCTTAAATGAAGTAAATATAGGGTCTTAGAGTATTAGTTGAGTTTGGTCGACAACCTCGACTCGAAGGGGTTCATCTAGGGTTCATTTTAGGGGGGGTTTAAAGTAATGTTCAGGCATTACTTCTCTCGTATAGTTTTGTAAGAATCAAGGAGATCTTAAAGTCAAATTTGGAGACTTTAGGAGTTAAAGTGAGCTAGGTTTGACTTGATGGTCTATTATGAAGCCAAAAAGGAGGCTTTGGAAAATAATTTGGGAGTCTAACTATTTATCGAGGTTGTTAGGCTGATACGAAATACGTATAGTTCCGGATGGCCTTAATGCATTTGATAAAATGTAAAATGGACAAAGTAAATGATAATTTACTAAATCATGTAATGGAAATTAATAAAATGGATGATACACACCTCTCTAAATACCATCTCAAGGGAAGTTCGTGCGTAAGGTGAAGCCCACTGGCTAATGAATGCAGGGTGGATATAGTCCTAGGCCATATGAGCGCTTGCGTTATATTATTTTGCGATGGGTAGGAGATTCTGGGTGTGGTCTTGACTACCCCGCAGGCATATGGTCGCCGCTTCCCGACGTTTCGATAGGATCCCAGGTTGTCTTATGATAGGCCCTGGAAGATGATGGTTATTTAGGGGCGCGCACAGTGGGGAATCCCGGACGGGCGGTCTTAGAATCATTATATATGTATACTTATAACTATTCTAATTATCGAGTTGGACTCGATGGAATATTAATGCCACAAAGAGCAATGTATATGCCACAAAGAGCATACAATTGAGATTAGTGCCATAAAGAGCACATGATAATAATTGTATTCCTGATAAGGAATGGAAGGGAGATAAAATGAAAAGGATGAAAGATGAAAACGGCTGATAAGTATTCTTAATTGCATATATAATCAATTCTTCCCTTATAATTATTAAATTGTCTTAATTTATCTCATTGTTACCATGCTAGAATATCATCTCTATCATCCATGCTTATCTGTTTATCATTGTCATACTTGTCATTTATCTGGTGATCACATAAAACCGGGCTCTGACCGGTTCTTCTTTCTTGTTGTGCATATATATATATTATATCCGCTCAGGTGTTCCACCTCAAGGTCGCCTGTAATGAACTTCCTATTCGAGTGTTTTGAGGAGCCGTGACATTTTGCGGGTATCACGGGACATTTTGTGTAGACGCCTTCCTTATTGTTTTCTAGTTATGATCAGTCCTTACTCGGGTGTGTGGCCCAGACTGTTGTAATTGTATAATGGGTGTATTATGTAACACATGAAACTTATTGTATATTGTATGAATTCTATTGACCGACATTTCATTCGGTCCTTTCCTTATTATCATTAGTTTATATATATATGCTTGTGGGAGTTTCCACCCTCTTTCCTATTATGGGTTGTTGAAAATGATTTCTTTAAATCACACAACTAAAATTTTTGACAACCCGTTTTCTGGAATATTGTGTGGTTATCCCGTATACTCTCTATATTGTTGCGATGCTGAGAATGACTTCCATCCATGGCTCCTTTGATATTGGAGTATCGGGCTGGCCACCCCTTATTTCGAATACCGGGTTGTCACATTGCATTTGGGATTTAATTTGATTGAAAATTTTATTTGGATCAATCAAATTATAACTCAAGAAATTCTAGAAAATTTTGACTGTCAGGCAAACTCTAGCTCAAGCAACACTATAGACATTTTGCACTTTTGGTTGAATTTGTTGCTGGGAATGTTAACTGAAATGTGTTATGTTCTGTTTCTTTTAGTGATATTGTGTACTAAAAAATATTGTGTATCAGTTTCTAGGAGTCCCGGTGATATAAAATTGTTACTTTTTTAGACGAAGTCCAATGTAGTTTCTAGGGTTGGATTTCATTTGAGTTTTGTTGTGTGGTTTTCTTTTGTAGTGTATTCTTAATTTTTTTGAATTTTAGTGTTCTTCTATTTTTTTTGTTAAATGTATTGTCTTATATTCATCTGATGTGTCTTTTTTCTCCTTTAATTATCCACAAGTTATTCTAGATATACATGTGTGCTGGTCCAGAAGGAGGGCCGCCACCGGAGGTTACTCTGGAGACCTCTGCAGGTTCTTTTACCGTCAAGATGTATTACAAGCATGCCCCCAAAACGTGCAAAAACTTCATCGAGCTATCTCACAAGGACTGTTAAGATAATCTTTAGTTCCAGTCATTAAGGATTTTATACTGCAAGGTTGGGACCCCACTGGGACAGGAAGAGGTGGTGAGTCTATATTGTGACAACCCGCTATCCGAAATAAAGGGTGGCCAGCCCTATACCCCGATTAAATAGGAAATCATGGATAATATCATCCTGAGCATCACAACAATATACAAAGTATAAGGAATAACCACTCTATATTCCAGAAAACGGGTTATCAAAAACATTGATTTGAAATTTAAAGGAAAACATTTTCAACAACCCATCATAGAAATAGAGGGTGGAAACCCCCACAAGCGCATCTAAGAAAACCCGAAAGATACAAAGGACCGAATAAAACTTCGGTCAGTACCATCCATACAACATACATATAGTACCAAGTGTTACATAATAAATTCATTATACATTTACAACAGCTTGGGAAACATGCCCGAATGAACTGAACATAACTAGAAACATAAACAGAGGCGTCTACACAAAATCCCGTGAAACCCGCACAATGTCACGGCTCCTCAAAATCCACAGGAAGGAAGGGTCATTACTGGCGACCATGCGGCGGAACACCTGAACGGATAATATAGATATACATACACAACAAGAAAAGGAAAACCGGTCAGGGCCGGGTATATGTGATCAACAGATAAATGACAAGTATGATAATGAGGCACAATGAAGCATGGATGATAGTCTAGCATGTTAACGACATATAAGGAACTAAAATTGGTGAAGGACTACATAGAGTGAGATTCATAATAAAACAGAATTAAAAGTGCTCATAAGCCTTTATCATCATTAATCAGATTTCAATTCAAGTATACATTTTCCATTCCTTATCAGGAATATAATTGACATCATGTGCTCTATAGGGCACTAATCTCAATAACATGCTCTTTGCGGCATAATTTTGCTCTTTATGGCATTAATGTTCCATCGAGTCCAACTCGATAATTAGAATAGTCATAATTATAAATATAACGATTCTAAGACCGCCCGTCCGGTTTCCCCACTGAGCGCGTCCCTAAATAACCATCATCTTCCAGGGCCTAACATAAGACAACCTGGGATCCTATCGAAAGCGTCGGGAAGCGGCCATATGCCTGCGGGGTAGTCAAGACCACGCCAAAAATCTCCTACCCATCGCAGAAAAAATAGAACAAGCGCTCATATGGCCTAGGACTATATCCACCCTGCATTCATTAGCCAGGGGGCTTCACCTATCGCACGGACTTCCCTTAAGATGGTATTTAGAGAGGTGTGTAACCTTCATTTCATTAATTCCCATGCCATGGTTAAGTAAAATTATCATTTACCTTAACAGTTTCCCATTTTAAATAAATGCGTAAGTTAAATCGGGACTATGTAGAATTCGTACCGACATAGCATCCTCAAAAGAATTCAGACTCCAAAGTTATCCCCAAGGCCTCTTTTAGGCTTGAATATAAACCCTCAAATCAAAATGTAACCAAATTTGAATTCCAAAGTCTCCAAAATTGACCTCAACATCTTCTAGTCCGATATAAAACTATACGACAAAAGTGACGCCTAAACATCACCTTAAATTCCCCCTTGAAAGAATCCTACATGAACCCTTTCGAGTCTAGGATGTCGACCCAACTCAACTAGAACTCTAAACCCTATGTTTACTTCATTTAAGAAGGTCCCTAATCAATAATCCTAAAGAAAAGGGGTTAAAATGAAAAAGAAAAAAAATTAGGAAAATGCAGGGCTACCGAATCGATTCGCCCCCTTGGCCAAATCGATTCGGCCAGAAAAATTGAGGTTCTGCATAATTTCCGAATCGATTCGGATGGGAGACCGAATCGATTCGGTCAGAAAATTTTGGTTTCTGCATAATTGCCGAATCGATTCGGATAAGTTCCGAATCGATTCGGTCAACAAGACCTGAGCACTGCCCCTAGCCGAATCGATTCGCCCTAGGGGCCGAATCGATTCGGGCCTGCGATTTTGTCAAGAATTGGCTATGGAGTCTTGGACTCCATTTGCTACCCAAACTCAAGCTTCTCCAAACCAAACTCATATACCAACACTATAAGACACCAATGATGCTATCTAACATCTTAAAACCTCATGAATCATCTTGGGAATAAATCAAAACCCAAAACACATAATAAAACCCTAAGTTTGCTACACTAGGATTAATACACCATTATCACAACAATCATCTATCTCAAGACAACAATTTGCAAGTAAAAACTTGCCTTGATTCAACAAATATGCAGATTTCTTGGTGTAGTTGCAATCTCCCTCTCAATCCAAAGCTTTCTCTCTACTTTCTTCTCTTTTCTCTCTTAGGTTTAGGAAAGGATTTTGGGAAAATAGAAGACTAAAAAGGCTTAAGTCGTGACCTAAGACCAAATGCTCCACTTAATTAACCAAAAGTGCGATAAAACAATACGCGATAGCATAATTAAAGCACAACCAATCAAAAATGCCCAAAACTACAAAATACAATATGGTACATCATTTGACTATTTCGCACGTTCCGGAATCAACTGCAACCTCCAAATTATCATTTGGACATTTTAAAATTCAATTTAGGTTCAGGTCTCATAATTAAGCCAAATATCATTTTATTTTCAGATGATACTAATAAGCATGACATAGCAATATATTCCCATAATTATGATATGTATGCAACTTCATAATAAATATCAACTTTTCTACATTGAATTAACATTCAAATCATAACCCAACACTGGTCTCTAATTACTATACTAAGTAATTAATATAAAATACGGTCTCATAAGCGAGGGTTATTACATACTCCCCCCCTTATGAGGGAATTTTGCCCCCAAAATTCAGGCGTACCTCATGAGAAAAGATGTGGATATTTCTCCCGCATCTCATCCTCGCGTTCCCAAGTCGATTCGCTTGCATGATGATGACTCCACTGGACTCTCACTAGAGGCACCACACGAGATCTTAACTTTCGCTCCCCACACTCAAGGATAGCAACCGGTTGTTCTTCATAAGAAACATCGGGCTGCAACTCGATATCTTCGAAAGGGATGTGCCAAAGCGCACCTTCACACCTTATGTACTTTTTCAAAGAGGAGACGTGAAATACATCATGAATTTGTTGTAGAGGTTCTGGCAAGGCAAGTTGGTATGCTACAGGACCAACCTTTGCAATTACCGGGAAAGGTCCAACAAAGCGCGGTGCAAGCTTTCCCTTCTTCCCAAAACGTTTGATGCCCTTCATCGGGGACACCCGCACCAACACTTGGTCTCCAACCTCCAACTCCATGTGTCTCCTACCCGCATCGGCATAGCTCTTTTGCCGATCTTGGGCTACACGTATACGATTTCGAATAAGCTCGATCTTCGAAGAAGTGTCTTGGATTATTTCAGGTCCAAGAAACTTATTATCACCCACTTCCAACCAACAAGCGGGCGACCTACAAGGCCTGCCATACAGGGCTTCATAAGGTGCCATACCAATGGTAAATTGGTATGAGTTGTTGTAAGCAAACTCAACCAACGGAAGATATTGTTCCCAACTACCTTTAAAGTCGAGTATGCACATACGAAGCATATCCTCCAACATCTGGTTTACCCTCTCGGTCTGACCGTCTGTTTGAGGATGATAGGAAGAGCTTAACTTCAACTCGATCCCCATAGCTCCCTGCAAACTCTGCCAAAAGTGGGACACAAAAATTTTATCTCGGTCGGAGATAATATTCAAAGGTACCCCGTGGAGTCTAACGATCTCCTCAATGAACAACTGGGCATAACGAGCGGTATCATAATCGGTACGCACGGGCAAGAAGTGTGCCGACTTAGTCAAACGGTCGACAATCACCCAAATTGAGTCATGACCCTTCTGCGATCTAGGCAAGCCCGTAACAAAGTCCATCGAAATACTCTCCCATTTCCATACGGGAATATCGAGCGGCTGTAACAAACCTGTCGGTCGCTGGTGATCAATCTTAACCAACTGACAAGTAGTACATTGGGACACAAACTCTGAGATATCCCTCTTCATGCCCGCCCACCAGTACAAACGACGCATATCTTGGTACATCTTGTCCCCGCTGGGATGTACCGTAAACTTCGACCCGTGGGATTCTGCCATCACTGCACGTCTCAAATCCCCATCATCGGGAACCACAAGTCTTCCATGGAAGCGTAGTCCACCCTCAGAGCCTATCGAGTACGACTCCGCTCCCTCAGACAACAACTGGCGTGTATGGTCTTGACAAACTTTATCTCTCTTCTGAGCTTCCACAATCTTTGCTATAATCGTGGGAGTAACCGTCATCACTGAAAGGAATGCCCTCGCTCCGGCATCCTCCAGGATGAGTTCTTTCCACTTAGCCTTCCACACCTTAGCTAAGTCCCCATCAGGCTTTCTACTCAAGGCATCTGCTACCACATTCGCCTTCCCGGGGTGGTAATGAATGTCAAATTGGTAGTCTTTCACAAACTCCAACCAACGACGTTGGCGCATGTTCAAATCCTTTTGGGAGAATAAGTACTGCAGCGATTTGTGGTCGGTGAAAAGACTAAACTTTTCCCCCAAGAGGTAATGCCTCCATATCTTCAAGGCAAATACAACGGCGGCGAATTCCAAATCATGTACCGGATAGTTCCTCTCGTGAGGCTTCAACTTACGAGAAGCGTACGCAATGGGTTACCTCTCTTGTTGAAGAACACCTCCTAACCCCAGAAGAGATGCATCGGTAAAGACGAGATATTCCAATCCCGACCTGGGCAATGCTAGGACTGGAGCTGAAGTCAGTCTGTCCTTGAGCTCATCGAAAGCCGCTTGACATGAACTGTCCCAAACAAATCTTACTCCTTTCCGGGTCAAGTTTGTCAATGGGCTAGCAACCTTAGAAAAGCCCTTAATGAATCGACGGTAATAACCCGCCAAGCCCAGAAAACTACGAACTTCAGTGGGCGTCGTGGGCTGACCCCACTCCTTCACTGCGACCACCTTACTCGGATCCACAGACACGCCTTGGGATGACACCACATGTCCCAAAAATTGAACTTCCTTCAACCAGAAGCCACACTTCTAAAACTTTGCATACAATTGATGATCCCTAAATCTCTGCAAGACCAACCGCAAGTGAGCAGCGTGATCCGGCTCCGTCTGAGAATAAACTAGGATGTCATCAATAAATACAATGACAAACTGGTCAAGGAAATCCCGAAACACCCTATTCATAAGACCCATAAACACCGCAGGGGCATTGGTTAGCCCGAAGGGCATAACCAAGAACTCATAAGATCCGTAACGGGTCTGAAAAGCCGTCTTGGACACATCTTGCTCCCGTATCCTCAATTGGTGATACCCTGTCCGCAAGTCGATCTTGGAGAAATATGAAGCTCCCCTAAGTTGATCAAACAAGTCGTCAATGCGAGGTAAAGGATATTTATTCCGGATGGTGACTTTATTCAACTCTCTATAGTCCACTCATAACCGGAGAGAACCGTCTCTCTTCTTCACAAACAATACTGGAGCGACCCACGGTGAGGTACTACGCCTAATGAAGCCCTGCTCCAGTAACTTCTGAATCTGATCCCTCAGCTCCCTCATCTCTACAGGAGCCATACGATAAGGAGCTTTGGCGATCGGTCGAGTTCCCGGCATTAAGTCAATCACAAACTCGATCTTCCGACTTGGGGGTAATCCCGGTATCTCTCGAAAGACATCTTCAAAATCTCTAACGATCGGAAGAGAATCTAAGGGAACCATGACATCTCTAGATGCATCTTCCGTAATACAATATAGATAAGCACTCGTTCTCCCCTCCATACAAGGCATAACTACCAGGAACATCTCTTGTCCCGGAACCGCAAAAACTATACTCTTCCCGTAACAATTCACTATAGCACGGTACCTCGCTAGCCAATCCATCCCCAAAATTACGTCATACCCGACCATATCAAGGACGAGTAAGTCAGCCTCAAAACACAAGTCACCAAGGTTAATTCCTACGTTTTTACATACGAAGAAAATCAATGAGCCATCGCCCATAGAGGATTCGACGCTAGTGAAGGTACTTTCAGCAGATTTTATCAAACCTGTAGTCTGAGCAAAACTTCTAGAAATAAAGGAGTGTGTAGCACCCGTATCAAATAGAATTCGACCTAAGTGCCCCTGAATGAGAAACTTACCCTCGATCGCTGGTGGGGCTGGAGGAGCTGGAGGAAGCAAAGCCTCCTGAATATGGTAAACCCTTCCGTACTGAAATTGCCCCTGTTGAGGAGGAGCAACCGGATTTGGCGCTTGAGGCGAAAACTGTACATACGGCTGCTGTGGGGCCCTAGGAAGATGCCCTCCAACCAACTGAGGACATGTCCTCTTAAAGTGGCCCAGCTCCCCACACTGAAAACATTTATTAGTCATGTTATCCTGATTCCTGCCTTGGTTATTCCGGAGTTGCCCCGCACCTCGGCCCTGTTGGCCCCTACTACCAATACCACCTCGACCTCCCTGAGGCTGCTGGCCTCCTTGACCTTGCCTGTTATTATTACCGCCAGCATTAAACCCACCGAACCGTTGACGCTTGGACGAATCCCCCTGCTGAGGATCCCTCTCAACCAGCTTGTTCCCCGAGGATTGGGACGAAGAAGATGTTCCCCCTTCGCTCCCAACACCTCCATGCTTCCCCGCTTGTCCCACAGTAACAACCTTCTTCTTGTTTAGCAAAAACAATCTGTGCTCCTGACAATGAAGCAAAGCGGTATTCATCACATCACCAAAAGTCACTAGAGATGGATTTCCCAGCAAATGTTGCTTTATTCGCCAGTTCAAACCTCCCACAAACTTGGAGATCCTCTTCAACTCTGGAGTTACCTCATCCGGTACAAAACTAGCTAACCGGGTAAACTCTTCTTCATACTCAGCAACTGACCTCTCCCTTTGAACCAAATCCTGCAGCTTCCTCTGCATCTCCCTCTGAACCGCGGGAGGAAAATACTTCCCATCAAACAAGGCCCAAAAATTTGTGATGGACATAGTATCCCTATGCTTGGGCGTCGTCATGGACTCCCACCAATGTAAAGCCGGTCCTACCAACTTGAAAGTAACGAGAATCTGCTTCTTCTCCTCACTACATTCCACCATCCTAAGATGGCGCTGCATATCTCTCTTCCACTGGTTCGCCTTGATAACATCTGAACCTCCCTCAAACTCCAGGGGATGCCCTTTCAGGAAAGATTCTCTCACCCGTTCCCACTGAGAAGGTCCCGTGGGAGCTTGTGCTTCTTGTCCCCTAACTTGGGCTTGCGGCATTTGTTGGGCCACGGCAGTCATCGCGGCGTTGACAGCTTGGGCAACAATATTTGCCACTTCAGCGGCACTGATACTCCCCTGCTGCTGTGGAGGACCAAACTCGTCCTCAACAACCCTATTACGTCTAGCGGGACGCCCTCTCTTCGGCGGCATCTGAGATAAAGACGAGAGAGAGTTAAAACATAATGTAAGACAATCTATTTAACAGAAAATCGCATACATAGGCAGCAAAACAATCCTAACATTAAGTTCTATATCAAAGAACGCTACGGTAGAACGTGACAAGTCCGCATAGATCCTAAAGACTCTAGAACCTGATGCTCTGATACCATCTGTGACAACCCGCTATCCGAAATAAAGGGTGGCCAGCCCTATACCCCGATTAAATAGGAAATCATGGATAATATCATCCTCAGCATCACAACAATATACAAAGTATAAGGAATAACCACTCTATATTCCAGAAAATGGGTTATCAAAAACTTTGATTTGAAATTTAAAGGAAAACATTTTCAACAACCCATCATAGAAATAGAGGGTGGAAACCCCCACAAGCGCATCTAAGAAAACCCGAAAGATACAAAGGACCGAATAAAACTTCGGTCAGTACCATCCATACAACATACATATAGTACCAAGTGTTACATAATAAATTCATTATACATTTACAACAGCTTGGGCAACATGCCCGAATGAACTGAACATAACTAGAAACATAAACAGAGGCGTCTACACAAAATCCCGTGAAACCCGCACAATGTCACGGCTCCTCAAAATCCACAGGAAGGAAGGGTCATTACTGGCGACCGTGCGGCGAAACACCTGAACGGATAATATAGATATACATACACAACAAGAAAAGGAAAACCGGTCAGGGCCGGGTATATGTGATCAATAGATAAATTACAAGTATGATAATGAGGCACAATGAAGCATGGATGATAGTCTAGCATGTTAACGACATATAAGGAACTGAAATTGGTGAAGGACTACATAGAGTGAGATTCATAATAAAATAGAATTAAAAGTGCTCATAAGCCTTTATCATCATTAATCAGATTTCAATTCAAGTATACATTTTCCATTCCTTATCAGGAATATAATTGACATCATGTGCTCTATAGGGCACTAATCTCAATAACATGCTCTTTGCGGCATAATTTTGCTCTTTATGGCATTAATGTTCCATCGAGTCCAACTCGATAATTAGAATAGTCATAATTATAAATATAACGATTCTAAGACCGCCCGTCCGGTTTCCCCACTGAGCGCGTCCCTAAATAACCATCATCTTCCAGGGCCTAACATAAGACAACCTGGGATCCTATCGAAAGCGTCGGGAAGCGGCCATATGCCTGCGGGGTAGTCAAGACCACGCCAAAAATCTCCTACCCATCGCAGAAAAAATAGAACAAGCGCTCATATGGCCTAGGACTATATCCACCCTGCATTCATTAGCCAGGGGGCTTCACCTATCGCACGGACTTCCCTTAAGATGGTATTTAGAGAGGTGTGTAACCTTCATTTCATTAATTCCCATGCCATGGTTAAGTAAAATTATCATTTACCTTAACAATTTCCCATTTTAAATAAATGCGTAAGTTAAATCGGGACTATGTATAATTCGTACCGACATAGCATCCTCAAAAGAATTCAGACTCCAAAGTTATCCCCAAGGCCTCTTTTAGGCTTGAATATAAACCCTCAAATCAAAATGTAACCAAATTTGAATTCCAAAGTCTCCAAAATTGACCTCAACATCTTCTAGTCCGATATAAAACTATACGACAAAAGTGACGCCTAAACATCACCTTAAATTCCCCCTTGAAAGAATCCTAGATGAACCCTTTCGAGTCTAGGATGTCGACCCAACTCAACTAGAACTCTAAACCCTATGTTTACTTCATTTAAGAAGGTCCCTAATCAATAATCCTAAAGAAAAGGGGTTAAAATGAAAAAGAAAAAAATTTGGAAAATGCAGGGCTACCGAATCGATTCGCCCCCTTGGCCGAATCGATTGGGCCAGAAAAATTGAGGTTCTGCATAATTTCCGAATCGATTCGGATGGGAGACCGAATCAATTCGGTCAGAAAATTTTGGTTTCTGCATAACTGCCGAATCGATTCGGATAAGTTCCGAATCGATTCGGTCAACAAGACCTGAGCACTGCCCCTAGCCGAATCGATTCGCCCTAGGGGCCGAATCGATTCGGGCCTGCAATTTTGCCAAGAATTGGCTATGGAGTCTTGGACTCCATTTGCTACCCAAACTCAAGCTTCTCCAAACCAAACTCATATACCAACACTATAAGACACCAATGATGCTATCTAACATCTTAAAACCTCATGAATCATCTTGGGAATAAATCAAAACCCAAAACACATAATAAAACCCTAAGTTTGCTACACTAGGATTAATACACCATTATCACAACAATCATCTATCTCAAGACAACAATTTGCAAGTAAAAACTTGCCTTGATTCAACAAATATGCAGATTTCTTGGTGTAGTTGCAATCTCCCTCTCAATCCAAAGCTTTCTCTCTACTTTCTTCTCTTTTCTCTCTTAGGTTTAGGAAGGGATTTTGGGAAAATAGAAGACTAAAAAGGCTTAATTCGTGACCTAAGACCAAATGCTCCACTTAATTAACCAAAAGTGCGATAAAACAATACGCGATAGCATAATTAAAGCACAACCAGTCAAAAATGCCCAAAACTACAAAATACAATATGGTACATTATTTGACTATTTCGCACGTTCCGAAATCAACTGCAACCTCCAAATTATCATTTGGACATTTTAAAATTCAATTTAGGTTCAGGTCTCATAATTAAGCCAAATATCATTTTATTTTCAGATGATACTAATAAGCATGACATAGCAATATATTCCCATAATTATGATATGTATGCAACCTCATAATAAATATCAACTTTTCTACATTGAATTAACATTCAAATCATAACCCAACACTGGTCTCTAATTACTATACTAAGTAATTAATATAAAATACGGTCTCATAAGCGAGGGTTATTACATATATATGGTCCAAAGTTTGAGGAAGAGATACACCCAAAGTTAAAGCACTGTGGAGATGGTACTATATCCATGGAAAATGTTGTTCCAAATACAAATGGGAGCCAGATATTACACTGGCACGAGCACAATCACCAAATGGAAAACACACGATATTTGGGAGAGTATGCAGAGAATGAAATTCATCAAGCGACTTGCTAGTGTTCAAACATATAACATTGATATGACAATCCACGATGTGAAGATAATACGGGAGATAGTCAAAGGTTGATATTGGTAGTGTTCAAACAGAAGCAGGACACGAATTAGACATTTAGGACTTCTGCCACGTCTTCCACTTGTCATAGGACTTACGAATACAATTCTCAACAGATATTTAGGACTGGGAATTTAACTCGGTGATGAGAATTTGCCTACAACTTCTTTCAATGATGAACATGAGCCCTCTTGGATTGAATTTGCTAATCCCTATCACAGATGATCCAATTGGAGACATAGTGTCTGCCATATATCCTAATTTGGAATCTAAGTAAGTAGATTCAGAATATCTTACTTCTAGAGGTATTTTAATCCCAACAAATGAAATTGTGAATGAAATAAATTCTTATATCATGGATTTTATACCAGAAGAAAGTATACATTTTTTAGCTAAGATTCTCTGTGTAAAGAATCAGAAAATATCGGTGAGCAACATATCTTATATTATCTAGAGTTTTTGAACCCCACCCCTGTACACCTCTACTCCCAGCCAACCCCACACCCATGCACCTTCCCCCACTTCTCCCAAGTCGACCTCGCAATACCCTCCCGTCCCCACACCTTCTACCACCAACCCGTTATTACCCGCTATCCTCCCCAAACCACTACCCTGCCATAGCCTCACGCACCCGTCCTTTGCCCTGTATATAAAGGCTTCTAATGTATGTATATAATGGATGCTAATGTTATATATGATCATAATATGGACTCTTATGCAGTTTCAAATCACTGACGAGTTTTTTTTAAATCAGTAGTTCAAAAAATGAGGAATAATTATGGTAATGGTCTCATTAATTTACATTCTTTGACTGTCTTTAAACCTCTTTTGCAACAAGTCCATATTTCTTTCTTGACAACCTTTCTCCCTGGTGTTTGCTTATCGATTGCATATGTTTCAAGTTTCTCATATTTGTATTAGTTTTGCTTTTGGGGTGTTATAGTGACCTATGGGTTGTGTTTTTGTTTGATAATTATAAAAGTAACAATTTGCAAATAATGTAACCAATTATAGATATGAGAAATTATAGACAATTTGCAAATAATGTAACCAATTATAGACATTAACAAGGATATGAATTTTGTATTCTTTATTTAGAAAATTATGTATTTTTAGCATGTCAAGATAATAGTGGATGCATTTCTCGAAAGCTATTCTTGATTTAGAAAATTATTTCATTATTCCCCCCGCGACTAATAGATCCATATGTTATTCTTTCAGATAAGATGGTATTTTTCACGTACATAGATAAGATGGTATTGGTTATGCTGATTGATGCAACCCATATGAGATGGTTATCATAAGCCATGTTGCTAGCACTGGGATGGCTGCTGTGAGTTATGTACTGAAAGTATCTGCAAAAGGTTTCTCTAGCTTTGTATTTTCATGGTTTGTGTGTCTTCTAAGGTTACGCAACAACCGTTGTTGCTGCTGCTGCAACAACAATAACACATATCTCGCTGCTCTTGGAGCAACAATTACACAGCAGCCTCCGCTGTTGCAACAATAACACAACAAGTGCTGTTGGAACAATAGCACAAAGCTATATTTTTCATATTAGGTTTGTGACTACAGTCCCTAGATTATTTTTTCATTCATTTCCTTACTTATGAAATATGGGTTTTTGGTTGAGTTTTGTTGGTGTTTTTACTTTTTTCTTTTCTTTACAACAGAATTTAATAATGACATGGGCATTGCTGCTCGAGACACAAGGTAATCTTAGGTTTTTTCTTTTTTCAAACGGAAACTTACATTTATGATTAATTTCAATTTATTCTTAGGCTTTTACAAACCTTGGATATAATTTGAAAACATAAGCTTTATGTTGTTATTTACATCAGTTTTAACTTCTCATCAGGTGTGAATTTCTTGGACATAATGGGCTTATCAATCCCCCTACTAATAACTTGTGCTTCTAAGATAAAAAAATAGTTGGAATGAGTGGGTACCCTGTTTAAAACCTCTCGAGGATTTTAAAAAGGATGCTGAATTTTCATTAACAACAACAGAGTACCATCTATTTGTGTTTTGCCCTTAAAATCACTCTAATATAGTTGAAATATTGAAGATGCAAACTTTGGGAAACTTTAGACGAATACACCTTATTGTCTCAAGTGTGTTAGTATTATTTCATCACTTTATTAATAATTGGACATTTGTTGTTATGGTAGATTTTATATTGTATTGTGGTAGTTTGAGTTTGATTATTTTAGTAAAGACTACTGATTTTTTTTGTGCAAGTTTTCAAAGAAGGGATTTTTGGGAGAGTTTTTCTTATTGCTGGTGTTTCCATCTCGAGACATACTGTGATAGTCATTGATGTCATCGGCACGAGACATGTTGTGAACACAACTCAGAAAAAATTCTAACTAATTTGTTTTTGGAGATTGTTGTGTGGATCTCGATACGTGCACGTTCTTATTATTGATTGAATGTAAGTGTTTAAATGGCTTGGATACATCATGTTCATGGTTTTTATCGGTTTTTTCTATCATGTTCTCTTAAATAGTCCTTTTATGTTTTCTTTTCTCTCAATTGTTAGTTTAAATAAGTGGCTTGGACCATCGATATTTTCTATCGAGTTTTCATCAAAAAGTACCTTCATGTAACCAACAAGCTCACGGTTCAAGTTCCCGGTAATATGACCTCTCTTTCTCTCCCTCCTTTTCATTTACTAATTCTTTTTGTAATAATGAATTTATTTATATTGTAGTTTGTATTTTCAGTTTTACAGAACATCGGAACTAAAAATAATTGCATTGGTGTCAGATGTGAGCCAATATGCCTCTTGAATATGTGGGCGTTGGTTTGTGTTTTAGAGGTAAATTAAATTTAGTCATGCCTCTTCAATATGTTGAAATATAGTTTGGCTTTACTGAGTTGTTTACTGTATTTCTAGATATATGTTTTGTCAAAACATCGACTGGTGGTTTTTACAGTATAGAAAAGGAAGAGGGGAGAGCAGCACCCGTTTTACACTAATTTAAAAGTATCATTTAATGTTGATCAACAGTTTTTTCTCTGAACTTTTACTATATTTTAAATCTCAATTGATATGTTATTTATCTATTGATTCATTTGTGTTTTTCAACCTCCATTTTACAAAAGGCTATTGTCAAATCTATGAGTAAAATGATACATTCAATTTCAATGCTAGAAACGCAGGTCTCTATCTTTTATTTTTTCTTTTTGAGTTATATTTCATTAGGTTTTTTCATTTTATTATTTACTCATTTACTTATTTATACTATATTTGTGTTTAATTAAGGCACGGGTTATTGGATAATTACTAAAGACCGCACGCTCCATGGGTGAGGGGGAAGAGGAATATTGATGATGGTATATACATGGAGGGGAGATAATTTTAGGCATGGGTTATTGGATAATTTTTTTCTCCCGTGTGAAAGACAAGATATTTTCATCTTTGATTTACACATTTTTATGCTCTCTCCCCCCCATACGAATTTATTTTCTATTAATTCAATCGTTCCCACTCAGATATTGGTTTTGAAGATTGAGTTCCTACTTTAAGAAGTTTGTTTCGTTGAATAATTTGTTAGATAGATTTGGGCTTTTTGAATATTTTTAGATTGTTTGTTACTCCTCAATTAGAGTGGATAGTCCAATAAACAAAGGAGATTATGTCCAATATTTTTTAAATTGACACTTTGTACATTTAATGTTACATGTGAATTTGTTTGATGAATTTAGACTATTTGAATATTATTGGACTATTTATTATTTGTTAAGTAGGGTGGATAGTCCTATAAAAAAGATATTATTGCCAATTTTTTTAAAATTACACTTTGTTTTGGTGGGGAGCGAAATTTTTGCCATTTTGCAGTTAAATACTTTGGAATTTTTGTCATTTTGTGATTATGTACTTTGGAATTTTTTCGCCGGGCCTTCAGGCACGGGCATTCCGCTAGTATATATATATATATATATATATATATATATATATATATATATATATATATATATATCTGTGTGTGTGTGTGTGTGTGTGTGTGAGACACACACACACACACATGAATTTAAATAATGCATACAATATTTTTTATAATTTATACATGGAAGATTAATGTCTACATGAATTTTTTCATTGTACACATGCTAGGTTTATGTATTCCCTAACATATAAGGTATGTAGATAAATGGTGAGAGACCTTAATGTCGAAAAATATGTCCGAGGATTTGAGCCAAAAATAACTTTGGCGAGGGGCTAGATTAGGAAGCTCCCAACATGCAAAAAATAACCCAATAGAGTGTTGTGTTTCATGAGAGTTTACATTTTAATTAGTAATTTAGATTATGGGTTTTACGTATTTAGGATTCCTTTATTTTATTAATTTTACAAATAGAACAAGAAGTAATTTTTACTTACTTTTGGTCCCTAAAAAGTAAAAAATATGGACCATGTTTACAAAACATCATATTGCTTTGGTGAGGGGGTAAGGAACGGATTTATAAAATAAATATTGGATGTCCTTAAAGCATATTCAATAATATTTTATGTCTGAATTCTACAAAGTCTATTTAAATTAATATAAAGAAATCTAAACGTAGAAAGAGTATTATGTTTATATCATTCTAAATTAATCAATATCTTTCAAAATTATGAATTAAGTAAACTATATAGATATTTATTCCTAGTCGTTAACATTTCTTTGAGTTTGTAATGGAGAAATTTTTAGTGTTCAATTTCTAATATTAAAATAACATTATATTCGTGATTGGTACAGTGAGAGGTAGAATGAATGTGTGGGTTATTGCATGCTATTTTGTTTTTTGAATAAATCTAGTGTAAAGCGAAGTAATCAGTATGTGAAGATAGTGTAATACAATAAATTTTTGGTATTATTTAAATAATTATTAATTGTGAGAGTAAATTAATAATCTAAAATTAATTATTACTTGAGAAATTGGTAATAAGTTAATACATATTTAAATGATGATTAAATTTGCATGCTATGTTATTTATTTGTGCCCCACATTATATTTAATTAATCGATGCAATTAATTAACTTGACTATATACAGTTACACATAAAATAATCAATTGGATTTTTATTTTATGTTGTGAGGTGTTACCGTAAGATATGAGGTATTACGATTTGGAGCGGACTTTAGAGTCATATGGAAACCCGAATATATGTGACCTCGGGGGGGGGGGGGGGTAGTTATACCCTTATGCTAAGTTTTGGGCTATTCTGGATAGTATTTTGAGCTCATTTAGGGGCAAAAAAATAGGCCTATTATAGATCCACAACATTAGTAAGTACTTAAGGGTGTTTAGTCTCATTAATTAATTACTTTACATATAAGAAAAATCCTATCAGCCTTAGACTTGTGGGAGAACCTAAACCTAAGGAGACTTTGGGTGGAGGAGGAATTAATTATCAAACATTTACGTAATCCACTGTTCTTTGGTTCACGATTTTTTTTTTGTAATTCCACTTTATAATCTGTAACTTGTTTTTAATTCATGTTTTCCATATATATTCTAGGATTAGAACACATATTTAGGATCTGATTCGGTAAATCTTAATCATGTTTCGATTTTAGGCTAATTAGTATTAGTATTAATCAATCCTGCATTGAAGACTAGTACAATTTGGAAGATAAATCTGAATTGAATGATGTTTGGTGATTGGATTTATGTTAGAACTCTTGTTTTAGGATTTAATCTCATTTGTAAGTTAAATCCCCATGGTATTTTAAAGATTGGATCTGAAATTTGAAAGTGATATGAGACCCTTTTTCATGTTTATGGCCAACTAGATCTAAATCTGTGGGCTTGAAGAATTAAACCCATAAATGACATTTTAGATATTAAATTAATGGTTATAAATTATATAGGAATATGAACCCATGTTTAGTTTTGGTTTTGGCAATGTTGGGTTCTTTTTTGGAGCTTTTAAACTCGTTAATGGAGGTTTTAATTTGAAAATACATTTTTGGGAATGAAAGTGGTGACTTGTCCCAATATCATTCAAAAAATATTGTAAATCTTCTTCGAACGAGATGGCTAGGTTCGTTCGAACGAGAGATGGCCTCATTTGGACGAGATCACCCTTGGTTCATTCGAATAACTTTTGTGGTAGTGAGTGGTTTGTCTTATCAGTTTGATGGTGGAATTTTTTCTAATTGATTCGAGTGGTTGGATCTTTGTTTACTTGGAAAGTGATCGGTGTATTGCAGTTGTTAGGATACTAAAGTAGGTTAACTTTAACTAAGGTTGAATATTACTAAAATTTAATTAATAGTACAATCGGACACTTGGGGATTCAGTAAATTGGGTAGACATGTGAGTGAAATAATATCCCATTGGTATTTACATATATTGTGTGTTGTATATATGTATTCTAAATTTTGTGAACATACCGCTACTTGTGGTGAATTTATTGGTCGGGTTTGATTTTAAGTTTAGAACGGTGTGAAGGTCGTCGTGTTTGATCATTCGTTTAGGATGGTATATAATTGCTTATAATTTAACAATAAGATAAATAGAAAACCAATTACAAATAATAAAAACACATCATAATACATTAAATTTATTCATCACCATTTTTTTAAAGTACTTTTCCATAATTTAATCTTACAACATCAAATTTAAATTAGCATTCAACCCCAAATTTATCAATAACACTCAACCCCAAATTTAATCCTAAAATAAACCTAAATTGAACCCTAAAATTTAAATCAACCAACAATAACACTAAACAAAACAAAAAACGTTAACAATTTAACATTAACTTAACAATAACACTAAGAAACATGTAATACATCCATTTAATTTAACAATAAACTAATAATATCATAAATGATATAAGTTATCATTTAAGAAATTAATAAAATAGAAAAAAAATATTTTATATATATATATATATATATATATATAGAGAGAGAGAGAGAGAGAGAGAGAGAGAGAGAGAGATTGCCACAGTTAGTCGGGGAAGGAGACCGGTGGCGCTGGATGGGATGGCTAGGCGGGAGGGAGGGTTATTGCTGTGGGAGTGGGAGGGAGGGAGAGTGGAAGAAAGATAGGTTTGTTTGCGTGGTAGGAGCGTGCGTGTGTTTGTGTTGTGTAGTTAGTTAGCTAGGTGTAAGTTTGATAAACTTTCTTTTATTTAAAGATATGCCTCAAAGTGTAAATATTTTTTTGTCTCGAAATTTTGTATAAGCAATAAATCATATATATCTATTTTGTTTAAAAACATATGTGGTGGCTACAACCCTTACTCGGCTTGTTGTAGCTCCGCCCATGCTCATTGGTATGCTAAGTGAGGTGTGTTGGAAAGTCTCATATATAAGCAATAAATCATATATATCTATTTTGTTTAAAAACATATGTGGTGGATACAACCCTTACTCGTCTTGTTGTAGCTCCGCCCATGCTCATTGGTATGTTAAGTGAGGTGTGTTGGAAAGTCTCATATATATATATATAAAGGATCAGGTGCAGACTTACTTATGAGTCCACATCGTTTTTATAAAAATATTTTATTTGGTTCATTTTTTGTGTGTATTTTAAATATTTCAGGGTACCCGTAAAAAAATCAAGTCAAAATGATTTTTTTTTTGCTATTTTAAGAAAAGAGATCAATGTTTGACAATTTTTGAAACAATTATAAAAACTGTCAAACATTGACCCATTTTTTTAAAATAGCAAAAAAAATAATTTTGAGTTGATTTTTTATAGGTACCTTGAAATGTTTATAATACATAGAAAAAAATCAACTCAATTTTTTTTATAATATTTTTAAAATTTAAACTCATACAGTGCAGATTCATAAGTGAGTTCGCACCTGGCCCTCTCTCTCTCTCTCTCTCTCTCTCTCTATATATATATATATATATATATATATATATATATATATATATATATATATACACACACACACACACACACACACACACACACACACACACACACACACACATGACACATCGTCAATACTACCTAAATTAGTGTTTCTAGCTAGTTATTTGCTAATGCCAAGTTGCATAAAAGAATTGATAAATGATTAAGATATAATAACTACATGTTTCGCAATACAATATTTGCATTCTCAAATTTTAACCAAGATAATATGACACCATAAAAAACTATTCAAATGTTATAGTTGGCATTATTCTTGCTTGGAATATTACAAGTTATTTCACTATTTTCACACTCAAGTGTTACAAAAATGACATAAGATTGAGATGTGAGCATAGTACTTAAAATAAAAGACATATTCTAAATACGTCATTACGCCCATTCTATAATTAACTAATTAAAATGATAATAAAAGGCATATTCTAAATACATAATTTTCACCAAACAATTATATCTTTCCACAAGGATGTGTGGATTAAAATATCTGTCACTCTTAGAAGAACCAAAGGTGAAAGTCAAGATAATCTTCACATTTTCCCTAAAGGGACGAACAAACAGAAAAGTCGAGCCTCGCCCAAACTATTTTTTCCTGGAAATAGCTATAATTCATGCAGAAGTGAATGTTATATATATTGGGAATTGACTCCAAGTAACATGGAAATTTCATATTATATAGACTTAGTTTTTACGACCCACAAACTATGCACGCTATGATATCAAAATTACGTGAGTACTTTGTCCCAACACTAAGATCCCACTCGTGATGACAAGCCCCCACGATACATTTGATCGAAATATTTCCCCCGAGATACATATGTATCTCACCCCATGACTCCCCATATGCGTACGTGTGGGTCCATCAGGCGTGAATCCCACACCCCCAAACTAATAAAAGAACCTATGTGGATATATTCAAATAAATTAGTTGCAACCTAACTAGTTAATGATAAAGTGCGTCCACCCCAAGGGGATATCTCATTTCAAATTACATCGTTAATAAGGACCATCTCCTAGGTGGGGCATGATGAAAAGAGCTTCCTTAGTGATATCGTTGTATAACAAGCCTTTCCAATAAAAATTCCTTCAACATACAAATACGTTATAAATATGTATAGGATAAGTAAGGGTATGAATCCACATTTCATGTGTAAAGAATAAATGATGAGAAGACAAAAGTGTAAAATCATTTTCATGATATTTTTTTAAGGATATTTCACGAGATTAACTTAACTAAGTATGTTAATTTTTAAAGTAACTAACAAACCAAATTTATAGAATTATGCAAACAAGTAAACTAACTCTACATAATATTTACAAATTTTCCTCTCAAAAAGTAATAATCTCCGAGGGAGAAAAAAATCAAAAAGAGGAAATGAAAAGACTATTTACTATATGTACAATGGATGATTTCTTAATGTACTCTTAAGTAATGAGAGAAATTTGTTAAAAATTACAAACTCTCCCATTATAAATTTGCACCTAAGAACTCATCCTAAAGTTATAAATTCCATGACATCACTTTATATTGAGATATTTGCTAAAAATGCAAATACTCTATATAGAGGGATGAAGAAGAGTTTATCCCATGGAAATAAATTCTACCAGACCACTCTATATTGAAATATTTGCTAAAAATGCAAATACTCTCTATAGAGGGATGGAGAACAATTTATCCCAAGTTAAAAAAAAAATGATGGTCTCTACCGAAATGCCACCAAGTCTTCAATATATAGATGAAATGAGGTAAGGGGTATAATTGGAAGGGCAATGGATAAAATGAATATTTGGAATTAAGTTAAGGGTAAAGTTAGAAATGCACAAATGTGCATGTGTTTTGTGATGTACTGAGAGTGAGGGAGTTTGGGAGTATTTGAGGAAAATGGGTAAATGATATTTCAAACATGTGGGTTCGTTATTTTTTTTTTCCTTTTTTATTTATTTATTTGGGCTTATATTTGTTGAATCAAATATAGGATGAGGTTTGAAATCAGTTTGGGTTTGGATTAATAGAACCGGATGTTGATATCTAAAAATGGACTAACTCCAAATTTATAATCATAGATAAAAATAAGATTAGTAACTCAAACCACACACATAAAAAGATGACGTTTTTAGAGTGGTTAAGCTCTAAAACAGTCTACGTTCATTGTTTTTTTTTATTTATTAAGTAGGGTTTATAATAGCTCAGTGTGGTGTCCATATGAGTGATTCGAGTTGTCCCCTGAGCTAGGGGAGTAGTTTGTATTTATAATGGTTTAAAGCCCGGGAGATTGAGCGTATTATATTGCCAGGTGTTTACATCCATGTACAATAAATGAAACTCTTGGAATTCAGTGCTAGTTGGCATCCCATATGAATAATTATTGGTATTCCTGTTGGTTGTCATTCCATCCGACTAAGTGTTTCTAAAGATGATCAAGGTGGTTGGTCGTCCATGTTGGAGGACATGTGTACAATTATCACTGATCCATATGGGAGTGTAATTTTTACTTACAACAAAAGTCCCTGATGCCCCATGTTTAATGTTTGATTGAAAGTATGGAATAGCCCAGGAAGCAACTCGGCGTACTGTATTGAATGTTTGGTCGGCATACGACCTTCCAAACTTGTTAAAATTTTAACTCGCACTGTTTGATGATGGCATTTTTGTAAATAATTCAAACTTTTTGGGAATTGCCAAAGGGCGCAGTTGTCTTTTGATGCTTTGGGAGGTGTGCAGCCTATGGTAGCTATACGATTCATTTAGTTAATCATTTCATTCCTACTTATCGAGGCAACCTATAAATAGGTACAAAATTTCCATCGTTTCTTTTTACTTCAAACCTTTCGAACTTTAGTACTTTCTTTACCTTCAAGCTTTTTCCTGTGCGATCGTTTGCTGCCATTTTCTCTTCAGTTTTTTGCAACCGTCTTCGATTCCCTGTAAGCCTTCTTTTTCCTTCTCTTTATTTTATCATCTTTTTCTCTTTTTCCACCATGGTTCACATCGTAAATGAGAGGTCGTTAGATGAATTTAGAGATAAAATGAAAATCCCTTCTTGGGTAGACTACTTAGAGATTCCCTAGGGTCCCATAGATGTTTATTCCCTTCCAAAGGGTCATTGGATCCCCACGATAGTCATAGATGAGGGTGGCATCACATTTCCACCTAACCCTCTTTTTTTTCCCAATTTTGCTAGTATTTTGATGTTGTTTATGCTAGAATAGCCCCCAATACTTGGAAGGTTATAAATAATGTACATAGGTTGAACTAGCTTTATGGAACCAATATTGGGGGTCTTGGAGTTGATATTATATTACAAATGGGGTACTATTGGAGAAAATGCCTATTACTTGAAGACTAGGCACGCCAATAGGGATTTAGTAATAAATTGGCCAGATTCCAATAAGGATTATTGGGAATATGGTGTAGTTGTTAAGAACTGGCAACACACTCCTCTCCCTACTAGAGAATCTTACACTGGTCCCCGATGTCCTCAATCAGGACGTAACATAGGTTATAACTTTATTGATTATTTTTTTCTCTTTTGTTATACGTTTCTGATGTTTGCTGACTAACTTTGTTGTTTCTTTTTTATGCAGAGGAAAGTAAGAAGAGGTACCCCAAGGAAGGGGAAATCAATATCCATGATCTTAAGTTCGTGTGGGGATTAAACCAGAAGATTGGAGAAGAACATCTCAGGGCTACTTCATTGTTGTTGGAATATAAAATTTCCATAACTTCCCTTGTTGCTCGACCTGCATTTGTTCTGCCCCAACTTGCTGTTAACCTTGAGGAGGATCCTGTAGTAACTTCTTTAGCCATTGAGCCTGTCGAGGCTGAATTCATTCAAGGAGGAAATTCTTCCTCATTTGAGTCCCTTGACCTTTTTGAGATGCAACTTTCTCCCTCCATAGACATGACCAAGAGAAATATTCCCAACTTGTTGGGTGGGCCTTTATCTCCTACCCCCAAAACTGTTGATGCTGGCAAGAAGAATTCTTATGCTAGTGACAAGAGGACTATTGGTGCTAATGGGAATCAATTTGAGGAGCATCAATTAAATAGATTGAGGAGAGGTTTACCTGATCCTCAAAAATAGTTCAAGAAGACCTTAATCGACTAGTAAGAGTGGCTGTAAAGAAAAAGGCCGACCATCAAGAGTTGGTGAAAAAAATCCAGGTTGACCTTAACAATGGGGTAGCCTCTGTTGTTGTTAACCATGGACTGGATAAGGGTTTGCTTATGTCTGGTACACTTCTTGCTGATAGAGCAACACTAATCTCCTTGTCCAGGTCCAGGATGACCAAAAGAGCTTGCCACAACTTGGCATTGGTAATTTTCCTACTTTTTTTTCTTTATGATGATGAAATTTTATTGATATCTGATTTTTTACCCTCCTTGCAGTTCCTGGTTGATTTTAAGTAGATGATGGAGAAGGACGATCAACTATGTTCTTCTCAAGGAGAATTTGAAGAGGCCTTTACAGGTTTAAATCATTCTTTAGTAGAGTCCAGACAGGCCTTGGAAGCAAAATAGAAATCCTGGGAAGAAGATCTGAAGAAGGGCAATAATAGGGCTAATACAGCTGAAGGAAAAATAAAGGCTACCAAGGAGAGAGTTGAGGATGCTGAGAAGAAGCTGAATGAGGGTTAAGACAGGTCCAAGGCCGCCGATGATAAACTTTTAGATGCCACTGCTAAATCACAAGTTATTGAAGGCAATTTGACTTCTTTGAAGGCCAATAATAAAGATGTCGTTAATAAAGAATGGGATAAGGACATTTGTGCTACCTCTGCTCAGATTGAGTACGCTAAGAAATGTTCTTTCAAGGAAGGTTGGACTGAGTCTTTGAAGGTGGTCAGCATAGAAGAAAGTTTTAAACTATTCATAAGGCATGACCCTGGTACTCCTTCTAACCTAGATGAGGAGTTTGATGATGAGGAGTGGTCAAGAGAATCTTCTGATTTTCCCCTTAATTCTTCAATAGTTCCCAGTACTAGTGTCGACCTAACAACTGCTAGCTAAGACTAGGACAAGGACAAGGAGAAAGTCTAACTCCTTTTCAACAAGTTTGTTTTTATTTTTCTTTTTATGATGTATCAGTTCTTGTACTTTAACTATTACTCAATGAAAGAACAAATTTTCTTGTCTCCACTCTATGTGACTTTAAATGATCTTGCTAGTTTGTTACTTTTTAAATTTTTTTATTTCTCTGGAGTTTCCCCATAAACTCATATATTGGTGAATTTACAATTTGATGCTAGGAAGAGGGCCATAGTTTTTACTGAATCCAACCTACTCAGGCGGTATATGTATCTTTTTGAAGAAGTCCATATGCCTTTGTCCGAGGAAGATTTATCAAAGCTGCTCGGCCCAGATGTATATGCTCAAGTAAAAGAGTCTTACATTAACCTCCAATATCTCTTGGATAGGGAAGTGGTAAATAATGTTGGTTATTATGAGATGATTAAATAACTGCAAGAAGACCACAAGCTGTCCAAAGCACTACTCCATACTGATTATGAAGCCAACTATAAGCCATTAAGTGATGGATGTGATTTTTAAAAAAATTAAAGGGCATCATTTATGCTTTAAATAAGAGAGAGCTCTCTTTAAAACAATATTTAGAGAGTGCATGAGCAATTGCTGCAATTCTGGAGAAAGAAAACAACGCCCTAAAGGATGAACTTAACATCCTAAAGAGATCCACCACTAATGGTCCAAATAGGGGTGTTTTCTTTTTAGATATCGAGAATTCAAAACTGTTGGAAGAGCTGAAAACATTATAGAAGAAGAAGGCCAAGTATGGGCAAGCTTCCAAACAATGTATAGTTATTCGACCAACTATTGAGGAAGAGAGGACTAAGAAAACCCTTGTCAATCAAGCTGCCCAGTTGAAATCCAAAGATCTATTCATCAAGAAACTTTAGAATCAAGTTGATAGGTTGACCTTCCATTTCATAAGCATCCAAGAGAAGTTTGGATGGATGTATATAATGAAGCTTTGATTGACATGGATGACCATCTTTCCCAAAGCAATCGTGAAGGATACAAATGGTGGTGGACCAACTTGTTGATTCTGCCAAAGTATGATCAAAGTAGTGATTTGTTAAACTGAAATGACCCTAGTGTTTTGGACTGTGATAATCCTCCCTTCAAGTTAGACAATAGTTGGATCCTTCCAAATGTAATTCCCTAATGTCTGATAAGTAAATACTTAAGAGATTATGGACTTCATGGTGAACATGAAATAATCATCCTCTTTAGTTGTTGGATAGGCCGAGTATCAGCAATAAGCAAATTCTGGGGGATTTTAATATAATCAACCATCCACATACCCTTGATGACCCTCCAGCTGGAATGGACACGCAAAATAACCAGCAGAATAAAGTTATACTTATTGTATTTCTTGTACTTACTTTTGCTCACTTATTGCTATTGTAACACATTTTGATTAATAAAATGAAGCCAATTTTCTTTATTCAAGCTTATGGTTGTAATTAATCTTTTTGCCAACTAGGTAAATTGTATAAAGATTATTTAATTGGATTATAGAATAAATAACCTTCTCTAATATTTAATATCCGATTCATGTTTGAATCATGCATACGGCCTTAGACTCGACTAATGTGCTTAGATAAAACTTGAAATAGATTTATTGTACTAAGTTGTAACATCAGTTATCAGTGCCGACCAAGTGTATTAGGAATATATAAGTATTTTGGTATTTTAACCTGGTAGGGTAAAACCCTTGATTAAGAAATATTACCGACTTCTTGTTTGTGACTTGCCGAGGATAAATCATACATGAAGTTTATCCTTTTTGAAATTGGAAAAGTTGAACCATGCTATTCGATGGGGAACTTTTTGAGAACTTTTCTGAAGTTGGAAAAGTTTGAACCATGCTATTAGACAAGGAACTTTTGAGAACTTTTCTGAAGTTGGAAAACTTTGAACCATGGTATTTGGCGAGGAAATTTTTTAGAAACTTTTCAGAAGTTTGAAAAGTTTGAACCATGCACCATTCATTGAGGTCCTTTTTTGAAAACTTTTCTGAACCTGGAAAAGTTGGTGAGGTCCTTTCTACAAAACTTTTCTAAAGTTGGAAAAGTTTAGAAAAGTTTTAACCATGCATTCAGAAAAGTTTAAAAAAGTTTAAACCTTGCACCTTTCAGCAAGGAACTTTTTTGAAAACTTTTCTGAAGTTGGAAGTTTGAATTAAAGTTGCTCATTAATTGTGGTTAAGGTTTAGCCATCATACTCCAAAAAATAAAACACAAAAAGGATGTATATTGGAGAAAAGATGAAATTTTATTAACTTGAATAAGCATTACATTAAGGACAAAATTTTCAAAACTGAATTATTGATAATACTTACGTAAATGGTATGCGTTCCAAGGATTCTTGAACTTTTCTCCCTCCATAGTTTCTAAACGATAAGTTCCTATTAGGATAACCACCGAGCTAAAATTTGGACTATACCAATTATTCTCCAGGTTATTGTTCTTTTGGATTACTTTTTTGAGTACCAAATATCCTTGTTTCAGGTTGGTCGTCTTGACCCTTCGATTATAAAACTTTGCAATCCTTTGTTGATATGCAGCCATCCGAATAACAACAACTTTTCGGACTTCTTTTATCATGTCCAGATGTAGTTGCCTCATGAGGTCACTCTTGGGTGAATCAAATTTCAATACCTTATGAGTCGGTAGACCTATTTTCACTGGTACTACCATCTCAGTGCCAAAAGCTATCATGTAGGGGGTTTCTCCTGTTGTTGTTCTAGGAACAGTCCTATATGCCCAAAGGACACTGTGGAGCTCATTAATCCAGTTGTGTTTAGCCTCATACAAACTTTTTTTCAACCCATCTAACAAGGTTTTATTGGTGATTTCTATTTAGCCATTGCATTGTGGATGCCCATGATCTGAATAAAGTTTTTGGATGCCTAACCGAATACAGTACCCTTCAAATTCTTCATTATCAAACTGAGTTCCATGGTCGGTGATGAAGGCATGGGGCATGCCATATATGCAAATGATCTGCTTACATACGGATTGGAACACTTTCTGATAAATCATATCAAGTAGGGGCTCAACTTCCACCCATTTGGTTCAATAATCTACAGATATAACTAGGTATTTAAATATTCCCTTGGTGGTCGGCAGTCATCCGACCAAGTCAATTACCCATATAGAGAAAGGACATGTTAAAGTGATGGGTGTTAGACTTGCTCTTGGTCTTTTGTGGATGGTGGAAAAATTCTTGAATTTATCACATTTCTTATTGAAGGCAACACAACTTGCTTTCATTGTTGGCCAACAGTAACCTTGCATAGCTATTCACTATCTCAAAGATCTCCTAGCTGTGTGAGCTTCACATGAGCCTTCATGAACCTCTTTAATCAAATCATCCACTTTGTTTAGATGAACACAACGAAGTAGATAAACATTGTATCCTTACCTGTACAAGACACCTTTTTCTAACACAAAACTGGATGCTTTGTACCTCATCTTTCTGTCTTCCTTTTAGTTAGATGGTAATGTTCCTCTTTCAATACACTCTTCAATCCATAAGGGACCTAACTCCACTGAAATGATGCCAATTTCCATCCTATTAATGCTTCTATGGGCAAGAATCTCCATTGGGATTGTTCGCTTAAGTTTTTTTAGAGCTGCTGAAGCAAGAGCATCTGCTCGAGTATTTTTAAATATAGGAATCCTCACTATTTTAACTGAAGTGATCAATGAAATGACTTCCATTACTTTTTTATGATATCGCATTATAGTTTCCCCTTTAATGCCATAAATTTGCTGTATTTAATTAACAATCAATTGGGAATTAGTATATAGCAATACGTGATCGGCGCTCAGTGATGCAGCCAATTCCAGTCCTATGATTAAAGCTTCATATTTGGCCTTCTTATTTGAAGCCTTGAATTGGAATCTTAAAGAATATTCCACATCCAAGTTATTCGGAGTGTTGATGACGAGGCCTACTCCACTTTCAGTAGCACATGAGGATCTATTTACAAACAACTGCTAAATTGGAATGTCACCAGAGAACTCCTCTTCTAATTGTACTTCATGCTTGAACACCTTCTTGACTTGTTTCAATCGTTCTTGAGCAACCGACAATTCAGGTTAATTGGCCATGATCTCTATCTGCTTATTAGCAGCTCTCTTCCATGGAAGTCTACTCGACAAGGAAACGTGGATTATGTTTCTCCCAAGCATATGTAAATTCAACAATAAAGTCTGCCACTGCTTGGCCTTTTATTGCCACTCTGGGTTCATAACCAATTTCATACTCTCCTAATTCGACTACCCAAGACATTAGCCTCTCAGACTTTTCTATTTTGTGTCGGGCTTATCGCAGAGGCAAATCCGTGTAGACAAAAATGGCGTGGGCTTGGAAATATGGTCTCATCCTTCTAGAGGCTTCAATAAGAGTTAGGGATATTTTCCAAGTGTGGATACTTGATGTATGCTCCTTGGGATGCCTTGCTATAATAATACACTAACCTTTAAACTCCACTATCAAGTCGGATCAAAGCTTAACTACTAGATGACTCAGAAACAACTAGATATAATATAGTTTCCCCCCAGAACTGGTCGGGAAAGGAGTGGGGGAGAGTCCAATTACTTCTTCAAGTCCAGAAAGGCCTTCTCACATTCGTCATTCCACTCAAAGATCTTTCTAAGCACCTTGAAGAAAGGAAAACACTTATCAGTTGCTCAATAGATAAAACAGTTCAATGTAGTTACTCTTCCTATCAATTTTTGATCTTCTTTCTTATTGGTCAAGGATTGAATTTCAAGCAAGGCGTTAATCTTATTTGGCTTTGCCTCTTTTCCCCTTTGATTAACAATGTACCCTAGGATTATTCCTTCATCTACCTTAAAGATGAGCTTCATCTAGTGCTTTTCCAATTGATCAAAGATTTGGGCTAAGTCCACAATATGGTCGAAAGCATGTTTTCTCTCCGTGAGCATGTCATATATGTAGACCTCCATGTTTTTGTCAATTTGATCTTCAAAAAACTTGTTCACTAATCTCTGATAGGTAGCTCCAGTGTTCTTCAATCCAAAGGGCATGACATTGTAACAGTAAGTTCCTTGGATGGTAATGAAGGAAGTGATTTCCTTGTCTTCACGCTTCATCTTAATCTAGTTATAACCAGAATAATCATCTATAAAAGTGAGTAACTCATGGCCTATTGTAGCATCGACCAATTTATCAATCCTTGGTAAAGGGAAAATATCTTTTGGATAAGCCTTATTGAGATCTTTAAAATCTACATACATACGCCATTTATTATTTTTCTTCTTAACCATGACTATATTATCCAACCAACTTGGGTACTTGGAATTTTTAGTGAACTATACTTGCTACAAATTTTTCCACCTCTTCTTGGATTGTTTTATTCTTCTCGGGGATGAAGACTCTTAGACTTTTCTTGATAGGCTTGGAGCCTGGATAAATATTAAGATCATGGCACTAAAGTTTGGATCAATTCCCATCATATCTTCATGTTTCTAAGGGAAACATTTTTCCTTTCTCTAAGGAACGAAATTAATTCCTATTTGAGAGAAGGAGATAACCTGGAACCGATCTGGGTGATTCTTTTTGGTTTTTCATCGTCTACCATAACAACTTCTTTTTCTTCCATAACTTGCCCCTTTACTAATTTTTCTTCTTCCCGAGGATCCATAGTATCAATGTGGAAAGTGTTTGTGTCCTTCATTTACATCTCCTATTAGTTGGTTGATGTATGATAACATTCCTTGGCTTCTTTGTAACTGCCATTTTCTATGCAGGCTCCATAATTTGTTAGAAATTTCATGCATTGATTCACTGTAGATGGCACATCCTCTGACTGCTTGACTCCCACTCTTCCCAAGATGATATTATAAGCTGAAAGGACATTTTAATCTAAGACAAAGAAGAGAATCCTTTCTCTCTGGCTTGTCGACTAGGTGCTGACCAAGACTTTTAGCTTGATGGTTCTTAATGTGTATACTTTATCCCTTATAAATCTATTGAGAGGTCTATGTTACGGTTCTAGCTTACTAATCTTCAGCTCTAGGCTTTTGAAATAGCTGTGGAACATTACATCAGTTGAGCTCCTATTATCAACCAAGGTCCTTGCGACTCTACCATAATGAACTCTGCATATGATAACTAATGGATCGTCATGAGGGTAAAGAACCCCACTCAGATCATTTTTAGAGAATCCAATCACTAGAATGTCTTTATTGATTTTCCTTGGCCGACTTTCTCTAGATTAATCCATATCAATCATTCTGACAATTGGGTAGGGTTTGACTTCATTCAAATAAGATTTCCTTTATAATATTGCATCTCCTCCTCCAGAATTACCACCCATAATGAAATGGCACCCAAAGGATATCATCTCGACTTCCACCTCTGACTCATCAGGCTTCTTCGATAAGTCTGGATCTTCTTCAAAATCAACATTTCTTGCTCTTTTATAATCATCCCTTTCTCGGGCTAGAGATTCATACCACTTTCGATCATTTTGGTAGCCATTCGATCAACAAACTCTCTCAACTTTCCTCGTCGAATAAGATTTTCAATCTCATTCTTTATCACAATGCATCTGTTGGTGTTGTTCCCATAATCCATGTGGAAATTACAGTACTTGGACTTATCCCTCTTGTTGGGGGTGTCTTCAACTTCCCAGGATAATTCAATTCTCTTTTCCCTTTGATTTCCTCTAGGTTTTGGTGAACACCCTTATTGAGCGGGGTATATTCATCATACTTTTTTATCCGATACAACTTCTTATCTTTCTGAACCTTTTTAAATAATTAGAATTATTTTCTGACGATCGCCCTTGTCTCAATAGCTTCCATATCCGTCCCTCGGCATTTTTTATTTTTCCAACTTTAGCCATTAGTTCTCTCATAGTTTTGAGTGGATTCTTCTCTTTGTCAAGCAATCCACTCATAAGTGTTGTAATGGCTATTTTATCCTTATAGTCCACCACATCTAGTTTCTCATTATTAAAACGTGTAATATATTCTCAAGTGATTACTCCTGGATTTTGTCGCTTGGTCAAAAGATGAGTGACACTCTTGGTCGACTTAGCACTGAAATAAAAATTGTCTATGAGTAACTCGGCTAACTCATGAAAACTAAAGATTTTACCTCTTGGGAGATTGTTATAACTTATTTGGGCTACCCTTTGATAGAACTGAAGAAAGATCTACACCTCATCTCGTTAGGCACTGAGTATATGTCGGCAGCAGCCTAATATTTCTTTATATGCAGCATTGGACCAGTTTTACCGTCATATTTGGGAGTGACCGCTGGAGGCTTGAACTTAGAGGGTGTAGGATAGTTTACAATAACAGGAATAAAAGGTGAGCCTTTAACATAACTCCTTTATAGTAGATTCTTTATTTTATCCATTTCACCTAATCGATCTTCACATCACTGCATGGATCCCTTCCATGGTTATTCTCTTGCTTAGATTTAACCAAGATAAATTTAATGTCTTTGCTATACCTATGTGTTTAACTCTCCTCCTGAAAGGTTTGCTCGGCACACACAGAGTATTTAATACCAGCTCTTGATCTCACAGAACCTTCTCTGCACTCACAATGACGCTTTTGTTCTTAATAATGACCTCTGGTTACTCGAGGGCCTAGATGATTATAAGTGAATTCCTTTCTCAACCTCTCCAAGAAGCTTGGTTTTTATTTGGAAAAATATTCACCATCATATTAATTCATTGTACAAAATGAAGAAGTTTCACTAGGATAGTATGGCCTATCATGAAAAGAACGAGAATGATAACTCCTTTCATGTCTAGCTGGCGGTGGTGGCATATCACTTCTAAAATTGGAAAACTTAGCTTGCAATAATGTGGGCCAATTGCTTAACAGACTCTTGCATGGATTATTTCCCTCTAGCAAGGTCAAAAAGAATTCCTTATAGGTCTGCTGCACTAGGAGGAGCAGATCGGATGATGGTATGGCCCTCATTTCGAGCGTTATTTTTAGGGTCTTTCATTTCTTTGAAACCAAAGAAAGAAAGAAAGGGTAGAGAACGGTGACAGACAAGCGTTCCGAAGGACTACGCCAATCTATTGATGTCTAAAAATGGAATAACTCCAAATTTATAATCACAGATAAAAATAACATAAGTATCTCAAACCACACATAAAAAAGACCAGGTTTTTAGAATGGTTCAGTTGTAAAACAGCCTACATCCAATGTTGATTTTTTATATTCAGTAGGGTTTATAATAACTCAGTATGGTGTGCATATGAATGATTCGAGTTGTCCCCTGAGCTAAGGGTGTTGTTTGTATTTATAATGTTTTGAAACCCTAGAGATTGAGCGTCGTTATATTTCCAAGCGTTTACATCTGCGTATAATAAATGAAACTCTTGGAATTCAATGCTAGTTGGCATCCCATCCAAATAACTATTGGTATTTCTATTAGTTGGCCTTTTGGAGTTGGTCGACATTCCAGCCGACTAAGTGTCTCTGAAGTCGATTAAGGTGGATGGTCGGCCATGTTGGAGGACAGGTGTATTAGGCCATTTGGGAGTGTAATTTTTACATACAACATTGGGTTGGGACAGTGATAATGGAAGTGGATCATTTGGTAGGTTTGATGGAAATGGGTATAGGTAAAAATTGGGTAAGAGGTTGCTAAATTAGAGTTTAGGATAGCGAGCTTCCCGAGTTAAGAATGAAGTTGAGTTCGGGTCTATAAGGATGGGTATAGGGTCATGGCTGCCATGGGTCGAAATGGTATTGGGTTAGGAGCAACTCGATTTGGAGGCAACAAGCTATGGGTGTAAGGGCCTTAGCTCAGAGCTTGGGTTTAGAGAGAGAGAGGGTAACCTATAGAGTTATAAGGTGCGGGGGTATGGTGGTGAAGTTTTGGGATGGTTAAAAGGTGGGTGTTAATGGAAGAAAGAGAGAGAGAGAATGGCTAGGAGATTGAAGATGAGAGGTGAGAGAGGAGAAAGAAAATAGTATTTTTATTTGGGTTGGTTGGGTGTTTTGAACATGTGAGGTATGAGAGGTTATTGTGTGTAGGATATATGGGAAGAGGGTGTGGGTGAGTGTGGTGTTATGGTGTGTATGAGGTATAAGGGATTAACGTGTTTATGTGTCTAATACTATATATATATATATATATATATATATATATATATAGGAGGTGAGTTCTTTGAATGACACTAATGTCAAGGGAGGTGTAACCCCTTACTAAGATGGTGATCAGGGCTTCAGAACACACATTAATGATAATAAATACAAGTCCCAAATCGACACATTCACTGTATAAAACTCTTGTATTGAATATATTCTCACACTATAAATGTTGTAATGAAACAATCAATAAAAGGGAGATCCCACAGTTGACTTGATTGGAGGGAGTAGGAGCAAAACACCTTTAGTGAAATAAAGGCAAGGTAGTAACCTTAAAACTCAAATGGAGTAAATAGGGTTGGTCACACAATAAATGTTCTCACGATAAACTATCTTGTCCTGGAGTGTTTTGGCAGTAGTTATAGGCAAGAAAAGTTTGATGCCTTAATAATATAACTTTGGAGGTATTTATAGGAGAGAAAGATCATTCGAGTGACCTTCTTTTAATAAATGCATTTGACCCCTCTAGATATCAATAATATTGTGCATTTAATGTTAAGATATTGCATTAAATAATCCAGATATGATATTTTGGCGGGAACATTGTTTAGACTCTCAGAGTTGTGAACACGTTAAATAGGGCGTGATGTTCCAGCTATAGACCTACCATCCTAGAAATATCTTTACTTAAGTGTTATTTTATCGGGTTCCTGAAGTTCAGACATGCTATTGTCAAAGAGTTGGTAAACATTAACCTGTGAAGGATGTGTTGTCACATCACTCAAAAAGCTAGTTCATCGAATTTAAGGTTGCTCAACTAATGACTGTTCGATCAACTTGTGGTGTATGTAAACATTAGAGGTTAACCTTTTGGATAACTTTTTAGGTCTGGTCCCCCTCAAGTGGATTCCCAGAGTTGGTATATTGAGGTACTACTAATCCATGTTATGTATAAACCAAGGTTTTGCCTAAGTACCCTAAAGGGGCTGGTCTTTTCCAATGTTTCCGTGCACAATCCTCCAAACCAAATCCCTGCGAGATACCCAAAATGTGGTTGTTCGATTGAGTATATAAGATCTTCCATGCCCTTCCATACATGGTACCTTCTCTAATGCATAAAAAAAGGTCTTCCTTCAAAGCTTGCTGAAGGAACTGTTGCTAATTCTGACCAACAGAACTTGGTTTATTTACCTGTTATTATTATTGGCTCTCCTATAGCCATAGGTCATGCCCTAGCTAGATAATTGATAAGGTCTGGTACTTTTCCAGATCATAAGGGTGCTTCCTCTGCTATGCCCCGTTTGAATTTTTTTTGAAAGGGATGCTCAAAGCCCTACCTTAGTAAGAATTCTTTCTTTTCCATACTTTTGCTTTTCACTGATTTGTGATACTAATTTGGCCTCTCTTTTAGCAGTTCCTTATTGATTTAAACCAAATTTTGAGAAGGATGATGCACTTCGTTCTTCTTTAAATGAAGTAGAAGATGCTTTTGAATGCCTAAAAAAGTTCTTGCTTGACTGCCAACAAGCATTGGCAATTGAGAAGAAATTTTAGGAGAACAAAATAAAAGCTATTGAGGAAGCTTAGAAGAAGGCTGAAAATGTGGTTGTTTTTGCAGCTCGGGGACAAGTCTCTAAGTTGAATAAGAACTTGGTTGATGAGAATCCAAATGGGTGAAGTCTAAAGAAGCCTCTTTCAGTAAGGGATGGGAGAAGTCCATAAAAGCTTCTTTTGTCCAGATTAAGTATGTGAGGTTAGTATTCCTCTAGAGTCACATCTATTCCTCAGACATGGCCCTCGTTCCCCACTAAACATAGATGAGGAAGTTGAAGATGATGTGGAATTAGGGTATTCCACCCTTATTCCGGAGCCAGCAGCCGACCAATAGCAGATAGTTGCTGAGTCTTCTCTCCCCACCACTTCCGAGCAAATCACTCCACCCATTCTTGTCTTCAATCAAGTTGACGCTGCTACTGATAGGGAGAAGGTGTAGACTTGCTTGACAATCAGCTTTTTTTTCTTTTTTTCTTTATCTCTTTTTTTTATTTCAATGTATTTGTAAGTTTACTTCATATCAATGAAAATGAATATTTCCTTCCTATGCGTTTGTTATTTTTTGATTGTTGCTTTATGATCGTTATTCTGTCATTGATTGGATATTTCTTGACTCTTATAGTTCATTTTCAAAATGGATCAACTTTCCTCCCTGGCTTCGAGGTATTCAAGACATGCAATGAACTATTCAAGGTTGGTCATATGAGTTTGTCTGCGGAATATCTGTCAAATTTGCTTGGGTCTGATAATTCTGAACAAGCCAAGGAAGCTTATGTATAATTGAAGTGTCTTCTTGCTCGAGCAGTGGCTCATAATATATCTTATTTAGAAATGATTAAAGAGCTTCAAGAAGATCACAAAGAACCCAAGGCTCTCCTCTACGCTGATTATGAGGAGAAGTACAAAGCTATAAGTGAAACTTGGGGTTTTGAGGAGAAATTAGAGAAATATGCCTATTTTTTTAGAAAGAAAGAGTTTTTCCTCAAATGTTAAGTGGATGAGGCTAGGGACATTTCCAAGTTGTTGGAGGAAGAAAATAACAGTTTGAGAGATGAACTCAACTCTTTGAAGGTTCCTTCAAGTAATGCTGCTACTGATGATGGAGTTTCATTTTTGGAGACTGAAAATGCTAATCTAAGGGAACAACTAGAGGCTTTAAAAAAATCTTAACCTTTTTCCACCTCACGATCAAGAGCAAGATATGGCCGAGCTATGAATGATGAAGGAAGAACTCAATAAACTCTTGCAAATCAGGCAACATAAATAAAGGCCAAGAATTTAGCCATTGGTGAGATATATCAATAGATCCAAACCCAGGTCAAGTAACTTTCAATCCAGTCCTCTCCACTGCAGGCTAAAGAGGGAGTATTGAAGAAGCTGCAACATCAAGTTGAGAGATTAACTTTCCAATTTCACAAATAGCCCAAGGATATCCGGATGGAAGGATATAATAAATCTCTTGGTCATTTTGATGACCTCTTTGGTCAGGCTCAGTGTGAAGGACATAAATAGGGCTGGACCAATTGCTTAACAGTTATGAACGTTGACCAGGATAGTAAACTATGATATTGGGATGATTCGGGGCTTTTCAATTATCAAGACCCTCCCTTTAAACTGGATGCCAGTTGGATCCCTGTAAAAACCATTCCTCAATGCGTGATCTCCAAATACTTAGGGGATTATGTCCTGCATAACGAGCTAGAAATAGTTCAGCCTCCTCATTTGTTAGATGCTCCGAGTAGCAACAATAGGAGAATGCTTCAAGATTTCAACTTCATTAACTCCCCATACATATTAGATGATCCTCCAGTTGGCATGGAACCGGCACCGAGCTACTCTAAAGCTGAAGGAAAGTATCCAGTAGAATAATATTGAGAATAATTTGTTCTTGTATTTCATTTATACACAATATTTGCATGTAATCATCTTATATATAAATGATAGGCATTTGATTGACTTATCTTGTTAAAAACTAGATGCTTGAATGGCTTTGTTGTTTCCTTAGTTCTACTTCTACACTTAGGCATTTTCCTAAATTTAGTATCAATTACCAATGAGATTATCAAAGATTCTACTTAAATACTTAGATTTCTAAGTTTAATATGAGTTACCATTGATATAGCCATAGGTTCTACTAGTGCACCTAGATTTAAATCCAAGTTTAGCACTAGTTACCCGTGGTATTGCCATAGGTTCTACTAATACACCTAAATTTTTAGGTTTAGCATTAGTTACTAGTGGTGAGCAAGGGTATGTGGAATATGTGTCTACATTCCTATTTAGGAATATGCACAAAGTTCTTCCTCCATTTTGCTTAGTTCGAATAAAACTTGTTGATTTTTATATAGAATTTTATCCCTAATTTTTCTAGACCAAGTACTCAGGACTAAAATCCTATTTTTGACTTGGGTTTGATTGCTTTGTTGATCAAGTAATTGCTTTGCTGATCAAGTATTGGGGGATGGGGATATATATCACCAATATTCCTAAAAACAATTGAAAAGATATAAAAAACAAACTTTTTATGATACTGAAGCAAATTGTTTACAAAAGATATTACTTGCTACATTAATGGTAGTACTTCCTAAGATGCTCGGTGTCACACCCCACTTAATTAAATACCGAGCGATCTATCCTTTATTAAATTTAAAATAGAATATCTAGTTGGAATCAATCTTAGCATCACTGTCGAAAACTTTTATTAATTGCTAACCACCTAGTATTTAAATATCAGATGCCAAATTTTATATATTTTATTTTATTAAGGCATGTAAGCAATTAAAAGATTAACTAAACATTGACCATCTAATAATAACTCATAGGAATCGAAACGACATAATAAAATAAACTGAGTCTGGAGTAAACACGTCCAGTTAAAATACCAAATGCAATAATCTGAATGAAGTAAATTCAAGAACCGAAAAGTAAATGACTGTCCGAAAACTATTATCTCTAAATAAGAACGGGTAATATGCCCTGACTGAATTAAACATCTCTGAATGAATCAAGGATGAATGTGGAGATGTCTAATACAAAGTTCATGTAACTTCCACAGCAGCTACAACACGTGACCTGAATGGAACTCCTATACTTGGCGTCCATGTGGCTGGGCACCTAAAAGGTTTTTACAAAAATATAATAGATTTGAAAGAAAACGGGTCAGAGCCCAAGTTGAAAATATTTTTAAAACATAAAGTATTTAAATTTCATAAATACCAGATATTGTATACATGTTAGTCATGTGATGTCACTTGAAATCCTCACCTCTCAACTATTTTTCACACCTAACGTATACTCCTAACCCATCCTAGTTATATTGCCCCACCTAACTAGTTTGATTTAAGTCTCTCACTATGATGCCTAAGTCATTGTGTCCACTCGTAATACCCGAATAATACATTATTTCATTTCCAATAATTATTAATCGATTCAAGTGTTTTTTTACTCATATAATTTCTCACAATTCTAACATATTTTATATATCATACTCTTCTCATCTACTAGGCAACACAGTAGAATAATCACCAGCACATACATAGTCTTCACTATCGTAATATATATACATATTTTAAGGCACCCCGAGACTTAGATATGGTACATGCATATTCTGCCATCAAGTATCAGTATACCATATACTGTATGAAGGACTATAGGTTCCTAATCATTCAAAAACCATACAAAATACAAATCACAAATAATGGAGGAGAATCATAGTTCCAAGTTATAAGGAAGACGCACATACCCACTCACCCCTATGACAGTCAACACTATCACTCCCAGATAGACTGTACCAAGGTTCTAAGGTACAAGTCCATATTCCCCCGATGGGCTCATCAGCATAAGACTATCCTGGCGCGAAAACCTCTGTAATAGTGTAATAACCCTTACTTTTGAGTAATTGATTTTTTTTATAAATTTCTCATGTGAAGTAATTATATAAAGTATTAAATGATGGAGTAAATATTATTTAAGTGAGTTAAAAGATAATATTTACTAGATTCTTGCATATTTACTGCTATATCAATATAAATAGCATTATGTTATGATTCATGGTGCCGTTGTGCTTTAAACGACAAATATGGTTTAAATGAGGTTGGAACTTGAAATGATTTATATTACTCCGGATACCAATTTAGAGGGCGCGGTTAGTCCCGTAATGGTCAAGACAGTCAAAATAAGTGCCATATTGTGTTTTTGGGTTTCGGGCACTTTTGACTGATTATGACTTAATTATGTAGTTACGACTCATTTTAATGGAGTATTAACATTTTAAGATGGGAGCTAATGTTAATTGTACGTTTAGGTCTTGCAAACCCTCTTATTTCCTAAGTGTATACTTACTAAACATAGAGATAAAGAGAGAAGAAGAGAATTTGGGGAAAAGAAAAGAAAGAAGAAGAAAATTGAAGATTTGGAGTTTGATCTTGCTTCTACCAGAAAGGAATTCGAGATTTCAGCTTGAGGCAAGTTTCTTACTTGCTAAGATATGATTTAGGATGAATAAATTGTATGGATAGTTATGTATTGGAATCAATTGAATAAATATGGGGTTTTAAGGAGATTGTAGTGTTTGAACCCTAAATCCTTGATTTGATAGTTATTGTGTGAATTATAGTAGTTAGGATGCATTTATGATTGTTTTGGGATGGATTAAAGATGGTTGTTGTGGATAGATATGAGTTTGGAAAAGGTTGGGGGCATAAAACACCATGGCCAAAATTGGGCATCCTGGCCCAGGCGAATCGATTCGCCCCTAGTGAATCGATTCGCTAAAGGGGTAGGCTATAGGTCTGTGATGAGCGAATAGATTCGGCCTATTCGAATCGATTCGGCCTATCCGAATCGATTCGCTTTCAAGATCGAATCGATTCGGCCAGGGCGAATCGTTTCTGAATTCCTGTTGTTTTAAGATATTTTTTGAACTTAATTTTAACCCTTTTCTTTTAGGCTTAGGACCTAGGAACCTTGTCTTATGAAGTAAAATTAGTGTCATAAAGCCTTATATTAGTTAGGTAACTATCCTATATTAGAAAGGGAATAAATGGGGCTTATTCAGGGGATTATTAAATAGATGATAAGGTAGTTTCTTCCCTTAGCAAGATAATTTAAGATTAGGAGATGTAGGATCATATAATTGTGGAACTTTAGAGATGTAATTGAGGTACATTATACCTGGTGGAAAATATTGACGTCATTTTCTCTCTGAGACTAATTTAGGGATTTGTTAAATGTTGAAGTTTATAATGATGACATTAAATGCGTAAGGCTCCGGATATAAAAATGTAAGGCATATCTTAAAATGAGAATAAATTATGAATGAAAATTGGTATATACACTCCTATCTAAATACTATCATATGGGAAGTTACGCGTATGAGGTTAAGTCCCCTGGCTAGTGAATGCAGGGTGAATATAGTCCTCGGTCATAGGACCGATTATTATATTGTATGATTATTTTGCAAAGTGAGGTAATTCCGAGTGTGGTTATGACTCACTGTCGCAGGTATATGGCCACTTCCTGACGTCATGCTATATAGGATGCCTATATTGTCTCCTGTGATAGTCCATGGAAGATGATAGCCATTTAGGGTCGCGTCCAGTGGGGAAACTCAAAAGCACGGTCTTAGAATCGTTATATGATGTGTAATATAACTATTCTTCTTAAAGTGGAATCCTATTGATTATACGACACTTTAAGAAATAAATTTCCTTGAATAAGTTTCCTAATGAGAAAAGGAACGGTGAAATAAAATGTTGTAAAAATGGAAATCTCTTTAAGTAACATCCTATCGATATTTTTGGCATATTTAAATTGTGATCATTAGTATTGATAATCCGACAGGTTATGTTTTTAGATTGAGAAATTAGATTTCTTATCATTACTTATGGTGAATGAAATAAGCATATTCTTTATGACTTAACTGTTCATAATTTCCATACACTTTATTCATCTGGTTATCATATCAAACTGGGCCCTGACCCGGTTATATCTCTTTATTTTACATGAATCAATTATTCGCTCAGGTGCTCCACCACAAGGATGACCGTATTGACTTTCCATTCCAGTGTCCTGGAGCTGTAACACTTGCGGATGTTATGGGATATTTTGATATAGATGCTTCCATCAATTTGTATTCTAGTTATGTTCAGTTAAACATTCAGGCGTGTTGCACAAATTTTTTAATTGTTGTATAATTGTGATATTTCTACTTTAATACTCAGTGTAACCCTGTTGTATCTGTCTGTCAACCGACAGCTTATTCAGTTGTTTTGTTATATGGATGTTAAGTGATTATCTATCTTTATTTATATCCGCCTTCTCTTCACATTGAACTGTTTAAATGTTTTCTTTAACCTACAAATTAAATTTTGACAGTCCGTTTTCTAAAATAGTGGGTGGTTGTCTCGTATACTTATTGTATTATTTTTGTGATGCTAAGAATGGACCATCTATGACTCTTGTAATTATTGGAGTATCGGGCTGGCCACATCTTATTTTAGTAAGCGGGGTGTCACAGATAACTAGTAGCGCGGTATGATGCATTACACATAGTAATCTATACTATAGGTAAATCACATAACCTAAGTATATATAAATCCCATATAGGAACACGTTCGTCCCATTTTAAAAGTCTCAGATGTCGTATATTTATATCTCGAATGTCTTACATAATATTTTATTTAATGCGGTAACTCTCATTGCATACTTCATGTACCTTTCCTTCTCTCAAAAGGTTACTAAGGTTCCTTATATTTCTTGGGTTATTTCAGTAACCAAAATGTACACCCACTACTGTAACTAACCTTAAGTTACCGTTTATCCAATTTAAACCCAAATTTACATATTTTCTAACTGTAACTCGTTCGATTAACACTCCTAATTTCCCCATTCAATCCCATGCATAAATAACATTTTTTGAGTCTTAAGCATATCCTACTACCCTTCTCTAAGTCTCATTATGATTAATTAATCCACACCAAAGATTTTTACATGTTGGGATTTTATCACATATTAAAAGGAAAAAAATTACATTTCCCAGGGGAGTCGATCGATCGATGAAATGGTTCGATCGATCGATAGACATTCTTCAGTCGATCGATCAGTTATTTGCCCAGATTTTCTTAACAGTTACGGGTTTAGAGATTTTTATCCACCAAAATCGTCTTTACATATCTCCAAATTGATATACATGAAATCCAAAACCTATACTAACATATATGAACAATTCCTAATGTATGCAACTCATTTAAACAACATCAACTTGCATAAATTCACATAATTTCCATCTTTAGTCTCAAGAACCCTAGTTTTGACTTCATCTTCAATTCAACGTGAAATTTCCATATTTTTTCAACCAATTTGATTATAATAACGTGGGTTTGATTCTATATGCATAAATGATCCTATTCCATTTAAATATTCACCCGATAATTATGATTTACACTATCTAAATTCTTCCAAAACATGAGATTTTCATCAAAATGTTATCCTAATCTAACATGGATCACATATCTACCCAAAATTTATGTAAGATAATACTTCACTTATGTAGCAGGTCTGGTCCATTGGTGATGAAAGGTATGGGGTTGATCGTCTCTCTCCGATTTATACGTTGGTGGCTATAGTGGTGGAAACGGTGCTCAAATGGTGGTTCAAGCCTTAGAAAATCCTTCACTCTCCTACTCCTATGGTTTCCCATGCTTTTGTATCTGATATCTCTACAAAGCCTAACCCTAGTAGCTGATATAGACTTAAGAATTTCGTGGGTTTAATAACCCCAAAAAATAAAAATGACTAAAATAACCTCCTAGGGTGACAATTTGGCATAAAAATGGCTTAGGACCGAAACTGAACCCCCGGGTAGGATTTTATGACTGTCTTGACCCTTACGAACATCTATCCATCCATTATAGAAATGCTTCCTCCTAATTGGACACGTGCAAAAAGCCATTGGGTTTTAAAAACAAATCCAGAATGGATGGAGATCACACACATTGAACTTTTGTTAAAGCCTTACCATGAACAGGTAGATTACAATATATAGTCAAAAAATATATTTTGTTATTTATATTTTCATATTGAACTTTGAAATTATGCATTTATTACTATAGATATACATTTAACTTTTATTATTTATGTAGATAATGTCGGGTGGTAATGTAAGCAACGCTCTAACTAACAACAACCAACAACCACAAGAAGAATTCCCATCACTAATTGGTGAGCAATATTCAACTCCACAAACTGTTCACACCCCTACTCCAAATCTTGTTCACCCCCTACTCCACAAACTGTTCACTCCCCTACTCTGAGTTGTAGTAGTCAATGTACTCCCACTAATCCAACAGTCATGCCCAACACTCCAAAACTATCGGGTTAGTTGAGAAGAATCCCATTGGGTTCTCTCTTTTGGGAAATAATCCCACGGGGGATAAGAATCACGTTCAACAGTTTAAAGCCCAGTGTTTTTTCTTGGCAAAAATGAATGTGGGAGTGGGATGAGCTGACAATTGGAACCTCGTATATAAAGTTATTAAAGATGACATCTACAAGTAACTCAACAAACTGTTTTCATTTTTTTCCAACTCAAAAAATAAGGTGCTTTCTCGGGTTTCTGATCAAGTACGAACATATCGGAGAAACCTTAGGCATAAGCATTTCCTTAAGTGAGCAACAAGCTCCAACATTTTGGCACTCAAAGAGAAAGCCCCTTCGAACGTTGAGATTCCAGTATCTCAATGGATTGATTTTCTGCAGAATGAGGCGAAGGAATCCAAAATGTTGCAAAAGGAGAAAAACAAGCAAAATAGGGCCAAAAAACTAATGTCCATTGGATTGGTTCAAAATCTTATGAAGATTTGAAGAACGAATGGACGACCGTTATGAAAGGCAGCCCAGATAAAGGAAAGACACTGAATATGCCAACTTGTACGTGCATGCTAGACGAGATAAAGATAATAAACGCTCTTCTCACTTGTCGATACTCTAGAATCAATAGAGTCTATCCGTAGTCAGCCAGATTCAAGCCCGATCGACGATATTGACAATGATGCCATCGCACAAACCTTTGGGAAGGACCCCAATGCATCCCGATTTCCCTCCATAGATGTCAGGGATTCATCAAAATTTTCCTCATTCTCCATTCCCCCCACACATTCTGGTCCCTCCTTCAACATTCCCTTTCTCAGTGCCTTAACGTGGCACATGTCTTGGATCATCGTCAACAACCCACGGTGACTATGGCGCCTAAACGGTAAATTTATCGTTGGGATCTGCACGCTTATGTTCATTGTCGTAGGAACTTTAGTACATAATCGAACTTTATAGGAGGGTGAGTGTCAGATCATGGTTGCTACAGTAAATGAGGGTTGTGAAACTGTTCCAACGAACATCACCAGTGGACAAGGGAATTTTTTGAAAAATTATGCAGACTCTGTTACCACTTGGCTAGTTTATCGCTTGATGAAGATGTAGTAATATTTTTCTTACGTTGTAATAATATCAGTAGACAAATTTATTTAATTTGTCTTTAAGTGTTTTTGTAGTATCGTAGATTGGCGTGTTCTTATATTTAAGTTATTGCATAGTTTGATTAATTGGTGCGTTGTTGACTAGCTTTGATACTATATTAGTTCTTTACTATGAAACATGATATTTATTTTATCATGTTATAACAGGACTGCAATTTGAAGATTATTAAATGGATTTTCCACAATCCAAAGAGTGGATGGGGGGACTGACCGAATATCTAATAATTATGCTAAAGGCGTTCAAGAATTTATTAGATACGCTTTTAAGAACCTTAAAAGTGAGAAGATTCTGTGTCCGTGCACCCATTGTATAAACGAAAAATATAAATCTTTAAAAGATGTTGAGTTACATTTAATAATGTGGGGAATTTGTTAAGATTATAACAAGTGGACATACCATGGTGAAAAACAGGTACCTAATGTTCCCGAAGAATTATCGATAACTAATCACATAATAAAATACCAATGAGTAGAAGTGGTAAATGATTCGTCGACACATCGTTCATTGACTGACCTAATTGACAATGCTTACGGAGTCCACCACGAACAAAACCACCAACCTATAGAGACAAATAATATGTACAGTGAACAATTTGATACTGAACTACCAGGAGATTAAGAATATATACGATTGAAAGTCATTGCAGATAGAACATTGTATAAAGATTGCAATGAAGATCATTCACTATTATATGCAGTGATTGGTTTGCATAACTTGAAAAGTCAATTTGGCTTGTCTCGAAACAGCACAACTGGAATTCTTAAGTGGGTTAAAGAAATTCTCCCAAAAGAGAACACATTACCAGACAATTATCCTACCATGAAGAAAATCTTGAAGGGTTTAGGATTGAAATACAAATCTATTCATGCATGCAAGTCTGATTGCATATTGTATCACAACGAACACGAAAAGAAGGATGAATGTCTAGTATGCGATGAGCCTAGATATGTTGTTTGTGAGAAGGTAAATGATAAACCTGCAAAATATCAAAAGAGATCGCAAGTCCCATAAAACATTTTGAAGTATTTTCAGCCTAGGTCACGGTTAAAATGATTTTTTAGCGTACCGTGGATAGCGAAAGCCATGACATGGCATGCTCGATGCGAGGTGGGTGGGAATATGATGCCTCATCTGGTTGATTCACTCGTCTGGAAAATTTCAAATGCATGACACCATGAATTATCAAAATAACCAAGCAACGTTCATCTTGCAATCTCAACTGATGAGTTTAACCCTTTCGATAATTTAATTACTAGTCAAAGTTATTGGTTAGTTCTAATGGCCTCTTTATGTCTCCCTCTGACAGTGTGCATAAGAAAGGAGTACACATTATTATCTTTATTGATACTCGGTTCGAAGGCTCTGGGTGATGATATTAATATATTCTTAGCCCCATTAATCAAAGAACTTAAAGAGTTATGGAATAAAGTCGTGACGGCGTTCGACTCTCACAAGGGTGAAGAGTTCACACTTAAAGCAATGGTGATGTGGGAGATTCACGACCTTCCTGCTTATGGGACCATGTCCGGTTGTAATGTTCATGGTTATTATGGATGTCCCATATGTGGGGAGGAAACTAAAGCCATTTGGCTATAACATAGTAGTAAGATGAGTTACACGGGTCATCATAGATTTTTGCCGACCAGTCACCCTTTCATGAATGACAAGTCTAATTTTTATCCTATTGGTCATAAGAGTTGGATACAACCTTCTCGGCTTTCTAGTCAATAGATCGGGGAGAAGGCGGCGACTGCGACTGTGGGGAATAGGTAAGTAGGAAAACACCCCAAGTTTGTAAACCTGAAGTGTAAAGTGAAGGGAGATCCTAACGACCCTACTAAAGCAAAACCATGGTCCAGGCGATCAATATTTTTTTATTTTTCGTATTGGAAATATCATCATGTAAGGCATGTAATTGATGTGATGCACACAAAGAAGAATGTTTCAGAACATCTGATAGGAACATGTCTGAGTAGATCTCATTCCAAAGATGGAGAGCGGGCCCGTCGAGATCTACAGGATATGAAGCTAAAGAAGAAACTCTGGTTAAAAAATGATCCTATAATGGGAAGAATTTCTACCCCTTCGGCTTCTTTAACTTTGACTACTAGTGAGAAGAAGATCCTCTTAGACATGTTGTTCAACTTGAAGACTCCAACTAGTTATTCTGGTAATTTACGTAGGGTCGTAAACTCCCAAGCAAATGACTTAAAATAGTGCAAGTCTCACGATTGACATGTAATCATCCAACTAATCCCTCTATTATGTCGACATTACTTCACTGAACATAAAGATCTCCGTCGAGCAATTAGGCAAATAATTTTGTGCTTCACAATAATTTGTGCAAAAGTGGTAAACAGAAGGCACATTAGAGTTGCAAAATCAACTTTAGCTGAGGCAGTTTGTATATTAGAGAAATATTTTCCTACGTCATTCTTCGATATCAACATCCACTTACTAATGCATTTATGTGATGAATCTTTATTATGTGGTCCCATTAGGTATCGTTGGATGTATCCTTTTGAGAACTTGATGAAAACCTTCAAAGATTACGCAAAGAATAAACGTTATATTGGTGGGTCAATTGCTAAAGAATATGTAATTGTGGAATCATCGTTATACGCTAGGGAATATATGCCAGAAGAAGAGGTAAGGAGGTTCAATCCTCATAGATAAGGAGTGATCAAGGAACCTGACGAGTTTGAGGACAAATTACATTTTGGGAACCCTAAAGACGTGAAACCCACAAATATACAATACAAGCAAGTAACTCGTTATATCTTTGAATCGCAAGATGAAGTCGAAGAATGGAAAAAGTGAGTATCTATTGAATTCTTCTTCTTTAATTTTATGTATTTTATATTTTACGATCTAAACTCTACAATTTACCCGTAGGAACTACGAGAATAAAATTGCGCAAAATCAAAGGAGAAATTGCACGACAACTTATTTTAGGGCATGGGTATCAAAATAGGTAAACTTCACATCTTGTGTGCGGTTATTTATTCGTGTGTGATAAAAACATGCCTTAATACAAATTCATTAATAAATGCACCTTCTAAAAAGAGGTGATGTCTCTTCTAGGCTTGCACGCCTAGCAAAAGGCCTTAATTTTCATGCAAAAGATTTTAAGAAATTCCTCAGCAATGATTTTGATTTCATTTCATATTTATATGAGGAAATTTTTTTGATGCAAAATAGTGGAATATCAATTTCTACCTGACCACCTGTATCGCTAGCAAAAGGGATCAAAATCTAAAGAATACGGTGTTAAACTATTATAGGATAGTCCAACAAATCCTAGAACTTGATTACTTAGATTTCCCATAAACCGTATTCTATTATGATTGGGTAAAGGTGGAGGATACTATGAATGCTTCAAAAGTTGATCCTGACTCCAAACTTATTATGGTAAATTTATCAAAGCTGAAGAGTAAAGGTCACAAAGTCGACGAGCATTTTATATGGGCCTTTCAGAATGTAAAGAAGGTATTCTACTTGAAGTGAATAAATGTTGGAAATTGGTATATTGTTGTTCATGCACCAAAGGGCATGACTACTGAAGTGTATGCATTGAAGGCTCCAAAAGAGTTCCAGTCAACTCTTGATGACAACCCTAATTTAAAGGATCTTTTAGTTTATTTAGAGGAAAATTGAGTGTCAAAATATTATGTTAACCTTGTCAATCTTATTTGTATCCTATTTTGATATTGACATTGTATTAGTGCTTTACTTTGATATATGAGTGTTTAGTTACTTTTACGAATATTTAATTTGATTTATGTAAGTTAACTTCCGATAATATGTTATACTCAGTCGAATATTTAGTTACTTTCATAAGATGCTCGGTTTGAGAATATAGTCATTTGAGTTTGTGATTGGATCAAATTGATCCATCTCAATTTCCACATGTTCCTATACACATAAATTTGTTGATCAGTTTCATTGATGCAATCTTCATAAAATGAAGTTAAATTAGCTTGATTTTTATTAAAGAAACTAGTTAACAAATGTACATGTAAAAGAATATGTTAGGGGCTCCAAGATTAATTTGTCCCATCACACATTCAGAAGACTCTATTTAATGGCCTTGTTGGATCACAGGAATTAGGTACTCTTTACTTTAACTGAAGTATTTATATAATTTATATGCATTATCTTTTAAATATTTTAGATGTATGGGATAATTATTGGTTTTATTTGGTTCGATTGTTGGATAATTATTAGTTGGCGGCTTGTTGTTGGATAGTATGTTAGAAGGAGTACGGGATAATTATTCGTTTTGTTTGGTTTGGATGTTCGATAATTATTGGTTATTATCTTGTTGTTGGATAAGGTTGGTCATTCGATCTTGATAAGGTTGTAAGCTCAATGAGGGTTGCCAAGCCCTTAATCTTCCTGTGAGGCCACCTTATAATGTTGAGTTCCTTCCACCTCAAAATTAATACCTTACAAATATTATCGCTCACTCTACTCAAAAAAATAAAAATCCATCTAAAATCAATAATGGGAACACTTGCTATAGTTGTAAAAAGCCAGGCATTCACCCGTGGGAGACTATGTGGCTTCGCTAGTCCAAAGACTCTCCAGACAAAACTCCAAAGACCGTTCAGAGCATAGTTCTAGTGTTCCCATGCCATGAGTGTTCAGATTTTCTTACTAAACATGTCATTTGAGGGAGAAAACCAAAAGCACCTCCCAAAAGGCCCCATGAGTGGTGCAAACACCTCTTATGGGATCAATTTAACTCACAAGAATCGATCGCGTGGTTACGGGACCCTTGGTTTGAGAAAATGACGATAATTTGTGAAAATACACACTTATGCTTGAAAACATGTCATTAGAGGGCAAAACCCCTTAGCTCTCCCCCAGGCGATCCCTTTAGTGGAGCGATCACCGCGCACGGGACCAATGTAACTCATAGGAACTGATCGCGTGGTCACAGAACCCACAGGTTGAGAATATGATGATAATTTGAGAAAATCCAAACTTAGGCTCGAAAACATGCCGTTAGAGGGGAAACCCCTTAATGTCCCCCAAACAGCCCTTTTAGGGGAGCAATCACTACGCACGGGTCCAACGTAGCTAGTAGGAGGCAATTGCATGGTCACAGGACCCTCGATTTGAGATTGTGGCCCAAAATAGAGAATATCCTCACTTAGGCTTAAAAATGTGCCGTCGGGGGAGAAACCCCTTACGCTCCCCAAATGGCCCTGTGAACAGCGCTAACACCTCGCATGGGACCAATGTAGCCCGCATGAACCAACTGCGTGGTCATGGGACCCTCGGCTTGAGAGCACGACCAAAAACATAGAATATCCACACTTAGGCTTGAAAAGGTGCCGTCGGGGGGAGAAACCCCTTAGTGCCCCCCAAACGGCCCCATGAGTGACGCCAACACCTCGCACATGACCAACGTAGCCCGCAAGAACTGACCGCGTGGTCACGGGACCCTTGGTTTGAGAGCATGACCCAAAAAGAGAATATCCACACTAAGGCTTGAAAACGTGCCGTCGAGGGAGAAACCCCTTAGCGTCCCCCAAATCGCCCCATGAGCAGCGCTAACACCTCGTACGGGACCAATGTAGTCCACACGAATCAATCACGTGGTCACGGGACCCTCGGTTTGAGACCACATCCCAAAACAACGAATATTCACACTTAGGATTGAAAATGTGCATCAAGGGGAACCCCTTAGCGGCCCACAAATGGCCCCGTGAGCGGTGCCAACACCTCGCACGGGACCAATGTAACTCTCACGAACCGACCATGTGGTCACGGGACCCTCGGTTTGAGAGCACAGACCAAAATAGAGAATATCCATACTTAGGCTTGAAAACGTGCTGTCAGGGGGCGAAACCCCTAGTGCCCCCAAACGTCCCCGTGAGCGGTGCCAACACCTCGTACGGGACCAACGTAGCCCACATGAACCGACCGGGTGGTCACGGGACCCTCGATTTAAGACCACGACCCAAAATAGAGAATCTCCACACTTAAGCTTTAAAACGTGTCGTTGGGGGGCGAAACTCCTTAGCGCCCTCGAAAAGTCCCCGTGACCGGTGCCAACACCTCGTACGGGACCAACGTAGCCCGCACGAACCGATTGTGTGGTCACAGGACCCTCGATTTGAGAGCATGGCCCAAAAAGAGAATATCCACCCTTAGGCTTGAAAATGTATCGTCGATGAGAGAAACCCCTTAGCACCCCCCAAGACGGACCCGTGAGTGGCACCAATACCTCGCACGGGACCAATGTAACTCGTACGAACTGACCTCGTGGTCATGGGACCCTCGATTTGAGAGCGCTTCCCAAAATAGAGAATATCCAGACTTAGGCTTCAAAACATTCCGTCGGGGGGCGAAACCTCTTAGCACCCCCAGATGGCCCCATGAGAAGGGCCTAATCCTCGCATGGGACCAATTTAACTCGAACGAACCAACTGCGTGGTCACAGGACCCTCAGTTTGAGAACACGGACGAAAATAGAGAATATCCACACTAAGGCTTAAAAACGTGCCATCGGGGGGGGGGGGGAGGGACCCCTTAGCACCCCCAAAATGGCCCCATGAGCGGCGCCAACACCTCGCATGGGACCAATGAAACTCACACGAACCGACCTCATGGTCACGAGACCCTCAATTTGAGAGCATGAACCAAAACAGAGAATATCCACACTCAGGCTTGAAAATGTGTCGTTGGGGGGAGGGGGGAAACCCCTTAGGACACCCCAAACATCACCATGAGAGGCGCTAACACCTCGTGCGGGACCAATGTAACTCGTACGACCCAACCACATAGTCACAGGACCCTCAGTTTGAGAACACGAGCTAAAACAGATAATATCTTCACGTAGGCTTGAAAACGTGTCTTTGGGGGGCGAAACCCCTTAATGCCCCCTAAACGGCCCCGTGAGCAGCACCAACACGTCGCATGGGACCAATGTAACTCGTACGAACTGATCGCGTGGTCACAAGACCCTTAGTTTAAGAGCACGACGTAAGACAGAGAATATCCACCCTTAGGTTTGAAAATGTGTCGTTAAAGGGAGAAACCCCGCAATGCTCCCCAAGCAGCTCCATGGGTGATGCCAATACCTTGCTCTAGACCAATATAGCCTGCACGAACCGACAGTGTGGTCTTTGAGCCTCTAATTTGAGAGCATGTACCATATTTCAAAATGAATACACAGGTACCGTGATCACGTGGTCACAGGAGCCCCCAATTTGAGAGCACGGGACACCCTCGAGGTCACCCAAGGAGCACTTACAACAACTGACCGATTAGCCTCTTCATTCGAGGATTTTTTTTATTATTATTAAAACTGGTCATGGCCCAACACCGTGAAGATATATTACGCAGAGTAAGTATAGTCACGGCCCAAATTCATGATAATATTATGCACAGTAAGCATGGTCATGGCCTAAGTCGTAACAAGGTTGGATCGCATAGAAAACTAGTCACGGTTTTGAACCGTGACCAGATGGTTTGTTAATCACCTGATGGTCATGGATTTGGGCCGTGACCAGGCTTACAAATAGAGTCAGGGCTATGGGTCGTGACCACATCTATGACTATGGGAAATCTGTGACCAGGCTGTGGGTCCGGGATTTGGGTTGTGACCACCGAAATTGCTCACGCCCAATTTGGTCTCAAACCAAATCTGCAACCCATGCTCCCTCGTCAGGGATAAAGTCCGTGACCATTAGCCCATTTTTGGTAAGTGATATCCACTAATGATTCTGATTCAATCCATTTTGTGAAATAGTCAACAACAACGACCAAATACTTAAATCTTCCTTAGGTGGTCAGCAATGGCCCGACCAAGTCTAGTCCCCAAATAGCAAATGGTCTATTTTGGGTTCAAATCAACATATGGAGTTTTGCAAATATTAGAGAACCTCTGGAACTTGTCATAATTTTTTGCAAAGGTTGTACAATCTGCCCTCATGGTCAGCCAGTAATACCCTTGAGTATTCATTCACTGTAGTAATGATCTTCTTACTATATGAGCTCCACAAGATCCTTCGTGAACTTCTTCGATTAGTTCTTTAACCTCTCTTGGGTGAACACGATGATGCAGAGTAGCTGTTAACCCTCTCCTATATAGCACTCCGTTATCTAACACATATCTTGTTGCTTAAGACCACAATGATTCACCGCCGACTAAGAATCATTGTGTGCCTCAACTTTCTCGACGTTCAGTGATTAAGCCAAGCTTAAGACCACAATGAGAACTTCATACTCTACTTCATTATTTGAGGCGTGAAATTGGAATCACAATGCATGTTCAATGTCTAACCCATCATGGGTGTTGAGTATTATACCTACTCCACTTCTTGATGCGCGTGAGGATCCATCTACATACAAGTTCCATATGGGGATGTTATTTTCAAACACTTAGTCTATTAATATCCCATGATGAAATACTTTACTTATTGCATGCTCATATTTTTTGGCCATCTCTTGCATCTTGGTTGACGTATCTGGTAGGTCGGCAGCAACTTATTTTTGTCTTATCCCTAATGGGGTCTACTTGGGTTATTGATCGGTGATGACTTTGGTTGGGCTTTACCCTATTTGAGTTTGCTCTGACTGAATATTTTGTTGCTCGGGAACCTTCAGATAAGTGAATTAAGCAATGAAGTCTGCCACATCTTGGCCTTTTAATGAGGATCTTGGCTTATATAAAATATCGTACTCCCCTAATTCTAGTGCCCAATGCATTAAACTCCCAAACTTCTTTAGTTTCTGCAAAGATTGTCGAAGAGGCATATCAGTGCACACCACAATAGTATGTGCTTGGAAGTAAGGTTTCATCCGTTCGGATGCCTCAGTCAACGCCAAAGCTAACTTCTCCAAGCATGGATATCTAATTTATGATCCTCAAAAGGCTTTTCTGGTGTAGTGGGCAGGCTTTTGTGCGCCATTATCTTCTGGTATAAAGGAATAACTTACAACTGACTCAGAATCCACTGAGCATAAATAAAAAAAGTCTCCCAACACTGGTCGAGAAAGAAATAGGGGTGAACCCAAATACTTTTCAACTTCAGAAAATCTTTCTCACATTCATCAGTCCATTCAAAACTCTTCCTCAGCACTTTAAAGAATGGTAAACACTTGTCTATAGATTGGGACACAAATCTGTTCAATGCTACTACTCGCCCAATGAGCCTTTGCACCTCCTTTTTGCAGGTCGGGGACTGCATTTCAATCAACGCCTTAATTTTATCAGGGTTAGCCTCAATTCCCCTCTGTTTGACTATGTACCCGAGGAACAACCTTTTTGGACACCGAATATGCGCTTTGTTGAATTTAGCTTCATCTGGTGCTTCTCCAGTTGATCAAAGGTTTGGCTGAGGTCGGCAATGTGATGAGATGCTTTTTTGCTCTTTGTCATTATGTCATCTATGTATACCTCCATATTTTTATCCATATGTTCCTCAAAGACATTTTTCACTAATATCTAGTAAGTAGTACCTGCATTTTTCAAACCAAATGGCATAACATTATAGTAATATGTTCCTCGAGGAGTAATTAAAGAAGTGTTTTCCCTGTCTTTGAGCTTCATCTTAATTTGGTTATAACAAGAATATGCATCCACAAAACCCAATAATTTATGCCTTGACGTAGCATCAACAAGTTGATCAATCATGGGCAAAGGAAAGTGGTCCTTTAGGCAGGCTTTATTTGAATCTGTGAATTTCACACACATTCTCTATTTATTTCCTTTTTTACCATAATGACATTGGCCAACCATTCTGGATATTTCACATCTTTAATGAATGAGGATTTCTGAAGTTTCTCCACCTCCTCTTGGATAGACTAGTTCTTTTGGGGGCTAAATACTCTATGCCCTTGTTTCACTGGAATGGCATCCTTATTGATGTTGAGCTCATAACACAGGAAATTAGTATCAATCCCAGGCATGTCCTCATGACTCCAAGCGAACACGTGATTTCTCTAACTCAGGAATGTCACTAGATCTTGTTTAAGAATAAGGTCTAGTGTTGATCCCACCACTGTAATTCTCTCTGGCTTGTAGTCGTCTAAGATTATATTCTCCGCTGCTTCTATAATTTGGCCTTTTACCAACTCTATCGCCTCTCTTGGATCTAAAGTTTACACCTCAGTGCCACTATTGGGCTCAGTACTATCCACTTGGTAAGTGGTGGTCTTCTTCTTTAATTCTTACAGATCTTCTTGCTCGACAGAGGAGTAATAACATTCGCCAGCTACTTTCTGATCACCTTGACCACACTTACACCAAAGTTAGTCGGGAACTTTAAGTATTGATGACTGTAGACGACACAACTTCGAATTTCTTTAATCCTACCCTTCCCATGATCATACTATAGGCATAATGAACATTATTGTCCATTATAAAGAAACGTATCTTCTTTGTCTGACTTGTTGGCCAGTTGCTAATCAACATTTCCAGCTTGATTGTGCCCAAAGGAAATACTTTTTCACCATAAAATCCTATTAGGGGCCTCTGGTAAGGTTCTAATTAGCTAAGCTTTAAGTCCAGACTGTCAAAGCATGGATAAAATATGATGTCCCTGGAAACAACTATATCTTACATTCTGAACTTGACTACTAGGGGATCATCATGGGGATAAAAAACCTCTGAAAGGTCATTTTTGGAAAAACCAATCCCTAACTTTTCTTTGTTAACTTTTCTCGACCTGTCTTCCTTGTCCAGATTGATCATTTCGATATAGTAGCAAGCTTGAGCCTCATAGAGGTAAGATTTTATTTCAACGATATGATCTCTTCCTATTGCATCTCCACTTTCAAACATCTGGCAATCAAAAGATCCAAAATTAAGCATGAATACCTCATGTTCTGGTTGCCTGGACCTTTTAGGCAGGTCGGGGTCATCTTCTTGATCGTCTTTAAGAGTTCTCTTTTTCTCATCCCTGGGCTTGCATGGATATTTTGACCTTCGTCGAGATCCACTGTTATCTTGCTAGTCAACAAATTTATCCATCCCTTCTCTTCGGATGAGGGTCTCAATCTAATTCTGCAGAGCAATACAGTGATCCGTCGTATGCCCATGGTCCCTGTGAAATTCATAATATTTGGACCTGTCCCTCTTTCCAGAAGAAGCTCTCAACTTCTCAGGCCAACGTACCTCTTTGATATGCTTTATTTCTTCCAAAACTTAGTGGATACCCATCGTTAGTGGAGTGTAATTGTTGTATTTGTTTAGCCTGACGGTATTAACTTTTTTCTTCAATTCCTTACGCTCCTTGTGCTCTTTCTGCTCCTTTTTCTTGGTTTTGCCTTCAGACTTTATAACTGAGTTTTATTTGGCTGCCATAGCTTCCTTGGCATTCATTATCTTGGATGCTTTAGCCATCAATTCTGTTATTGTCTTTAGAGGATCTTTGGCAAGTGCGTAGTAAAGTTTCTTAGTAAGCGGTCCACTCATGAGGGTTGTGATAACTGTTTTTCTCATAATCAACGACTTCCAACTTCTCGTTGTTGAAATGAGTATTATAATCTCTATTACTTTCTCCTACCCTTTGCCTTAAACTTAGCAGGTGAGCTACTCTTTTCATCGACTTGTCTCTAAAGAAGAAGTTACCAATAAATAGCTCAATGAGCTGGTTGAAACTAAAAATTTATCCCCGAGAAAGCTATTGTACCAAATTTGAGCAGGCCTTGTAATTGTACCTTAAAATGCCCCGCATCTCATTTCATCAGGAACAACATAAATAACCATTGATGCTTGGTACTGCTCTATATGATGAGCATGATCTATTTTTCCATCATACATGGTAGTAACCACAAGAGCTTTAAACTTTGAAGGAGTGGGAAAGTCCATAATAGTTTGCACAAAAGGAGATCGTTTCACAAAAATTCATTACAAAAGGTTTTTTGCCTTCGTCATTTCTCCCAACCTATCTTCCAATCATTGAATAGTCTGCTCGACACGGAAAAATCATTGAGCATCTGATCTGGATTGGGCTGAGCCCTCACGTTTATCGGCTGGTCATTGAGTATTGCTCGATAATGCCTAGTCGAGCAACCATAAAGGTTCTTTAGTCAACTTAAGACTTAAAAATGCCTAGTCTTTCTTAGTCGAGCAACCATAAAGGTGCTTTAAGCAAAAATGGGACTTTTGAAGCGATAATAGTTTACCTAATCGAACAACCATAAAGGTGCTTTAGGTAAACCGAGGCTTAAGAATGCCCAGTCTTACTTAGTCGAGCAACAATAAAGGCGCTTTAAGAAAAACTGAGACTTTTAAAGCGACAAAAGTTTACCTAGTCGAGTAACCATAAAGGTGATTTTGGCAAACTGAGTCTTAGGAATACTTGTTATGCCCATACTTTGTTTTCTTCCAACTTAACTTATTCCTTCTTCTCATAGGTTGAAGTGATCCAGCGGAAGACTTTAGGGGATGCTTCTTCCCCTATCGAGTACGTACGTGTTGAGCATGTTCCTCTTGAGTCTATTGGGAACTTTGTTGAACCCATCATTGTACGTATGTCAGGACAGAACATGGAGGGAGCGGAACGAGACCCAAGTCCTCGTTTGCAAGAATATGATAGGGAGTCAAATTACGTCTTTCCCTCAGCCAGTGACAGCACTTTTAGTGTGAATCCTCCAGAATTGGCTCATTTTAAGATTGTGAGGCAGAATTTTGAAGGATTTTACCTATATCGTACCCCTCCTTATAATTAACTAATGAAGCAGTTATTGGAACACCACCCTTCCACCTTTACTTCTTGTTGCATTCAATCCATCCCTATCATGATGACTTGCTGGATTTTGAGATTTTCCATAGTTTTAGCAGATGTACTACATACTCCCCTGCCCTCTTTAAGTCCCTCGAGATCAAGGAGATGATGGGCCAAATCAATGTTCTTGCGGGCGAGGGTTTTATCCTAAAATGGCTCATCGATTTGTTAAAGTTTTTCAACAAAGATGACCTGCCCTCCTTTTATATAAAGATGCAGGGTACTACACGCTCACAGACTGTTTAGCTCAGAAGATGTCCATTTTAAACTCTGAAATTACTAAGGCTGAGGAGGAGGTTGTGTCTATCAAGGAGTCTTTGGTTATAGCTGAGACGAAGGTTGATCAACTTCAGCAAGAGATGGGTCGTTATTAGCAAGAGATGGCAGACTTGTCCAACAAGGAATCTTCTCTCGCCTTTCTTTTTGCCCATCATCACCATAGGATTTTAGACTCCTCTAGCTTTTGGTTTGTTATAGATGACCCAAGTGATTATTAAAGGGACTTTGGAGTTAAAAAAACATGTACTGCTTTATCTTGCTTATTCCTTTTTTCGTGTATCTCGAGGCATTAGATCCTCTTTTATTTCTGAATTGAACTTTGTTTTTGGGAAAGAATAAGTTTGAATTTCCTTATTCTTTCATGGAAATTGTCTATGGAAACATAAAAATAAACTTGTGGTTAAATCGACATTACCCCCGTGCTATCTATATAACTCACAAAAAGTATTTTAACAAGTTGTGAGAACATGATCTCTTTCCAACATAGCTGTATCTATAGCTTACAACCCCCCCCCCCCCCCCCCAACCCACACACAAAAAAAACTTCTAAGACAAGTTAACAACTGAAAAAAATAAAATTGAGCCATTTTTGTTGAGTTTAAAAGTACCTTCATCCTCAACCTTCAAGATTTCACAATATCGTGAATCATGGGACTTTCGAACAACATAAGGTCCTTCCCAATTTTCTTTGAATTTAGGTAGAGAGAGACCCCAGATGTGTCTTGTACAAGCCTTCAAAACTATATCACCTTCCTATAATTTTCTTGGCTTTACCATTTGGTCATAAGATTTGGACAACTTCTTTCTGTATATCTCAAAATTACTTTTCACATTATCTTTGTGCTCTTCTAATGCTTCTAGCTATACACGACGATTGTGAGGAAGCATGGCACTTCGTAGGTTGTAGTGCGTAGAAGGTACCTCGAGTTCCACTAGGAGAATTGCCTCAGCGCAAAACACCAACGAGAAAGGGGTGTACCCTATCGGTTTCCTCTTTGCGGTTCTATATGTCCAAAATACCTCTATATTTTATCATCCCAAGTTCCAGGGAAATCTTCTGACATCTTCGAGAGGATTTTTACCAGGGTCTTGTTCATGGATTCAGCCTGCCCATTGCACTTAGGGTAGGCCACTGTTGATTTGTGGTGAATAATAGAGTATTTTTCTGCGAGCAACTGCGCGTCGCTCTTAACAAATGGGGTCCTATTATCTGATAGGAACACCTTTGAGATGCCAAATATGAAAATAATATACTCTTTCATAAAGCGCGCCACTACCCCAGTTGTAACCTTCTTCAATGGTATAGCTCTGCCTATTTGGTGAAGAACTCTATAGCTACCAATATCCATATCTTGCACCATGAGGAGGGTTGATTTCCCCTAATATATCGAATACCCATGTGTGGAATGAAAAAGGGGTGGAAAGGAAATGTAAGTCCATCGAGGGAGCATGAATCATATTTCCATGTAGCTGGCACGCTTTGCATTTTCTCACAAATTTCGCTGAGCCTTTCTCCATGGTGGGCCAAAAATACCCCAACGTCATTAGTTGGTCGTAGAGTTTTAATCCCCTAATGTGGTCTGGCTCATGTGCTTGCATTAGTACCTCGTCTGCTTCCTCCAGTTTGATGCATCTTAGGGGCCTATCGTGGTAACCTTTTCGGTATAGTTGCCCCTCCTGGACATAATATCTGGACACTCTTCCTTTCAATCTTCTGGCGATATCTTTATCCATGGGGAAAATACCATCAACCAGCGTGTCTAGGCATGGCTATCTCCAATCGGATGGAGGATCTATGAAGTTACATTTCGCATCTTGGTAATATAGTAGGCATTTCCCACAATCTCTGTATAGTAATGCAGTATCTCATTTCATCACTGGCCAAAATTATCCTACCCTCTGAATTCTTCGATACAAAGGGATTTCTGTTGTCTCACAACTTTTGTCATGTATCTCTATTAACCTCCTCTTAGCTTATTCAGGACGAACACACTTAGATAGCCACCCCACTTTGTTTTTATATTACAAATTACCCATGGTGGTAAAATATTGTCCTATATCGACCAACACCAGTGGCCCTTGACCTGTTTCCAATTGTTTTCGTGTTTCCCCCTCCAGTCATCGCTATCATTAGAAGGCAACATATATATCATAGTTGAGTGTTCCATTCTCTTTGTGATTCGAACAACCGTCGATTCTTCATCAAAAGAAATTTTTTGAGCAATCGTGGCATAAGCAACGGCATGTCAATTCACCGTTCTCAGGTGTCTCTTGACCTTCACTTCATGGAACCTGCCAAGCAACCTTTGTACAATTTTTCGATAAGGTGCTAAGATCATGTGCTTGAGAGCATACTCGCCATTCACCTACAATACAACAAAATTGGAATCCCCTTTTATTGTGAGCACATGGATACCTCTTCGTAGAGCCTCTAACTACCCCAACACTAAATCCTCGTACTCAGCTTCGTTATTTGAACATTTGAAGTCTAACTTGAAGGACAATCAGACTTTTTCTTCCCCTTGGCGTAAAATCTCTCCTGCCCCTCCTGTAACTTCAGTTGAAGAGTCATCAAACTGCATGCCACTACACCAAAATGAACCATTAGCAACACAATTTTACAGTTACTAAAAATATAAGTAACACAATGTTTTCATTAGAAAAGAGGCGTGGGGCATGAAGGTAGTAAATTTTTTTTTCTGTTACTATTAGTAACGGTACAATTTTGTTACTAATAGTAACAGAACGATTCAGAATTAGCAACGGTAAAATTCTGTTACTAATAGTAACGGTACAATCTAGAATTAGTAACGGTTAAATTTCGTTACTAATAGTAATGGTACAATTCAGAATTAGTAACTGTATAATTTTGTTACTAATAGTAACGGTACAATTCAGAATTAGTCATGGTAAAGTCTTATTAATAATAGTAATGGTAAAATACATAATTAGTAATAGTAAAATTCGGTTACTAATAGTAACGGTAAAATTTAGAATTAGTAACGATTAAATTCGGTTACTAATAGTAGTAGTAAAATTCATAATTAGTAACTATAAAATTATGTTACTAATATTAATACATATTTAAAAAATATATTATTCAAGATCTAATATCTTGAATTTAAATAAATTCAATTACATCACAGCTCATCAATTATTTCTACCCACTACAATCTGTCAGGTAAAGAAAAACTTGGATTCATTCTCGGATGGAGATGTTCTTCCCAAATGCTTCAGCAATCTTCTTCCCATTTTGAGGAGTTGAACCCTCACACACTTTCTGATAGCAGAGTTAGGCGGCTTAGCTTCAATACCTCTATATACAGTAATCAGAATCATATGTTATCCACTCGTGTAAAAATGTAAAAAGAAACATGTAATAAGAAAAGTGCATACATCTTCTAAAAAAAATCTATGAATCAGGAAAAGCGAATGAGGACATGAATCGACTAGTAAACTACTTTAGTTGGACAGTTCATGAACAACTAGTATTTGTTTGCATCCCAGACTACAATTCATGGTCATTTCAGATGTAGAGCACATTACAAATCAATCAACTTACGAATTATAGACCGTATCAATCAAGTTACTACTTGACCTTGCTTTCTACGCATCTATCAATTATAATATGCACAATTCTACACATCTATCAATTAGAATATGCCACACTACAGTCTACAATAATATGGTAAAGGGTTAGCGTTCTACAATGTTCTTGTTACAATAACAACCTGTGAAAGAGAAGTTATAAGCCTAGACAATGATAGTTTAATCTAATGGATCCTAAAAAAATCCAATCAAAATCATTCGTAAATACAATCCATTCCAATTTTAATTCTTAACACTGTATCAGTAGAGTACCTCCCAAACCCTTACCTCGTCTTCTTATCACCTTGTTGTAGTAAGTTCACCAGGAGGGAGATATTTCTTTAACTCTAAATTTTTTCATGCTACAGTGACACATAGAACAAGAAAGATTTGTATTCACAAAATTGAGAACCCAGTGATTGCATTTATATGTACAACGAGAAAAGTTACATTGCTGGAAAAATGTAAGGAATCAATAGCCAAAATATACATTTCTGGTAAAGTAAGGAATCAAAAGCCAAAAGGTAAAAATCTGCTAAACTGAGGCCCAAATAAAAAGGGCCCAAGATTGACTCGGTCAAAACAGAATAGCACACAACTCTTGATGGTAATATATATTATGAAAAACATGCATATTGTCAGCCCATGGACCCACTCCCAAATACATTACGATAGCAATGTAAAAATTAATTACCCCCCAACTAAAATTCAACAAAATGTAAGTATCTCAAGTGCCTCAATCCTTTAACTGCACAAATAATTGCATTTTAAACCATAAACTACCAAAACGTGTCAAAAATAATATTAATAATTGGCAAGATTAGAAACAGTAGCAGTAGCAGTAAACCTAAATGTCACTAATGAAACAGTAAACAATCACAAGTGACATCAAAACATGATGAGAACTGAGAAATCGACCATCTTGTCATTGTGAAGAGAAATAGAAATTATCAGTAAGGAATGCCTTATCAAGAGGTATGGTACCTTTAAGATGGTCTGCCTTATCCTCGTAATATAGGAGTTGCTTCGTATCATGATCAATTTCCATAATCAGCTCATCAGTTCCAAGTCGATATTGGTGAGTAATTGGAGAATGTTTTGAATGTTGAATAACCATGGCCATTACAGCAATGATGTCCTTTCTCCATCTCTCATGGTGCTCTTTTAGCTCCTTTGTAAGTAACATGTTTCTCACAGTATCTCCACTAACAGGAATGATATCCCCATGTATCTTCAGAGGAAACATAAATATTGTCCTCTCTCTTGTTGGAGAGAATGCAATAAGCTAATATAAGATAAATAGATAGAGTAGAGCTATTTAGAGCTAATATTCACTGAATCATATGGATGATAAAAAAAAGATGATTGGGCTAATGGAGATGTAAATCTTATGGTCCTGGACTAACTAAAACTTATGGACTGCTACAGCTACTAGAATAGAGCCGAGAATTACTGACCTGAACAACTGTTTGCATCGGAATTTTTTGGATTAATTTCTCCTGCATGAGATAAGCCATCATGGCGTCGAGTTATTATTCAACAAGAGTTCCCCTATAGACTCGTCATCTCAGTTGAGGTTTGCCAAATTTTAATTAACATTTAATTGAATATGTACAGGAGATCAATCAAAAAAATCAAGTGATCCCGTTTCTCTTCGACTTTTTTGCACATTCACGATCATTTAACAAGAATCATACCCTTCCTTCTCATATTATTAATTGTGAGGATGGCACATAGAGCAACTCGGCCACCAAGATTGAGTTAAAAAATCACAAACAACAATTTAATCAATGAATTCAAGAATCACATCTATGTCTATGACAAACATATGAGAAACAAATATTTTTATCATCATAAAGATATTAGACAAAATATTAGTGTGTCACCTATTCTTGATGATTTTCTTCTTCCACCATATCTCCAGTGCTCGTTACTTCTTTTCAATCACTTGCACCACCACAATTGGGTTGAACAGGACTTCCTAAACAGAAAACTGCCTTAGAAAATTTTGGCATGCCACTAACACTAATATTTTAAATTATTTTCACTTTAAGATCATACCAAATAAGACTTGGGCGACCGATGTGCTAAAAGCACTTGCTCAACGCTCTTTGAATATGCAAAAGACCTTGCGGTATAGAAAAAGATGTAATCATCTGGTATCGGATAATCAAATGATTGAGAAATAGAAATTAACTTGGTCCAAGATTCCTTTACACCATAATCCTTCATCCTTCTTAAGACATACAGTGTCAGGTAGAAGTGTCTTAAAAAATATTGAAATTACTCATGTTTTAATGTGATTTTGATATAATTATCCTTCATCCTACTTAGTGAATGTCCTTGTCCTTCAGCAAACATTAATAACTTCTTTGTTTAGTGGTTCCATTCAGCAAATCAAATAACACTGTTCGATCATCATCAGTGCATAAAAATAAAACTATATATTGTTCAAGTTTACCTATAAATATCAATTTGATTGATAATATCCACTCATATTTATAGGTAACATTTTTTATTTGTTCAAGTTTCACCTAAAGAATTTGCAAGAACTTAAGTACCCCCACTTATTCTATTTGTTCAGCTGTAAGGGATATCATGGGGCCATTGTTGAGCTCCTAAAGGATCCGGTCAAAGGCAGGGCAGTTGAGAAGTAGGACAAGCACATTCACCAAGCAGCTCATGAGGTTACCCGTATTTATTTAATTACTAGAATTGAAGCAATAAATTAAAAATTGTCAACAAATTTATGAAAGAACCACTGTAAAACTACTCATTAGCTTCAAAATCAAAATTCGATCTACACATTGTGCTTATAAAAGCAAATAAAAATGTTGATATCTGTAGTAGAACTCGTGTAGGAATGTTAACTAACACGTCAAGAATCACCTGTATACTATTTTCACGGTTCCTTCCTCTAAGTTGAAGTCGTACAAAAGGCTTGTGGCAGTAAGCTTCATAGATAGAAACTGAAATACAAAATCGTAGAATGAATTTTAGTATTTCATTTAACATAATTTCTCTTGTCAAATGATTTAAGAATTATTCTAATTATGACAGACCTCCACTTGAGTTTACAAGGACTAAACATAATTAATGATCTCGTCCAACGTCACTGCATCATCATGTAAGATCATACAGATTTCAATTTCAGTTGGGTTGATATGTCCTTTTGTTTCAATTTCAACCACCACACCACATAACATAAAAATATAAAGATTCTAATTGAGTTTTTCATAATTAGATCATCTCACATCAAGTTACTCAAAATTAGACCACACGTATTATTCTCGATTAAGCCTAAACAGGTCTTGACCAAATAGTTAAAGCCTGCCATAAGAAAGGTAAAACAAATTATATGAATCAATAACAATCACCATTAAATGAATAAAATTAAGAATGAGAACTCAAAATTATATATATTCTTACCTTTCTCCCTCCTTTATCCGGGGTCGGGACTGACAGTGCTCAAATAAATATTAACATTGGCTGAGTTAAAAGGGGTTTTACAGTAAATAAAAAAATAGTGCAAATTAAGTCTAAATCAAATATAGATAAGTCAAACAAAGATGAAAAAAACATATTAGAAATTAAGTCCTAATGTAGATAGCTCAAACAAAGTTCACACAAAAATATAATGCAAATTAAGTCCACATATAGATATCTCAAACAAAGTTCACAAAAAAACATAATGCAAATCAAGTCTACATATATATAGCTCAAAAGTAGTTCACAACATAATCTAAACATATTTAATCCAACAATCCAGGCAAATCAAATACCCCCCCAAGACAAGGTCGGCAAAAGTGAAATGGCCACCTTGAGGAGCATGAAACAACCTAGCATCCGATTTCATCACTTCCTCCACATATACTTTCCTCTCCCTGACTCCAACTCGCTTACCATGACATATATCCTTTTTTCCATCTGTCATGACATATCCCTTTGCCAATTCGTCATTATACCTATCAAAAAAGATGACTTTGGGGGTGTTGGTAGGAGAAGGTGTGGTCACGCAAAAAGGACAAGAAGCGGATGCAAAAACATTATCCAAATTTTGAGAGAGATTCCTAGGCAGCACACTTGTATTAGATGCGTGCTCACTCATCGGTGTTATTGGTGGACACTTTTCGTTTTGAGCATTGAAGACATCAACCAAACTCTGTATAGCACCCTACGAAAAAATTGATTAAACAATAGTAAGTTAATATCTATTATATCTAAATAGGTCTGTTTAATAAATGAAATTATATAAAATACATATATACCAGAATTTGTGTCTTATTTTCCTCAAAAATCTTTATTGACAGAAGAGATGATATCTTCCTTCAATGCATCTACATCATCATTTGCCATCTTTTTTTTGTTTATGTTTGTCCTTTTCCAACCCTATATGCATCAACTGCTTCTTCAAAATAAGGGGATAGACTGCACGGACTCCTCCCTTTTTCTCCTTCCCAAAAACCTCTATCAACTCATTATTCTCTATGCATTGGCTCTTTCTACTCCTACCCTCTCCGCTCTTGCTCTTTATTTTATCCACCGCATCCTTTAAATTATCCTATCAAATTATAGTTATAAATAAGAATGAGAAAATTTCATTAATAAACTGTAATACCCCGCATTTTTATCGATATTTATTTATGGGATTAATTAAATTAAATGTGTATTAATTGAGAATTAATCCGGATAAAATACTAACGAGATGTGAGTTGGTAGTTGATTATAATGCGTATATATGGCAATATATGAATATTGAAACTATTGAAATTGTCACGAGATTGAAATACGACAATTTGGGAAATTTTGTTGGGACGCGTGTGATAATCGCGCGTCAGGAATATAATTATTATAATTAAAAAGAAAATTTTATTTTATTAACCGTATGGTCATTTTGAGTGCGCCAACGTGTCCGGAAGGGTCGAAATAGTCAGAAAACACTAGCCGGGGGTTTAGTTTGGGTCCCGGGGCATTTTTAGGCCATACCGGCAACGTAAAAGGGTATTTTGGAAATTTTGGAATTTGAGGATTTATGACTAACGAATTTTGGGAATTAAATATTAGGATATTAATGACCCACTAAGCCATTACCAACAATTAACTGATTAGAGGGCAACGGGAGTTAGAGGAGGAAGTTAGAAAAGTTCCCAAAGAGAAAACCTTAACCTCCATCTTCAACCTTCAACCTTGGGAGAGAAAGAGATAGGGCAACCTTCAACATTCAACACCAAATTCAGAGAACAATCCGAGGCAAGTGGATTAATTTCGTTAATTTCAAGCGAATGCTTCTTCCATGATTAGAAAATTGATATATTTGCATTGTGTTGGGAGATTTATAAAAACCCATGAAATTGGAGTTATAAATTCAGATTTAGATATAGGTTTTCATGTAGAATTGTTATTGGGTGATCAGACTAAAAGAATTACTATTTTTACGTTACAAAAATGGATTTATTTATGTAAATTGATGACTTTAAATGTCTGGGGTTCATGTTCATAAGGTTTGGGAAAAATTGGGGAGTTATGATAATTAGACGATGTATAGGAAGATTTGGCCCTATATAAATGTTGTGTTATGACCTATGAATGTTTAGTGATGATTAGAAACCTTAAAATACTGTTGGGGCGACTTTTAGATGAGAATAGAGGTGAAGAAAATTGAGAAAAATGAGATAGGAAAATTCTGGGCTCGAAACTGTCACCTCGTTAGAAGACCTGCCCAGATCGTTCGAACGAGCTCGTTCGAACGAGCTTCTAACGAGCTGACAGTTTGCCTTCTAACAAGTTGGATGTTCGTTCGATGCCTTTCGTTCGAACGAGATCTCGTTAGATGCGCCTTTCGTTCGAACGAACTCTCGTTCGAACGAGACTTCTAACGAGTTGACATATTGGCCTTTTTGGCCTCATTTGATTTCTAATGTCCCGTAACCTGGTTTAATTGTAAAGATAACGTTCCCTTGATGACTAATTGATATAGTTGGGATATTTGGGATATATTAAGGAGTAAAACATAGAAGTGTGATTTGAACCAAATGAAAATTGTGGATTAGGACGTGAGTGACTAATTACGATGTGAGAATAATTGATGATTTAAATGTTAATATTAACCGGGGATATGTGAATTGCGTAACATTATAAGTTGGTATCAGAATGAGAAGTATACCACTAATAAATTATGATAATTACTAGGATGTGTGCATTCTTAGTATATATATATATATATATATATATATATATATATATATATATATATATGATTTTATGTGTATGACATACCTACCATACTTGCTATCACGGGAGGTTTACGTTCGCTTAGGGCCATCTAATCTTTGTGTGCCCGGATTTAGATTGGTACCTCGAGTACATAGGTCAGAGAAGGACTTATTGGGAAGTTAATAAGACCGCTGATCGTGGGAGCATAGGTATGTGCATGACCCGTGTGATGTGACTGTGTTTGCCTCCATTGATTAAGATTGTTGTTATCTGAGAACGATTCCTGAGAGATTCGGAATGCGTGATCCTTATGTACGTGATGTACCGGGATGGATAGCAGAGTATGTGTGCACCGTAGCTTAGTCTTGGGGTGCTTGTATTGTATATTTATGATGTGAATGATATACGGTTAAATGAACAGACTTGTCATGTTTAATTATGAGAATAATTTATAGTAACTCCTTGAGAATATAAATAAGGGGATAACCTCCAGTAAATGGTAATGCTAATAATTGAGAATCCGAATTTAAGTAAAGCTATCTATTCAAGTGATAACATTGGAAATTCATATTGTGAATCGAGAAGAAAGGTTAGAACTTATGTCGGTTTAGTTAGATATGAGAATCACTTGAATGGGTACGATACGTTAGGAGTGCACAATTAGTCGAGAGGTGAGTATTTCATGTGAGGGCACGTCCTAACATGTATTTTTCATTAATTGTTTTAATGTTATTAAAGAACTTGCTGTTTTTAAAATACTCTCCACTTTCGGGCTCTGACCCGTTTGCTTTCAAATCTATTTTTGTAAAAACCTTTTTAAGTTCCCCGCCACAAGGACACCATGCATAGGAATTCTATTCAGGTGACGAGCTGTAGCTGTTGTGAAAGTTTCAGGGCCTTGACAGTAGACGCCTCTTTTCTAGTCTTGAATCCATATTCAGTTCCATCATTTGTAGGGCATGTCGCCCATTTCTTTTAGAGATATTTTTCATTTCAGTTATTCAGATTGTGGATTGTAATTAATTCAGGATTCAGATTTGTTTTATTATTTCAGTTGTGGGATTGTTGTGAGGAATATTTCCTCCAGACTCTTTATTACTTGTTGATTTCACTATTGGGAATTTATTATGTATGGTTATGTTATTCTTTTATTCTTCACTTACTTCATGTTAATCAGATTTAATTTAAAATTGGCAACTCGCTTTTTTAAATACTAGGTGGTTAGTAATCATTAAAATGTTTTCGACAGTGATGCTACTAACTAAACGAACTTGGCATTTTGAATTAATTTAATAAAGGAGTAGCTACCCGGTATTTAATTAGTCGGGGTGTCACAGGTGGTAACAGAGCATCAGGTTCTAGTGTCCTTTAGGATCTGTACGGCTTATTATGTTTCCGCTGAGCTTTCTTTGATGTAGAGCCCTATATTTTAGGACTGTTGTATTCTTTTATGTATGCTTCGCTCTTCAGCTATTTTGGATTTATAACTGCGAACTTATAGACCTTACTCTTATTTCAGATGCCTCCACGACGTGCACCACGGGTTCCTAGGGATGCACAACCAGAGCCCCAGCCAGCACCAGTACAGGGCACCATGAATGCCGCTGAGGTTGCAGCCATTGTAGCCCAAGCGGTAAACGCCGCTCTTGTCGTTGTACAGCAGGCACCACCTCAGGCGCCAGTAGCCGCGCCAGTTCAGGCACATGCATTCCCGTCTGCTTGGGAATGTGTACGAGATGCTTTTCAAAAAGCGTACTCGCCGGAGTTCGCAGGTAGCTTCGATGTTGTGGTTTCAAGTCAGTGGAGGAAAGACATTCAGAGGCACTTGAGGATGTATGAGTGCACCGACGTTCAGAAGCAGGTACTAGCTACATTCAAGCTAGTGGGATCTGCACTGCAGTGGTGGGAGTCTATTACCACAGTGGAGGAGAGAGATACTCTCACGATATAGGAGTTTTGGGTGCGGTTCGACCGCAAGTATTTTCCGTTAGCTGTTCACACGCAAATGAGGAGGAAGTTAATGAATCTCAAGCAGGAGGGTAAGACTGTGGCCGAGTATGAGGCCGAATTCACAAATTTGCTGAATATTGTCCCGGATGAGATACCGACAGAAGAGAAGAATATTCAGAAGTTTACCGATGGATTGACATGGAGGATTCATCAGCATTTGTTGGGGAACCTCTCGTTGGCCACTTATTCTGACGTGGTTAACGCTGCACTGTTACACTGCCAGGATCACCGCTTTCATATGGCTGAGAGCAAGATATTAGGAGAGTCCAGCCATCAGGGCAGGACTGGGGGAAATGGTGCCAGTGGGGAACAATCTACTCAGGGGCAGAGGCAGGGTGACTAGGGTTCCCAGCAGGGGGATCATAAGAGGTTCAGATCGGGGAGTTTCAGGCATGAACAGGGAGGTTTTAGGCAGGGCCATCAGGGTCCGAACGGCCATCAGGGCCACCAGGGTCAGAACGGCCAACAACAGTTTCAGCAGGGCCAGCAGGGCCAGGGGAGGAATGGACACGGCCACCAGGGCCGAGGGCAGCAGGGACATCGAGAGGGAACTTCCCGGGGAAGTGTTACGTTTGTGGCAAAACTGGCCATAAACGCCAGGATTGTCCTGATAGGGGCAAGGCCCCGCAGCAGCAGCAGCAGGGTGCCCGACAGGAGCCGCATAGGCCTATGTTTCCCGCCGCCCTCCCAGCACCACCATAGATAGCAGCATTACCACCCATTCCAGCGGTCCCAGTTCAGCAGGGACAGCTGCAGTATGGGAGAGTATATCATCTCCAGCAGGCCGTAGCCCCACAGGATCCACCAGCCATTGAGGGTATGTTCTCTATTCAGGGGACTATGGGGCGTATTTTGTTTGACACGGGGGCCACACATTGTTTCATTGCCATGAGATTTGCACGCATTATTGGGTTATTAGACACCGCAGAGAGCACCGCTACTTGTGTAGACTCACCGTTGAGTAGGGGTTCCATGATTTCGCTTATGTGTAGAGGTGTGGGTATAGAGATCGGGAGGTTTACTTTACCCACTGATATGTTAGTGTTAGAGATGACCGAGTATGATGCCATTATTGGTATGGATTGGCTAGTTGCGTACCGAGCCATGATTAACTGTTTTAGTAGGAGTATTATCTTTTCCATTCCCGGGCCGGAGATGTTTTTGGTTGCGATGCCTCATCCTGAGGGAGGATCGTCCACCCACTTGTACTATATAGAGGAGGTGACCTCTAAGGAAGTGGTGATACCACTTGATTCGATTCCGGTTGTTCGAGAGTTTGCTGATGTATTTTAGGATATACCTGGATTACCTCCGAGTAGAGAGATAGATTTTGTGATCGACTTGATGCCGGGCACTCGGCCTATAGCCCGCGCACCTTATCGTATGGCTCCAGTTGAGATGAGAGAATTACGGGATCAGATTGAGCAGTTGTTGGGTCAGGGGTTTATTCGGAGGACTACTTCACCGTGGGGTGCCCCTGTTTTGTTCCTTAAGAATAGGGATGGATCGTTGAGGTTGTGTGTGGATTACCGGGAGTTGAATAAGGTCACGATACGGAATAAGTATCCGTTGCCCCGAATCGATGACTTATTCAACCAGCTGAGGGGAGATTCTTTCTTCTCAAAGATTGATTTGCGATTGGGATACCATCAGTTGCGTATTAGGGAGGAGGACGTCCCGAAGACTGCTTTCTTAATGAGATATGGTTCCTACGAGTTTTGGGTTATGCCTTTTGGTTTGACCAATGCTCCAGCCATGTTTATGGACTTGATGAATAGGGTGTTCAGAGTGTTCCTAGATCAGTTCGTCATTGTCTTCATTGATGACATTCTGGTCTACTCTTAGACAGAGGAGGAGCACACCGAGCATTTGAGGTAGGTTTTATAGACGTTACGTCAGAACGAGTTGTATGCAAAGTATGAGAAGTGCGGGTTTTGCCTGAAGGAGGTTTAGTTTTTGGGACATATTATTTCCTACCGGGGGATATCTATTGATACGGGGAAGGTATCCGCGGTGAGGGAGTGGGGACAACCCACGACACTGACTGAGATCCGTAGTTTCTTGGGCCTAGCAGGATACTACAGGAGGTTTATTCGGGGATTCTCAAAAATAGCGGGTCCTTTGACATATCTGACTCGTAAAGGTGTGTCGTTCATTTGGAGTGATGCCTGTCAGTTGGCATTCGATGAGTTGAAGGACAAGTTGACCTCAGCACCTGTGTTAGCATTGCCGAGACCGGGAGTTGAGTATCTAGTTTACACCGATGCGTCCTTACAAGGACTTGGAGGTGTATTGTAACAGGAGAGTCAGGCCATAGCTTATGCTTCCCGTAAGCTTAAGCCTCACGAGAAGAATTACCCCACTCATGATTTGGAGTTAACAGCAGTGGTATTTGCCCTTCGAATTTGGAGAAATTATCTTTTGGGGGAGAAGTTTCGATTGTTAACGGACCACAAGTCCCTACAATACCTATTCACGGAGAAGGAGTTGAATATGCGGCAAAGGAGGTGGCTTGAGTTTGTGAAGGACTATCATTTTGATATCCAATATCACTCGGGGAAGGCTAACGTAGTGGAAAACGCGTTGAGCCGTAGTCCAGTAGATGAGGTGGCAGGGGTGTGGAAGGCAAAGTAGAAGGAGTTGGGACACCAGGATGCAGTGGCCCGGTCGTTCATGTCTGTGATGACTATTACACCGCAGATTGTCACGAAGGTGGTAAAGGCACAGGAAAATGACTCGTTCTGTCAGGAGAAGATAGTTCGATTAATAACAGAGGGAGCCGAGTCCTATACTGTTAGTTCAGACGGGGGATTACGCTTCAATGGGAGACTGGTAGTTCCAGAAGGGGAGGAATTACGACACGAGGTGATGGCAGAGTCGCACGGCTCATGGTTCGCGGTACATCCCGATGGGGACAAAATGTACCAAGACATGAGACGACAGTATTGGTGGAGTGGGATGAAGAAGGATATTGCCGTGTTTGTTTCTAAATGCACCACTTGTCAGCTAGTAAAAGTGAATCATCAGAGACCGACAGTACTTCTACAACCATTAGAGGTCCCGATGTGGATGTGGGAGAGCATATCCATGGACTTTATCACGGGGTTGCCTACGTCACAGAGAGGTCACGACTCCATTTAGGTAATTGTGGACAGGTTGACCAAAGTCGCTCATTTTCTACCCGTAAGGACAGACTACACTACGGGACAGTATGCCCAACTCTTTATTGCAGAATTAGTGAGACTTCACGGTGTGCCCCTAAATATCGTGTCTGATAGAGACAAGATATTCGTTTCACGGTTTTGGGAGAGTTTTCAGAAGGCCATGGGCACGGAATTGCGGTTGAGTACGGCTTATCATACGCAGACCGATGGGCAAACCAAGAGTACAAATCAGATGTTGGAGGACATGTTACGTATGTGCATCATTGATTTCGGGGGTGGATGGGAGCAGTATCTTCCACTGGTGGAGTTTGCTTACAACAACTCCTACCAGTTCACCATTGGAATGGCTCCATTTGAGGCGTTGTACGGTAGACCTTGTCGTTCCCCAGCATGTTGGTTAGAGGTGGGGGACAACAAAGTACTTGGGCTGGAAGTGATTCAGGATACTTCAGTGAGGATAGAATTGATACGGAGTCGCATTCGGGTAGCTCAAGATCGGCAGAAGAGCTATGCTGATGCGAAGAGGTTCTTCAGGGAGTTCCATGTGGGGGGCCAGGTTTTACTCAGAGTATCACCTATGAAGGGGATTATGTGATTTGGGAAGAAGGGGAAGTTGTCACCGAGATACGTGGGACCATTTCCTATCATCGAGCGAAATGGGTCTGTTGCGTATAGACTTGGACTACCGGAGCATTTACACAGGATTCATGATGTGTTTCATTTTTCCTCGCTGAGGAAATATCTTAGAGATGAGTTGGCTCATTCTCACATTGCTTTAGAGGACATCGATCTCCAGCCCGATAGCTCCTACGAGGAGGGGCCGATTGCTATTTTGGACCGAAGTGAGCGGAAACTGCGGTCAAAGATAGTTCCGTTAGTACGTGTTCAGTGGCGGCATCATAATGCCGAGGAGTCCACATGGGAACGCGAGGATGAGATGCGCGAACGTTATCCAGAGTTGTTTTTATCAGGTACTTTTTAGTTCCGAATTTCGGGACAAAATTCTGTTATTAGGGGGGAAGTATGTAATACCCCGCATTTTTATCGATATTTATTTATGGGATTAATTAAATTAAATGTGTATTAATTGAGAATTAATCCGGATAAAATACTAACGAGATGTGAGTTGGTATTTGATTATAATGCGTATATATGGCAATATATGAATATTGAAACTATTGAAATTGTCGCGAGATTGAAATACGATAATTTGGGAAATTTTGTTGGGACGCGTGTGACAGTCGCGCGTCAGGAATATAATTATTATAATTAAAAAGTAAATTTTATTTTATTAACCATACGGTCATTTTGAGTGCGCGAACGTGTCCGGAAGGGTCGAAATAGTCAGAAAACACTAGTCGGGGGTTTAGTTTGGGTCCTGGGGCATTTTTAGGCCATACCGGCAACGTAAAAGGGTATTTTGGAAATTTTGGAATTTGAGGATTTATGACTAACGAATTTTGGGAATTAAATTTTAGGATATTAATGACCCACCAAGCCATTACCAGCAATTAACTGATTAGAGGGCAACGAGACTTAGAGGAGGAAGTTAGAAAAGTTCCCAAAGAGAAAACCTTAACCTCCATATTCAACCTTCAACCTTGGGAGAGAAAGAGATAGGGAAACCTTCAACATTCAACACCAAATTCAGAGAACAATCCGAGGCAAGTGGTTTAATTTCGTTAATTTCAAGCGAATGCTTCTTCCATGATTAGAAAATTGATATATTTGCATTGTGTTGGGAGATTTATAAAAACCCATGAAATTGGAGTTATAAATTCAGATTTGGATATAGGTTTTCATGTAGAATTGTTATTGGGTGATCAGACTAAAAGAATTACTATTTTTATGTTACAAAAACGGATTTATTTATGGAAATTGATGACTTTAAATTTCTAGGGTTCATGTTCATAAGGTTTGGGAAAAATTGGGGAGTTATGATAATTAGACGATGTATAGGAAGATTTGGCCCTATATAAATGTTGTGTTATGACCTACGAATGTTTAGTGATGATTAGAAACCTTAAAATACTGTTGGGGCGACTTTAAGATGAGAATAGAGGTGAAGAAAATTGAGAAAAATGAGATAGGAAAATTCGGGGCTCGAAACTGTCACCTCGTTAGAAGACCTGCCCAGGTCGTTCGAACGAGCTTCTAACGAGCTGACAGTTTTCCTTCTAACGAGTTGGATGTTCGTTCGATGCCTTTCGTTTGAACGAGATCTCATTAGATGCCCCTTTCGTTCGAACTCTCGTTCGAACGACCTCGTTCGAATGAGACTTCTAACGAGTTGACAGATTGGCCTTTTTGGCCTGATTTGATTTCTAATGTCCCGTAACCTGGTTTAATTGTAAAGATAACATTCCCTTGATGACTAATTGATATAGTTGGGATATTTGGGATATATTGAGGAGTAAAACATAGAAGTGTGATTTGAACCAAATGAAAATTGTGGATTAGGACGTGAGTGACTAATTACGATGTGAGAATAATTGACTATTTAAATGTTAATATTAACCGGGGATATGTGAATTGCGTAACATTATAAGTTGGTATCAGAATGAGAAGTATACCACTAATAAATTATGATAATTACTAGGATGTGTGCATGCTTAGTATATGTATATGATTTTTTGTGTATGACATACCTACCATACTTGCTATCACGGGAGGTTTACGTTCGCTTAGGGCCATCTAATCTTTGTGTGCCCGGATTTAGATTGGTACCTCGAGGACATAGGTCAGAGAAGGACTTATTGGGAAGTTAATAAGACCGCTGATCATGGGAGCGTAGGTATGTGCGTGACCCGTGTGATGTGACTGTGTTCGTCTCCATTGATTGTGATTGTTGTTATCTGAAAACGATTCCTGAGAGATTCGGAATGCGTGATCCTTATGTACGTGATGTACCGGGATGCATAGCAGAATATGTGTGCACTGTAGCTTAGTCTCAGGGTGCTTGTATTGTATATTTATGATGTGAATGATATACGGTTAAATGAACAGACTTGTCATGTTTAATTATGAGAATAATTTATAGTAACTCCTTGAGAAGATAAACAAGGGGATAACCTCCAGTAAATGGTAATGCTAATAATTGAGAATCCGAGTTTAAGTAAAGCTATCTATTCAAGTGATAACATTGGGAATTCATATTGTGAATCGAGTAGAAAGGTTATAACTTATGTCGGTTTAGTTAGATATGAGAATCACTTGAATGGGTACGGTACGTTAGGAGTGCACAATTAGTCGAGAGGTGAGTATTTCATGTGAGAGCACGTCCTAACATGTATTTTGCATTCATTGTTTTAATGTTATTAAAGCACTTACTGTTTTTAAAATACTCTCTACTTTCGGGCTCTGACCCGTTTGCTTTCAAATCTATTTTTGTAAAAATCTTTTTAGGTGCCCAACCACAAGGACACCATGCATAGTAATTCTATTCGGGTGACGAGCTGTAGCTATTGTGGAAGTTACAGGGCCTTGACAGTAGACGCCTCTTTTCTAGGCTTGACTCCATATTCAGTTCCATCATTTGTAGGGCATGTCGCCCATTTCTTTTAGAGACATTTTTCATTTCAGTTATTCAGATTGTGGATTGTAATTAATTCAGGATTCAGACTTGTTTTATTATTTCAGTTGTGGGATTGTTGTGAGGAATATTTCCTCCAGACTCTTTATTACTTGTTGATTTCACTATTGGGACTTTATTGTGTATGGTTATGTTATTCTTTTATTCTTCACTTACTTCATGTTAATCAGATTTAATTTAAAATTGGCAACTCGCTTTTTTAAATACTAGGTGGTTAGTAATCATTAAAATGTTTTCGACAGTGATGCTACTAACTGAACCAACTTGGCATTTTGAATTAATTTAATAAAGGAGTATCTACCCGGTATTTAATTAGTCGGGGTGTCACATAAACGCAATGAATAATACTAAAAATACTTTTGTTTTTCATGTAAATACACACAGAGTAAAGCTTAGCACTGTTTAGGACATTCCCCGTTTTGTCCTCATGTGCCGTAAGCCATGTATCTAAGCGCGTTAATTCTTGTCATGGGTTCGATTAAACCTACAATTTAAATATCACATGTTATACACAGAAGTAGTGTTGATAATTAAAAAAAAAATGATACATACCATTTCATATTGCAAACAAGCATAGGTGTGATGCCTAAGTGTATGGGAATATTCTAAATTGGTTCGATTGTTGGAATTTTGAATGTTTTGTGACTCGTTTTTTCCTTTACTTTCGTTCTCACAGAACAATATCCATACGTTGGGATCAAGACCTTCTGGTAGGACTCCACGATGGTCTTAAATAGGCAAAAAACATCTCATGTTATTTTTGTGTGTCCTAAATTTCTGTGAAAACCTTTTCTCCATCAGCGGGCGGGCCACCTTCGTTCAACATATAACTCAAATTCTACCATCAAAGCGTCCCAAACATCATCTTTGTAATTGTCTGGCATAAATCTCAAATCTTTGTAACTAATCGGGATATAAGATCTAACAAGATCACCGACATGAGTGATCCATCTCCCACTCCACAGACCGACTACACTCCCATCCACTACAACAGTGACCCTCATTTTACCATCTTGGGTCATATATTGTAATTGTTTAGACTTTTTATCCATTTTTTCTTTCTTCTTCTTATTTTCACTTGAAGTAGGTTGCTTCGAACCTAGATCGGCTAATTCTAGTTGGGGAGTAGTTAATATTTGTTGCGGTGTTGATGAAATTTGTTGCTTCGAACCACCACTTGCACGTGAACCCATAACGCCCAATACAGTGATGCCAAAACAAAAAATAGATACCAACAATGGAAATGACAATCATAAAATAATATGTATTGAATTATCAGATTACCACATCATTAACATATTGATAGAGATACATATAGAAATCACAAGATGATATCATTGAATTCACAAGATGGTCCTTTCAACAGTTAACATACCACCTATAAATTTATATATTAGCAATGGGGTAAAACAAAATGTAGTAATGTTGGAAAAACAAAACAACTTTCAACGGTTACAATATCCAAGAGAAAATGTTAAAACAACTAAATGGAGTCGTATTGATTGAGCAAACTTTATAAATGTGGTTGGACTTCAAGAATAGATTGGAAGACTGTTGGTATCTCTAAGTTGTCCACTTGATTCGTCAATCTCTTCGGTGAATGTTTAACAACCCACCAATTGGGATTTTTAAGATCTTTCGAATAGATTGCTTGACTAGCCTCGAATGTGAGATCATCATACTCATTGTCAACGCTCTTAAACTTAACCAAATTTACCATCACGATGTTGGTGTCCGGATAATGCTTACAACCATTAGTATTATCCCCCACTCTCACCCGATCAAAATAAAACAACTTCCTTAAACAAGTTATAGTGTAGCTCAATAATTTATTGGATAACTCCATACCACATAGTCCAAGTATTTGTGAGATTCTTATCACTTTTTCTAGATCGAAATTGTGTCCATGCCTTCAAGAAAACATCGATATCCTGTGTGACAATAGTATCATCATTATACTTAGGAGAGAATACGAAACTATTTACACGATACTTTTTATATGTTTTAGCCTTAAATTGCATCCCTTGAACTAATCGCCACAATGTTCCATTTGTCTTCATCTCTCCTGATTTCAGCAACTGTTTGATGGAAACAAATCATAATTACTACAATGTTTCATTTCTCATCATATACTTAATGGAAATATTAATAAAAACATTATTATTTATATAATCACCTTCTCAGATAACCAAGGGATAAAAGAATTTTTCTTCTCCACTTATGTCATTTCAATCCCCATCCCTTTAGCATGAGACGCAAATTTCACTGATGGTTCATACTCACTCCAATATGTAGTTTTATATAAGTAATTATAACTCAAGATGCTAATTAATTATTAACTACAAACAAATGAAAGAACTCAAACCTATAGTACTCTTGAATTCCATCGACATTAAGTCAAAATAATACCCATCGACGTATTTGTTAAAACTGTACGGGTGCCAACATTATAGTCTTATCATCAAGCAAAGCCCTTCATCAGAGAACTCTCAACCTTCCAATAAAAAGGTTTAATGTGAGCGTTTATGATTTCCATCAGATGGATTTGGCAAGTACTCCATGCAATATCTAACAGATTCAACAGCAACGTAGGATTCTATAATGGAACCTTCAACATACCGCTTATTGTTGGGAATATCTTTAAAATCTTTTATCGCCCTATTTGTATAAGGTAGTAAAAATTAATAACAACAATTATTAACTTAAACGGTTAATATTTTATTATATTCAAAGAAAAAAAATCACCTTTCGAACAGATACATCTAATGAGTGTCGGTGGGTCTACAAACCAGGGCTTCATCTGCTAGATGCACAGTGAGGTTAATCTTAATATCAAAAAATGTAGGTGGGAAATATTTTTACAACACACACAATGCTTCAACAACCATGTATTTGGCTATTTGGATATCTTCTAGAATCTGGACCTTAGAGCCCAACCTGTTAAATTACAAAGTTAATTATTGGAATACTCTTCTCAAATCTCAATGTTTCGAAAAGTCATGTTAGAGAAACACAGGTAGCAGATGTGCAATTATGACATGATAATCATGCAACTTTAAAGAGTTCAAACACGGGGGACTAAGGCTCACTATATTTCTCAAATTAGAGCAAAAATTAGTAGTAAGATTTAAGTCCGTCAAAATTTAGCAGAATTACCTTTTTTCTTTTTTATCCAAGATAAATGATGTTGTTGGTTTTATCGTTTTTCCAGTGCGTCCATCAACTTGAAGCCATTGATCGCTATGTATTCCCATATCCTTCATATCCAATCACCCCTTCTTAGTATCTTTTATTTTATTATCATCAATAATTGTGTCTATTAAATGTTTTTCAACGTTCTTTTCGATGTGCATTACATCAAGAACATGTTAAACTTGATGATATGGACAATATTCCAAGTCAAAGAAAATGGATTTTTTTATATCAAGATTCTTTAACTTCAATATTGTCACTCTCATTATCATTATTAGACTTTCTCTTCTTAACGGGAAATTTTGAGACTTTTCCAGGTACATACTTTATGTTTCTTAACTTCTCCACAAGCGCATCTCCGTTTAGTCGAACAGGGGGGCGTCTAACTTCTTGTGTACTAAGTCCCAAACCTCTACTACTTCTAAAAGGATGATCGCTTTTAAGAAACTTAGGATAGTTTGTGTAAACAATCTTCATGCTGTGTTTTAGCCGAATGGATGGAGTGTCATCGCCACAAATATGATATGCTTTGTAACCATGTGTTACACACCCATATAAGTTCCCATATGCGAGAAAATTATGAATCCCCCACATCAACATAACTCTCAATGTAAAAGGTTGCATTTTATGAATGTCAAAATCTAGAACTCCTTCCCATAATTTCTTCAACTCATCTACTAATGGTTGAAGGAAAACATCAATGTCTTGACCGAGTGTCTTTGGCCCAGGAATTAGTAAAGACAAGATTTGGAACTCACGCTTCTAGAACAAAGAAAGGCCCATATTATAAGATGCATTCATGACAGGCTAGCAACTATAACTACTAGAGTGAATACCATAGGGATTGAACCCATCTTTTGATATTTCAAGATGAATATTGCGCCATACCTCGATGAAATCGGGCCATCTACTTTTTAGCATTCTTTATTGGGATGAATCACAAACATGTCGCTGATAATCGTATGAACTTGTTGCCTGATGGTGCCATGTCATTTCATGCACTATCCAAGGTATAGTATACAATCTCACTAGCCTTGGAATTAAAGGGAAATGTCTCAACACTTTCATTGGTTCTTTACGTAACCTTTTCCCTCTCTTTGATATCACTGCATATCTCAATTCTCCACACTGAGGAAATTCCTCCAAATATTCATTCTCTTTCCAATATAAAATACAGTTGTTAACGCAAGCATGAATGTAATTTTCTTTCATCCCTAGGTCTTTTATCATTCCCTTCATGTACGGATATTTTCCTGGTAATGTGTTTCCTTTTGGAAGCCACCTCTTTAAGACTGACAAGAGAGAGGTCATGCTATTTCCCGACCAACTGAAATGCTTCTTCAAATTATGCAATTCCACAATTACAGAGAGAGTAGTCTCAGGACCCTCACATGAAGGGTACGATTTCTCGATTGCTAATTTATTATATTGATTATACTTCTCGTTGTCGACATATGACTTTTTAGAGAATCCTTCCTGGTCGGGTTCTACACAATGTTGTTCGTGCACTCCATAACATGCGTCAACTAAGTTTATAAGCCTTTCATTCTCATTATTATCAGCTTCATCATGTTTTTCACAATTAATATGTTCTAGTATGGGAATTGTTATGTTCAATGATAGCGTTCATGTAGTATATGTCCTGTCTATACCATGCATTATCAAATTACCCTTCATATCTACCGCAGTGAAACACTTCTTATTTCGACACTTGACACATGGACAAGGAAAGGTCGAGAACTAATGGCCATTAATTGCAATTGAAAAATTAAGAAAATACGCAACTCCATTTGTTTACACCTCATTTATTCTATTCCACTCATTCATCCACTCTTTGTTCAATGTTTATGACAAACTGCACTACCAAAAAAATCATGGTTTACACATAAGTTATATGATAATATACAAAAACAGAATTATTGATACACACATAGGTAAAATCACAACTAGAACATGTAAGTTTTTTAGATGGGGGTGAAATAAAACATCGAATAATCTTTTTATCACAAAAAAAAAAAGATTTTGAATCTATTCGTTCAATATTTTCTTATGGATTTGATTAAAAGTACATTTTTTTATCTGATTAAAAGTAGGAGAGAGTTATCATTTAGTCCCTAACAATAGGATTGAATTAAGATTTATAAACCCTTTCATTTGTTTGGCTAGAACAGGTTATTAGGCCTCCTTATTTTAGTTATATGTTGGGTTAGGCCAATCATTATAACAAACTATAGCTCAGTGAGAATTTTTTTGAGGAAAAAAATAGAAACGATCCATCAATTACACAAACTAGGCAGTTCCCAAACAAATTTTTTTTTTTGGAAAAAAATAAAAGCGATCTATCAATTACTCAAACTTTCTCATGATACCTATGTGGACTATGCCCAAAATTATCTCGACCCAAAATGTTTTGTAAGTTGCTCGAATTAAATTTTTTTCTAAACCAAAAGTATAAAGGGATTAATATCTAACATGGAAATTGAACTGAATCCATAATATTCAATACATGTGTTGCTATTACTCAATCCAAGATTTGTGAAGCAAATAATGTTATATACACCAAACCCTTCTCTAAAGCCCTCATTTGATACTTAATTTGAAACAAGGCAGAGATTGACAAAGTCCATAGTATCATATTGTTGGGTATTACGAATGTACATAGCTAATCGGTCAACGACCATAGAAATGCAAAATGAAGTATCAAATGAGGGCTTTAAATAATACTCATGAATCCAAAAAAATTTAAATCAGAACAAACATATGAAAATCTTTTTGTTAAAACTTTGGGCGATGAGATATATAGGTCAGAACTTTTGGTAAAAGCTTATTGATACACACATAAGTAGATAAAAATAGGTAAATCTACCTTCTGTCGATGACAGATCTAAGCTTTCGATGACAGATCTAAGCTTTCGATGACAGACTTTGGGTCGTAACAAAGAAAGGCTTTGGGCAAATAAGACTTTGGGCATTAGGGATTTTGAGTTTTGGAAAAAAAATATTGAGTCAATTTTAATAACAGTTATATTAGATTAATAATGGTATTTTATTATGGGAAATAGTAATGGTATATTATTGTTAGTAATAAAAAAAATAGTATGTTACTAAAAGAGTGTTTTGGTGTAGTATGCTCCATTCTTCAAGATTTGCCTCACGATAGTTGGCCTTGAGATCATCTCCACGCAGCTCCTCAATAGGTGGCTCGAACGTTCTCGAAGTTAAGAAGGCCAGAAGATCTGCATAAGCTTGACTTTTGATCGCTCGAGGAACCATGCACTTGATATCATACTCCAAAAGAATTAATAACCATCAAGGAGCCCTGTCTATTAACACAGTTCTAGCCAGTAAAAATTTTATGGAGTCACATCTAGTAATGATTTGAACTGTGAAAGATAACATGTAATGCCTAAGATTTTGAGCAACAAATACCAAAGTTAAATAATGTCTCTCAATGCTCGTATATCTAGCCCGAGGCCCATGTATGATTCGGCTTAGATAATTAACAAGTTTCTCCAGTCCTTCCACTTCTTGAGCCAATAATTCCCCTATTAATCATTTAGTGGATGTGAGGTAGAGGTGTAAAGGAATACCTGCTTGAAGGGGAAACATCATTTGGGGAGATGTCAATAACTTCTTCAATTAGTCCAGAGATGCCTCGTATAGGTGCTTCTTTAGCGGAGGCATCAAGGCCTTTAAAGACGAACATTAGTCTAGGGTCATCCCCTTCACAAACTAAGTCTATATGCTCTAACTCTTGAACTTGGGAACTTGGCATATCCCTCATGCATTCTGGTTCCTACTCAACCTCCTCCAAAAATTCTAGATGTGGGAGTTGTCAATCACCAAGCATGGCCTAAATTGTCCACAAGAAAACATTCATATATCGGGTCAACCTCATCATCTAGGCCTTAGGATACCCGATCACACCTTCAGAGTTTGTAGATAATCTTTTCACCCGAAGAAATCACTATTTTGCACTAGCATGGTTTCTCTTCCTGGCGAGGTCTTTTGCTCGCCTTTTATTCTATCTCTCTCATTGAAAATCTATTAAGTACACTTTGCTACTGGACTTGGTGTTCGATTGGATCAATTTTTTGCGCCATCTGATCACGAAGCTATTTCGAAAGGCGAGGAGGCCTAACTGTCTCGCGCACTCTTTCATGCTACTCATAAGCCACTACCAGGCGAGCTAGTGTGCGTACCCTTTCCCAAGTATTAAGGATCTTAATCCCATTGAGTATTTAGTGAGCATAGTATATTCTGTAGGTAACTCTGCGCAGAAGGTTGGATCTACCAAGTGAACTTTCTTCATCGCGAAAGGCTTTTTGGATGCTCAAATGACTATCTCCTTCCCTTTAACATTTTCCTTTGCACACTGGTGATATGTGGAAGGCACAAAATCATGATTATGCATCCATACACTCCCCATAAGTAACTAGTAGGACAACTCACAATTCATGAGGTGGAATTTAATATGGGAAGTGATGTTCCCCATTATGATCCCCATATTCGTATAGCCTATCTACTTGCTCGATTATTTATCATATTCTGCTTTGGACAATAGACTTTGAACAATCCTTATCTCAGAGATATTGCAGTCATAGAATGATCCCATAGGCATAGTATTGATAGAGCCTCCCCAATCCATCAAGACACGATTAAATCTAAACCCGTTCATGCTCACCATCACATAAAGTGGCTTGTTATGGGGCTATCTAACCAACCGACCTGCCTCCAAAAAAGTAACCTCCGAAATGAATTTTTTTACTATCTTGACCATTGGCCCTTTCCATTGTAGGTTTGAGGCCATGTTCTTCTTGGAAATTTTTAAGATTGCTCGGGTAACCTCCAGTTGAGAATCCTCCGACAGTCCAACTTGGTCGAAAAACCAAATAAACTTTTGCGGTCTTGCTACTGCAGCACATTCCACCCAAGCCTCATCTTGATCCTATTCTAGCTCGTATATTTTCCCCAAATATCTGTAAGTTGATTCGTCGTATGCTATGACCATATTTACTCCCCCTAAGGAGCAAGCCTCCATTTTCCTACTCAAATCATCGATTGAACTTCACTCGTCTTCCATTTCTGCTTCCAACGTCAAATAAGACATTTGAGATAAACACTCTTCCAGGTAAACTTTAAAATCTTCCTCTTGGAATCTATTCTCCATCATCAGCCATTATGCCTCCTCATCAAAAGAACTAGCCATATTTTCTCTATGCGTTAGCGAAGGATTAATGTTCACGTTGCCGTACAACAGCTAGATATCTCCTCTCTTGACATGTTTGTCTATTATCTTCTTGAGAATAAAGCACTTGCTTATTGGGTGTCCCACCCTATTGTGTACCATGCAATACTTCGGGCCTTCTTTGTCTTCTCGAGTTATGGGTTCTATATCGGCCACAATAGGCTAGTACGTGTTATCTCAAATCATGATATCGTAGGTTTTGAGTGCCTGCTCCACTGAGCAAGGTAGCTCCAAGGGTCATCTTTGTTAAATTTCATCTTGCTTACCCTTCCCCTTTGGCCATGATTACCTCCCTCGTGCTTTCCACTATCATCATTGACATTGTTCACACAAGGAGGTATCCCTCTCCCCGAGATACCTGGTGGCTTCACTAATAAACATGATAAGTCTGGAGAGGGTGTTGTCAGTGGCTTCACAACCAAGGCAATGTTCCTCGCAGATTTAAGAAATGAAGCAAACGTACCCTCTCGCATTTTCTTTATCAAATGACATATATATTCGGGCAACAAGCTTTCTACGTAAACTTGTAAAATTTTAGCTTCTCGTATCTCCTCTCTCACGTCCAGAGAGCACTCGCGAAACCTCATAATGTACCCCACTACATCCTCGTTGGGCTTCTATTTCTCTTTAGTCGATTGCGTGAGAGTGAATTCGTCTTTAGCCAAGAAGAATTTGTGTACAAACTGAACATGAAGATCCTCCCATGTGGCCACACTGCCTGGAGCCAGATGGGAGTACCACGTGTAAGACTTCTTATTAAGAGGCTTAGAAAATTCTCTCAACCTCAGTTTCTTGTTGTTACAGTGGACCCCAAGGTTATCTATAAACCTTTTAATATGCCTATTGGTATTCGCCCCTTTCCCTGTATACTTTTCAAAGATAGGGGGAATATACCCTACCGAGTAGGGTTCGTTATTGTCCTCCTCTGGGTACAGAGTAAGAAAACCATCGTATATAGAAGAAGCTTATACTCCCGCCTTAGAGGTCACCATCATTTTCAAAAGCTCCTTTTTCATTTCTCCCATCGTAAGTGGAGTTGAGTTGTGCTGCGTCAGGATCATCACCATTGGGTTCGCCATTGGTGGTGCGAATGGTGTTCCATTAACTGGACGTGTAACTGGGGGCAAAGTTGGCTCGATGGTGGTGTACGTCCCACTTCCTACAGCGGAGGGAATTATCGGTGGTGGCATTGGCAGGGTAGCCCTGTCGGTAGTTCTCTGAGCCATTCCTGCTGAGATAAAGGGAGCTTGTAGAGTCGCTGGTGGGGTCAAGAATGAACTAGTCCCCTCTGTAGCCCTTAACACAGCCCGAGCTGCTGGAGTCTTGATGAACTCAGGGAACAAGCTCATTAGCCTTGTCATTTGCGCAGGAGCCGTATCGTCCATCCCACTAATAGTGAGCGCAATAGTCTCCTTTTACCCTTCTCGTTCTTTGTCCGGCAACTAGGTGAGATTCTCCTCTTCCTTACGTTGTATAGCATCGAAATCAATGTTCCTTGCCACATCATTGTTAACTATCTCTCAAAAGAGAATACCTCCCCAAAGGAGTCGCCAAATCTAGGAGGTGAGTTCTTGGAATGATATTAACGTTAAGGGAGGCATAACCTCTTATCAAGATATTGATCAGGGCTTCAGAGCACACATTAATGATAATAAAATACAAGTCCCAAATCGGCACATTCACTGTATAAAACTCTTGTATTAAATGTATCTCACAACATAAATGCTATAGCGCAAAAATCAATAAAAGGGAGATCTCACAGTTGACTTTATTGGAGGGAGTAGGAGCAAGGCACCATTAGTGCAATAAAGGCAAGGCAGTGATTAGGCATAAATTATTCCAAATTTAACCCTTAATTTAGAGTCTTTATTACTCCGGATAATGTAAAATGAGTTGGTTTATCTCACATCATTGCTAATGGTTTCGCCTAACAAGTACCCTGAGTTTCGTGTATTTCTTATTGATTTTACAGGTATTTAATACATGAAAGAAAGAAAGAAATCGAAAGAAGCAAGAGAAAATAAAGAGGACAAATTAAAAGGGCAAAACATAACTTCCACCAAGAATCCAGTTGAGGACCCAAAATAAAAGTCAAAGATCTCAAGTTTACGAATGCATAGGAAGAAACGGCGTTCCAATACGAGTTCTGAAATATAAGTTATGAAGATCCGAAGGTGTGGGATAATCAAGATATTTTGAAGAGAAAATCAAGAGAAATTGAGAAGCCAATCCAGACCAATCTGGTTTATATGAAAAATGGACCAATCCGGGTACCAAAGATCTCTGAATAAGAATGCATTTACCGAAACAATCCGATTCTCCCAAAAAACAGGTTAATCCGGCCCCAAATTTCACTGCATAAGTTCTCTTTAACGGACCAATTCGGGTGATTTGAAAATCGAATCGATCTGGTTGTCACTCGAACCAATCCGATATATCCTTACCGGATCGATCTAGGGTTCAACATTTGGGGCTATCCTCATCTTGATAGAGTTTTGTATGCATCTAACTCTTGTAATTTTCATACGATATAAATTTAAAACACCTGCTAGACATTAGGAGGCTTCTAGTCCATTTAGAGAAGCTTTGTAATTATTTTAGAGAAGAGAACAATAAGAAACCCTAGTTTTAATGTCAATTTGATTCTAGTTCTGCAATTCAAGTAAATTTATTCCAATTCTTACCTTCATTAATGCAGTAGTTAATTCATTAGTTGGTAATTTCATTCTTCTTCATCTTAAAGTTATTAATTAAAATATTTTCTTTCATTCAAAGCATGTTTTCTTCTCGTTTAATATGCTCGGCTAAGTTTTCAAGGGTTGGGGTGCATGAAGCCCAGCTGATGTAATTTATGATAGTGGAAATAGAAGTTTGAAGTAAAATCTTAGGTGAATCGTGTCGTATAACTGGTACGACCATTGTAGACTCTTGATCTCGTTTGCCCTAGGTAATCGGGATGCTTAAGAAAATGACGCGAGTATTAGTTAATACGATACTGCTTTAATTCATCCTTTGCTTGCATATTGTGCGAGTTACAATCCCTCATATATGTAATACATTGGAGTATTAAAGACCGGGTTTTAATTCATCCTGTTCTTACATGTTGTGCGAGCTACGATCCCTCATATATGTAATACTTAGGAGAACTAAAGACCGGGTTCATTTAAAATTCTAATTTCGACACTAGTATCCTACTAAGTGAATTACTAGGGTGCGGGGGATTATAACCCGGCCTATTGCTCTCATTTCATATTTCAGTAGTAAAACTTTTCGTTTTTAAGTTCTTCACTTAATTAGTGTAATTTCACTTCATTTAATTGTAGTTTCATTAATTACTCATTTTCTGCATCTAATCATAGTTGTTTCGCAATCCAAATCATCTTTTTCTTCTTTTTAAAGTCAAATTTAGGTTACCCTCATCTTTCCAACATCATTATGACTTCGTTCATCCTGTTTCCCTGAGGATCGATACCCGACTTATCAAATTATTACTTGAGCGACAGGCTTTCACTTGAGCGTAAATTGTACGCACACTAAACACATTTGTGTTCGCATCAAATTTTTGGGGCCGTTCCCCGGGAATTAGGTAGACTTAGGTTAGATCGATTCAATCTAAAACTTTGACCAAAAATCCAAAACACACACACACACACACACACACACACACACATATATATATATATATATATATATATATATATATATATATAATCACCATCTCTCGAAAACATTTAATGAAAAATCCTGAACATACTCAAACTCTTCACAATACTCTAACCAAAATCCACGAAAACCCGATAGTTGAGTATAACTCTGAAAGCCCCCACAAACCTCACGTTCCACAATTATGGGTACCATTTCCTACTCCTGAGCACTCTATTAATAGTTACACCTTGAGTCAACCTTCAAGTCACACATCTAGGACACCAAGTGACTACCCAGAGTCAATTGAAGAGAGCGCGAGTGCGATGTCTGATGCGGCAAGTTTCGGTACTGGACAGGGAGATATCCCCTACCGTTCCATGAAAGACTTACTCTTTCTTAAGCAGACTGTCACCCCGGGTTGCATTTTACTTCCGTAAAATGACGGTCAGTTCCACTTTCACAATGGGATGATATAGATTCTCCCTACAATTCATGGTATGGATTCGGAGAAACCATACCTGCATATTCGTTAGTTCTTAGAGGCGTGTGACATATTTAGTGATCAAGCTTAGGACTGATCACTCGGTATTTTATTAAGCGGGGTGTCACACCTTTCTTCCATTTGATTCTCTATTTTATCTGTATATTTTTCAGTGAGCATAGACTCACACCCTCGCTTTGTTACGACAAGTTGGGAGCAGTTTTGAATTATGAGAGCGTTATACAGGTAAGTACTTTCTTTATTTTACATTTGTAGCCCTGTATGCTTGGACTTCGGGGTGCTCCCCATGGGTTCCCACTACACCAAATCTGCCTAATTGTCACGGTCATTGACCTTGACAAGTTGAACTTGTCAAGGTCAATAATCGTGACAATTAGGCAGATTTGGTGTAGTGGGAACCCATGGGACTTGTCAAGGTCAATGACCGTGACAATTCGGGGCGAGATAACTTTTTTTATCACGGACTTATCACGGTCATTGACCGTGACAAGTTCGTTAGAATTGTCACGGTCGTGTCATGGTCATGGCCCGTGACAAGTTTAGTTACGGTTAGTAACCGTGGCAAAGCCTTGACAAGTTTAGTTACTGTTAACAACCTTATTTGTTAAGGACTTGTCACGGTCAACGATCGTGACAATTCTGGGCAGAATTTAAAAAAATCTGCTGGGCAGTATGGCCACTGTCACTGCCCAACAGTATATTTGTACCTGTTATAGCAACATTGTACCTGTTCAAACATCATATATCCAAACAAACTAAAGATAATGCAAATATATATTTAAAATAAAAACAAGATACATGACGATATAATCCAAATATAATTCAAATGTACCAACTTAAAAATAATGTCACTACATGTCTGGGGTAAATGTGAGGAGGTGAGTAAGCCACACGATATACGAATTGACACACCCACTAATATACATTGTGCCTCATTGTTCGCGCAACCACAATAGGGAGTTCTCCTTCCCGGGTATCACATACGTGACGAACACTTTGGACTCGATCTCTTGAAGCGCACGTCCATGAACTATTCCACCCTGGATGATATTCGGGTCCCTTAACCCTCGCCCTATCCGTTGGCCATCAAATACGTTCAATATGAACACGCTCGGCCAACCAATTGTCGATATCGGTCTGGGGAAGGGAGCCAAATAAGGAAGTGGATCATCGAAGTACGCACGTGTCGGTGATGAAGCAGCGAGGTCCACATCCTCGTCATCCTGCGCCTCGTTCTCCCGCACCTCCTCCTCCTCTACCGCCTTCTCCTTCCCTTTCCCCTTACGATCTACGCCCAACGTACGCTTCATTAATGAGTACATATCTTGGATCGTCGCCTCCAAACGGGACAGCTTCGCGTCATGTGAATCCACCGTTCGAGCCAACCCAGTGTCGCTCGTCTCGAATCCGATGTTCCTAGATTTTTCCACCCGCGAGCTCACCCCCTTGTCCTCCCCTTGCGATCAGAGCCAAGCACTTGGCTGAGTGTGTATGTGGACAAAGACGCCTTGTCGGCATCAGACTGTGACTCATGCACTTCCTTAAGCTTTGCCTGAAACGACAAAAAGCACATGAGTAGTAAAATAAGTAAACTAAAAAATTATAACGTAATTAACAAAAATTAAACAGTTGGATTACTTACAATCGTGGCCGCGACGCTCAGGGACACCTCCTTGTCCTTCCCCTTCTTCGTCTGAAGAGCCACATAAGTATCGAGCCTATGTGGCTTACCCCCTAGGCCACTCCCTACCCCCTGAAATAAAATAAAGTAAAATTAGTATCGGTGCCGCAAAGTAAAATAATGAAGAATAATATATTTCTGTAGTTATAGAAAAATTAAATATTACCTTCATCCTATGCTCCACCTCGGCGTAAGACGTCCGGCCGAAGTAGTGCACGTCCGTCTTTTTTGCCCGATTTTCCCTCCCCGATTGGCGAGATGCCAATTGTCGATCCTCGATCTCATTGTCAATGAACTTTTGCCATTATGCCAAAGAAATCGGCTCCTTGGGCGGGACGGATCCATGCCATTGGATAATGGACTCTCGTATTTTCCCAAAGTACCGTGTCTGCATATTTTTCTTCCACGTCTTGTGTTGCTCCCTCAACTGCTCCAAGACGGAATCGCGTAGCTTTGGATCCAAGTTTAATTGTTCCTATCCAACAAATACAATGTTAGTTGCGAATAAATATAAATATAAATATAAAATGAAATTGAAATCCAAATTGAAATCGAAATATTCTTATAAATATAAATATATTACCTGTAGTGCCGCCCAAATAGCTAACTTGAGCTCATATGGCACCTCCTTCCAACTCATAAACCCCGGTTCGATGACCATCTTTAGCAGCTCGAGGGATCTCGCTAATAGCTTCGACTTGTTCTCGATGGTAATCCCAAATTTTCCATATTTGGGGAGACTAAGGGCCGAGGAGCCCTCGTCGCCTCCGCTACCACCGAGCCTGGATGACATCATCATAACCAACATCATCATCCTCTCCTTAATACCTGGAGGAGATATTTGCTGTAAAAAAATGTTATTAGTACAGATAAAAAAAATGTTATTAGTATACATAGACACACACGTAACCCCCCATCCCTGCCCCCACCCTCACCCCACCCCCACCACACACATGCACACATACACGTACACACCCCCACCCCCATCCCTGCCACCACCCCCCCTCCCCCCCCACCCCCACCCCCACCACACACATGCACATGTACACGTACACGTACACGTACACGTACACACACCATCCCCTGCCCCCCACCACACACACAATAATCCAATAATGATTAATAATTATATATACTATGTTTCATTTTATTATGTCTTATTTATATTCAAATTCAATTATTAATAATTATATATAGTATGTTTTATTTAATTATGTTTTATTTATATTCAAATTTAATTATTCAAAAGTTGAAAAATCCCACCCCCATATGGACAATAATCCAGTGGTCTTGCCACTTTTAAAACTAATCAACCCAACATTTACTAAACAAAATAATCCAACAACAATGCCTACAACAAATGTGTATATTCAAATTCAATTATTAATAATTATATGTAGTATGTCTTATTTAATTATGTCTTATTTATATTCAAATTCTATTATTAACAATTATATATAGTATGTTTCATTTAATTATGTCTTATTTATATTCAAATTTAATTATTCAAAAGTTGAAAAATCCCACCCCCATATTTTATGTAGTATGTCTTATTTAATTATTAATAATTTTATGTAGTATGTCTTATTTAATTATGTCTTATTTATATTCAAATTCAATTATTAGTAATTATATATAGTACATATTAATTTACTAATTTACAATAAGGGGGAATCATATATTAATTTACTAAAAAAATTAATAATCAATCAATTTTTTACAAGGGACACTACGCGCACACACGCATAGACACACACGTAGCCCCCCACCCCTACCCCACCCCCTACCCCCCTCACCCCACCCTCACCACACACGCACACGTACAAGTACACCCCCCACCACACCCCCTGCCCCCTCCCCCACCACACACCACCACACACATATATACACACACATATATACACACACATACACACATATATATACACGCATATCTACACACACACATACACATACATATACACATACAAATACACACATATATACACACACATACATATACACACATATATATACACACATAGAAATGAAAGAGAAAGAGAGAAAAAAATTTACCTTAAAGAGAGAGAGAGAGAGCTGAAATCGTTTGTAGAGAGAGAGAGAAAGAAAGAGGGAAACCAAAACGGTGGGAAAAAAAAGAGTCTAGGGCTTTTTTAATGAAGATATTGTCACGGTCGTGTCAAGGTCATTGACCGTGACAAGTCTATGACAAATATATTTATCATGGACTTGTCACGGTCATTGACCGTGATAACACTTTGTCACGGTCTTATCACGGTCAATGACCGTGACACAAAACGCGAGATTCTTTTCACGGTCAATGACCGTGACAAGAGTGACCGGCTGAAAGGTGACATTTTAGCCATTTTGGTGTAGTGTCCTCACGTAGTTTATTTTGAAACTGAAATAGCATGATAAATAAGTTAAACATTAATTAAAATAAAATTGGACTCGCAATATTTTATAGGTTATTTTATTGGACTTCATACCGAATGTTCTGGTCGGATCGGACTTACTACGGGTAACCCATAAATACGGGTCTAGGCATTACAAAAAAACAATAAATCTTCAATGTCACAAGTCCGATTTGCCTCCTAATGAGTAGTTCTTTTTACAACCACTTCGATCTGCACTTTGAGTGTTTTTTTTGTAGTCGATGTGGCCGCCTTTCTCACGTCTCCATTTCGACTGACCAAACTGGGAAATACCCACAAAACTGGTTTGGATTTTTTTGGTATTCATTTATATTTGGATATGAGGGGAACCAAGTGATCTTCCCCCTCTCTTACATGGGGTGGGTGGGGGGGGAGGTAGCTGTAATGAATGAAGGCGAAGGGGGAGGGTCGGGATAAGTGAGATGTTGAAAATTAGGGTCGATTTTTTTTTCTAAGGAGAGTTTCTCTCCGAGAGAAAATCTTTTCCCAAACAAGAAATGTTGAGTATGTGAAATTTCTATCCTTACGGGGTCATTTATACGATGGTTTGTTCAATTTTTAATCATTTATAATGTTTAAGGTTGAAAATTTATATTATTTTTAACTTTAACGGTGTTTAATCATAAAAAATTGTTTTGAATAATGTTTAACCAATGAATAACAAAAATTTCTTTTTTCAACATTTAGTTTCTTATTTTATCCCCACATACAAAAATTACAGGCCTAAGTAGACTATTTTTTTCTAAAAACAATTTCCAAAGTTAGTCAAACATAGAAAAAAAATAATTAGTGTAAAATTTGACTTGAATTTTTGCACTTTTCACATTTTTTAATCAAAAACACCCTTATTTCTTTTCTTTGTATATCGTGCAGAATTAGTATAAAATTTTTTAAGATTGATGAGCCAATCACGTGCCTCCGTATGTACTCACTGCATTTACCAGTTTACGGTTACACGTGACATTTAATAAATATTGACTACTTAATTTTGGTCAATTTAAGAATAGATAAATGTGAGACCAAATATCAATTGAGGTAGAGTCCTAAATCGTGTTGGATGTCGAAAAACAATGAACGTCGCAAAAAACTTGATTTCAAGGGTTAAATAGCATCAAATGGATATAATATAACGACCATCATAGTAACAAAATTAGTTTGTATTTCTTGTTATTCCCAACAAGAATAGCCAAACTTGCATCATCCAGGCTCTGTCGCTCGTTATATTAAGAATCATTGAACCAATTCATAACAATGCATTTTGGCATTCATTACAAAGTAAAAGAACTTCACATATAATAATATTTTGGTGGTTCTTCACCAACTTCCTCCATTTAAAGGTCCATCATCCCTTCTAATTCATGTACGAACCCAAGTTGATCCAACTGAAAATATACTACATTTATTTATTTATTTACAATTATCTACCTATATATTTCTCAAATTTTTGTTGCCCAACATTTGAACTCTTTGCGAATTGAAAACAAGCGCTTGATAAAGACAAACAATTACACTTTTTATCCATCAGTGCTTTAAAAAACCATGATTTGATCTTCAATATTCGAATAAATTTTGAGGAAGTGTGTTGGTGCAAGTGTGTTCGCCTCAAATAAACCTAGGGGTGAATAGGTTTTTAATGCAAATTCTGAATTTCAAAAATTCTTAGTAAATTTAGGCAATCCTAGCAAACAAACAACTACGTGAGATTTATTTGCAAAAACCACAAATTGAACAAGTGTTCAATTCAATTAATTAACAAACTAAATTTAATAAATGATCAATTTACATTTTGAAAGTTAATCTAAGTCAACTAATGTGAATTAACTAGATGTAAGCTCTTATTTTCAGTTTCGAGAAATCATGTTGGATCTAATATCTATATGTTTGTGATCGTAATTTTGAAGATGATAAGTAAACAATCACATAAATAAGGCATAAGTTTGGTTTACGAGGAAAAATCTCACCTAGGGGGTGAAAAAACCTCTGTGAATCCTAGTATTCCATTCATCTTAGAAATAATTTTTACATAATACAAGAAGATACCCCCTCTTATTATCATAACAAAAATCTATTTGTGAACATTGAACTTTTTCCCATTTAAAATGAGTGATCCACCTGAAACTGAATCAAGTGAACATGGAAATCACATTATCCCACCTCGAATCACACCACAGATGAACTCTCACTACTTAGCCCTACTCATTTTATATCTTGAGTGTCGATCTTCATATTAGATTGGACAATGATAGATTGAATATAAGATTTGTCATTTTTTATTTCAAATCAATCTCAATTCCTCACAAATATTGAATTAAATATAGATCCAAGTTTTTCTCTCAAAAAACGAAGAACGAGTGATTTTGATTATTGAAATGAAATTGGTTGGTCTTCAACCTCGAAATACTCTTTTAGTATAAGTGAGGTAACGTGGAATACATATATTTTTAAATGGTGGGAAGTAGCCTTCTTTTTAAAAAAAACATTTCTAGATGTGACAGCGTCATGCGCAAAAATCACTTTGTGCGCACATTTTTTTGCCATAAGCAAAATAGGCACATAACGCGACTACCGTTCGCACGAGAACATCTTTTGTCTATGCGTAGGATTTTAGGCAGAAATCCAAATAATTCCTAAAATGTGACTTTCGTGCGTACGGTTTGAAAATCTCACTGTGCGTAAAGATGTAGGTAGTGAAGTTTTGATTTCTTGCAGGCTTTGAAAATCATGGGTTTCCTAAGGTTATAAAGAGCTAAAACATTTCTCAAATATAAATCACTTATTCACTGAAAACATTTTTCAAATCAAATGAAAGCATGAACTTGTGCGCTCTTCCTTGAGATAATCTAACAAACAACCAATATAGGATACCTTTTCAATTTGAACGATAAGTGGAAGTCTTTGATGCAGAGCAACCATGAATGATATTCAAAGTTCATTTTTCACCTAATATAATGAACAAGACCCTCTCTACATATTGTCACATGAAATTAATATTTTTATCCCGATTATGTAAGCCTCAATTTTTTATGACACTAGAAGTAGCCCAACAACTATAGGATATTATAACATACATCAATAATCTCCCTTTTGAAGATTTCTTAGCAAAACCCCCAAAATAAAAAGAATAAAAATAAAAAGTATGCCTAAAACATGATTGTCATGTGTACGGTATAAAAATCTCACTGTGGGTACGGATTTAGGCAATAAGGCTTTCATTCCTCGCAGAATATGAAATTCAGGGTTTTCCCATTGTTAAAAAGAATAAAAATATTTATCAAATATAAAACAATTCCTCTCCAAAAACCTTTTTAAATAAAATGAAAATGTGAATGTGTGTGCTTAGCCTTAGGACGACCTTTCAAACAATCGATGAATGATACATCTTCAATTTGAGCGATACGCAAAAGTCTTTGACGCAGAGCAATTCTAAATTATCTCCAAAGTCCAATCTTGACCTAATCTAATGAACAAGACTTTTTCTACCTATCGTCTACATGAAAGCAATCTTTTTGGCTCGATTATGTATGACTCGATTTATTTTGATAGTGAATGTATCCAAGAAAAGTATATGACATGATAAAATACATCAACAAAATTCTTATCATGCATAATTATTCCTCTCAAAATTAAAAATCATGGATATAAATATTACTGCATTACGGAAATTCTATCACAATCCATTAATATTTTATACAATTTGCGCCAATAATTAGTGATGAATTTGTTTGAGAACGACTTCTTCATGATCTTGATACTTTACGCTTTCCCAATAACGAAATAACAAATATATTTTCCTTATATGTCTTACTTCTGATCCAATAGGAACTATGACAACCAAACCACACTAAAGGAAATCCATAACCCGGTTGATTCTTTCTCTTACATGAGTGTATTATATGCTAAATTACAACAAAGGTCATTTTTAAGAAAAAACATCCCATCGAATTTTAAAGATTTCTTAAATGAATACAAAATGAAAACAAAAGAACTTTGCAAAAAAGGAAAATAAAAGAAATTATTATAAATAAATAATGCTTGTTATCCGTTGGAGATATATTCTTCTTCAGTCTCTTGGTTTTTTAAATGTTATAGGAATAACTACCTCCCTTAACCACAATCACTTGCTCCTAATAATAACCACATTCAACCACTAATAACTCCCAATTTAAATTCTATAATAATTTACTAATTTGAAATTAAACACATATTTACTTGTTAATATGTGAATAGGTGACCTTTATTGTGAACACCAAATGACTTGAAACCTGACTCACTTTGGGAGGCAAGGCATTCATTGCCTAGACACTTTGTCACCCAAAAAACTTTCTCAAATAGAAAAAAAAGAGAAAGTAGTCCAATCTCTTCTTATAATCCTCAATGTCATATGAATTCATAACAGTAGCCCAAGAAGGCTTATCCCTACGTAGCACGGACAACAGTGCGCTGCGTATATCATGAGAATGTTGAACTCCATCCTCAACACGGACCCTTTTAAAATGGTCGTATAACCACATGTCCCATCAGATTTTTCATCGTATATCTCTTTCACAGATGATTGGTAGAAGTCGAGAATGTTCTTAATATAAATCTTCTTTTCCCTAGACCACGTCTCTAGTTTAACACCTTAAAGAGTGTGCATGCATTCAAATAAGGAAATTATTTAATTAAATCTCAGTTTTTCAATTAAATCCCAAAACATGCATCTAGGTGTGATTGGAAATAGTATCATTATGCAAGAATATTTAATCACACACAAAACACACAAATGAGAAAAAATACCCCAAAGGGGAAAACCCTTTTTATTTTCACTATAATTTGTAAAAACTGTTACACGAATTACAATGAAAATAAGTGCGATATACGAAATACCCTCAGGCATCGGTTTCGATGTATCGTCTAGAATCTCCCAAAAGAACTCCGGGTGGACAGCAATGAAGAAGAAAACGGTTTCTCCACAAATTACTCTAGATGAGTAAAAATGATCCTCATGAAAGTTTAATGATTCACATAAATAGATGGGAGTGTTTATGTGAATAAATAAGGTATAAAGCCTTAAAAACTGAAGTCTATTTTCTGGGCTGTGAAAATGTAGAAACTGGTGCATAAAAGACTTGGAAAAACGTGTAGAATTCATATAGGTATTTATACGAAAATCGAGGTGACATCGTCGCTCGAACGAGATAGGCATCTCGCTCGAATGAAGGACACGTATCATTCGAATGACATCGCGTGAGATGCTTATCTCGCTTGAACGATAATGCAAACTCGTTTGAACCAGCTCGTCAACCGAGGCACTCCGCTTCTACACTTAGAAAATTTTTTACTTTTGATAAAAAATATTTCTGACTTTAAAAAATATTTTCTAAAAAATTTCCCAAATATTTATGCAAATATAAACAATCCCAATAAATCATTTTACCAATAATGCGTCGTGGAGTAGTGGGAAATAGCTGAGTAGCACGTCACATGTAGCATGATGCACATGTGAAGATAATGGATGAATGGATTCAGATAAAGGCCGTCGTGGATGATCGTGATGATGTGCCGAATGTAGCGGTATCATACATACAAACTGTGATCTAGGGAAAATAGAAAATTCCAAGATTCTACCTCGGATCTACCCCGGACATTTATAAAATTATGTCCTTACAAATATCCCCCAATGTCTATGACGGTACATACATAAAAATACGAATTATGCAATCTCCATAAAACAAATGACATACATATAATATCCCCATTAAACCCTCAAACTGAGAATACTAAATGACATGTTGCCAAAACTTCAACATCTTCATATCTTCAGCTCTTCAGAAACTCCCAAAGCTTTTCTCATCAGGGCGTGTAATCCAATCAATATCAATTTTATACCTACACACATGAGATAAAGAAGATACCCATGACATGCAACAGTTCGAAATATAATGATATGCAAAAATCAAAGATCAATTAAGCTTAAGCAAATCATTGATAAATCAACAAAATTCCCCCCATAATTCAATTCATTCTCCCCCTTTTTATAATGTCCCCAAATAGACTGATATGAGAAGCATAAATATGGAAAATGTCACAAGGTAATAATCTTCCTATTTTTGAATTTTTCAAATTTTTTCACACAAAATATACAACAAAGAATCACACCATGAACAAACACAAAAACAACCAAGTCGATGATAGCGTAAATGTAGGGGTGTGATAAAATTCGATAGAAAAATCAATGCATACAAACATAACATATGTGCACGACGAATATCGGATACTCCTAACGAATAAACTCAACATCTTCCTTAGGTGTAAAAAGATGGAAAAATGAGACATTGACTCAATCAAATCAACAAATCAAAGCTCAAAATGATTTCCACACCAATAACATCCAAAACGATTTAATGTTTTTTCAGGACTTTCAAGGAAGTGCAAACCCGTTTAAATGCTCCAACCAAACTCCCTCAGATTTATATTTGAATAAAGGTGATCTAAATTTTCAAACATTGTAGAATTGACGGTGAAACCTAATAGACCGTATTTGACATGTATTGCTTTTTATTGCCTTTAAATTTTTTCGGGCTCTTTTAACCTCTTGGACCCCTGATAATAAAATTCCCTAATTTTTTAGGTCTGATTTAATGGTGGCTTAATTGCAAAGGATAGATAATTACCTTTCGTAGCCCTTCACCATTTAAAAAAAACAAACTCACCAAACTGTTTTTTACATGCACTCCAATCTTGTCAAGTTGTATCGCATATGGTTCGTTGTATAGACATAATTGAGATGGAAACACTCAAGTAATATGTGATAGATAAGTACAATAATCAAATAAAACCATGCATGTGTGCAATAAAGGATATAAGGAGCCAAACATGTAGAAAGATATCATTAATCACATCTCAAAGACTCCAAACAATGTAAAGCACATGGATGCAATGATGTAGCGTCTCAAATCACTATCAAACAGTCACATGGATAAATGGAAAGAAATTTGTGACTCGGCTATCTTAAATGCTCATCCATAAAAGATGTAAAAAAAATACAAATATCTTTTTGTGCTTTTCTTAAATTTTATAAAAAGAAAATCTTTTTGGATTTTTTTTAAAAAAATAGAAAAAGCAAAAAATAATAATACAAATGATACAACCTAGCAATATAAATCATATGACATGAACATGATAATGCATCTTATCCTAGACATGAACCAACCCCTAAGTCAACTGTGAAAATCCCCATAGACTTCCTAAGACTCTCAAATCTAAGGGCACCTAAAGGCTTCATGAATATATCGGCTAACTGAAGGTCGGTGGTACGAAACTCAGGGATACGACTTTCTCGTCAACTAAATGACATATAAAGTGCTCGCATATCTTGATGTGCTTTGTGCATGAATGCTGGACTAGATTGCGAGATATGTGTATCACACTTGTGTTATCACAGGAGATAGTCATGGTGTCATGTGAAATCCCATAATCCTCCAACATTTGCTTCATCCACAAGACTTGTGTGCAACAACTCCCGACGACGATGTAATCAGCCTCTGCAGTGGGAAAATAGATGGATTTTTTCTTCTTGCTCAACCAGGAGACAAGAGAAGAACCAAAATAGAAACACCCACCAGAAGTGCTCCTACAACCATCTACATCCCTGACCCAATCGAAATCCGAATAGGCGGATAGACGGTCATCGATATCAAGGGAATACCAAATACCGTATGAGAGAGTCCTACTCACGTATTTAATAATACGTTTTAGAGAGAGTGAGTGTGACTCTTTTGGGGACGCCTGATATCATACACAGTCTCCAACACTAAAGGCTATATCGGGACGACTGTCAGTTAAGTAGAGAAGACTACCTATCATAATCCGATATAAGATTTGCTCTATGTCCTGGCCTGAAGTGTCCTCACTAAGATTGATAGAAGTACTCATAGGTGTATGTGCATGCTTAGCGGAGTCTAAACAAAATTTCTTCACTAGGTATCTAGCATACTTGGATTGGGAGATGAACATCCCATCCTCTAGATGACAAACCTGAAAACCAAGGAAGAAAGTGATCTCACCTACCATGCTCATCTCAAACTCACTTTTTATCTCCTCCTCAAAGTGGTGAGCATGCTGGGAGCACGCGAATCCAAAGAATATGTCATATACATAGACCTGGGTAGCTAAAATAGCACCGTCATCTCTCCTGACTAATATCGTCATATAAACTCCCCCTTTCTTGAAGCCACAGGCTAAGAGATAGGATGTAAACCTCTCATACCAAGCACGAGGTGCTTGCTTCAAACCATACAAGGCTTTCCTCAGATAGTAGACGTGCTACGGGTGCTTACGGTCTTCAAACCCTTTTAGTTGTTCAACATAAACCTCCTCCTGTAGAATTCCATTTAGAAAGGCACTCTTGACATCCATCTGATATAACTTAAAGCGCAAATGACATACGATATCGAGTAGTAAGAGGATGGACTCAAGCCTCGCAACAGAAGAAAATGTCTCCCCAAACTTTACACCCTCTATCTGTGTGTAGCCTTGAGCGACCAACCTATCCTTATTTATGATTATGGTACCATTTTCATCCATTTTATTCTTGAAAATCCAACTAGTACCTATCACATTAGTCTCACTAGGTCGGGGGACAAGTTCCCAGACACTGTTCTTTTTAAACTTAAGCAACTCATATCCAGTGTTCATCCTCGAGTGAATCTTTATGATTCTTGGGCTTGACTGTGGACGTGTAGCAAAAATGACTAACTATGTTCTCTTGTTGAGCACGAGTCTTGACCCCTAAAGTGGGATCACCAATAATGGCAGAGGGATCATGACTCTTGCGAAGCCAAGAAGGTGTGTCCCCTAGCACATAGTAGGGTCCACATGGTGTGGGTGAAGGACAAGTAAATCACTGGCAAAAAATTCCTCATCCTCACACTGAAGGCTAGGATCAATAAATGTCGAAGGTTCGTTATCTTGAACTGTGACGCTTATTGACTCCATAACCTTAGAAATCTTCAGTTAAAAACCCGATACGCTCTACTATTTGATGAATATCCTAGCAATATTCCCTCGTCGCTCCGGGAGTCAAACTTTCCTAATTGCTCTCTATCCCGTAGGATATAGTATTTACTCCCAAAGACACAAAAATATGCAAGGTTGGGTTTCTTTCCAGTCCACAATTCATAAGGCGTCTTATGTGTGTGTATGGATGTAGATAAACCCTATTCACCGTGTGGCATGCAGTTGACACTGCCTCTGCCCAAAATCTCCTAGCAACCTTATGACCTAGAAGCATAGATCTAGCCATTTCCAGAATCATCCTATTCTTTCTCTCAACAATCCCATTTTGGTGAGGAGTCTTCACAACAGAAAACTTATATTTGATTCCAAGGTTGTCACAGTAAATATCTACCTTTGCTTCCTTAAATTCCGTGCCATTGTCACTACATATCCTGTTAATAGTGACTCCGTGTTGATTTTGCAGGACACAATACTTGGTCGTTAAAAACTCTACAGCATCGGATTTCTCTCTTAGAAAACCTACAATCGAATATCTGGAGAATCATCCACCATCACGAGGATATACCTCTTACCACCCAGACTCTCAGTATGAGTAGGACCCGTAAGATCCATGTGAATCAACTCAAGTACATGGGAGGTGGTAATGGAATACAACTTCTTATGGGGGCTACGAATTTTCTTTCCCAACTGACAGGGTCCACAAATCGTGGAAGTTAGCTTTCCAAGTGATAGTAATCCACGTACTAGGTCTATTTTAGCGAAGCATGTCGAATCTTTAACGTTCACATGACCTTAATGTTGGTTCCACAGATCCATAGGAGTGATCATGGTGCTGTTGCAGATAAGTGAGGATGTGGGCACAGTCCCATAACAATTATCCTCTGGCCTCACCCCTTGCACTAAAATTTTATCGGCTTGATTATATACATTATACGCATCTCGGTCAAACTTTACGGCAAAGTCAGCGTTGTACAGCTGACTAATGCTGGGATGGTTTGCTTTTAAACCTTTGACATACAAAACATTATCTAGCTTAGGAAATCCTGGTAACTCTACTGTACCTCATCCTATGATTCTAGACTTGCTCCCGTCTCCAAAGGTGACTCTACCTTCCTTATACTCCTCTAGGTAGGTAAAAATGGAGACATCACCTGTCATATATCTGGAGCACCCACTATCAAAATACCACTGTGAGGTATTATGTGCTTTGAGAGCGACATGAACAATAATCAACTTTTCATCTTTCTTAGGTACCCAAGAAGTGGTAACCATTTGTTTACCCTTGCTATTGTTAGTTTTAGTCGGGCTGCAGTAAGCATTCACTGACGACAAAGACATCCATCGAAATTCCTCCATCAAACTCTGTGATGTGGCAGCTAAAAACTCAACACGCTCTCTCAAACTGGCAAAATCATCAGTACGATGTGTTGGAGCAGTAGTACGTCGTGCCCGACAAAAACTATAGCAAAACTCCCTGAGGTGGCCTTTTCTTTTGCAGTACGTACAAAAGAACAAAATCTTAGGTAGACCTGGTTTTTCTTTTCTTGGTCGAACTCTTCTTCGTGGTTTTTGATGATGGGCATATGGAGTCATAGTATACTCAGGAACTGGTCCAGGTGCAATTTGGGACGTGGAGGCACCATCATAACCTATTCCTTGCCTATCACCAAAATCTAAAGCGGCGCCGAGGAGCATCCTTCCCATCTTTTGCAGATTTGTCCTCGATTTGAACCTTGACTTCTTATGCTCTCTCCAGATCATGAGTAAACTGGGGAACAAGGGCTTCAAGTTTCTTCTGAGTCTCCAGGGAGGAATGGAGCTCACTCGTTAGACTAGCCACTTATTTAGTCAAGTCTTTTTTCTCTTTCTCAAAACCACACTCTCTCTTTCCAAACAGTCTCTCTCTCTCTAAACAAACTTTCTTTCGCAACACAAGAAGACTCTCTCTCTCTCTCTCTCTCTCAATGTAGTGCAGGTGGAGGACTCTCTCTCTCTATCGCTTCTTCTAAATCTTCCTCTAAAGCGATGATCCTAAGAACTAACGCTTTGTTATGATTTTTGGTTTTAAATTACTCATTATATAACTCAGTGTAGGCGCCTTGAAGATTGCTCTCGCTCTCACTTGCATCATCCTCCCCCTCACTCACATCATTCTCACTGTCGAGGTGTCCCTATGAAGCAGCATCCTCATCATCATGAGGAGCACTAAAAGAACTCACATGACTAGCCATGAATGCGATGAAGTTACACTCATGTGGTGACTCGTCTCCAGAGTCCACTGACTCGACCTCACTATCGTCACTAAGGGTAGCATTAAGGACAACTTTGCCCTTTTCTTTTGCAAGTCTACTCAGCCCAGTAGCACACTCAAAAGCTCTATGACCCTTACCCTCGCACTCATAACATCTCTCACTGTCTTTCTTAGGAGGGTCTTCAAAATCCTTTTTATTTTTCTTTTCAAATTTATTTTTCTCAAAATTCTTTTTATCTTTGAAATTTCCATTTTTCTTGAATTTGAGAATTTTCTTAAAATTTTTAGCAAATAGAGCCAAATCATCTAAATCAAAGTTACAATCGGAATCAGATATTTCTACCTCCCTTTTTCTAGATGACTCAACTCTCTTTCTTGTCGACCCCTCACTCTTTCTATCCTAGGCATTAAGTGCAATTCTCTTATCTTTAGGCTTGATAAATTTAGGAAACATATCAATTTAATACGTTTATAAGTCTCCTACAAGTTCCTCTAATTTAAGCGTGTTTAAATTACCCATATAATTTAGCATAGTGACTTTGGGGATAAAACGCTTAGGCAGTGATATTAGAATCTTTTTAACAAGTCTATCATTAGGAATGTGTTCACCAAGATTAAAGCTAGTGTTTACAATATCAGACTACCTGGCATAAAATTCATCAAAACATTCAGTCTCAAGCATGGTGATGGTTTCAAATTGAGTTGTTAAATTTTGTAGTTTAGATTCTATCACAACATTGGTTCCTTCATGGGTAAGTTGTAAAACATCCCATGCCTATTTTGACGTGGTGCACGTCATTATGCGTCGGAACTGGTCAGGTGTGACGGATCCAAAAATAGCCCTTAAACCCTAAGAATTAAAAGATAGCCATTTAAATTCTTCTTCAATCCAAGCAGTGACAGATTCTAAACTAGTCACGTTCTCAACAGCGATGGAGGGAGGTGTCCACCCTCTTTCAACCAAAATTTAGACTCTTTCATCAATGGCCTTTAAAGCAGATTTCATGCGGGCTTTCTAGTAAGCATAATTAGTCCCGTCAAAAACTAGCATTTTATTATATAATTTCTTCATTATGAACACGCCCTTTTTCAAAAATCAGTTTTTCAAAAAATTGATATCTTAGAAAAATTTTGCGGAAAATTACACGGTATAATTGTGTAATGAAGAAGAGAACAACTTCCCCATAAATTACTCGAGATGAGTAAAAACGATCCTCATGAAGGTTTAATAATTCACACACATAGATGGGAGTGTTTATGTGAATAAACAAGGTGTAAAACCTTAAAAAGTGAAGTCTATTTTCTGGGTTGTGAAAACGCAGAAACTGGTGCGTAAAAGACTTGGGAAAATGTGTTGAATGCACACAGGTATTTATACAAAAATCGAGGCGGCGGCGTCGCTCGAACGAGATAGGCATGTCGCTCGAAACGAAGGACACGTGTCGTTCGAACGACATCACGCGAGATGCTTATCTCGCTCGAACGATAGTGAAAACTTGTTTAAACGAGCTCGTCGACCGAGGCACTCCACTTCTACACTTAGAAAAATTTCTTTTTTCGATAAAAAATAATTCAGACTTCAAAAAATATTTTCTAAAAATTTCCCAAATATTTATGCAAATATAAACAACTCCATTAAATCATTTTACCAATAATGCGTCGTGGAGTAGTGGGAAACAGTTGAGCAGCACGTAGCATATAACATGATGTATGTGTGAAGATGATGGATGCATGGATTCAAATAAAGGCCGTTGTGGATGATCGTGATGACGTGCCGAATGTAGCGGTATCAGACATACAAACTGTGATCTAGGGAAAATAGAAAATTCCTAGATTCTACCCCGGACATTTATAAAATTATGTCCCTACAAATCTCCAACAACTTGATTAGCCTCATCTTTCTAACCGCTTCACCGCCTCACTTTATCGTTTCTTAAACAATATCAACTCTGGTATATATTCAATCTCACAGTATTGAGGAATGTCAGGGACAATCGCAAGTTTCTTCCAATGATCATCTAGCACACATTGGGGAATTTCTTGACTTAGCTTCTCCCATTGGGCCAACTCGTGAACACATGGCAGTCTTTAAATCGTACAGAGTTTATGTAACCATTTTAAATCTGTATATTGGGTGTTGGTGAAATATTCAATTAACATCGATCTCATGCATTCAATCTCTAGAATAATTAAGTCTAAGGCTTAGTGTGATTCCCTACCACAGATCTCATGCAATAACGAGTCGATGTGATTTTTCTTGGTTGTTTGGAGTGATTTTTGAAACTCCGTATGTATTTGAGTCACTCGGTGAGCAAGAAATGGATACATTCCCTTTAACACGAAAGCAAAAGAACCGAGGCTATTTATTAGTTTTTTTTTTAAATTGGGCATCGGCCCCCTCCGCTCTGTTTTTTGTGAGATTACTATGGTAAGGTGCCTAGTTAGTCCAAGCATATGAAATCGATACCATAGAAGCATCCAATTATTGTGTATGCAACTAATCATGTTGGGGGTAGTTATGTCAATTTTGAAGGAAAGCCTCCCACAAATTCTTAAAATCATTCACCATCTTGGAATCCGGCACCTAATTTAACCCTGCATAAACAACTTCTTATCTTTACCTTTGATGTTTTGTTTCAATCATGCACCTTCTATGTTTTTTTTGAACATGGAACAAACATGACATAAGGGTGGCAAGTGGAAACACCTTTTGCACATCATTTAGGCAAGGTGGTTAGTTGTCAGAAATAACAACTCTTGGAAAAGCTTTTAGCTTGTATAGTGACCGAAAATGTTGCAATTCCTAAATAAAATCCTCCTCCTCCTAATTCATCAAAAAAATAAAGGCAATGCAAAATGATTGCCCTGTCGACGTGAATCTAATCATCTCGAATAATGACATACTATAACGATTGGTTTTATAGGTGAAATCGATCACTAGTACAGTCGGGAAGAACTTCACCAATAAATAAGATAAAGGATGTGCGAAGATATATCCTTGACAACATTCGTCTTCTTATTTCTCCTATGCTAGTGAACATATCTCTTCTCTGTTAGCAAACGTATCAACTGTTACATCGCTGTGCGCCCTTGCATATCAACATTTTTCATCTTCTGCCTTGCATTATAAATTATTCTAATGGATGAAAAATTATATTTCGACGGTTGTTTCAACGCGTGGATTACTTCTTTTGGCCCCACCCCATTAGTAATCATCTTACTTGCAATGTTCCACTTTTCTTGCGAAAGTCGCGTGGCATAAGGGTGTCCAACGAGTGTTTTAGATACCTCGTGGTTATGTATCCCACAAATAACTTCCACCCCCAACAACCATCCTTTAGTGGAACGTCTTTCAATTTAAAGGGGCAATCACACTTTCTTGTACTTGAACATTGCTTCCTCTTCTTGTCCAACCCCTCATCTTTTCTATTTTCATGAAGCTCACTGCTCTCACAAGCCAGTACGATCCTTCCCGTTATGAATAAAGTGACCTTGTCGGATTTTAAAATGATGAAAACAATATGAAGTTTGCGATTAATTTATTGACACCAATCAGTCATCTTGTCATGGTCTTCAAAAATGTGCACAAGTATAACATTGTTAATTGAAATTAATCATATATGGAAATTACAACTATATATGAACAAGTATAACATGTTCACATCACATATATAGAAACTAAAACATGTTCATGTCACATTTATAAGAAAATAAACATGCCACGTCAGTAGTGAATTCAACTGTATGGTCTTTCATAATTGCATTAACGTCCAAGCCTTCATCTACTCCCACAATCTATAAAATTATATAATCAAATGTTAATGTCATTCAATTATGTCATACATTAAAAACCTGTATTAATGAAATTATTTTTTACCATATACAATGTGAAATATGGGAATAAATTGCGCAAACATTTGCACGAGGTTAAGGTCGTTGGTTCCTCAACCTTGCATTATTCATGCGTATTCGATTTCTCGGGTGAAGTACGTTTAGTAGAAACACTCGGTATGATAACGTTGTATATATCTTTCCAAAATGAATCATCGAGGGACAAGTCGTCTATCTGAAATACAATAAGAATTGATAAGACAATAAGAAATATAATATGAATTGAGAATATAATAAGAGTTTAGACACGGTTATAACAAACAGTAAATGATAAACTCATGGTTGAACACTACCGTAAGTGTAAAAACACAAAGATTTAAAGCCATAAGAGGTGCAACCATGACTACAAGCAACCGTTATGTCCACACCCACGGTGTCATCAAACTGTGACTTCCTCACACATAGTATCATCCAACCGTATACACATATGTTGTATGTAAAAATTATATTCCCACGTAGACCAATGATGAATGCACACCTATCATCTGATACATTTCCAACCAACCTACTGCTTGAGCGGCTTCATAGACACTTATTCGACTGGAAAGTCGACCAACTCCATAAGGCCAACCAGTAGGAACATCAACATTTACTTGAAAATGGTGCCAACCAGAACTGAATTCCAAGAGTTTTAATTGTTGTACACATATGTAAACGGATGACAAAATCAAGGTGCTCTATCTTTAGGATTTTTTACCCCTATAAATAAAAACTAATCCCTTTGCTTAAGGGACAACTCGAATCACTCATATGCACACAATACTGAGCTATTGTAAATGCTACTGAATAATAATAACAGTGGACGTAGGCCATTTTATAGCTAAACGACTCTGAAATCCTTGTCTCTTGTGTGTGTGGTTTGAGTTATTTATATTATTTTTATCTTTGATAAAAAAATTGGAGTTAGTCCATTTTCAGACATCAACAGATTGGCGCCGTCTGTGGGAACATTTGTCTATCATCGTTCTCTATCATTTGTTTCGTTTCTTTATCTCTGAAGAAATGAATGATCCTAAAAATGGCGCTCGCAATGAAGGTAACACCATAATTCGATCTGTTCCACCTAGTGTGGGAAAGTTATAGGGAATTCTTATCAACCTTGCTAAAGGTTAAGAAGCTATGCAGGAGATTATTAAGAAGTTGGCTTGCACCATGCAATTTTAGCCCTCTAATTCTAGAAGGGATATTCCACCACTACCACCAATTAGGCTTGGGATAAGTTGTCATTTTTGTTTTTCTCATAATAGGTCGTATCATCCTAGCCCAACTTCTTCATTCCGACCAAATGATTATTATGATGGTGTATCTTTTTTCAAAGAAAGACCAAGTGTCTTAGAGAGGCTAAGCAAGGAGTCTGCCTTTGATAAGATAGGCATTTGAGTAACCAGAGGACATTATAGGGAGTACGATCGTCGTCATATATATAACTAAGGTTCCACAAGATGTAAGGCCAGTATGAGGGGCACTGTGAATGCCGAGCAGACCTCTCAGAAGTAGAGTTCAGTACATAAGAACATAAAATATGCTAAATATACCTAGGCCAAGTTTAAAGAAGAGGAGCATCCGTTGAAGGGATCCATGCACTAGTTGGAAGATAGGCTAGGAGAAATGTCTAAGATAAATAATCCATTGCAAAGGGGTTTCATAAAAGGATCACCATTTATCCAATCAATTGTGGAATATCCCACACCTTCTAAGTTTAAACCACCAGTGGTTACTCCAAAATATGATGGGAAAACTGATCCAATTTTGCATATAAAGCAATACCAAGCTACCGCCAACATTTACTTAGTGTCCGACGAGATAGGATGTAAAGCTTTTTTCCAGTTCTATCACAGTGTCAACTCATATTTGGTATAATAATCTCTCCATGGGTAAAATATCTAGTTTTCACCAATTAGCTAAGTTGTTCATTGATAGCTTTTTTTGGGGGCTAAGCCTATCAAGAGTGTAACTCATCTCTTGACCGTGCGACAAAAGACATGAGAAAGAACTAGAGAATCTATTACTCATTTTAATAATGAAAATCTATAGGTGGTAGACTATTAGGAAAAATTAATCATAGCCCACTTATTGCTAAAGATCTTTACTATGCCTTAGCAAAAATCTACCCAAAACCATAACGGAACTAATGGCTAAATATGGAAAAATTATTAATCCTAAGGAAGCAATGGAAGCTAAGGAACCTCTTGAGACCAAAGGGGAAGGTCAGAAAAATAATTCCAATTCTTTCATGAAGGATCAGAAAGATAAGAAGGTGGATTGGATTAAGAAGTATGATGAATATACACCACTCAACAAGGGTGTTCACCATATGTTAGAGGATATCAAAGTAAATAAAGATCTGAATTGGCATAGAAAGTTGAAGACACCACTATTAAGAGGGATAAGTTTAAGTACTGTGATTTTCACATGGATCATAGGAACAATAACAATAGTTGCAGTGCCCTAAAGAATGAGATAGAAAATCTTATTCTGCGTGGAAAGTTAAGCAAGTTTGTTGATCAAAATGGAAATAGAAATGATCGAAATGGGTTCGAATCTCCAGCCCGAGCAAGGGATGATAACAAGAGAGCAAGAAATGATGATTTTGAAGAAGGCCCAAAATTTTTGAAAAAGATTGATGAACCGAAAGTTGAAGTCGGCATGATATCTCTTGGATGCCATTTTATTATAATTGGTGATTCTCGAGGAGGAGATGCCATAGAAAAAAGGAAGTCTTAGCTTAATGAAGTCAAAGCCTGTCCAACTATAAAAATAATTGATACGATAGAATCCAGTGATAGTCGACCGTGGAAAATTAACAGAGAAAGGTGAGTGATTGGGTTTTCTAAGAATGATTTGAGTGGGGTTATTTACCCTCATGACGATCCGCTAGTTTTTACATGAAGAGTTCATTATGACAGAGTGGCAAGGATCTTGGTTGATAATGGGAGCTTAGCCGATATAATATTCTACAATTGTTTTGACAGCCTAGGATTGAAGATCATCAAAATAGAACCTTATTGTAGGCCTCTCATTGAATTTTCAAAGGAGAAGGTATACCCATTAGGTACCGTTAAGATTGAAGTCATGGTCAGTACCTGGCAGACAAGCAGAAGAGGAAGAATTTGCTTCTTTGTATTAAATAAAAATGTACCGTCAACTTACAATATCATCCTGGGAAGAGTGAGAATCAAGTAGTTAGAGGTTGTGCTGTCTACAATGCATCAATGCATGGAGTTTCCAATGAATTATGGAGTTAACATAGTAAATGGCAGTATAAATGATACTAGAGAATGTTCTTATACACCAGTCGACCAACAAGAGATGCAACTAAAGACCACCACCACTTTCGACATTGATACTCTGGATCCTTTAGAGGAAGAAAAAATAGTAAAGGGAAAAGTTCTAGAAGAAATAAAAGTGGTGGTGTTGGACAATGATAAGCCAAAAAGATCTACTCAGATCGGTTCCAAATTATATCCTTCTCTAAAATAGGAATTAATCACCTTCCTTTGAGAAAGGAAAAATGTTTTCACTTGAAGCCGTGAAGAAATACTGGGGATTGATTCGAATATCATGTGACATGAACTAAAATATTTATCCAGGTTCCAAGACGATCAAGTAAACACGAAGGGTCTTCAGTCCAGAAAAGAATGTAGCAATCCAGGAAGAAATTAAGAAACTGCAGTGAGAATAGTTCATTGAGGATATCATGTACCACAGTTGGATAGATAATGTGGTGATTGTTAAGAAGAAAAATGATAAGTGGCATATGTGCATAGATTTTACAAATCTCAATCAAGCATTTCCAAAAGATCATTTCCCTTTGCCAAGGATTGCTCATTTGGTCGATGCTGCAGCAGGTTATGAACTACTCAGCTTTATGGATGCTTATTTTGGTTACAACCAGATTAAGATAAAGCCCAAAGATAAGGAAATTACTTCCTTTATTACCAGCCGAGGAACTTATTGTTATAATGGCATGCCTTTTCGGTTAGAAAATGCTGGAGCTATATAAGAGATTCTAGTGATCAAGGTTTTTGAGGATTAGATAAAAAAAACATGGAGGTCTATGTAGATGACATGCTCACTAAGAGTAAACATGCTACCTACCACATAACAAATTTGGTTTAAACCTTTGATCAATTGGAGAAGCACCAGATGAAGATCAATCCAGCCAAATGCATCTTCGGAGTATATAAAGGAATGTTCCTAGGGTAGATTATTAATCAAAGGGGAATATAAGTAAACCCTGATAAGATTAAAGCCTTGCTTGAAATGAAGTCCCTGGCCAATAAGAAAGAAGTTCAAAACCTGACAGGATGATTAGCTACTTTAAATCGCTTCGTCTACCGAGAAATTGATAAGTGCCTTCCATTCTTCAAGGTGCTTAGAAAGACCTTTTAGTGTAATGGGTTCTCCCCCACTCCTTTGCCGACCAGTTCTGGGAGAAAAACTATATTTATACTTGGCTATTTTCGAATTGACTGTTAGTTCGGCTTTGATCCGACTTGATAATGGAGTAGAGGACAGTATATTATACTTTCAAGGAATTCTGAGGATATAAATTTACATATCCACGCTTGGAGAAGCTAGAATTGGCTATTATTGAAGCATCTAGGAGGATTAGGACTAAGTTTTAAGCCCACACTATTGTTGTCTACCCAGATTTGCCTCTACGACAAGCATTTCCGAAACCAAAAAAGTCTGGAAGATTAATGTCTTGGGCGATGGAATTGGGAGAGTACAAAATTGTTTACGCACCTACGGTTGAAATAAAAGTCCAAGTATTTATTGCTCAATTCAATTATGCAAAGGAGTAACATAATCCACGTTTGCATGTCGAGATGACTTATACAGAAGAGAGCTTAGCTCCAAAGAAAACATAAATTATGTCCGACCAGTCTGAATCGTCTCCTGCTCAAGAAAAATACCACAAAGTAAGAAGATATTCAAGTCTCGTGTACTAGTAAAAGAGGGCTTCTCTGATGATATTCCAACTTAGCAGTTGTTTGTAGATGGGTCCTTATATGCTACTGGAAGTGAAGCAGGCCTCATCATCAAAACTTCAAATAACTTAGATGTGGAATATGCTATGATATTTCAATTCAAGACTTCCAATAATGAGGCCGACTATGAAGCACTGATCATAGAACTGGAATTAACTACATCACTGGGCACTGACTAAGTATTGGTATACAGTGATTCCCAACTGATTGTTAATCAAGTGCAACAAGTTTATGGTGTTAAAAGAGAAACCATGATGAGATACCACCAAAAAGAAGTGGAAGCATATTTGTGATCACTTTAGTCAAAATAATGAGGATTCCCAGATTTAAGAATGCCCGAGAAGATGCTCTTACTCTTCTTGCTTCAGAAAATCCAAAAGAACTTAGATTGATAATCCCAGTAAATATTCTTTCCCATAAGAGCATTGATGGAATGGAAATCAATGTCATATTTATGGAATTAAATCCTTCCTAGGTGGACCCTATTATAAAATACAGCGAGTGAGGAATACCTCCATCCGACCAAAATAAGCTAAGAGGATGAGGTACATGGCAATAAGTTATTTGCTAGAAAAAGTTGTCATATACATGTTTCTTTACTTCATTGTGTTCATATAAATGAATTGAATGATTTGATCAAATAGGTAAATTAAGGCTCATGTAGAGCACACACAACTGGGAGGTCTCCGAGACAACGAATAACAATGCAAGGTTACTATCGACCGACGATGAAAGCAGATTGTGTGTCTCTCAGCAAGAAGTGTGATAAATTCCAGAAGTTTAATACCATACACAGAAGACTTGGAGTAATCCTGACACCCATCACTTCTCCATGTCCCTTATATATATGGGGAAGTGATTTGGTTGGTCCATTACTGACCACCGAAAGAAGATTCAAATACATGGTCGTAGCTGTTGATTATTTTTCCAAATGGGTTGAAGTTAAGCCTCTAATCGGCATACCTTATCAAAGATTGTTCCAGTTTATATGGAAGATGATCATTTGCAGATATGTCGTGCCTTATAATTTCATCACTGATCATGGCAGTTAGTTTGATAATTAAGAATTTGAAGAGTATTATATTCAGTCAGGCATTTTGAAACTTCATTCAACACTTGGTCATCTGCAGTGCAACGACTAAACAGAGATCACCAACGAAACTTTTCTAAATGGGTTAAAGAAAATACTTGATGAGACTAAAGGCAATTGGATTAATGAGCTGCATAGAGCCCTTTGGGCATACATGAATACTCCCAGAACAACAACAAGAGAAACTCCTTACATGATAGCTTTTAGTACGGAGGCAGGTGTTCCACTAGAAATAGGTCTGCTAACTCACAGGGTATTGAACTTTGATTCACCCACGAGTGACCTTATGAGATGACTAGATTTGGATATGATAGAAGAAGTCCGAGAAGATGCTGCTATTCGGATGGCTTCCTATAAACAAAGGATTGCACGATTTTATAATCGAAGGGTCAAGACGACCAACATAAAGCAAGGAGACTTGGTACTTAAGAAAGTAATCTAGAAGAATAACAAGTTGGAGCCTAATTGACATGGTCCATATCGTATCTCAATGGTTATCTGACCAGGAAGCTATTGATTGGTCCATACTGTATCTCGAGTGCGCGATTGAGTCCGGGAGGGTCGAGATAGTCATAAAACTCTACCCGGATATTTTATTTAGACTCTGGGATATTTTAGGCCAAACTAGCACCCCGTAGGGGTAGTTTTGAAATTTGGATTTTGGGGAAATTAAATGGACGAAAATTAGAGTTTATTTTATCAGTTACGTGGGATAAATTAGGTCTCACATTCACATAACTCAAGAGAGAGTCACAGAGAGTGAGGGAGAGCAAATCCCAAGGAGCCAAAGCTTTTAGGCATCATCTTCCACCACCGTGACCACCATCGTATAAATCGAAAGATGAGGAACCCATATATACCAACATCACCAACGGATCAAACCATCATATTCGAGGCAAGTGTTTATTACTTGCGTGATTTATTAATAATTATGTTCATGATTAGAGTAGGTGATAACCCATTAATTTATCAGATTTAATTTTGATGAAAACTTGATGATTTGATTCATATTGGGTCTGAGATTATAAGAGATTAAATTCCTTCATGTAGATAGGATGTCATCCACAAATTTATGACAATTTCCATGAACAAATCTGGATTGTAGTAGTTCTTAAATTGAAATTGGAAGTACTAGAGTTTTAATGGTTTAATTTGGGGATTTAGTATTTAATTGATGTATTGTGGAGATTTAGTGATTCTAGGTTGTTAGAAATCATCTAAATATGTTAGAGCATCAATCGGGTTTGTTGTTTGGGTGTTTGGGAATGAACAGTAGAGGTTTTAGAGGTTTTAATGGTGGAAAATCACAAAAATCTGTGCAGGAAGACGAAACAGTGCATCTCGCGCGAAGTCGCGCGAAGAGAGTCGTTCAAACGAGATTGGAATCTCGTACGAAGTTCATTCGTACGAGATAGAGATGTCGCAAGAAGTGGGTTCGAGCGACACGTGTAAGTCGCTCAAATGACTTGGCTTTCTGGTTCGAGCGACATGTCTAAAATTCTAAAAATTTCTACTTTTACCCCAAATTGAGCCACGCAATTAATTTGAGTGAGAAAATTGCTATTTGGTGGACTTAGCCTAGTGCATAATTTTAGGAAGTATTTCAAGAATAATACTTTAAATAGTTGGGACGGTAAATTTACCTTAGAGATTACGTGAGGAATAATAATCGAATATAAATATATTATATGTAGTATTGAGAGAATAATACGTATGGATATATATGCCGGGTTGGGTGAATACCTATGAATTTTAATAGGATGTGTGTATGCCTATTATATGATATTATTGTTGAGTGTACTAATGGGTGATAACCCGGGGGTACAAGAATAATATTGTTACGTGTACTAATGGGTGATAACTCGGGGGTACAAGAATAATATCGTTAAGTGTACTAATGGGTGATTGTAATACCCCGTTATTTTGAGGGTTATTTATGAATATTAAACAATATTTAAGTAATATTATTATTTTATTAATCGGGGATAAAACAATTTCTTTTGGTTTGAAATCGAATCAAACATTTAAATTTAAATTATTTTTGGACATTTTATAATGGTTTAAATATGTAAAGTTGTTAATTTTGAATTAAAGGGCAATATATTAATATGCGTTAGCTTAGGCTCCAAGCTAGGGTTTGAGAGAGAGACTATAAAAGGAATATTATGGGTGATTATCAGAAAAGGGAGATGAAAAAGAGAGGCCAAAAATGAAATCCAAAGAGGCAAAAACGAGTGGAATGAGAAGAACCAATTTGGAATGTTTAGATCTTCTTTTTGAGTGCATTAGAATGAGATTCGAGAAAAACTCAAAACACATACCTGACTCAATTTTTTGTGTGGAATCCAAATCTGAAGTTGTATTGGCGATTCAAATAATTTTTGGATATGATTTTTCTGAGTTTTTAAAATAGGACTATTTGATGTTATCTCGTGTTGGGGCTAGAACATTTTTTCATTATTTTCGCGAGAGGAACATCATGGTGCGATGAGATTTTGAGGCTGAATTTATGTGGCGATTCATGCAATGATTTTAAGGTATGGGGTTTTATACAATATGCTCCTTTAAATATCGCGAGTTTATTCCGTTGATTTCATGTTTAATTGAACTCATATTTGAATTGTTAAATTCTTTGAAATCTGGAGAAATAATTGTTGAATTATTTTGATTCATGTTGCATCATTATATTGTTATTGAGAACGTTATCATGAGATTTTAATATGGCACTGTGGTTGGGCACTCGCCAAAATTCCCGCTTCCCGAGCTATGGTTTGATAAAGCATATGCGGATGGGGTGAGGTCTGGAGACCCATTGATGTGTTGTTGAGAAATTTATTAATAAATGCTTATGAGATTGATTTGAATATTCGTACTCGTGTTGTTACTCTTTATTCATCGCTAACATATTTGTTGAGCATCTTTCCTGTCATATTGTGTACTTCCTCATATTTTCTTTTAGTTGGCAGGTTAGGGTGGATTTGAGCGCTATGGACCAATTGGGATGATTTTAGCGTGGATTATTTTGAGAAGAATATTTTTGGAAGTTTTGTATTATTTTATTGTGTTGTATAGAGCATTGGTGATTTATATTATTTCGAGAGACTTTGTTGTATTGAATTTGCAGAATTGAGATTAGTGGTTTCGTTTATTAGATTGTGGGTTTTTGTTTAGATGCTCTATACTTGCTTTTGATCGATTTAGTTTAGTTTTATTGTAATGGCACGCCGCGTGTCTTTTTTGGGCGCGCGGGGTGTTATAGATGGTATAAGAGCTTAGGTATAAGACACCACTCGGATCTTAGGTATTGGGTCTAACATGCAGGTTCGACATATTTTTTTTGGAGATAGAAAATTGATTTGAGGACTTTAGTGTGTGATTTTTGGGAAATAGAAATGAGTAGCATTTTATTTCGAGTGTTAGGTTTCGTTGAATTTCGAGGACGAAAATCCTTTTCAAGGGGGAAGTATGTAATACCCCGTTATTTTGAGGGTTATTTATGAATATTAAACAAGATTTTAGTAATATTGTTATTTTATTGATTGGGGATAAAGCAATTAATTTTGGTTTGAAATCGAATCAAACTTTTAAATTTAAATTATTTTTGGACATTTTATAATGGTTTAAATATGTAAAGTTGTTAATTTTGAATTAAAGGGCGATATAGTAATATGCGTTAGCTTAGGCTCCAAGCTAGGGTTTTAGAGAGAGACTATATAAGGAATATTATGGGTGATTATAAGGAAAGGGGGATGAAAAAGAGAGGCCAAAAAACGAAATCCAAAGAGGCAAAAACGAGTGGAATGAGAAGAGCCAATTTAGAATGTTTAGATCTTCTTTTTGAGTGCATTCGAATGAGATTTGAGAAAAACTCAAAACATATACCTAGCTAAATTTTTTGTGTAGAATCCAAATATGAAGTCGTATTGGCGATTCGAATAATTTTTGGATATGATTTTTTTGAGTTTTTTAAAATAGGACTATTTGATGTTATCTCGTGTTGGGTCTAGAACATGATTTCATTATTTTCGCGAGAGGAACATCATGGTGCGATGAGATTTTGAGCCTGAATTTGTGTGGAGATTCATGCAATGATTTTAAGGTATGAGTTTTTACACAATATGATCCTTTAAATCTCGTGAGTTTATTCCGTTGATTTCATGTTGAATTGAACTCATATTTGAATTGTTAAATTCTTTGAAATTTGAAGAAATGATTGTTGAATTATTTTGATTCATGTGGCATCATTATAATGTTATTGAAAATGTTGTCATGAGATTTTAATATGGCGCCAAGGTTGGTCACTCGCCAAAATTCCTGCTTCACGGGCTATGGTTTGATAAGGCATATGCGGATGGGGTGAGGCCTGGTGACCCATTGAAGTGTTGTTGAGAAATTTATTGATAAATGCTTATGAGATTGATTTGAATATTTGTACTCGTGTTGTTACTCTTTATTCATCGCTAACATATTTGTTGAGCATCTTTCCTGTCGTATTGTGTACTTCCTCATATTTTCTTTTAGTTGGCAGGTTTGGGTGGATTTGAGCGCTATGGACCAATTGGGATGATTTTAGCGTGGATTATTTTGAGAAGAATATTTTTGGAAGTTTTGTATTATTTTATTGTGTTGTATAGAGCATTGGTGATTTATATTATTTCGAGAGACTTTGTTGTATTGAATTTGAAGAATTGAGATTAGTGGTTTCGTTTATTAGATTGTGGGTTTTTGTTTAGATGCTCTATACTTTCTTTTGATCGATTTAGTTTAGTTTTATCTATAGTGGCGCTCCGCTCCGCTCTCCCCGGGCGGGCGAAGTGTTACAGTGATAACCCGGGGGTACAAGAACATTATCGTTAAGTGTCCTAGTGGGTAATAACCCCAGGGTACAAGAATATTATCGTGTACAAGAATATTATTGTTAAGTGTACTAATGGGTGATAACCCGGGAGTGCACGAATATTGTTGTTAAGAGCACTAATGGGTGTTAACCTGAGGGTGTAGGATTATTATGGTTAGGGGCACTAATGGGTCTTAGCCCGGGGGTGCATAAATAGTATATATATGTATAGGGATGATGTGACTATATGTGTGTGTATATATAAACTTATGAATATTTCTACTGTGTGAAACTGGTAGATATGGTGACAATAATAAAATTCTTTGCGCCAAGTGGTCTTAACCTAAGGGTGCATGATTAGTATATATATATATATATATATATATATATATATATATATATATATAGGGATGATGTGACTGTATATATATATGAATATACTTGGGAACATTCTATTTTGTGAAATTAATAGATATAGTATAAATGAAAAATAAATTAATCTTAGTGGGTAAAAGATTAACCATTCGAACGGTGAATAACGGAACTTAGTTATGTGGGATAAACTATTGCTTTAACGTATTGTATGGGCGATACGTGTGTACTACTGGAGAACGTAGATGGAGATATTATAATTTCCAACTAGTTAGGGCGGGTAGCATAACTAGTGTGGGTTAGATGTACGTTAGGCGTGCACAATAGATGAGAGGTGAGAATATCATGTGAGAGTGAGATATCTAACATGCACATAATAGTTGCTTCATTGCAGTTGTAAATACTTGCTACATATTTTTAAAACATCGGGCTCTGACCCGTTTCTTGAAACTCTTCTCTCTTTTGCTATATATATGTATTATATCAGGTGCTCAGCCGCAGGGATACCAGAACTAGAGATTTGGATTGTTTTACGTGCTGCAGCTGTTGTCGAAGTTGTAGGTCCTTGCATTAGATGCATCCATCATTTCCATTGAGTTTTATCAAGACATCTCAGTTGGGGCATGTGTCGCCCATTCCTAGTTTTTAGCAGAGTTATTATTCAGTTTACTTTACAGTTCTTTTAGTTGGATGGAATTTTACTATGAGTATGTGACTTGGAGTTTTGAGCTGGGAGGTTTTACCCAGTCTTATTTATTTTAGTGTTTGATTAGTATATCCTTATGTATGATGAATGGTTTATATTTTAATAATTAAATTGAGAAATGGTTTTATTTGGTTATATGTAAAAAGGAAAATATTTTGGCGCCTGGATTAATTCTATATTAGGTGATGAATATGTTTATAAATTTTTTCGAGAGTGATGCTAAGAATGAACCAACTGAACGTTCTAATTTAAATTGGTAAAGGACAGATCACCCTATATTTAATTGGGTGGATTTGGCAGCTCATTCCAGGAAACTTGGCGCTCCATATAAAACTTCCGAGAGTGGCTGAAAAATCGTTCGCACCAGATTTGTTATTAATTATAGCGGTATACGTCATTGCCATGGTTGATGAACTCGACGGAATTATACTTTTGAGGGAAAACGCGGTTGGCCATGTTGACAGAAGTGGGTGGAAGGTAACAATCTGCAAGAGAGAGAGTAAGAGAGTTGGGTAGAGTGGTGATGGAATGACGGAGGATCAGGGCGTATTTATAGGTGGGGGTGGGTGGCGGGAAGGGTTGGTTTTAGAGGGTATTTGGGAGGGAAAGGGTGGATAGGGGGGATAGAAAACGGATTAGGAGGGAAGAAGGGGGTTGGGGAATGGAGGTGGGGGGTGGGGGTGCATTTTAGGATGGAGCAAAAATACCAAGACTCCGAACCGATTCGGATTCATAGGATTGGACCGGTCCGGTTGTTTATTTTTTATTTTTCCTCAAAAATAAATTGATTCGAACCCATAGGGGCAAACCAGTCCGGATCCCTAAAATTAACAGTTTCCCTTAATTATAGAATTCACTCCTCTCTCTCAATTTCTGGATGTTCCCACAACTTTACCTGCTCATGATTCACCTAAAATCTCTCAATGCTTTCTTCGAAAAACTAGACTCGCTGTCTAGGTGTGTTCTCCCGCACCTATCCTATGTGACCTATACCTATCGACTCTAACTAACCTAACTTATTCATATCTACTATACACAAGAATCACCCCATATGCGTCGGGGGTGCGACAAACTCTCTCTTTTTCATAAAATTCACCTGACCCCAAGAACGGGGTTTGTCGCTCTCCTAGTTTCCCCCGTTTTCCTATCTTAAGTAAATAATTGGAACAGGATAGGCCCCATCCCATTGACAAGGTAGAGACCCCTGACCTAGGGCTGACTCACTGGGAAGGGATCCTCGTGGTCCCTGCGTGCACCCACTTGGAAGGGGCATCTTAATTTTTTTTTAATTTCAGGAGTGCATGGGTCGGGCTCTAATTCCAATGAAATTTGAGACTTTTCCTCAGTTGTATTAAAAACTCCAATGGCATGGGTGGATGGTTATTAAACAGGAATTCATCGATCGTTTCTTGCCATTCGCTCTCATCTAAGTAGCTAAATGAGTCCAATAAAGGTTGGATTTCGACATTAAGGTTCTCATCCATCGGCTCGAATTCTTTTTCAAAGTCCTCTAAACTCATATCTCCTAGCTCTCTATCATTACTAACGTTCATTCCCTCTCTCTTATTCCCCTCAAATCTCTCTGCCCCGCTGTCACTTACTTGCTCACTCTTGCTCTCAACGTAACTGCGGTCACTAAGCACACATCTCCTACTTCTTTATTAACATCTGAATTTCCGCTATCACTTTGCGCATTAAGACCTACCCCTAACGGCTCTCACTTGTGAGTCCTCTCATGCTTGGGTGCTTCCTCGATAAGATTCATTTCTTGCGGTTCACTTTCGTCGCTCTTGTTCTTAGTGTTAATAAAGATATTTGTCTTGAGGGTCATGTTACCAACCGTTAATTGCATTCTCCCACTCTGAGTATTAATGAGTGAATTAGTCGTAGCTAAGAATGGGAGACTAAGGATTATGGGAACATGATTGCTCGGGAGAATGGATGGTTCCTTATCCCAAATAATAAAATCCGTCAGGACGTAGAAAGTGTCAATTTGGACAACAATTCCCCGAGGCATCTTCACAGATCGATCCGCAAGTTAGAGAGTCATGGTCGTGGGCTTAAGGGCCCCCAGATCTAATTGTTTATAGTTGGAATATGGAAGAATGTGAACACTCTCCCCTAAAACTATTATCGCACGTTTGATTCAGTTATTCCCCATGATGAACAAGATGGTGGATGGACCCGGATCTTTGTATTTTAGTGGAATATCACTCAACAGTATTGAGCTGACGTTTCATGTTAGAAACACATTTTTTTTTACCTTTAGCCTTTGTTTCACTGTGAGTAAGTCCTTAAGGAAGTTGGCATTCACGGGAATTTGCTTCATGGTCTTGAGAAAAGATAAATTGATCTTTACTTGCTTAATAACGTCGAGGACATCATCTCGAGAAGTCTCTTTGGATTGAGGGATCAAACGTTGAGGGTATGAGGATACACTCGGAGGTTTCACCACCTCTTCCGACCCTCCGGTGTCATGATTACCGCTCTTTTTCGTGGGGACATCTTCGCCCTCTTTTGTGCCGGGTGAAATCTCCTTTTCATTTTTCTTAGCTCGTGGAAGAGGTGACAAGTCAACTACTCTTCCACTACGCAGAGTGGTAATTTCACTACATTGCTTAGGATGCTCGTGGGATGTATCACTAACACTAGATTGACCTTGGGGCAGTCTTTGGCCTTGGGCCGGAAACTTACCCTTCTCTTGGACACTTAAGGATGCTTGCAACCTCGAGATACTCATATTCATCTTCGTGAACATGCACTAAAATTTAGCATTGGTTGCATTTTGAGATTGGATGAATTGGTTTAAATTGTCCTCAAGAGACCTTCATGGTGGGGTAATATATGGGCCTGGAGGTGGTGCTTGCATTTGTAACTGCATAGGTAGCGCTTGTTGAAATTGAGGAGAGGGTGGAGGTAGGGCAACATGTGAATGTGGATTCAACGCAGTTTGTTGTTGCCCATAGCTAAAACTAGGATGGTTCCTACACGAAGGGTTGGTTGCATTCCCACGAGGGGCGTTAAAATTTCCCTTAAACCCTACTATTGCTTCTACTTGCTTGGTAAGCATGGATTTTTAAGCGGGTATCGTCGAACATTCCTTTGTTAAATGTCTCTCCTCATATATAGCACACACCTCCTCTTTAAAACACGGGTGGGTTCGGTAGTTTCTCTCAGTTGTACCTTGAGTAGCTCTCTCATACTTTTCTCAAATTGATCAAGTAGACGGTCAACCAAGGTATCACTATTCAATTGGTATAGACCGAATGCAGCATGAGTGGTGGAGACTTATTGAGGTCGGTTTTGGGAATTAGGATTGGATGTGTCTTATGCTTGAGTAGTCTCGGCGACATACTTAAGATAAGCCTCAGCGTTACTTGCATCTAATTCCTAAAACGGCCTTTCACACATTATTTGAACAAGTTTTTTAGACGCTATAGTAATCCCTTGATGGAAGAAAGAGATAAGGTGGTGTTTCTTAAATCCGTGATGGGGGAAAACGTTAACCAACTCTTGGAATCGTTCCCAACACTTATCAAATGACTCATGATCTTGTTGTGGAAAAGCTTGAATTTAATCGTTGATAGAGTTGGTTTGGTGTTGTGGAAAGAACTTTGAAAGAAACATGGATTGCATATCCTTCTATGATATGATCGAGTTAGGTGGTAAAGACCAAAGCTAGGTCTTATCTTTATCCTTTAAATAAAAAGGAAAATGCTTTAGGCGAACGACATCTTGCGTGGAAGCTTGATCACTAAAGGTTTCACTTGCCTCTTCGAACTCTCGGATATGGAGATATTATTTCTCCGAACCCATGCCATGAAAAGTTGGAACAACTTGTATTAGCCCATTACGGAAGGGGAAATGTCCAGCATTGTATGGATGTATAATTCTTCTGGGTGTGACAGTTCGCTCAGGAAATAGGAGTTCCTTCATGGGACGATAAAGTAGGTTTTGCCTCACCCGTACCAAGACTAGCGATATCCGACATGGCTCTCTCCCGAATGAACTTAGGATCCTGACTCAGTGTTCTAGACGTGTGACTCAGCGTGTGACTCGTGATGGAGTTTGGAGGGGTAGGAGGTGGAGCCCAGAATTGTGGAATGCGAGGGGTATGGGGTATTTCAGAATTATGCTCAACGATGGGATTTTTGTGGATTATTTTTGGAGTATTTTGAGGAGTTTGTTCTTAATTTTGCATGAAAGGGCTTTTGAGAGATGATTTTTTTTAATTATTATTTTTATTTTCTGAATTTTTTTATTTTTTCTGAATTTTTTTGGCATTTTAATTTTGGAATCTATTTTTGGATTAACTTAACTAACCTAAAGTTTTACTTAAGTTCCCCAACAACGGCACCAAAAACTTGACGCGACCCCAAATGTTTATCTAGTGTGCATTCTATATAGGCTCAAGTGCAAGCCTGTCGCGTTAGTAATAATCCGATAAGTCAGGATCGTCTCCATAGGGAACAAGGATGAAAGATTATACGGACATAGGAATAGAAGACTAACCCTAAATTGATTCTCGAAAAGAAATGAAGAAGCTGATGAAGGTGAACTGAATAGATTCTAACTAAGTGCGAATTGAATGGATACTAACTAAAAGTGAAGGAAATTTAAACTACTCACTAAACTAAGTGCACAGAAATAAAGTACTGCAGTGAAGTAAATATGAATAAGGGAAAGATAGGTTATGATACATTCCCTGGAACCCTAGTATATTTACCGAATAAAATACTAGCTTTTGAATTAGAAAGTTGATTGAACCCAGTCTTTATGAATCCTAAGCATTACATATATGAGGGTACTAACCCACATCATACATAATCAAAGGTAAGAATAAAACGGTGCCGAATAGCTAACACGCGCATCGCATCCTTAAACACCCCGGTTTCCAAGGGCAAATGAGGTTAAAAGGCCTACGACGTTTGTGCGTACTACACAACACGATCCAATAAATTTTCAATTCAAAACTTATTTTCTATACATGTAAATTACATCGGGATGGGTTCCTTCATCCCAGCCCTTGGAAACTTAGTCGGACATGATTAAGTAAATACTACCTCAAAATTAAATTTGTAAGAACTCATAACAATATGAAAAATTGAGATAAAATTTGGAAATACGAATTGCAACCTAAAATTTAATGACTAATCGATCTAAACTATGAAAGCAATTAAGAGAAGAAATTAAATAATACTTGCAATGAAGAAATTCTAGAATTAAATCTTGAATCTTGAATAATTGTTGCAAAACTTAAAGACCTAGGGTTCTTGAATGCAAGAACTATTCAAAACTAATAATAATCGAACCTCCTTAATGTATGGCATTAAGTTAAATAAAATACCCTACGAAAATTACAAGACTTGGAGCAAGATAAAACTCTTAATTTGGAAAAGAAAATTAAGAAGAAATCTCATCCGAACCAGTCCGGCGGGGGTCTTCGATTTGGTCTGGTATCATTCGGATCGGTTCATTTTCCATTTATAACGGATTGATCCGGTCCCTAATTTTATTCATAGATTTCAAGACATCGGACCAGTTCATTTTTAGCTCTTTTTGGATCAGTCCAATGGTAAATTTTATTCAGAGTCTTCTTTACTCCCGGATCGGTTCGCTGTTGGCTTTGGGCAGTCTGGCTCTAGAATTCTTTTTTTCTACTCTTCTCTTAATTTTCTCTCATCTTTGAAGCTCAATAACTTCTAACCGGGACTCGGATTGGGACGCGATTTCTTCCTACGTGCTTGTAGACACGAGATCTTCAATTTTCATTTTGGTCAGTCTCCCGAACTCCAGATGTAATGTTACTATTTTCCCCTATGACTTTTCTTCCTTTCGTTCTTGATTTCTCGCGTTTCCTCTTCTCTTCACTTGTATAGAATACCTGTAAAAAGCATGAAAAATACCCCAAACTTAAGGCAATATGTAGGAATTATCAGTAGCATATATGTGAGATAAGTCAACACAATTTACATCGTCCGATGTCCTAAAAGTCTCTAAATTCATAAGATTTTATACCTAATCACCTTCGCCTTCTCCTGAGCTTGATTTTGGGCGGCAGTAGTTGGTCGAAACTAGCACTTGGCACTGTTGAAGATTTAATGGGAACCATGGAAGATTCTCCAGATCCCTCCTACTCATCAAACTCCTTATCCAGGTTAGGAGGAGTGTTAGGGTCATACACGAGGAAGAGGTCAGAGTTTCGTTCAGTGCTGACCACCTTCAAAGCTTCAAACCATCCTTACTTGAAAGATAAATTCTTAGCATACTCAATTTGAGGAAAGATAGAAAAAGGGCTTTCTCCAATCCCTTATCAAAAGAGGCTTTGGCTTTGTCTTTCAATTAGGAAACTTGGGAAGTCAGACTAGTCGCCTTATCTTTAGCAGTTTAAGACCGACTCAAAACTTCTACAAGTTTTTCTTCAGTGACCTTAGCTCTATTTTTAGCACTGGCCAGATTTTCCTCAGTATCTTTGGCATTCTCTTCATCAGTCTGCATTTTATTCTCAACTGCAGTGGCCCTATCAACTGTCCCCTTTAAATTATCATTGGCCTTCTTTAATTCTTCCTTCTAAGACTTTTGTGTTATTGCCAAAGATTCTTGGGAAGCATATAAGGACTTCCTCAGGGCCTCAAATGACTCTTCAAATTCATTAAGAGAAGTCCTTTGCTAGTAATCCTTCTCCATCATTTGGTTCAAGTCAACCAAAAATTATAAAAGAAATAAACACCAAATGGTTAAAAGATGTTCAAAAGCATGAAGAAAAGGAAGAAAAAGTGAAAAATGACCAAGGCCAAGTTGTGTCAAGCTCTCTCAGTGAGCCTGGATCTCGACATGAGGACTGAAGCAGCCCGATCAGAGGTATGGGTCCCTAATTTGATCAAACCTCTGTATAATCCAGGATTAATAGCAACAGAGGGTGACATAATGCACATGTCAACCTGAATCTTTTTCAGAAAGTCTTGTTAGTTGGTGGTTTTCACTGCAGCTAAAGCCTACTGCTCGACTGATGTCTTATGCACCTATTTTGAAGGATCATACAAACCTCTCTTTATCCTTTTTAATTTATATTCCTCATCTTGATTGTTATTAGTACTAATAGGCCTATTATCACTAGCCTTAGACTTCTTATCACCTGGCTTCTTACCAGTATCAGCAACGTTCTTTGGTTGAAGGGATAGTGGTCCTCCCATGTAATTGGGTATTTTCCTCTTCGTCATGTCTGTCGAAGGAGAATGGGGAATCTCAGATTTCTCAAAAGACTTAAAAGAGCAATAAGTTCCTCCCTGAGAGAAATCAACACCTGTAGACTCGGTAGCTGAAGAAGTTGGCACTGGATCTTATTTAAGGTTAATAGGAATAGAGGGTAAAGCAAGTGTAGGATGCAGTTCTCGAATGTTCTTCTCCAAATTTCTGGTTCAAGCCCCATAGAAACTTAAGGTCGTTGAGGTTGTTTCCCCTTCCTTGTGGCTCATTTTCTTACTTTCCTTTGCATAAAAAAATTACAAAGTTAGTTGAAAGATATTAAAATACAATTCAAAAGAGGAAAATCATTAATAAAGTACAACCTATGCCACATCTTGATTGGGGACATGTGGGACCAGTATAAGCCACCCAGTTTGGAGGTCTCTTCTTGACAATAACATCATACTCCCAATAATCCTTAATGGAGTCTGGAAGATTGACTATTAAAGTCCTATTTTATTGCCTAGTCTTTAAATGGCAGATACTCTTTGCACTAATTACCCACTTATAACAAAACCTCAACTACAAAACCACAATATGGGTCCCATAAAGTTCATTTAATCTATGAACCCCATTTATAAACCTCCAAGTGTTGGGGGGCTACTCTAGCAGGAACTATGTAAAATATTGACAAAATTGAAGAAAATTGGGATTAGGTGGGAAGGTGATACCATACTCAGCTATGAATATGGTTTGGATCCAGTGACCCCTAGAAAAGGAATAAATTTCAATAAGACCCCTAGGTATCTCTACATATACTCAATATAGGATTTTTTTTTCTCTCAACTCATCTAAGGAGTTCTCATCAACGTTGTGAACCATGGAGAAAAAGAGGGGAAAATGATAAAATAAAAGAAAGGGAAAAGAAGGATTACAGGAATCAAAGGAGATGGAACTAACTAAATAAGGAAACGACCGCACAGAGAAACACTCGAAAGCAAAGAGATAGCTAATAGTTCAGAAAATTTGAGGTATAGAAAGAAAGAGGGAATCTTCGTACCTATTTATAGGTTACTTCAAGAATTGGAAAAAAATGATTAACTGAACGAACCGTATAGCTACTGTCGGCTGTACGCTTTCCAAAGCATTAAAAGATGACTGTGACCTCTGGCGGTTCAAAAAAATTTGAATTCTTTACAAAAATACCATCATCAAATAATGTAGGCAATTTTTTTTATAAGTATGGTAGGTCAGCTACCGACCAAACACTCAAAACATAACTCCGAATAAATTTTTGGGCTAAATAATCCACACTTTCATGCAAGCATCAAACATAGAGCATTAAGGTATTTTGTTGTATGTGAAAATTATACTCCCATGTGGACCAATGAAGAATGCACACCTGTCATCTGACATGAACGACCAACTTGCTGCTTGATTGGATTCATAGAAACTTAGTTGGCTGGAATGCTCACTAACTCCAGAAGGCCAACCAGAAGGAACATCAACAGTTACTCGAAAAGGATTCCAACCAACCCTCAATGTTAAGAGTTTTACTTATTGTACCTAGATGTAAATGCCTGACAATATAAAGGCGCTCCATATTTAGGGTTTTGCGCCCCTGTAAATACAAAGTAATCCCTTAGTTCAAGGGATAACCTGAATCATTCATATGCACACCATACCGAGCTATAGTAAACTGTACTGAATAACAATAAAAGTGTACGTAGGCTATTTTACAGTCGAGCCACTCAAAAATCCTTGTCCCTTGTGTGTGTGGTTTGAGTTATGTCTATTATTTTTTTTATCTGTGATTATAAAATTGGAGTTAGTCCATATGTAGACATCACCTACATATATTACGATTTTATTAAATCGTGAGTTAATTTTTAATTATCAAGTAACCTATGACTAGTTAGCACCGAAAGTACTCGTCACTTACGATTACGGGAGGCGTAAGTACAGTAAGTTCATTTTTTACTCTTTGCTCCGTTTTTCAAATAGTTTTAGACATTACATACTGCATAGAGTTGTTTTAATACCTTAAAATCATCAAAGGAGTACTGGATATTAAACTTTTGGGAAGCTTCAACATGTACTTTCTATTCTTCACCCATTGTAATGTAGCCTCTTTAAGCCTTATTTCCTGTATAAAACAACACCACAACAACACAAAGGATCAACAAAAATAGAGCTTTGGGGACAAATGAACAAGTTGAAAAATTACAAGGTTGAACTGTATGAGGGTTTCTTTCGGTGGGATATGAAAAGCTCGAATTGTTATGATATGTGGTGTTTCGAAGTATGTTATTATTTATGATATTTTGTTAGTGTAATTTTTAATTTATTTAGGAGTACTTTAAACAAGTTGATTAACTAAAAAAGTACAATACTTTTGAATGTTTTTAGTAAAGTGTGTATTTAATTTTTATGCGATGTTTTAAAAATATTTTTTTGAGTGAAATTGTCTAACCCAGCTTTAAAAACGAAAGAAGTTCACAAAACAACGAACACAACACATGTCCAATACAGTCAATCTACAACCCGAATTATTAAAAAAACACATCCGCCTAAACAAGTATAGATTACCCCAAACCCCTTTTCTCTATCCAAAGTTTAAATCCAATTTTGGTTTCTACAATGGGCTCCATCACAAAATAGTAACAGTTCCTGCAAAACTTAGTCACCCAATAAAATCGATTCTGGGTCAGATTCTCCGGCAACGGGGATAAGAATCCAATGAGGGTCACTTCAAGTTTATTGATCAACATGTTATACGGGTTGTCACCGGAGTTTTTTATCAGTTGCTACGAGTTATTCGGGTCTGCATCTTGAGATAGAGGCGATTGTTTGAATTTGTCTTTTATTTCCCTTATTGGACGGGTTTAATTTGGGTACATAAAATGGCCTTGTCAAAAAAATTTACCCCTTTCTAGTAAACTTAATATTACTTTCAAAGTGAAAAGTTTAATTTTTCTTTATTTAAATGTACCATATTTCTTTTATTCTTTTCAATAAAATTCCATGTCACCAATTGGGGTTCTCGATTTTGCCATTCACTAGGTTTTAACCTCGGGCGAAGCGCGAGTTTTTTAAAAATTTATTGTGTAATTATAAGCCAAAATGTTTCATATATTATCATTCATTAAAGAAAAATTTAAATCTATTTAATTTCCCTTCTAAGCGATATAATAGTAGCTTATTCCCATTAGGAGGCTTCCCATAGTTGTGCCATAAAACCTCAAAGAATTACCATCTCTTTGATCTTGCATAACAAGGGAGAACTAAAAAATTTGATGTTTTTCAATGACGCCTGAAAACAAATTTGGAAATTCAATTGATTCTTGTGAAGCAAAAGGGTATACATTGAACGTAAAGAGTATTTTCATAATTGGGGGAAGAGACAACAGATAGCAGCTGAATTGCCTCTGCATCTCCAGTCATAGACAATTTAGAGCCACATCCAATTTTTTTTATGTCCAGTAGAATACCGATAAGCTAAAAAAAGGGATACTATTAAGTACCCTGACCTAAAAGAGCCAATTATCTAAAAGAAAATTAAAGAGAATTTTTCTTTCCATTTATTAATGATTTCAATTATGTAAAAAATGATTATGAAAACAATATGAACCAGCAAGAGTTCGAATAATTTGATGTCATTTACCAAAAAAAATTTTTGAACATGGTTTTAAAGTTGGGTATATGCATCCTCACAATAATTTTTGGTAATAGTGGTATATAGATCCCACCTAGTGTCAAAATAATAAGAGATGTACAAAGACCCATAAAATCACTTCATGTTTCCAGAATACAGTGTAAACAAAGTTACACTTTAAACTTTTGAACATCATGTTATATATTATTTATATATATATCAACCTCGCCATTAGTTATAGGGATATCTTGTTCGACCACAGCATGCTCAACTACTTAGCCATTATCAGTGTTTTTAAGTCTACCTGATACAAAGTTACGGTAACAAATTAAGGTGAACGTTGATAGCCAATAACGATGCGAATGATATTAATGACTCATATTGAAGGCGAAGAACATTTCACCCATGGAAAATCATACTTAATGCCTTCTTTTTGCTTTACAAGGTATTGGTTTCACATATATTTATACATCACGTAAAATCTATATAATATACATAACAAAAGCAGAATTACATGAAATTATAGCATATCTGAGGTGTAAATAATATCTCAAATTATTTTTTCATCAGATGAGGATATCAACAAATCGATGTATACATAAATCATATCAGACATAAAACCTAGATCAACAATAAGAGATCAATTCAATTATGCAATAATAAAATAAATGAGTATACATTCAGAACCATGAATGTTCATGGAGAAGGGATCACTTTGACTTTTCTTCAACCCCCATAAATTATAGTCCCTTTTGTACCATTTGAGAGGGGATATGAATGAAGAGGGAGTTAAAAGATTTAGTAGATACAAAGCTGCTTTTTATAGAGAAAATGAAGTCTTTAAAATTCTCTAATTTTAATAAATCCTCATAAGAGAGAGATAGAGGCATATTAGAGGCTGCACATATTTAATGAGTCATACTACCAACAGACACGTGGCAGAACCTAGTTTATAGACACCATATTTAAATCGTTATATCATATTATTGTGCAGAAGAAGTTACACAGCGAAACCAAGTCGTGGCTTACTCAACATTATTGAGGGGGTAATTTTTTAAAATACCCCAAAGTGGATCTAATAAATGTAATCATCATAACAAGAAAAAAGAACATTTTAATTCAAACATATTTGAATTAAGCGAAAAAATGGGATGAGGATTAGGATAACACCTAGAAATAGGATTTTAGTACAATTGACAAATCTTGGGATATGGTCACAGCTCATCCCAATAATAAAATCGAGAAACTGATGGGGACGATATTAAAGGATGCATCACTCTGAATATAATCTATGGATAAGGCAAACATAAGGTGAAATATTGCTTAAACAAACACATCAAAAACATTAGAGCCAAGGAGGAAGAATCTAAATCTAAGGGACGTATAAAAGGATACGCTTTAATTAAAATGGGAGACCTTCAAAAAGGAACAATTTCCTTCCCCCTCAGAATGAACAACCACTAGGATAGTTGAACCACACCTGACAACGAGACTAAAAGTGTACAAAATGATCCAAATGGAGATGAGAGACATGACCCCAAACGAAGTACACAAAAAATTGAAAAATACAACAAAGATAAACAAATATCAAATCTTTAATGTCATAAGTCCGATCTACCTATAAATGAGTAGTTCTTATCCCAACCAGTCCAAAGCAAATAAATGAAAGTCTCATAATATGAACGATGAAATGGAAAGTAAATCAGAACTACTAAAGCATATAAAATAAATCTATAGCTGCACTCCAAAGATCTCCTATACATGCTTTGCAGCTACTCCAGGGACTATACTTGAAATGTTAGTCAACGTAATGGGTCAGAGTCCACCGCATGAATACTAGCTAATCATTCCAATTAAGGTTCGTAAACACTGACAATAGCATTATAAATGACAAACATCACATTATAGTATTTTATATTAAAAGAGATATATTAACATGCGAGTAATAGTAAACTATTACCATCTACCCACATAATAAAGCCGCCCCAATTGTTTAAGTCCAATTATTCAATTCCAACCATAATTTAAACATTAGCACTAATGCTTACTTAATTTAATTATTCAATTATTTTAATTCGTGCGATACCACTATGGCCCATCAAACTCTTATCAGTTTTGCACACACTCTTTAAGCAATTAAGGTTCTGCACATCACACCCATTTTCCTCATTATATCCAGTCATCCTGATATTTGTTAGCCTTGTGCAAACTCATGAGGTTCCATGCACGACACGTCATTATAGTCAGTCGACCCAATTTCCGTTAGCCTTGCACATACTCATGATGCTAACACACACCCACATCGCTATTGCCATTCGATCCGATATCTATCAGTCCTGCATATAGTCACGACGCAGATTCATTTTAATACTCGTTATTATCTTAGGCACTAATTATCAATTTTCTCCAGTTTTCATTATATACTATTATCCCCACCCTTTTATTGAGCATAAATTCCTCAAACTACAGCTAGTCCCATACCTAGAGGTCTCCAAAAAATAGGTGTACCCTAGTCTATATTTCAGGAAGAATACTTACCAATATATACTACTTAGCCTCGCACCTAGGCTCACGATCCAACGAAAACAACGTATAATTCAGCCCCACCCCAGAATCATCCATCCGTAAAACTCACACTAACAAGTCCCATACCTAACAAGCAACCTAAAAATAAGGTGAAAGAAATAACTACCCCAATAATCTTGTCGTTCCCACAGTGTCAATTATTAATACCATTAATGAATCACACATGGCATATTTTCAACTTATACAAATAATTCTTTAAATTAATCGCAAGATCACTATTTATCCAAATTATGTCCATTTAATTAAAACAATTTTTTTTTCATTAATTTATGGAATTTCTATTCACATGCATATATTTTTGGTAGCATACAACAATACATGTTTACTCTACAAGATGCACATAATTAATGTGATTTTACATGCCAAAATCAATTTATAACATCCCTGCGATTTATTCTATATGCGAACATCATAAATTTTAACGGAATCCTAACCTCGGATCTAAGCATGTAAGGTTTTGGAGTCTTAATTCCTATTGAAGATTTGAATAAAAATAGTCCCAAATTTATTTTCACATTTCCTAATTAGTCTCTCTACGTTATTTTAGGAAAACAATGATTATTAGTGTTTAGACAACATTTAAAATGTATAATACTAAAGAGGAACTGTGAGTGCAGAAAATATCACAACAAAAGATTCTACGACAGAAATCACAAATGGCATAAAGTAAATGGAATCACACACACGACAACAATTTATGTGGTTTAACAACTTGAATACGTCCACGGAGAGGTTACTTGTTCTTATTAAGTGTCTATAAAAATCTCCAATTTCCTTGGGTCAGGGTATACAATTTATAGATATGTTCTTGCAGAGTTTCAGTTGTTTAAGGAAATCAAAGTAGCATGGGAATTTTCCATAAGGTACTTGATTATATCATCCAAGATTCTTGGTACTTGATTTGTCCATATCCATGAGTGTTGATGATACCAGAATTGGTATCACCAAATCAATGTAAGAGTTCAAGCTCAAACCAGTGTATTAATCGAGTGTAAATAGATATGTAAATATAGAATGAGATGAGTCAAAAAGGAAGATAACACAGAATATAAGTGCTTCAGCCAATCTTGGCCTACTCCACTATGTGAGTATGTGTGAAATCCACTAAGAAATGACACTAATGGCCTTGGGATACAGAACACTCAAGCTTTCTCTCTCTACTACCATTTTGACAGGGATTCAACTAGGGTTTATAATGATCTATCCTTTACAAAGATTTAGAAGAAAAGTAATTATATTGCATAGGGGGTGTAGTGTACCCCCAAGCATGTGATAAACATGTGTGGAATGTTCCCAACTAATGAGGAGGAGGAGCCAACTATCGCTGTCACACGTAGGTGATGATGATTAAATATTCCCTCATGTGTGAGGGAGATGTTGTTATAATAATTTTGGTGTACATGATATCTACAGCCCACGCACACACTCTCATGCATTCCTCAATCCACACGCACTGCTAGCTGTCCACCATGGACCGTCCGTGTAGGCTGAAGCCGAGTTATCAAACTATAGTCCATTTATCGAGTGACACATGTCCACTAATGGTTGAGGATGAGGGAGGTAGATCATAGGACTAATGAGTCAAGACATGCTGACTAGTCTTCTAAGATGAGTTCGAGGTTCGTTATGATGATCCATTGGCTGAAGATGAGTCAGCTCAGGGTGAGTCCATGGCCAAGTCATAACTCCTCATTCTGGATGGATGAGTTATGGTCGGTTGTGGTCGAGGTAATACAACTCTGGTACAGGGCCATACTTGGCATATCAATCACCCGTTGCCCTTAGTATCTTCCGTTACGAGGAGGTCGAGCGAAAATAATATCTAAAGATGAGATGTTGATGATGGTTATTAAGAAGACATATGGTAATCGCTAAGTAGACTGCAGTATTAATGTGACACTTGTCATAGTTCGCATTGGGTGGTATATGATTAAAGCCTAAATGATGGCTAAATCGCTTAGGGTTTTGTGATTAAAATGATGATGAACCTCGAAAAATGTGTGCAATCATTTCATGATATTTAAAACCAAAATTTTCTCTTTCTCTTTCCATCTCACCAAAACTTTTCCCGCTCTAAATTTTCTGCAATCGCCATTAGAGCTTTATCAGGCACCTTTGATTCCTACCGTTCTTGAGCCTTTTTGCATTCTTCTTCTTTTGAGACGTTCTTCTCATCCAGGTATTCCATTTTCCCTATCTCGTTTCTCATTTTAGTTAGGGTTTTAGTCATATTTTATTATTTATTTGTTTTCGGCGGCTTCTTGTGTCTTTCGGCGAGATACTAGGATTTGTTAGGGCCAAACCCATAGGATTTTTGGAGGTTTAGGATTTGAGGAGGAAATAGGAGGTGGTTTTAGGATTTTCGTTTTCTTTTCTTGATTTTCTCATCCACCATGTGGTTTTTTGGTCAAAATTTGACCTTCTTCTGCGGTTGGGTTATTTTCTGTTCTTGAGCTATTCTTGGTGAAAACAATTCAGATTCTAAGTTTGATTCCTTGGTCAACAATAGTCAACCTTTTTTTTGTTAGTGCCTTTTAAGAGTTTTTTTCCCAAGTTAAGCCCCAGCTTAGTTGAATTTTACGAACCCTTTATGCTTTAGCCAAGGAATTCCCTACACTTAGGGAGAGATACTTCGCAAATATTCATAGGATTGAGGAGGAAGACGAGGCTCAATGTCGATCCGTGGCCGACCGCACTCACCCTAATTTCCAAATGCTATTAAAAATAGTATTACAATCTTCCTCTGAGATACTTGACTCGTCCTCTATGCAGGTCTAGGGTAGAGAATTCGAGGAAACCATGAGAGAATCAAAATCTGAAAGGTCTGAAGTAGCCGTGGGTCCATCTCGGACATCATCTTCTAGTGAGGCCGAATCGTCTGGTCAAGATAACTCTTCCATTAACATCGTCTTGAATAAAGACGAGCCAACCAATAACTTCTCCATATCCCCACCTGTCATTCCTTCTGTCGGTGATGACTGCAATTGAATTACATAAGAGATTCCGAGATGGGGCCCCGACCTCCAAGGATGCTGACTCTAAGGTCGAGGAACCGGTTGATTGTTTGTATGGTGAGTCTTTTGCCTCTACTGTGAAAGAGACTGATCTCCTTCTATGGAGACATTTATATGATATTAAGATTGATATTTTTATAAGAGTCCCAGACGAGGACGCAAAAGTATTCCAAGGCCATGAGGGAGAAATCGTCGTTTATGATCATATGTTCAGGATTGGCGGAAGATTTTCTTTCCACCCTTCCATCCGAGATATCTTATCTATTCTTGGGGTTACAACTTCCTAGTTGTCCCCCAACTCGTGGAGGATCATCCTTGGATACATCTCCTTCTAGAAGAATACATTTATGGATAAGCCTTCAATAGAACTTTCATAGTCCTCTACAATATCTTGTCCTCATCCAATCAAGTCAGCGATTTTCATTTAGGGGCTCGGGAGCCATGCAAAAATATTATTCATGTGTCCCATATGTCAAATCATCACTAGAAAATAAGATTATTTTTCATCTTTGGGGACTGGGAGTTTCTAATCGATGCCGATCGAAGTGAGGACGAGCTCAGAGTTCCACGTGCCTGGGCCAGCCCCTCCGTGACGGAGAAGTTAGATCCTGGCCTCAACCTTGACAAACGGGACATAGTTAAATATCCGAGGGATCAAGGAAATGTATGCGCCCTTCCCAAATTTGAGAACCTCATGGTTTCTGAGTATCAGGAGGAATCTTATTTTGGGGTTGGCCCCCTAGACGAGTTGTGTGAGTTATTTAACTCTTGGTAAAGTCTTCTCTTATCTTTTGATATTATATCTAATAGATTTTATTTCTTTTTTTCAGATCGTCCTCCTAACACCTCAGACGAAATCTGGAATATGACCCCGTAGTCTTCTATTTAGCCTGGGAAAGAAAAACAGCAAGCAACCTGTAAAGAAAATGATGGCTGGTGGGTCGACCTGACCTGAGGTCATCCAAAAAATGCAAGAGCCTGTAGTTCCTTCAGAAACTCATTCTGACTCTCTGAGGCATAAAGTTAACCCCTTAAAGACTGCTCCCAACTCATCTTCACCCTCATCGTTTGAGTCTTTATGGGAAAAAAATCTAGCCCGCTTGAAGGGAAACCTGAGATCACTTATTACCAATATCTCGATAGCAAAGTTGCCATGTTTGTAACTCATTCAATGGTTAATTATGAGTTTTTAGGGAAAATTCCTCTTGCGAAGGTTTATGACTTTGGCCTCCACTACTTATCGTAGGTATCTACTTTGTATTTATCTTTAATCTCATCTCGTACTATTTTTTTCTTTGTCTTATTCTAATCTCTTTACTTTTACAGTCTGTGTGCCCCTTTATTTCGGCCACCAAGTGGATGGCTGAGAACTATCAGGATGGTGATAGGGGCATACAAGCCGAGTCTGACCTTAAACAAAGTTGAAGTAACGCAAGGCCGAGTATAAATTGGCCATCAAAGATTTAAAACTGGGGCATAAAAATCAGATCAAAGAGAAGGATAAAGTACTGAAGGACAAAGACCAGGCTCTACAAGCCCAATCCACTAAGTTTAAGATTGACCTTGTTGTTGTTAAAAAGGCTAAAGACGAGGTTATCGAAGCCTACAAGGCTTCAGCTGAATTTCAAGGTTTTGGCTTGGAATACCTTGAAAGGGGTATTAAAACGACTTGCAGATGGGTATTCCTCAAATTTGTTGATGCTCTCTCATCTATCCGCCCAACATTGGAGGAACCAGATCTCGGGGACCCTCTCTTCATTGAAGCTTTGGCGTATATTGAGTCCTCAACCACAACCGAGCGAGAAGAGGTTGTTTCCGACCTCCCTATTGATACTGATAATGCCAACACTACAACACTAGTTACAGCTAGGGATGGTTTCGGGAGGTCAAACGTCAATGTAGAGACGACTCAATAGGGTGGCCTCTTGTGGCTGATACCGTTTATTTTGGAAATTATTTTTTTGAACACTTTGATGATTTCTCTAAATTTGTACTTGAACTAAGTTTTACGCTGAGCTTATTTTTATATTTGAATGAATGAAGTTTAATCTCAGATTTGAGCATTTCATTATTTTTTTTCATGCCTGAATGATTCTGATGTTTTAATAAGTGACCACAATTCAGTGGCTTATAATCTTGAAACCACCACTTAGAAACTTTATTTTCACACATCTTCCCATGTTTAGACGAGTTAAATATAATCAAATAAGTGATTTTTGAATTTGAATTCACCAAATTATGGTGTTATATCTCAAGTCCCATCTAGTCGTTTTGAAAGTGTATGGACGAGAGTTATCTCGTCCATATAGTGTCATCCCGATCGAGAAAGTTTTTTCCACTAAGTAAATGATGTTTAAGATGAACCACAATAAAGTGATTTTTGAATTTGAATTCACCAAATTATGGTGTCATATCATAAGTCCCCTCTCGTCGTTTTGAGAGTGTATGGACGAGAGCTATCTTGTCCATATACTGTCGTCTGGACCGATAAAGTTTTTTCCACCAAGTTAATGATGTTTAAGATGAACCAAAATAAAATGATTTTTGAATTTTAATTCACCAAATAATGGTGTTATATCACAAGTCCCCTCTCATCATTTTAAGAGTTTATGGATGAGATCTATCTCGTTCATACACTATCGTCTCGGTCGAGAAAGTTATTCCACTAAGTTCATGATGTTTAAGATGTTGTTCCCCCCTCTCAGTGTTATTGAGAGTCCATGGACGAGGTTAACCCCATCTGGAATGTCATATCACCAAAAGTAAGGTAAATATACTTCACCACGAATGATGTTCCGTAGCTTAGGATGAATTGATACATCTAATGTTGACTATTACTATAATAAAATAGGAGAGAACAGTTGGGAAAGTTTTCATTCACAACTTTCTTCTCATACACTATTACATTGATAAAAGAAATACATACAAAATCCTACTGATAATAATTTTTTAAATGGTCGGCATTCCACGGGTTTGAGAATATCTCTACTTCTAGTTCTCCAGTCGATATGTCCCTGGGACCACCTCTTCGATGAATTTGTAGGGGCCATGTCAGTTGGGATGGAGTTTGTTTGAATTTTACCAACTCTTTTTCAAAACTAAGACCCCAGCTGCCAATGGCCAGGCCTTCACTCTTTTATTGTATAATTTTTTTGTTCTCTGCTGATAGGAAGCTTCCCTAACCACAACAGCCTCTCTTCTTTCTTCTATTAGGCCCAGTTCCATTCTATGCTCTACAATATTATACTATGGGTAATTTCTCTGGACTTTGTAGATTGGAAGACCGATCTCTATTATTAGCACAACCTTTGAACTATAGGCCAACGTGAATGGGGTATCCCCTGTTAGTGTTCTCTTCGTCGTCCTATACGCCCATAGGACGGTGTGTACCTCTTCAGTCTATAGTCCTTTGGCATCATCCATTTTTTTCTTGATCACATAAAGGATTGTTCTATTCGTTACCTCAGTTTGTCCATTGGCCTGGGGTCGGCCCGGAGTTGAAAAGAACTGCTTAATCCCAACCCTCTCACAGTATTTCTCCAAGGATATATTCTTAAACTGCTTCCTATTGTCTGAGATCAAAGTGTTGGGTAGGCCAAATCTGTAAATAATATTCTTCCAAATAAACGAAAAGGTTTTCCTCTCTCTTATGAAGCCTCCACCCACTTAGAGAAATACTCGATAGCCATTATCAAATATTGGTTGTTACCCGCATCTCTTGGCAATGGTACTACCAAGTCAATCCTACACAATGTAAACGGCCAGGGGGAATTGATAGAAGTCAGAAGTGGGTGCGGTTAATGAGGGATGCTGGAGAATCTTTAGTACTTATCACATCTCTTCACGTAACTAGCCGGATCCTTGGCTAAGCTCAGCCACCAGTACCCTTGGGTTTAATTCTCTTTTCCAATGATCTTCCTCATACGCAGCTAGAGCAAGATCCTTAATGAACATCTTTTAAGATATACTCCACCTTAGTTCGATGGACATATCCGAGTGGGGGTAGGAGGAATCCCTTCCTATATAGGACATCTCCTATGATGGAGAACTTAGTTGCTTTTTATCTTAACTTCTTCCTCTCAACTTTTGAATCGGGTTACTCCCCTTCTTTGATATATCGGATGATGTGGTCCATCCATAAAGCCCCAAGGTTCAGGTTACGACAAAACTCTACCACATTATCCTCTTCTTCAATGGTCATTCGGTGTAGGATTTCCACTGACACTGAACTTCTGATCTTTATCTTAGTGGAGGAGGCTAATATCGCTAAGGCATTCGCTCGACTATTTTCTAATCGAGGGATCATTTTTAACTTCACCTCCTTAAAAATTTTCTGCGCTGCCTTTACCCTTACTAGGTACTTGGCATTTCAATCATCTTTGGCCTCATATTCTCCCAATATTCGATTCACTACCAGTATGGAGTCGCTAGAACCAAGAGCTGGACGACATTTAATGCTCTGACTCATACTCTGACTCTGACTCATTATTGGAGGCCTTAAAATAAAACCTCCGATAATATTTGATGTCAGTCCCATCTGGGGTTGACACGATCAAGCCTGCTCCACTTTCGGCTTTGCATGAAGACTTTTCAACTAAAAAATTCCAAACACTCCATTCCTGGGAAAAATTACCCTCTTCCAGGTTCCCATACTTGAAAATATATCTCTCTTCTTCATTTTTAGTCACTCTAGCTCTTTTCGTGCTCATCTCAGCTTCAGCCGGACTTTTTCTAGCTTTAGTGTTGGGTTTGTCAACTCTTCACTGTCGTCCTCATCCCAAGTGAACTTGGTAATGAAATCTGATAAAGCTTTCCCTTTTATGTCCATCCTCAAATAATAGGTAATCTCAAATTCCCCTAACTCTATCGACTAGGCCATCGACCTACCGGATTTCTCAGGTTTATGAATGACATGTCTGAGAGGAGAGCCGGCGAGGATGACCATAATGTGTGCCTAAAAATATAATTTCATTTTTCTTAAGGGATGAATAAAAGCATAAGCCAACTTCTTCAATACGTCCGACTCCGATACAGCCAGGTACAAGTATAAGCTTTCACCTTGAATAGGCCAAGACAACAAAAATGGCGAGTCGAGATAAGCCTTTAACTCCTGGAAGTCTCTCTCACAGTTTTAATTCCACTCAAAAGCTTTCCTCAGCTCCTTAAAAAATGGGAGATACTTATCAGTAGCTTTGGATATAAACCTGTTCAACGCTGCTACTCATCCAGTTAATCTCTGAACATCTTTTATGGAATTTGGTAGGAGAAATTGAAAGTCATCATTACCTGCAAGGAGGAAGCTGATGTCAAGCTTGAATAGGCTGAATGACGTAAGAAATATCTTGAACAGAAAGTAAAATCTGTTGAAGATCTACTTAGGGAGAATACTTCCTCGGAGAGGACGAAGAGAAGGTCTGCTATGAAGAAGTCATTTAGCTCTGGCTGGGACAAAGGGTGAAATAAAGCTCTAACTGCTACCTCTACTCAAATGGAGTATGCAAGTTTGAAATTCTTCAGGTATGGATAGGTTGCAGCGTTGGAAGAGTTGAATATTGTTGAAGACTCTGAATTGTTTCAGAAATATATCCATTGACCTCCTCCTGCCATTGGAGAAGAAGAAGATGAAGATGGATCTGATGAATCTTCTTTCATCATGGTAGAATAAACACCCACTACCATTATCCCTTAGTCATTCGATCAAGCCGAGCAAACAACTACTTCTTTCGAACAATGTCAGCTGCCTTTCAAGCAACTTCAGCAACCAACTCCTTCTTCAAAATCAGCTGAGGATGTAGTGGGGGATAAGGAGAAGGTGTAACGTTCTTCGGCAATTTTTTTTCCTCTGTATTTATTTTGTTATGTACCTCTAAATGTACTCTCAGCCATTATGATCAACAAAATTGACTTGTTATTTATCTGAATTTCTCCTCTACTGTTCAATATAGCTATGATGTTGTTGATATGTTTTTACTTTTCCTTTATAGTTTATTTATAGGATGGAACTATTATCAACTCATGATACAGAGTTGATGAAGAAATGTATAGACTAATTCAAAGCTGGTCGTGCAGACATTACTGAAGCACAAATAATTGACATTCTTATTCCTGATATCTTTGGACGAGCAATTGAGGCTTACCATTATTTGAAAGTACCAACAATTGAGTGCTGATCGGGGTTATGACAATTTTTTTCGGCACATAATAAGAGAGAAAATGTGTTGAAATTTGGGATTGAGGAGCATAAAAACATTACCAAACTGCTAGAGGAGGAAAATAACGCTCTGAGAGAAGAACTGAGACAACTAAAATCTTCTTCTTCCTCTAGAGCTATATTCCCAGTTAATGATGAAGGCATTTCCTTTTTGGAGACTAAAAATGCTTCAATAGGGAAGAGTTGGAAACTTTGAAAAGAGTTAGACCTGCATCCACTTCCCGGGGTAGAATACGATCTAGTCGGAGTAACATTGAAGAGACTAGAACTCAGTATGTCTTAGAAAATCAAACTGCTCAATTGAAGGCAAAGAATAAAGCTTTGGCAGAGATGTCCTAGAAGATTCAAATTCTTAGAGAGAAATTATCCGATCAGAGTTCTTCGTTGCAGAATAAAGAAAATGTGCTGGAAAAACTATACCAACATGTTGAATGACTAATTTATCAGTTTCATAAGTATCCTAGAGAGTTTTGGATGGACGGATACAATGAAGCTTTATATCATCTTGATGCTAGATTGAAGCAATCAAATAATGAAGGGTACAAAAAGGGATGGCTGAATGCTTTAACTGTAATAAAGGTTGAGAAAGGAACTAAACTGTGGTATTGGCATGACCCTAGACTACTTGATCTACCAGTACCACTGTTCCAGTTAGATGTTAATTGGATTCTAGTTAGCTCCATTCCTTACTGTTTGATTTCCAAGTACTTAGGTGACTATGGCCTTCACGAAGACTTGGTGATATCCCAACCTCCTCATTTGCTAAACTGACCAAGTTTAAGGAACACCAAAATGCTACAGAACTTAAACTTTATCAATTCTTCTTTTGCTATGGATGACCCTCCAGCTGGAATGGATCCTGTATCTAAATATGAAGGAAAGAAACCAATAGAATAGGCTATTTTTATTATGTTAGTAATTGTTGGTGGAAATAAAGAAAAATTATCTTTTTGTAATTTTGTCTCCTTGGAAACAAAATAATTGCACGATGTTTATTCTATCAATCTTTGCTCGTAACATGAGATCAATAATATTAGTACTGTACTTATAACAATAATGGGTTATTTTTCAGTCATTCAGTATATATATTTGAATGGACATTTTTCCCTTTTTGATTTGATTGCTTAGACAATGGAACTTTTGGCCCATGTGTTTGTCTAGTTGTAGTGACTTATTACCTATAAGTACCTAAGCAATGGAATGTTTATCCTATGTTTTTGCTCAGTTGTAACAATCATTTAAATAAATAATTCCCTCGATTCCTAAACAGTAGATATTTACCTAACTTCTTGCCTAGTTTAGATGGCTCTTGGGTCACCCGTAATCAAGCAGAACTTTCTTTGCTCGATTTTTTTACCAACATTGTTGGTGTTTATGTTGATGCCGACCAACATTTAGTTGGTGGTTATTAATGATGACCAACATTTAGTTGGCAGTTGTTGATGCCGACCAAATTTTAGTTGGCAGTTGTTGATGCCGACCAAATTTTAGTTGGAGGTTGTTGAGGCCGACCAACTTTTAGCTAGTGATTGTTGTGCGTTGTCATTTTTAAATGCGTTTGCAAATGTTGCTTGCAGCATAATGCTGCAAAATTTATTTAGCGTGTAGCACTAGTTCTCTGGAAAAAAAATGAATAAGGAAATAACTATTTTCATTTATACGAAAATAATTGAGTACATTGGTTGTTACATTATTGGTAGTACTTTCGCAGGTGCTCTGCATTCCAGGCATTTTTGAATTCTTACCCTTCAAGAGTTTCTATTCTGTAAGTACCAGGTCGAACAACAGTTGTGATACGACAGGGCCCATGCCAATTTGCCTCCAACTTATTATGCTTTTGAATTACTTTCTTGGGCACGTAATCGCCTTCCTTCAGATCACATTTATTGACCCTTTTATTATAGAACATAGCCGTTCTTTATTGATAGGCTGCATTTCAGATTATTGCATCTTCTCTGACTTCTTCGAGCATGTCTAAATCCAATCAGCTCATCAAATCACTCACTGGAGAATTGAAATTGAGCACCCTATGGGTAGGTAATCCTAGTTCAGTAGGTATTACTGCTTGACTCCCAAAAGCCAACATGTAAGGGGTTTCTCCAGTTACTATTTGGGGAGTTGTTCGGTAATCCCATAACACTGAGTGTAACTCGTTGATCCAATTCCCTTTAGCATAATTTAATCTTTTATTCAACCCATTCAATAGAGTTCTATATGTCACCTCTGTTTTCCCATTACTTTGGGGATGACCTATAGCATAATTGACTTTTTGAATGTTGGATTGTAGACAGTACGCTACGAACTCATCATTGTCGAATTAGGTACCATGATCAGTGATTAAGTCAAGGGGTAGACCATATTTACAAATAATATTCTTCCAAATGAATTGATAAACCCTTTCATAAGCCATATCAATGAGAGGTTCAGATTCCACCCCCTTTATGAAGTAATCAACATTTACCACTAAATATTTGAAACATTCTCTTGTAGTTGGCAGAGGCCCAACTAAATCTATTCCCCACATACTAAATGGACAAGGTGAAGTGATTGGTGTTAGAAGCTCCTGCGGAGTTCTTCATATAATAGAAAATCATTGACACTTGTCAAATCTTTTAGCATAAGCTGTACAATCAGCGTAGATTATTGGACAGTAATATCCTTAGGCACTCATTTTCTGTAGTAAAGTTCTTCCTTCTACATGATCCCCACAAGATCCTTCATGAATTTCCTCTATTTGGTCCTTGACTTCTGGTGAATGAACACTCCTCTACAAACTAAGTATCAAACCTCTCCTGTACATGACTTCATTATTTAAAACATATCTGGCAGACTTGTACTTCAACTTTTTGGCAACAAGTAGGTCGGGTGGTAAAATACGTTCTTCAATATAGGCCCTGATGGGATCCATCCAAGATGGTCCCATATCCAAGGTGATAAACTTCACCAGCAGGTCTTCATCAATACATCTTCTTGCAAGTACTTCAATGGGGATTATTCTTCGTAGTTTGGTGCATTTTCCCTTACATTCTCCTGTCTAGGTATTATAACCACCTGAACAACTGCCAAATTACCTACAATCTCCAGAGCCTTGGTTAAGTATCTTGACATGAACTCCCCTTTTGCTGCATAAAGACTTAGCATCTGATTTACCACTAATTAAAAATTACTGAACACCACAACTTGTTATGCATTCAATGATTTAGCTAAGTTGAGGCCCACAATCACGACATCATACTCAGCTTCATTATTGAAAGCTTGGAATTAGAAGCACATAGCATATTCGATGTCTATCGCATCCGAACTGTTGAGAATAATTCCAGCTCTACAACCTGTTGCACATGAAGAACCATCAACATATAAATTCCATATAGGAATATTATCATCAAACCCTTGATCTGACAGAATCCCTTGATGGAATATCATGTCCTTCCTTTCTTTATACTTCTTTTTCAACTCCTGTACTTTACCAAAGGATTCTGGTTGCCATCCCTTCTAGCAATTCTGTTGATGGGAGTTGATCGAGGATATTTTGTGTTGATCCTCTAGTATCCTTGAGTTGCTCTGTATTGTCCCCTTATTGATTGGAGTCAACTGGGTAGGTAAACTCAGCAATGAAATCTGCCACTGCCTGTGCTTTGAGAGAGGACCATAGCTAATAGATAATGGCATATTCCCCTAACTCCACTGCCCAATACATCAATCTTCTAGACTTTTTTGGCATATGTAATGCCTGTCTGAGTGGCATGTCCGTATACACCACTATTATATGGGCTTAAAAATACGATTTCATTCTCCGGCTTGCTTCAATCAATGCCAATGCCAACTTCTCTAGTTTGGGATACCTGATTTCTGCTCCCCTGAATGCCTTGCTATCATAATAAACTGTTTTTTACACTTCTTCTTCTATTCTTATCAAGGACGACGTAACTGCACTTTCTAAGACAGAAAAGTACAAGTATAATTTTTCTCCTTCTACTGGTCTGGACAATAAAGGAGGTGCCCCCGAGTATCTCTTCAACTCTAAGAATGCCTTCTCGCATTCGTCGTTCCATTCAAAGGTCTTTCGGAGCACCTTGAAGAATATAAGACAAATATCCGTTTCTCGTGAGATGAACCTATTGAGAGAATGAACTCTCCCCATAAGGCTCTGCACTTCCTTCTTGGTGGTTGGAGATTGTAACCCCAAAAAGGCTTTTATCTTGTCAGGGTTTGCTTTAATACCTCTTTGATTCAGAATGTATCCAAGGAACATGCCTTCCTGTACGCGAAAAATGCACTTGGTCGGGTTCGGCTTCATCTGGTACTTCTCTATTTGATCAAATGTTTGGCTCAGATCAGTTATATAGTCAGTAGCTTTTTGGCTTTTAGTTAACATGTCGTCAATGTATATATCCATATTTTTGCCAATTTCCTTTGTAAATACCTTGTTCACACCTGCATTTTTAAGACCAAAAGGCATAACATTATAACAATATGTTCCTCCGGGGGTAATGAAATAAGTACTTTCCCTATCTTCTGGCTTTATTTTAATTTTATTATATCCAGAATAAGCATCCATGAAGCTTAGCAGCTCATGCCCTGAACTTGCATCCACTAGCTGATCTATTCTTAGCAGAGGAAAATGATCTTTCGGGGGGGGGGGGGGGGGGGAGCTTTATTCAGATAAGTGAAGTCCATGCACATTATCCACTTATTTTTCTTCAGGATATTTCACTTCTTCGATGAAAAAGGCTTTTTGCATCTTTTCGACTTCTTCTTGAATAGCCTGGTTCTTCTCCGGACTAAAGAGTCTTCTTCTTTACTTCACTGGTTTGATCTCTTTCTTAACATTGAGCTCGTGGCATAAGAAAATTGGGTCTATCCCCAGCATATCCTCGTGATTCCACGCAAATACCTATTTTCTTTGCTTAAAAAATGCTACCATCTCTTGCTTTGGTACTGGATCAAGTGAAGCATCAATCTGAGTTGTTCTTTCTGGTCGCGCGTCATCCTAAATAATACTTTCTATTGTCTCCAAGACTTGGACTTTTACGAGTTCCATTTCATGTCTTGGGTCTAAGGTTTGAATCTCAGATTCATCCACTTGATAAGTGATCATTTTCTTCCTAGCATCCTCCAATTCTTCTTGCTCGACCGATGAGTAATAGCATTCTCGAGCTACTTTCTGATCTCAGTTTACAATTCTAACCCCAAAGTTGGTCGAGAACTTTAAATATTTATATAAAGTGGATGGAACTGCTTCAAAATTTTTTAGGCCTACTCTCCCCATGATTATATTGTAGGTCGACTGTATATTCTTATCAATCACAAAGAAACGCACCTTCTCTATTCTTCTAGCGGACCAGTTACCAATCAACATGTGTAACTTAATCATTCCAAGTGGAAAAACTTTTTCCTCAGAAAACCCAATGAGGGGCCTGTGATACGGCTCCAACTGTCCAAGTTTCAAGTTTCAACTATCAAAACAAGGGTAAAACATGATATCTGACAAGCTACTATTATCCGCCAGCACTCTTGAAATGATTACATCCTTTATTCTCATTTTGATCATCAGAGGATCATCATGAGGATGCAAAATGCCTTCCAAATCATTTTTAGAAAATCCAATGACCAACTTATTTTTATTAACCTTCCTTGGGCGATCATCTTATGCCAGATTTATTCGTCGTGTATAGGAACAAGCTTGAGCCTCATTGAGGTAAGATTTCCTTTCAGCGGCATAATCACCCCCTCTTGCGTCTCCACCTGTCATCATGTTACAATCAAATGAATTAAAATGAATCGTAAGTACCTCACGCTCAGGTTATCTTGGATTTTTTTAAAAGATCAGGATCATCTTTAGGGTCATTTTATGGTCCCTTTTCTTATCTTCTCTTAGTCGACAAGGAGATTTGGACCTTTGTCGAGCTTTATTGTTGGTCTTTCCACAATTTTGACGATCAATAAACTTTTTCAGTTTTCCTGGTCTAATGAGTGCCTCCATCTCGTTTTGGAGAGCTACACACTGCTTGGTTGTGTAACAATGATCTTTATGGAACTCGCAATATTTGGATTTATCAATCCTCTCAAGGATTGTATTTAGCTTTTCTGGCCAATTCAGCTCCCTTATGTTCTTGATTTTCTCCAGAACGTGGTTTATATCCACCTTTAAGGGAGTATAATTTGTATACTTCCTTAAGTGATCCAACGTTTCTTTGCCTTTCGACTGTTTGCTCCCACTATTTTTCTTGTGAATTTTCTTCTCTGTCTTTCCTTCAGCTTTAGCCTCCACATTTGCCTCAGTAATCTTCTTCACAGCCATAGTCTCCTCGGTGTTCATAATTTTGGCTGCTTTTGCCATTAATTTAACAATGGATTTGGGGGGGATCATTGGCCAATGTTTAATACAACTTGTCTAGAAAAATACCACTCATGAGAGACATGATGGCTGTCTTCTCCTCATAACCTATGACCTCTAGTTTCTTATTATTGAAATGAGTAATGTAGTCTCTAGTACTTTCACCTGTTCTCTGCCTAACACTCAATAAATGTGCTACCCTTTAAACTAGCTTTGCACCAAAATAGAAATTTCCTATAAAGAGTTCTGCCAGTTTGCGGAAGGTTGCAATCTGCCCCCGACGAAGGCTGTTGTACCATATCTGAGCAGATTCGATGATGGTCCCTCAAAACGCCCTACACCTCATTTCATCTGGGATTATGTAAATATTTACTGCAACTTGGTACTACTCTATGTGAATAACATGATCAGTTTTTCCATCGTACTTCGGTGTGACCACAGTAGCCTTGAATTTTGGTGGTTTGGGAAAATCCACAATCGCTTGCATAAATGGAGATCCCTTAATAAAGGTTATTTGGAGAGGGTTTTTGGCCTTGGACACTCTCCTAACCTTTCTTTTAACCTCTCAATAGATCCTTTCCATGCATCATTTTTAGGCCCTGATTTAGTTATATCTGTCGAGGAACAGATCGTGCAGAATTTTACTCTCGGGATCTTTCTCTTCGAGCTACAGGTCTCGGGTTTTGATATGATTGGGCTGAGCCTTCCCTTAAATAATTTAGTTATTGATAATTTCTCGACACAGACCGAGGAGGATTTCTATTCCTCCTGGGACCCAAATGGTCAAAGGGGGAGGCTATGCTCAACCTTTCTAAAGCACTTGGTCAATCTGGCATTAGAGTGTTATTTTCTTATGAATCCAAAATTCTTATAGGGGAAGTTGCACTAGGGAGATAAGATGGATCACTTGAGTTTCTGTAATAATTGGGTTTAGTATGTCTGGATGGTGACATAGATCGTGGCTGTCATGAAGATGGTAGATGCATGCTTCTTTGGACGCTTCGTTGGCTTGTCTGGACAGATGCTCCTAACCCTTCCTGCATAGTCATTTGTCCATTGGCTAAGCTTACCAAGATTCCTGCGATATCATTTGCATTTGGAGGGGCAAAAGGGGTAGGAGGATTTCCTTAATTATTCCTATTGCTAGATTCTAGGATATCAACCATTTATGAGGAGTTTTTTTACATCCACTATTTTTTACTACTGGGTATATTACTTTGATAACGATTATTCTTTCTTACTTCGCTTACCCTGCTGAGAGGGTGTTAGAATATATTTATAGCCCTTGGGCGGTCAATGTGAGTAGATAGTATGACTTTATCGAATAGGCGTATACATCTGTATACGGTGAGGAAATGAATGTAATATAAAAATGTTGAAGTTGTCTGGTCATTTGGTCTCCTCAATAAATAGATCGGTATGCTGAGTACCTCGGTACATTGAGTAGATCAGTACTCGATCTTGTGCCATGTTTGATGACATGCGTTTCCATATAATTGGTCGACGTTAGCTGACTAATTTTTATATGAATAGTGACAAACATAAGTGGCTTTTATTGCTTAAGGATCCCTTGTAGGGCCTTTTGTGGTTGCCTAGGTAACCCATGAGGTTCCTTATGTTCATAAAAAGAACATGAGGGATGTAGTAATTAAGGCAAATTTATTAAATAGCTGTAATTACTATGAACCGTAATCGACTTGTTAAGTTTCCTAATTTTAGAAATAAGTTAAACAACTTGTAGTAGTCTTAGGAGTTTTTTCATGCATGATGGAGACATCGCTTGGAAATGGTGCATATTAATGAGATTCTACCGATAAGAGTTAAACGTCCAATGTAAAGATATAAATTCAAAAGGGCCAATTCGACCTTTATTAATAGAATATTATCTGAATAGCATAATGTTTGAAAAATAAAAATTTTCATAAACTAGCTAAAAGATAAAGGAGAAGATCTGAAAGTAGAACTTCGTGAGATTAGCTGTGTTCCACGCTCTTAGTATCTCCCTACCCTTTAGTGCTTCAAATTAATATGCTCCTTGAAGATCATTACTGATTACTCTGAAAGGTCCTTCCTAGTTTGGTCCCAGTTTGTCATCTGATGGTTTTGCAGCACTGCTGAGGACTTTTCACAGGACATAGTCCCCCATTAAAAAAATCCTCGACTTGACTCTCTTGTTGTACTGTTTGGCTTGTTGCCGTTGGCTGGAATCTAACTTGATCAGGGTTGGCTCTCGTCTCTCATCTTCTAAGTCAAGCTCAGTGGGTGGTGCTCTATCATTGAGGCCTTAGTCGACCAGAGTGGTTCTCATAGTATGGAGACCAACTTCTAGAGGGATGAGTACCTCCATTCTGTAAGTGAGTGCAAAGGGTGTTTCCCCAGTTGGTCTCCTGGGTGTTGTGTGATAAGCCTATAGAATATGAGGGAGTTCATCCACCCAAGAAACCCCACCCAAGCAACTTGAGGTCTTTCCAACTGCTTTATTAGTCCATCAATCACGATGAAGTAATTTATGGTGACCAATAGATACTTGCGATTTCCAGGTGAAGTGGGTAGTGGTCCCATGATGTCTAGTTCCCATTGAGCAAAAGGCCATGGCCTAGTGAGTGATTTTAGGTCGTTGGTGTTAGTGCTTCTGGATTTTTTTTCATTTGTGAACGTATGCACTAGCATCTTTTTGCATGTGAGGCCAGCAATAACCTTCTTTGATCCCACGAATGGCTAATGATCTTCCACTTGCATAACTCCCAGAGATGCCCTCATGGAGTTCACTAAGTACTTTATCGGCATCTTATGGGTGAATACACTGGAGGTAAGGGCCTGTAAATGATTTCTTATAAAGCTTACCTTCAGGGTTGAGGTAGAACCGAGCAGCCTTGACCCTAATTTGATCTATCGACCTCTTGTCGTCTGGTAGTATGTCACTTCATAGATATTTGATGATATGATCTATCCAACTTGGGGCCTTATCTATGAGGAGGACTTGCTCGGCTACATGAGGAACTCTATTTAAATTATTCTCTTTAGGTTAGAGTCAATTGTCGAGCTAAGTGCTGTGAAAGCATCAGCGTGACTATTTTGCCCTCGAGGGAACTATTGGAAATCCACTTATACAAAGTATTCCATGTGTCCTATCACTACGTTGAGGATCGTCTTTGGCTTTGAAGTCCCCACTCACCTGCTTGGAGACCATATTAGAATCATCGAATACGTAGAGGCATTTCTCCCTCAGTAGTTTGGATTTTCGCAAACCGATAATCAGTGCTTCGTACTCAACTTTATTATTGGAGGCCTCAAATTCTAATTGAATTCCTTTCTTAATTATAGTGTCTTTAGGGGTAATGAGAACGATCCCTACTCCTGCCCCCTTGGAGTTTGAGGATCCATCAACATATAAGGTCCAACCTTTGGACTATGCCTCTTATGCCATCAAGTGATCACTATTCAGTTGGTCTTCTGGATGATCTCCTATAAACGCATGAATGTCATCTGCTAGGATATGCCTCTTGATTGTCCCTCTAGGTTGGAAGTGGATATCAACTCTCTCGTGTTCGATCAACCACTTTAAAAGTCATTGGAAGAGGTCGGCCCTTCGTATAACGTCCTTGAGTGGGTAAGAGGTGATTACTATTATGGAGTGGGCTTCGAAGTAATGCATCAACTTCCTTAAAGAAACCACCAGTGCATAGGCGAGCTTTTCCAGAGGCAAGTACCGTTGTTCAGCATCTAGGAGTGTCTTGCTGGCGTAGTAAATCGAATTTGCTTCCCCTTCTTTTCACATACTAAGGCTGAGATCACATCATGGTATGATAGTTCCAGGTAAAGATATAGTTGGTCTCCATTATTTGGAATTACTAGCAGCGAAGGTTTACTAAGGTAGGACTTGATCCCTTCCAGAGCTCGCGAATAGTCATTGTCCCATATAAGGCCCTTACCCTTCTTTAAAAGCTGGAAGAATGGTCAACAACATTATGAGGACTTAGAGATGAAGATATTGAGAGCTGTGAGCATCTTAGTAAGCTTATAAACATCTCTCTATGTCTGAGGATGCTGGACTCTGGTTATAGCATTGATTTGCTCCAGGTTAGCCTCGATCCCCCTCTTACTTACTACGTAACCTTAAAATTTTCCTGCCTGGACACCAGACGAATACTTATTTATATTAAGCTTCATTCGATACTTCCTGAGGATCTCAAAGGTTATTGCTAAATCTGAGATGTGATCGTCCTTGTCGTTTCTTTTAACAGGCATGTCGTCGATGTATACTTCCATCGTTACCCCATTTGTTTGTTGAACATCTTTGTTACCAATCTTTGGTTAGTCACACCTGGGTTCTTGAGGTCAAATGGCATAACATTGTAACAATATGACCCAATTATCCTGGTCGGGCCCGTATAGGGGGTGATGGTGATAGCCTGAGTAAGTGTTTTGGAAGCTCATGCTCTCATGCGTCGCGGTGGCATCGACCAACTACTCTATCTTCAGGAGAGGTAAACTATTATTGGGATAGGCCCTCTTAAGGCCTATGAAATCTGTACAAACCCTCCAACTGCTATTATTCTTGGATACCACCACTCGATTTGATAACCATATAAGGAACTTAAGTTCCATGATTGATCCAGCATCCAGTATCTTCCCTACTTCTTTCTCCACTACCTTAGCTTTCTCGAAGGATGTTCGACGAGCCTTTTGAGCAATGGTCTTGAAAGTGGTATCGACATGAAGGTGATGGAAGGCCATGCTAGGGTTAATCCCAGGTAACTGGTAAGGCTCCCAAGGGAAAACATCTCTGCTGCTTTTAAGAAGTGAAACTAACTCCTTTTTCCCTTGATCGGTGAGAGTAGATACTATCAAAAATTTCCTTTTCGTCAACTTATCATCGGGTACAACATCCTCCAAGCATTCTACGGCCTTATCCATGGGGTTGACCCTGATCTCTTCCATCCATAATCGACCAGACCGTAGTTTCTATTTGGATAGAACAACCCCCTTAGGGGCTTTCTCTTGGGATTCCTATAACTCCTTATTTTCTTTCTTTGGGCAGATAACTGTAATAAAGAACTTTTTAGACATAGCCTGGTTGCCACGGATCTTGACCATTCCCCGATTTATAATGCACTTCAGCTTTTGATGATAGGTGGATGGCACGACGTTCATATCTTGAAGTCAACCTCTGCCTAAAATAACATAGTGTGGGGACTCAATGTCAACCACTAGAAACTTAATTAGCTTTGATATGTTTCCTACCCTGGTCGATAAGGTTATCTTCCCTAACATTAGCATGATCCTTCCTGCAAAGCCGACCAGTGGAATAGTGGCTTCTTTGAGGTCAGCGACATTCAACTTTAGTTTGTAGAATAGTTTTTGCTACATTACTTCTAATGAACTCCCCTAGTCCACAAGTTTCTTATCAATATCCCAATTATAAAATCTGAATATGATCACCAATGCATCATGATGTGGGGTCCTTACCCCAACCAAGTCTTATTTGGTGAACACGATGTACTTGGTGTAGTCAATGTGTTTTGGTGGTCGATGCTTTCCTACATGGGATTTGGCAGGGTCAATTTGAAAAACTACCATCACGATAGTCACCTTCTTGAGTTCCATTCGAACAGTGTTGGCCTGAATCTTCTTGAGGTCTGACGCCCGATGAATTACTGCAAACTCGTGTTCTGTATCATCATCGAGGACATTATCTGTCCTTTGGTCCCCATTAGCTGCTACCTTCTCTATTTTCTTTCCAATATACTCATTTAGGTATCTTACCTAAACTAACTCTTCAAAATGTGACTTTAGAGCTTTGAAATTCTCAATTGGAAGATCGTCCTCCTTATAGAACGGGCATCTCAACACGTTATTCCATTTAGTTGGGTCACCGTCCATCTTATTAGGCCATTTGATGAAAGGATCATCCTTAATCTTGCTTAGAATTTTGTAAATAGGTTCCTTGAAGACCGTGTTAACAGTCTGAAACATTTTAGAGGGGTCATTGTTATTTCCACTCTTAGAGCCATTTCTACCCCCATTCTTGCTTCCCTTCTTTCGGGCATCATTTTTATTCGTCCCCTCGTTTGCTTTTGTAAACCACCATCTCACCCACTATGATGAACCACGACTTCTACCTTGACGTACTTCTTGATACGATCCATAAGAACATCGATGTTGATATCTTCCTTCTTAGTGAGGAATTGGTGCAGCAGAGAGGTGGTCGACAAGCCAATTTTGAAGGATTCTATGAAGACCTGCTTCGAGCAATCCTCAATCTAATAAAAAACTTCTCTGTATCTTTTGTCATAGTCTCGAAGGTTCTCATGTGTTTTCTTCTTAATAATGAGCAGTGGATCCATCCATTTGGGATGGGAGCTTCTCATTATGAATCGCGTCGTGAAAGCCTCCGCCAGTGCTGCAAAATTCCTGATCGACCTATGGGGAAGCCTCTCAAACCACTTATGTGCTACATCATGTAGTCAAGGGAAGATTCTTCATATAAGTGCGTTAATGTAGCTCCATAAGGTCATTGCTTTTTGATATTGCCTAACGTGGTATATAGCATCTGTTTTCCCATTATAGACTTTGATCCTGGGGATAACGAATTTCTTCGGGGGCTCCTCTTGTTCAATTTACCATAAAAAGGAGGACTTGATTTGAGTATTAAAACCTTTTCGGGGGCTCCACTTGTTCGATTTTCCATATATAGTTGATCAGCTCCTCGGTGAGTCGGATGTTGGTCCATCTCCCTAGGGACTAGAATCCTTATATCTTCATTATGGTGATCATTGCCCATGTGGCGCATCTCTTTCTAGCCATGCTTCAATCGCGCTCGCTTCAACCTATCACATTCAGTCCTTTCCTAATCCCGCCTGGAGCTCCTTCCTCGGCTATGAGTGCTGCTAACCTGAGGGCTATGAGTCCTTGCACAATTTTTCCTAGTGGACCTTTAGAGGTATCTTTCCATTCTTTCGGGTTGCCTCTGTAGATGAACATTTTCTTCCACTTGGAGGCATGAAGCCTCCTCTCGTTTGTGAAGCATGTATTAATAAGCATCGAATAACCTAGGGATATGAGTAGACTTAAGTGGCCCAAGGCTTTCTTTGGAGGATTGCCTATCCTTTCGAAACCTGGGGTTATGTGTTGGCAAATTTCAGAGCTGATCTGAGGAAAAATTAGGTCTTCTTGAATGTCACCGCTTGGGGAATGTTGCTGCTGTGGCGAGATATTGTGGGCTTTCTGGTAATGAATGATTTTGTAGGAATATAAGTCGCTTCCCACAAGCGTCGCCAATTGTGAGCGTAATAAATATTACAATAAAAGATTCTACGAAAACAATCCTATATGGCAAAAAGTAAATGGAATCACACACACACTACAACAATTTACGTGGTTCAACAACTTGGTTACATCCATGAAGAGGTTACTTATTCTTATTAAGTGTCTCTTAAAATCTCCAGTTTCAATCCTTTTGCCCCGGGTCAAGTTGTACGGTTTATAAATATGTTGTTACAAAATTTGAGTTATTTAAGGAACTCAAAGTAGTATGCGTATTTTCCATAAGATACTTGATTATCTCATTCTATATTCTTGGTCCCTGATTTGACCATATCCAGAAGTGTTATTATACTACTAAGATTCACGTGTGGAAATTGAGTCATGATTTGGGCCAGGCCAAGTGTTAAATTTATCAAGACTTGTTCGGCTATTCTCATGGACTTATAAAAAATAGGCTCCCACGGGAACAATAGAAGTATTTGTGCCTGTAAAAATCCTTTGAAGAGTCTGATTTGATGATTACCTTTCGCTCGAGAAAATAAGAAAAACACGTTCTTGGACAATCTTGGTTAAGTTCTTCAATTTTTTAGATGAAAGTTGAGTTTAGATGGTTTATGTTTAGAAGAAAAGAGAGGATGAAATTATCAAAGGTTCTTGTTTTTTGAGAAGGCTAAAATATGTTTCAAAAACCTTAAACCTGTCACTTTATATTTTTATACAAAAAAGAATTTGTATCCTATACAACTCTAAAAGTAAAGAGTTTTAATTTTTCAAAATTATATGAGCGAACTCGTTCTCCCTTCCTTGAAAACCGGTTCGGATGCCTTGAGATTCGAAATTCTCCCTTCTTTATTTTAAAATGCAAAACTCTCCTATTTGGATTCTGATTTCATTTCCGATTTCGTTCCTTTTTATATCAATTAAGTCGATCATTTTAAATATGAAAATAATTACTTTCCAAAAATTTATTTTTAATTGAAATTTTAAATTCTCAACAGGTTTTATGTTTTATAAAAAACATGGAGTGTTACAGATTTCTCCACTAGCCCAAAAATTCTATCCACAAAATTCGACGAAGTGTAACGATGCAAAATCGAATAAGGTTCACATATGCCAACCCATAAAATGCCATTACTAGGCGCTTGTACATCCAATCCCACAAACACCTACCATACAAACAAAAATACAATATATATCATAACTGTATATATACACATAACTATGAAAATAACAATGTATCACGATCCCCCACGAATCACCACTCGATTCTCTCTCCAAAGACTTCGCAATGCTTAAGTCGTGAAACCAAATCATATCACCAAATTGATACCAGAGATACTTATCATCTGTACTAACGGTATCTCAAAAATAAATCTCATCTCCAAAATAAATTATAAGTATTCTCACATCAAGTTTACTAGTGCTAACCTCAATGCCTAAAGCATCCTTAACACAAAGATCCCCATCTTCAAGAAGCATTGCTAACATGTATGTTAGACCCGATACCTTAAGGAGTACGAATCAACGAAGGGAGTCAAATATCGATAAAGCGAAAGATAAATGGACTCACAACCTATGAGACCTAAGACAATTATCTGATACCATCTATAATACCCAACGCACTCTAGAGTCGACCGCCACCAATACTGCCTCGTATCGAAAAATTAAATACCATTCTCAACATGTGACAGAAATATGAGACAATAAACTTTTATTCCATAAGATAAAATGCAATTAAATACAACGAATATACATAAAAATATCCAACCAATGATGTCCCTCACTATGGTAATCTCCAAAATAAATCCAACTCCAATTGTATGTAAAACTCAAATGAAGTAATCCAACAATAAATATTTGACTACAACAATATATAACTGTGGAATCTATTTGCCCACATAATCCATAATGAAAGTCTCGTAGTATAAATGATGAAATGGACAATAAATCTAAACTACTAAACCAAATAAAATAAATCTCCACCTGTACTCCAAAGATCTCCAATACATGCTATGAAGCTACTCTAACAACTATACCTGAAATATTAGTCAACATAATGGGCAGAGCCCACAACATGAATACTAGATACTCTCCCAATTAGGGTCCGTAAAACAGACAATAACATTATGCATGATAAACATCACAATAGAGTATTTTAAATTAAACGAGATATATTAACATTCGAGTAAAAAATAAACTACAACCATCTACCCACATAACTAATACACCCCTATTATCCAAGTCAAATTATTCCATTCCAACCATAATTTAAACGTTATCGCTTTTTCTTACTTAGTTTAACTATCAAATTATTTGAATTTGTGTGACACCACTATGGCCAGTCAACCCCTTACAAGTTTTTCACACACTCTTGGCGCCCTTAAGGTTCTACACATCACACCCATTCCCCCCACTATATCTAGTCAATCGAATATCTGTTATCTCTGTACATACTCGTGAGGTTCCAAGCACGATACATAGCTAGTCGTCCCGATTTCTGTTAGCCCTACACATACTCGTGATGCCAACATACACCCACGTCTCTATAGCTAGTCGACTCGATATCTCTCAGCCCTGCACATACTCACGAGGAAAATTCATTTTAATAGCCATTTATTATCTTAGGAATTAATTATCAATTTTCTAAAGTTCTCATTATTTTTTATTCGCCCCAACCTTTTATCGAGCATAAATTCCTCAAACTTCCTCTAGTCCCATACCTAGAGATCTCTAAAATGCAAGTGTACCCTAGCCTATCTTTTAGGAAGAATACCTATCAATAGCTACAACTTAGCGTCTCACCTAGGATAACGATCCAATGGAAACGATGTACAATTTAGACCCACTCCGATATCATCCATCTGTAAAACTATCACTAAGTAGTCCCATACGTAACAAGTAACCTAAAAATAAGGTGAAACAAATAACTACCCCAACAATCCCGTCATCCATGCACTTTTAATTATTAATACAAATAACGAGTCACTATGACATATTTTCAACCTATCACAACGATTCTTTAAATTAATCGCAAGGTCACTATTTATCCTAATTATGTCCATTTAATTAAAAAAATTATTTCCTCGTCAATTTATAAAATTGTTATTCACATGCATATATTTCTGGTAGCATACACTAATAAATCTCCACTCTAGAAGATGCACAAAATTAATGTGGTTTTATATGTTTAAATCAATTTATAACATCCCTATGATTTATTTTACATGTGAATGGCATAAATTCTAATGGAATCCCAACCTCAAATCTAAGCATGCAAGAGTTTTGAGTGTTAATTCGTATTAAAGATTTGAATAAAAATAGTCCCAAATTTAGTTTCACGTCTTATAATTAACATCTCTAATTTATTCTAGGAAAACAATTATCATTAGTGTTTAGACAACATTTAAAATGCATAGTACTAAAGGGGAACAATTGAAGTATTCATGCCTATAAAAATCGTTTGAAGATTCTGATTTGATGGTTACGTTCCTCTTGAGAAAACCACAAAAATATGTACATGGACGATCTTGCAAAATCTTGGTTAAGTTCTTCAAAATTTTAGTTGAAAGTTGAGTTGAAAGGATCTAGGTTTGGAAGAAAAGTGAGGATGCAAATTATGGGAGGTTCTTACTTTTGGAGAAGGCTAAAATATGTTTTAAAAACCTTAGACCCATCACGTTGTGTTTTTATACCAAAAGAAATTTGAGTCCTATGAAACTCTAAGAGTAAATAGTTTTAATTTTTTAAAACTATACGAGTGAACCGGTTCACCCCTCCATGCGAACCATTTCGGATGCCTTGAGATCCGAAATTCCCCCTTATTTTTCTAAAATGCAAAACTCTCCTATTTTGATTCCGATTTCAATTTCGATAAAAATTCCTTTTTATATCAATCAACATCATCATTTTTAAATATGAAAATAATTACATAAATTATGTTTTACATAAATTTTAAATCCCCAACTGATTTTATGTTTGAAAAAAAACACGAGGTGTTACATTGGTTTTAAAAAGTCTTCATAATTAATTTGGAGAAAATCTTGGGGTCGTTCGAGCGAAACGCTGAGTAGTTTGTATGAGATTAAAATCTTGTTCAAACAGCTCCTCAAATGACCATCGAATAAAAAATTAATGTTCGTATTTACCAGCCTCGTTAGATTCTCATTGGAATTCCATTCGAACGAGATGTGATGTCGTTCGAACTGTAAAAACTTAGAATTTTCTTATCTGAAAAATGCTGTCAAAATCTAGACCCTTGGATCATTCAGCTGTCAAGCCTTAAATGGAGCAAACCAATTTTTTTTGGGGTGGGGGGTGGGGTGGTGGTGGACCAAAAGATAATATTTTTATGGGTTTTGGAGTATTTAAAGGAGGTTTAAGCCAATTTTACCCCATTTCAATAAGATTCTCTCTCTCTCCCCCTCTCTCTCTCTATAGCTTTTAAGAGTTTCTCCACCACCAACCATATTCCACCACCCTAGAACCAACATTCCTCTAGGCTAAACTATCATATTTACATTATATTATACCAAATTTAGGCCTATAAAACCCATATACACCACATGTTAGTCTAGATATAAATTTATGGAGATATTGTTGGGGATTTTTTGAGAAGAAAAGAAGAATGAAGAATCTTGAAGGGTATTTTCTTGGAGATTTCATGGAGCATTTAAAGAGGTAATATTAGTGGAGCTATGAAAATCTTTATGGCTACCCTAGGAAGTGGGAGGTTGTCATATTCTTCTATATTTCATCCAGCATTGTTGAATCTTCCTTTCAGGTGGGAAACAATAATCTTTAAGTTTAAGAACTCTATTTTATTAGTATTTGGTCTCGTGTATAGAGTTTTAAGAGTAGAATGCATCTATATGTTGAAGGTAATTTTCTCATGATTCATGTAAAATGGTTCTATAAATGGCTTTAAAGTTTTGAGAAAATGATATGTTTCAAGAAGCCTTGTTATTAAACATTATATGAAATAAAATGTTTTAAATGAATACTATTTTGTTAAGATGTATTTATGCATATGATCCTAAAATTTTCTGGTAAAAATGAAATTTTAGGAATTTAGGCTTTTAGTCAAGTTTTGAAGAATAAAAATGTCTTTTAGTATTGAAAAGCATGCCTTTGCAAGTATTGTGAAACTTCTTTAATAAATCATGTGTTACACTCATTTTATTGGACTTTTGGACTTAAAATCCCTTTTCCCATCTATACAAACTTGTAGTAATTTGGTAATGAGCGTATGAATATGTTACTAAAGGTTTTAATTATTTTTAACATGAAACAAATAACATATAAATTTCAGCCCTTAAAGTATATTAATTAATGTGAAAAATGTGATAAGTGTATTTTTTCAAGACTACATGTATTGATAAAGGAAAATGGCATTTTTCTTGTAAAGTAATCTTCAAAATACCAAATTATTTCTTTAACAAAGAAAGTAATTAAATAAAGAGGTTTTTAACTTGAGAGGTGAGTTACCCCAAATATGATTGAAGTGTTAAAGAGTTAAAAGCATTCAAGAAGTTGGTAACTTAACAATGCTTTTGGAGAGATAAGACTAATGAAAATGGATAAATTGCAAGTTTAGTATTAAAAGGGTAAAATAGTAATTTTACGTAAATTGGAATCTTTTTATGAAATAAAAATGTTGAAAAGGGTATTAAATGATCCTAAAAGGAAGTGATTTTCGGGATGAAATCAATGTAAATATATAAAGGACATGAAATGATAAATTTCTAAAATGAAACACAAATATGGGGTGTGGTACCCGGGGTGTTGGCTTTGGCCGATAAAAGTGAAACAATTTGGAAATGGATAAGTATTAAAACACATGGTAAAGGATACTCGGAAGAACCTGAAAAAATTAACAAGGGCCAGGAGCCCTAGCGTTAAAGACCAAAATCGCTAGCTAGAGAATATAGAGCGTAACCGATGGTGTGGAGCCCGTTAAAGTTTGCCGTTATGCGGTAAATTACGAGAAAAGAGATAATGAGAATAGAGGAACATGATAAGGAAATTGATTGTGCTAAGAATATAAGAACAGATAATCTAGCATGTAATGAAATTGGTAAATGTTTCAGTTAAAAAGATAATGTGAACTAGTAATATGAGAAATTGATTGATGTCCATGTAAAGTAAAACGAATGACAATTTGAGGTGATTAATGGGTAATTATGAAAGCTAAGATGGTTTAACCCATAATTAACACAAGTGTGTGTTGTGAAAGATTTTTAAAAGAGAAATAAGTAGTTTCTAACACCAAGTGTGCATATGTTTGAAGGTCGTTTTCAAGGAAAATACAAAAGTGGATTTGTCGAGAGTAAATCGAAAATTTCAGTAAATGAAGTGTTTTTCCTTAACAAAATCTATTTATTTTAACATTTAACCGGGTGCGTTAATCGAAAAATAAATGTTAAGCTAAGTAAAAAGGTGTAAAAGGGGGTCTTGTATAAGATTAATGTGATTTAATCAACTCAAGTAACCTTTTGGAATAAATGGATTCATGCATTAGTTTATATATATATATATTGTATTATCACGTGCACATAGGTGGTACGTTATAGCGTTTCTTTTCTGCCGTTCAATTCTATGTTGCAATATTGTATTTTCCATTGGGCATTCAACTAATTCTCTTTCCTATGTTACGACAGGGTGTAAATGATTATGTACTTTGAGAACGTTACACAATTAAGTATTCTTTTTATCTTACATTAGAAAGCTCTGAATGCCTGAATTCTAGGAACGCTTCCCACGGATCCCACAAGTAGTTTGATATGAATTGGAATCGTATGCTAAACAAGTGAAAGGTTAATTAGATAAAACTGGACTAGAAACATTATTTAAGTTGTCACATTGCACTTCACACCTAACATCCGGGACGATCTGGATTGACTCACGAATGATCAGTAAATTCGGGTAGAGGAGTTACAAATGGTATCAGAGCACTAAGTTTAAGGTTCCTTTTAGGAAAGATGTTGTGAGGTCGATAGTGGATCTTTGACAACGGTATTGGTTTTGGGCCATGCACACTAGACAGGTGACGATTTCGATTCGTAATCAAAACGATGGAGTCAATGAGATTAGAAAAATGTGCAATTCATTGCCAAGTGGCAGGTGGCCAAGTCAGTTGCCATTAATTGTTCTCGGCGTTTATGATTTAGACGTTTTTGTAAGTTGTGAGTGTCTGTGTAGGCCATTTGTGATGACACCACATTCTCTAGTGTGAAGTGCATTTGTTCCAGCCTTAGATGATGTGAGATGTGTATTAAAATACTAATAAAGGTAAATAACATCCAGTAAATTAAAGATATGAGTTATTTAAATCCAATTGTGGAGTTCGGTGATTAAAGTGGCATAGATAAGCAATATTGATTTTGTGATAAGGACGCATTAGGTTCTTTGGTTAAGAACACATGAGTGGCTCATAATGGTGATGTTATTAGGAGAACTTGATCCCTAGGGTATTATCATATCTTGGGTATTTGATATTTCGATATCTATGTAGACCTGTGTTGGTCATTACTTGAGGATGTGTACTCAGGCCATAGTTATTAGGATACTATCATTATAGGCGAGTGCCTTGGTAATTATCGATTGAAAGATGTATATCATAATCTATAATGAGAGTTACGAGCCATTTGTGGTTATTGTGTTATATGTATTACGATGATGATTGAAGTGACATAGGAGTACACCCTACGTAGCTCTTTATGATTTGGTTTTGGAGAATATGATGCGATATTTGAGAAATAAGATCCCTTGTGATGTCGGTAGTTTGGACTTAGAGGCTTATAGGTTATACACGATGTCCTATATCCTACCGAATTCCTTAGTAGTGTTAGCTTGTGGTTTAATACGTAATGTATGTCATTAGTTGTTTAAAAAGTAGTCATTGGAGTACCCTCGGGACTTATTGCATATAGAATCCTAGCGAATAAGAGTCAACTTGTTGTGACACCTTAAGGTTCTCAATAAATGTAGCTCGCAATGTGTAGAGATTTGTAGGCTAGTCATTCAAATCAGATACACTATGTCATTAGAATGAGGTCCCCCCGATTGAACGAGTCGATTTTTCATCCTTCTTTGGAATGTCGTTCGATAGGTCGTTAGAAGTTAGTTTGAATGAAATGACATTTGAATGAGGAACATGATCGTTCTAATGAGCGCGCAAAATATCATTATTTTTTCTTTTTATTTAATCTGATCCAAATTTGTAATGTTTATCCTTTTGCAACCAACTTCCTTGTAAATAGAGATGATGGATGAGAGCCATTATGAGTATCTAATAGTCATGGGTTGGATATTGTGAATTTTTTAGAGTGTACCTACAATGAGAGGATCATAGGCGATGAAATCATATCAGGTATTTGGTGACAATTACACTGGGGTATGCTTGGTGTCCTTAGGGAACTAGTTAAGTTCCGTGTTATGGACTCCAAGTGTTCTGAAGATGGTTTTATTGAGGGTCATGTGATGATCTCAGGTTATTAGTCAAGCTCAAGGGAATCGAATTTTGTAGTACTCGATGACGTCATCAAATTGGTATGAATAGGTGATGCAACCTTCTAAGGGAAATCAGAGATTAGTGTCATAGTTAGGCTTGATGATCATTTATCAAAAGATGACTAGTGTAGAAAATGTTGTACTTGATTTTAATGAGTACTAGGAAGTGCATTAGACAGTTTGACTAATGATGTCTCATTAAGTACTTAATAATATCACCCCAGATGGGATATAAAAGTATGATTAGGGTATCAACTTATATCGACATTGTAGGTTAGAATAGCCATAGTAGGGGATGGATTAGTTCTTGGCATGTCGACCTGTATGGATTAGGAGGTGCAGAAAAGTGTAGTTCTTGTGATCCTTATAGTGATAATGACGACCGATGTGGCCATTATGTAGATTTAGTTTAGGTGGAGTTTGGAGATAAGTGCAGTGACGACCTTGTATCACTGGAGGTTATAATAAAGTGAGTGTTTTGCCTAGTTGAGAATTTTTTAAGGATACATTTGGGATACGATCACTATATGATAAATTAGATAATTACCTAGGAGTGTTAGGATGATCATGATGTCACGTTGACTAAAGAGATGGACAAAGTCAGCATTGATAAAGGTGTTCGCTATTCAGTGACTAGAATGGTTTATGTCTGTCAAGGATGAAAAGAGGAAGCATTAATTCTAAGGAGGGAAGCCGTGAGTTCACTTACCAAGGGACAATAGGTTCGTATGTTACTTTCATTTTGTGGAGATGAATGGTTCATGGTCTGATTCATCACGGTTGATGACTTAAGCGAGGGTGTATGGATAGGCTAGGATCTGATGAAAATGTCTTGGAGGATTCATAGACTTCAAATCATGTGGAGGAGGTATTCATTTTGTAAACCATAGTTTGTTGCATGCGTATGTAATTCTCTCGGAATTTTTGTTTATTCATTCTGATTCGTTGTGTTATTTGGGTTCCAATAGTCGAGGAATGTGTTCCTTCAGTTTGAGTGGTCGAAGATTATGTTCCATCAAATGTAATAACTATGATTTTATCATGTTGTTCCTATGGTACTGTTTGTCTCAGTGAGAGTGCAATTAGACGTGGCATGGTCAATGAAGCTCGAGAACTGGGTATGCCCTTGCTTGAAACATCCTTTTATTTTGCAAAAGTTTCGTGTATGTGGGGCTGTGCATTCTGCCACACGATTTGCTCATAGCATCAGCTTTCCTTAGCATTAATGATCTTATGGCTTGACTGGCAGGACGATTAACAACTCTAATTGTAAAGAGAATGGCTACAATCTAAGGATATGATAAACTATTAGAACTTGATGAAACAAAGCACATCGTGTTATTTTGCCACAATGTGTGGATTTGTGTAATACTTGGATGAATGTTCCATAATTGGATGCCTAGAGTAATTCTAGGTTCATAGAGGGATCTTATGGAAGGTATTAGCTGGATGCACTATTTGTAGCTTAGTTGGTATGTCGTTCTTGGAGTGAGAAACTATCTATGAGAGGTTAATATTATGTTTAAGTGAACGTGTGTGGTCAGGGTAACTTGAGAATTTGGGGAGACTCAGGATATGTAGTCCTAATAATTGAGATAATTTACGATGATGGATTGGGTGTTAGTTGTGTGATATTTTGCTCTCCGGTGAGTGTATATCACTAGAGAGTGTTGCCCTAGTAGATGTGTCAGTATGCCTTGGATGTTAGCAAAAAAGCCTTAGGAGTTGACTGAGTGTGATCATTAGCTAAGTGGTGACTCGAGGACTATTATATGACTTTTATGGCTTTCCTGATGGTGAGCATTATAATATGTATCATGTTGGGTTTCTTAGTGACAACTCCTTCTGAAAGGATGTATGATAACTTCTTAGTGATTAAGGATTTTGATGACCTAGCCTTAAATGATCATTATGACGTAAAATAAGAGTTGGTAACCGCCACGAACTGGAGGAATTAATGGATTGAGAATTTCGAGGACGAAATTCCCTAAAGATGGAAGAATTTAACACCCACCCACGTGATTTTAACCATACCCATGTAAATTGGTGACCTAATGTAACCCAACCAAGATTTAGACCTTATGAGATAAATAATGGGTTAAATTTGGGTAATTTCATGGTCTTGGTGCAATTAATTAGCTTTGAAATGGCCTCATAACTAATGTGGAAAAAAGCTTGGTGTAGTTCAAATGAAATGTTGTGTCATTCGAATGAGATTTAAATCTCGTTTGAATAGCTCTTTGAACGACCATCGAATAAAAAACACATGTTCACATTTAATAGACTCATTAGATTCTCGTTGGAACCCCGTTCGAATCAGATGCGTTGTCGTTCGAATGAGGTCTAGTTTCGTTCGAATGAGAATGCAAAAAAATAGAATTTTTAGATTCGAAAAATGCTATCAAAATCTTGAACGTTGGATCATTTGAGTTGTCAAGCTCTCAATGGAGGATATCAAATTGGGGAAGGGGTGGTTTGGTGGACGAAAGGTTAATAGTTTTAAGATTTTGGGGGTATTTAAAGTAGGTTTATGCCAAATCACCCCATTTCAATAAGATTTTCTCTCTCTCACTTTGGTTCCTAAGAGCTCCTCCACTACTAACCAATATCCGCCATCCTAGCACCACCACTCATCCACCATAAATCACCATATTTATATTATATTGTATCACATTTAACCCTATAAAACCTATATGAATCACATGTTGGGCAAGATATAAATTTACGAAGTTGTGGTTGGGAATTTTTAAAGAAGAAAAGTAAAAGAAGGAAGAAGCATAAAAGGGATTTTTTTTAGATTTCGTGGAGCATTTAAGGAGTCAAGCTTACTGGACCAGGGTAACCTATTTAAGGCCACCTTAGGGTGTGGGAGTCTATCATCTTCTTCTACATTTCATCCACCATTGTTGAAGCTTACTTTGAGGTGGAAAACTCTACTCTTTAAATTTATGAACTCTATTTTATTAGTATTTGATCTTGTGTATAGAGTTTTAGGATTAGAATACATGTATGTTGTAGAATGTTATTTTCTCATGATTTATGTAAAATGGTTTTGTAGCACCACATTCTAGACCCCCCCCAAGTCTCCATTTAGGTTCATAGCACCTCCCCATTTCACTACAAACCCATGGTCATACTCTGTGTACCGATCTAGAGTCCATCGGGAACTCCCGATCCCTGTTTGACTCTGGTCAACTCTATTGTCAGAGTGAAAGTTCGATGAATCTTCTAAGGGTTTAGAATCCCCTTTTCAATGATTCTCCCCATGCGCGAATCAGCATAGCGATTCAGATGAACGGATCATTCTACCACCGAAAATCAGTCTTGAGGCCAGCGGGCACTCTCGGGCTCTCGTTTTGACCCTTATAAACTTCATCACGAGAGATAAAGCTCTTTGAATATTCAAAGGGCACTAAAACCCCTTTCTAACGGTCCAAACCGTGCACGAAATTACATAACCGTTCGGATGAACGATCCGCTTTCCCCCAAAAATTGATCCGGCGTCCACCTGGCGCTCCCAAGCTCCGTTTGACCATGGTTAACTCTTCGTATTAAATGAGAATAAATGAATCTTAGAAGGGCACAGAATACCCTTTACAACAGTACGCCCTGTGTGCGAATTAGCCTTACGGTAAGGATGAATGACCCGTTTTACTCCGAAAGGTCACGGGACCCTTTTGGTCCCCGATTGACGAAAATTAACTTTTTGAACCGAGCGATGCTCATTGGAATGTCTAAGTACCTCGCATAAACTTTCCAACGGTCCATCCCATTCCTTATTCTTACTTACTGTTCGGATGAACGATCCGTTTCCATCCGACGATCTCTTGTTCAAAGGACCGACGAGCGATTTCGAGCCACGTTTGAATCAAAACAACTGCCGGACCCAGGAGCATCCCATATGAATCTTGAAGGTGTTTAAATTACCTTTCTAATGGTATGCCCCATACGTGACATGGATCAACGAATTTTATTCTACGATCATTTTTTAGAAAAATCTACACGAGACTGTTGATTGACATGTTCATTTTCCTGCCTATCGGCACTGTGAAAAGGGTTACCTACTGATTAGCAGGGCTGGGACCATGACGATTGTCACCCCTTCCCTATAAATAGAGGTCATGAACTCACTCCCAAATCACACATCAGATCCATCAACATTAGTGATCTCAGTAAAATTATCTTACAATAAGCGAAGGTTCCTTATGTGAAATTCCATCCCATCTTACATTACCATCATTTTCATACCCAATTTGGTAAAATCTCATTCTCTCACATCCAGCATTCATCTCAACATTCAAGGGAGTTCATCTAATATCATGATTAAGCTTCACATCTCCAAAGAAGGCCCAAAATCCTTCTCTCTCTCTATTTAAATTTCTTCTTTTTGCATTAATTACATAATTTCATAATCTAGTTTTTACTTTAGTTCATACACATTAACATCTCACTTTTTTATTATTTATATTGCACATACTTTATTTTTCTATAAAAAAAACCCAAAAAACAAAAATAGGGTTATGCTTATAAACTCCAACGGGATTATCCATCACACTTTTTCAAAACTAAAACACATTTTCAATACACACATATAATAAAATCCCGTTCGAATCTATGGGATAAACTTCACCTTATTCCACATTCGAACTACGTGGACTTTGATGCCTTTATAGGTAACCTAGGCGTTTCGGGTTAAAACTCGATACTCGAGTCCAATTTTCCAATTTCCAAATTTTCTAATTTTCTAATTTTCTCTTTTTCCAAATTTCCAATTTTTCAAATTCCCCATTTCCGCATTTTTCATACTATTGCATTATTTTATTACATATTATATTTTTGATCCTTATTAGTTTTTTATCTAACATATATTTTCATTTCATTACAACGATCAATATCGCGATAAAAGCATAAATCATATTTTAAATATTATTTTGGGAACATTCCTATGGATGACCTCACTCTATATCTTCCATGGTATGAGTTGGGCGATTCTTAATTCCATTTACATATATACACGCACACACACATCATAGAGAAATAAAGGAAAATAATAACACAAGCCCATGAGAGATCGAAACAGATGGATGGGTGCCTAACACCTTCTCATTCCATAAATTAGTCCTCGAACCATTGAACTATTGGTTTTGTAAGCATCAGTTTGTCCTTGATGATGCTCTCTTGAGGTGGGGACATAATCTTTTGCCTGTTTTGTGAAAAATAGGTTGGCGACTCCATCTCTTTACATTCACCCCACACCAACGATGACCGTAGCGTTCCTAGATTAGAGAGCAAGAGAGTCCTTTTTCACCCCTTTTTCCTCGACCCCCTTTGTAGGAGGAGAGAGGGAGGGAGGCTAATCGGGTTGGACATAGTGGCGACTCCACTGGGGAAAATTTTCATAAAAGGGCTACACTTTATTTGAATGGGTTTCATCATTTTCGGCTTGTGTGGTTATGCACCTACCTGTCTGTTCCCTTTTTTCTCCTCTATTACTTTTGAACAAATATACCTCATGCTTATATCACTACTCACTCACACACTTGTAGATACTCCCCATGTACACTTCACACTACTTACACATTGGATCACTTATATCCACATGTTTCACACACCACATAGAATACCCATGCGTAGGAGTCACTGACACACACCTTCACTTATCAGACTTGTATATATCCATGCTCACTCACACTTGCCACACACTACTTGTAGCTGATCCAAGATCAGGTTCACTACCAAACACTCACTCATAGATAACCACACGTCACTCATCCTCACATATCCATACTTAGTATAATCTTCATGCTCCATGTTAGATATACTTTTTATACTTGTACATTCTTCCCTATTAGTATAATGCTCATCATGCTAAATAAAACCCTCTTTCCATAATATACTAATCAAGAATCATGAATTTTTCACACTACATCACCAAAGAGCATGGATATTGACCAAATTTTGTCCCATAACTGGGGGTCACTTCGTGATGGGCGCTGATCCGGCAGGTTGCACTTAGCCTAAGTGATATGACTCTCATCTTCCATTATCAAAGTACCTTTGGCGTATATCGAATGGTACCCCCGCATCGTACTACTTGACCGAAGTCATGACAGGAGGTATATCATAAGAAACTCGTTCATGAAAGTCGAGTATATCGAGTTCACTTTCACATGTACTATCCACACGAGGTATATAGTGAGGCAATTCACGCACACCTCCAACCCAGCTCCCTATGACAAATCTTGACCAGCCAGGGGCTAACCTACCCACGATTATTGACCCGACGGAGGAAGAATTGAATAAGGTCAAGGAAGACCTCAATATGTTGACCAATAATTTTGACCAAGTATGAATCTCTAGGAACTACATAGATTACAACCATATGTCTCCCTATCCTAAAGCAAGGTTGCTAGAAAAGTTCAAGATGCACAATATCGAGAAGTTCGAGGGTAGTGGAGCCCTAATTATTCATCTCCAAAGTTACCACCGAGCAATCACTCTCCTAGGTGCGTATGAGTAAATAATGGACCAAATATTCCAACGAACTTTGAAGGACAACTCTCTCCGCTAGTTCTTATCTCTCGAGGAGTATATAATCCACAGTTAGGAGGATGTTGCCCATGAATTCATTTCACAGTACAAGTATAACAAAGAGTTGGAGGTTCTTCATGATTTGGAACTTCTCAAATAGAATCTTGGGGAATCAGTCAGTAACTTTATAGCAAGATGGAGATAAAAAGCACATACCATGACTAACCGACCTTTCGAAGAGGAGTAAGTCAGTATCGTGAAGAATAAATTCTTACCCCATGTCTGGGCGATGATGGGAGGACAATATTACCCTTATTTTCGATCTCTCTGAGAATGTGGAGTAGATATCGAAGAATGTCTTACCAAGATAATGGTTGAACCAAAGAAATTATTCAGACAGTTCACTACCAAAAAGTATGTGAAGCCTGCAAATTTTGCAATTTCAACCATCAACAACATCTCTTAGGCTGCCACTTCATGTGAACCAAAAAGTCTCCCCAACCTAGTTAAAAAGGAATACATTGATCTTTATGCTCCCCTCTCCAAATTTTACCAAGCCCTTTTAAGCTGAAATTTTATCAAGCCATTGGACCCTCGTATATTACCAAATCCACTTCCTAAAAGTTTCAAAGTAGATGCACATTGTGACTTTCACTAAAATATTGGCAATGCCATTAGTCAGTGTTTCCACCTTCGATATATAATCCAAGGTCTGATTGATCGGGGTATCATCACCCCACCAACCAATCCTAAACCAAACACTACCCATAATCCACTCCCAAATCATACAAATATGATCTTTCTAGAAGAAGACCCAAAATTTGATCCATCTACCCAGATCGTACCCAGTAAATCACATATCATGCCCATATATTCCCCTGAACCCCTTCAAGTTTCCCCATATTTTCTTCTGCATCCTACCTTTTTTGGCGACCAGGCTCTATCACTTATTACTAGAGCATGCATTGGTGTTCGTACCCGTTCTAGAGGAAAATATATGGAACTATTAGCAGTACTGGACCATCTTCTTGAGTTTGGGTTGAAATTGCCCTAAAAATGACCATTGACTGCCAGAGATTCAACACATTGTTCTTGGAATCTCGAAAATGGGCTCTAGAGTCATGTAGTTGGGTGGTATCTACTGATGAAGTCATCTTAGAAAATGTCATCCAAATCATTGAAGATTTATTTTAAAAAACTGATGAAATTTTCACTATGTCCGAGCTACTTGATTCTTTGAAAATACAAGATCGTATGGTCCCTTTACTTCTACATCTCAATGTCTAATGGGAGGATGTATACGAAGAGGTCATTAAGATTGTGGATTGAATTGAATTTTTATGGAAAAATAATGTTGTTGCCACCGGATTGGGGAATGAATTCGATTATTCAGATGAAGAGCAAAGCCCGGAAAAGAGTAACCTACCCGATGGTAAGCATATATGGAATGATAAGTTTAAGGAGATTCTAGGAGAAATAAATAAGGTGGCTGAACAACTCGAGATAGATGAGGAAACGGGGTTTCTATTTATCCCCTCTTCTGTAAATAATATGACTAGATCAGGAAGGCATTACCAAGTTCTAAACCTACAACCAACGATCAATTAGGAAAAAGGTGTTGAGAATCTTCCTATCTCGAAAATGACCCTCGAGGAGAGAAAGATCTTCGACCAGTTGAAGAAAACGAAACTTAACATCACTCCATGGGGAATATTTATGTCTTCCTAGCTACATCACAATGCCTTGATCTAACTACTTACAAGGCCCACCATCCCTCCTTTCACCACACTAGAAGAAGTAGTAAATATGGACGGATCCCTAACCTCAACTAGAATGCTCTCCTTCTCCGAAGAAGAAATCCGTATGATTAGACCAAATCACAACTATGATCTTAATATATATTTCAAAATTGTGGCAAAGACCATCCCACTTTCGCTTGTCGATAATGGATCACCTATAAATGTTTGTCCATTGAGAAACCTCAGTTGTTTAGGATGAAAAGTGAGAAAATTTTCTCCAACCTCCACCACGGTGCGCGTTTATGATAATACTTATTAAGAAGTGATGGGATCCATAAATCTTACAATAAAGGCGGGCCCTATAAATCCCATTATTGAATTCTAAGTCATCGACATATCGACTTGTGTCAATCTGTTTCTTAGATGACCATGGCTCCATAGTATCAAGGGTTTGTCTTATTCCCTCCATCAGAAACTGAAGTTCTTTGCCAATAGGCAGGTCATCACCATCTTGGGTGACTATGACAATGCTAAGAATGCAAGCACCAGCAATCCAGTACTAAAGACGTAACATGGGGTAATTGATGTAATTTTATCATGTTTTCGAGTCGAACCACTTCTACTCCCAATAGGGGAAGATTTTAAAGACAGGGTTTGTCAGGAGTATAACCCTTATGGCAATGTTAATGTGACCGAGATGTTAAAAACATGCATTTTATGACTGGACTAGGGTTACTAAGACGACAATAGGGGACATTCGTACCCATTATACTGAGGAAGGGATTTCCTCTTTGTGACTTGGGTCTATCAACCATCAGTAGAACAACTCAAAATGCTCCGCTAACCTCGACTGAAGAAAATTATAGAAAGAGCTAAGACTGTCTCAAGAGATTACTTGAATTGAAGATTCATCAGAGAGGATGAAGATTTCCCTTTCAGCAGCTTTCCCTAATTGTGGTACGGTCATATGGACAAGAAGATGGAACCAAGAATGGAGATCATTTTGTAAGACAACTACTTATGGGCCAAAAGTTCCCAGCATCATATACAATCACTCATTGAGAAGACCAGAGCTGATACTAGAGCTTCCGAGGGAATTAATTCCAAGGACTTATTCAACTTGTAGAAACTAGGGCCAACACTCTTAATGATCTGCTCAAGCACTACATCATCGAATCCATCCCTCCTGATCAAAGCTACTGATGTAACTCTCCTCAACTAGCATTCTATATTGGTTCCACCTATTAAAATATAACCCAACCCATATGTTTATCCCATTTCCTCTTCGGTTTTTGATCCTCCTCATTCTACTATAATCAAGATCTCCTTCGATGAGGTTCTCTATGCTATTTTTTGCTAATAATAAAATAAATGAAGATTTTGTGTATCTTGTCATGTTTTACATTAATTGTCTTGATTTTAATCAAACTCTTGAAGATGATGATTTTTCAAATAAAAAATTCTTAATTCATCTAAATAAGGTTAATAATAAACAACATAATCTCATCCAAGTTAATGAATATGAAACTATTATTATTAATCTCGATTCTAGTAGCCAAATATGTGAGATTAGGATAGCGGCCACCCTTGACGAGCAAGAGCGTGCTCAAATTGAATAATTATTAAAATCATTTGTATCCTACAATGACAAGCCCAAAATTTATCCCGAGATCTCTTAACATGAGATTTAAGCCCTCTCAAAATGCAAATCGATTAAACAGAAACTGTGAAATCTCTGCACCGAATGGTCCCTCAAAGTTGTGGAAGAAGTGGTCAAACATTTGAATGTGGGTTTTGTAAGGACACAAGTCTCCAATTGAGTCTTAATATAGTTTTGGCTCAATTACGAACAAAAACATTTGAGTCATAGGATAGAGTATATTGATTATCCTTCAAGCCTATGACGTGTTTGTTTAAGACGCAGTGGCCAAGTATATAAAGCTTCATCACAATGTCGAGTTTAAGTGCCTCGTTTCTACATCATCAATAGTGGTTTCATGCTCCCAAGGTATGAATGCATTAATATATATATATGAGCTTGGAACATGTTTATATGGGTGTTTAGGTTTTATTAAAACTGTGTTTTATTTTCAGAAAGAATGAACTAAAACTTTAAATAAGGTTTATAAATTTTTCTGGGCTAAAAATGAGAATTTCTAAACTTTCTGCAAGTTCGTTCGAAGTGTCGTTCGAACGAGATTGTCGTTCGAACCACAAGTCGTTCGAACGAGTTTGCTAACGACTTCCCATATTGGCCACTTGAACTTCGTTCGAAATGTTTTTCGAACGAGATTTCCAACAAGCTTCCAACGAGTTAACACTGGAACTTCGTTAGAAGACTCGTTCGAACGAGATTTCGTTTGAACGAGAATGTCGTTCGAACGAGATGTCAGACATGAACAGTTTTTGGCAGTTTTTGCCCATGTTCTCCACTTCTTTCCCCACTATCTTTTCACAGCATAACTATGTGCAGGAATCATTTTTCAAATACAATCTTATTCATACCATACTAACTCGTAGAGAGTGTTTTGAGAGAAAAATCATAAAGAGAAAAAGGTCAAGTTTTGAGTGATAATTTTCAAAGACAAATTCGTCTACCACTCTAGTTTTCACCCATTATTTTGTTTATTCAAGTTCATATATATAAATCTTTCTTGGATTTTTGCACCGCGTTTGTCTCTACACCGAATTGAAGAGATCGCTTGGGTTTTCTTCTAAATCCCTCAAAAAAGAAGAATTGTTTAGCTGCGGCTTTCTCACGTTGTAAAAGGCACCATGTGTGGTTGACGGTGTTCCTATTGTCTGATTGGTGAGTCCAAGATCACGGTGGAGCTCCATGGTTATCCGCTGGGAAGAGGTGGTTACAAGAAGACGCATCAAGGCTTGAGAGGGTTCGAGTTGAGGAAGTAAGTCATCTGTCTTATAAATGTAAATTCCGTACTTAGTGGATTTGAGGCTAGGTCGTCCGAGGTTTTTTCCCGTTGTGAGTTTTTTCTCGTACATCGTGGCGTAGTGGATTAATTGTTTATTTTATCTTTTGTCATATCACCTAGAACGCATGCTTAGGTAAAAAGATAAAATTGGTTTAATTTAATCACTACTTGTTTAATTTGGTGCTAATTAAATATGGGGTAATGTTTTGTTAATTTAATTCAAGTCATTTAATTTAATGTGATAAAATTTAGTTTGGCTTAACTTGGTAAAATTGCAAAATACGAGTTAGGCAAATTCGCTAGGACTTGGTTTGAATTAAGTATGTTTAAGTGAAATTAACATAAGTGTGTGTTAATTATTTTCACTTGGTTCAATATTAATTTGAAAGAAGAAATTTAAATTTGGTATTAAGTTGAACCATCATCACATCGCTTCCGCGTCAATTTTAATAAAAAGGAAATATAAATTTTTTATAAGAATTAAAAAATTGTGGACCTATCTTTCTCAACTTGGTTTTAGAGCTAAAAGCGATAAATTATTTCGTTAAAGATCCTTTAAATAATTTTTGGCTAAAATGGATTTTTTCCCATTCTCAAAAGTTCCTATTTTCGATGGTTCTAACTACGCGTACTTGAAAGCGTGAATCAAATCGGCACTAAAATCTATCGATGAGAGAGTTTGGTTATCTGTAGTTAACGAGTGGTCTCCATCAACTCATTTAGTAGAAAATGAACGTGTTCCCAAACCGGCCGATAGATGGACTGAAAAGGAGTTTAAACTTTCAAGTTTTAATTCTCGAGGTTTAAATGCCTTGTTTAGCGCAGTCACACCGGAAGAATTCAAACGTATTATGATGTGTGAAACCGCTAAAGAAGCTTGGGATATTTTACAATTAACTTATGAAGGAACTAGTGTAGTTAAGGCTTCGAAACTCCAAAACCTACCACTCAATTTGAAACTATCAAAAGGAATGAAAAAGAAACTTTTGATGAATTTTATGCTAGACTTTAAGACATTGTTAATTCATCTTTTAACTTGGGAGAGAAAATACCCGACAACCGAGTTGTAGAGAAAATTTTAAAGTCCCTTCCCGATAGGTTTATCCCAAAAGTGACTGTTTTAAATTCTTTACCAACTTTAGCCTTTATGAAATTAGAAGAGCTTGTAGGTGATTTAGAAACCAATGAACTAGACATGTTTCCCTCTAAAACTGAAACGAAAATAGAAAAGGGCGTTTCTTTAAAATCTTGAAAAGAGGTCAAACAAGTAGTAGAGAGCGATAGTGATAGTGACTCGGAAGACATGGCCTTGTTTGCTCGAAAATTTTGAAAATTTCTTAAATTTAACAAAGATAAATTTAAAAATGATTTTACGAAATTTGAAACTTCTAAGTACGACAAAGCCGAAAGGATCCCTAAATCTTCTAACGAAAATTAAAATAAGGACGAGCCAAATAGGTGTTTTGGTTGTGAGGGTTATGGCCATAGGGCTTCTAAGTGCCCCACTAAACTAAGGATAGAGGGTAAGCGAACCATTTCATATAATGCGACCCTTAGTGATAGTGATAAGGAAGAGGGACCTGATTCCCCCACTAAGCCCAACTTTGTGGCTTTTATGGCTAGTTATGTGAGTGATAGTGAAAACTCATCGATTGATGAAACTTTAACACATGACACTTCCAAGGTCATAGTCTATGATTCCGTTATTTTTTATGATAGTGTGAGTGGAGAAGAAAGAGAGAGTGAAAATGAAGAAGAGGTTAATGTGAGTGAACTTCAAAATGCTTTTCAAGAATTATATGAATAATCAATTAAATTAAAAAGAGCTAATTTGAAGTTAGAAGCTAGTTAAAAAGAGTGTGTCAAGGTCATTGATGATAGTATATTGGTAGAAGACCTTAGGACACGTGAGAGGACTCTTCGAGAGAAGCTTGAATATGTAGAAGGCGAGAGAGATAGACTTAGAGGTTTAATGGAATCCTTGAAAAAGGAGCTTCTCGAGTTCGAAGAGAGAAATATTTTATTGGAGTCTAACATTTTAGAATTGCAAAATAAATTAAAAGACTCTAGTAATGTCAAATTTGATTTGGAGCGTCGTTCGAAAAAATTAGATAAAATCTTAGGAACAGTCCAAATTAAAAATGACATGTGTGGTTTAGGCTTAAATACTTGTAATGAATCTATTCATAAAGCCAAAACCAATATTTTAGGAGAATCTACTAGGAAAGCCTTTAGAGATCATTCCTTAGGTACCAAATGTCGACGTAATTTTATTTGTACACATTGTGGTCGAAAAGGTCATCTTAGGAAATTTTGTTTTAATCTTAAATGAATTCCTAAAAAATCCCAACGTAAAGCAACCGAGGTAGTTAAAATTCCTACACCCCGAGATTATCATTCTTCATTAATTTGGGTTAGAAAATCCGGCTTGGTTGCCTTGCAACATAGGATGTTTGATTCTCATTTACTTTTACATGCTTCCTCCCTTGCTAAATCTAAAGGATGAATGTGTTAGTGTTTACATACTTTATATTTTGTTCTTCATGCTATATTATCATGCTAAATCTATGCTTATTTAATCATTTTCTAGTCATTGCTTCATCATATATCTCATGCTAGAATAATGATTATTGATTTATCTTTTGTATTACATTTCTTTCATTTTTATTTGCATTAAATGAAAAATACAAAAATATTTTTGTTTATCATTTGTGTTTTTACCTTATTAGTTATTTAGGCTTAATGAAAAATACAAATGAATTTTTGTTTGTCTTTTGAGTAAATATTTTTATTTTTGGTTAAAAATGTCAAAAACTCAAAAAGATTTTTTTTGTGTGTATTTTTGTTTGACACACTTTATGTGGAATATACTTGTGTTTGAATCCCATCTTTTACGCTCCCATGTCAATCCTTAAAATTTTCTTTACCATGTTTATATGGAGTAGTTGGATTTTGTATTGATTAAATGGATTCTATTTTTATATGCCTCTTTTCACACATGCACGAGCTCGTTCGAAATTTAAAATGTCACATGTTATATTTGATCTTTGTGAGGTGTTCTCCTACCAATCTAGTCATCTACATATTTATGACCTAGGAGGACTAGTGCATGTCAAAATTCGTTGCACGTGAGTTTGTGAGATATAAAAAATGTTATATAAATGTGCACGGGGAAGGGCTCCGAAAGGAATAATAATCCTTTGTGATTGTAAGCCACCATTTGAAATGGACCTAAAAGAAATACGTGGTCCAAAGTCCTAAACACAAAAAAATGGCACTAAAAGAAAAATAATTGCCAAGGCCTATGTTTAATTGATATATTCATTCAATATAAAAGAATATATATGCTTTTTGAGGGAGAGTGGATGGTATATCAATGGTTTGCACAATGTCCGTTTATCCTAGTTGTCTTTATCGTCATGACTCTATTTGGTTTGTAGAATCATAAAAAATCTAGGCTTGTATGCATTGTGTATGTTTGTTCATTAAGTTCAATCAATATTGTCACATGAGGTTATATTTAAATGTGATAAACTTTGCAGTCAAATGAGAACTCCATGAACGTTATTTAAGTGTTTGGGTCTAAATTTAATTGTTACTGGTTCACACCCCTACACTTCCGTTTTCAATTGACACATTTATGCCATACGAGTGTGAAGAGCTATGGATTAGTTGAATTTTTGTTGCCCATATGCTTTAACTGTCTAATCATCTTTTGCATTATCATGTTTATTAGTTTTATCCTTTGTCTATTCCTGAACAAAAAGGGGGAGATGATAGGAGGAGAAATGGTATCTAAACCTATTGTAATCGTACCTTAACTTAGGGGGAGTCGCGACCTTCTTTGGTAGATTGTTTTGATAAAGGGGAGAATTAATTTAGGGGGAGTATTTATTTTAATTGCATTAAATACTTTGATATTCCCTATGCGTTTGATAGTTTTCTTAAGTGTGCAGGAATTCTTCAAAATGGAAACATTCATCTCGGGCAAAGATATTTGATCCTTGGGTAATCGAGTCTAGCATTGTACTCTTATTTTTGGGTGGGATGTTTTTTGAGTCTAGTGAGCTTGACGGCCCTTTAGGATTTTTGTTTGGTTTTTGTCCCGAAATGGCCAAAGGGGGAGATTTGTAAGGACACAAGTTTCCAATTGAGTCTTAATATAGTTTTGGATCAATTTCGGACAAAAACGTTTGAGTCATTGGATAGAGTATATTGATCATCCTTTCAAGCCTATGACGTGTTTGTTAAAGACGTAGCGACCAAGTATATAAAGCTTCATCAAAATGCCGAGTTTAAGTGCCTCGTTTATACGTCATCAATAGTGGTTCCATGCTCCCAAGGTATGAACGCATTAATATATATATATATAGGAGCTTGGAGCATGTTTATATGGGTGTTTAGGTTTTATTAAAACTGTGTTTTGTTTTCAGAAAGAATGAATTAAAACTTTGAATAAAGTTTATAAAGTTTTCTGGGCTAAAAATGAGAATTTCTAAACTTTCTGTAAGTTCGTTCGAAGTGTCGTTCAAACCACAAGTCGTTCGAACGAGTTTGCCAACGACTTCCCATATTGGCCACTGGAATTCGTTCGAAATGTCGTTCGAACAAGAAGTATGTTCGAACGAGATTTCCAACAAGCTTCCAACGAGTTCACACTGGAACTTCTATAGAAGACTCGTTCGAACAAGATTTCATTTTAACGAAAATGTCATTCGAACGAGATGTCAGACGGGAAAAGTTTTTGGCAGTTTTTGACAGTTTTTACCCATGTTCTCCACGTCTTTCCCCACTATCTTTTCACAGAATAACTATGTGCGGGAATCATTTTTGAAATACAATCTTTTTCATACCATACTAACTCTTAGAGAGTGTTTTGAGAGAGAAATCATAAAGAGAAAAATATCAAGTTTTGAGTGATAATTTTCAAAGAGAAATTCATCTACCACTCTAGTTTTCACCCATTGTTTTGTTTATCCAAGTTCATATATATACATCTTGCTTAGAGTTTGGCACCGGGTTTGTCTCTACACCGAATTGAAGAGATCGTTTGGGTTTTCTTCTAAATCTCTCAAAGAAGAAGAATTGTTTAGCTGCGGCTTTCTCACATGGTAAAAGGCACCATGTGTGGTTGACGGTGTACCTATTGTCCGATTGGTGAGTCCAAGATTGCGGTGAAGCTCCGTGGTTATCCGTTAGGAAGAGGTGGTTACAAGAAGACACATCAAGGCTTGAGAGGGTTCGAGTTGAGGAAGTAAGTCATCTGTCTTGTAAATGTAAATTCCGTACTTAGTGGATTTGAGGCTACAGTCGTCCGAGGTTTTTTTCCGTTGTGGGTTTTTCCTCATACATCGCGGAGTAGTGGATTAATTGTTTATTTTATCTGTTGTCATATCACCTAGAACTCATGCTTAGGTAAAAAGATAAAATTGGTTTAATTTAATCACTACTTGTTTAATTTGGTGCTAATTAAATATGGGGTAATGTTTCGTTAATTTAATTCAAGTCATTTAATTTAATTTGATAAAATTTAGTTTGGCTTGACTTGGTAAAATTGCAAAATATGATTTAGGCAAATTCTCTAGGACTTAGTTTGAATTAAGTATGTTTAAGTGAAATTAACATAAGTGTGTGTGCTAATTATTTTCACTTGGTTTAATATTAATTTGAAAGAAGAATTTAAATTTGGTATTAAGTTGAACCATCATCACTTCGCTTCCGCATCGATTTTCATAAAAAGGAAATATTATATTTTTATAAGAATTAAAAAATTAGGGACCTATCTTTCTCAGGTTTCATTCGTGTGATCGAATATCCCACATGTTTATCCAACAGCATACCCGTAACAAAATTTAGAGGAAAGGTTCGCATGTGTCTCGACTATCGAGACTTGAATAAGGCCTCTCTGAAGGATGATTACCCGCTATCCATTGTCGATATAATTGTGGACAATACAGCTATCCACGCTCTTAAGTCATTTGTTGATGGTTTTAACGAATATATTCAGATCTATATGCACCGAGATTATCAAGAAAAAATCACATTCATCACCCCTTGAGGAACCTTTTGCTACATCGTTATGCCTTTTGGTCTAAAAAAATGCAGGGGCTACCTACCAAAGGGCTGCCACAGCCATCTTGCATGATTTGATACACAAAGAAGTCGAGTTCTACATGGATGATATGGAAGGTCATGTTCCCGCTCTCTAGAAGTTCTTCGAGCGACTATGACAATATCAGATGCAGCTTAACTTACATAAATTTTCCTTTGGTATTACCAAAAGAAAGATATTAGGATTCATAGTTAGTGATAAAGGGATGAAAGCTGATGCTTCCAAATAGAAAACCATACTCAAAATGCCACCACCCCGAACGGAGAAGGAAGTCTAGGGATTCCTCAGAAAATTACAGTATATCCGCCGATTCATCAGCTCGTTGACTTCTATATGTGAACCCATCTTCAAACCCCTCCCAAAGGATTCCACTATGGTTTAGAATGAAGCTTTCCAATAAGCCATTGAAAAAATCAAACAATACCTAACTCGACCTCCGGTACTCATGCCACCGCAGCCCGATCTTCCTCTACTCCTATACCTGACCATAACAGATACAGTAGGTGAGGCTTTGATATCCCAATATATTGAAGAATCTCATAAAGAAAGGGACATATACTATTCAAGTTACAAGTTGGTCGAGTTTAATTTTAACTACACTGCATTGGAGAAAGCATTGTCGCCTTTGTCTGTGTCACCAAAAAATTACAGCACTACATGCTCGCCTTTTCCATCAAACTTGTATCCCGAATGGATCCCATCAAGTTCCTACTCGAGAAGCCTTCCTTGTCTAGCTGAATGGACTGATGGTTGATGCTCCTAGTCGAATTTTATATTGTGTATGTCACATTTAAAGCCGTGAAAGAAGGATCCATCTCTGACTACCTCGCTGACAACCCTATAAAAGAAACCGATGTTTGGAATTCCAAATTCCCAAATAAGAATATCCTTTGTACCTCCCAAGAAGACATTTGATGGGAAATGTTCTTATATGGAACCTCCAAAAATAAAGGATATCACATTGGGATAGTCCTAATTGCCCCCAAACAACTCTCACTCTCCCATTTCCATCAAGCTGGATTTTCCCTGCACCAATAACATGACCGAATAAGAGGTATGGATGGTAGGCCTCAAAGTCTCTCTTAAGAAAGGAATTCAGTACCTAGATGATCACGAGGATTCAACCCTCATCATCGCAGAAGTACTCAGAATATGGAAAATCAAGGATGAGAAACTCTTACCCTTCTATGATCACCTAGAAGAGCTGGCCTCCCAATTCTAAGATATCACATTCCACTATTTTCCCCGAGCAAAGAACAACCTAGTCGTTGACCTCGCTACCTTAGCCTCCATAGTTGACATGTCTGAAGGAATAACAATGACCCTTTCCTAGTCCAAAAGTAAGAAAAACCTACCCACTGCTACCACATAGAGCTCATCACAGAAGAAGATCCTGAGATAGCCAATTGCTGGTACTATGATATTTGGCCCCTCCTCAGGCATGGTGGGTATTCCCAAGATTATAATACGAAAGAACGAGCAACCTTCCGTAAACTAGATACCTAATACATTATTTGTGATAAGTTACTGTTCAAGAGAAACTTCAATGGAACCTATTTACACTGAATTTCAGGGGATGACATTGAAGAGATGATGCAAAAAATCCAGAGTGGGAAGTGTGAACCCCACATGAATGTACATATGCTCGCCAAGAATATCATCAGCTCATGCCTGCTAGTCGACTAATGTTTTCTACCCCTATTTTTTAGGATGAGGCAAATCTCTTCTCAACCTCTTTTATTGAGGATCAATAGTCTGAGTCTCATCAGCACCAATACGCCTCTTGTCACTAGACTGATATTTTTTTTAGCTAGCTTCTTGCTAGTATCAATAGCTTTCTTGGGGGTAGGTGATAATGGTCAACCCATCAAGTTGGGCATCTTCCTCTTGGTAATATTTGTGAAGGGATAAAATGGAATCTCAAACATGTCAAATGACTAAAATGAGGAAAAAGTTCCCCCTGAATGAATTCAACACCAACAGATTCAGTGGCTAAGGAAGTAGGAACATGGCCTTTTTCCAAGTTGATTGCAATTTGGTGCAACACTAGTGTTGGTCGTGCAAAAAAGGATGTGATGGGACTTTTGTACTCCAATAACAAATAAGATTATTAGAGATGTTCCTCTCCAATATTTTGATTTAATCCCCATAGGAACTTAAGGTCATTAATGCTGATTTCTCCTTCCTTAGGGTACCTCTTCTTACTTTCCTCTACATTAAAAAGAAAGAACAAAGTTAGTAGATAAAAATCAGAAATACATAACAAAAGAGAAAAGACAATTAATAAAGTTACAGCCGATGACACGTCCTAATTGGGTACATGAAGGACCATTATAAGATTCTCCAATAGGGATGGGAGCATGTTGCCAATTATTAACAACTACGCCATATTACCCATAATCCTTATTGGAATCTGGTAGATTTACTACTAAATCCCTATTGGCTTACCTAGTCTTCAAGTAATAGGTATTTTCTCCAACAATGCCCCATTCGTAACAAAACATCAACTCTAAGACCCCAATATGGGTTCCATCAAGCTCATTCTATCTATGTACACCGTTTACAACCCTCCAAGTATTGGGGGATACTCTAGGAGGAACAACATCAAAATACTAGAAAAATTGAAGAAAAAGGGGGTTTGGTGGAAATGTGATGCCACACACAGCTATGAATAAAGTTGGTTTTTAGTGACCCTTTGGAAGGGAATAAACGTCTATGGGACCCCGAGTATCTCTAAGTCTACCTAAGACGAGATTTTCCCCTTTTCTCTAAATTTATATAACGAACTCTCATCTACGATGTGAACTGTGGTCGAGAAAAAGAAAAAGATGATATAAGAGAGAAAAGGGAAAAGAAGTCTTACAGGGGATCAAAGACGATTGCAAAACTGAAGAGGAAATGGCAGCAAACGATCACATAGAAAAAAACTTGAAGGCAAAGAATGTGTCAAACTTCAGAAGGTTTGAGGTAAAAATAAAGAAGGGAAATTTTGTCCCAATTTATGGGTTACCTCAATAAATGGTAATGAAATGATTAACTGAATGAACCGTATAGCTATGGTCGGCTGCCTATTTCTCGAAGCGTCAAAAGATGACTATATCCTTTGATAGTTAAAAAAATTTTGTATTAGTTATAAAAATGCCATCATCAAACAGTGTCAGTGGAAAATTTTATTATTATGGGAGGTCGATTATCGACCAAAAAAAAGTATGCCAAGTAACTTCCTGGGCCAAATACTCCATACTTTCAATCAAGCATCAAGCATGGAGCATTGGGGACTTTTGTTGTATATAAAAATTACACTTCCACGTGGTCCAGTGATGAAGATACACCTATCATCCTCCATGGCTGACTAGCCACCTTGATCGGCTTCAGAGACACTTAGTCGGTGGGATGGCCAACCAACTCTAGAAGGCCAACCAATAGGAATGCCGATAGCTACTCAGATGGGATGACAACTAGCACTTAATTTTAAGAGTTTCATTAATTATACACAGATATAAACGTCTGAAAATATAAAGGCACTCCATCTCTATTGTTTTTGAACCATTATAAATACGAACTGCTCTCTTAGCTCGGCGCACAACTCGAATCACTAATATGCACACCATACTGAGCTATTTTCAACTCTACTAAATTAAACCAACAATGGACGTGGGCTATATTACTGCTGATCCACTCTAAAATTCTTTTCTCTTGTGTGTGTGATTTGAGTTACTTACTATATTATTATATGTGATTATAAATTTGGATTTAGTCTATTTTTAGACATCAACAAGTACTATAAATAATTTTAGAAGTTCAAATTTAAGGTTTAATTAAGAAAAGTTTATTTTTAACCACTGCTAAGATACCGAAACAAATTTGTTAGCTAAAGATATACCAAAATGGAAGTGAGAGGAATTTTTGCATTAGTGAGGTATACAACATAAAATGAAAAAAAAAATAACTTGCAATTCCTTACTTCACATCTACACATACTCATGCAAAAATACACCATAATCCCAATACCACCTCATACAAAATTAGAAATAAGTTTTTTTTGGTGAGGCCTTAGAAACAACTTGCCCTTAACCTTGTAAGCATAAAACACGAATAATTCTAGGTTGACACATAAAATCCACACATTTGGGTGAGATACACTAACGTGTTTCACCCGAATTGGCTAGTGTGTGGACTTCGCTACTGTGGAACCTGTGTGGAACATGAATACGAGCCACTACGGTTGCGACACATTAGTGTGTCGCACCAAATGTTTCGATTTTGTATGCCGACATAGAATAATTCCATAAAACATATACATTTTAGCTACATACTTATAAAATAACTTTTTAGGGATTTGTCCCATTTCAAAAGTTTTAGTGGGAAACCATCCCATGTATTTTTTTAAATTGGAATAGGTCCTATAGCCTCCCATAACTGTCTCCAACCTTCATTTTTAATTTCTTACAAAATGACACATGTCCACGAAATTTTTAACCACCACTCTATAGGACCAACAGCTAAAAACAAAATTAAATGAGAGCAGATGAAAATAAATCATCCCATATGGGACTAAATAATTAAGATTCCTACTTAAACGACGAAACCAATTCACAAAATAAAAATAAAAATATGACACATGTACAATACATTAACTCTGCACCCCAATTATTACAAAATCATAAAGAGAGAGAGAACCCTACCAATATATACAAACATGAGATATAGTACCATGTGTTGAAGGCACCATGTGTGTATGCTTAACACAAATAAGGACATGACACGTATCCACATTTAAAATCCATGTACTTATAGTGGGAAACATGTGGAACATATATTTCATATGTGTCATGTTCTTATTTGTGTTGTATACATTCAAATATATATTCCCCACACCACTTTTCTCTCTCCAAAGTCTAAACCCTGATTTAATTTGTCCCATGGACTCTATCACAAAAATAAAGTAGTAAGGATTCGTTGGATTTTCCATCTTTTTTCTATGTTTGATAGAGTTCATTAGATGTGAATTTTTTTTATTACTAACACTAATGCACATATAAACCTCAACATCATATTTAGATCACCCGAATAACTATTTTTGAGTGTTAGATTTTTAAAATAGTAAAAAGAACTTAATGCTTCTGTTAAAAGCTACTAGTTATAATATTCTCAGTGGAACAACCTCTATTCTAAAGATTTTCACTTCTTTTTCCAGTTCATGTATACCTTTTGATGCGATCTTATTACTCCTTTGCATCTCTCTCTCTCTCTCAAACACACACATTGTTTCACTCTTTTAAACACATTACACGAACCCATTTTTGTAACTCTCTCTTTATATATATGCTTGTATGTATATATTTATGCTGATATGTGAGAGAACAAAAGGATTCAGGTGTTTTTAATTATTTTTTCTTGTGTTTATCACCACCAAGTCTCAACCATAATGCCAGTGAAGTCTATAACTTTGCTGATGCAATTTCCAATACCTATACAAGTCATAAATATAGGCATATGATGATCGTTCATTTAAGAATAATGCTTTGAGTCCAAAATAACTCCCCCAAATCTCCCCCAAATCCTATGTGGACGCCACGTCATTCTTCTACTTACCTGTCATCTATTGCCATGTGATGGGGGTCCCGCCAGGGCACAAAGCACAAGTCATTTTGGGGGAGATTTGGGGAAATTATTTGGGACTCATAGTATTACTCTTCATTTAAACAGGGCATTGGGAAGGGAAAAAGTGGATAATATAGTTTTTTTACTTTTCTGACTTAAAAAATAACAGCTTGACTCGGGACAAGGAAGTAAATGTGCACACATGCAATTGAATTTGAACATGGCATTGATGTAGAAAACAACGGTCATTGTCGGAAGATTTTATTGGCAAGATAATGTGGAGAAACAATGGGGAGAAGCAATGGTGATGCCTAACTTGGTTGTCTCAACGGGGAAGAGAATGGCTTATAGATTTTGGGGTGAGAGGATAGATGTAAAGTGTTACAAATGGGGGTTTAACGTTTCTTTTGCTGGGATGAAATACTCAATTTCAAAATATTAGATTAGCAAGATTACATAATTAAATTGTTAGGATCATGTACCTGAATTTATTGTGGTGATTGAGACTTAAGGGTTAGAAGTTTTTCACACACTAATCCCTCTCTCTCTATGAGTTCTCTCTTAATGATGAAAAATGAGGAGGAGATTATATGGGTGGATTAGCCTTGGGGACCAGAACCCTTTATTATATAGGTATCTAATTAGAACTCCATAAATTCTAATTACGTGACTCTTGAGTAACCACGACTCTTAAGGTGCGCACCATATTTGCTATTTATTCTTAAAGCATTTTCTGAATCAGTCTGGTTAATCTCGTATACTAGTATGAGATCAAAACGACCTTTCTTATATTTATTTCGTAATTTGATCTATTAATGATCACCATACGAAGTATATTTAATGACATAGATGATGTATGGATGTGTGTCTAGAAATTACATGCAATATGATCGCAGACATGACTATTTCCTATTGGTCCTTACTCTTTTTTGAAGTGAGATCAAACCTTATGTTATACCGAAATTAAAAGACATTACATTTAGAGTAAACAACAAAATGAACGTACCAGCAAATTTAGTCTACAAAAAATTGAAGCATATATAAAGTATCTTAATAGTATCAAGAAAAGAACAAGGACGAACTCCCACTAAAACTGCATATCATCAGACAAGATAACATCGATGTGAGTAGTGTGCTCACCTTGGATGGTAAGCCATTAGTGAGGGATCCATGAGCAAGAATTTTATTCTTATATGTTCAATAGGCACAATCTTGCTCTGAACTCTCTCTTTAACAACAAGAAACTTAATGTTTATGTGCTTAGACTTCGATGAAATATTGTTATTATTTGAATATAGAACTACTGAATTATTGTCACAATATATCTTTAGCGATCATTTAATACTATCCACAATTTGTAATCCAGTGACAAAATTTGGCTTCTATATCGCATGATTTGTTGACTCATAACAAGTTATGAACTTCGCTGCCATAGTGGAAGGTGAAATGAGTGACTTCTTAGAACTCTTCTAGGAAATAGAACTGTAATAACCCGCACTTTTATGGATATTTAAAATTACATGAATGAGTGTAATTTGGAGATTTGAGGAATTTTTATGAATAATAATATTTGGAGTTTATGAGCGTTAGATGATTTTCGATGCGTGTTTCATTTACTTGTGGGCTTAAGTAAATGAGTCGGATTATTTTTATTTCATGTCGCAGTTGAGTGAAGCGACAAAGGACAATATTTTAATTGGAAAACTCGTATTGAGATGTGTTGGGTTTAAATAGTGAAATTTAGTTAAGTGACTCGGATGGAGATTTTGAGTGTGCGGTTGGTTTCAGAATGGCGGAGTTAGTCATATTAGAGTATTCGGGAGTAGTGTTTGGGTTCCGGAAATTTTTGGACAAGTAGGGACTCGTAATTGAGTAAATAAGTCATTTTTGGGTTTATAAGGGATAAACCCTTATTCTCTCCTATAAAAGGCACGAGAGAGGGAGAAAGAAAGAAAGAGAGAGAAATAAGAGAAAGAGGAAGAAAAAGGAAGATTTGGGCCAAACTCCGCGGAATTCGACTCGAGGTCGCCAGATTTTATCCTTTAGGCAAGTGTTTACTCGCTTTATTTAATTTAGTGTGTGCATCTCATATCGTAGTTGGTATATTAGTAAATTTTGGGTTAGTACCCTTAAAATAAACTTGGGGAAATTGAGTATGAGTTTACATATTGATGTGGTGTAAACTCTTAATGATTTCTAGTGTTAAATCCAAGAAAATGGAGGGTAAAAATGAATTGAAATGGGGGAAAATGGTAAAACTAGGGCTTTAAGATTTTTTTGGTTTAAATCTAAGAAAATTGGTTTAATCCCCCGAATAATTGATGTGTTAGTTAGACATCAATGTTTAAATGATTGTAGTGTTGTTGGTTGAGATTAGAAACCATAAGAATGGAGTTTGGGTTGATATATTGGGTGCTTAGAATCTTAAATTTTGTCCAACTGTATTTATTTATTTATTTATTCTTTTACCGCTTCTATCCTTGAAATCTAGATAGGAGGTATTATAGAAACATTCGGGCTAATAGTCCAACTGTATTTATTTATTCTTTTACCGCATTTTGTGCAGTATTCGATTTGATTGTATATGTTAAACCGAGTATTCGGTTATTTTATTTCATTTCAGTTTTTACATTGTGAATGTTTTATTTGTATGGTTTGTTTAAAAAGATTAGTTAAATAAAATTTTGACGCCATCCTAGTAGGTTATTAGTAATTAAATAAGTTTTCGTCAGTGATGCTAAGAATAAACCATATGAGACTCCTGTTTTAATTTGGTACAGGATTGATCGCCCGATATTTTATTAGGCGGGGTGTCACAGATGGTATCAGAACATCAGGTTCTAGTGTCCTTAGGAATCTATGCGTACCTACTACGCTTTCAGCGTTGCTCTCGATTTGATAATGAGAATTAGGATTAGGATTGATGATTCCTCTTGTGAGATTTCATTCTCCTGCCATTATATAAGATTATAATAGATCCTTATGCGTTTGTTCGAGGTTCGTGTGCTGATTGAGGAAGGGAGACTAAGGAAGGCCGTGATGAGGGCAGCAGGAGGCATGTCTTACATGGAGCTATAAGTTGAAACTGGGAACGAGGACCGCCGTTGAGGTCACTCCCTTTGTGGCATTGTCAGGGATTGCTACAACGACTACTAAAGTATAGTCGTTATCTTTATTTACGTACCGCTATAGTAGAGGGTGGTGCTAAAGTTGAATTACCCAATGAAGTCAAATTGGGAAAAGATTCAAAAGGTTCTTTGATAAGAACCATATGTTGAAGTTTAAGTCATGCGAAGGAAATATAACTTTACTCAGTGGAAGTAGAAGGCTCAAAAGTTTTGGCTTAGAGCAGGGCATGGAAATACCCATATGTGAAAATTCAAGGAAAAAATTTCACTCGTGGGAGCAATATTGAAATGGTAGGGATTACGGAAGGATATAACCGTTCATTCCATTGGTTTATCAGAAATGAAGAGAATGAAGTTTCTGGGTTATTCACATAAAGATCGGTTAGAGGTCGACAGTGAATAAAGAGATATAAAATAGTGAACCTTGTACCAAGTGAAGATAGGTACAATGAAGGGAGAGTCCTTCAGAGGAACGATAGGCTCACTAGTAAGTGTTGTTAACACTTATGGAGATAGTGTGTTCGTGGAACCTCAATGGTAGACATCCACTTGAGGGAATCCATTGAAATAAGGCAGTTGAGGCCTGTAACATGTTTCCTTTTAGTCGGAGGACTAAGGTAACTACGAAGGTGATTGTCATGATCGAGGCTATCAAAGTTCGAGATAATGACAACCTTACCATGGTCAGGGTGGCCAAAATGAGGGATATTGCAATGTGGAGTGTATAACCACACGGTTAGTCCTTGCCCAGTAGGAGTTAAGGGAAAAGGATAGGGTGCCGAGATGGGACATTTAATAGGGTAGTTTTGGTTTCGTTAGGGTAAGTGTACCATGTCCGGGAACCATTTGGAGTAGCTAGGGAGATTGTCGAAGTTTTTGTTATGAGTTTCACCTCGGATGGATGAGGTATATTTAGTGTGGCTAGATAGAGCTGCGGTATTTCGCTAACCTTAGATTCGTGTGTGTAATTTGAGCTTTCTGGCGTTATCATTAATATAATATAGTGTGTATCTATATGTTTTTCCGTGATAGCGGGGTTCTGTTTTGAAATTTTATCTGGTTTGCACTACTCGTTTTGCATGTGTTATATCAGTATGGTATTATTTTGAGTATAATATGTTTTTAGTTGATCGGAGCGATGGCAGGTTAATGATTACAAGGCTATCGTATCCATAGTTCCAGGGTGGACAGGGTTGTTGTTGCAATATCTCATTTGGATACGGATTGAGCTCTCCTTTATTATACATTTAGATGGAACTTCGGTGAGTGGATGTTTCATTATCTTGATTAGAGTGTGTGGCGACCTTATATATGATTTAAGGTATACATGATTTATTGTTAAGCTGCGAGTTTAAGCTTGTTGTTGTTTGCATAAAGGACTTAGTGTTAGTACAAGAGCGTTGTGGTATAGCTCCTGAAAAGAAGTAGGAGTTCAGACCACATTTTTTTGGTAGATGGGATACGATTATCCCGGTTGTATACTTGAAACTAACGGACCTCCACGAACAGCAAAGTTAAGCAATAGTGTATAGGAGGGGTTTCTTATTTGGATTTCGCTTGCGCGACGCTCCACGCATGAACCTTAATGACGTCGGGAGTGGAGAGATGTTACAAGATGCAAGGATGTTAGTTTTAATGATAAGTCACCTAGCATGGAGAAAACACTATAGACTGAGAATCATGAGATGATTGCATGCTTATGGAGATGGAAGTGCTATGGAAAAACACTGAAATGTTTCTCTCACGGCAAGTAAGTGGATGAGGCAAGGTAAAGGAAATTAACTTAAGTTTTGTAGACAGGTCTTGATGAAAAAGGCAAATTTTGGGGGTAATATGTTTTGGGTATGATGTTCGTAACGCTTTCGCAGAGAGTAGACGCCTCAATCAGTTAGACTTTTCACTTCACCAAGATGGAAGGATATAGAGGTAGAAGTACGTTAGTAGGTTAGCGAGCTAGGATTTAGAACGTCCTGATGGTGTGCCTTAGGCCGTTATATCTCGATAACCAATGACGCGAGGAAGTAGTGTAACGGGAGAGTTCCTTACCTGGATTTCGCTTTGCAAGACGTCCCACGTATGAAACCGAGCAATTGTCAAAAATTGAGAGAGGTCTTGGGCACTAGGGATATAGTTAGGATAGTACATATTTTACGGGTGTAGGAAACACATCGATCTTAAGGTTATTAGAAATTAAGGACATAAGGATTAGTGGAACCGATATAAAAATATAGTTATGAGTTAACCACGAGAAGATTGGTGCGTTCACTTTATGAAGTATTGGATTTCGAGGTATAGGAAGAATTGAACTTTGAAATTTTCTCGGGTTGGGAAAACCCATGCGTTAGCACCAGGCTAAGAAAGTGAGGCCCACTTTTAGAGAGAGTGTTACGTGTGTGACGTTTACAATGGTTGTGCAGGTAGGCACGGGTCAAAAGGTATATGGGCACCTTGGTAAGTTGATTGTATATATCACCTGAAATAGAAGGGGTATAGAATATAAAGCTGGAGAATATACTATGAGGCAGTATAAGTGATATTGAATTTTGTTGGATGGAACGTCGCAGGCGGCACGCGACAACCCAATGGTGTAGGTGCAACGAGAGTTAGTACACCTAAGATAAGCAATCAAATGACGGCAGTAGTCGAACATTAAGCTAACTTCCATTTTGAAGGAGTTAGATGTCCTGATGTAGACGATTGGATGCCTAGAGTAGTGAATCTACGATAGGATCAAGATGTTAGAGCGGCGGGTATAAGCTCCTTTTCTTTAGATACGATTATAGAAGCACTAGGTACGATATGTTATCGTTATAGTTGATCTTACGATCGAGGTACTGCGTTAGCATGTAGAGATTTAGTTAAGCAAAATGGTTAAACTAGTGCGTTAGAGCATAAGCATTAAGATAGGTGGGTACCGTGAACGAACATATGGTAGGGTACCATTGGGTTAGTACCATTCGACTTTTGTGCACTAGGATGTAGTATGAGTACTAATCCTAGGTTGGTAGTACCGGTTGTTTTTAAATTTCGGGGACGGAATTCCGTTGTAAGGGGGAGAATGTAATACCCCGCACTTTTATGGATATTTAAAATTACATGAAGGAGTGTAATGTGGAGATTTGAGGAATTTCTCCAAATAATAATATTTGGAGTTTATGAGTGTTAGATGATTTTCGATGCGTGTATCATTTACTTTTGGGATTAAGTAAATGTGTCGGATTATTTTTATTTCATGTCACAGTTGAGTGAAGCAACAAAGGACAATATTTTAATTGGAAAACCCGTATTGAGATGTGTTGGGTTTAAATAGTAAATTTTATTTAAGTGACTCAGATGGAGATTTTGAGTATGCGGTTGGTTTCAGAATGACCGAGTTAGTCAGATTAGAGTATCCGGGAGTAGTGTTTGGGTTCCGGGAATTTTTGGACTAGTAGGGACTCGTAATTGAGTAAATGAGTCATTTTGGGTTTATAAGGGTAAACCCTTATTCTCTCCTATAAACGAAACGAGAGAGGGAGAAAGAAAGAAAAAGAGATAAAGAGGAGAGAGTAAGAATAAGGGATATTTGGACCAAACTCCGCGGGATTCGACTCGAGGTCGTCGAATTTTATCCTTTAGGCAAGTGTTTACTTGCTTTATTTAATTTAGTGTGTGCATCTCATATCGTAGTTGGTAAATTAGTAAATTTTGGGTTAGTACCCTTAAAATAAACTTGGGGAAATTGAGTACGAGTTTACATATTGATGTGGTGTAAACTCTTAATGATTTCTAGTGTTAAATCCAAGAAAATGGAGGGTAGAAATGAATTGAAATTGGGGAAAATGGTAAAACTAGGGCTTTAAGGATTTTTGGGTTTAAATCTAAGAAAATTGATTTAATCCCCCGAATAATCGATGTGTTAGTTAGACATCGATGTTTAGATGATTGTAGTGTTGTTGGTTGAGATTAGAATCCATAAGAATGGAGTTTGGGTTGATATATTGGGTGTTTGGAATTTTAGATTTTGTCCAGAATAGGCAATGGACGACCTAACTAGTATGACCGGTCGAGCGCGCCCCTATGGACGGTCGACTAGGTAAGGGGAAAAGGGCCTACTGATTTCGTAATAAGGTAAAATCCCAACCCGCGGTCGACTGGGGGTCGGGTGTCGTCGACTGGCACTCTTATTTCTGCCCAAGAATTGGATTTTCTTATTCCTTTTCTATTTGGGTCTAAGACTTAAGGGCCTTCATAAATAAACTTATTATAGATGGTTATGACCTAAAGGACTTGAGGAGTGGCATACTAACCTTGGGTTAGTTAAGGGTACAATCAGGGGTACGGACGTAACAAATGTGTAGGACGAGAAAACTGTTTGGTAGGCGTATGTAAGTATATTTATGAGGTTAGGATAGTATGGGCCAATTTAAATTGAGAAAATCCTATGACGTGATTAGGATGAAATTAGGATATGGGTTAAAGAGAATTGAGCGATTGTCCTACGTCTATCGACGACCACTAGTATAGGTGATGCGATACCTATTGAATTAAGATAACCAGTTAGTGTATTTTGGTTCATATATACACCCTTAAAAGTGAGTAAGGTATGGTGATGGTATGCAAATATTGTGTATTTCATCCTACAAACATTTGCATTTTAGCCTCCTCGGGTATCTTATTCCCTATATTTATGATCGTTAACCAAACAACCTTGGATTTCTACGTTAACATGTTTTTCAGGGGTAAATTGAGCTTTTATAGGTATTTGGATGCTAAGTGTGAAGTTCGGATGCATTCCGCTCGATTTCCGTACGTGATCGCACGCCCAAGTGTATTTTAGTCTTTTCACAGCTTAGGTACTTGGCCTAACATCTCACGAAAGTTGTATCCCTCCTCGCAAGCTTCGCGTGGCCGTGAACGGTGCGCGAATCCGATTCATAACGAAGAAGTTACGACGATTTCAGCAGACAAGAAATGCAAACAACCAAAATAAGAATGCAGTGTGCTGATACCTACTTGATGGATCGATCGACGAAAGGGGTCGATCGATCGATCCCCTGTTTCCAGGAGATATTTTAGCCTTTATTTTCTTTCTTATTTTCTTTTCTATTTCTTTTCCCACTTACTATATAAACCAAATTTTGTTTTAAATATCAGATAGGAACAATTTTAGATAGTTATAGAAGATAGTTTAGCTTAGGGTTTGGGTTTTTGGCTAGTTCTTCTTCATTTCTCTTTGAATTGACAACCTTTGTGGCATGTAAGTTGACTATTCATTACCCTCTCCATTAATTTAACTTGTATTTCATTCTTACATGCTTTGTTAATTAGGTTTACAAGCATTCATAATTAGTTTACATGCTTTGATTTAAACGCTTTCTAGGTAGATTTACCACGTTTATTTATCGCTTTCCATTTACCGCATTTTTATCATGCTTTCTAGCTAAATTAAATTAGGTTGTGTTTAAATGGAACTCACTCGGGTTAACGCGTTGCTTGGCTTTGGTGATAGTGTTTACGGGTCTATTTCGGGTGCGTTGTCCTAGTTATTACGCCTGGGAGATTTGGCGGGGCATATCATGTATGTCCCGTGCTTATGACCTTTCGCGTGTAATTTTCGGGATATTTCTTGACGCCAAAATCTTATTAGGATTTTATGCGGATTTAGGGGGGTGACCACCCTTGATTCAATTAACTGTTAAAACGAGACGCATTTGTAATAACTCGTCGACCCATGTAACCACTTTATAGAAATTAACTAGGGTGAGGAATATTCGACGCAACCTATAGTTTTTACTCTCTTTGTCAATCTAGTTTAATTTACCCTCGCTTAGATTAATATTTCTCTTTTACGCATCTTTTACTCTTCAGTTTTTAATCACACTTTTTACACTTTTTTTAGAGCACTAAATCACTTAAATTCTAGCAACTCGTCTCAGTGGACTTTCGATACGCGACTTACCGCTGTGCTTGCCCCGCAAGTGTAGTCGTAATTTAGGTTTGTTTGCATTACCACAGTGAAATGAAAACAACGACCGTGCCCTTACACGAGCACGCATTTCACGCCCGTAGTCAAAACAGGAGATAGTAGGGTAATGAATAGTCAACTTACATACCACAAAGGGTGTCAATCCAAAGAGAAATGAAGAAAAACTAACCAAAATCCCAAACCCTAAGGTAAACTATCTTCTAAAACTATCTATAATCGTTCCTATCTGATATTTACAACAAAATTTGGTTTATATAGTAAGTGGGAAAAGAAATAGAAAAGAAAAGAAGAAAGAAAATAAAGGCCAAAATATCTCCTGGAAACAGGGGATCGATCGATGGTGAATAAAATAGCCCATTTTCGAGAAGGATCGATCGATCGATCAAGCAGGTATCAGCACACTACATTGCTGTTTTGGTTGTTTGCCTTTCCCGTCCGCTGAAATCGCCGTAACTTCTTCGTTATGAATCGGATTCGCGCACCTTTTGCGGCCACGCGAAGCTTGCAAGGAGGGATACAACTTCCGTGAGATGTTGCGCTAGGTGCCTGTTAACGCAAAAATTCTCCATCTACGAGGACCAATCATAAAAGGACACATGTCATCCTACGTGGCAATATTCGACACCCAGGAGAGTTGGTCGGCATCCGAGGAGAGTTGGTCAGAACCCGAGGAGTGTTAGTCGCCACCAGAGGACAGTTGGTTAATACCCGAGGAGAATTAGTCGACACCCGAGGAGAGTTGGTCGGCCCCCGAGGAGAGTTAGTCGGCACCCGAGGAGAGTTGGTCTGCATACCAACTAGGAAGATCAAAGGATGACTATGCATTTAATGTGCATTAATGAAGATGACAGCGCATTTAATGATCCTTAATGTACATTTATACTGTATTAATAGATGACAACACATAGCATACAAGCAATTCAACAATTAGATTCGTTGAATGTAGACATAAATGTCTACATACAATGAATCTCTTTATCTCCCATCACTATAAATACATGTATTACCTTAGCCAAAAGAAGAGGAGATCCGGGGGAACCTAGAAACCCCATACACAAGATACACATCCTTTCTCTCTTTACACCCTATGGTGCTATTGTAAACCTCTGGGAATAAAATAACAATGGACGTAGGTTTTATTCATAGCCGAACGACCTTAAAAATCTTTGTCTCTCATGTGCTTGATTGGACTGTTTTTATCTATTTATCTGTGATCATAAAAATGGGATTCGGTCCAGTTTTTTGCATCAACAAATTGGCGCCGTCTGTGGGAACGTGTTACAAGCATTGTTCTCCATCAAAAGCTAAGTTTTTATTTTCTCTACGTATAATCAATTGTACATACATCTTTTGATTCAATCATGATTTTTATGTTTATATGCATAAATTAATTGTCCAATTTTTATCTGCAAAATATTGCATATCATGATTTTAAAATCATAACTATTAGATTAATTCTTATTTAGAAATCTGAAAAATAATGGATTTCATAAATCGTAACTTTTTGCTTGATTCTCAAGTTTCAATTTTATATCATGGAATAAATATTTTAAATGATTACATATACCAATATATATGACGGTGGTAAGATTTGATAATTTTCATTATAAATTTTGTAAGATCTTTGATGTCTATTCAAATTACCATCATATTTTTAATCAGAGAATGGGAAAAGTTAAAATTAAGAACAATTTCTCTATCTTGATAATCACAATTCTGAACCAGATCTGCTTCAAAAGTTCTCATCAATTTTATTCATAAAAAAATAAATAATATATATATATATATATATATTCAGTGTTAGACAATTTTCCTCATGAACGTTAAGCATCTATGGCTCTTCTTGAAAATGTTATGGGCAAACACGTTTATGTAATGAGTTACTTCAAGGAAAAAGATTTGACATATGTTGATTCACATATTTCACATCTTCTACAAGGAAGTAAAAATTCCAAACCATTCTTTTTCCTCTTGGATATTGATCATATTTTCTCTTAGATCTAATTATTTCTATTGGTTATCTCTTAGATCTAAGAATTTTGATTTGTTACGATTTATTAATTCTGATAAAGATTGATTTATTGGTTCGATGATTTATTTTTGGTATAATTTTCGTAATGATTTTTATCATCCACCGTATTTTTTTTATCTCCACAAATGGAAAATAGGAAGGAAACCCAAAATAACCTTCTTTCTCCTGAAAATATTTACCCACTTTCGTAAAGAAGATGAAAAATGAACAGTCGCTCAAGAAAGGGCAATGGAGAAACTTTCCCAGGAAGATGAAGTAATTTTGGATTTATTAAATTCATATCAATCGTTTTGACTTCAACCGTCAACAGCAATAAAAGTAATGAAACTGGGCGGCATAAAAAAAATATCCGAATGATCCTCCACCTCACAACTCGGTTCGATTTCAGATCAATAAAAAATTTCAATCCCAGAATTATATTACTCTCCGATTCAAAGTCTGCCTGCCTTGGGCTCAAAGGTCTCATGAATCTGCAACTACTGTTTAGCATCAATTGTGTGAGGATGAAAAATCCAGAAGCAGGTCGCCGAATGAGTATTTCTGGTCGGTGAAAAACTATGTGAATTTTTGCTCTACTTAATCGGAATAAAGAAGTAATCTCCTCGGTATATCTGATTGAAAGTATTGTTGGTCGGCAGCATTTTTGTTGGTCGAAACCATCTACTGTTGGTCGGCGACATCTGATTGTTACCCGACCAAAATTTATTTACCAGACCATTTTTGTTGGTCGGTGGTAGGCTGTGAAGATCCATCAGCAACATTGGAGTAGATCGGCAACACCTCGGTGGTTGTTCCAAAACAAGAACATCTGGTCGACATCTACTTTTGATAACAAAGAAATAGTTGGTCAACAACTTAAAAGGCCAAAGTTGGCCGAAAATAAGTTTTAGCCAAAACAAAGGCTTCTTGATCGTATGTACATGGTCGGCAGATCAAAACGAAGGCATCCCAACACTGACGTCACACGATGCTGGTCGGCGATACCACTGGTCAGAGATGGTTATCACCTATTGACGAGGAATGCTGGAATGGAGGGATGACAAATTTATTTGCCCAGATTATTAATTTTGACAAAGTCAAAATTATTACCATTGCTACCTATTTATTTTTCTCACACTTCCCTGACCAAATAAATGTTTTAAAATTAAATAAAATATATACCTGAACTTTATCTTAGAATAAATTTTTCGATCCCATATTTGAGCATTTATTTAAAAATAAAATTATTTTATAAAAAGCTCAAATCAAACCTTATGACATCTAGTTGATAAAAAAATGCTCACATTGACACACATTTGACACAAAACATTTTATTTCATATTTTGAAATTTTTATTGCGTTATGTCTGAGCTGATACGTATTATATGATATTTAGCTGAAAAATTTTGCTAATGATAATTTCTATGAGAATCAATCTCAACAGGTGTTCGAGCAACTTATTAAATGCCCCATGTACAAGATTCACCCCCAACAGTTATCCTTTTATCATGGATTATACATCAAGAGGAGATCCACGACTTACTATTTATTAGTCGATGTCATCTATTTCTACTTGGTTGTTCTCATACACTTGGTCGGCATCAAGTCGACAACAATCCTCCACCGAATTTCAGTTTGCCAATTCCAGTCATCAACAAAGAACGGTTGAAAAACTTCTGGCATAGGTCGGTTGTAAAAGGTCAGGGGCACCTCATAATTGTAAGGATGGATGAATGATTATTGGAGAGCAGGTTGGCAACCAGTACTACAACAATAAACATCACCAGCACCAATTGTGTTGGTCCACTATATATAGCTAGTCGAAAAACTCAAATGTTGGTTGGAGGCATTTCATTATGATCGGTGATGGATATTATACAATTTGAGGAGTTCCCGAGCTCCCATTCGTTGATCGACTACATCTCTTTCTACTCGGATGTACCTATTGTTGGTCGTCGTGTATATAATTGGTCGATAAAATCAATTGTTGGTCAGAAACATCTCAACCTTGGTCGGAGGCAGTAGAAAGCTAATACCAGAATTGAAAATTGATGATTTCTTTGGTTCTCTCTTTTTTATTTTAACAAAATCACTACTTCGCTGCCACAGGACAAGACTATCCCCTTATTCTTATCCTTATCCTTTATTAATTCAAAACATGAAATTCCTAATTGAAAATTTGCATGGAGAAAAATTAAAATGCATACTTGGTTATTTTCTAATCCACAGAAACTTTATGTGAAAAATATTCCAAAACCAAAAATTATATTTGAGCATTTATTGAATTTCAAATAATTCCTAAAGTGATAAATAATTTCTAAAAACCCAATTTATATTTGGTCTTTTACTTAAAATTAAAATGCCTAGCATTTTTATTAAAATTTGCTCATGAAATACACGTGTAGCACAAAAATATTATTTCATATTTTGAAATTTTTATTATTTTATGCTGATACACATCACATATTGTTTGGCTGAATAATCATTCTCATGATAATAATTATTTTCTCTAGTCTCGATAGGTGCTCGGGCAGCTTATTAAAATTTCATAGGGACGAGATTCAATCCCGATGAAAGCTCTTGTAAACCTCTGGAAAAGTATTATTGCTCGACATCAGGCAATTTTTCCTCGACATATCAGCCAACATATATTATTTCATTTTTTGAAATTAATATTTTTATTTCTCAAACATATACATATCATTTATATTGATTAGATGACTAAATTATTCTTATGACTAATTAATTCAGCCTACACATATGGTATGGTAAGTTATTAATTTTTACAGGTATAAGATTCAGTGCTAACGAATATTCGAAAATAATCTTAAACTTCTGGAAAATATTATCATTGTTTGGCATTATGAAATTTCACCTCAGTGAGGCATTATATTTTTTATTATTACTCGGAGATATTGGCTCAAGAACAAATTATTCTATATCCCATGGGATTCATATTGTATATTCATATCAACACGGAACTCGACGAGATATTCATATTCAGCTCCGAGGAAGAACTATAACATTTATTACATTTCACCCCCAACGGATGGTTGGTCGGGGTAATTCTTATTTATATTCAGGCCTGGTAAAGTACTCGACCATTTTCTTATATTCTGGAAAATATTATCCTTATTCGGCATTATGCAATTTTGCCTCGACAGATCAGCAAGACAGTTTATTATCATTATTTATGTCTATGCATATTTTATACTTATCTCAGCATGGAGCTCAAAAAATTTCTTCTCTCTCTATATATTCAGCTCTGAGGAAGTCTCCAATATTTATTATATCTTATTCCCAACAATCTGTTGGTCAGCTCAGAGTAGGTCTCCAGCAGTTATTATATCTTATTCCCAACAATCCGTTGGTCAGCTCCGAGGAGGCCTCCAACATTTATATTATCTTGTTCCCAACAATCTGTTGGTCAGCTCCAAGGATGTCTCCAGTATTTATTATATCTTATTCCCAACAATATGTTGGTCAGCTCAGAGGAGGTCTCCAGCAGTTATTATATCTTATTCCCAACAATCCGTTGGTTAACTCCGAGGAAGTCTCCATCATTTATTATCAAAAATATTTCCCAAAAATGCCAACTAAGGTTGGTTGGGAAGTAAAACTATTCCTAAAAATGCCAACTAAGATTGGTTAGGAAGAAAAACTATTCTAAAAAATGCCAACTAAGGTTGGTTGGGAAGAAAAAATATTTCCCAAAAATGCCAACTAAGGTTGGTTGGGAAGAAAAAATATTTCCCAAAAGTGCCAACTAAGGTTGGTTGGGAAGAAAAAATCCACCAACTCAGGTTGGTCGGAAATAAGAAGCTTTCAACTACAGTTGGTTGGAAACATTTTATGAGTATGTGAAAGCAATCAAGCAAAAATCATTCAAAGTTCACATTCCACACTTGGGGGCTTCTATTAAAAATTCAGTTGTTCATTCGGTGGCACATTCTCATAACATCATACAGTCGAGCACCAAATTCAACTCCATAAACCTACATAGTCGGGGCCCCGACTATTTATCATTCAGAAGTTGTTTTTCTTGCACGAGAATTAGTTCAGGAGGCTATTGAAGTTCAGGAGGTATATTGAAGTTCAGGAGGAATATTGAAGTTCAGGAGGTATATTGAAGTTCAGGAGGCGTATTCAGAAGTTCAGGAGGCATATTCAGGAGTTGTTATGCACATACTATTGAAGTTCAGAAATAAAATTCAGCATCTACAACACTGATATCTTTACTACTACTGTCCCGACCAACATTGAAGAAGAAGTTGTATGAAAATGTTTCTAAGTCCACCACTAGCTTGGTACTAATCAGATTGAATAGTTGGGTTCAAAAGCTAGTATGTTACTCGACAAAGTATTCAGAGGATCATAAATCAGAAGAATCAAGCACGTGAAGTTAGCACTCAGTTGCTCGGCACAGGAGGCAGTTGGTCGGCTAGCAAACCAATCAACATACTTGAAGATTATGACAAGCTACAAGCTACATACTATGGCATGACTGCATCCAAATTCCCAGGGGGTGTTACATAGCACACGGAGTTCCTTTAAAGAAAGATTAGCAACCATCGATCAACCTGCATCATATGTCATCCAGGAGATAATGCACTTTATGTTGAACAAATCAAGAAGGTAGATCAAGAATTTCACGAGCACCGAGCAACACTGCAGAATAAATACTCCATCCTTTCAAGTAAACCATCAAGCATGGAGCATTGGTGGATTCTGTTAACGCAAAAATTCTCCATCTACGAGGACCAATCAGAAAAGGACACATGTCATCCTATGTGGCAATATTCGACACCCCGGAGAGTTGGTCGGCATCCGATGAGAGTTGGTTGGCACTCGAGGAGTGTTAGTCGGCACTCGAGGAGAGTTGGTCAATACCCGAGGAGAATTAGTCGGCACCCGAGGAGAGTTGGTCGGCACCCGAGGAGAGTTAGTCGGAACCCGAGGAGAGTTGGTCGGCATACCAACCAGGAAGATCAAAGGATGACTATGCGTTTAATGTGCATTAATAAAGATGACAGCGCATTTAATGAGCCTTAATGTACATTTATACTGTATTAATAGATGACAACACATAGCATACCAAGAAATTCAACAATAAGATTCGTTGAATGTAGACATAAATGTCTACATACAATGAATCTCTTTATCTCCCATCACTATAAATACATGTATTCCCTTAGCCAAAAGAAGAGGAGATCCGGGGGAACCTAGAAACCCCATACACAAGATACACATCCTTTCTCTCTCTACATCCTATGGTATTATTGTAAACCCCTGGGAATAAAATAACAGTGGACGTAAGCTTTATTCATAGCCGAACCACTTTAAAAATCTTTGTCTCTCTTGTTCTTGATTGGATTGTTTTTATCTATTTATCTGTGATCATAAAAATGGGATTCGGTCCAGTTTTTTGCATCAAAAGTGCCCAAGTTGTGAAAAGACTAAAATGCCCTTGAACGTGTGATCGCGTATGAAAATCGAGCGAAATGCGTCCAAACTTCACACTTAGCATCCAAATACCTATAAAAGCTCAATTAACTCCTACAAAATAAGTTAACGTAGAAATCCGAGGTTTTCTAGTTAACGAGCATAAATATAGGGAATAAGATACCCGAGGAGGCTAAAATGCGTAGGTTCGGAGGATGAAATGCGCAATATTTGTGTATCATCACACCCCCTAACTTACACATTGCTAGTCCCTAGCAATGAAATTGGATTCAACAAGAACTACAAGAAAACCAAACTAGGTGATAGGTACAAAAGTATGATATAAAAGAAAAATGCCACTTTCGCGGGAGATTCGATTGCATTTAGCGTATGCAATAAGCCGTTAAACCCCTAGGTCAACCTGGTGGATGAGTGTCGTCTCGTGAGGGTTTTCAGGGATGATACCCACAAACATCACATGGTTTCCTCAAAATATTCCCAACCCAACATGAAACAAGCCGAACAATGGCGAAAAGGATTTCTTACGCATTATTAGTAAAGTGAATGAATTCAAACAAAAGTCCAAATCATTAACATTATAGAATGCACCTCATAGAATTGAAACCTTAAAATATGGGAGGGGAGAGAGCACATGCAAAGTGTGATTTGGCAAAAACTTATATAAATTGGATACTAAATAAAGCAAGAATATATTCAATCCTCACGGGCATTACACTCATAAAGTGAATTCACTCGAAACAGGGAGGTAACACACGGAACATGCGGGCATAAGGAGTAAATATAAATGGAAACTAGGCCGCACACATGTCACAAATGAAGAACGCAATATATAAAATGAAAAACTTGTAATCTCAATGAAAGATACCATACACTAAAAGGGGCGAAATGTATTTTCATAGATTATGAAAACTATTATAACCTTTGAATTACATCAACCTAAGATCACATAGGACTTTACTAGGGTTGTAATGTAGGTTAGGCTAGGGTACAAAATGAAAGAATGTATGTACGGATTCAAAGTGTTCGGAATGAAAACTCGGGATAATGGGAAAATACGGGTAATATCAAAATTGGAAAAACATGTTCCAAAACGGCATTAGATATATCATCGGGGAGAGTAATCAAAGCTTATTGAACTCTATACAACATATACAACTTTCTCTTTCTTTTCTTTTCTTCTTTTTCTCATTTTTCTTTTTGTTTTCTTTTTCTTTTTGCTTTCACTTTTTCACTACTTTCTTTTCTTTACTTATCAAACTCTCGTATGCCTAAATTGCAACCGACATCACAATAATAACATTTAATCCCAAGTAACATTCCAAACAAAGGTATGGAAAGTGTACGTATGGGCTAAAACTCCAATTCGGAGTTGGTTATGGGAATTGGGTTATGAAATGAAAGGCTAATATTTAGGCTCAAAGGGGTTAACGAGGGTAAACATATAAGGGTGAGGTCAAGGCTAGTATGGGTGATGTAACAAAGAATGCATATGATCATTTCGAAAAGTCTACGCAATTCTCGAATCAGAATAATATATGAAAATCATGATCAAGTAACACATTTCAAGTATGAACTCAATTAATGAACGATCAAATGAAAGAATAAAGAGATTGCCAACGAATTCAACGTTTTCAATGAGAAAAGAATAGTGTATACACTCACAAATGACGAAAGGTACAAAGCTTACTCGATGTAAGTTTATACAATGAAACAAAAGATTACCGAGTTATAAAAATCTTAAACCAAATCAATAAGGCAATAAAAGTTCTTTTGCTCATGGGATTAAAGTTTAAATCATGAAGTTATTCACAATATAATTAATCGAGGACTAAAGTCTAATAACATCTAAAATCGAGAACATGCATCATTGGGTTGTCTATTAGATCGGGAAATTATTGAAATTTATCATCGGAAACAAAGACAAAATGCCCAAAAAAGGAGAAAAAAGAAAGAAAATATTTTTGAAATTTCTAATTTTTCTAAGAAAAGCATACTAAGTAACTAACATGTGAGAAAAAACATGGACTAAATAAAGAAATGGATAGAATATCCCACACCCCCTAACTTAAAACTTGACATTGTCCTCAATGTTAATTAAGAACCAAGTTAAAGAGAGGAAAAGAATGATATTACCCAAAAGTGGAGCGATCCCCATAAGAACAAGTCCAAAGAATCTACGAAACAAGTTAGTACCGAGCATAGAAAAAGAACATAACAAAAAGTTAACTAATTACATTAGATTAAGTTAAAAAGGAAAGAAAAAAATAAAAAGAAAGAATAAAAAGCTAATTATATACAACCTACTATTTAGGCTTCACACTAACTATACACTAGAAGTCTAAATAGTTGAGGGACCACCATAAGAACGATTTGACTTTGAAGGATAACCGTTGCCCCCTCACATACAAGCATGCCTTCCAAAAAATATGAATTCCGTTTGAACAACGGAAGGCATGTGTAAGGCGGAAGAAAGGAACCATCGCCAATTAAAAGTTTTGGAGGGATGATGGGGATTTGGATTGAATGGGTGACAAAAACATGTGGGGACCGAGAAAGTATGAATATCCTCCCAAGGATTTTGAAATTGGAATGGGAGGTGACGCACACGAAGGAAATGGTGCGATTATGGAAGGCGACTCGAGAAAGTACTCCACATCGAGAAAAAGGTTTAAAACATTAAAATTTGAAACTGAATCATCGGGTACTTGTGACGGTGTGATAATAGAGAATGAAAATGGGGATTAAAGAAATTCATACTCATGAGTTGAATCATCATCGCATGAAGATTGAGTTTCGAAGGAAATAATATCATTTTCAATGAAATGTTCTTCTTTGGGGGCCAAAGAAGAAATCATTTCATTGCAAATAGAAATTACGTCATTTTCATCGTCACTATTTTGATATCTATTGTGCAATGGGGAAAGTCAAGAATGGTTTGTTCCAAAGTAGGTAAAAGTACCTCATTTGGTTCAAAACATTCCTCGACTTCGAAAGTCTCGAAAGCAAAATCGTCATCGGACTCAAATAATAAATCCAACTCATGTTCCTACAAATGATTTTCTTCCCGATAATGATTTTCAATTTTCTCATTTTCATTCATACGCAAACCCTTACCGAATGTCATGGGTCAAGGTGCGGATGCATGAAAATGGGAACTTTGAAAATTACCATCGGACTTAAATGAAAACTCATTATCATAGGAACTTTGAAAACTATTGCAATTCGTTTCAAAATTCCTATTATAAGGAGGTAAAGGCCCAAAATCATTGTCATCATCATCAAAATTCCAATAACCCAAGTTTTGACTTTCGTTATACTCGCCCAAAGTCATATTTGAATTTGTTATACTTTGGGATTCTAAGTATTCACGAAAGTCATAGGATTATGAGCAATTTGAGAATTATAACAATGATTACTGAAAGAATTGTAATAAGACATGCTTACCCCAAAAATGGCTCGAAGTGGCGAATTCCACAAAGTAAGTGCGCGCGGGAAATATTTGAGCGTTTCTAAGTGCTCAAATGTGGAAGTCCTACAAAAAGATTAGAAAATAATACAAATAGAAAGAAAATACTATGAAACACTAAATTAAATAAAGTCTAAAACAAACTAGTTCCCGGCAACGGTGCCATTTTGACTACGCGCATGAAATGCGTGCTCGTGTAAGGGAACGTTTGTTATTTTCGTTTCATCGCGGTAATGAAAACAAACCTAAATTACGACTACACTTGCGAGGCAAGTCTAGCGGTAATTCGGGTATCGAAAGATCCACTGAGACGAGATGCTAGAATTTAAGTGATTTAGTACTCCGAAATAGAAGTGTAAAAGGTGATTACAAACTAAAAAGTAAAAAGACGCATAAAAGGGAAATGTTAATCTAGGCAAGTGTATTGAAACTAGACTAAGAAAGCGAGTAAAACTATAGGTTGCATCGAATATCCCTCACCCGGGTTAATTTGTATAAAATGGTTACATGGGTCGGCGAGTTATTACAAATGCGTCTCGTTTCGACAGTTAATTTTATCAAGGGTTGTCAGGACCCTAAATCCTCATAAAAGCCTAATAAGATTTTGGCGTCAACAAATATCCCGAAAATTATGCACGAAAGGTCGTAAGCAAGGGATATACATGATATGCCCCGTCAAATCATCAAATCTCCTAGGCGTAATAATTAGGACAACGCATCCTAAATAGACCCGTAAATACTATCACCAAGCAAAGCAACGCGTTAACCCGAATGAGTTCAATTCAAACACAACCTAATTTAAATTACCTAGAAAGCATATTAAAAAAGTGATAAATGGAAAGCAGTAAATAAACGTGATAAATCTACCTAGAAATCAAGTAATCAAAGTATGTAAACCTATTAAGGAAAGCCTGTAAATTACACTACAATGCAAGAATTAATGGAAAGCAACTATATTAATGGAGAGGAAGATGAATAGTGCGACTTACAACCCAATTGGGTGTCAAACCAAGAAGAATCAAAGAAGAACTCTTCAAATCCCTCAAACCCTAAGCTATTCTAACCTAAAATCTATTTTTAAAACGTTTATATATGATATTTACACAAACTTTGGTATTTATACTATGTTGGAATTAAAATAGAAAAGAAAAGAGAAAAGAAAAGCCAAAATATCTCCTGGAAATAGGGGATCAATCGATCGATGGTGAATAAAATATCCCACTGTCGAGAAGGATCGATCGATCGGCCCCTTGGGTCGATCGATCGATCAAGCCGGTATCAACACACTACATTGTTTTTTTGGCACGCTTGGATTTCTCGTTCGCTGAAACTTCCGTAACTTCTTCATACGGACTCGGAATCGCGTACCGTTTATGGCCACACGAAGCTTGCGAGGAGGGATACAACTTTCGTGACGATAATGGGCCAGGTGCCCAAGCTGTGAAAAGACTAAAATGCCCTTGAACGTGCGATCATGTATGAAAATCGAGCAGAATGCATCTGAACTTCACACTTAGCATCCAAATACCTATAAAAGCTCAATTAACCCCTGCAAAACATGTTAACGCAGAAATCCGAGATTTTCTGGTTAACGAGCATAAATATAGGGAATAAGATACCCTAGGGGCTAAAATGCGTGGGTTCGATGGGATGAAATACGCAATATTTGCGTCGTATCACACCCCCTAACTTACACATTGCTATTATAAGGAGGTAAAGGCCCAAAATCATTATCATCATCATCATCGAAATTCTAATAACCCAAGTTTCAACTTTCGTTATACTCGCCCAAAGTCATATTTGAATTTTTTATACTTTGGAATTATAAGTATTCACCGAAAGTCATAGGATTACGAGAATTTTGAGAATTATAACAATGATTACCGAAAGAATTGGAATAAGACATGCTTACCCCCAAAAATGGCTCGAAGTGGCGAATTCCACAAAGTAAGTGCAAGCGGAAAAAATTCGAGCGTTTCTAAGTGCTTAAATGTGGAAGTCCTGAAAAAGATTAGCAAATAATAAAAATAGAAAGAAAATACTATGAAATACTAAATCAAATAAATTCTAAAACAAACTAGTCCCCGACAACGGAGCCATTTTGACTACACGCGTGAAATGCGTGATCTAAGCATGCCAAAATAGCAATGCAGCGTGCTGATACCTGCTTGATCGATAGATCGACCAAAGGGGTAGATCGATCGATCCTTCTCAATAGTGGGATATTTTGTTCACCATCGATCGATCAACCAAAGGGGTCGGTCGATCGATCCCCTGTTTCTAGGAGATATTTTTGCTTTTCTTTTCTTTTCTCTTTTCTTTTATATTTTAATTCCAACTTAGTATAAATACCAAATTTTGTGTAAATATCAGATATAAACGTTTTAGAATAGATTTTAGGTTATAATAGCTTAGGGTTTGAGGGATTTGAAGAGTTCTTCTTTGATTCTTCTTGGTTTGACACCCAATTGGGTTGTAAGTTGCACTATTCATCTTCCTCTCCATTAATATAGTTGTTTTCCATTAATTCTTCCTTTGTAGTGTAATTTACATGCTTTCCTAAATAGGTTTACATGCTTTGATTACTTGCTTTCTAGGTAGATTTATCGATTTATTTACTGCTTTCCATTTATCGTGTTTTTAACATGCTTTGTAGGTAATTTAAATTAGGTTGTGTTTGAATTGAACTCACTTGGGTTAATGCGTTGATTTGCTTGGTGATAGTTTTTACGAGTTTATTTTGGGTGTGTTGTCCGAGTTATTACGCCTAGAAGATTTGACGGGGCATATCATGTATGTCCCGTGCGTACGACGTTTTGCGCATAATATCCGGGATATTTGTTGATGCCAAAATCTTATTAGGCTTTTCTGAGGATTTATGGGCATGACAACCCTTGATCTAATTAACTATTAAAATGAGACGCATTTGTAATATATCGCCGACCCATGTAACCATTTTATACAAATTAACTTAGGAAATACGTAATGTTTATCCGTTTTATACAAGTATTTGCCAAATCACACTTTGCATGTGCTCGCTCCCCTCCCACATTTTAAGGTTTCAATTCTATGAGGTGCATTATATAATGTTAATGATTTGGACTTTTGTTTGAATCCGTTCAATGTGCTAATGATGCGTATGAAATCCTTTTCATTATTTTTGGGCTTGTCGCATGTTGGTTTGGGCATATTTTGAGGAAACCATGTAATGTTTGTGGGTATCATCCCTGAAAACCCCCACGAGATGACACTCGTCCACTAGGGTGACCTAGGAGTTTAACGACTTATTACATACGCTAAATACAATCGAATCGCCCGCGAAAGTGGCCTTTTGATTTTATACCATACTTTTGTAGTATCTACTATTTTGGTTCTATTGTAGTTCTTGTTGCATCCTATTTCATTGCTAGGGACTAGCGATGTGTAAGTTAGGAGGTAATGATATGCAAATATTGCGTATTTCATCCTCCGATCCTACTCATTTTAGCCCCCTCGGGTATCTTATTCCCTATATTTTATTCTCGTTAACCTGACAACCTCAAATTTCTACGTTAACATGTTTTGTAGGGGTTAGATGAGCTTTTATAGGTATTTGGATGCTAAGTGTGAAGTTCGGACGCATTCCGCTTGATTTTCGTACGCAATCGGACGTTCAAGGCTATTTTACTCTTTTCACAACTTGGGCACCTTGCACAACATCTTCACAGAAGTTGTAGCCCTCCTCACAAGCTTCGTGTGGCCGTAAACGGTGCACGAATCCGATTCATAACGAAGAAGTTACGGCAATTTTAACGGACGGGAAAGGCAAACAACCAAAACAGCAATGCAGTGTGCTAATATCTTCTTGATCGATCGATCGACCAAAGGGGTCAATCGGTCGATCCTTATCGACAGTGGGCTATTTTATTCACCATCAATTGATCGACCAAAGGGGTCGATCGATCGATCCCCTGTTTCCAGGAGATATTTTGGCCTTTGTTTTCTTTCTTTTTTTCTTTTCTATTTGTTTTCCCACTTACTATATAAACCAAATTTTGTTGTAAATATCAGATAGGAACGATTTTAGATAGTTTAGCTTAGGATTTGGCTTTTTGGTTAGTTCTTCTTCATTTCTCTTTGGATTGACACCTTTTGTGGTATGTAAGTTGATTATTCATTACCCTCTCCATTACTTTAACTTGTTTTTCATTATTACATTCTTTGTTAATTAGGTTTACAATCTTTCATAATTAGTTTACATGCTTTGGTTTAATTGCTTTCTAGGTAGATTTACCGCGATTATTTACCGCATTTTTATCATGCTTTCTAGCTAAATTAAATTAAGTTGTGCTTGAATGGAACTCACTCGGGTTAACGCGTTGCTTAGCTTTGGTGATAGTGTTTATGGGTCTATTTCGGGTGTGTTGTCCTAGTTATTACGCCTAGGAGATTTGACGAGGCATATCATGTATGTCCCGTTCTTATGACCTTTCGCGCGTAATTTTTGGGATATTTGTTGACGCCAAAATCTTATTAGGCTTTTATGCCGATTTAGGGGTGTGACAACCCTTGATTTAATTAACTGTCGAAACGAGACGCATTTGTAATAACTCATCGACCCATGTAACCATTTTATACAAATTAACTCGGGTGAGGGATATTCGACGCAACCTATAGTTTTACTCGCTTTCTTAGTCTAGTTTCAATACACTTGCCTAGATTAATATTTCCCTTTCATGCATCTTTTCCGTTTTAGTTTGTAATTCACCTTTTACACTTTCATTTGGAAGCACTAAATCACTTAAATTCAAGCAACTCGTCTCAGTGGACTTTCGATACCCGACTTACCGCTGGACTTGTCTCGCAAGTGTAGTAGTAACTTAGGTTTTCGCATTACCATGGTGAAATGAAAACAATGACCGTGCCCTTACACGAGCATGCATTTCATGCGAGTCGATCATATGGGTTATATCTGAGTAAGAGATTGCCCTTGGGTTTAGATCTTAAGTATGTAAATACTTATATTCTATTACGAATGGGAACATTTGGGATTATCGGCTATTGCTATGAGAATTTGACAATTATAGCCATATATATTGAGAAGTAATATAGATTATACATACACGACGTTGTTACAAAATATATATAATATGATGCGTATAAATATATCTGTGTGTGATTGCAATATTTGTATCTTAGAGGCTGATTCCACGGGCTTTCCTTTGGCGTAGGGTTGGAACAGCCAAATTATATATTTTCTCTAGTACGATCCGGCGAGGTTGCGCGATGTGGGTGAATACCCTGGCTTGAGGAGAAGGGAGAGTATATCCCCAGGTCATCTCATCCCGCGTTCGAGTGCGATGTGTACTCCACTTGTAGAGGGAATATGACCGCCTCCACCGTTGTGTGTTTTTACCATGACCATGAGTGAATCTGGCTTGGCACCATGGTTGAGTGAGTAAACCCGAATTTGGGTAGGCACTATGAGACTGCATCCTCGAGTTATAGCACGGTGGGATCGCTATTATACTTGTTGTGTATCATATATTATCTGAGAAGATAGCATATATCTCTAACTAGAGTAAAGAGTAACGAATAAGAATTTATTCTCATTTCGGGAGATTTTATCCGAACTTAAATTGTGATTTGTATACTAAAGTGAGAATTATATGCTTATGTATATATATGAGTTCTTATATACGTTATATGCTGAGGGCCTAATGGATCTCGACGTTCAACATTGCCAGGTAGTAGTGTATCTGGGGGATTCCTTGTTTGGATTTCCCTTCACGAGACACCCCACGCACGAACGTAGCGCAGTGTTGGGTAGGGGGAGAAGTTTAGCCCTTAGTACTTGGGTTTATAGGGATTTTCGAGGATAGGGTGAAATGGATTAGTTAGTCAGGGTAACTTAACTAGGTTGTTTAAAGGTATGCGATAGGTGTACACTATTAGAAGAGGGGTGCGGGGTATTTCATGGGAGCGCGATACTAATTTAATTATGGGATAAATCATATTTTTTTTACATATAGCATTTATGCACTTGCAAAATATTTTCACAACTCGGGCTCTGACCCGTTTATCTATTTTCCCCTCTTTTGCTATATATATATATATATATATATATATAGGTGTCCAGACACAAGGACGCCTGGATGATGATTCCATCTAGTCAGACGTTTGCTGCAACAGCTGTGGATGCTTGCCGATTTCTTGTAGACGCTTCTATCTTTGAGATCTAGATAGGAGGTATTATAGAAACATTCGGGCTAATAGTCCAACTGTATTTATTTATTCTTTTACTGGCTTTTTGTGCGGTATTCGATTTGATTGTATATGTTAAACCGAGTGTTCCGTTATTTTATTTCATTTCAGTTTTTATATTGTGAATGTTTTATTTGTATAGTTTGTTTAAAAAGATTTGTTAAATAAAATTTTGATGACAGCCTAATAGGTTATTAGTAATTAAATAGGTTTTCGACAGTGATGCTGAGAATGAACCACATAAGACTCCTGTTTTAATTTGGTACAAGATTGATGGCCCGGTATTTTATTAGGCAGGGTGTCACAATCACCTCTAGACAACATGTAAACATATTTTGAAGTGGATCTCATAGTATCTTGGCAACCCGCATGTTCGACGTTAGAATACCCAATGTATCCAAATTATATGACTTCCAATAGATGAGCATGTAATATTTATTCTATCTAAATACCTCATAACCCGTTTGGTGGCTTTCTAATGATCCATCCCAGGGTTACTCAAATATCTTCCCAGTATACCCACTATGTACTCTAAATTTAGACACATACATACTTGAGTTTACATAAGACTCCCTACAGCTGAAGCGTAAGGAACTTTTTTCATTTCTTTACTTTCAGTCTCATTCTTAGGGAATTGACATGGACTAAACTTATTTCCCTTATCAATCAGAGTATCTCCTTGTGCACAATCTTTTATGTCCAGTCTAGAGAGTACCATCTTAACATAATTCTTTTTTGATAACGGGAGGACACCCCGAGAGCGATCACGGTGTATCGTAATTCTTAATACAAAAGAGGCATCCCAAGATATTTCATTTCAAAATGCTTTGTTTGAAATCTCTTGGTTTCTTGCAATAAGCCTATATCGCTGCTAGCTAGTAGTATGTCATCGACATAGAGCACAAGGAAGATAAATTTAATCCCACGAAAATTATGATATACATAGTCATCAATGGTATTTGCCTCAAAACCATATGAGATAATGAATTGATGAAATTTGTGATACAAATTACGGGAAGCTTATTTGAGGCCATATATTGATTTTTTAAGTTTGCAAACCACAAACATTGGATCACCAGAGACAAAATTTTCTAGTTTCACCATATATATGGTTTCCGATATGTTACTACTGAGAAAAGACATCTTAACTTCCGTATGATGTTGCTCTAAATCAATATTTAATATAAGGGCCATTATTGTCCTGAAGGAGTCTTTTGTCAAAACTGGAGAGAAAGTATCTTTATAGTCAATGCTCTTTTTTTGAGTGAAACCCTTTACGACTAAACGCACCTTATATTTCTCAACGTTTCCCTTAGAATCCCCTTTGGTTATAAATATCCATTTACAACCAAAGGGCTTTGCTCCTTAAGGCAACTTGATGAGATCCCAAACGTCGTTATCTCTTACGGATTTCATCTCATCATTTATGGCATCAATCCACTTTTGATAGTTGGCACTTTATTTGACTTGTTCGAAGTTGATTGGATCATCTTCCATTGACCCTATGCTAAACTCATGCTCTTGAAGAAATATAATATAATTACTTGAAATTGCACTTCTTCTTTCTCTCGTGGATCACCTTTGTGGCACTTCATCTTGAGGTTGTTGAGTTTGCTCTTCTGAAGTAACTCTTTGATTTTGAGTAGGGAAGTATTTATTGTTGTCTTCTTGAACACTCTCAGCATGCTGAACAATGTTCACAAGAGGAATTTATTCCTCTTCAAAGACAACATCTTATTCTTAATTCTTACCCCTCAAACTCAACATTCTCTAGAAATCTCGCATTTCTTGTCTAATAAAAGGACTTAGTTAAGGGATCATAAATCTTGAAACCCTTCTACCGTTCAACGTACCCAACAAAATAGCAACTAATAGTTCTTGAGCCCAGTTTCTTTTCATTTGGCCTATAAGGCCTTGCCTCAGCTCGACATCCCTAAATGTGTAATTGCTAAATGACAGGCTTTTGGTTTATCCATAGTTCATAAGGGGTTTGTAACTACCGCTTTACTAGGTACTATGTTTAAAATATATACTACAACCTTAAGTGCCTCTCTCCAGAGTGATTTTGGCAAAGAAAAATGACTAATCATACTTCTTATTATGTCCTTAGGCATTTTATTTCATCTCTTAGCAACACCATTCAGGCTAGGCTGCCCTGGCATTGTGTAATGTGGGACGATACCACATTTTTCTAGGCATTTGGATAAAGGTTCTGGATACTTTTCTCCTGATCTGTCATACCTACCATTGTATTCACCACTACGGTCAGATTTGACAACTTTAATCTTCTTGCCTTGTTGATTTTTGACTTCACCTTTTAAGTCCATAAAAACGTCAAAGTATTATGACTTCCGATGAATTAAAATATAAGTACCCATAACGAGAATAGTCATCTATGCAAGTGATAAAATATTATTGACCATTCCTAGAATCCGTAGGAAATGGACCGCAAATATTAGCATGTACAAATTCTAAGATGCTAGAACTCCTTTTGGCACTTAATTTTTGAATGTTTGTCTGTTTCCAATTTATACACTCAGTACAAACACAAAAGTCTGTTTAATCAAGGGGTTTAAGCATTCCTTATGACACAAGCCTTTCAATTTTCCTTTAGGAGATATGACCCAAACGTTTGTGCCATAAGGTGACGAAATTCTCATTAGTCAATTTGCGTTTTATGCCTCATGCAGTTGTTTTCAATACAAAAATATTGGTTTTTCCCGGAACAAATTAAATGGTCAGAAAAACACTACAAATGTCGAGAAAACTTTTGGCGACACTTTTTACGGCATTTCCACAAGTGCGGTAATAGCCAATTTCGTAAAAGAACAACGACAGTTGGAAAAATGCATGGAAAAGTTAGAGGCATTACTTGAATTGCTGCAAAAAAACTTTTGGAACATTTATATTAAGGTTGCAAATAATACTTTCGCGACATTAAAAAATGCCAAGAATAATCTTTTGTAACACTAATCAAATGTTCAAGGCACTTTTGGCAGCATTTAAGAATGTCGAGAATAATAGTAACGACATTAAACATAATGTTGATATTATTTTGTGACATGTGAGTGGGAATAAGTGTTAAAAGAAATCATTGCTATAAAGTATTTTGTTTCAGTAATTCTTCTATGAACTTATAACATATATAAATATAAAGCAAATACACTACCATTGTAAGCACAAATTTCCTATAGATTTAATTTGTTTATATTTGGGTTAATTTCGGACAAAATAAATTGAGTATAGAATAGTAATTAATTCAAGAATATTCAAAGTTTACAAAGACTCAAGATTGAAGACGTTGCAATTTAAAGCCATGAAGAAATCAAGTCAAGATACAATTTCACATTTTGTTTGTTCTAAGATCACACGGGTATAAATAATAAAAGGAATATGTGATTTAGAATGTTGTTTAAATAATGGATGAATTAAATGTTTTTAATGTTTGGGAATTAAAAATTAAAGTTTGGAAAACGCATTTAATTATATCTGATCTAAATTGTTTTTAATTCGAGGATAATCATGAAATAAAAGAAAAGGGTTTACTATCGTTCAAATGGCATGTAAACTCGTTCGAACGACAGCGCTAGTCGTTCAAACGCCAGTGTTTGTCACTCGACTAAGATTGTCTCGATTTGTATGATTCATTTATCTTGGACTCTAGTTTGCTCAGATATAAAAATACTCAGCGTAGACGTTTTCAAAAGAGATGAAAAGTGCAAAAAATTCCCATTCTATTTAGTTTCATCATTTGTTTATTCAAGATCATATTCTCATAATTTTAAAGGTTTGTGATCTTGAACACATTCAGAAGAAGACTTTGTTCAACTCTTTGTAGAGAGGAAAAACCTACAATGTACTGAGGTCAAATTAGGGAGTGATGCGGTATTCCTTACTGAAGATAGGATTGCGATTCTTGTGGAGCTTTTACGGTTGTTCCATTGCTGACGACATCGACCGACACCTGCGGGTATTCGTATATCACATTATTTTCACTGTAATCCGATTTTAAGACGTTCCTTTACAAATTATAGTGGAAATAAAAAGGTTTTTACCCTTCGGGGATTTTTTCCTGAATTTGTTTCTTTTACAACATGCTTTATTTGTTCAACGGGTTAAATTGATTAGATGCATGTTTAGGGTTTAAGAAGATAAAATTGGAAATAATTGATTTAGTTGGTTTTACCTAAAGCACTTATTAAAGGGCCTTTTCAAATTGGTGTCAGAGCTTGTTGCACTATTTTATTTTGTTTGTGATCCCTTGTCTTTAGGTATGGATTTCGTTAATTTTGATGATTTTAGAACTCATGTGTTTTAAACTTCTAATTTGAAATCTCGCATGAAGTCTGCTTTTAATTTTTTTTTAAAAGAAAATTGTGAGAAGTGTCTTTGCTACGAAGAGTTTGGCCATAAGTTATATGATTACCCCACTAAACTTAGGGAGAATTTTAATAAACCGTTAAATCATGTTTTTATCCTTAGTGAGAGTGACCCTAAAGAAGAAATTTTTTTATGCTACTAAGCGAGAACTTCCCACTCTTGTGGCTAATCATGTTGGTGACGATGACATACTTTTGCATGATTCTTCCACGATCACAAGTTGTGATACCCTTGAAAGTGAGGGTGAGGTGAGTGATGATGAGAGTGAGGATAAGTGAGACTTGCAAACTGCCTTTAATGAGTTTCATAAAGAAACATTAAAAGCAAAGAAGGCAAGTTTAAAGTTAGAAGCGAAATTGAAAGAACGTGCCATTAAAAATGATAACTCCAATACTTTAATTGAGGAACTTAGGGTACGCGAGAAAAAAATTCGTGAGAAGCTAGAATATGTCGAGGGTGAGAGAGACAGTCTTAGAGGGTTAATGGTGGCTATGAAAAAGGAATTACTTGAGTTTGAGGATTCTAGGCTTTTACTTGAGTCAAGGATAGGTGAACTTGAGAAGAAATTGAGAGATTCGAGTAAGGTTAAATTTGATTTGGAATCTAGGTTCGAAAAGTTAGATAAAATTTTAGGAACCATCCAAATCAAAGATAGTAAGAGTGGTATTGGATTCGATAAACATATTCCACCCGTTCCCAAAGCTAAACCAGGCTAGCTAGAGAGCCACCCGGGATTATTTGGAAAAAGCCACCGAGGAACGTTAGATTTAATCATCCCGTAGCAAACACTCCCCACTGTATCTATGCTTGCAATCATTGAGGTAGGAGAGGTCATCTTATGCATTTTTTCTACGATCTTAAGCATGTTCCTAGATAGTCAAAGAACCCGAACATTCCTGTCTCAAAATACCCCACTCGTCGTTTCACACACACATGGGCCAGAAAATCAGATGTAGAGGCGTTAGGGATTCGACTTGGTGATATGCGTGTCATTTCACGTGGATCTCCACATGTCTCATCTTTCGACTGAGCGTGTTCGTAGGTTTGTCATACTCTAGTTTGCCTTTGTGATATATCCTTTCTCTAGGGTTATGATATTTATCCAGTTGTCATTTTTTTTCGTCGGTATAAAAATACAAAAAGCTTTTTTGTTATTTTTTGAACTTTTTGAAAAATACAAAAATATTTTATTTTTAGTCAATTTTTTGAAAAACACAAAAAGATTTTTGGTTTTTGAGTCGTCAATCTTCATGTTTAATATGTCTTATTGGTGTTCTTGGACCCCCATCACTTCATTATCCATGTGGCTAAGCATTTGGTCATATTTATTGATGCATTGAATGATCTTAACCATTGTCATAATGGAGTTGTCTCAAAATTGATGTGCATTTGGATTCATCTTTGTATATATGCGATGCTTGCACACATGCACGAGCGTTTATGAATGTTTGACATCAACTGCATATTTGTGTTTGGTGAGACATTCTTATCTCAATTTTATCATCAATGCGTAAGTAGTCTTAGGACTAGATGTGCATGTAAGAACCGTTTATCGTAACGAACTAAATTGCCAAATATGTTGAGTGCTTACGGAAAAGGGTTGTGAGTGTGTAAAATTGACTCGTCGTGATAACCACCATATAAAAGGAGCCCAAAAAAATTCAAACGGCAATAAAAAGATTATTATGCCAAAAATTAGGCCATTTAGTTTAGATCACCTCAAAAGAAAATTTTAGTGTGTATTATTTACGAGGGTGTTCGGATGGAAAATAAAAACGGATTTGCACAATAAATCCTATGGATGAAACATTGCATCATGATGATATTGTTTGTAGAATCGTCAAAATTATAGATTTGTGTGTATGATGATCGTTTTGTTCATGAAGCTCATTTATTAATTATCACACATGGCTACATCATTGTTTGTTGACATAGTGGTATCATTTAGAGCATCGTGAACGTTTTGATGTATTGAAATTTTGATTCATTTGTCATAGTATGCGCCCATTCACTCCATGTCCACGTTTGAGCACATTAATTACAAGTTGGTATGAATTTCATAAAATTTTAATTCTGTCTATTTTATAAGTGGTTTTAGTATAGTCCTTTTTAGTAAAGTTTGGGTTTGCTTTTGACATCTCGTTCGAACCATATGAAATATTGTTCGAACCATATGGCATGTCGCGAGAAGCGTCATTCAAATGACACTGCTACAGATTTAAAAAGTCTTGTTATCAGTTCAGTTAGTTTGTTCCCAAATATTGAAACCCTTGTCACTGCACTTCGTCTTCTGGCTTCAACTGAACCAATTTTTGACCCAAAAAATCACGATTTGAACTCGATTTTCGAACCAAATCACTTCCTTTGCACCGGTTTTCTCCTCAAAATCATATCTTTTGTTGTTTCGTGGCTTGAGCTCACTAATTGAGGTATGTTTTTGAGCTTTCTCTATTTCGTGGTTTGCTTTCGGTTTGAAAAGATTAGATGTTTGCTATTTGGATTTTAGTGTTGGTTTCAAAAGAGAAAATGGCCGAGCTCTACATTTTGCTGTTTGTGTCAAGATTTTTTTGTATTGATTTCTCCACTTGTTGTATGGGTTCTTGTTCATTTTTTGAATTCAACATAAACAGTTGGTATGAAAAATTGATTTTTTTTGGATTAAATTTCTTTGACACCCATTTATTTTTGTGGGATGGTTTTTAAAAAAAAATGGGGTGTTCATAATTTATTTCAAAAAAATTTGTATTTTTTTTAATATGAAATGTCGATCCTCTTGGCGACATTGTTTGTTTATTCTTATTATGATTGGATTATTGCTGTATGTTGGGCTGTTGTTTATTGGTTTACCGGTGGCTCGAATGGATTTGTACGGAGATAGGTTCTAGGCATCAGTTGTATCTGTCTACCCTATCCTTCTACACCAACGATATTTAGTGTCTAGTCATGCCACCTAGACGCAGGGGTACTTTTTCTCATAGGCAAGATGAGCCTTCCCCGACATCGCGGGCTCATAGTGCTAGGAGTTATATACCACCATACTCTCCTACACATTGTCACACCATTTTTGACCTGATCATTACTGCCATTTGGGCTTACATATTCGCGTTGTAGTTCAAGAGAAAGTGTTTTGTGTTGATTATTTTATGAGCTATCTATTCCGACATGGATGTCTGGCCGAGGATGGGACAAATTATTTGATGCCCATGGCATGGTTTACCCTGACATAGTTAGGTAGTTTTATTATAGGGCTCTCCTCACTCCTGGTGGTTTTCAGATGCCTGCTAGGGGTGTCCCGATACTTGCCACTTCCGATATTATAACTGAGACTCTATAGTTACCTCGTGTCCCGGATGGTATTTTTTCGAGGATTCCCGAGGATTCTCCTACTAGAGATGAGATTATTAGGTTTTGCTTTTGGTAGGTTCCGCCTACTGGGACTACTCTGTTTCATTGACAGTTACGCACAAGTTTTCGCATCCTTAATCGATTTGTATCCTCCTCTATCTATCCTCGAGTCAATCATACTCAGATTGGCTTCGGTATCGTATATTTCATATATGCCGTATGTCAGGGGTGGAAAATTGATCTACCATCTCTTTTCTTTCGAGTTATGTCATAGGTTACCATTATAGGTAGCTCTCCTATACGCCCCGCTCTTCCCTACGATCTCCTTGTATCCCGCATTTGCTCCTTGGCCGGAGTTCTTATTTTAGAGGATGATGTGTTCCTTTCTACTCCGTCCTTCACTGATAGCAATACTTTGACTCGATCTGAGAGTCATTTACCTTCTGAGGCGAGAGCGAGACCCCCTTCTACTGATACATCATTTTTAGGAGAGCCATCTATTCCTACTGAGCCTAGTTTCATACCCTCTCGGTCGTGTTCTTCTAGATCTAGACGACCTACTATAGAGGAGTTTGATACATTACAGGCACAAGTGACTTCACAGTCTCAGATACATGATTCTATGATAGCACGCATTGATACTAAAACTGAGGCGATGGCTCGCAGCGACTAACATATGTCTGCATTTTTTGATGTGGTGATATGGAGGTAGATGAGTAGAGGCGCAGGTTCATCAGGATTGGGCAACATAGTTGCCACATATGATGATTCTGATGATGATGCTGATGATGAGGACTAGGGTACCTGTTGATATTTATGTTTTGAGACATTGTATTTGAGTCACTTGATGTATTTTGATATTTATCCCGAGATGATGTACTCATGGACTCCTGATGCTAAATTTTTTTTTGACTGGATGTATATATTTCATTCTGCAATTATTATATTACTATTTTTTATATTTATTCACTACCATCTTTCTCATATCCACTATCACTGTTTATCTTTTTTGGCAATTTTTATATGCTAGTTTTATCTGTCTGTGCCTTGTCTATTCCAAGCAAAAAGGGGGAAAGATATGTAATGTAGGGGGAGTTTTAATTAAAAACAATGTTTTAAAATTCATTGATATATTTTATGTTCCTCTAAACTTCACTTCGGTATATTTGTTTGTGTCTCATGTATATAGGTATCTATTTTGTGATTCAGAGATTCATTGCCACATAACATTCAGAGACAGTTCTAGACCCAATACTGCTGCTTCATAGTTTATTCATGTCCTTATTTTTTCATATTTGGGTTTCTGGGATAGGACATTTGAGTATAGCTACTATTTTTATTTGTGTTTTATCCCGGAATAGTTAAAGGGGGCGATTTGTAAGCACAAATTTCTTGTAGATTTAATTTGTTTGTATTTGGCTTAATTCCGGACAAAATAAATTGAGTCTAGAATAGTAATTAATTCAAGAATATTCAAAGTTTACAAATACTCAAGATTGAAGACGTTGCAATTTAAAGTCATGAAGAAGAAATAAAGTCAAGCTGCAATTTCACATTTGTTTGTTCTAAGATCACACAGGTATGAATAATCAAAGGAATATGTGATTTAGAATGTTGTTTAAATAATGGGTGAATTAAATGTTTTAAATGTTTGGGAATTAAAAATTAAAGTTTTGAAAATGTATTTAATTATATTTGAGCTAAATTATTTTTAATTTGAAAATAATCATGAAATAAAATAAAAGGGTTTACAATTGTTCAAACAACAAGTAAACTTATTCGAACGATAACGCTGATCGTTCAAACGACATCGTTTGTCGCTCGATTGAGATTGCCTTGATTTATGTGTTTCATTTATCTTGGACTCTGGTTTTCTCAGATATAAAAATACTCTGCGTAGACGTTTTCAAAAGAAATGAACGGTATTCCCATTCTGTTTAGTTTCATCCTTTGTTTATTCAAGCTCCTATTCTCATAATTTCAAAGGTTTGTGATCATGAACACATTCAATAGAAGACTTTGTTCAACACTTTGTAGAGAGGAAAAACCTACACCAGACTGAGGTCAAATTAGGGAGTGTTGCGGTATTCCTTGCTGAAGATAGGATTGCGGTTGTTATGGACCTTCTGCGGTTGTTCCATTACAGACGATATCGACCGACACCTGCGGGTATTCGCTTGTCACCTTATTTTTGCTATTATTCGATTGTAAACCGTTCATTTACAAATTATAGTGGAAATAAAAAGGTTTTTGCTCTTCGGGTTTTTTTCCTGAATTTGTTTCTTTTACAACATGCTTTATTTGTTTCGTGGGTTAAATTGATTAGATCCATGTTTAGGGTTTAAGAAGATAAAATTGGAAATAATTGATTTAGTTGATTTTACCTAAAGTACTTATTAAAGAGCCTTTTCAACCATAACATTAAATTAAGAGGTCAGTAATCAAATTGAACTTTATTAAATTAAAACTAATAGCATTCATCATAAATAAATATAATTGAGTTTTGAATACTTATCCATCCACAAAATAAAATGTATTACATGTCCAATAAGATAAGGGGGGAAAATATAAAGTAAAATGAAGTTTTATATAATGTACAATCCTTCTCCATCAACATCAAACATCCTCTTCAACCTACAAATAAAAGAGACAATCATTAATCATTGATACTTATTTAGTATTTGAATTAGAAAATTAAAAATTCGTACATTAGTAATATTTCATGCTACAATTCAACGGTATGCATCTCTAATTGTGGACTTGTTTTCATAAGATCTTGTCAATGGTTCTTTTGTTACAAATATTTTCTCAATATATACTTCCCAGAAGTCTTCACCCAATCGCATATCTCCTACTTTTATTGAAGGGTCCTTGCCTACAATGAATCCACGTGCCACAATCACTTTTGAAAGTCTCGAAGTAATATCGTGGTTAATGGTGGTTCATCTTCTTCTTTTTTGATGTTTCTTTTTATAAACAAAATGAATATGTCATCAAATATATATTTCTGGAAAAAAATCGGTAGAGTTTTATTTGTTTTTAAGACATGCCAAAACATTAAACACTATAAACAACTAAAAAAATAACCAACCCAATGTCAAGTATGAATAAACTCCAAAGCATACCTAAACTCCCCAATAAATCTCATATATATAAGTATGTGTGGTTTATATAATCCATCAACAACCTACTATAATAAGACAAAACTCATTCCATTACAATAGGATTAATGAAGATTTATTATTTAACAAACACCAGCTAGTACCATTCTAAATGAATTAACACTTACTTGATTTGTTTAGCCAATAAACATCCATCAACCCACCACCTTAAAATGCCACTAAATCACCTCATTTTCATCCTAAATCCACGACCTTATATTGTTGGATAACAAACTAAATTATAACATAACTATGTAATTTTGAGATTTTTCGGGAAGAGAATTTAGACCATCTCTTAGAGAGTAAATACAAGTTTAGGATTTTTCGTGTAGAAATATGGTCCATCTCTTAGAGTGTAAAATAAAGGATGTACCGGACCAACACTTTGGGATCTCATACCGAGATTATTTTTTTTGGATCTCAGGCAATTAACAAATGAATTCTCATATGATGAAAGTAGAGATATTGAAGAAATGTACAAATATGTTAAAAGGTACTTTTCTATCGTACTATAATTTATATAGTCAACACTTACAACTATAAATTCCTATCATAAATTGTCTGTAATTTGTAATATTCAATAATATTTTATTGCTAAATATATTTTGTTTTCGAATTTTAATATTAATGCGCATTGCACACGTATTGTGCATGCACGTATGGCTAGTTGTGGAACAGAGTCCCAATATACGGTGTTTTAAAGTTAGATTAATGGATTTTTTGGGTTTTGTTGGATTTAATAATTTAAGTTATTAACATCTTAAATATTTCTTCATCTATTTACTGAGACACATGATTTGATATAGCAGCAAAAATTCTGAATTATTGTACTTTACCCTTCATAATCCTTTAGATTAGTAGCATACCTGAAGTAAAGTACCTTTCATTTGTTTACTAACCTGAGCAGCAATCTCAAGGGGAGAAAAGTGTTGAGAATTTTCAATCTACAAAAAATTATTTATTTCGATCATTATGTGTGTGCATATCAACTCAAATTGAGCCTCTAAATGATCAAATTTATCATGAAATTCAGCTCGAATCTTTTAAATTTTATCCAATTTTTTATACCAACCATTGTTAAATCGAGTCAATGCTAATTTAAGTAAATCGTCAAATACCTCATCTGCTTAGGAGTATTTTTTTCTTATGGATACATGAACATCCCTCCTTTCTTATTTCTAGTATAAATGATATTCATTGAAACATCTGGACTGGAAGAATTTGAGTAGCTAAAAGAAATGAAAGTGACGAATATTATTATAACTTAAAAAAACATGGGATCGATTATGGCTACATCATTCAAAATGGGAGTAAATACTTAAGATAATGCACTAATATACCCAATCAAAGATCAATAACTAATAATCCTGCTGAAGTTTGTGCACACATTGATATATAATAGAATAATCAATAAGTATTAAATACATTTTAATGAGAAAAGGTTTCGATCAAAGCCTCGGTTGTCGATTTTTTATTTCAAAGTTCACATAGAACAAAAGTTGTATCAAGAAACAAACAACCCAAAATAAGAGTTCATGTCAATAAATTCTCATCCTAGTTGAAATCACTATGCACTAAAATAAAAATCTAGTTCACAGTCCAGGGTGAGGTTCCAAAAGAAAATAATATTCATTAGTTCACGATGGGACCTAGAGGGTGTTTTCGAAATCCTGGATAAACTTCATATCAGATTTTGAATATGTGGCTTTCATAACATAGTTGAAAGCGAGGAAGAAACATATTGCACCCAAAAGGATTTTCCATTAACGAAAAACGTACTCGTTTTGAATATTTAGGGTCCTTGAGATAGTTTTATAGTCACATCAGTATGTTTCAAAACATGGTGGACACAAGGTATGATTTGCATTGTGTTGTGTCCTTTTGGAAAGAAAACAATTAATAAGGGGGTGTGCTTCTGTTAATTCTTTAATGATAATGTGAAAAGGTAATAATATTTTATACCCCATAAATAAAATTATTGATTTGTAATTACAAGAAGTTTGACTATATGTTTATATATCAGTAATTACAAAGTTGAATCTGAAGAGAACATGAAAAATCACTATGACCATTGTTGTTCAATAGCGCTTTACACTCATGTATCCTAAGCCAGACATTCGAAATAGGGATTAAAAGTCAGGTGGAATAATTTTCAGCCAAATAAAATTATATGACCTTAAGTGACCGCTCATTTGGTTTGAATTTTTTAGCTTCCTTATTAATTGGTGAATTCATACATTAAGAATTTTATTTGACATCCAGTTGGATTAAACCATACAATCTTAATAACTAATGTCAATAGTGTCAACAATGAAGAAGTTTGCCTCAACTGAATAGTTTTGTTTTACACTTGGTTTTCATGGAAGAAATAGAAAATCCTTAGGGTGGTAAGACTGTTGCCGATCGAAAACCATTTTTTCCATTTCAAGCCCGACAAAAGATCGTGAAAAATAACTAAAATTTTATGTTGAAAAATAACTTTTAGCTATTTTCTCTCGCCACCAAGGTTGATTTTAGCTGCCAAGACGCTGGGAGTTAGCGTAACATGAGAAAACTAGAAAACATACAAACTAAATATTGATAGAGATGCCTCCTTAATTGTGACACAATTAAATTGGTTATAACTGTCAACTGTAATAACTGATCATATCCAAAATTGACTAACCTTGGGCATTTAAGGAGTTCCAAAATTGTCAGCACAAAAAATTCAGCAACAAGTGGCACTTGAATACACTTACATAGTTGAAAGATTCAACAATGAACTGAAGTAATTGGGAAGTTCTCCACTTAAGTTGTTGAGAGAGAGATCCATGCATTACAGTCATGCCAACACAATATGTGGAACATTAGAAGTCGTAAAGAGTGACCCTCCTAATAACAACATAATTTATAAATTATTAAGAAACATAAAAGTAGGAAGGGAGTTATAACTTCGCACAAAAACTTCTACATTGAGTCATACTAAAAGAAATAACGAGTGGATATTTAAAATGTCCATGTTATATTTATATATTAAAGAATAAAATTTCACCCAAAATCCTTCCTAAGAACCTTATTAGGTTTCCTGTATGGTTTATTAAACTGCTAACTAGAAACTTATGGTAAAGTACCCAAATAATGATAAATTTTAATATGACAACAATCAATACTCAGGTTCCAAAAAAAAAATTTCATCAATATTCTTAGTTTCAAACTGGTAACCCATATCAAGCCATGGTAGTAACAACATCTCATGGTTTTCTCACTGCATTCTAATTATTATCCATTTTTTTAAATATGAGATTACAGTAATATCTGTTGAATTAAATTTGTAAATGCCAGAGTAAAGAGTCTCCCTATTCATAGCACATGGGTTTCAAATATAGAAAAATAAAAACTTTAGTATCAAAATAACAATATGCTTGAACTAAAAGTAAAAACTTTGACATGAGAATAAAAATATGTAGTGTGGCAAGATAAAATAAAAACAGCATAGATAGGCACCCTGGATGAAAGTCAACAACGTGAAATGAAATAAAGAGTACGACTTTCACATCACCTCAACTATCTATTGTTTCTTGTCATCAAATAAGCTCCCAGGATAAAATCAACTATAGATAAACTTTGAATTTTACAATATAAACAGTCACACGGATTGGACTAACAAGAAATATGTCTAAAGATTTTCAACTTAACAATGTTTTAAATATGAAACCCAAAGTTTGCAAGAAATAAGGAAAACTAAAAACAAAAAACAGAGGTTCTCTTGCACAAGTGAAAACCATGATGGCACCAATTATCGAATGATATCATACGGAACATAACTAAGTGGAGAAAATATTCACCATGGAATAAAACAAGGCTTCCTAATATGGACTATTCCACTTAATTTCCCACAAACCAACCCACTTCAACTACAAAAAGTTTAGAGTGTCTAAATGAATTAAAATGAACCCAATGCGACCAACCATGACAAGGTTATGAGCAAGAACCTCAAATGGATTTCCTCCAAGGTCAATAATGATTGGTTCACAAAAGACTGTGATTAAGATCAATAAATAAATGGTTTCAATGAAAATTTTACACTGTATTAAAGAAGAGGACTCGACTGATAGTATGACTTCACTATAGAAGAAAGATAAAAATGAGTCATTCTTTTATAAGGTTTCATAAATAGTCACTTAATCTTTTAACTTTTCCACCAATAAAAAATGTTTTTAGAAGAAATTTTATTCCAGTTGGATAACTCATGTTTCAATCTTTGAATCCTGGCAGAAAAACACTTGAATGGGTTTCCTTCCAAAGGTGTATTCCAAGAGTTAGCAAAGATTTCTCTGAGATTTTGATTAGAGCATCGCATATTTTGGAATTTAAAGGGGTTTTGTCTATTTAGGATTTTATATAGAACAAAAGGGGAGAATGATGAGAACATGTTTTGTTAAGATGTGTTAGGGAAAAATTTGGAAAATTGTTGTTCCATTCAGGAGATACTAATCCTATATCCATCTTAACCCATATCTTCCCACAATATCTAAAATTAATCCAAGTGAACTTTGATATTGAAATTCCCACTTCTAAGAGACCTGCATTTGAACTGAAGTTATTATAATAAGGTGGTCTAAAAAAGAATTATCCAAAAAAAAGTTGTGTCTAATCAATCAAACATTGCGAGATATCTTAACCAAATATCTGTTGTATTTTCATCAATTACATAAAATATACTAATATAAAAAATACTCATTTTAGGAGTCCCAAACAAAGAAGCTTAAATTTAATCCTCCATCTATGGTGATGACTTAACTAACAAGTAATTGCATCACCAGAAAATACAATTTATATAAATCGTTGGTTATGGATCACAAGCTAGACTGATTAAGAATAAAATCAACGGTAACAGAAATAAATCATATTAAACTAATCTTTAAAATACATTCGAACCATTATTGATTTATTTTTCTTATCTATACTCTTTTAATAAACTAGGACCACTTTTCGTTTAGTTGTCCTATTTCTTTTCCTGTAAATTTTTTCACTTTGCAATGTGAGGTGAGTTCTAAAAATGAAACTAAAGAAAAAAATGGAAAATCAATAAAAGGAATGAGATATAAATGGTGTGGTAACTAGGGTTATTACATGATACACTTATAGTGTTAAATTAAAATGACAATAGTTACATAACTTTAAATAGTACTCAGTTGCAGGGATACAACAATAAATGACTAAAACCTTCAATTTCAAGAGACACAAATAAAATCGACAAGTTAGTAATATTAGATCATACGAAGGTAATGGTCTGAAAAAGCTATGTAAAATGTCATTTGTATTTGTATATTTTTGTATTTAGAATAGAAGTGAATACTAATTACTATAATTTAGGCAAGGATAATAAGTAACTAATATTTTTATCATTTGTTATTAGTATTTTTATCACCAAATTATGGTTTTATATCACAAGTCCCCTCTTGTCATTTTGAGAGTGAATGGACGAGAACCATCTCGTCCTACACTATCATCTCGATCGAGAGTTGCCTTGTCCTAAAGCCATCTCGTCCTAAAATTATTTTCAATTTATCTTGAACAAACTGAATTAATCCATCCAAATCCATCACGAATTAAACCCTTTTGAGAGAAATGAAAAAAACTATGGATCTAAAATCAATAATTCTTTAGTCAATTTTCGGATTATGATAATGAAAAAAATGAAAAAACTTACATAAAATTCTATAAAGAATCCTAAAAGCCATATGGGTTCTTTCCATATCTTATGTATGATAAAACAAATCATTTTTAAATCATAATCACAATATCAATCCCAATAATCTAATATGAAGTTGCTCGAATACCACTTGTTGGTATGAAATTCTTAATATCTGCATATTATATTATCAATATTACATAATAAAATTGTTAGAACCATGTACATGAATTCATTATGGTGATTAAGACCTGGGGGTTAGAGGTCTTCCACAGACTAATCCCTCTCTCTCTCTCTACGAGTTCTCTCTCATTGGTAGGAAATGAGGAGAAGTGTATATGATTGCATTATCCTTGGGGATAAGAACCCTTATTATATAGGCATCTACTTATACCACTATAAATTCTAATTAGGTGACTCTTGAGTTACCAAAACTCTTGAATAATCAATAGGTGACTCCTGGATAACCAAACATTACAAAGCCCATACTCATTTTAGGTGTCTTATTGGGCTCTACTAATTATATCACTTAATTTACCCAATTAGAGTAGAAGCCCAAACACAATTGTTGTTTAATCTGTAAGCCCACATTGGAGTATTACAAATATTCCAAAATCATTTTTACTGAATAAAAATTTCACTTGGGTTTGATAAATGGGATTAATCCTATTTACCTGGGTTTAAAATAATTGTGGATGGAAATGGAAAGTTTGGGTTCATATAAATACACCATTTTTAACTGGGTAGAGAAAATGGCCTTATTAAAAAATTGCACAATTTTCTAGCAAACTTAATATTACTTTCAAGTGAAAAGTTAAAATTTGTTCTGTTTCAAAGTACCATATCGCAATTATAACTTCAATTTTAATTTCAATTGGGGTTCACAAAAAGGCAAGAAAGAAAACCATAATGTTAATATCTAAAAATGAAGGGAGTGCAAATTTAATATCACAGGTAAATAAAGATAAAGAAGTCAGGAAAATGCATAGCCAATAAGGTTTTTAAAGTGGTTCAGCTATAATAAGGGACTACGTCCACTATTGGTATTATTTCAAGAAATTATAATAGTTCAGTATATGGTGTGTTTGTGCTTGGTTCAATCGTCCCCTTGATCAAAGGGAGATCAAACATTATATTCCCATGGAACCTAAAATATGAAATGCCTTCATATTTTCAGGCATTTTCATCTGTATATAATAAATAAAACTCTTGATATTTAATGATGGCTGATTTTGCACCCGAGTAACCTTTACTATTCTTGATGCTTCACATTTTTTGTATTGGTCGGCATGCTAGCCAACTAAGTGTTTCTAGAGCCGACCAAGATACATGGGCAGCCATATAGGAGGACATGAATTTACTTTTCATTGGTCCACATAGGAGAATTATTTTTACATACAACAAAAGTCCCCAATGATCCACGCCTGATGATTAATTGAAAGTATGGATTATTTTTTCAAAATTTTAGTCAGCGTAATGTCTGAGAGTTAGTCGACCGCCGACTTTCAAAACTCATAAAAATTTTCGTCAATATTTCTACTAATGGCATTTTTGTGAATAACTCAAACTTTAGCGAACTGCCAAGGGGTACGCTAGTCTTTTTTCTCATTAGGAAGCATGCATCCGTAAGTAATTCAATTATTCGTCCAGTTAATTATTTATTTCCTACTTTCGAGGTAAGGTATAAAAAGAGGGTAGTTTCCCTCAATTTTCTTTACCTCAAACTTTTTGAGCTTAGATTTTTCCTTTATTCTCAAGCTTTTCTTTTCCGACTTCGCTACTTATTATTTACCATCATTTTTCAATCTTTGTAAGCTTTCCCTTTGTCTTCTTTGATTTTTCTATCTTTCAATCACGGTGTACATGATAGATGAAAGTTCTTTAGAAGAGTTTAGGGAAAAAAATCCTATTTGTGTAGGTTTAGAGATTACTAGTGGCCCTGTTGATATGCATTCATTGGCTAAGGTTAATTGGATTTCCACTTTGTTTATTGTTGAATGTGGTATCAATTTTCCCCCAAACCCACATTTTCTTCAGTTGTGTAAGTGATTTGATGTTATTCCATCAAGAATATCCCTCAATACACAGAGGGTTGTAAATGGAGTGAATAAATTAAATGAAATCCATGAAACTCGCATTGGGATTCCTAAATTGATGTTCTTCTATAAGTGGGGAACCACTGGTGATAATACTTATTACATGAAAACTAGGAAACCAATGGGGTCTTGGTGGTTAATTTGACATATTCTAATAAAATTACTGAAATTTTGGCATTGTAGTGAAGAGTTGGCAATATGCTCCCTATCCTGAGGGTGTAACATATACTGGACCCAGATGCCCCCAGAAAAAGAGTGACGTAGGTCATACTTTGACTTTTTAATTTCTTTCTCTGTTTGTTAACTGCATGATGTTGTGTCTACTAACTGGTTTATCTTGTTTTTGTGTAGAGGAGAACAAAAGGAAGTGCCCGAAGGAAAGTGAGATTAATATTGACAACCTCAACTACTTGTGTGCTATTCATCAAAGAGCAAGAGAGGAACATCCGTGAGGAGCTTCTATGTTGTTGGAATACAGGAGTGTTGTAACTTCCTATATTGTCCATCCTATAATTTCTTTGCCTCAATCACCTATTAACTTGGACGAGGAACACGTGTCCACTTCTTCTGCTATCGAGTCGACTGGAATAGATCTTGTTTAAGGAGGAACTTCTTCTTCCTTTGAATTTGTTGGCTGGATCTGGGTCTCCTCCCCTTCCTTGTAAAAAGAGTATTGCTACGGATTATAGGCCTCAATTTACTGAGAAGAGTCCTCAAGTTCTCACTATTTAAGAAGCTCGAGTTGTTAAACCTCAATGCAAGAGGTTTAAGAAAGGTTTACCCGACCACCAAGAGTTGGCCAAAAAGTCATCTGCTGAACAAGGAGGAATTGAATATGCCTCTATGGCGATTAACTCTAGATTGTCTAGGGGTTTGATAAAGGCTGGTACCCTTCCAATAGATATTTTGGCTATAACCCCCATGACTAGGGACCGACTAGTTGAAAGGGCTAGTTAGAACTTAGCATTGATGAGTTCATAACTCTTATGTTTTTCTTCAATAATATTTACTGGCTTTCTTTTGAACTAAAGTAGCATATTTATTCTTATAAGGTTCTTCATAGATTGTAATCAGATGATAGAGAGAGATGACCAGCTAAAGGCCTCCTCGATTGATGTGGAGAAAGCTTTTGAGGGTTTACAAAAATCCTTGCAAGCCTCAGGGGAAGCCTTGTGGAGGGAGATAAAAACTTGGCAGGACCAAATCATACATGATGTTGGAAAATATTTTTGAACTAAACCTTTTTGAAGTTGAAAAAATTTGAAGTTAGAAAAGTTTAAACTTCATTGAAGTTTGAAAAATTTGAATTCGAAAGACTTCCAAACTAATTTTTTTGTAATTGGAAAAGTTTAAAATTTTTTGAAGTTGGATAGGTTTGAATTAGAAGGACTTCCAAACTAAACTTTTTTTAATTGGAAAAGTTTAAACTTTTTTAAAGTTGGAAAAGTTTGAAAAGGTTATGTTTTTTAGTCACTAGTGTCATATCACCATACTTTGAAAAAGACATAAAAAAGAATCATAATTGGTGAAAACATGCAACTTCATTAACTAGAATGATCGATTACATCAAATCAACATTACTGATAATATTTAAAAAGGTGCTTAGCATTCTATGGATTCTTAAATTCTTCTTCTTCAAGTATTTCCAGGCGATATATTCCTGGTCGGATAACTATCGAGATACAGTATGGACCATGCCAGTTTGCCTCCAACTTGTTGCCTTTATATATTACCTTCTTAAGTACAAGATCTCCTTATTTCAAGTTGGTCGGCTTGACCCTTCGATTGTATAACCTAGTAGTCCTTTGTTCATAAGAAGCCATCCAAATTGTAGCATCCTTTCTGACTTCCTCAACCATGTCTAGATCTAGTCGCCTCATGTGATTAATTTTGGGGGAGTCAAAATTTAGTACTCTATGAGTCGGCAGACTTATTTCGATTGGCACCACTCCCTCAGTGTTAAAATCAAGTGTGTATGGAGTCTCCCTGTTGTTGTTTTAGGTATAGTCCTATAAGCCCAAAGGACACAACGCAACTTGTGGATCTAATTTTATTTAGCATCATCCAACCTTTTCTTCAACCTGTCAAGCGGAGTCTTGGCAGTAATCTCTATCTTACCATTACACTATGGATCTCTAGGTGATGAATAAAGCATTTGAATCTTGAATCGGATGTAATATTACTCAAACTCATCATTATCAAACTAGGTACCATGGTTGGTTATGAAAGTATATGGTATCCCATAGCAGCATATGATATGTTTCCATATGAACTAGAAAACCCTCTGATAAGGCATACCAACTAAAGGCTCAGCCTCCACCCATTTAGTGAAGTAATCCACTACTATAACCAAATACTTGAACCTTGCTTTGGTGGTCGGCGATGGATCGATCAAGCCTATTCCCCAAATAGAAAATATCTAAGAAGAAGTGATGAGAGTTAGGGTATCCCTTTGTCTTCCATGAATAGTTGCAAATTTTTGGAATTTATCTCACTCCTTAGCGAAAGAAACACAATATGTCTTCATCGTCGTCTAGTAGTAGCCCCGCATGGCTATACTTTGTATTAATGACCAGACAACTGAGTGAGCTCCACATAAACCTTTATGCACCTCCCTGATCAACTCTTGTATTTCGGATGGATGAACACAATGAAGTAAGGAGAGTGTGTATCCCCTTTTGTACAAAATGCCTTTCTCCAAAACATAATCATCTACTTTGTATCTTAACTTCCTGACTTCTTTCTTATCGGATGGAAGTAACCCTTTATCAATATAGTCCTTGATTAGATCCATCCAGGAAGATCCTAATTCTACAAATATAATGCTTATGGCGTCCATATCAATGCTTCTATATGCGAGAATATCTACTAGAATGGTTCGTTTGAGTTCTATTTGAGTTACTGAGGCTAGCCGAGCATGGGCATTTACTCGGGCATTTTCCACCCTTGGGATCCGGACACTCTTAATTGTAGGAAATAGAAACATAACTTCCATAGCTTTGATAAAATATCTTACAATAATTTCTCATTTTACTATGTATATCTGAAGCATTTGATTGATAATAAGATGATAATCACTGTGTGCTATCACCTACTTAAAACCTAGTGACAAAGCGAGTTCCAACCCTATAATTAAGGCCTCGTACTCGGCCTCATTATTGGAAGCTTAGAACTAATCTCGCAACGCATGTTCTACATCCAAGTCATTTGGAGTGTTGATGATAAGTCCTTCTCCACTGCCAGTGGCACATGAATATTTATCTACAAATAATTTCTAGCCTGGAATGTCATATCAAAGTCTTCCTCCGAAAACACTCCATGTCTAAATATCTTCTTGCTTTATTCAGCCAATCGTTGAGCTCTTTCTTGAGTAACTAATGATTCTGGTTGGTCGAAGACAATCTCAGTTTGAATTTGAGCTGAGCTCATCTTCAAATAAGTATGCTCGATAGGCAAACTAGGATTATTAGTCATCTTTTTGTATATAAATTTCATAATAAAGTCTGTTACTGCCTTCCCTTTTAATGCAGTCCTTGGCTCCTAAACAATCTTATATTCCCCAGGTTCAACTGCCCAAGACATCATCCTTCCTGACTTTTCGAGTTTGTGCAAAGATTGTCACGGAGGTAAGTTAGTGGATACGATAATAGTGTGGGCCTAGAAATAGGGTCTCACTATCCTAGAAGCCTCAATCAGTGCAAGTGCCAACTTCTCTAAGTGTGGATACCTAATTTTTTTATCCTCAAAATGCTTTGCTAGTGTCCTATATAAGCTTCTAAATTCCTCCTTTTAGTTAGATCAAAGAAGAACATTTGGTCAGGTTGAGCTTTCTATCTCGTAGCATTAGGCTGTGGAAACAGATGTACAACGTGACGTCTTCAAAACTTCCATTATTTATCGGGATTCTTTGTACTCTGCCATGATGAACCCTACAAGTCATGACTGGTGGATCATCATGAGGTTAGAGTACTCTTCTCAAATAATTCTTGGAAAACTCGATCACTAATCTATCCTTGTTGACTTTCTTAGGCCAACCATATTTGCATTCGAACATGTCAATCTATCTAATAGAAGGAAATGATTTTTCTCCATAGGGTTAGCCTTTATTTTGATAATCTTATATAATGATAGTCAAGAGAAATTATTCATACCTCCACTTCAGGTACATCAAGTTTCTTCGACAAGTCAGGATCATCTTTATAACTATTGTTGTGTGTCCTTTCATGTCATCCTTTCCTCGACCAAGAGACTCAGATCTTCTTTTGGTGTCTTGACCTCCATTCCAATAAAAAAATTCAGTCAATTTTCCTCGCCGAATAAGATTCTCCACTTCATTCTTAAGGGCTATGCAATTGTTAGTAGTTTATCCATGATCTCAGTAAAAATCGTAATATTTGTATTTATCTCTCCTGTTGGTTAAATCTTTACTACCCATGATTTCCTCCAATATAAGATGGACACCCTTGGTGAGAGGAGTATACTCGTCCTACTTGATTTTTTCAACCTTCTTATCTTTGTGCTCATTTTTGGTTGAATTCTTCTAACTTTCAATTTTTATATCCCGAGCTTCTTTAACATCCATAGCCTCCTCAACATTCATAACCTGCCCAACTTTGTCCATCATCTTTATCATATTTTAGGAGGATTGTTTGATAGAGAATAGTAGAGATCCTTGGCGAGTAATCCACTCATCAGTACTGCAATGGTAGTCTTCTCTTCGTAATCAAACATCTTTAGTTTCTCATTATTGATGTGTGTGATGTACTCCCAAGTACTTTCTCCAGTTTTTTGTGTATGGTCAAGAGATGAGTGACACTTTTAATCGGTTTATCTCCAAAAAAGAAGTTATTAATATATAGATTAGCCAATTCATGGAAACTGGAAATTTTACCTTTAGGCCGGTTGTTGTACCATATATGGGTTGGACCTATAATGGAACTAGATAACACTCTGCAATGCATCTCGTCGGGGACAGATAGATATCAACAACAACTTGATATTGCTCAATATTGAGGAGTAGATCAATCTTCTCGTCATACTTGGGGGTAACAACTATTTTCATTAATTTATAAGGAGTGGGGTAATCCACGATGGCCTGAATAAAAAGGAATCCATTCACAAAACTTCTTTGCAAAGGATTCTTGGTTTTGCCATTTCTCCCAGCCGATCTTCAAGTCGTTGCATGGATCTTTTTCAGGAATGTTCTTCTAGTTTAGATTTAGCTGATGCAGATTTGGGCTTTACTATTCACATGTGTTGAGCTCTCGTCTTGAAAAGTCTGCTCGACACACACAGAGCCTCTCATGCTTGCCCTAAAACCTCGTAGATCCCTCTCTGTACTTGCGAGGTCAATATTTCTCTCTGTGATAACCTTTAGTTGCTTGGGGACCCAGACAATCAAAGGCAGATTCCCTACTTAAACTCTGGAAGATATTTGGCTGCTCATTGGAGAGAGACCAACCATCGTAGTAGTTTGTAAATCGGATTGATGATATTTCCCTAGGACAATAAGATCTATCATGGGAAGACCTGAAGTGATAACTTTTCTCATTCTTGGCTGGTAGTGGTGGCATATCCCTACGGGATGGTTCAACGATGTATTTATCTTGTAATGCACAAGCCAATTGCCTAACTGACTCCTATATGGATTCCCTTTCCCAGGTTAAGAAAAATTCCCTATAGATTTTCCACACTAGGGGAGTATATGGATTTGGATTATTACCTACATCTGCAAGGCTACTCATAGGAACAAGTGTCATTCTTTGCATAACTTCCAAAATGAACAAAAAGAATAAAAGAGGTCGATAATGATGGCAATCATTCATTCCCATTGATGGTCCCATTATGTTGATATCTAAAAATTGAGGGAGTCCAAATTTATAATCACACATAAATAATGATGAACAATCTAGGCAAACATAGAACCAACAAGGTTTTTAAAGTGGTTCAACTATTATAAGAGCCTAAATCCACTATTGGTATTATCTCAGGTGATTATAATAGGTCAATATAGATGTGCTTGTGCTTGGTTCAATCCCCCCTTTGAGTTAAGGAATATCATACATTCATATTCCCTCATAACTCAAGAGTTGGAATTCTTTTATATTTTCAGGCATTTTCATTTGTATATAATAAATAAGACTCTTGATATTTAGTGTTGGTCACTATTCCACCTGAGTAACCTTTTATATTCTTGATTGTTCACATTCTTGGTGTTGGTCGGCATACTAACCGACTAAATATTTCCAGAGACGGCCAAGATATTTGGGTATCCAAGTAGGAGGATTGGTGTCTACTTTCCATTGGTCCATATAGGAGAGTAATTTTTACATACAAAAATAACTTTACAATCGGTTGGGTAGTCAAATAAAGTTGCGATTTCTTCAATGTAATGGTAGGGGATCATTTATATGGAGTGTATCCTCTTAAGTAACTTTACAGTAGAGTGATTTTTTTATGAGTGTTTGTTCAATTGGCAACATTGAATATGTTTAATGAGAATGTTCTAAGAGTATTCACATACTCATTTATACCCTCATAGGTAGTTGTCTTATTCCGATTTTCCAAAATATGTCGTGTTCTTGGTTTATGTATCTAGAAAGCTTCTTTAATGTTCAAGATCTTGAAGCTGATTTTATTATCCTCATTACTCAAGGATCACATTTTGGATAAAAGGTATATTGTATATTTCCTACACTAACGCCACACATTTTTAGAAATCTTTTAAATATCTTAGTAAAAACTTTTTGAATGTGTAAAATCTTGTGATTTTTCTGTCATGATCATTCGTGTATTAAAATATTAGAAATATATTTAAATAAGCAAAATTAAGCAAATTCTAACAGCTTCGCTCAGGCAAAAATGAAACTGTTCATTTGACAAAACTGTCGACATAGGTCCACGCAGCTTTTTCGTTAAAGCATCACTGCAATGAAGGATTTCGCTACAACGATCCTTTTTTATCATTGGTCACTCATTCTTTTAAAGCCTTGTTCAAAAATTGAGAATTCTTGCGACTTTCATTATGGCTACAAGTTCTCTACAACTAAGATTTTACTCACTACGGTGACACATATAGGTTTGCAAATATGCTTTAAAGATCTTTTAGGATCCTTTATATTTATGTGTAAAAAGTCACTTTTTGGATGCTGATTGGATATGGGAGCCCCCAAAAAATCTCTCACACATGCTTTGCATAGGATATGTGACTTTGTAGCTTGTATTGGTAATATTGGGTAATCCCAATTGGGTGGATTTATCTACTTAAGCCATCACTGCTCTTTATTTCAAAACATCTCTCAAAAATATTTCAAGAGACAAAATACAAAGAGAAATTTGTTTATATTTTTATCTTCTTCCTTTCTAAGAAGATAAAAATACTTTTGAAAAAGAAGGAACCCATTTTCTAAATCTATTTCATCTTTTTCTCTACTTCTCTTTCTTGCATTTTGTCACCTCTCTTGTTTTAGGTTAGTTAATAATAAAGAAGATGAATATTTTACAAAGAACTCATTTTCAAAAATTCCTTTTCTATACACTTTAGGGGCTTTCTCCCAACAAGAGTATTATGATATTTAAGCATTTCTTTTCGAGTTCAAGTTATTTGTGAACTCTCAAGTTTGTAGGCGAAGGCTCGTGCAACATTATTGACATGTGTTAAGACATAAGAGATGTTGAGAAATTTTATCAATGTACAGGTATCTTCGGATTGATATGAATTCGAGGAAAAAGTACGAGGTGTGAGTTAGCGAAAAAAGAGTATCAGTCATTAATCTCCCTGTAAGTCTTTACATTAAGCCTGCCAATGGATTAGATTTTATTCGAATCCCAATCCGAATTCGATCCGTTTAAGCGGATATGGATCATGCATAAAATCCGATTATCCGATTACCCGATAACCCGTTTATTAAATGGAGCGTATTTGGATTCATATACTCTGGTCCGTTAATTATCTGATCCGATTAACATTATATATATATATATATATATTGTATTTGATAATATTTTAAATATATAAATTAAATATATATTATAATAGTTCTTTATTTCATTATCTGTTTGTTGGAACATTTGCGAAATAAATATATGAAATAAGAGATAAAAATAAAAATGTTGCAAATCAAGTTTAACATAAACGAATAATCGGATAATCAGATCGGATTCGAATTCGTTTAACATAAACGGATATTGGTTTGGATTTGCCTAATCCGATCCGATTAATAAATGGATAGGATCCAAATCCATTTAACATAAACGGATATGGATTTGAATTTGCCTGATTCGGTTCGAATTCGATTCGTTTACAGGCCTACTTTACACTACACGATATTAGGTGGATGGTTACAGCCAGGCCTTGACCAGGCCATTGGGTTACAGCCAAGCGCCGTGACCACACTACACCAAATCCTGCGAATGGTCACGCCTAGTGGGTCACGGACCAAGTCCGCAACCAGCAGGTCGCGGACTTGGGCCATGACCCACTCAATAATTGGCGTGACCAATTTTATTACCACACTAAATTACCCATGCTCTGGAAGTGGTCACGGACTAAATCCATGACCATAGTGGGTCACGGACTTGGGTGGTGACCAGGTCATGACCAGCTTGTTGCCAAAATTCCCTCCAAACTGGTCGCGGATGGGTCACGGACTTGGTTCGTGACCAGCTTGGCGCCAAAATTCCCTCCAAACTGGTCGCAGATGGGTCACGGACTTGGGCCGTGACCAAAGGCGCGACGAAGCATAAAACACACACATTAAGGGTCATAGCTTAGGGCCGTGACCATTTGTTGGTCTGGGTCATAGCTATAGGTCGTGACCATACATCATTCAAACGCCAAGGCTTCTGGAAAAGGGTCACGCATTATGGGTCACGGCCTTAAGCCGTGACCAAATCAAAATCGCCATTGTCCTGCAAGTAAGTAAAGGGTCGCGCGCATGGGTCACGGCTCTTGGCCGTGACCAATTTGAAATCGCCATTGTCCAAGTCAATAATGGGTCACGGCTCTAGGCCGTGACCAGGTCGAAATCGCCAGCCTCATGGTCATTAATGGGTCGCGCACATCCGGTCACTGCTCTAGGCCGTGACCATAGTCTGGTCTTAAAAAGAAATATTCCCAGCTTCTCATTTATTACGTGCGACTTCGTTTACTGTTAGGGTTCGTGCGATTTCAATCTCCTGCGATTTCGGTTGGATTTGCATTTGGATTTCAGTTGGATTTGCATTTGGCTAATCGATTTCAGTTGGTATGTATTGATTCATTTGGATTTCGTGATTTCTATCTAAAGCCCTAATTTTTGTGTATGTATGTGTAGATTTTTGTTTGTATGTGTGTATGTGTGTGTATGTATAGATTGTATGTGTGTGTATGTATAGATTTATGTCAAAAAAAATATTAGGGTTTAGTAAACCTTAAATAGTATGTGTGTGTATGTATAGATTATGTCAATAAACCCTAGATTGTATGTGTGTGTATGTATAGATTATGTCAATAAACCCTAGATTGTATATGTGTGTATTTTTTTTCGATAAAATATGCTTGTCTTGTTTGTTTTTTTGAGAAAATATAATTAAATGATTTTTTTTGACATACGAGTCGCAAACACGTGTACACATTACTATAGTGAGATATTGTTGGTTTGGTTGTTGGATACTATGTTGAATTTACTGAATTGATACTAGTGTCGATAAATGTATATGTTATTAAATTTGTTGGGTGTGCTCTTGATTTGCCTATGAAAAAGTATATCACATATCTTGCGATTAATGTGCATTTTTTGTCATACCCAGTGGGTCGCGAACTTGGGCCAACAAATAAATTGTGTATAGATTTATGTGTATATGTATGTTTATGTGTGTAATTATGAACAAATTGTTTATGTGTATATGTATGTTTAAACTCTCATAACTTTCAAACCTAAACCTTAATAGCAGGACTCGTATTCATGCCCTCGTATACTTTTCTCAGGAAAAATGAGGCATGGTGATAAATACTGTCAACAAGAGTGGGAGAGGTTGCAATTAGACCACACACATAACTCTTTTATTAGAGTGCATCATATAGAGGCTACTCTTATTTATAGGTACAGAAATAAAAAGATCGAACAATTTAACTACCTGCAAGATTACTTGTTCGATCGTATTTTATTTTCTCTACCAAAAAACTGGGATGGCATTATACAAAATATATTTCACACACGTAATCCCGACATAGCCCTGACCTTGGTTATGTTGTTGGAGAAAACGGAAAAAAAAATCCACCCGTTATGGATACAACTGCGTACATAGAGCATTGACATAGATTGGGATGTCTCGCGCCACATGCATGTAAAATTGAATCATGCCAACAAGTTGAGAAATAGGGGATTCCGAGTTCATGTCACTGACATCTACACATCAATCATAGATACCCCTCCTTCTAGTTGGCCACGTGCAAAAATTCATAGGTTCTTAAAAACTAATACCGAATGGATGGAGATCAGACACATTGAACTTATTCTAAAGTCTTACTTTGAAAAGGTATCTATATATATATATATATATATATAACTAATTAAGCTTGATTAATTAGTTTTAATTTCATATTACTATAATTATTTAGTCACTTATATTTTTTAATTTTTGTAGATAATGTCGAGAGGAAACAACCTAAGGGTACCAAGTGCCGATGTGACACCACAACGAGGTTCACCATCTCTTGCAGAACCTGAATTCTCAACACCAATGGCTGAGAAATTCACAACTCCACCAATGGTTCACTCCTCACCAAGTGCTCCTACGCCCTAATCCAGCACTCCCGTTGCTTTAACGCCACCATCCAACACTCATGATGCCACCCGCTCAAATGAAAAGAAGCCTATTGGCTTCTCCCTTCTCGGGAATAACCCGACGGGTGATAGGAATGACGTGCTGAACTTTAAAGCCCGATGATTATCGCTGGGAAAAATGAACGTGGGAGTCGGTGGACCAGACAATTGGAACCTTATTGATCAAGCTGTCAAAGATGACATACATGACCAACTTTGCAAGCATTTCTCATTTCCTGACCGTTTCAAGAATAAGGTTCTATCTCGGGTTGCTGAAGGATTGAGGACATACAGGAGAAACCTTCGGAAGAAACATTTCCTGAAAGAGGCAGCGAGCTCAGATATTTTGGCTTTGAAAGAGAAAGTGCCTCCCAATGTTGAAATGCTTGTGGATCAGTGGAATAAGTTTTTGGAGAATGAGGCGAAGGGAAAAAAGTTGGTCCAGAGGGAGAAAAAAAAAAAATAGGGCAGAAGAAACTGATATCCATAGGCTGGGATCCAAATCATATGAGGATTTGAAGAATGAATGGGAGAGTAGGACAAAAGATGGTCCAGATGCCAGTAAAAACCCAAATCGGTCCAACTTATTCCTTCATGCTCGACGGGACAAAGATAATAAATTCTCGCTGCACTTGGCTAAGACACTGGAATCAGTAGAGGCCATCAGCAGTCAATCAGATTCGTGCCCTACTGATGACTTTGACCTTGAAAATGATGCCCTGACTAAGACCTTTAGAAAGGACAAAAGGGGGAGGATGAGAGGTGTTGGCTCATATATGCCAAAAACAAAACTTCAACACATTGCACCTCTTGTGGACGAGCTTTCTTCGGTCAAGAATTGTATCTCATCCCAAAAGGAGCACCGGTTGAAGACCGATAGGGATGTCCATGAGATTAAAAATTCCCTGGGATTGTTGACAAATCAAATTGGGAAACTTGTGAATCTTTGAGAAAGTTATAGGCCCCCAATTCCTCCTCACGGTTACCCTTACCCTACTCCTACTCAAGGTTTCACATATCCTTCCCCTAAAACATTCCCCTCTCAAATGCCTCATCCTCCAACATTCCCCTCCCCTGCACCTCCCCCAATCACGGGGCTCGGATCATCGTCAACAACTCACAGTGACTATGGCGAAGAGTACTATATCAAGGACATGAGCAATTCGAGGTTTTTTGGCGTGTGCATACTCATCTCCAGGGTTCCTGGAACTCTAGTACATCACCGACCTTTGGAGAAGGGTGGGGCTAAAATAATGGTCGATGAAATATACAATGGCTGCGGAGATGTACCTGTGTACGTTAACAACGGGGATGGGATGGAATTGAGGAATTATGCAAAATCTTTTATTACTTGGCCACTTTATCTGTTGGCCAAGATTTAATAATATTTTCTTTCGTTTCAGTTGTAATAATTTTTTTTTGTTTTAGTTGTAAGAATATTGGTTTTGCTTCAGTTGGAATGATATTTTTTTTTCAGTTGTAAGAATATTGGTTTTGTTTCGTTTGGAATGATATTTTTTTTGTTTCAGTCGTAAGAATATTCTTTTTGTTTCAGTTGTAATAATATTTTTTAACCTATTACCACAGGACTAAAATTTGAAGATTATTACATGGATTTCCCACAATACAAAGAGTGGATGGGAGAGACTAACCGGATATCAATTAATCATGTAAAGGGCGTTTATGAATTTGTTAAATACGCTTCCAAAAATATTAAAAGGGAGAAGATTCCGTGTTCGTGCACTCATTGTATTAACGGAAAATATAAGTCATTGGAAGTTGTTGAGTTGCATTTACTAAAGTGGGGAATCTATCAATACTATATAATATGGACATACCATGGTGAAAAAGTTGTACCTTATGTTCCAGAAGAATTACCGGGAGCCGACCGTGTAACGGAACCTCAAGGAGTAGAAGTGGTACATGATTCACCAACACATCGTCCATTGACCGACTTAATTGATGATGCTTACGGACTCCACAACCAACAAAACCACCAACCTATGGATACAAATAATGCGCATTATGACCAAGTAAATGAACAAATTGATGCTGAACTACTAGGAGATCGGGAATACATACGGTTGAAAGCCGATGCGGCTTGACCGTTGTATAAAGATTGCGACAAAGATCACTCGGTATTGTATGCAATGATTGGTTTGCATAATTTGAAGAGTCAATTTGGTTTGTCTGGAAACAGCGTAACCGGAATTCTTAAGTGGGTTAAAGATATTCTCCCAAAAGAGAACATGTTACCAGACAATTATCCTACCAGGAAGAAGAGTTTGAAGGGTTTAGGTTTGAAATACAAATCTATTCATGCTTGCAAGTATGATTACATATTGTACCGGAATGAGCACGAAGAGAAGGATAAATGTCATGTATTCAGTGAGCCTAGATATATGGTTTGTGAGAATGGAAAGGCAAACATGCAAAAAATCACAAGTCCTCGCATGTCCCACAAAAGGTTTTGAAGTATTTTCCACTTGGGCCACGGTTAAAGTGTTTTTCTACTGTACCGTGGATAGCGGAGGCCATGACATGGCATGCTCGATGCGAGGTGGGTGGGAATTTGATGCGTCATCCGGTTGATTCACTCATCTGGCAAATTTCAAATGCACAACACCATGAATTTGCAAAGGAACCGCGCAACGTTCGTCTTGCAATCTCAACCGATGGGTTTAACCCTTTCGGTAATTTAAGTACTAGTCAGAGTTATTGGCCAGTTCTTATGGCGCCTTTAAGTCTTCCTCCGACATTATGCATGAGAAAGGAGTTCACATTATTATCTCTGTTGATACCCGGACCGAACGCTCCCAGTGATGATATTGATATATTCTTAGCACCATTAATCGAAGAACTTAAAGAGTTGCGGGATAAAGGCATGGCGGCGTTCGATTCTCATAAGGGTGAAGAGTTCACACTTAAAACAATGGTGATGTGGGTGATCCATGATCTTCCTGCTTACGGGACCTTGTTCATGGTTATAATGGATGTCCCATATGTGGGGAGGAAACTGAAGCCTATTGGTTAAAACATAGTGGTAAGTTGAGTTACACGGGTCATCATAGATTTTTGCCGACCAGTCACCCTTTTAGGAACGACAAGTCTAAGTTTTTGCCTATCGGTCACGAGCGAAGAACAACACCTATTCGACTTTCTGGTCAGAAAATTGAGGAGAAGGCGGTGGCTGCGACTGCGGGGAATAGGTACGTAGGCAAACACCCCCAGTTTGTAAACCTGAAGCGTAAAGCTAGGGAGGATCCGAATGACCCTAGTAAAGTGAAGCCATGGTCCAGGCGGTCAATATTTTTTGATTTTCCGTATTGGAAAAATCATCGTGTAAGGCATATAATTGATGTGATGCACACATAAAAGAATGTTGCAAAACATTTGATTGGAACATGCCTGGGTGGATCTCATTCCAAAGATGGAGAGCGTGCCCGCCGAGATCTACAAGATACGAAAATAAAGAAGAGACTGTGGTTAAAAAATGATCCAACGACAGGAAGAATTTCTATCCCCCCGACTGCTTTCACTTTGACTACTAGTGAGAAGAAGATCCTCTTAGACACGTTGTTCAACTTGAAGACTCAAACCGATTATTCTGGTAATTTACGTAGGGTAGTAAGCTACCAAGCAAATGACTTGAAACAGTGCAAGTCTCACGACTGGAACGTAATCATCCAATTAATCCCGTTGTTATTTTGGCATTGCTTCTCTGAACACAAAGATCTCCGTCGGGCAATTATGCAAATCAGTTTGTGTTTTACCCTAATTTGTGCAAAAGTGGTAAACAGAAGGCACATTAAAGCTGCGAAATCAACTTTAGCCGAGGCAGTTTGTGTATTAGAGAAATATTTTCCTCCGTCATTCTTCGATATCATTATCCACCTGATTGTGCATTTATGCGATGAAGCTTTATTATGTGGTCCCGTGAGGTATCGTTGGATGTATCCTTTTGAGCGCTTCATGAAAACCATCAAAGATTATGTAAAGAATACACGGTATATTGGAGGGTCAATTGCTGAAGAATACGTAATGGTGGAATCATCGCTATACGCTAGGGAAAATATGCCAGAACAAGAGGTGAAGAGGTTTAATCCTCGTGGAGAACGAGTGATAGAGGAACCTGACGAGTTTGAGGACGAATTATCGTTTGGGAATCCTAAAGAGGTGAAACTCACAAACCTACAATACGAGTAAGCAACTCGTCATGTCTTCGAATCGCAAGATGAAGTCCAAGACTGGAGAGAGTGAGTATCTACTGAATTCTTCTTCCTTGATTATATGTATTTTTTATTTTATGATCTAAACTCTATAATTTTTCGGTAGGAAGTATGAGAACGAAATTATCCAAAATCAAAGGAGAAATTGGACAACAACTGAATTTAGGGCATGGGTGTCAAAAGACGTACTTTTCACATCTTATGTGTGCGGTTATTTATTCATGTGTGGTAAAAACATGCCCTAATACAAATTCATTAATAAATGTAGCTTCTAAAAAGAGGTGATGTCTCTTCTAGACTTGCACGCCTAGCAAAAGGTCCTAGTTTTCGTGCAAAAGAGTTTAAGAAATTTCGCACCAACGGTTTTGATTTCATTTCATATCCATATGAGGAAAAGCTTTTGACGCAAAACAGTGGAATATTAATTTCCGCCTTGACCACCTGTATCGCTAGCAAATGTGATAAAAATCCAAAGAATACGATGCTAACCTATTATGGGATAATTCAACTAATCCTAGAACTTGATTACTTGGATTTCACAGAAATCGTATTCTATTGTGATTGGGTAAAGGTGGAGGATACAACGAATGCTTGCAAAGTTGATCCCGACTCCAAACTTATTATGGTAGATTTATCAAAGCTGAAGACTAAAGACCGCATAGTCGACGAGCCTTTTATTTGTGCCTTTCAGAATGTAAAGAAGGTATTCTACTCGAAGTGCATAAACGATGGCAATTTGTCAATTGTTATGCATGCACCAAAGGGTATGACTACTGAAGTAGACGCATTAAAGGCTCCAAAAGAGTTCCAGTCAGCTCTTGATGACAACCCTAATTTGAAGGATCTTTGAGTTGATTTAGAGGAAGATTGAGTATCAAAATATCATTTTATCCTCATCAATCTTATTTGTATCCTATTATGATATTGACATTGTATTAGCACTTTACATTAATTTATAAATTTCATCTACTTTTAAGTGTAATGTCCCGCTATTTGTGAAAATGTTAGGTGATTTATCGGTTCTTTTGTTTAGGATAGATATGTTTTCATTTATTTATCTCTATCGTTTGGCTTTAGAGGACGAAAACACGAAAGAGCCCCCGAACGGCCTCGTGAGGCCCCGTGGGTGGTACCAACACCTCCCACAGGACCAATGTAACTCGTAGGGACAGTGAGTGACGAAAGAACTAGCCCTGGTTTTCTTCCTTTGGTTTTGAATTTGATTTTTTGGTTCTACCATTTTTTTAATTGAACATAACTGTTTGCAAAAAATTCATTATTTTTTCACTGTCATAGGATACATTGATGTTGGGGTTGAACTACTATCAAACATAATCTGAAATTGCATCGCTGCTGGCGTAGAGAAGGTTCTGATTGGCGTTGGGTGTAACAAAATATCCAGGTAATGGATAGACCTATGATGAACTTTATTTTAAGGATAAATATGCATTGGTTCAATTTTTTAATTATTTTGGGTTTTGATCCTATTTATGTCCAAACCCCGTAATTTTAAGTTTTTTGTGCCCCCTATAGCTTGGGTATTGTTGGCGCATTTTTTTCTTGTCACTTCCAGGGGGGGGGGGGGAGAACATAACTTTTGAACAAAGAATAGTTAGGGTGAACACTAGAAAAAGAAGTCATTATCCAACGGATTGCCACTTTCTAGGTTTAAGGCGCTCCCGGTTTGATTGTACGACGTAAATTTGCAAAAAATTAGACTTAAGCATAAAAACATGCCATCGAATGGTGAAAACGTAAAATAGCCACAAAACAGTCCCGTAAGAGTCACGAACACCTCGCACGGGACCAATGTAAATCGCAGGAACTGACCGTGTAGTCACGGCGCTCCCGATTTGAGTGTATGATGTAAATTTGCAAAAAAATAAACTTAAGCATAAAAACATGCCATCGAAGGGTGAAAACATAAAACAGCCTTAAAACGGTCCCGTAAGAGTCATGAACCCCTCGCACGAGACTAATGTGACTCGTAGGAACCGACCGCGTAGTCTCGGGGCTCCCGGTTTGAGTGTATGACGTAAATTTATAAAAAGTTATCCTTAAAAACGTGCCATCGAAGGGTGAAAACATAAAATAGCCATAAAACGGTCCGATAAGAGTCACGAACACCTCACACGGGATTAATATAACTCATAGAAACCGACCGTGTAGTCACGGGGCTCCCGGTTATCGTGTACGATGTAAATTTGCAAAAAAAAAATAGACTTGAGCATAAAAACATGCCATCGAAGGGTGAAAACGTACAACAAGCACAAAACGGTCCCGTAAGAGTCACGAACACCTCGCACGGGACCAATGTGACTCATAGAAACCGACCGTGTAGTAATGGGGCTTCCGAGTTGAGTGTACGACGTAAATTAGCAAAAAGTTAGACTTGCATGCCATCGAAGGGTGAAAACGTAAAACAACCTTAAAACGGTCCCGTAAGAATCACGAACACCTCGCACGGGACCAATGTAACTCGTAGGAACGGACCACGTAGTCACGGCACTCTCGGTTGGAGTGTACGACATAAATTTGCAAAAAATTAGACTAAAGCATAAAAGCATGCCTTAGAAGGGTGAAAACGTAAAAAAGCCACAAAACGGTACCGTAAGAGTCACGAACACCTCGCACGGGACCAATGTTAATAGTAGGAACCAAACGGGTAGTCACAAGGATCCCGGTTTGAGTATACAACGTAAATTTGCAAAAAGTTATACTTGAGAATAAAAAAGATGCCATCGAAGGGTGAAATGTAAAACACCCACAAAACGGTCCCGCAAGAGTCACGAACATCTCGCACGGGACCAATGTAAGTCGTAGGAACCGATCGTGTATTCATGGCACTCCCAACTTGTGTGTGTGTGAGTGTGTCCATGTTTTTGTGTGTGCGCGTAAGCATGTGAGTGGGAAAGGGGGGAGGGGATGGGCAGGGGGCGCGTGTGTGCGTGTGTGCATGTTTGTGTGTGTGCGCGTGTGCGAGTGGGGAAGGGGAGAGGGGACGGGCAGGGGGCGCGTGTGTGCTTGTGTGTGTGCGTGTTTGCGTGTGTGTGTGTGTGTGTGTGAGTGCGTGGGGAAGGGGGGAGGGGACGGGGCATGTATGCATATATGCAATCTTCATATATGCATATGCATAAATGTAGTGAGAGTGTATGCGTGTGTGCGTGCGTGTGTTTGTGTGCGCGTGTGAGTGTGTGCATATTGGTGATAAAATCCAAAATAAAATAGAGAGTATACCTGATCTAGGGTGAATCCAAGAGTGAGATCTACAAAACAAACCTCCTGACACTTATATTCAGTCATCTGATCCGTTACGGTTGCCTCCGGTTTCGGTATCACGTAGGACTTTAAATAATTGTCACCTGAAAGAGAAATAACATATCAGAATTATATAATTATTAATATGAAACTAAATGAGAGATTTAGAAATAAAACATACCATATGCTCAATGCATCCTACTTATCAGGCCATCCACTACAACAGTGATGAGAAGCTTCACAGTGATAAATAATACTTGCTGAAACAAAAGATTCAACAAAAATATATTAAAACAAATTCGTGAGGTTTACCTCGTTTTTGGAAGCAACGGGAAACCCCCAATCCAAAAACTTAACAGATCTGCCAGTTTATACATGTTTGTGTGTGTGTTTGTGCGCGCGTGTGTGCGTGTGTGAGTGGGAAAGGGGGGAGGCGACGGGGCAGGGGGCGGGGCGGGGCAGTGTTGCATATATATGCATTTGCATCTGCATATATATGCAACTGGTGCATATATATGCAGACATATATATGCAACTGCTGCATATATATGCAGTGCATATATATGCAATATATATAGTGCATATATATAGTGCATATATACATTCATTGTTTGTTTACTTTCTTATAAGCCATCTAGATCCTTAAACATTTCGTCCACTCAATTGAAGTTTCTTATCAACTAAATCCTATAAAATAATAACAAACACCGAACTGCAGAGCTAATCCGACAAGAGAAAGAAATTGATCACCAGATAGAAGCAGCTGCCATTGAGAGAGCTAAAGAGTTTGACACGACCGTCAAGGGTAAATTCAATATATGGAGAAAAGAATATGAAAATCCAAATTCTGATTCCACCTTGAAACTTATGCATGATTAGATTATAATGGCTAAAGCTTATGCAAGCATCGCAAAAGCTATGAATGAAAGTGGTTTATATGATTCCTTAATTAAACATTCTAGGAGAAGTCAACATGCCATTGGGGAAGCAAATTCTGATGCCGAGCTTCAGCAAAGTGCACTTCATCGAGCAAAAGAAATTGATCACATTCTGTCTTTAGCTAAGGACCGATTATATGATTGTATGATAGTAGCAAGAAAGTTGAGGTCCATGCTTCAGTTGACAGAAGAGAATGTAAATTCACTAAGGAAAAAGAGTGCCTTCTTGATACAATTAGCTGCAAAAACAGTCCCGAAGCCATTGCATTGCCTTATGTAGTGCTCACAACAGACTATTTCTTACACGGTTATGAAAACAAGAGGTTTCCAAACATCAAAAACCTTGAAGATCATTCTCTCTTCCATTATGCTATATTTTCTGATAATGTTCTCACAACATCTGTTGTTGTGAATTCAACAGTGATACATGCGAATGAACCTGAAAAACATGTTTTCCATATCATGACTAATAAATTAAATTTTGCGGCGATGAAAATGTGGTTTCTTGCCAACCCTCATGCAGGTGATGAAATCGAAGTGGAGAATGTTGATGAGTTTACATGGATTAATTCCTCTTATTGGCCTGTTCTACGTCATGTTGAATCTGCTCGAATGAAAGAATATTATTTCAGGGCACATCAAGCATCTTCCCTCACTTCTGGGTCTGACAATTTGAAATATAGGAACCCGAAATATTTGTCTAATCTAAATCATCTTAGATTATACCTCCCGGAAGTTTACCCAAAGCTGGATAAATTCCTATTTTTGGATGATGATATTGTGGTTCAGAAGGACCTGACACCTCTATGGTCTGTCAATTTTCAAGGAATGGTGAATGGGGCAGTGGAGACCTGCAAGGAGAGCTTCCATATGTTTGATAAGTATCTCAACTTTATTTTTGATGTCAGGTTTGTGACAAAAGTCACTAGATGTTTTTTCATTCACTTCCTTGGACTTTCGAAATATGGGTTTTTGTTGAGTTTTTTATTTTTACTTTTTTCTTTTCGTTATAGCAGAATTTAATAATGACAAGGGTACTGTTGCTCGAAGACATCAAAGGTGAAGACACTAGGTAATCTTAGTTTTTTCTAGATATCAACAAGTGTGATTATACCGAGGGAGGAAATTATTGTGGAGAGGTGAACTGATAAAATATTGTCACCAGTCAACTCTTAGAGGGTGTAGTTGCTGCTGCAACAGCTATTGAAACATTGAAACATTCATGTTTAAATGTTGAAGTGCTATTTAAACCTAGAACTGATAAAATTGTAGTGCTTATTTTAATGTTTTACATCAACTATTTAAACATTCATTTTTATTTTATTTTTGACAACCTTATATTATTTGTTTAGAAATGGAGAACATTCCAAAGTTATTTGAATCGGTTTCTAAGTCGTCGTAGACAAAGTGAGCTAATCTCTAAGGACTGCAAGTTTGACCGAAGGTCTGGATAGGCAAGCCTCCAGCATAAGGTCATAGAAGCATACATTTTTTATCTGCTCAGCTACACATTTGAGGAACAAAGTGAGTTTTCTAGTTTCTTGCAAGTAGGAACTTATTTTTATTTTATTTGAGGAACATATGATAAGTAGGACCTTATTTTAATTTTATTTTTGTATTATTATGATCCTGACATGTCATTAATTGTGGAATTATAAGAAATTAAGACTACTTTAGGCATATTTGATTCTCTTGAAGTAGTTTTCCATTGGCATAGCTGCATAGTTATATATTGTCCTAAGAAAATGGTGAATGAAAGTCCCCTATGACCAAAATTGAACGAGTACAATGAAGATTGAATTGTTCAAGTATGATTTGTTGTTATAAATTAATTGTCCTAAGAGGTTGAAAACTCGAAACAACCCCCCAACGGCCCCGTGGGTGGAGCCAACACCTCCCACGGTACCAACGTAACTCATAGGAACTGACCCCGTAGCCGAGGGTCTCCCGGTTTGAGAATACGACGGTAATTTGCATATTTATAGACTTAGGGTTAAAAACTTGGCCTTAGAGGGTGAGAATTCGAAACAGCCCCCGAACGGCCCTGTGGGTGGCACCAACACCTTCCACGGGACCAACGTAACTCGTAGGAACTGACCCTGCAGCCGCGGGTCTCCCGGTTTGAGAATACGACGGTAATTTGCGTATTTCTAGACTTAGGCTTAAAAACATGGCGTTAGAAGGTGAAAACTCGAAACAACCCCGGAACGGCCTCGTGGGTGGCATCAATACCTCCTACGGGACCAACGTAACTCGTAGGAACTGACCCCACAGCAGCGGGTCTCCCGGTTTGAGAGTACTACGGTAATTTGCATATTTCTAGACTTAGGCTTAAAAACATGGCGTTAGAAGGTGAAACCTCAAAACATCCCCGAACGGCCCCGTGGGTGGCACCAACACCCCCCACGGGACCAACATAACTCGTAGGAACTGACCCCGCAGCCGCGGGTCTCCCGGTTTGAGAATACGACGGTAATTTGCATATTTCTAGACTTAGGCTTAAAAACATGGCGTTAGAAGGTGAAAACTCGAAACAACCCCGGAACGGCCACGTGGGTGGCACCAACACCTCCCACGGGACCAATGTAACTCATAGGAACTGACCCCACAATAGCGGGTCTCTCGGTTTGAGAGTACTACGGTAATTTGCGTATTTATAGACTTAGGCTTAAGAACATGGCGTTAGAAGGTGAAAACTCGAAACAACCCCGGAACGGCCCCGTGGGTGGCACCAACACCTCCCACGGGACCAATGTAACTCATAGGAACTGACCCCACAATAGCGGGTCTCTCGGTTTGAGAGTACTATGGTAATTTGCGTATTTGTAGACTTAGGCTTAAGAACATGGCGTTAGAAGGTGAAAACTCGAAATAACCCCAGAACGGCCCCATGGGTGGCAACAACACCTCCCAAAGGACTAACGTAACTCGTAGGAACTGATCCCGCAGCCGCGAGTCTCCCAATTTGAGAATACGACGATAATTTGCATATTTGTAGACTTAGGCTTAAAAACATGGCGTTAGAGGGTGAGAACTCAAAACAGCCCCCGAACGTCCCCGTGGGTGGCACCAACACCTCCCACGGGACCAACGTAACTCGTAGGAACTGACCCCGCAGCCGCGGGACTCCCCATTTTAGAATACGATGGTAATTTATATATTTCTAGACTTAGGCTCAAAAACATGCCGTTAGAAGGTGAAAACACGAAACAACCCCCCGAACGTCCCTGTGGGTGGCACCAACACCTCCCACGGGACCAACATAACTCGTAGGAACTGACCTCGCAACCGCGAGACTCCCGGTTTGAGAATACGATGGTAATTTGCGTATTTCTAGACTTAGGCTTAAAAACATGGCGTTAGAAGCTGAAAACTCGAAACAACCCCATGGGTGGCACCAACACCTCCCACGGGACCAACGTAACTCATAGGAACTGACCCCACAGCCGCGGGTCTCCCGGTTTGAGAGTACTATGATAATTTGTATATTTCTAGACTTAGGCTTAAAAACATGGTGTTAGAAGGTGAAACCACGAAACAGCCCTCGAATGGCCCCGTGGGTGGCATCAACACCTCCCACGGGACAAACGTAACTCATAGGAACTGACCCCGCAGCCGCGGGTCTCCCAGTTTAAGAATGCGATGGTAATTTGCGTATTTCTAGACTTAAGCAAAACATGGCGTTAAAAGGTGAAAACTCAAAACAGCCCTCGAATAGCCCCGTGGGTGGCACCAACACCTCCCACCTTGACAACGTAACTCCTAGGAACTGACCCCGCAGCCGCGGGTCTCCCGGTTTGAGAATACGACGGTAATTTGCGTATTTCTAGACTTAGGCTTTAAAACATGGCGTTAGAAGGTGAAAACTCAAAACAGCCCCAGAACGGCCCCGTGGGTGGCACCAACACCTCCCACGGGACCAAGGTAACTCATAGAAAATGACCCCGCAGCCGCGGGACTCCCGGTTTGAGAATACAATGATAATTTGCATATTTTTATACTTAGGCTTAAAAACATGGCGTTAGAGGGTGAGAACTCGAAACAGCCCCCGAACGTCCCCGTGGGTGGCACCAACACCTCCCACGGGACCAACATAACTCGTAGGAACTGACCGCACAGTCGCGGGACTCCCGATTTGAGAATACGGCGATAATTTGCATATTTGTAGACTTAGGCTTAAAAACATGGCGTTAGAGGGTGAGAACTCGAAACAGCCCCCGAACGTCCCCGTGGGTGGCACCAACACCTCCCACGGGACCAACGTAACTCGTAGGAACTGACCCCGCAGCCGCGGGACACTCGGTTTGAGAATACGATGGTAATTTGTATATTTCTAGACTTAGGCTTAAAAACATGGCGTTAGAGCGTGAAAACTCGAAACAGCCCCCGAACGGCCCCGTGGGTGGCACCAACACCTCCCACGGGACCAACGTAACTCGTAGGAACTGACCCCGCAGCCTCGGGACTCCCAGTTTGAGAATACAATGGTAATTTCTGTATTTCTAGACTTAGGCTTAAAAACATGGCGTTAGAAGGTGAAAATTCGAAACAACCATAGAACGGCCCCGTGGGTGGCACCAACACCTCCCACGGGACCAACGTAACTCGTAGGAACTGATCCCACAACCGTACGTCTCCCGGTTTGAGAGTACTACGGTAATTTGCATATTTCTAGACATAGGCTTAAAATCATGGCGTTAGAAGGTGAAACCTTGAAACAACCCCGGAACGGCCCCATGGGTAGCACCAACACCTCCCACGGGACCAACGTAACTCGTAGGAACTGACCCCACAGCAGCGGGTCTCCCGGTTTGAGAGTACTACGGTAATTTGCATATTTCTAGACTTAGGCTTAAAAACATAGCGTTAGAAGGTGAAACCTCGAAACAACCCCCGAACGGCCCCATGGGTGGTACCAACACCTCCCACGGGACCAACGTAACTCGTAGGAACTGACCCCGCAGCCGCGGGTCTCCCGGTTTGAGAATATGACGGTAATTTTTGTATTTCTAGACTTAGGCTTAAAAACATGGTGTTAGAAGGTGAAAACTCGAAACAGTCCCAGAACGGCCCCGTGGGTGGCACCAACACCTCCCACGGGACCAACGTAACTCGTAGGAACTGACCCCGTAGCCGCGGGACTCCCGATTTGAGAATACGACCATAATTTGCATATTTGTAGACTTAGGCTTAAAAACATGGCGTTAGAGGGTGAGAACTCGAAACAGCCCCCGAACGTCCACGTGGGTGGCACCAACACCTCCCACGGGACCAACGTAACTCGTAGGAACTGACCCCGCAGCCGTGGGACTCCCGGTTTGAGAATACGATGATAATTTGCATATTTGTAGACTTAGGCTTAAAAACATGGTGTTAGAGGGTGAGAACTCGAAACAACCCCCGAACGTCCCCGTGGGTGGCACCAATACCTCCCACGGGACCAACGCAACTCGTAGGAACTGACCCCACAGCTGCGGGACTCCCGATTTTAGAATACGATGGTAATTTACATATTTCTAGGCTTAGGCTTAAAAACATGGCGTTAGAGGGTGAAAACTCAAAACAGCCGCCGAACGTCCCCGTAGGTGGCACCAACACCTCCCACGGAACCAACATAACTTGTAGGAACTGACCCCGCAGCCCCGGGACTCCCAGTTTGAGAATACGATGGTAATTTACGTATTTCTAGACTTAGGCTTTAAAACATGGCGTTAGAGGGTGAGAACTCGAAACAACCCCCGAACGTCCCCGTGGGTGGCACCAACACCTCCCACGGGACCAATGCAACTCGTAGGAACTGACCCCGCAGCCGCGGGACTCTCGGTTTGAGAATAGGACGGTAATTTGCATATTTCTACTTGGTTACTGATAATTTTAACTCATATATGCAATTTTTTTGCTTGATTAAATTTTTTGTAAAACTACTTGGTTACTCATATTTTTTTTTATGTATCCCATCATTTGTAAGATTTTTGCACGTGGAACAAACGAAGGAGGCAATGGTCTACAGCATGAAGATTGTTTATAGGTTGTGGAAAATCAGGATTTTGTCAGCCATGCAGGCTTTTATTGTTTAGTTTTATGGCCGTGCAGGCTTTTATAATTTGATTGTTGAATTTTATGGTCGTGCAGGCTTTATAATAAGTAGGTTTTACATTTACAGGTTTTGGAATGTCAAGAAAATAGAGGAAACTCTGCCCAATTTTTTTTTTAGTTCTGTGAATTATTAAGACGTGTAATATTTATAAGTTTGTATATATATTTGTTTATTAACAACGTTCTCGATTCGCAATTTGTGATTTTTTTATTGTTTTGTCAATAATAAATATTTGTAACACCTCGTACGCGTCAAACGTTACACGTAGCAACTGATGGTGCACTCACAGGACCCCCAATTTTAGGATTGGACCAAAAAAATACATTTTTTTTAAAATTATAGTTAAATATGGTCACGGACTTTGTCCATGACCATTTTTATTTTTTCGTCACGCATAAAAATGGTCGCGGCCAAAGTCTGCGACCATTTTTTTCGTCACGGTCGTGGGTCACGGACTTGGGCCGCGACCATTTTTTTTGTCACGGTTGTGGGTCGCGGATAAGGACTGCGACCAATTTTTTATATATTTTTTGTCACGGTAATGAGTCGCGTATTTTGGCCGCGACCAATTTGTCACGGTTGTGGGTCACGGATAAGGGCCGCGACCATTTTTTTAAATTTTTTTTGTCACGGTTGTGGGTCGCGGACTTTGGCCGCGACCAATTTGTCACGGTTGTGGGTCACGGATAAGGGCCGCGACCCGTCACGACATGGGTCACGGCCTAAGTCCGCGACCATCTGCCGTGACCCCCTCTCGGCCGTGACCATTTTTTGGTCACGGACTTGGGCTGCGACCCACGAAAATGGTCATGCCAGAAATGGTCACGGCCCAAGTCCGCGACCCACAGCTTTGGTCAGGGATTTTGGCCATGATCAATCACCAGTTTTGGTGTAGTTCCATTTCGGGTGTGATAATTTTTGTGGGTCACGACCCAAATCCGTGACCAAACGAAGGGTCACGGACCTAGGGGTCATGAATAATGGTTGCGAACTATAGCTGTGACCCATTCACACAACTCGTCATGGCCAAAGGTCTTGACCCACCCTTTACTATATGACTTATATCATGACTCTGGTCACGGATTAAGTCCGTGACCCACCCATTTGAGTATGACAATGGTCATAGATCTTATCACATCTCAAGTCCGTGACCCATCCTTTGAAATATGAAAATGGTCACGGATCTGGTCACGGATCAAGTCTGTGACCCGTTCAATTAAGTATGATAATGGTCACGGCTCTGGTCACAGCTTAAGGTCGTGACCCAAACTTTCACATCACTAGAGTAATCATCGACCTAGTCCGTGACCCTTTTTATGCGTGAGAAAATAATAGAGATGGTCATAGACTTTGGCGGTGACCATTTCTAACTATAATAAAAAATGGACAAAAGTTCCTCTGATTTCTGTACATTCTAAACCCCAACCGTGACTAGATTTTGTGCGAGGTGTTGGTGCCGTTTACGGGGTCATTTGGGGGGTGTTTTAGGGTTTCTCCTTCTAATGCCATGCTTTCAAGCCTAAGTGTATATATTGTCAAATTATCATCGTTCTCTCAAACCAGGGGTACTGTGACTAAGCGGTCAGTTCTTATGCATGACATTGGTCCAGTGCGAGGTGTTGGTGCCGTTCATGGGACCGTTTGGGGGGGGTTTTCGGGGTTTTTCCCTCCAACGCCATGTTTTCAAGCCTAAATGTATATATTATCAAATTATCGTCGTACTCTAAAATCAGGGGTTCTATGACCACGTGGTCAGTTTCTATAAGTTACGTTGGTCCTATGTGAGGTGTTGGTGCCCCTCACGGGCCGTTTGGTGGATGTTTCGGGGTTACTTCCTCCAACATGATGTTTTTAGGCCTAAGTGTAGATATTATCAAATTATCTCTATGCTCCCAAATCGTGGTTGACGTGACTACACGTCTAGTTCCTACTAGTTATATTGGCCCCGTGCGAGGTGTTGGTGTCGCTCACGGGTTATTTTTTTTGGGGGGGGGGGATGTTTTAGGGTTTCGCCCTCCAACGCCATGTTTTCAAGCCTAAGTGTAGATATTCTCAAATTATTGTCGTGCTCTTAAATCGGGGGTCCCATGATCACGCGGTCAGTTCCTACGAGTTACATTGGTCCCGTCTGAGATGTTGGTACAGCTCATGGGGTCGTTTGGGGGATGTTTCGGGGTTTCACCCTCCAACGCCATGTTTTCAAGTCTAAGTGTAGATATTCTCAAATTATCATTGTGCTCTCAAACTGGGGGTCCCGTGACCAGGCGATCAGTTCTTACGAGTTACATTGGGCCTGTGCATGGTGTTGGTGTTGCTCCCGGGGCCGTTTGGGGGGTGTTTTGGGGTTTCGCACTCTAATACCATATTTTCAAGCCTAAGTGTAGATATTCTCAAATTATTGTTGTGCTCTCAAATCGGGGGTCACGTGACCATGCGATCAGTTCCTATGAGTTACATTAGTCTCGTGCGAGGTGTTGGTGCCACTCATGGGGCCCTTTGGAGAATGTTTCAGGGTTTCGCCCTCCAACGCCATATTTTTAAGCCTATGTGTAGATATTCTAAAATTATCGTTATGCTATCAAACCGGGGGCTTGTGACCACGCGGTCAGTTCCTACGAGTTATGTTGGTCTTGTGTTAGGTGTTGGTGCTGCTCATGGGACCGTTTTGGGGGTGTTTCTTGGTTTCTCCCTCCAATGTCCTATTTTCAAGCTTAAGTGTATATATTCTAAAATTATCGCCATGCTCTCAAATAAGGGATCCCATGACCACGTAGTCAGTTCTTACAAGGCATTGGTTTGGCTCACAGGACTGTTTGGGCGGTGTTTTGAGGTCTCGCCCTCCAATTCCATGTTTTCAAGCCTATGTGTATCTTGATTATAGGAAACTGTATAGTTTTAACTTATTATGCTAGTACACTTTGAGTGTATTAAACGAGACCAGTTTAAGGTCATTGTTTCTATACTGATTTTATAAGATAATGTACACCTCATGATTATTAGTTTACCTGAGGCTCTTAATCCGGATACGATTAATGGACACAAGCACTAGTTATTTATTACATTTGCTTATCGGTTGAGATTCATTATTGGGTCAGGAATATTGATAAATTGCGTAATGGTGATTAATGTACGGTGAAAGCCTTTTATGAATGGAATCCACGTCTCGGTATAAAGACTGATAATACCCCCTTGAGATACTTATAGGTTTTGTAAGTGTCAAATCCTGTAGGTGGATTATGTTAATCCGACACAACAAATAAGTTAAGTTGGACAACTTAAGGACTTAAATAAGTTAATCAAATAAATTATCAGTAATTTATTTTAATAATCGGTATCTCTAACCTTAGCATGGGGAGAATTAAGTAATTATTATTGAGGAGATTGAAATATAATTTTGAGTTAAGGAGTGGAGTTTGAATTATAATTATTAAAGGGTTTATTATAATTAAGGGACTGAGATTAGGATCCGGAAAGGATTAGGTTTTCTCGGGTCTATTAGGAGCCAAATCCTTATATGTCCTTAGGGTCCCTATTGTAGCCTATATATATGTACCTATGTCTTATCATTTGTTAACCTAGTCATGATGCTTGGATACTCAAAAGATTCGAGTTCATACTTGTGAGAAAGAGAGACAATAGAGAAGAAATAAGAGACAAGAAGGTGGTCAAGAAATAGGAGCCCACCTTCTACTCGTGGCTGTCCATATCAGGAATATAGTAGAAGATCGTGAGGTGAATCCACCCATCACATATTTAGTTCGTAATAAAACGAGATCAAATCAAAGAAATCTCACTAGTAAATCCTAAATCTTCCTTGTAGGATTTCACGTATGTGTAGTTTTTTTATTGTTCGGTCTATATGTGTTTTTAATAAACCCTTGGAATTTCGTTCCAACACTTTTTGCCATGAATACACCTTCATCATGTGTACAACTTTGTTACTCGCACACCTTTTCTCTTGGAGAAGCTTAAGATCTATATTTTCGTTTTCATATTTCTCAGGATTATGGAGGTTAAGAATAGGGTATTTTCGAATATTTATTTTTTGACAAAGAATGGAAAATTAAATTCCCATTTCATAACATCAACAATCCTGAAAAATCTGGAACTGGAAATATAGACATTAAGATTCTCCAACTGAAGAGTTGTGCGAGTAAATAAGTTGTATGCGTGAAAAATGTGTATTCTTGGCAAAAAGACCGTAGCGTCCTAGTACTAAGCTATAATTTGTACGGGAAGATTTTTGGAGAGAAAATGAACGAAGGAACACTCAAAGAAAGGGAAAAGGAGTTTTGTAAATGTGAAACACCAAGAATGGGGGAAAAATACTATTGTAGTGTCCTGGCTTGGTGGTTCTTGATGAAGGCCATACTCCCCATAATGAGAGGAGTCGTATTTAGAATTCTTTATCAAACTCCAAATGGGAAAACTCATCATATTACGCCTAAGTCGAGAAATTTTGAAATTAACGTCGTGTTCTCAAATCGAGGGTTTCGTGATTATCCAATGACCAAAAACTAACAATAAGCCAACAACCAAGAATTATCCCATACTCCTTCTAACATACTATCCAAAAATAACCCAACAATCAATAATTATCCAATAACCAAACCAAACAAAACCAATCATTATCCCGCACTCCTTATATCATCTAAAAAATTTGAAAGACAATGCATATCAATTATATAACCACTTCACCTACAGTGAAGAGTACATGGTTCCGGCAATCCTAGAAGGCCATTAAATAAAGTCTTCTGAATGTGTGATTAGACCAACTTGATCCTAGAGCCCCTGGTGTATTCTTTTACATGTACATTTGTTGATTAGTTTCTTTAATACAATGTTCTTAAAATCAAGCTAATTTAACTTCTTTTTATGAAGACCGTATCAATGAAACATATCAACAAATGTATATGCACACGAATATGTGGAAATTATGATGGGTTAATTTGATTCATCACAAACTCATATAACTCTATTCTTAAACCAAGCGTCTTGTTAAAGTAACTAAACATTCAACTAAACATAACATATTATCAAAATTTAACTTGCATCAATCACATTAAACATTAATAAAAGTAACTAAACATTCTTACATCAATGTAAAGAGCTAATACAATGTCAATATCATAATAGGATACAAATAAGATTGATAATGATAACATTAAATTTTGATACTCAATATTCCTCTAAATCATCTAAAAGATCCTTGAACTTAAGGTTGTCATTAAGAGATGACTAGAACTCCTTTGAAATCTTTAATACATCCACATGAGTTGTCATACCCTTTGGTTCATGGACAATAATAGACCAATTGCCATCATTTATTAACTTCGAGTAGACTACATTCTTTACGTTTTGAATGGCACAAATAAAAGGCTCATCGACTATGTGTTCTTTACTCTCCAGCTTTGATAAATCTACCATAATAAGTATAGAGTCAGTATCAACTTTGCAAGAATTCAGTGTATCCTCAACCTTTAACCAATCACAATAGAATACAGCTTTCGTGAAATCTAACTACTAAAGTTCCTGGATTTATTGGACTATCCCATAATAGGTTAGCACCGTATTCTTTGGATTTTTATCACTTTTACTAGCAATACAGTTGATCAAGGCTGAAATTTATATTCCGCTGTTTTGTGTCAAAAGCTTTTCCTCATGTAAATATGAAATGAAATTAAAACAGTTGGTGTAGAATTTCTTAAACTCTTTCGCACGAAAACTAGGACCTTTTGCTAGGCTTGCAAGTCTAGAAAAGACATCACCTCTTTTTAAAAGCTACATTTATTAGTGAATTTATACTAATATATCTTTTTACCACACATGAATAAATAACCGCACACATAAGATGTGAAAATGACCTATTTTGACACCATGCCCTAAAATCAGTTGTCGTGCAATTTCTCCTTTGATTTTGGGCAATTTTGTTCTCGAACTTCCTTCCGAGAAATTATAGGGTTTAGATCATAAAATATAAACAAACTTATAATCAAAGAAGAAAAATTCAGTAGATACTCACTCTCTCCAAACTTCGACTTCATCTTGTGATTCTAAGACATAACGAGCTACTTGCTCATATTATAAATTTGTGAGTTTCACGTATTTAGGGTTCCCAAATGGCAACTCATCCTCAAAATCATCATGTTCCTCGATCATTCATTCTCCACGAGGAGTGAACCTCCTCACCTTTTATTTTGGCATATGTTCCCTAGCATATCATGATGATTCCACCATTACGTATTCTTCGGCAATTGGACCTCCAATATACCGTGTATTCTTTACGTAATCTTTAAAGGTTTTCATCAAACACTCAAAAGGATAAATTCAACGATACCTAACCGGACAACATAATATAGATTCATTGAATAAATTCACAAGTAGGTTGATGCTGATATTAACTAACGACGGAGGAAAATATTTCTCTAATACACAAACTGCCTTGGCTAAAGTTGATTTCGCATCTTTAATGTGCCTTCTATTTACCATTTTTACACAAAGTAAGGTAAAACACAAACTCCTTAGCTTAATTGCCCGATGGAGATCTTTGTGGTCAGAAAACCGATGCCGAAATAATAGAGGGATTAATTGGATGATTACGTGACAATCGTGAGACTTGAATTGTTTCAAGTCATTTCCTTGGTAGCTTACTACTCTATATAAATTATCAGAATAAATGGTTGGAGTCTTCAAGTTGAACAACATGTCTACGAGGATCTTCTTCTCACTAGTAGTGAAAGTGAAAGCAGCCTGAGGGTAGAAATTCTTCCTGTTATAGGATCGTTTTTTAAGTATAGTTTCTTCTTTATTTTCATATCTTATAGATCTAAGAGGGCCCGCTCTCCCTCTTTGGAAGTAGATCCACCCAGATATGTTCGTATCAAATGTTCTGTAACATTCGTCTTTGTGTGCATCACATCATTAACATGCTTTACACGATGATCTTTATAATGCGGCAAATCCAAAGATATTGATAGTCAATACCACGTGTTTGCTTTACTAGCGTCATTCGAATTCCCCTTAGCTTTATACTTCAGGTTTACAAACTGGGGGCATTTACCTACGTACCCATTCCCCGCAGTCTAAGCTGTCACCTTCTCCTTGATATATTGACTAGAAAGCCGAGTAGGTTCCGTTCTATGCTCGTGACCGACTGACAAAAAGTTAGACTTATCGTTCCTAAAAGGATGTCTAGTCGACAGAAATCTATGATGACCCATGTAACTCATCTTACCACTATGTTTTAGCTAATAGGCTTCAATTTCCTCCCTATATACGAGACATCCATTATAACCATGAAGATTACAACCATACAAGGTCCCTAAGATGGAAGGTCATGGATCGCCTATATCACCATTGCTTTGAGTGTGAACTCTTCACCCTTATGAGAGTCGAATGCCGTCATGCCTTTATCCCACAACTCTTTAATTTTTTTGATTAATGGTGATAAGAATATATCAATATCATCGTTGGGAGCCTTCGGCCCAATACCAACAAAGATAAAACCGTGAACTCCTTCCTCCTGCATAGTGTCTGAGGGAGACTTTAAGGCGCCAAGAGAACTAGCCAATAACTCTGAGTAGTAATTAAATTAACGAAAGTTTTAAACTCATTGGTTGAGATTGGAAGACGACTTTCACGGTTCCTTTACAAATTCATGGTGTTGTGCATTTAAAATTTTCCAGATGGGTGAATCAACTGGATGACGGATCAGATTCCCACCCACCTCGCATCGAGCGTGCCATGTTGTGACCTCTGCTATCCATGGTACAATAAAAAATCGTTTTAACCGTGGACCATGTGGAATATATTTCAAAACCTTTTATGGGACTTGCGAGCACTTGTGATCTTTTACAGCTTTGTCCTTTTCATTCCCACAAACCACATATCTAGGCTCACTGCATATAGGGCATTCATCCTTCTCTTGTTCCTCATTGCGATGAAATATGCAATCATAGTTGCGTGCATGAATAGATTTGTATTTTAAACCCAAACCCTTCAAGCTCTTCTTCATGGTATGATAATTTTCTGGTAATGTGCTATCTTTTCGGAGAATATCTTTAACCCACTTAAGAATTTAAGTTATGCTGTTCCCAGGAAAACCAAATGGACTCTTCAAATTATGAATCTAATCATTAGATACAATACCCAATGATCTTCATAGCAATCTTTATACAATGATCTAGATGCATAGTCTTTAAACTGTATGTATTCTCGATCTCCTAGAAATTCAACATAAAAAATTTCATTTAGTTGGCCATAATGCGCATTATCTGTATCCATAGATTGGTGGTTTTGACGGTTGTGGAGTTTGTAAGCATCTTCAATTAAGGCGGTCAATGGAAAATGTGTTAGTGAATCATGTACCACTTCCACTCGTTGGGGTTCTGTTACGCGATCGGGTATCGACAATTCTTTTAGAACATAAGATATATTTTTCTCACCATGTTATGTCCATATTCTATAGTCTTGATAGATTTTCCACTTTATTAAATGAAACTCAACAACTTCCAATGACTTATATTTTTCGTTCATACAATGGGTTCACGGACACGAAATCTTGTCACTTTTAAAAATTTTGGAAGCGTATTTATCAAATTCTTGAATGCCCTTTACATGATTATTTGAAATTCAGTTAGTCTCTCCCATCCACTCTTTGTATTGTGGAAAATCTATGTAATAATCTTCAAATTTTAGTCCCTTGTAATAGGTTAAAAAATATTATTACAACTGAAACAAAAATAATATTAAGAATCCCATACTTTTCAATTTGTTGGCAAGATTCAATTTAACGTGCATATGGTGCAATACACCGCAGTCTATGTCAATGCTTTCTGTACGTAGTTGTATCCATAACGAGTGATTTTTTTCTTCTCCTTCTCCAACAACATAACGAAGGTCAGGAATATGTCGGGATTATGTGTTTGAAATAGATTTCCTATAACGGCATCCCAGTTTTCTTGTAGGGAAAATAGAATACGATCGAATAAGTAATCTTGCTGGAGATTAACCCCACGGTTTACAAGTTAGTTAAATTATTCGATCTTTTTATTTTCATACCTATAAATAGGAGTACCCTATATATGGTGCTCACTAATAAAAGAGTTACATGTGCAGTCTAATTGCAACCTCTCACACTTTTGGTTCTAGTGATTATCACCGTGCCTCATTTTTCCTGAGAAAAATATACAAGAGCATGGATATGAGTCCTACAATTAAGGTATTTGTGTACATGAGGGCTCTAATTAATTAATAATTATTAATTCAAACATTTGAGGCATTAAAGTATATTAGTTTGACTAGTTTGATTAATTTTTTTATGCATTCAAACAGATAAGGGTATATTAGTTTGATTATGGTATTGAGAATGGAAAGGATTTATAGCGAGTGGGTGTGGAACCTTAAATACTCAATTAATTTCAATAATGCAATTTATTTTAATCTCTAAGTAACCACATTCAGTCAATACTAATAATACCTAATTAATTTCAAACTCTAAATGAATTTCAAGCCCTAAATGATAATATCCTTAAATAACGCAATTTATTTTAATCCCTTTGTAACCAAATTCAACCAATACTAATAGTACTCAATTAATTTCAAACTCTAAATATATTTAGAGACCTAAATGACAATACCTTTTAATAATGCAATTTATTTTAATCCCTAAGTAACCACATTCAGTCAATACCAATAATACTCAAATAATTTCAAACTCTAAATAACAATTCCAAATCAATGATAAAAAAAACCCATTAAATTTCAATTCCTAAATATAGCATACCCAATCAAAATATGAAATTATTAAACATCCATTTTCTTGAAAAAAAAGTATACACACATACACAAACATATACATGCATATTCCCACATATACACACACACATATACACATGTACACACACATTCACACATATGTACACACACAGACACACGCATATACATACATAAACACACACATACACATAAATACATGCACATTCACACACATATACGCATATACATTAGGGTTTAACAGAGAAATAAAACAAATTAAGGTTTACCTTCAAGATTGAGAGAGATAATGCAAAACGCCAAAATGAAATGCAAATCGCTGAAATTAGTTTTTGAGAAAGAGAAAGAGAGATTAACACGGGAAGAAATGAAATATAAGCATAGGGTTTTATTATAAGGACCCTGGTCACGACCTAGAGCCGTGACCCTATACCATGACCCTTAATTTTTTTTTCCACATCAACGTGTAGGAAGCCACATGGTCACGACCCTCAGCCGTGACCCATTGGGTGTGTATTGTGGCACTGGTCATAACCCTTGTTCATGACCCTACTGTGACTGAACATGGAGGGAACTTTGGCGCAAATTTGGGTATACTGGGTCATGGATATGGTCACGCTGGATTTGATGTGGTCACGACTTTTCGTGACTCCCTTGGGGTGACCGTTTGCTGGATTTGGTGTAGTGTTAACAAGTTTTTAGTGAGATTGTTGTATTGATCTCAGATTTTTTTTGGTTAGTAGTTTTTTTTCTCGTGCATCCAGTGTTATGTCTTTATTTTCCCTCTTCGCATCTTTATCACCACATGCTTAAATAAGATTAAAACTTGATTTGGTTGATCAAACCTTCAGACTTGGTCTAGTTGTAGCGCACTAGTACTAAAGATTCAGGGTCAACTGCGTTTGCTCCCCACACCGAGACTCGACAGCTGTAAACAATCTGGGTGTCAGCAGGTGGCCACTGATTCGTGCATGGGGTTTAGCTGAGGTGCACATAAAGCTGGCGTGGACACCTCATTATACCTCTAAATGGGGGAATAAACCAAAAAAAAGATTTGGATGATAAAATTTTGGTAAATACTTATTCATAAACTTTTAGGTGGGCTAAAATAATTTTTGGCGAGTCTCTATTTCGATACGCAAAACACACTCTCTCAATTTGATATTATTTTTGTAATTTATAAATGCTTAATTTTTACTAGTAATTGAATTTTATTCGTATGAATTGTATCAAAAAAAATTGTTAGACACAAGGATCAGGAGATGATAAATATGTTGGAAATTAATGTTAAGTGACGAAATTAATTATTTAATTTCAATTGTATTAAATTCCCAATTTCCCATTTTTGTGGTTTTAATAAATGTCAGTTAATTAATTAGGAATGTGATAAATAAAGATATTAAAAGATTTGGGTAAACCTTATCCGTTAGTCACGTGATGGTTAGTGGCATTAGTGAGAGACTTGGAAAGAGTCCCACCACCACTAGGATTCCGGCCCTCTTCCCCTTATAAATAAAGACCTCTACACCATCTAGAGTCATCTCAATACATACTGTTTCTAAGGAGGGAGAGAAAATCCAAAATTTATTTTTCTCATATTCCGGGTTGTTCAAGAAAGGAGCATTCAAGTCATTTTAATCCGTTCAACAATTATGGAAAAATGTCAGTTTTTAAATCGTAGTTATAAGGAATTTTTTGTTCGGTGATTGCATGAAGATAAACATCCTGGATTCATGTCAAAACTATTTTATTCATGATGCAACCTTATGATTCATATTCGAATTTATAATTAACCAAACTGTATCAATTAACATGTGGTATCAGAGCTTGCGGTTTATAATCTCATGTTTTCCATTAATAAAAACTCCTTTATAACAATTCTGATTTATGATCTTTTAAAAAGCTGGAAACCTGGAATTTTTGGTAAATCTGAAATCTGGAATTTTGGTAAATCTGGAAAACTGGAATTTTTTTTCTTCTGGAAATCTGAAAATTTTGTTTTTTCTGGAAATCTGGAATTTTTAAGCAATATGATAATCGTACATATGGTAATTCAAATTTGTGTTATGATATTAAGAACAAAATTGCTGCTGCAATCCTTATCTTGTGAAAATTGTCCCATTATTGTTCAACCCCTTTTCATGTTATAAGAACCCTAATATCCCGTTAACATGATTTTATTGTTTCAAGTTGTGTAAACATTCTAGAAAACACGTTTATTAATCATGATAAGAAAACGAATATATTTTTAAGATTAATTAAGAGAAAGCTGCGATTTGGCGCAAAACAGATTCCAGGTTTTTTTTTCGGCACAATGAATAGTATTTTTCAAAATTTTTGGTGTACGATTGACTTGAAACTCGGTGGGTTGACTGGAAACGAGCAAACGATCGAATTTCACCATCTTTGACCGTGATGTAATGTGCTTTTCGGCAATCCGAGTCCGTTAAGGCCCTCAAAACCACGTTTTTGCCATTTTAGGAAATAATCCCGGGGATAATAAATCTTTGCATAAAATTTATATTAACGTTCCGCAAAAAGTTTTGGTTTTCTGGCATGTTTTACTTCGATTCTATGGTGAAAACTCATTTTTGGCAAAATTCATGTATTTTGTGTTTTTACTATACCTGGGCAATTCTTTTTTTGAGGCATTTAAGCTACTATTGTTATCTTTGTAATTATTGATAGATTACGTATTATAGTTAATATTAAGGCATAATTAACTATATTTAAGTTGAGACATGTAAACAATTATTCATTTGAGTTAAGTCAAAGGCCAAACACAGGCTGAGACTGCATGTACGAATAATATACTTACATTTATTAAAGACTTATCTAATGTCAGTTATAAAATTGGATTGAGGTGCAACACATGCTAATATCTGAATTGAACAACATTAGAACTTGTTTTTGTAAAAATAGAATAGTTGACATTAAGTCCATTAATCATGGTATTAAATGTTTAGGCAACAAACACAGATGCCAAAATTATGGGACCATGATAAATAAATTATAGGGTAATATATCTTTACAAATCTGAACATTATGTGAGGATTAACACAGATTCCGTGATATTCAGATTGTAAATGAAATATGCCAAAATCTTTAGTCAACAATTCAATATTCAACCCTTGCAATTTTTGTTGTGTGTGAAAATTTAATTTATGAACATTGTTATTAATTGCGATTCCCCTTAACCTGTATTCACAAGCTCAGTCCTATTCCAAATTTAATGGAACTAATTTTTCTGAATGGAATGAGAAAATTGAGTTCAGCCTAGGGGTTCTTGACCTGGACATGGAAATTATGTGTGATGAACCTGCTGCTATTACTCATACCAGTAGCAAGGATGAAATGGTTGTCCATGAAGCATGGTCTCGATGCAATAGGTTGGACCTAATGTTTATGTGAATGTGTGTTGCTGCTAACATTAACACCTCCCTACCTGAAACTACGAAAGCGAAAGAGTATTTGAACAACATTAAGGAACGCTTTCCCACTGCTGATAAAACCCTTGCTGGGAAACGGATGGCTGACCTGATCACTATAAGGTTCGATGGTACTCGAACCATGAATGAGCACATTATAGAAATGACCAATCTAGCTGCTAGACTTAGAGTTTTGGGCATGACAAGGGATGAATCTTTTCTCGTCCAATTCGTCATAAACTCACTACCTCCTGAGTATGGGCCTTTCCAAATCAATTACAACACTATAAAAGATAAGTGGGATGTAAATGATTTGCAAAGCATGTTGGTACAGGAGCAAGGAAGGCTCAAGCAATAGAATGGACATGTGACTAAGGGACAGGTGGAAAACCTTACAGTCAAAGGAGTTGGTTTTAAGAAGAAGTTCGGTAAGGGAATTAAGAAAGGACCTGGGCCATCTCATCAAGCTGAACCATCAACTGCTGCTGTGAAGAAGGAAAAGAACGACAAGTGTCACTTCTGTTAGAAGAAGGGCCATTTCCAAAGGCAAAGGCCTGGTTCGAGAAAAAGGGTAAGCCCTTTATTTATGTTTGTTTAGAATCAAACTTTATGAACGCTCCTTATAACACTTGGTGGATTGATTATGTTTCTATGTGTCATGTTTCTAATTCGATTCAGGACATCATTTCGATCCGCAAAACAAATCCAAATGAGCATTTTCTCTACATGGTCAACAAGGCAAAGGCTAAAATAGAAGCTATTGGAGTCTTTCGCCTGATTTTAAGCACTTGATTTATTTTAGATTTGTAAGAAACTTTTTATGTTCCCACAGTTTCTAGGAATTTAATTTCTGTTTCTAAACTCGCTTTAGATGGTTTTGCAATTGAATTTAAGAACAATGGTTTTGGTTTGATTAAAAATTCTAATAATATTGGTTCTGGATTTTTATTAGATGGTTTATATCGATTGAATCTTGAAAAGAATTTTTCAGAGACCCTTGTGACCCTGCATCCTAATGTTGGTACGAAACGTACACTTAATGATGAAAAATCTGCTTATTTGTGGCATAAAAGATTTGGGTTCATATTCAGGCCGAGAATTGAAAGGCTCATTAAAGATGGAATACTCCTTAACCTGGATTGGGCCAATTATGATGTATGTGTGGACTACATTAAAGGAAAATAGACCAAATATACAAATAAAGGAGCCACAAGAAGCACCCAACTACTTGAAATAATACATACAGACATATGTGGACCTTTTGATATTCCATCCATTGGTGGAGAAAAATACTTCATCACCTTTATAGATAATTTTTCACGTTATTGCATTTTGTACATGTTGCATGATAAATCTCAGTCTGTGAACGTCATTAAAATATGCATTAATGAGGTTTAGAGGCAACTAGGCAAAAAGGTGAAATTATTAGGTCTGATAGAGGTGGCGAATATTATGGTAGATATGACGAGTCAGGGCAACGCCCTGGCCCGTTTGCTAAACTCCTTGAAACATTAGGTATTTGCGCCCAATACACAATGCCAGGATCACCTTGGCAGAATGGTGTATCTGAAAGGTGTAATCGTACCCTTATAGAAATGGTAAGAAGTATGATAAGTAGGACCCAATTGCCTACATTTTTGTGGACACATGCATTAAAAACCACTCTACACATCTTAAAGAAATTGGATCCTAGGACATTATCTTGTCATTTCATCGGGTATCCAGAAAAGTCGAAGGGATATAGATTCTACTGTCCAAATCATATAACTAGAATCATAGAAACTGGAAATGCTAAATTCATTGAATAAGGTGAAGTAAGTGGGAGTATAAAAGAAAGGTAGGTAATCATTCAAGAAGTCAGGGTATAAATTCCTATACCTAGAGTTCATAACATACATGTTTTTCTTAATGTAGTTGTTGAACCGGTCATTGACCCAATCAATAATAATGAACAACAAGTGAATGATCAACCAACTGAATAACCTCATAATGAGACTATAACCGATGAAACTTTTGAAGCACCACAAGAAGTGCCATTAACAAGATCTCAAAGATAAAGGAGATCGGAAATTCTGGATGATTATGTGGTATACCTTCAAGAGACCGAATTTAACATAGGGAATATTAATGATCCAGTTTCTTATGAAAAAGCTGTAAATAGTGATGATTCCGATAAATGGATTCATGCCGTGAAAGAAATAAAATCTATGAATGACAATAAAGTTTGGGAGTTGGTCAAATTGCCAGAATGACAAAAACGAGTTGGGTGCAAGTGGATCTTTAAGACCAAACTTGACTCAAAGGGCAATATCGAACGACATAAAGCTAGACTTATTGCCAAAGGTTTTAATCAACGAGATGTAACACCCCGTATTTTTTGTGCATTTAATATTTAATTAATTCGGGAATTTTAAATTACTTGTGTGTGGTAATTTTAATTGAATTAATTATGGCAATATATATATTTAAATATTAATCAGGGAGTGAATGGTTAATGTTTAGAAAAAAATTTATTTACTAAGTGAATAGTAATAATTTAATTACGTCATTTCGGGTATTAATGACGGGGTATGCACTTATCCCAGCCGGGAGTCGGTATAGACTTAATGGGGTGTGAGATAACAATTTTTATAAATTAATTCGGATGTCAATTCTGACTGCGCGGTTGAGTCCGGATGGGTCGAGATAGTCAGAAAAGAGTACCCGGGTGTAGTAATTGGGTCTCGAAATATTTTTGGGCATAGCCAGGCCCACACGGGGTGAGTTGGGCCACTTTAATTAAGCCCATTAGGTGAAAAACGGGATTAAGAGTTTTTAACCTAATGGGAGATTAGAAAGTCACCAGCCAACACAACTCCAAACCTAGGGTTTGAGAAGGGATTTGGGGGAAAGCAAATCAAGAACAAATTGGGAACTTTTGGAGCCAAATTGAGGGACGGCAACAACGGATCAGACACTACAAACACTTTGAGGCAAGTGGTTAACTGTTTTGATTCTTAAAGCATGATAATCAATTTATATTATAGTGATGTGGGTATGAAAATCCGTTTTTGGGTGTAAATCCGTTTTTGGGTGTAAATGGGTACAAAAATGGGTTTTTGTTTTTGAAATACTTGAATGAGATTCAAAGTAAGATTTAGATGGGTGATTGAAATCTGAATATGTATTTATGATTTGAATGAGAAATTCAGAATATAAAAGAGTGGAAATCGAATCTGGAAATTTGGATTTAAAAACAGATAATTAAATTTTAGTGAGAAAGACCCATTTCGAAAATTAAGAGATAATTAGAGGGGTTGATTAGCTTAATGATCTCTATGATGAGTAGGATGTGGATTGACCATGTGTAGAGGATGGGATGATGTGATTAGAGGTAAATTAGGGTTTAAAAACCTTGAAATTCGTTAATGGTGGAAAACAGGGAGAAGAGGAGCTGTAACGAAGGGGTCGATCGATCGATCGGGGGAAATCGATCGATCGACGATGGAAAATTCTGGGCAGTTCGGCCTTGGGTGAAGTATAAGGGGAAAGTAATTAAATTTAACTCCCAAGCATTTATTTAGTGCTAAATAAATATGAAACAATTATTCCTAGCAATTATGGGGGAAAGTAACTGGGACTAGGATGAATTTATGTGGGGCATTTAACGGATGAAATTGAGAGATTTTATTCCAAAATAGTGAGGTACGGATCAAGTAAGTGGATCCGGGTATATTGGAAAGTAACCCATGGTAGTGAATTAAGTTTGGAGATAAACTAAGGAATTTAGAGTCGGGGTATAGACTCGGGAAATATTTAATTTCGGGCCAAGTGAATCGAGTCCGGGTATGTTATTAATTATAAGCAAATATAATTGGGAAAAATTCTAGAAATAAAAGGTGTGATGCATTGTAGGCAAAAATGTGGGTATTATATTATGAGATGTAAATTGGACCAAGTGAGTAAGTCCGGGTATATTGGTTAAGTGATATCAAGGTGTTAAATTAATTATAGAGAGGAAGTAATTAGTTTGGAGTCGGAACATTGACTCGGAAATGTGGAGGTAAGGGCCGGGTGAGAGAGTCCGGGGATAATGGTTGGGTGACACCCAGTTATTAAATTAATATGGGTATTAATTAATTTAATTAGAGTCGGTTGGTAGACTCGGGTAGGATTAAATTAATAGGTGGGTTATTTAATTTAATTAGAGTCGGTTGGTAGACTCGGGTAGGATTAAATTAATATATGGGTTAATTAATTTAATTAGAGTCGGTTTGTAGACTCGGGTAGGATTAAATTAATATGGGTGTTAATTAATTTAATTAGAGTCGGTTTGTAGACTCGGGTAGAATTAAATTAATATGTGTGTTAATTAATTTAAGGAGAGTCGGACCATAGACTCGGGGAAAGTATTATATTAATTAAGGTGTGAATTAATTATATTAGAGTCGGACCATAGACTCGGGAAGAGGAAAAGTTATTAAGTGAGAAAATTAATTACATTGAGTCGGGCCACAGACTCAGGAAATTACAGGCAGTGTACGGGATTTTGAGTACACGGTAAAGCCGGGTTTATATTGTACATATATACGGTGTCGAGATAGTATATATATATGTGTGTATTTATTTTGCGTGATACTAAATATCAGTGCTTAGATATTTATTAAATTTATATACTCTAATGCTATCAAGGGAGGTTGCGCGATGTGGGTGAATCCCCTAGCTTAAGGAGTAGGGCGAGTATATCCCCAGGTCATAGCGTCTGGTATATATGGGTGAGGGATTTATCTCACTTTCAGGGAAGGAATATGACCGCCTCCATCTCGTTTATATTTTGGTCCAAGTTGGTGAGCGATTCTAACTTGGGGAAAACTAGGTTTTGTGAGCACACCTAGTGAGATAGCATTCTAGAGGGAATCATCCGGTGAGGGTATACTCAGAAGGATGGATACGCGTATGATATATGTGTGGATGTTAGTAAAGGTACGTATAATATGGTAGTAAATATTATATGTAGGTGATAATACAGTGCGTGATGTATTTACCTTATATAACTCGGGTTACAGTTATATGTTGTTAATTAATGAGAAATTAATTAAGTTAATCATTTGTGGGAATAATACAGTGTTTGACGTATGTACTTTATATAACTTGTGTCACGGTTATATGTTATTATTTAAGAGGAATTAATTAAGTTAATGGTGAAATAACTTATAATTCAAGAATCATTATACTCGGGTTAAAGTAGTATGGCAAGGGAAGGTTATACTAGGACTAGTTGGACGGGGTGGTACAACTAGGTGGGGTTAAGATAACCGGTAGGTGTGCACAATAGTGGAGGGGTGAGAATGTCCACAAGGGAGTGCGACACTAACTTAAATATGAAGCGCATTCATGCATTTTAAATTACTGCAATTAATTCACTTGCTAAATATTTCAAAAATGTTTTGGGTTCTAACCCTTGCTATAAAACTATTTTCAAAACCTTTTAGGTGTCGAGCCACAGGGACGCCAGGATTGATATTCTATTCTAGGGACACGGAGCTGCGGCATATGTGGATGCTAGCAGGAGTTTGGATTAGAAGCATCATTCATTCATTCCTAGAGTAGGAATCTTGTATCAGTTTCAGTTTTATTTAGGGCTTGTCGCCCAGACTTCTCGGTACAGTTTTCAAATGTTGAATATTTGTATTCGGATTATTTCTTTAGTGGCCGGTGATTTATTCGGCATGTTGTGTAATTATTATTCGATTTACTTTCATTCCAGTTGTGTGAATGGTTTATATTAAATTCCGCATGTATTGTTTTCAATAATTAAAAAGTTAAAATTGGCACCAGTTTTTGGAATACTAGGTGGTTAGTAAGTTTTAAAAAGTTTTCGACAGTGATGCTAAGGATGATCCAACTGGGATTCCTGTTTTAATTTGGTATAGGACTGATTACCTAGTATTTTATTAGGCGGGGTGTCACAGATGGTATCAGAGCATCAGGTTCTAGTGTCCTTAGGATCTGTGCGGCTTTTCACGTTTCTGCTTGACAATCTTTGATATAGAGCCCTATTATAGGATTGTTGTATTCTCATACGTATGCGCATATACGTTCTTCCGCGAAATTTATATTTGAGAGTGAACTCATACCAATTCGGTTCTCATTCCAGATGACGCCCAGGAGAGAGCAGCTAGGGCAACAGGGGGAGATGAGGCGAGGAGGCTCGTTATGAGCAAGAGATACCGTAGCAACGTCCAGGGATGAATTTGGCGGCATAGGTCACTGAAATAGTGGCACAGGCAGTTGGAGCAACGGTGGTCACAACGGCAGGGTACTTTCCACGGGATCAGCCACAAGTGTTAGTGGCGTCGGATGTTCAGACTCACACAGGGTCGTCGGGGTGGAAACAATAAAGAAAGGTTATTTTAGCGGGAACCCACCAGAGTTGCGAGGCGATTCAGGTGTAGTACTAGCGTGTCAAGGGAGAGAGATATCCAGCGTTACCTACGCATAGGAGATTGCGATGAGGTACGGAAGCAAATGCTAACCACTTTTAGTTTAGTGGGAGAAGCACTACAATGGTGGGAGTCGATCACCACAGTTGAGGAAAGGGACACACTAATTACTACAGAGTTTTGGGTGCGGTTCGACCGCAAGTATTTTCCTCAGTGGTCGAGACCGAAATGAGGAGAAAATTTTGGGAGGAAACTCAAAGGGAGACCGTTAAGTGGCCGATTGCGAGGAAGAATTCACTCGTTGGCAAAATTTTATACCGGATGAGGTAGGCAAGGATAAGAGAAAGAAAGCAAAGTTTATGGATGGGTTAGTCTGGAGAATCAGACAACATTTAACTGGTAATTACACATTAGTAGATTATATTGATGTCATTAACGCAACACTCCGGCACTGTTGGGAATATCGCTTCCACACGAAAGGAAGTGGGAAGGGAGTGGGGATTAGCAAGTCGGATGAGGCAGAAGGGAACACTACCAGTGGGGTATCCCAGCAGCAAACTGGGGGAGATCAGGGGCCGGATTTTCGGTAGGTAAATCATGCCAAACGATTTAGAACTGGAGGCTATCGGCGGGATGGCTAGGAATTCCAACAAGGTTGGCATGGAAGGGATCAGTGACAGGGTGAACATGTTAGAAAGTGTTTCGTTTGTGGGAAAAGTAAGACACATGAAGAAATATTGCCTTAAGCGAGGCAGGGGTCAACTACAGGACGAGGTCCTGGATGTACAGCCACTAAAGCAAGACACGGGTGCATTCGGGCAGGGAGAAACTCCTCCGGAACCCGAGAACCAGTCGTTGCAGCTGGAGAATAGAAGTAATTATTTTACCCTAGGGGCATGGGGTATATTGTTGAGTGACAAAGAGGATGTCACAGAATAAGACTTATTTTTTTTCACTAGAGTTCGTAGGCGAGTCGAACTTAGTGGGTGCGTTGGCGGTAGCAGCAATAGCTTATGGGTAAACTTTCCGTAGGGTAGCGGAGTTCCTTAGTGTTCTTCATGGGAGAGTGGAGGCGTACACTGAGTGATTTGTTGGATTATGCGAGGAATGACTACTTTCGTGAATTATGGGAGTAGGGTTGATTATACTCTTTAAACATCGGCTGGATAGCGATGGAATATAATTATTGTGAATAGTGGAGTTAAATTTTGGTGTTCACGACACCAGGGTAGGGTTGGTACTAGGTATCACCGGAGAGGGCGTATAGCCTATATATATGTGGATGTATATATGTTGTATTACGTGGTGTTATAGCACATAGTGAGGTTTTGTGTTCTCACATTTTATCCCGGTAAGTGGGGATGTTTAATGAAGTGAATCAGGGTGGTTGATTTGATTTTCGAGCAAAGAGGGATAGCTCGGGGCTTATTTTGCGCAAGGACTAGTGGTAGTATGGGCGCGGTAACATGTTGTCTTTGGTAGCATAAGGGTAAGTGTATATTCTTTTGTGTTGAGAGATAAGTATTTATGGGGAGATAGTTGGACGTGGCATGGGTTGAGTACCCGACCAGTAATTATATATGTATATATATATATATATATATATATATGTAATATGACTACAGGTTCGAAGTTATATTACGGGTTACGACTAGCATAGTCGGGTAACATTCGTGTGATTGAGTGCGGGGATAGGGTGTATGGGTACCCGGGGTGATTAAGGCAAAATTTTGTGCGGTTAAGCACGGGTATAGGGTGTATGGGCGCCCTGGTAAAGTTAAATGCATACTTGTGTAATGTATGGTTAGAAGCGGATGGGATAGATATAGCGGGCTTGGAGGCACTTGACTAGTGAGTAGTATGTGAATACTGTAACACTAGGTTAATCTTAATTTGGAGGACGAAATTCCTTTGTAAGGGGGGAAGTATGTAACACCCCGTATTTTTTGTGCATTTAATATTTAATTAATTCGGGAATTTTAAATTACTTGTGTGTGGTAATTTTAATTGAATTAATTATGGCAATATATATATTTAAATATTAATCGGGGAGTGAATGGTTAATGTTTAGAAAAAAATTTATTTACTAAGTGAATAGTAATAATTTAATTACGTCATTTCGGGTATTAATGACGGGGTATGCACTTATCCCAGCCGGGAGTCGGTATAGACTTAATGGGGTGTGAGATAAGAATTTTTATAAATTAATTCAGATGTCAATTCTGACTGCGCGATTGAGTCCGGATGGGTCGAGATAGTCAGAAAAGAGTACCCGGGTGTAGTAATTGGGTCTCGGGATATTTTTGGGCATAGCCGGGCCCACACGGGGTGAGTTGGTCCACTTTAATTAAGCCCATTAGGTGAAAAACGGGATTAAGAGTTTTTAACCTAATGGGAGATTAGAAAATCAGCAGCCAACACAACTCCAAACCTAGGGTTTGAGAGGGGATTTGGGGGAAAGCAAATCAAGAACAAATTGGGAACTTTTGGAGCCAAATTGAGGGACGGCAACAACGGATCAGACACTACAAACACTTTGAGGCAAGTGGTTAACTGTTTTGATTCTTAAAGCATGATAATCAATTTATATTATAGTGATGTGGGTATGAAAATCCGTTTTTGGGTGTAAATCCGTTTTTGGGTGTAAATGGGTACAAAAATGGGTTTTTGTTTTTGAAATACTTGAATGAGATTCAAAGTAAGATTTAGATGGGTGATTGAAATCTGAATATGTATTTATGATTTGAATGAGAAATTCAGAATATAAAAGAGTGGAAATCGAATCTGGAAATTTGGATTTAAAAACAGATAATTAAATTTTAGTGAGAAAGACCCATTTCGAAAATTAAGAGATAATTAGAGGGGTTGATTAGCTTAATGATCTCTATGATGAGTAGGATGTGGATTGACCATGTGTAGAGGATGGGATGATGTGATTAGAGGTAAATTAGGGTTTAAAAACCTTGAAATTCGTTAATGGTGGAAAACAGGGAGAAGAGGAGGTGTAACGAAGGGGTCGATCGATCGATCGGGGGAAATCGATCGATCGACGATGGAAAATTCTGGGCAGTTCGGCCTTGGGTGAAGTATAAGGGGACAGTAATTAAATTTAACTCCCAAGCATTTATTTAGTGATAAATAAATATGAAACAATTATTCCTAGCAATTATGGGGGAAAGTAACTGGGACTAGGATGAATTTATGTGGGGCATTTAACGGATGAAATTGAGAGATTTTATTCCAAAATAGTGAGGTACGGATCAAGTAAGTGGATCCGGGTATATTGGTAAAGTAACCCATGGTAGTGAATTAAGTTTGGAGATAAACTAAGGAATTTAGAGTCGGGGTATAGACTCGGGAAATATTTAATTTCGGGCCAAGTGAATCGAGTCCGGGTATGTTATTAATTATAAGCAAATATAATTGGAAAAAATTCTAGAAATAAAAGGTGTGACGCATTGTAGGCAAAAATGTGGGTATTATATTATGAGATGTAAATTGGACCAAGTGAGTAAGTCCGGGTATATTGGTTAAGTGATATCAAGGTGTTAAATTAATTATAGAGAGGAAGTAATTAGTTTGGAGTCGGAACATTGACTCGGAAATGTGGAGGTAAGGGCCGGGTGAGAGAGTCCGGGGATAATGGTTGGGTGACACCAAGTTATTAAATTAATATGGGTATTAATTAATTTAATTAGAGTCGGTTGGTAGACTCGGGTAGGATTAAATTAATAGGTGGGTTAATTAATTTAATTAGAGTCAGTTGGTAGACTCGGGTAGGATTAAATTAATATATGGGTTAATTAATTTAATTAGAGTTGGTTTGTAGACTCGGGTAGGATTAAATTAATATGGGTGTTAATTAATTTAATTAGAGTCGGTTTGTAGACTCGGGTAGAATTAAATTAATATGTGTGTTAATTAATTTAAGGAGAATCGGACCATAGACTCGGGGAAAGTATGATATTAATTAAGGTGTGAATTAATTATATTAGAGTCGGACCATAGACTCGGGAAGAGGAAAAGTTATTAAGTGAGAAAATTAATTACATTGAGTCGGGCCACAGACTCAGGAAATTACAGGCAGTGTACGGGATTTTGAGTACACGGTAAAGCCGGGTTTATATTGAACATATATACGGTGTCGAGATAGTGTATATATATATATGTGTGTATTTATTTTGCGTGATACTAAATATGAGTGATTAGATATTTATTAAATTTATATACTCTAATGCTATCAAGGGAGGTTGCGCGATGTGGGTGAATCCCCTAGCTTGAGGAGTAGGGCGAGTATATCCCCAGGTCATAGCGTCCGGTATATATGGGTGAGGGATTTATCTCACTTTCAGGGAAGGAATATGACCGCCTCCATCTTGTTTATATTTTGGTCCAAGTTGGTGAGCGATTCTAACTTGGGGAAAACTAGGTTTTGTGAGCACACCTAGTGAGATAGCATTCTAGAGGGAATCATCCGGTGAGGGTATACTCGGAAGGATGGATACGCGTATGATATATGTGTGGATGTTAGTAAAGGTACGTATAATATGGTAGTAAATATTATATGTAGGTGATAATACAGTGCGTGATGTATTTACCTTATATAACTCGGGTTACAGTTATATGTTGTTAATTAATGAGAAATTAATTAAGTTAATCATTTGTGGGAATAATACAGTGTTTGACGTATGTACTTTATATAACTTGTGTCACGGTTATATGTTATTATTTAAGAGGAATTAATTAAGTTAATGGTGAAATAACTTATAATTCAAGAATCATTATACTCGGGTTAGAGTAGTATGGCAAGGGAAGGTTATACTAGGACTAGTTGGACGGGGTGGTACAACTAGGTGGGGTTAAGATAACCGGTAGGTGTGCACAATAGTGGAGGGGTGAGAATGTCCACAAGGGAGTGCGACACTAACTTAAATATGAAGCGCATTCATGCATTTTAAATTACTGCAGTTAATTCACTTGCTAAATATTTCAAAAATATTTTGGGTTCTAACCCTTGCTATAAAACTATTTTCAAAACCTTTTAGGTGTCGAGCCACAGGGACGCCAGGATTGATATTCTATTCCAGGGACACGGAGCTGCGGCATATGTGGATGCTAGCAGGAGTTTGGATTAGACGCATCATTCATTCATTCCTAGAGTAGGAATCTTGTATCAGTTTCAGTTTTATTTAGGGCTTGTCGCCCAGACTTCTCGGTACAGTTTTCAAATGTTGAATATTTGTATTCGGATTATTTCTTTAGTGGCCGGTGATTTATTCGGCATGTTGTGTAATTATTATTCGATTTACTTTCATTCCAGTTGTGTGAATGGTTTATATTAAATTCCGCATGTATTGTTTTGAATAATTAAAAAGTTAAAATTGGCACCAGTTTTTGGAATACTAGGTGGTTAGTAAGTTTTAAAAAGTTTTCGACAGTGATGCTAAGGATGATCCAACTGGGATTCCTGTTTTAATTTGGTATAGGACTGATCACCCGGTATTTTATTAGGCGGGGTGTCACACGAGAAGGCATTGATTATAATGAAACATTCTCTCCAGTTTCAAAGAAGGACTCATTGAGAATCATATTAGCATTGGTGGCTCATTATGATTTGGAGTTGCACCAAGTGGACGTAAAAACAACTTTTCTAAATGGGAGTTTAGAAGAAGAAGTATACATGGCATATCCATAAGGCTTCATAAAGGAAGAAAAGGAAGACATGGTCTGTATGTTAAAGAAGTCAATATATGGTCTAAAGCAATATTCTCGTCAAAGGTACATTAAGTTCCACGATACCATTACATCCTTTGGGTTTAAGGAAAACACTGTTGATCGGTGTATATACCTGAAGATCAGTGGGAGTAACTTTGTGTTTTTAGTACTATATGTTGATGACTTACTTATCGCCAGCAGTGATATTGGGTTATTAAGTGAAACCAAGAAGTACCTTTCTAAAAACTTTGAAATGAAAGATTTAGGCGAGGCATCCTTTCGTGATCGGGATAGAAATATCTCGGGATAGATCACATGGAATGTTAGGATTATCTCAGAAAGCTTACATTAACAAAGTTTTAGAAAGATTTAACATGCAAAGTTGCAATCCCATTAATGTTCCACTTCAGAAAGGGGATAAGTTCAGCTTAAGTCAATGCCCCAGAAGTGATTTAGAAAGGGAGCACATGAAAGGCATGCCTTATGCTTCACTTATAGGGAGCTTGTTATATGCACAGGTCTGCACTAGACCGGATATCCATCTTTCCATTGGGATGCTAGGCAGATATCAAAGCAATTCGGGGATTCACCATTGGAAAGATGTAAAGAACGTGCTGAGGTACCTGCAAGGGACCAAGGATTACATGCTCACATATCGGAAGACTGATCACCTTGAGGTGATTAGTTATTTAGACTCAGATTTTGGGAAATGCCTTGACGGTAGGAAGAGCACTTCGGGTTATGTCTTCCTTATGGCTGGAGGAGCCGTTTCATGAAAAAGTACTAAGCAAAGCATCATTGCATCATCTACTATGGTGGCTGAGTATGTAGCTTGCTTCGAAGCTACAAATCATGGATTATGGTTGCGAAACTTTATTTCAGGACTTAGAATTATGGGGTCAATATCTAAGCCGTTGAAAATTTATTGTGATAATGTCGTAGCAGTCTTTTTATCGAAGAACAATAGGTATACTAAGGTTGCTAAGCATATTGAGATGAAATACCTATCAGTTAAAGAAGAAGTTCAAAAACAAAGGTTGTCAATTGATCACATTAGTACGCGTGATAACATAACAGATCCTCTTACGAAATGATTATCTCCGAAAACCTTTATGGAACATGTCAAAGAGATGGGTCTCGATTAGTTAGATTATGAATGCTATTTTGGCTTAGTTGTTTGACACTATTACTTGAATTCAGTAAAAGTGTTTCTGATTTCTATTATTTATGTCTTTTGTGAATGCATACATATAATTTTGAATTATTGTTGACATAAATAGTCCTTATTCAAAAGGACATTATAAGGCCATTATGATACCCAATATTAAAGGCTAGTTGAATGAAACATTGGTGTTGTAGTACATGAAAGGAACCATGCTCTTGAATAGCATGTAACCGCCATAACTCGCATCTGTGAATCATTTGATTTAGCAAAATTTATCAATGATTGTGCACCTTATGATACATAATTTAATTATACGAATTATTAAGACCAAGTGGGAGACTGTTGAAAATTAATGTTAAGTGACGAAATTAATTATTTAATTTCAATTGTATTAAATTCCCAATTTTTCATTTATGTGATTTTAATAAATGTCAGATAATTAATTAGGAATTTGATAAATAAAGATATTAAAAGATTTGGGTAAACCTTATCCGTTAGTAACATGATGGTTGGGAGACTTGGAAAGAGTCCCACCACCACTAGGATTCCGACCTTCTTTCCCTTATAAATAGAGACCTCTACACCATCTAGTGTCATCTCAATACACACTGTTTCTAAGGAGGGAGAGAAAATTCGAAATTCATTTTTCTCATATTACGGGATGCTCAAGAAAGGAGAATTCAAGTCATTTTAATCCGTTCAACAACGATGGACAAATCTCAGTTTTTAAATCGTAGTTATAAGGAATTTTCGGTTCTGTGATGCATGAAGATAAGCATCCTGGATTCATGTCAAAACTGTTTTATTGATGATGCAACCTTATGATTCATATTCAAATTTATGATTAACAAAGCATTATTAATTAACAAAATATTCCTTAAAGTTTAAAAATTTGACCATAATTGTAAATGAATTAAACAAAGAAGAAAGTATATTGGAAAACTGTAATAAAATATAATGATAAATTAACATATAAACATCATTGTAAATCCCATTAACATATAAATTAACCCCCATTACAACCCTAACTTGACATAATCATGCTTTTCTAATCATCGGAATGAGCCTATAACCAATTACACGTGCTTACAAACTTCAAAGAATTAAAAAGGCGGCAAATTTTCAAGAAGCTCTCATTCCTTCTAGATTTTTGAATTCATTAAAGTATTTCATATCCACGATACACTAAGTGAATTTAAAATGATAATTTGTTAAGTTTATTTTCATTTTATTTGCCAATATGACATACCACGAACCTATTCTCATTACATACACAACACAACCTTCCTACCTTGATTTTTTACCCACATCTTCCACCACCACATTTGCTAACGCACGAGTCTAAAATGGACCTCCTCCACCTTAACAAAATACATATACAGAAAAAAAATCTCCAATAGAGTGTGAAATGATAATTGTTCTTTATGTATAAACGTACCCTATTATAAAAAAGGCGACACCCAAAATCACAAATGCTTAACATGACATTGAGTCATTTCTCAAACAAGTCATATCAAACTACTTAAGACGATTAAAAAAAATTATAACGTAATCCACTATAATCTCTACTACCTAGAGAGGGTGAAAACAGTGAGAGCTATTGCAATGACAATTTTTCCCATACTCTTCAAATTAATCTCATTCTTACCATTAATTACTAACACACCCTTCAATCCTACACATATCCCTCCAACCCAGTAAATTCATGACCCCCTCGGCTTCTACCTGTCAATTTTTCCACAACGTATCTCTTTGATACCTCCCATCATGTATATATATGTCAACATACCCAAAACCCTATTACCCTTTATATCATAACAGCTTCATCTTTCAAATCCCATATCTAATTATTTTCTCCTTATAACTAAACTAAAAGATTTGCCATAGGTATTTATGCATTCCTTATTTTGTGTATGTATGTGTATATGGGTATGTATACATACATGGATCAGTATAATATATTTTGCATACGTTATCATGTTAATTGGTAGGGAAAGTTTCTAGTGATACAATTTTGAGAACACAAAAAATATAACCATAAGTTCTTTTTCTTTTGTTTCTTTTTAGTTTTTTTTTCCTCAGGTATTGTATTAATCATTTTTAATTTCCATGAAAGTCGAGTCAAAGAAAATAAAGTTCTGAATTTGTACCACAATTTGTGCTACAACCATTTGGCTAACTTGTGTTGTTCAAAAGAAAAAGAAAAAAGGATAGAATTTCTTCCCTTTAAAAATTCTTAAGGATAAACTCGATTAATTGATGTTCTAACCATATTAATTCTTTGAGATCAATTCTCATATTTAGTTCAATTTTCCTTAAGCCTCTCTTACGTTAGTTCATCAATGAAAATATAAGAATAAGCAATCATTTAGGTTAGATAATTAATTGTAAAAAAATAAATTTATTGTAGACTTGGATGATAATTTCATATCAACGACATTTGGTTTTTATAAGACCAATTACATTTAAACTAATTCTAGTAGCATGGGACTAACTTGTTATGATTTTGTATAATTGTGTAAATAAAAATTCAAAATCGGCCATTGACACACTTGATCTGATGATCTATGTGGGTTATTAAGCTTTGTTGTTATATCCCATTTTTTTAAAAATTTGTGCGTTCAGAGTCTTCATGTTCTCAATAGTTTTTAATCATTTTTATATGTTGTTTTATGATACTCTATTTTACCCTTTATTTATTTGACAAAATTTTATTAGTTTCACTAGAAGAAATAGTATTTGCTATGATACTCATTTTATGACATTTGATATGTATGTGTCATAAGAAGTACGCAAAGACGACACCTTTGTTGCAATTTGCAAATGCTGTGGATAAATTCTAAAAACAAGTTTTACGACACACATGTTAAAAAAGTCGTAGAAAATATTTATGACAACATTAACTAATAGTCGCCAAACCATTAACGATATTCTTCTAGTAATGAGTCGTGAAACTTATTTTTGAAGTAAAAATAAATATGGTGAAATTTTTTTAACGACTTAATTGAAGATTCCATGTAACTAAAATTAATTAAGAGGGAAACAAGTTTTGTAAATACCTGCCTTTTTTCAAGGGGAAGGTAAACTTCCCACCCCATATTCACACGCATATAGCCTCGACAATATGGGCTCTTGAGTATGAAACCGTCAATAATCCACCCAAAATAATGTATTTGGAGCCCATTAATTGTGTTTGTGGGTCAAAATGGTTTGAACGATCTAATAAGACGGTTTGTTGACGGGTCATTAGCGGGTCAAAATGGTTTTGAACCCTTACAAAAATAAAACTCAAATTTTAGATTTTTTTTATTCAAGTATTTACTTGTATATTTTTTTTCAAAATTATTATACCATATTTATTTGTATATGGTATAATAATTATTTTTTCAAAAAAAAAAGTGGGTCAACCCGATCCGATCCGGGTTTGACCCAACTCGACCGGATTTAACCCGACCAAACCCGCCCAAATTATTATGTCCGACCCGCTTTTGACCATTTCACCTTCTTTTTGCACTCCAATTGTTGTTGTTTTTAGGATTGCAACAATACCCCGAATTTTGAAAGTACGTGCCCATTTGCGACTTTCACCATATTTTTTCATGATTTATTTATTTTCAATTGCGAAAATAAGGAGGCGTGTTCAATTGTTAATGTAAATTTATGTTTTTGAATGTTTTTAGTGATAGGCCGTGTTAGGTTAAAAAAATATAGATTTTGTGCCGTTGAAATTAAAATTTCTTTAGTAATGAGTTGTATCGTATTTGTGATAGGTAAAACAATCGTATTTTATCGAATTTATTTGGTTCGTGTTCATGTTATGTGAAACAAACATTTCGTATCATTCACATTATATGGTTTGCGTTCGTGTTAGGTGAAAAAAAATCTTTGTATTGTGTTCATGTTAGCTACAAAAATAAGAGTGTGTCCTATCACATTTCGTAATATTTGGGTTATTTTTGTGTTAGAAAAAAATCTTATCATTTTACATTTTATTTAGGCCGTGTTCGAGTAAATGTCGGCCCTTAAGACCTTAAATCGACGCCTCTATTTCTGATACACATGTAGCAACTGAGATGATATGCTAAATCGAGAAGATCATTTTGGTGTTATGAAATACATTGTTATGGTGTTATGTAGGGGTGTAAGCGGTACGGTTTGGTCGGTAAATAGTAGATACCAATACCAAAACCAAAACCAAACTCTATATGGTAAAACCAAACCGTACCAGTTTACCTTATGATACCTAATTTAATTATATGAATTATTAAGACCAAGTGGGAGACTGTTGGAAATTAATGTTAAGTGACGAAATTAATTATTTAATTTCAATTGTATTAAATTCCCAATTTTCCATTTATGTGATTTTAATAAATGTCAGATAATTAATTAGGAATTTGATAAATAAAGATATTAAAAGATTTGGGTAAACCTTATCCGTTAGTAACATGATGGTTGGGAGACTTGGAAAGAGTCCCACCACCACTAGGATTCCGACCCTCTTTCCCTTATAAATAGAGACCTCTACACCATCTAGTGTCATCTCAATACACACTGTTTCTAAGGAGGGAGAGAAAATTCGAAATTCATTTTTCTCTTATTACGGGCTGCTCAAGAAAGGAGAATTCAAGTAATTTTAATCCGTTCAACAACGATGGACAAATCTCAGTTTTTAAATCGTAGTTATAAGGAATTTTCGATTCTGTGATTGCATGAAGATAAACACCCTGGATTCATGTCAAAACTGTTTTATTTATGATGCAACCTTATGATTCATATTCGAATTTATGATTAACAAAGCATTATTAATTAACAAAATATTCCTTAAAGTTTAAAAATTTGACCATAATTGTAAATGAATTAAATAAAGAAGAAAGTATATTGGAAAACTGTAATAAAATATAATGATAAATTAACATATAAACATCATTGTAAATCCCATTAACATATAAATTAACCCCCATTACAACCCTAACTGTAATAAAATATGTTATTCTACTATATTATTGGAAATTGTATAGACATACCATTTTTGGTACCAAAGTCACCAACACTTAAAGGAGACCAAACATTCCACCCTTGTGCTTTACTCTTCTCGATCAAATAAGTATTTTTTTTATATATTTCACTTGCACTCCCCCATTAACACACACACACACACACACACACACACACACACACACACACACACACACACACACACATATATATATATATATATATATATATATACACAGAGAGAGAGAGAGAGAGACTGGCTCCTATGCAGATTTTTTTATGCGGATAGAATGTAGATTAGCTAACGTCCAAATGAGTCTTAGGACCACGTGTTTCTTTTATGGACCGCCTAGGGACCACCTTTTCTTTCTAAGGTTTCTGGGAATATAAATTTCCACCCCAATGATTTCTAAGGTCTTTTAAGCTTATTTTAAAGCCTAATTAATCTGGAAGGCTTAGTGTAGAAGTTTCAGGGCTACTGCTACTTCTCAAGCTTCTTCCGTCACTATCGTACTGGAGTTCTGAATAGTGAGGATTGTCTATATAAATAGTTTCTTCAGGGAGTCTAGAAATTGCAAGAGGTTTTACAGGAAAATATTCTAGTCTTAAATACCTTATACGGTATAGTGGTTTTATCAGTCTAGTTTCTTTATATATTTGATTAACAATATCAATTATATCGTTATCTATGAATTTGTCTAAATTATTATCACCATAAGCTGACAAAAATCTACGGTATGTTCTAGGGGCAGCTGTCTCTACATTTTTAAGGAGAGGGCGAATTCCTTCGGCTCTAATTAAAATAGCATTTGTTTCAGCTAACCTTTTTCGTCTAATAAATTTTAATACGTCTATACTATCTTCAAGTATCCTAGTATATTCTTGATATTTTTCTGGTTTTGACAGTTCTTCTGCAAAATATACAGTTCTTAATTTTTGTCTAAAGAGATCTCGGATCCCTATTCTAATTATTTCTATTATAGGCACTTCCCGTACTAACCACTCAATTACTTGGTCTATATATTTCAAAGTACCACTCGCGTATGTTAAAGCAATGTCTATAAGTTCTTTATCTTAAGGGTTAGTAAGAGTCCATTCTTGGATTTCTCTAGTTAAGTCTAAGTTTATTTGATTAACAAATGCTAGAAAGTCTTCAGTGATTTGTGGGCTCATAAAAGTTTCTTTTTAAGACAATAATATGTAAAATAGTTAAGGGTTTGGTTCGAGTTATACCTTTCTTTTGGTCTGCAATATCTTTATCTTCCTTCCTTTTTCTCTTGAGCTTTGTTACTATTCTTCTCCGATCTCGGCCTCCTGCAACTCCCTTTTTATGTGTCGCACCTCAATCCACTATTTTGGCGTTGTACCCATTTCTTGCATGTACGTCTTCACGCCTAACACCCACCTGGATAACGATTCACGGCTAATCGGCACCTGACGGCGATTCAACAGTATAACACCTTGTGTGCTACACCAGAGGGTCCACATAATAGTCCTCTGTGAACAGAAAGTTGGAGACAATTTGGAAAAAAGTAACAACTTAACATAAGAGATTTTTGAAAAAGAAAATACTTTTATTGCATAGCATAAGTAAATACAACTCTCCCCTCTCCCCTAACTATGAGAGGTTTACTCACTTATGTACATATTACTTACTACAAGCATACATTCTCTTTCTAATATCTAATACTGGAAGTATTGCAATTGATGTCTAAAACTCAATTGGACACTCCCTTTTATAGCAAAAGGGCACTACATATGACTGTCTACCGGAGGATAAAAAGCAATCCGGTTAAAGAAATATAAATTATTAAAGTCTATATAATTTTCTTTACATAAAGTAAGTCTGTCATCTAGAAATAATTCTAACCGAACATCTTTCTGAGGGTCTCTTTCTTCTTTATGAAAAGAATCGTTCTGGAGCCCGTGTGGGGCGTGTCTGAGTTCTCTTCATCTTCTCACTATAAGGGAATCCAGATAAGTCTTGTCGTCTTGTAATAATGCATAGGTCTAGAGCAGGTCATCTTATGTCCTCAATAATTCTTCTGCTAACGAGGGGCTTGTCTTTGTCCCGTTCGTGTCTTCTTCTACCTTATCTTGTCCTAGGAGGACATTATTGAAAATTCATCAATGAGGCTCACAGTTCTAAGGCTAACTGGCAAAGCTATCTCTATCAATTCCTTGGCTTCTTTCTTGAGCCTTCCATTGAGTGGATCATCATCTTGGATTGTTAGGTCTTCTTTGTGGTAGGCAGTGTACCATTTGTCTTCTCTTGTCAATAATTCCATGATTTCTATTATCTCCATGGATTGAGCAATCGTGAGCTTGGACTTATCAACAAATAAATCTTTTGTCTCGTCTTCAAATAGAATCTCAACATCTTTAAATATATAATTGGAAAATATAACAAGTCTAAATCCTTCAACTCTCATTCCTCTACAGTAGCTTGAAGGAATTTGATAGATTCTGGCAAATAGAGGAAGGAAGTCTTCTACCTTCTTAACATACTCATGGACTATTTTTTCAGTAGCAACATAGTCTTCAATATCATTTATCTGAATGAGTCCAATGAACCCGTGGTCTACAAGAGTTATATGAGCCATATTTGATTTTCTAAAAAGATATATTTTTGGAACGTCTTTGAAGAAACCCTTAACCATTAAAGCATTTCCATTTATTTATGATAATAATATATTAAAATGATCAATAATGTAATTAGCTTCTTTTTGAAAGTCTTCTGCTAATGGGAGATTATTATAACCAAGCGGTATAACAATCTTAGTCTTAAACGTCTTTTTCTGATAACAAAAATTATCAATAGGTCTAATTTTGGAGGATTCTCCGAGGGTCTGAGCATAAGTCTATGTCTGTGGTCTAGGAGTAACAGTCCCACTAAGCTGGGTTATTTAAAGTCTTTGGAGTCTCACGAATCTAGCAACAACTACCAGATTCTGCTTGAATTCTATCCAAAGTCTATTTTTGACATTCCACCAAAGAGCGTCTATGAGAGTATTTTTATCTTCTGAAAACTCTCATCTAAATTTGATCAAGTCTGGATATCTTTGACCGGGTCTATATATGGGGGAATATATTTTTTCGATGAGTCTATTTTGAGAAACAATCTCATGTCTAGATTTTCCAGGAGGGACTAAGATATCATCAAATTGCTCTAGGATTGGTCTTTCTTGAGTGTTTTGAATATGAGTCTGTATTTGTGTCATACCAGCATTTGGTCTTACGCGTCTAAGATAGTCAGCAATGTCTTTTCTATTCAGTCTATTTGTTCCAGAGGAACTCATGTTGTCTAGGTCTTCTGTTTGTAACATAAAACATGAAATCATATTATTGTTAGCAAACATTGGTTCTCTTAATATAATATCTGGGATGGTATGTTTACTTACCTTAATATATAACAGAGAGTTATAACCATTAAGCAATTGTTTCCATCTAATAAGTCTATTAGTCCTTAATTTGGACAAATCTAAATCTCTGAACTTTACTGAATAAGAAGAGTCAGTATACACTGTAAAATGTTTCGATCTAAGAAAAACCATATATTTTTCTATTGCCTTTACCATGGCTAAAACTTCTTTTTCATGGGAAGTGTATCTTGTTTCTGGATCTGTAAAGGTTCCAGAACTATATCTACAAAGTTTCTTCTTTTTTATCTGATGATCAATGGCAAAGTATACTACTCCCCATTGTTTATCAGAGGCATCTGTTTCTACTATAAACTGGTCTTCTGCATTAGGCAGTTCAAGTAAAGGAATGTTCTTGATTGCATCTTTAATCTGTCTTATGACTTCAAAATTATCTTTGGTCCAATAAAAAGGATTAGTTTTGTCTGCTCTTTTTAATTTGGATGTTAGGCTTTGTCTTTTTGAAGCAAGGTCTTTAATAAAGTTTGCAGCACAATTAAGCAATCCTAAAAATGATTGTAATTATTTTCTATCTTTGAGTTGACTTAGAAACTCAAGAATATTTTTTGTTATGTGTTCTGCTAAGTATAATTTTCCTATATTAATATGAATTCCCACAAAGTTTATCTCAGTCAGAAATAATTGCATTTTCCTTTTGAAAATAACAATATCATGTTTGTCTAATTCTAAAATAATCTTTTTAAGATGGTCTACATGCTCTGTCTCAGTCTTACTGGCTATAAGAATGTCATCTATGTAAACAAGAAAAAAATCTGAATAAGGTCTAAATATATTATCCATTCTTCTTTGCAATACTTGGGGAGCGTTCAAGTATCCAAATGGAATTACTAGGCATTCGTATTTTCCTTGGGGCACACTAAAGGCTGTCCAAATAATACTGTCTGGATGCATCTTAATTTGCCAAAAGCATGATTTGCAATCAAACTTACTGAATATAATTCTATCTTCAGTCAGATTGATTAAATTATTCTTGTCTGGTATCTTATAAGAATCGAATTCACAATTCTTATTAAGTTGTCTATAATCTATAACCGTACGTCTTTTCTTCTTTTATGTTCCGATTCATTTTGAACATAGAAGGCTAAGTTATTATGTCTACTTTTACTTTCTCTAATAATTGCTAACTTAAGCATTTCATCTATGTCTTTTTTGAATTCTTCCCTGTCTTGCGAATATCCTTTGTTATATGTTCCACCGTTAATAGTGGCGTCTGGGTTAATAAGGACAATCTCACAATATCTTTGGTCTTTATCCCACTTAGCAATGGGATTTTCTCCTAAAGAAGGCTTTGCTAATTGCCTAATCTTTTCTTTTTCTACTTATATATCCATTTTCCTTTGTTTGGATATAGATTGAACCTGTAATTAGGTGTGCTGGGCTTGATCTAAAATGTCTTGTTGTATAAGCGCTATTTGCTTATAACACTTTTGGTTTGGACACTTACATTCTTTTTGTAAGGGTTTAATAATTTCTAGGGCTTCTTGTTGGGATGTAGGTCTAGGTCCACCATGCTCAGCTGAAGAACTTTGATGTTTTATGGGTCTATAGTTGGGTTTGACCTGCATAAGGTCAAATGCAGTCTTGTGATCTATTAGAGGGGCTTTAATATTAAATTCATCTTTATCACTAATTAATATCTTATCATTATACTAAGTATAAGGATGATATTTACTAATAAAGTTTTGCCCTAAAATAATGTTTCCTATAAAACTAGGACGAGGATCCATTATCCAAAACCGATGATTAACAGTTTTGTTGATCTGATTTCCTAATTTAAAATAAATAGTAATAGTATGGAAATATAAGGTAAATGGATCTCCATTAGCCACTTTACCATAGATTTCTTCAGTACTTTCTAAAAAATAGTCTTCAGGGAAGGCATTAGCCTTGCAAATACTTTGAGAGCATCCTGTATCTATAAAAGCTGAAAGTCTTTTTGGATAATCTTTATGTTGAATAAATAATTCTACAAAATAAGCATATGGTTTAGTTGAACTTCCTAAATTATTCTTTTCTAAAATAGATATTCCTTTCTGAGTTTTATCTATAGGATCTAAGGGTACTTGGTCTTCTGAACTACTATCAGAATGGTATCCTTCTAAATCATAGAAAATTCCTTTTCCTTTTAAATCTTCATTTTCTTGTAATCATTTGGCTATATTTCTATCAATGTCTTGATAGTATGTTTTAATATCTAAGTCTATTTGGGCATCATACTAGTTAGTATAAATTGCTCTAAATATATTCTCCAATAGTCGTCATGGTAGTGTAATTGACAAATAACACAAACCATAAATAATTTTGTTTGTATCTCAAAGCATTCTACGCATCTAAAGTCTTTCTTGCAACATTTTATTTCAAATGTGCAACAATGTCTTTCATCAAAATAACATCTAAGTATATATGTTAGTAATTCAGGATTACTAACTGTCCATCTTTTCTTTAAAAAGGGGCTTAATATACACTTATACCAAGCTTCTTCAAAGTCTATATATTCATTATCTAAATCGTCTTGATCAGTTTGCATCAAATATAAGTCTAGAGTATCCTGAGAGTCATCATACTCATCAGTATCACTATAGTCTTCCGAATCACTGTCTGTGTATGCACTATAGATACTAGTATTATCATCATCTTCTATGTATGATATTTCTATATCATATATGATATCTAATTCTTCTTGATCTGCATAGTCTAATATTGTATTAATAATCTTAATACTTTCTTTATCTTTTTTTTATTAGGGCAGTCTTTAGCAAAGTGTCATTTTTTTCCACAAGTCCAACATTCTTTGAGGGTAATCTTAGATTGAGTTACTTCTTTTTCTTTACTATAATTAGGAACCTTCTTATATTTACTAGTATTCTTTTTAAAATATTTTCTTTGGTTAAACCTATTTTTCTTAGTCTTAGTGTTCCTTTCTCTAAAGGTAGTTGATGGTCTAAATTTATATTTATTTAGAAATCCTAAAGGTCTAGTCTTAAACTTCCTATGTTTCCATTCTAATTTCTTTTTGAAATTCTTTGATTCACTACCACATTTCCACTGGATTGGATCGATATATCTTTCGTCTTTGATTGGAGGGATCTCCTTGAAAGTTTCTTCTATCAACTTTTCATGGGTTATAACACGTCTTTTAGATATGATATAGTCTTTGGCGAAATTGATTCTTTCACCAAGGAGTTGTTCTTAACTCCAGCTACTCCTGGCCAATTCCTATATTCATTAATTAGGATTTGTCCTATGGCTGGTATCTTCCGAAAGTATTCATCTTTTAAGGTCTCTCCAAATTCTTTAATTTGGTAATATAGTTGCTCATAATTGTTGCTATATTCATTTATCTTATCTAGTTTGCAAATGCTACGGAGGGATAACTTAGTTTTTGCTAGGTCTTGTTCCTTAATTTGAGCTAAATGTCCAGCTCTAATGAATTCTGATGAGAACAATTGAATATATTCTTCAATTGATCTTTATTCTAAGTTCTCCTTCATCTTCTCAATCTTAGCTAAGGAGTCTTTGTCTGTAGCCTTTCTTAAACTATCTAAATAATCTTTTGCAATACCTCTAATGGATTGCTCAACGTATTATTTACATGAACTTGCATCCCATTGCTCATTAGATGCAAAACACATGTTCATCTGATTACGCCATTCATCTAAAGCCTTCTTACTATCTTGTACATTGTCTAAGTTAAGGAATATCCCAACTGGATTTATGGCTTGGCTTGCCATAGTCTTAACGGGAGTAAAACTCTTGTCACTAGTTGGAAAGTCTTTTATATAATCAGGTTTAGTCTTTGCTACAGTGCTTGAGTATATAGGAATATTTATTCCTATTGGTTTACTAAAAAGTCTAGGAGCATCTTCCAACCTACTACTACTTTCTACCTCTTATTTATTAGTATTTACTTGTGTAGTTGGCATTAGTCTTTCTTCTCCTTCTTCTATTAGTCTTATGTTTCTAAGAAGTTCCTTATTATTCTTAGATTCTTTTAATTTTAATATACGGTCTTGAGCTATCATATTAAAAATTTCTCTTTCTTGAAATCTAACATAATGACTTTTCTTAAGGTGATATTTAAATGTCTTAATTTCCAATTTCGAGGGCTCATGTCCAAAGTTTTTTATTCTAGCTTTTTCTCTAACTAAGTCTTTATTTTTAAATGATCTTCTAGGTCTAATTACCGAGGCTTATCTTAGTAGAGTCTTACTACTACATTCTCCTTCTGAAGGATCATTGATTATGGCTTCTCCCATATTCCTAAATCTAACTTCTTTAGTCTGGATATTCTTACTAATAATCTTAGGAGGTCCAAACTGGATGGTAACATTTCCAGTGACATCGTCTTGATTAATAAACAAAGGTTTATTTTGTATAGTCTTCGTTTCTTAGAATTCTGGCAATTTCCAAAGGGTCTTAGCTTTTTCTTTCATAGGTCTAGTATTCCTAATTCTATAAGTATGATTATAGTCTGAAACATTAGTTCTAACTAAGATTTCTTCATTAAGTCTACCGCTAGGAATTCCTGATTGTATTCCCTCATAAGGAAATTGGGAGAACTTCCCAAAGCTTTGGAATTCTATATTTATATTAGCGTCTGGAATAATATAGTCTTCATAGCCACTAACATATAAGATTAACTTAAAATGTTTGGCTATGTGTACAGTTACTATGAATGCCGAAATGACGTTAAAGTATCCAATGTTGTCTGACATTTCTAATTGGGGTATCCCAATAAGGCTTTTATCAAAATCTTTCCATGTTTTATCTACTAAACAACACAATATGTTGATATTATTCTGAGGTCTATGTAATCCTTAGATTCTTTCTTGAAAGAGTCCAAAGGTTAGGAATTGGAACTTCCTATCGGTTCCTCTAGATCTAAGCCATTCGGAGTCGAACACTTGGAGCTCAGTATAAGATTTGTCTAACACATGATTTCTACAATGATATGTCATATTATAATTAGGCATCTTGGGAGTGGCACCTTCTTTAAAGAAGTCTATGTATCTAACAGTTGGAAGTTGTCCATTCTGAATGGAATCTTCAATAATCTTCCATTCAACTTCACCCCATTCTTTCCATTGGAGAGGATTGGTGAAATTTCTCTCCTTCAACCATTTTTTAACATTGGAGGTTGAGTCTTTAAGTATTTGGAGCGTACAATTACTCTGTCCAATATTTGGAATATAGTTAACTATCTTACTAGTCTTATCTAATCCATCATTTATGATTCTTCTACCTATGGTATTCCTTTCTTTAGTTTCTATAGGAGGAGGTTCTCTAAATTTACAGGTGGTTACCTGATTTTGTTCCAGTCTTTTTTTAATTCTTTCTAAGAAGTCTGAATAGTCTTTTTGTCTTTTATCTGACTAAGGATTTCTTCTTTAAAATTCTTAGTCCCTTTTCTTGTCTTATCAGAAATTTCTTCATTATGTCTAGGTAGAGAATTAACAAGGGATTTAACAACATTTTTAATATAGTCTTTTACTTCATTATATTTTCTTGTTATAGCATAGATATATTTTCTATAGATTCTAGAGTTTTTTTCTATTTTATCTAAACGAGTTAGAATAAAAGGAAAGTCTATTTCTGCTTGGGAAAGCTTATTATATACATCCTTAATTCTATTTATAATTTCTTCGTATTTTTCTTCTACTTGGGCCATGTCTAGTCTAAGTTCATTAATAATACTATCCATTTTGGATAGGTTATGACTTTCCATATTATTAAGACAATTTGCTAAATTTTGTTGGAATTTAACAAAGTCTGTGGAAAAGGTGGTTAATCCTTCTGTCATAGCCTTTAAATCTAAATATAAGTCTTTAACAAAGCTACTGTTATAGTCTTGGGTAGATGCTATGGATGTAGAAATTAAATTTAATCTTTCTAATATAAGTCTAGTTGCTTTAGCAGCGTTGGCAATCTCATTTTCATTTATCTTATAATAAAATTTATCATCATTTATCTTTTCTAAAATTCTTTGGTAAAAGTCGGCTAAGGTCTGAATGGAGAGGTCTCTTGGTACTTCATTCCAGTCTGATCTAACTATCTCCATTAGGAAGAGAAATATCTAATATAGGGATAAGCTTAACTTGTTCTTTACTAATTTTAATTAACTCACTGTCTTAATTTTTAGTTAAGGTTTTAATTTTTAAGATGTCTTTGTTAAGGACTTCTGTATGATTAGTCTTAATATTTATTTCTTGTAGAACTTGTACTAAGTCTATTGGGATTTGGTTATCTATTTCTAGTAGTCTTTTAGAGATATTTATGATATCTGTTTTTAGGGTTTGAGTGTCTTTTATTAATTGTATTAATATAAGGAGTATACACTTATTTTGGTCTATTATGCTATTAATAGCATTAACAGTAACTTGTCTACTATCAGCGTGTTTGGCTGGGATGTGTTCAGTGGGTGAACAACCGTCTAAATGAGAGGTTAAGCAACCTACTGAGTCTAAATCAGTTATGGGTATGGGATGGTAGTCTGAGTTGGTTGCAAAAATATCTTTGTAAATTAGAGGGATAAATCCCAAGGGCATTAAAGTCCTTTTACTGTAAGTCTAAAAGGAGCGTATTATGGCTCTGATACCAGAATTAGGGTTTTGGTCGAAATTTGGTGAGTTTCTAAAGTCTTTAAGGTCATAATACCAATTTGGGTCTAAACTATAAATTTTTTAAATATATAGTCATAAAATAAGGTTTTAATATAAGACAAGAGGGGAACCATTTAAGGAAAATAACAAAATGTCTTTAGGGACCATGATGGGACCACCTGAGGAAGAGGATAAAGTCCGCACGGGGTTCATACAGTTTGGTCCACACCAGAGAATATATATATATATATATATATATATATATATATATATATATATATATAGAGAGAGAGAGAGAGAGAGAGAGAGAGGAAGGCTCACCTACATCATGCACTATACATCACACCTAATTCTAGGCCTTAGAAAACTTTTTTTTCAAATTTTATATTTTTCCCTTGAAATTAACATTCCAATCAACCCATATGCAAAAAATTAGATCAAAATACATTTTGTAGCTATTTTTAAATAATCCACAAAAAATTGATGGCGCAGACCCTTATAAATAAGGTATTTTTAATAGTTTTTTGTGGATTTTTTAAAAATATCTACAAAATATATTTTGACCTAATTTTTTGCATATGGGTTGATTGGAAGGTTAATTTTAAAGGAAAAATATAAAATTTTAAAAAAAAGTTTTTTAGGGCCTAGAATTAGGTGTGATGCACGGGTGATGTATAAAGCATGATGTACTATAGCCTGTCTCTCTCTCTCTCTCTCTCTCTCTCTCTCTCTCTCTCTCTGTATATATATATATAATATATATATATATATATATATATATATATATACACACATAGTCATGCTCTTGTGCGGACCAGTCCGCATTTTAAGAGTGCGGACCGGACATGTGTCACCTGGTGATGAGCCCAGAAAAGAGAGAGAGTGTGCCTATAATTTAGGCGATAATTTATATGGGCACCCTTAGGTGACACATGTCCGGTCCACATTCTTAAAATGCGGACTAGTCCGTACAAGAGCATATATATATATATATATATATATATATATATATATATATATATAACAACAGGTTCCTAGAAGAATAAATGGTTCTTTCATAGGACTTTTACGTGAGTTTTAGCATTATACCCGTTTTACATAAAGTGAGTAGCCGTGAGGCTCCACCACTTTTGAACTTTCCTAAAATATCTATCATGAACTTACTCCTTACTCATTATGTGCGTGCGCACAACATCTAGTTCATAGCACATTTGCGATTAGACTTTCACAAAAATGTTTAAGTTTATGCGTGAGAAAAGGACATGTATTATTGACAAGAGCTAAGGAATAAAAAAATAATTCGGAACAAGAGCAGAACCAATGGGGGCAATGACACGATTACAGTGTAAAATCATTAATTTTTAAAGAGTAAGTAAAGATAAACAACGGAAACAAAATGAACCGTGGCCAAAGGCTCTTGCAACTCGTATTCCTCGTCAAATGATGTAAATTGAGATCGTTATTATACATGACATTTGGTGAATAGTAAATTACTATTCTTTTTTATCATATATATATATATAATAATAATAATAATGCTCTTGTACGAACTAGTTCGCATTTTATGAATGCGGATCGGACATGTGTCTCCTAACAGTGCACCTAGAAAGTATCGCCTAAATTATAGGCACACTCTCTCTTTTCCGGGCTCACCGCCAAGTGACACATGTCCGGTCCGCATTCTTAAAATGCGAACTAGTTCGTACAAGAGTAGGAATTTATATATATATATATTGTTTTATTTTGTTTGATAGTTAATAAGTGATAAGCATAAAACAGCTCGGGCAAAACAATTGTATCCACACATTACTAGTTGCAAAGGCTATGCAAGACTAAAGGAGAACATGCTATTGTTTTATCCTTTAATTTTTTTACTTCAATATGATCTTTCAGTCTATAATTTTATGTATTCATAATATGTCTTAATTTATAGAAAGTTGAAGATCCAAATAAAGTCATACATCGAGTTCATGTTTGGATAGGGGGACACAAAAGCGATAATGAGAATCCTGTTAATCAAGCTATTGATGAAGTAATTGTAATGATAAAAAGTAATTAAAACTCTGTACGATTTATATTTTGAAGCTTAGATGATATTTACATTTTGTAGACACCAAATTCTTATAATTTTTCGGAGGAAAATTAAAGAAATTCTATATCATGACTCGGCCTCTATACGAGATGATGCTGTAACAAAAGTGTTTGGTCATGAACGTCCCGGTTGTGTTGGAGGTCTTAGATTTGGGGTGACACCTATGAAGGTAGATGCAAGTTTGCAAAGCAACGCAAGGGTAACGGCTCTTGAGAGCCAAATTCAACAACTTTTTGAATGGAAGACGCACATGGAGAGTTGAATGACACAACAAAACATGCCAAATTTGGTAGATTACAAACTTAACAACCGTTGATCCATTTTTCCTTTAGGCTTTGTTATAATTAACACATCCTACTTTTATAGGATCAAAATGTAGGTGATGAAGATATCATACATGATGATGCACCTATACCACAGGTTGTTCGCTTGACAGGGAATTATCTTTAATCTAAATATATTTTTCTAGGTCGGGGGACATTGATGATTATTAATTTTGTTTATTGTTTAACTTTTTAGTCCATCCAAGATGATAAATGTGCACCAAGTTCTCCATATATAAGTCATGCAGCGTGAAAACTGTTAATTTGGTTGGGGATGGGAGAAGAAGTGTCTATTGCAGAACTTTATTCTACTGATCTGAAGTCATTAGTTCACCACCAATTAATTGGACCTGAATGCTATAAAGTATGGGTTGTTGAAGTTTTGGTACCCAAAATGTCAGTTTTTCAATACTCATGCATTTTCCTCACTTGATGATGCTAAAAAAGTACTATTGCATGGCCACATCAGAACATTCGATTTGAGTAATTAAGTAAATAGAGCAGTTATATGATGAATATTGTTTTAGATTTTTTTTTACTCTCTCATTTTTTAGGAAATCTTGAAGAATTGGATGGAGATGGTTTTTGGTCATTCCTCTTGAGTTGAAGGTATATTACTATACTTTCTTTGATTTTGTTTATTACTTTTGTTATTGTGTTTTGTTAATATATATTATATATTACACGTATCCTACCATATCATATACTAGTTTTTGAGAAAATCATGTGTCACGTGTCGTGTTGAAACATGTATTATGTATCGAGTCAGTGCTTCATAGCTTAACACAAACAAAAACAAACAAGAAAGCTCAATGAACACCCACAAACTATGGTAAACACATTGCTGCAAAAGCGTATTTTCAACTTTTTAAAGAATCTCAACTCAACCCAAAAAAGGGAAAAATTGAAAAAGATCAACACTAAAAAAGGTGGAATGCAATAATAGAGAAAACACATTCGCTTGTGCTAAGATATACTTAGGTTTACCTTTTTTTCATGAAGCAAACATGTTGAAAAATATTTGACAAAAATAAAGGAAAAAATAGGGAGCATGCAAAAAATAGAGATCTAAACATGCATTCAATTAGAAACTATGAAAACGACAATTTTATTTTGATTAAAACTTCAGTTGCAAAATATGAAAAATACTAATTTATATATACTTTCATGGGCCTTTGGAAGTTTGTGTAAAGTTGAAAATTTGGTTCACAGATTTACAATCTCAGTTTGTAATTGATTATTTGGCAATAAATCAAAGCAAACAATAAATCAAAGCAAAAACTGAGTTTTGATCCTCCATAGGAAAAAAGTCCCATTGGTAAAGAGGCCCATTTGATAGGCAAGTTACTGGATACCATTATTGCAGCCTTTGACTGTGTTTCGTAAAATTAAATAGATTATCTCAACAACTTAGTGATTAAAATATAATCTGAAATACATATTATCTAATACCAATATTCAGATGACAATTAAAAGTTAAAACAATCTTGAAAGAAAAAAATAGATAGAGATCAATAATTAAATTATATCCGCTCCATAATAGCTACTTCCTTTAAATTTTTCATTCCACTGCGTGAAGTGTTTGTATAAAAAAAATTTCATTCCACTGGGTGAAGTGTTTCTATAAAAAATGGAAAAAATTAGGACAGTAAAGGAGTTATATAGTTAAACATAACAGCAACATTTAAAAATCCATATGAAATGATTAATCTTAAATAGTGCAGCCCCTCTGTTCAACAATGATAAACAAATAAACATATATAACAAATAGGTATTTTGAGAATACTAACCAAACAGCCTGCAAGTATTTTGTTTTTAGAATACTAAGCAAATAGGTATTTTGTTTTGAGAGATACACCAAACAGATACAACCAAAATGGGCTCCAAATAGATATAACAATCCATACTTGATTGCATATACTAACCAAACTGATTCTATATACTAACCACACTGATTATATACCTGCTATATACAAACCAAACTAATTGTATATACTTGATAGAAATAACAACAAATCGACAAAAATATTAACTTAGTCGTAACTGCTAGGACAACAATTGATAAAAAATATAATTAATTTCCCTTTGGACAAAAAATATACAAGCCAAAAAAATATTAGGACATCAACTGTTAATACATGATGATTATTGGAGTTGATGATTGTGCAATTCTTATGAGGTTAAATATTCCACGCACATAATTATTATGAAGATGATATTCATCATCATTTTGTATCAGTAGAATACTTTCTCTGAGAGAGAATGACTCCCATATGGGAAGCTACTTATGGCCAAACAAAAATGCCCTCGTTTTGAGCATCTAAAACCACTTCCCCCACTCCCACCACACAACGAGGGCTGCAATTATTTACTACATCATTGAGGACTCAATAATGTTCTAAAGGTGGGGGATGATGACACTTGAGCAGAAATTCCAGCCTTATGTGAATGGCACATAGCCGTATCTAGTGAAATGTATTTTTGGGTGCAGTTAAAAGATGTGTTCCCACTATTAAAATAAGCATGAAGAAGTGTCAAACTTAATAGATGTTTAACAATAAGTAGCAAGAAAATATTCACATTGGCAAATACGTTCACTAATTCGCATACAAATTATAGCAAGTATGTGTATATTTATTTTCATTTTATTGTTTGATGTCTTGTGGCATCCAGGCCACTTAAAGACCCTCCAAAACTCACTCACCCTGACACAATTTAAATATCATGCAGGCATCGATATAGATATACTTGCATGTAGTGACAATCCAGTGCATTATGGTGACATTCAATCGAATAAGAAACGTAATAGGTCATTAAACCAACTTAAGAGTGGCACCCCATAAAACTCAAGGATCTCATGCATTACCTTGTAAAAAATTAACCTCTGTAAAGGTTGAAAACAAAAGCGTAACGGTTAAACCAAAACAATCGATCAAGGAGGTCTAGGCAAATAGCCTTAATGAAAAAGCTATGGGACTTGCTTCATTCTTCCAATCTTTGTGCTAGATTCATGTCAGCTAGATATCACTTGCACCATAATCAGAACCTAAGAATCTTCTCCATTTGTACTGGACTTAAATAATCCATGCCTGACATCAAACTCTATGCCATTTTGAAGACTGGAAATAGTGAGTACATCCTGTTCTGGGTTGATAACTGGTCGGGATCCCTTTTCAATCAGCAGCTTCATTTGGATAGAACAACTGCTGGATTTGACAAAGTCAAATTAGCCCACTACATCTCCAATCAGTCTTGGATCATTTCCCCTACTTTTAATCTCCATTTTGAAGACACAGCTTCCCAAATTCAGAGCACTCATCTGCCTATTATCTCCCGCAAAGACCCTCTTTTATGGCCTTACGACTCCAAAGGAAATCTATGCCTTAAGGATGCCATATATTAGTACTCTTTCAAAGCCTGTTATTGCTTAGTTTTTGCCTCTACGGACAAATTTCATGCCTCGTTGATCCTCCCATATCCTATGTAGAGCTCTTCACAATAGGATTCCCACTTTGGATAACCTAGAAAAAGAGGAATCTTGATGGCCCAAATATGTATCCTATGAGCTAACAATAGTGAAAGTACTAATCATATATTTGTAAAGTATGATTTTCGAATTAGTGAATGACATGAATGTGCTAGGCTATGGAGGTATATATATATATATATATATATATATATATATATGTTGGGTTATTGGATGAAAATATAAGCCTTTATTCTTGTTGTGTTAGGCTATGGAGGTTTTATGCCATTCTTAATGAAAAATATATATGAGAATTTTGCGGTTGGATGTATTGTATTTTAGAGTGGTTTCAGGTCGTTTATAATAAAAAAAAATATGTGAGAAATTTTTCTGCAATATCTTTTAGGACAGTTTTAACAATATCAATCTCATCATACCTCGTGCCCATCATTGCCGCGTATGTAAAATATGTGTTTTGCGAATGGTATTCGTGGTATATGATATCTTTCATGATCTGTCTGGAATGTCCTGGTTAATGTGTTAAACATGTTGCCCTCTTAAATTTAAGGACCACCATTGCATTCGGATGAATAATTATGGGGGGAATACCCACGATAAAGTCTTCTTCATGTTCCTTATGTTTGTTGTTATTACATGAATATATTCCCTGGTTTTTTGTTGGTAGTTTCATTATGTAAGATGAGAAAGACAAAGGGAAAACTGAAGGATCTTTCAGAACTATATATGTCATTTCAGGGCTGTTGCTAGTCCCAAAAAATGTGGCACATCTACCTAATCTTACAAAACATGACCACAATTGTGTACTATGAAGGAGTGAGAGCTATGTGGCTTGCGGAGAAAGGAAAAGATCTCTATTCACATCTATATGATCTTGGTGCCTATGAAAATTTTATTTCTATTATGGGCTTAAATGTGTTTTGTTGGGTACGTCCCACATCAGGACACATTGGTTCTGGGATTCGTTTATCAAAATAAAATTTGGGTTGCTTTAATTTGGAAGTTCATCAACTTTAATTTGGTGTTGACTCTTTAGCTGTGTAAGGGTGAATGCGTGTGGATCATGAGATGAAGTTTTACTTCCCCAATGTGAATTTGTAGTACTTTTTGTCTATTCTGCTTGGGTACCTGGTGGGATGGCAAAAGGTTTATGTTTAGGTGAATCTTGGGGAAATAGTTTAATTCAGTTTAGTTCGTTGCTTGTCCTTTTGTTGCACAAAAGGCAAAGGTAGTGAGTTTTGGAAGGATCTGGATTTTGGGTTTTTGTATTATGTAGAGTTTATAGTCACTGTGCTTGATAATACGCCAATCTACAAAGAGGATTTACAATCCCAGCTAACTCGTGACTCTCTGGATGTAGAGAAAAAAGATAGCTAAAAACTGCTCAAAGAAACCGGTTTCGCATGTATTTCATCCAATTGTGTAATCTTGTAACATGCAAAAACAAAAAAACTACTTTTTCTTTCTTTTAGGAATAAATTTGTCTATAAAAATAAATAAATAAATAAAATAAAAGGGAAAATAGTGGGTTTGGCTTCTTAAAATGGTGGAATGAAGGGAAATATTTCATTTTCTTTATAACAAGTTCTTTAGTTGTGCAGTTGATGAAAATGTAGGAACAGTTTTCTTAAAATGCTTTATTGCTAATTACTCTCACCTATTGGATATCAGTGTAAAATGACTTAAACCCATTTTTAAACCCAAAATTTGAGCGTAAAACAATATTGGTTTAGTGTAACTCTTGGTTTAGTACATCTTTATTTTATATTATTATCACTATGTTTTTTTGAATGTATATGTTAACACTGGTACTTATTTTTTAAAAGAGGTAGAGGCCATTGAAGACCCTCTGAAATAAAATCTTGGAAGACTACTATTTTTTTTCTCTTGAAGAAGACTACATTTAAATCTCGGAATTTGTTTTTTATATCCCTATTGGCGTACATTTTGTTCAGGTATAGATTTCAGTATTAGCATTATAAATGGAAAAGACTTCATTTAATTTAATGTTTTCGTTTTTGTTTTGTTATGATTATAATTTTTATATTGCGAGTAATGTGTAATAGTTTACTGTGTCTTAATTCATATGAAATAAGGTTAATTTGAGTATACTAATAGAATATTATATGAGAAATTATTTTTTAAAATTATGTAAATTCAAGTGACATAATATAGGCATTGATGAAAGATTACGATGACACAATCAACTTGTCGTCAAGAGTACTCACGACATATAAATTTAGTTATACAAGAATGTTAACAACACATGAATTTAATCATAAAAGAGTATTAACGACACATAACTAAGTGCCCTTAAAGGTATTTCTCAACTTAGTTTCACGACGTCTAAATTGGTGTCGTGGAAAAAGTTTTCAACGACGCCTCTAACATGTCGTATAAAAGATTTGACGACACTTTAGGTTGTGTTGTAAAAAGGGATTAACTTTTTACGACTCCCCCTTTTGACGACTGTATTTTAGGTGTCATCAAAACGCTTCCATGACACATTTTAGGCGTCGTGGAAATAACTTTTTCTTCTAGTGTCATGACTATGGTTCAGTACATTGAAGTCCGAGTTTATAAAAAATGATAATATGATTAAACAATAAATTAGTGAATGACAACATGTAGTTTGTGACATGTTTTACTATATTTGTAACTGCAATCTATTTATGGGAATATGTACCAGTGGTCGTCCTCATATGGTAAAACCAATACATTCTTAACAAAGGTTCCAATTGAAATGTGCGATGTTTATTCCCGTTAAGCATATGGGTAGTATTGTAACAAAAGCTCTCTACTGTAACAAAAGCTCTCTACTGTAACAAAAGCTCTCTATTGTCTATGGCTATGTTTCCTGGATCCCAGAATAATATTGATGAACCTACAGCTGCTACAATGGGTTTGTCCAAGAAAGAAGCATACCATCTCTTCAGAAGTAATAAAAAGAAAAAAAACTTTCATCATTATTCTCATGAGGAATGCACAGAAATGGAGCAATGTTCTGCTGAGAACACACTATTGGAGCCTAACCATATCAAAATCGATATGACAGAGTTGGGTGAGACAAGTGTGTCTAATCCTACAACACCGGAAGCAAATGATATTACTGCAAAAGATTTGGCTACCACAAATGAGTTAGGACCACCAACCATCTCATATAAAGATGTTGCCACAAGGAAAATAAATACCGATATTTATTTTGATGAGTCTACTATTTGCTGATCTGAAGATGAAGGAGAGAATGAACAAGAGATCCCAAATTCCTAATAGATTAATCTCAATAAAGAACTAAAAATGGAGGACCCTCTTTGTCTTGTGGTTAAAATTTCCCCTAAACATGTGAAGAAACTCTGAAGAAAATGGAGGGATAACATCATAGTTAGACTCTTTCGAAGAAACATTGCGTATAAAGCTCTATGCAGTAAAACACCACTACTGTGGAATCTCCATAGAGATTTTGAGGTGGTGGATTTAGAGGAAGGTCACTTTCTTTTTAAACTCCATAACAAAGAGGACTACCATCACGTTCTCACCGGAGGCCCATGGATAGTCATGAACCATTATCTCACCGTCAGGAGGTGGGAGCCTAACTTCAACCAAGAAAATTCTCTGGAAGCCACCACAACTATTTGGATTCGTCTCCCAAGATTACCCATTGAATGGTTTGAGGAGAAAACTCTTTTTCAGACTGAAAGTAAGGTGGGGAAACCCATAAAAACTGACTTCAACTCAACTTCCTCTTCTAGGGGTAAATATGCAAGGATTTATGTTGAGGTGGATTTTGTTAAACCCCTCTTTCCTACCTACAAACTTGAGGGTCATAAAAACATATTTGAATATGAATTATTGTCTTATCCGTGTGTCCACTGTGGTAAGATTGGCCACCGGAGTGAAGTTTTCCCTTCAGGTATAGCGACAAGAACAACTAAAATGCAGGGATAAAATTTGACCGTTGGGAGTGGTACTTCACATGCGCAGGTCCAAGAAAATAACCTAGCCCACTTGGAAAAAGGCTTTGTTTCTCTACCTCGTTTGGCGAAAGAAACCATGGTGAGAAAGGAACTAACCAAGACGCTGGGAACTTTGGTCCGTGGACGTTGGCCAAGAGTAGAGGGAGACGACCTATGGAACCAGTTTAATCAAAAGTCAATTATCAAGGTAAAAATAAATTTAAAAATAATAGATTTAGCCCCCTTGAGGGGACCTCTCAGACCCATGGCAACTCAGGAGATAAGTGCAAGAGGAAACAAACACCATATATCAGAGACTTTAACCATGAGAACATGCAAATGTCAATTAATTCACAAATGGGTAAGTCAGGCAAGGGACCCTCTCGGTACTAACGGCAATCGAGCAAAACAACTAGAAACGCCAATGGTTCGGTCAAAATTAGTGACATAGTGGAGCGTGTTGTACAGACGAGGAAATCCCTCCATGGGAATAGGGCTCCAACGGATGGGATACAAGATTCGGAAGGGACCCATAGTAATAATCCCATTAATGAATCCAACATGCAAGTAGACGTGAGGCCAAAAAAAGAAAACAGTGCGTCTGACAGGGATACACAATCTGTGAAGGAAAATTCATATAGACAATCCCAAAGTTCGATGCCACATGGTATTGACCAAAACACCCCTATGTTAAGTATGCCAAATAACCAGAACACTACTGTTACCTCACCTATTTATAGCTCTAACCCCCCTCCTTCTTTAAACGTCAATGACCCCCCTACCATATTTTTAACCCCCCCAATAGCTTCCAGCACTACTATACCTACCCAAACACAAATTCACAGCTTAACCCGTAACGAAAATGGATCCCTCCTTCCTTGTAATGCTGGGAGACCTCCAGATTATCCTTCAAGACCTCAAGAGTCTGATGTGCTACTTCTGGGTCAACTCCAAAGTGGAGGAAGCAACACTACTTAGATTAAGATGGGAAACAACACAATTAAGAATGCTAATTCAACCAAATCAGAATATTCCATCGGAAGATAGAAGACATGCAGTGAGAGTCGTGGAGTGCCTCCCAACGATGGAAGCTCAAATGCGAGTAAAGAATAGACTCCTCTGGCTTGAAGAAGAGCCCACACCCATTTCTCGCAAAAATCCGTCTATATCTTTTATCGTCTGAACTGCCGGGGAGCCGGGAAAAAACTTTTTAAACCTATGTTCAAAGAATTAAACGATATGTATAAACTAGAAGTGGTCATTATCCTTGAAACCCATATTACTTTCAACAAAATGGGAAACCTCTTCTTAGATGTTGGTTTTACGTAGCACGCCATCTCGGACCCCGTGGGCAGAACATGAGGCATTTGGGTCCTATGGAACCCGGCATTGTGGATTTTCAACCTATTAACATTTCTGGACATGTCATTTATTTTCTTGTCTCTAAGAGAAATTATGAGGGCTGGCTCCTTACTGTAGTTTATGCTAGCCACATCCTTTTCTTGCGTCAATGACTTTGGCATAACCTCACCAACCTTGCGAACGAACTACAATCCCTGGGATGGTGACGGGTGATTTTAATTACCACACTGACCCCTCGAAAAAGAAAAACTATGTCAGGTGTGCTTCAACCAGCAGGTTCTCGACATTTGTGGAAAATATTAATAAGTGTAACCTCACTGATTTGGGTAATACCGGATCACGAATGACATGGACCAACAGTCACATTGGCTTAGCTAATACTTTGGTGTTATTGGATCGTACGCTTGCTAATCCCGAATGGAGGATTAAATATCTTGAGGCCATTGTGGATAACCTCCCGAGGACCGCTTCTGACCATTGACATATGGTGATCCAAACTAAAGGTAAATATCCCTTCACTCCCCCTCCTAGACCCTTTAAATTTCGTGCTTGTGGTTTGATAGAGAAGATTTCTATAACATCATTTTAAAAAATTGGAATAACAATGATAATCTCCTAAATAATATTAAATAGTCCTCTAGAAATACTAATGTTTGGAATAAGAATGTGTTCGGTAACATTTCCAGAAATAAAAAAAGATTGCTTAAAAGACTCAAAGGTATCCAAGTGGCTCAACAAAATGCCTATTCCCATAATTTAGATATCTTGGAAGGTAAACTTAGACATGAATATAATGTTATTTTAAAAAATAAAGAAACCTTTTTGCTCCAAAAATCGAGAATACAATGCTTAGCGGAGGGAGATCGTAACACTAAATTTTTCCATACTTCTACGATCATTAGAATACGTAAAAATAAAATTGATAGACTCCTGATTAACGGTATTTGGTGTGATAATCATGACATGCTTATTGAGCACATAAATATCTATTTTAATGACCTTTTTAAAACTGTCCCCCTTCTGAACCACGATATCCCCCTTAGTGTTCCGGATATCATCCCTTTTAGTAACTGACAAAACAACACCCTTGATTTCCCTATTTGACTTGATGAGATTAAAAACGCAACCTTTAGTATGCATTCCCTGAAGGCCCCCAGCTCGGATGGGACACATCCTTTGTTCTACCAACATTTTTGGGATCTTATTAACCCATGCCTTGCTAAATTTGTCAACACATGTTTCATCACTAGCAGAGTCCCCGAGAGTATAAATGAGAGCCATATCACCCTAATCCCCAAAATTGACAATCCGAAATCGATTACTCAGTTTAGACCCATTACCCTCTGTAATGTGGCGTATAAAATTATTACCAAGATCATTGTTAATAGACTGAGACCCATACTTTTCAAGATTATTAGCCTAGCCGAAGCGAGTTTTCTTCCGGGGAGGCAAACTTCGAACAATGTCATCATAACCCAAGAAATTATTCATACCCTTTTGAAGAGAAAGGGGAAGAGTGGGGATGTTATATTTAAAATTGACCTTGAGAAAGCTTATGACAAAGTTAGTTGGGAATTTATTGGTAAAGTGCTTAGATGGTTCAATGTGAGTGAAAGTTTAATGATAAACACCTGAAACTGTACATTTTATACCCCGAATAGACGTACTTTAGTTGCTAATTCTCGGCAATATGGGTCTTATGTGCTTAAATGTTTATCTTGTAGGTCAAATGTCCGTTTGCGGTGTCAAAAGCTCTATATCAAGGTAAATGCGCGTTGAATGGAGCTAAATTCCCTCCACTGTAACCTTACCCGAGCCTAAACCTAGCCTAAACCTATCCCAAACCCTAGGTGTGTTTTGTTTGTCCCGTTTTAATATTTTTTAGATTTTTAGTTTGAGTCGTTTTATTTTTAGTATTTATTTTTTATATATTTAGTATTTTCCAGGTTTTTTTTTCTATTTTTCTATTTTATCTTTATTAGTATAATTTTATTTTATTTTGATTTTTATTAGTTTTTAGTTTTTATTAGGATTAGATTTTTTAGGATTTTATTTATTTTTTAATTTTATTTGATTTTACATTTATTTAGGATTTTAGTTTTAGTTTTATTAGATTTTATTCTTATTTTTTTAATTTCTTTTTAGTTTCATTTTTAATTGAGTCTTTATTTTATTATTAGAAGTAGGATTTTAATTTTTTTAGATTTTAATTTTTATTAGTTTTTGTTTTTTTTTAACGTTATTTTTTAGGTGTCCAAATAAAACACACACATAAACTCCCCTACACCTAAACCCACTCACACCCATCCAAAGTATACACCACACACACACCTAGACTAAACCATTACCCACACCCATTTTACCATACACCCTCACACACCCTCACACATTTCCTATTCATCTTCTTCCCTACACATCCACTCTCTCTCCTCATCCTCCATGAACAAATAACCAAACCTACATTAAACAACCACCTCTTACCCGTAACCCACAACCCAACTCCAACTGCGACCACCTCCGGAAGAGCTGACCCGTGAGCCCCCTTCCGGCGCTAACCCATGTGCAACCCGCTCCCCCTTCGACCTAAACCCAACGGCCACCCCTTTTACCCCTCAACCCCGGCGCCCCCTACTCGCGACCCCCTTATACCTCCTGCGTCGGCAACATCATCCCCAACCCACTACTGCCACCGATGGGCATCCAAGCCGCACCCGAGACCCAGCGATGTCCAAACCGGGCAGAACCCCCATATCGACCCCAACCCGCCTACTGTCCTACCTTGGCCATGTAATAAAACTCAACCCGGTTTCAATTCAACCCGAACACCATCTGGAACCCATCCTTCTCGTGACCTCCAAACCCATCCATACCCATTTCAACCCATGAAACCCCCAAACCCATTTGAAATTCAAAGACCCATTTCATTTCCAAAGCCATGACTCCATCTGCCAAACAAATCAAAGTCAAATAAGTCTAAATGCCCACATGTCTAATAAACCAATTTCCCAAACTAACCCCAACTAACTCTTTAACCCATATACCCAAAATACCCCTCAAACCAAATCTGATTTTATCCTCACCACCACACTTCCCACATGACCTCACCGCTTATCCATGCACATATTTGCATAATTTCGTAGATACCCTCACCCAAATACCTTCCATATCCCAAACACCCTTGTCCTCCCATTTTTACCCCCATGCTCCATGCCCACTATAAAATGAGAAGAAGACCATTTTGAGAGGGGACTTTTATAAAATCAATTTGTAGAGAGAATTTTAGAGAGAGTTAGGTTAGAAAAAATTAGGTAGAAATTTTTGTAAATAGTTTTTATTTTTCTTTTTAGAGATTTTTGAGTGATAAATTGTGAGTAATTCAATTGAATATTATATTGAATTGATTATTGTTGGATGCTCAATTTGGATGGATAGTGATTGATTTCAAGGAAATAAGAGTTAAATTTCACTTCAAGAGGGGTTTGATTGTTCTCTTCTCTTCTCATTTATTTTATGCCTTTGATTATTAATTTGTCAAATCTCATACCATGTTAGGCTAAATCCCCTTTCAAGGGGTGGGGTGAACCCTTATTTGATGTTATTTTAATTTAATTAGTTTGATTACTTGAAAATTCCCTTTGAATGTTAATTTTGATCCCTCACCTTTAAATTTATGCCTCGAGAGAGGGTAAATGATTTTCAAGAGAAAATCGAAATGCTAGTTATAATACCCATTTTAGATTTGAACTAGAGATATGGGTTTCTTAAGTGGGGTATTATTACTTGAATTTCAACTCTAAATTTATTTTCTAAGATTTACATGAATTTTAATCAATCGATCCTAGCGGGTGATTAATTAAAAGGAGTGTAGATCTATTTTTCTAGAGTTGTGGGGTGTTAAACTTAATTTTCTAAAAGATTACTATTAAAATTACACTTGCAACGAGAGTTGATTTTTAAGTTTGATATTAATTTGGGAGAATTCAATTAATTAAATTAATTAATTAGAATAGCTAAAATTTCTGGTGTAATCCCACTCCTTGATTGTTCTCACATTTATTTACCTCACTTTATCTCTTTTTTTATGTGTTAAACTTTATTTTTCACTTTTAGTCACTTTCTAGTTAGTTGTTTTCATCTCACATTTTAGTTTAGTCTTATTTTACATCCTCGCCCTTGAAAATTGTTTTAATATTCGAAAAATTAAAAAAAATAGAAAAAGCAAAAGCCCAAAAAAGAAAATAAAAAGTGAATTACAATTGAGTTTGTCTCTAGCTTACCCCCTTGATGTGGATTGATACCCTTACTTACCTCTACACTTTAGATTGTTATATTTTGTAGGTAATTTGAGGATTTTGATTAGAGGATCTTTTCAAGCAACGAAGAAAAATACTATGCAAAAGTTCTTTCTATCATTTAACTAATCTTATCATGAGTTGTGTTAGTTCCAAACTACGGCTATTATGTGGAATTGTTCCTCACTGCCTAAGTTTAAAAGTACCAGGTGATATGCCCAAAGTGCACCCTCTTACTCAGAATGACTAACCTCGCCAGTCTCACAGCCGAGTTAACAAGAAACCTGACAACCATCAGCAAGGTCGTCTTTTATAAGGTCAGCCCCTCATATGCCAACATCGGTAGACCATCAGACGTGGTCAACAAAGTCTCACGGGCTCAATCTGCCAATGTCCTCATCGGCCCCAGCCGAAGTTACAGCTACCTCATACTTAACCTCGACCAACCCTCCAAGCCGAGGTTGTCATGATTAGAGATAAGACAAAGCAACATTGTCAGACTTCACCAACCTCATACTCGTCTAGACCGAGGTTACATCAGTCAAAGATAAAGGGCCGAGCATTTACAAGCACATGTAAGGTTTGGAATACGTTGACAAATCAGTTATAACTGAATGATTCCCCTCACGTGAGAGAATATTGAGGTCATAATTATCTACATAAGATTATCTAGGTGTCATTCTCATACTAGTTAGATCCTCATGCACATGCTCATTACATGCTTGGGGGGTACATGACACCCCCAAGCACTATATATAGAGGTCATCCTATACCTTGTAAAGGGATCCAAATTGCAACCCTAGCTAAAACTCTGTTGGTTTACACAGGAGAGAGAGAGCTTGAAAGATTGTATATATGGCCATCAGTGCTTCATCTAGTGATATTACTCACACACAGTGGACGTAGGCCAAATTGGCTGAACCACTTATATACTAGTGTTCATCATCTCCTCCTCACCTCATTCTACTACATATTCACTCTTATGCTTCCATTGTTATTACTAGTTTGAGCTTATCAACACCTCATATCGGTGCTGCTATTTCCAGCATCATCATTTTGGCTCCGTTTGTGGGAACGAGAAGATTCATCTCTTCCTCTTTTGTTGCTTAACCTCACCGGAGACTCTAGTGCTGAACCAGGCCTCACCCTTTGTATGGAGCTGTTTCACCATTTAAAGGGGTCCCTTAAGGTTTCCAAGCTCTATAGTATTCTTATCAAAAGCTCAAGTATATGTCACTGGAGTTACCACCACTTCCTCCACCATCTGGTGTTGGAGGACCCAGTTCCAACCAGGCCCCACCCTAGTCCGAGATGGCAGCAGCCTTGAAGTCCTTGGCTGCAACGCAACAAGCGATGCAGGATCAATTTTCCCAGCAAAGCCAGAATATAATAAGACGACCTGAGGTTTCACCAGAGATGATTACTCAGGTATCTGTTCAACAACATCGTGAGTCTAGGGGACCACTCCAGGCACCGCTAAAATACCAACCTACTCCTCAACGGAGGAGGGATGTTGCTTACCCTAGGCGTTTACGCCTGGGGAGGCAAGGAAACCCTTGCCCTGAGGTTAGGTACGATGACATTGAATCAAAGGATGATCCAGCAGACTATTGGGAGCCTTATGAGGTCTCAAACAACACTGTATGTCCTATACAGCAGAGCCGAGATCAGTGTGAAAGACGAGATGGTGATTCACACTAAAGAGGGTCAGCTTTTGATCCCTTGAGTAGAGGGTCAGCCTTTGAAAGGCTCGGCCCAGTTAATGATCTGGGAAAAGGATATATAGGTCAAGAAGCATAGCTGGCTAACGAAGGGGAGGTGATGAACATCGACCTCACCATGGATGCCCCCAATATGGCCGAGACTGTGGTTAGGGGGAGGTCAACAACCGATGTTATGCTACAATCGGAGAACCCTCAGTTCACCCTTTAGATGTGGCTGGGGACAACCTCAGCCAAGCCGACGTTTACAAACCATGGATGAATATATTCAGAGGTTGGAAGAGAAGATAGGTGATATACCAATATACACCCTCGTCCAGGCCGAGGGTGTCCTCACCCAGGACGAGGATTCAACAATTACTGCATGGGGTTTTATCAGGGCTAAACGACCCTACAAGGGGACGACCCTCATCATGGACCAGACGACCCTACAAAGGGCCGACCCCTCATCATGGACCAGAAGACCCTACAAGGGGCCAACCCATCATCACTGATTGGAAGACCCAATGAGCGAACTAACCTTTATCACTGGCCGGACTACCCTATGAGGGGACGATAGTACCACGCCCACACCCAGCCAGGCTCACTGCAAGAATGAACTTTACCCTCGGCCTTACATCATAAGCCGAGGGTGACATCATCACAGTGCGTGATCTGGGAGATACGCGGGACAGTGCGCGTGGGACTCATATAGCATGTGGACTAGACCGTTATAACAATATCATCCCCTCATATGAGGGAATATTATGTCATCATTAATCATAAGTGGCACCTCCAGATGTCAGCAGGGAATTGGCTAGATCGTTATTCACGTGCTCAATGCATGCTTGGGGGGGTACACTACACCACCTAAGCCCTATATATACTTGTCATCTTCATCCTTGTAAAGAGATCGATAATTGTAACCTTAGTTAAAACTCTGCTTGTACACACAGTAGGAGAGAGCAAGTGAGCTTATGTGCATTGTATCCAAGGCCATTAGTGCCCATATTCAGTGGATCACACACTCATAATGGATGTAGGCCTAATTGGCTGAACCACTATACATCATTGTCTTATTCCTCTTATAATCGTCCCCTTCTATACTCTATACACTTACACACATATATAACTCTATTGTTGCCATTTTTATTACTGTTTGAGCTCATCATCACTTATCTGGTGGTGCCGAATCTTAGCATCATCAGTTTGTCACCGTCTTTGGGAATGAGAAGATATCTCTTAGTTTATACAGCTTGACCTTACCGGAAACTCTGGTGGTGAACCAGTTCCCCCGCTCCGTGTGGAGCTATGTCACCATTGAAAGAGACCCATTAAGGTTCTCAAGCTCATCAGTCTTTTGATCATTCAGCTCTCCATAACTCAAACATATGGCACCAGAGAGGCCACCACCTCCTCCAAAAAATAGTGGTGTAGGACCTAGTTCCAGTCATGCACCACCTCAGTCTGAGATGGATGATGTGGTGGCCGCCCTAAAGTCTTTAGCAACAAGCCAGCGGATTATGCAGGAGCAATTTACAGCTCTTAGCCAAAACATACTAAGAGAACCAGGAGTCTCATTGGAGATGATTACTCTGATAGCAGCTCCAGGGCAGCATGAGGCTAGGGGAACACCCCAGGCACCACGCAAAGACTTGTTGCCTCCATAACGAAGGAGGGATGTTGTTGACCCCCGGTGTCTATGCCTGGGGAGGCAAGGAAACACCTGTCCAGGAGACAAATATGATGATCTGGAGGTGGAAAAGTCCCCCATAGAGTGCTGGGAGCCGTATGAGGTCTCCAACAATACTGTGCGACCTATCCAAGAAAGACGAGGGGTCGACGATCGCCCGAGGGGCTCTGCTTTTGATCTTCTGAGCAAGGGGTCTGCCTTTGAGAGGCTGGGCCTACTAAATGACCTGTGGGAAATATTATCCCAATCAAGAAGTACTACGACGACAAGAAGGGAGGCAGCAGATGGTCGACCCCATGGGGGCCGACCACATTTATGGGACGACGGTTAGGGAGAAGTAAACAGCCGACACAAACCTGCAGCACCAGAACCCTCCGTTAACCTCAAAGAGGCGACAGAGCATAACATCGGCCAAGTCGACCCTACGAGGCCCTGGAACGACTCAATCTAAAGTTTTAAGGATAAAATTGGGGATATCCTTAGAAGCAGGGATCCCCTTTAAAGAGGATACCCCATAGGCTCACCCTTTGTGGCGAAGATAGTCAACTTCCCAATGCCATTCAAGTTTAATATACCTGTAGTCACCCCAAGATATGACGAGAGTACCAACCCTGTCCATCATATTGAGATGTACCAATAAGCGACAGACATATACTCCATCTCAGATGAGATGAGGTGTGGTGCCTTTTTTGGCACCCTGACTAGGGTCGTACATGTCTGGTATATGTCTCTTCTGAAGAACTCCATTGAAAGATTTAAATAATTAGCATACTGGTTTATCCATAAATTTTGCTTTAGAGTGAGTCCACAGAAGAAGACCACACACCTGCTCTATGTTAAGCAGGGGAAGAATGAGAGCCTAAGAGACTACATAGCCAGATTTAACAAAGAAAAGTTGGAGGTCGAAGACTGTGAGGAAAGAATAGCCATGACAACCCTCATTGGAGGACTCCAAAAGGTAAAGCTATTATGGAAGCTTGCCGAAGACCCCCAAAGACGATGGATGAATTGCTGGCAATAGTGGGAAAAGTGATGAAAGCCGAAAAGGCGATGGCCGCAAAATACAAAGATGAAAAATGAGGCACTAGTGGGGGTAAGTACCAGAAAAAGAATAAGGAGGGGAAGAAGAGGCTAGAAGATGACAAATTTTGCTAATTATACCCCTCTGACGGTCAGCTACGAGCACATTTTGAATGAGATAATGAGCGACTGATCCTTGAAGTGGCCAGAGAAGTTGAGGGAAGCCCCTCACAAGAGGAACAAAAATCCGTGGTGTGAATTTCACCAAGACCATGGCAATGTGATCGACAAGTGTTTTCCTCTGAAAGATGAAATTGAAAAAATGTTAAAAGAAGGGAAGTAAAAGAAATAGGTTGACAAGAGTTCCCTCAAGAGTGGTCGAGGGGATGACCCCAGGAAGAAGAGAGGTGATACGTACAGAGAAGTTCCTCTAAAAAAAGGGACGACCCTTCAGATAATGAGGACGACCTTGACCTCCCACCGAGAGATAACCACAGCCCTGTAAAAAGACTTAATATGATCTCGTTCGGTGTTGGGATGATCTCTGGGGGATTGACAGGAGAAGGACCAGAGGTTGCAGACAGGAAGGCCCATGTAACTGAAGCTAAGGCAGTGACGAAAGCTGTGCATTCAACCTCTATTCAAGCAAAGTCAGAAAAGAGAAAGAAAGTTGATATGTATACTCTGATAGTGGAATTCTCAATAATGGACTTCAAAGGCCTCTTAGCCCCAAATGATGACCCTCTCGTCATCACTACTAGGGTACATGGGTGCGAGGTGCCAAGGATCATGGAAGATGGGGGTAGTTCTGTAGATGTGATGTTCTGGCCGTGCTTTAAATCCATAGGTCTCAGCCGTGCCAGGCTCGTCCCATACCATCACCCTTTGATTGGTTTAAGTGGGGAAAAAGTTCATCCTCTAGGAGTGTATGAGGCCGATGTTTGGATGGGGGACGAGTGGCCAAGATGGCTTACCAATAAAGTCAACTTTTTCGTGATGGATGAACATGTCTTCTCAGCTCACAACATTATACTGGGACGAGTGGCCCTCAATGAATTTGAGGCCGTGCCATCCACGGTTCATCAGATGATAAAATTCTCAACCCCTTACGGGGTAGGGTTAGTTTAGGGAGACCAAATGACGGCACGGGAATGTTACTTCAACTCCGTCGAAGAAAGAGAGGCGCACAAGAAAGCAAAAACCACTTACAATATTGATACCCTCGACCCCAGGGATGAGAAAAAGATGAAGAAAGGAGAAGTCGTGGAAGAGGTAGAATCCATCATCCTTACTGAGGATGAGCCAGAAAAAATTGTCCAAATAGGCAAAGCTATAAAGACAAAAATAAAAGAAGATCTTATCAAGATGATATGGAGGAGACAAAGCGTCTTTGCATGGAGTCATGTAGACATGCTGGGGATCAACCCCTAAATCATGTGTCACAAGCTCAACGTGGTAGTGGATGCAAAGCGAGTGTAGCAGAAGAGGGGGATTTATACTCGAGAAAAGTATGAGGTCATTAGGGATGAGGTCAAGAAGCTGGAAGATGCTGAGTTCATCAGGGAGGTCGTTTATAACGAATGGCTATCTAATGCAGTCATAGTTTCCAAGGCCAATGGGAAATGGAGAATGTGTGTAGACTTCACCGACCTCAATATATATTATCTCAAAGATAGCTTCCCTCTCCCCCGCATTGATCAAATGGTAAACGTTACTTAAGGCGATGAGCTAATGAGCTTCATGGATGCCTATTTAGGCTACAACCAGATCTTCATGAGCTTTGAGGACTCGAAAAGAACGGATTTCATTATCGACAAGGGGACAAACTGTTATAGGGTCATGCAGTTTGGCCTAAAAAATGCGGGGGCAATGTATCAGCGCCTTGCGAATAAAATGTTCAAAGACCAGATGGGGAAGTCTATGGAGGTTTATGTAGATGCCATGTTGACCAAGAGTTTGAAGGCCGAGGATCATGTGGTCGACATCGAAAGAACCTTTAACACGATGGACAAGTACCGGATGAAGCTCAACCTGGCCAAATGTGTCTTTAGGGTTGGAGCAGGGAAATTCTTGGGGTTTATCGTCAACCAAAGAGGCATTGAGGCTAATCTTGAGAAGATAAATTCCCTCCTAGAAATGAATACTCCTAGGACCATTAAAGACGTTCAGAGGCTCACAGGGCGGGTGGCTGCTTTGAATAGGTTCGTTTATAGAGCCATAGACAAGTGTTTACCATTCTTTAAAATTCTCAGAAAGGCCTTTGAATGGAAAGAAGAGTGTGACCAGGCTTTCAAAGAACTAAAGTCATACCTAGGGTCTCCCTTGCTGTTGTCACAACCAGTGTAGGGCGAATGACTATATGTGTACCTAGCCGTCTCAGAGTTAGCCATCAGGGCAGCCATTGTGAGAGAACAGGGCGAGGTACAAAAGCCTATGTATTTCAATAGTAAGGCACTCCAAGGGGCAGAGTAAAGATACCCAAGGATGGAGAAATTAACCTATGCCTTGATCCATGCATCAATAAAGGTGAAGATGTACTTCCAGTCCGATACAGTGGTCATCCTCACTAACTCTCCTCTTAGACATGTCTTACACAAGCTATAAAAATCAGGGAGGCTAATGGCTTGGGATATAGAGGTGGGAGAGTTTGATATTGTGTATCAACCGAGGGTGGCCATTAGAGGACAAGAATTAGCAGATTTCGTGGATGAATTTACTTGGGAATATGATGAGGCTGAAGATGACAGTCTCGAGAAGACAGATACCCAGAAAGGCAGAATTATTGACCCATCCACAGATAAGGCTGAGACAAGCACGGATAGAGACAAAGTTTCCAAAAATGAAAAGGGAAGATATATTTTTATATAGAGATCCCTCACAGATGGAAATTTCTCAAGAGAACAGGTCGTGTGGAACCTCTTCATTGATGGGTCCTCTTGCGAGAGCGAAAGTGTGGCTGGATTAATAGTATCAGTGCCTGATGACACAGACATTGAGTATGACCTAAGGTTCAACTTTAAAGGTCAGACAATGAGTCTGAATATGAGGCCCTGATAGCAGGCCTCTCCTTGGCTAGGTCTCTTAGTGTCGGCCAGATCTTAGTTCATAGTGATTTAAGACTGGTAGTGAATCAGATACTAGGAGAATATGAGGCTAAAGATGAGAGAATGGCCAAATATCTTGAAAGAATAAAGTCATTATTGAAGGGCTTCAGAGAAGTAAAGTTAAAGAGGATACCTAGGCTGAATAATGGTCGAGCCGATGCACTTGCTAGGCTAGCCTCAGTGACTAGGATAGATATCAGGAGGACAATCCTAGTGGAAATCTTGCTTTGACCAACGATTGAAGATGAAAACGGAACACTCAGCCCTTACTTAAATATCAGCAGAGAAGCTTCATGGATTGACCCCCTAGTTAGATACATTAAATAGGGGGAGATGCCAGAAGAAAAATAAGATAGGAAGAAGTTGAGATACAGAGCTGCAAAGTTCATTGTCATCGGAGACACCTTGTACAAAAAGGGGTTCTTGCTCCCGTTGCTCAGATGTGTGCACCCATCTGAGGTCCCACACATCTTACAAGATCTGCACGAGGGGTCATGTTTAATCCATATTGGGGACAAGTCGTTATCAAAGAGGATAGTAACCCAGGGGTATTAGTGGCCGACCTTGGGGAAAGATGCCATGGCATACGTAAAAAACTATGATAAATGTCAAAGGTTCTCCACCATCCCTCACCAACCCCATCAGCCTCTTACCTCCATCACGTCCCCATGGACATTCACAGTATGGGGAATAGATCTAGTAGGACCCTTGCCTAGGGCCGTCAATAACTATCGATACTTGATCATAGAAATTGACTATTTCTCAAAATGGGTGGAAGTGGAGCCGTTGGTCACGATCACGGAGCAGGAGACCTACCAGTTCATCTGGAAAAACATTATATGCAGACATGGTCTCCCCAACACCCTCATCTCAAATAATGGGATTCAATTCAAGAATGCATCCTTGGATAAATAGTACGAGAGAGTGGGGGTCAAATAGTTCTTCTCTACCCCGGGATGACCTCAGGCTAATGGGAAAAATGAAGTTACAAACAGAACAATCCTAGATGGGATAAAGAAAAACTTGAGGAGGCAAAAGGAAGATGTGTTGAGGAGTTGTACGCTGTACTGTAGGCCTATAGGACGACGAACAAGACTCCTACCGGGGAAATCCCATTCATGCTGGCATATGTCTCGGAAGCTGTAATCCCCACCAAGATTGGATTTCCCACTCACATAGTCCAAATGTATGACCCCCATAGAAATATGTAAAAAAGGAGAACTGACCTAAACTTGATGGAGGAGAGAAGAGAACACGCTGAGATAAGGCAAGCAACCTATCAACAGAGGACCGCCAAGTTTTACAACCAGAGCATGAAGCAAAGGCCAATCGTTGTGGGGGACCCAGTCCTAAAAAAGACATGGTAGAAACCTAACAAGCTCCACCCAAATTGGCATGGCCCATATAGGGTCATTGATGAAGTTGTCTTTGGAACCTAAAGACTAGAGAACCTTGAAGGGGAACCCTTTTCGAACCCCTGGAATGCAGATCATTTGAAGAAATACTATCAATAATGTAATGTCCCATCGGACCCCAATTATAATGAATGAGTCACGCCACTAGAACTCTTGGAATGCTCATCAGAATATTATATTAACTGGCATCTTGTTTATTAATTTTGGTATGATTGGGGGTAATTCTAGCTAAATCCCCTTGGCTATAACGAGGGTGAATTATAGGGACGACACTCCATTCACTATCAAGAAAGGCGCGGGGGGGGGGGGGGGGGGGAGGGGGAGTTAAAAAAAAAAAACCATTAATTTGGTGGAAACCACCCTAGGCTATAATAAGGGTGAATGGTAGGGACGAACCTCCATTCACTCCCAAGAAAGACGATGGGAGACTTGAAATTTAAAACATCATTAATTTGTGGAAACCACTCTCGGCTATAATGAGGGTGAATGGTAGGAATGACCCTCCATTCACTATCAAGGAAGATGAGGGGGGACTTGAAATTTAAACCATCATTAATTTGGTGGAAACCACCTTTGGCTATAATGAGGGTGAATGGTAGGGACGACCCTCCATTCACGACCAAGAAAGACGAGGGGGGACTTGAAATTAAAGCATCATTAATTTGGTGGAAACCAGCCACAGCTATAATGAGGGTGAATGGTAGGGATGATCCTCCATTCACTCCCAAGAAAGACGAGGGGGGACTTGAAATTTAAATCATCATTAATATGGTGAAAACCTCCCTTGGCTATAATAAGGGTGAATGGTAGGGGAGACCCACCATTCACTCCCAAGAAAGACAAGGGGGTAATAAAAATTTAAAACATCATTAATTTGGTGAAAACCACCCTTGGCTATATTGAGGGTGAATGGTAGGGACGACCCTCCATTCATTCCTAAGAATTACGAGGTGGGACTTGAAATTTAAAACATCATTAATTTGGTGGAAACCACCCTCTTCTATAATGAGGGTGAATGGTGGGGACGACCCTCCATTCACTCCTAAGAAAGACGAGGGGGGACTTGAAATTTCAAACATCAATAATTTGGTGGAAACCACCCTCGGCTATAATGAGGGTGAATTGTAGGGACGACCCTCCATTCACTATCAGGAAAGACGAGGGGGGACTTGAAATTTAAATCATCATTAATTTGGTGGAAACCACCCATGGCTATAATGAGGGTTAATGGTAGGGACGACCCTCAATTCACTCCCAAGAAAGACGATGGGGACCTTGAAGTTTAAAACATCATTAATTTGGTGGAAACCAACCTCGGCTATAATAAGGGTGAATGGTAGGGACAACCCTCGATTCACTTTCAAGAAAGATGAGAGGGGACTTGAAATTTAAAACATCATTAATTAGGTGGAAACCACCCCTGGTTATAAGGAGGGTGAATGGTAGGGACGACCCTGCATTCACTCCCAAGAAATACGAGGGGGGACTTGAAATTTAAAACTTCATTAATTTGGTGAAAACCACCCTCGGCTATAATGAGGGTGAATAGTAGGGGCAACCCTCCATTCACTATGAAGAAAGACGAGGGGGGACTAGAAATTTAAAACATCATTAATTTTGTGGAAACCACCCTCGGCTATAATGAGAGTGAATGGTAGGGACGAACCTCCATTCACTTTCAAGAAAGATGAGGGGGACTTGAAATTTAAAAAATCATTAATTTGGTGGAAACCACCCTCGGCTATAATGAGGGTGAATGGTAGAGAAGACCCACCATTCACTCCCAAGAAAGACGAGGGAGGACTTGAAATTTAAAACATCATTAATTTGGTGGACACATACCTTGGCTAGAATGAGGGTGAATGGTAGGGACGACCCTCCATTCACTCCCAAGAAATACGAGGGGGGACTTGAAATTTATAACGTCATTAATTTGGTTGAAACCACCCTCGCCTATAATGAGGGTCATTGGTAGGGATGACCCTCCATTCACTATGAAGAAAGACGAGGTTGGACTTGAAGTTTAAAACATCATTAATTTGGTGGAAACCACCCTTAGCTATAATGAGGGTGAATGGTAGGGACGGCCCTCCATTCACTCCCAAGAAAGACGAGGGGGACTTGAAATTTAAAACATCACTAATTTGGTGGAAACCACCCTTGGCTATAATGATGGTTAATGGTAGGGACGACCCTCCATTCACTCCCAAGAAAGACGATGGGGGACTTGAAATTTAAAACATCATTAATTTGTGGAAACCACCCTCGGCTATAATGAGGGTGAATGGTAGGAACAACCCTCCATTCACTATCAAGGAAGATTAGGGGGGACTTGAAATTTAAAACATCATTAATTTGGTGGAAACCACCATTGGCTATAATGAGGTGAATGGTAGGGACGACCCTGCATTCACTCCCTAGAAATACGAGGGGGGACTAGAAATATAAAACTTCATTAATATGGTGGAAACCACACTCAGCTATAATGAGGGTGAATGGTAGGGACGATCCTCCATTCACTATCAAGAAAGACGAGGGGGGACATGAAATTTAAAACATCATCAATTTGTTGAAATCACCCTCGGCTATAATGAGGGTGAATGGTAGGAACGACCCTCCTTTCACTATCAAAGAAGAAGAGGGGGGGACTTGAATTTTAAAACATCATTAATTTGGTGGAAACCACCCTTGGCTATAATGAGGGTGAATGGTAGGGACGACCCTGCATTCACTCCTTAGAAATACGAGGGGGGACTAGAAATTTAAAACTTCATTAATTTGGTGGAAACCACCCTCGGCTATAATGAGGGTGAATGGTAGGGACGACCCTCCATTCACTATGAAGAAAGACGAGGGGGGACTTGAAATTTAAAACATCATTTATTTGGTGGAAACCACCTTTGGCTATAATGAGGGTGAATGGTAGGGACGACCCTCCATTCACTATCAAGGAAGATGAGTGGGGACTAGAAATTTAAAACATCATTAATTTGGTGTAAACCACCTTTGGCTATAATGATGGTGAATTGAAGGGACGACCCTCCATTCAGAATGAAGAATTACGAGGGGGGACTTGAAATTTAAAACATCATTAATTTTGTGGAAACCACCTCGGCTATAATGAGGGTGAATGGTAGGGACGACCCTCCATTCACTTTCAAGAAAGATGAGGGGGGACTTGAAATTTAAATCATCATTAATTTAGTGGAAACCACCCTCAGCTATAATGAGGGTGAAAGGTAGGGAAAACCCACCATTCACTCCCAGGAAAGACGAGGGGGGAGTTGAAATTTAGAACATCAGTAATTTGGTGGAAACCAACGCTTGGCTATAATGAGGGTGAATGGTAGGGATGACCCTCCATTCACTACAAAGAAATACGAGGGGGGACTTGAAATTTAAAACGTCATTAATTTGGGGAAACCACCCTCGGCTATAATGAGGGTGAATGGTAGGGATGACCCTCCTTTCACTATGAAGAAAGACGATGGGGGACTTGAAGTTTATAACCTCATTAATTTTGTGGAAACCACCTTCAGCTATAATGAGAGTGAATGGTAGGGACGACCTACCATTCACTCCCAAGAAGGACGAGGTGGGACTTGAAAATTAAAACATCATTAATTTGGTGGAAACCACCCTTGTCTATAATGTGTGTTAATGGTAGGGACGACCCACCATTCACTCCCAAGAAAGACGACGGGGGCCTTGAAATTTAATACATCATTAATTTGTGGAAACCACCCTCGGGTATAATAAGGGTGAATGGTAGGGACAACCCTCCATTCACTATCAAGAAAGATGAGGGGGGACATGAAATTTAAAACATCATTAATTTGGTTGAAACCACCCTCGGATATAATGAGGGGGAATGGTAGGGAAGACCCTCCATTCACTCCCAAGAAAGACGGGGGGGGGGGGGGGGGGGGGGGGCTTGAAATTTAAAACATCAGTAATTTGGTGGAAACCACCCTCGGCTATAATGAGGGTGAATGGTAGGGACGAGCCTACATTCACTCCCAAGAAAGACGAGGGTGGATTTGAAATTTAAAACATCGTTAATTTTTGGAAAGCACCCTCGGCTATAATAAGGGTGAATGGTAGGGACAACCCTCCATTCACTATCAAGAAAGATGAGGGGGGAATTGAAATTTAAAACATCATTAATTTGTGGAAACCACCCTCGGCTATAATGAGGGTGAATGGTAGAGACGACCCTGCATTCACTCCCATGAAATACGAGGGGGGACTTGAAATTTAAATCTTCATTAATTTGGTGGAAACCACCCATGGCTATAATGAGGGTGAATGGTAGGGACGACCCTCCATTCACTATGAAGAAAGACGAGGGGGGGCTTGAAATTTAAAACATCATTAATTTTTTGGATCCCACCTCGGCTATAATGAGGGTGAATGGTAGGGACGACCCTCCATTCACTTTCAAGAAAGATGAGGGGGGAATTGAAATTTAAAACATCATTAATTTAGTGGAAACCAACCTTGGCTATAATGAGGGTGAGTGGTAGGGAAGACCCACCATTCAGTCCCAAGAAAGACGAGGGGAGACTTGAAATTTAAAACATCATTAATTTGGTGGAAACCACACTTGGCTATAATGAGGGTGAATGGTAGGGACGACCCTCCATTCACTACCAAGAAATACGAGGGGGACTTGAAATTTAAAACGTCACTAATTTGGTGCAAACCACCCTCGGATATAATGAGGGTGAATGGTAGGGAAGACCCTCCATTCAATATGAAGAAAGACGACGGGGGACTTGAAGTTTAAAACCTCATTAATTTGGTGGAAACCACCCTTAGCTATAATGAGGGTGAATGGTAGGGACGACCCTCCATTCACTATGAAGAAAGACGAGGGGGGGCTTGAAATTTAAAACATCATTAATTTTGTGGATCCCACCTCGGCTATAATGAGGGTGAATGGTAGGGACGACCCTCCATTCACTTTCAAGAAAGATGAGGGGGGAATTGAAATTTAAAACATCATTAATTTAGTGGAAACCAACCTCGGCTATAATGAGGGTGAGTGGTAGGGAAGACCCACCATTCAGTCCCAAGAAAGACGAGGGGAGACTTGAAATTTAAAACATCATTAATTTGGTGGAAACCACACTTGGCTATAATGAGGGTGAATGGTAGGGACGACCCTCCATTCACTACCAAGAAATACGAGGGGGACTTGAAATTTAAAACGTCACTAATTTGGTGCAAACCACCCTCGGATATAATGAGGGTGAATGGTAGGGAAGACCCTCCATTCAATATGAAGAAAGACGACGGGGGACTTGAAGTTTAAAACCTCATTAATTTGGTGGAAACCACCCTTAGCTATAATGAGGGTGAATGGTAGGGACAACCCACCATTCACTCCCAAGAAAGACGAGTGGGGACTTAAAATTTAAAACATCATTAATTTGGTGGAATCCACCCTTGGCTATAATGAGTGTTAATGGTAGGGACGACCCACCATTCACACCCAAGAAAGACGAAGGGGGACTTGAAATTTAAAACATCTTTAATTTGTGGAAACCACCCTCGGCTATAATAAAGGTGAATGGTAGGGACAACCCTACATTCACTATCAAGAATTATGAGGGGGGACTTGAAATTTAAAACATCATTAATTTGGTGCAAACCACCCTCGGATATAGTGAGGGTGAATGGTAGGGAAGACCCTCCATTCACTCCCAAGAAAGGCTGGGGGGGGGGAGGGGGGACTTGAAATTTAAAGCATCAGTAATTTGGTTGAAACCACCCTCGGCTATAATGAGGGTGAATGGTAGGGACGACCTTCCATTCACTATGAAGAAAGACGAGGGGGGGCTTGAAATTTAACACATCATTAATTTGGTGGAAACCACCCTTGGCTATAATGAGGGTGAATTATAGGGACAACCCTGCATTCACTCCCAAGAAATACGAGGGGGGACTTGAAATTTAAAACTTCATTAATTTGGTGAAAACCACCCTCGGCTATAATGGGGGTGAATGGTTGGGATGACCCTCCATTCACTATCAAAGAAGATGAGGAGGGACTTGAAATTTAAAACATCATTAATTTAGTGGAAACCACCCTCGTCTATATTGAGGGTGAATGGTAGGGACGACCCTCCATTCACTCCTAAGAAAGACGAGGGGGGAATAGAAATTTAAAACATCATTAATTTGGGGGAAACCACCCTCGGCTATAATGAGGGTGAATGGTAGGGACGGCCCTCCATTCACAATTAAGAAAGATAAGGGGGAGCTTGAAATTTAAAACATCATTAATTCGACGGATACCACCCTAAACTATAATGAGGGTGAATGGTAGGGAAGTCCCTCCACTCACTCCAAAGAAAGACGAGGGGGGACTTGAAATTTAAAACCTCATTAATTTGGTGGAAGCCACCCTCGGGTATAATAAGGGTGAATGGTTAGGACGATACTCCATTCACTCCCAAGAATGATGAGGGGGGACTTTAAATTTAAAACATCATTAATTTGGTGGAAACCACCCTTGCCTATAATGAGGGTGAATGGTAGGGACGACCCTCAATTCACAATCAAGAAAGACGAGGGGGGATTTGAAATTTAGAACATCATTAATTTGTTGGAAATCACCCTTGGCTATAAAGAGGGTGAATAGTAGGGGCAACCCTCCATTCACTCCCAAGAAAGACGAGGGGAGACTTGAAATTGAAAACATCATTAATTTGGTGAAAATCACCCTCAGCTATACTGAGGGTGAATGGTAGGAACGACCCTCCATTCAATATCAAGGAAGATGAGGGGGACTTGAAATTTAAAACATCATTAAGGTTGTGGAAACCACCCGCGGCTATAATGAGGGTGAATGGTACGGAAGATCCTCCATTAACTCCCAAGAGAGACGATGGGGGATTTGAAATATAAAACATCATTTGTTTGGTGGAAACAACCCTCGTCTATAATGAGGGTGAATGCTAGGAACGACCCTCCATTCACTCCTAAGAAATACGAGGGGGACTTTAAATTTAAAACGTCATTAATTTGGTGTAAACCACCCTCGGCTATAAGGAGGGTGAAAGGTAGGGTCGACCCTCCATTCACGATGAATAACAATGAGGGGGGACTTAAAATTTAAAAAACCATTAATTTGGTGGAAACCAACCTCGGCTATAATGAGGGTGAAAGGAAGGGACGGCCCTCCATTCACTCCCAAGAAAGACGAGGGGGAACTTGAAATTTAAAACATCAGTAATTTGGTTGAAACCACCCTTGGCTATAAAGAGGGTGAATGGTAGTGATGACCCTCGATTCACTCCCAAGAAAGACGAGGGGAAACTTGAAATTTAAAACATCATTAATTTGGTGAAAACCACCCTCGGCTAGAGTGAGGGTGAATGGTAAGGACGACCCTCCATTCACTATCAAGGAAGATGAGGGGGGACTTGAAATTTAAAACATCATTAATATGGTGGAAACCACCCTCGGCTATTATGAGGGTGAATGGTAGGGAAGAACCTCCATTCACTCCCAACAAAGACGAGGGGGGACTTAAAATTTAGAACATCATTAATTTGGTGGAAGCCACCCTCGACTATACTGAGGGTGAATGGTAGGGACGACCCTCCATTCACTATGAAGAAAGATGAGGGGGGACTTGAAATTTAAAACATCATTAATTTGGTGGAAACCACCCTTGGTTATAATGAGGGTGAATGGTAGGGACGACCCTCCATTTACTCCCAAGAAAGACGAGGGGGGACTTGAAATTTAAAAAATCGTAATTTGGTGGAAACCACCCTCGGTTATAATGATGTTGAATGTTAGGGACGACCTCTGTTCATTATCAAGAAAGATGAGGGGGGATTTGAAATTTAAAACATCATTAATTTGGTGGAAACCACCTTCAGCTCTAATGAGGGTGAATGGTAGGGACAACCCTCCGTTCACTATGAAAAAGGACGAGGGGGGACTGGAAATTTTAAACTTCATTAATTTGGTTGAAAGCACCCTCGGATATATTGAGGGTGAATGGTAGGGACGACCCTCCATTCACTTTGAAGAAAGACGAGGGGGGACCTGAAATTTAAAACATCATTAATTTGTGGAAACCACCGTCGGCTATAATGACGGTCAATGGTAGGAATGACCCTCCATTCACTATCAAAGAAGATGAGGGGGACTGGAAATTTGAAACACCGATAATTTGGTGGGGACAACCCTCGGCTATAATGATGCTGAATGGTAGGGAAGTACCTCCATTCACTCCCAAGAAAGAAGAGGGGGACTTGAAATTTAAAACATCATTAATTTTTTGGAAGCCACCCTCGGCTATAATGAGGGTGAATGGTAGGGACGATCCTCCATTCACTCCAAAGAAAGCCGAGAGGGGACTTGAAATTTAAAACATCATTAATTTTGTGGAAACCACCCACAGATATATTGAGGGTGAATGGTAGGGACGACCCTCCATTCACTCATAAGAAAGACGAGGGGGACTTGAAATTTAAATCATCATTAATTTGGTGAAAACCTCCCTCGGATATAATGAGGGTGAATGGTCGGGAAGATCCACCATTCACTCCCAAGAAAGACAAGGGGGGACTAAAAATTCAAAACATCATTAATTTGGTGAAAACCACCCTTGTCTATAACGAGGTTGAATGGTAGGGACGACCCTCCATTCATTCCCAAGAAATACGAGGGGGGACTTGCAATTTAAAACGTCATTAATTTGGTGGAAACCACCCTTGGCTATAATGAGGGTGAATGGAAGGGACGACCCTCCATTCACTCCTAAGAAAGACGAGGGGGGACAAGAAATTTCAAAGATCAATAATTTGGTGGAAACCACCCTCGGCTATAATGAGGGTGAATGGTAGGGACGACCCTCCATTAACTATCAAGAAAGACGCGGGGGGACTTGAAAAATAAATCATCATTAATTTGATGGAAACCACCCTTGGCTATAATGAGGGTTAATGGTAGGGACGACCCTCCATTCACTACCAAGAAAGACGATGGTGGACTTGAAGTTTAAAACATCATTAATTTGGTGGAAACCACCCTCGGCTATAATAAGGTTGAATGGTAGGGACAACCCTCCATTCACTCTCAAGAAAAATGAGAGGGGACTTGAAATTTAAAACATCATTAATTTGGTGGAAACCACCCTTGGCTATAATGAGGGTGAATGGTAGGGACGACCCTGCATTCACTCCCAAGAAATACGAGGGGGGACTTGAAAATTAAAACTTCATTAATTTGGTGGAGACCACCCTCGGCTATAATGAGGGTGAATGGTAGGGACGACCCTCCATTCACTATAAAGAAAGACGAGGGGGGACTTGAAATTTAAAACATCATTAATTTTGTGGAAACCACCCTCGGCTATAATGATAGTGAATGGGAGGGACGACCCTCCATTCACTTTCAAGAAAGATGAGGGGGGACTTGAAATTTAAAACATCATTAATTTGGTGGAAACCAACCTCGCCTATAATTAGGATGAATGGTAGAGAAGACCCACCATTCCCTCCCAAGAAAGACGAGTGTGGACTTGAAATTTAAAACATCATTAATTTGGTGGAAACCACCCTTAGCTATAATGAGGGTGAATGGTAGGGACGACCCTCCATTCACTCCCAAGAAATACGAGGGTGGACTTGAAATTTAAAACGTCATTAATTTGGTGGAAACCACCCTCGCCTATAATGAGGATGAATGGTAGGGACGACCCTCCATTCACTATGAAGAAAGACAAGGGGGGACTTGAAGTTTAAAACATCATTAATTTGGTGGAAACCACCTTTGGCTATAATGAGGGTGAATGGTAGGGACGACCCTCCATTCATTCCCAAGAATTACGAAGGGGGACTCGTAATTTAAAACGTCATTAATTTGGTGGAAACCACCCTTGGCTATAATGAGGGTGAATGGAAGGGACGACCCTCCATTCACTCCTAGGAAAGACGAGGGGGGACTAGATATTTCAAAGATCAATAATTTGGTGGAAACCACCCTAAGCTATAATGAGCGTGAATCGTAGGGACGACCCTCCATTCACTATCAAGAAAGACGAGGGGGGACTTGAAATTTAAATCATCATTAATTTGATGGAAACCACCCTTGGCTATAATGAGGGTTAATGGTAGGGACGGCCCTCCATTCACTACCAAGAAAGACGATGGGGGACTTGAAGTTTAAAACATCATTAATTTGGTGGAAACCACCCTCGGCTATAATTAGGGTGAATGGTAGAGACGACCCTCCATTCACTATGAGGAAAGACGAGGGGGTACTTGAAATTTAAAACATCATTAATTTGTGGAAACCACCGTCGGCTATAATGACGGTCAATGGTAGGAACGACCCTCCATTCACTATCAAAGAAGATGAGGGGGGACTGGAAATTTAAAACATCAATAATTTGGTGGGGACAACCCTCGGCTATAATGAGGGTGAATGGTAGGGAAGTACCTCCATTCACTCCCAAGAAAGACGATGGGGACTTGAAATTTAAAACATCATTAATTTTGTGGAAGCCACCCTCGGCTATAATGAGGGTGAATGGTAGGGACGATCCTCCATTCACTCCCAAGAAAGATGAGAGGGGACCTGAAATTTAAAACATCATTAATTTTGTGGAAACCACCCACAGATATATTGAGGGTGAATGGTAGGGATGACCCTCCATTCACTCATAAGAAAGACGAGGGGGACTTGAAATTTAAATCATCATTAATTTGGTGAAAACCTCCCTCGGATATAATGAGGGTGAATGGTCGGGAAGATCCACCATTCACTCCCAAGAAAGACAAGGGGGGAGTAAAAATTCAAAACATCATTAATTTGGTGAAAACCACCCTTGTCTATAACGAGGTTGAATGGTAGGGACAACCCTCCATTCATTCCAAAGAAATACGAGGGGGGACTTGCAATTTAAAACGTCATTAATTTGGTGGAAACCACCCTTGGCTATAATGAGGGTGAATGGAAGGGACGACCCTCCATTCACTCCTAAGAAAGACGAGGGGAGACAAGAAATTTCAAAGATCAATAATTTGGTGGAAACCACCCTCGGCTATAATGAGGGTGAATGGTAGGGACGACCCTCCATTCACTATCAAGAAAGATGCGGGGGGACTTGAAATTTAAATCATCATTAATTTGATGGAAACCACCCATGGCTATAATGAGGGTAGGGACGACCCTCCATTCACTGCCAAGAAAGACGATGGGGGACTTGAAGTTTAAAACATCAATAATTTAAATCATCAATAATTTGATGGAAACCACTCTTGGCTATAATGAGGGTTAATGGTAGGGACGACCCTCCATTCACTACCAAGAAAGACGATGGGGGACTTGAAGTTTAAAACATCATTAATTTGGTGGAAACCACCCTCGACTATAATAAGGGTGAATGGTAGGGACAACCCTCCTTTCACTATCAAGAAAGATGAGGGGGGACTTGAAATTTAAAACAGCATTAATTTTGTGGAAACCACCCTTGCCTATAGTGAGGGTGAAATGTAGGGACGACCCTGCATTCACTCCCAAGAAATACGAGGGAGGACTTGAAAATTAAAACTTCATTAATTTGGTGGAAACCACCCTCGGCTATAATGAGGGTGAATGGTAGGGATGACCCTCCATTCACTATGAAGAAAGACGAGGGGGGACTTGAAATTTAAAACATCATTAATTTGTGGAAACCACCCTCGGCTGTAATGAGATTGAATGGGAGGGATGACCCTCCATTCACTTTCAAGAAAGATGAGGGGGGTCTTGAAATTTAAAACATCATTAATTTGGTGGAGACCACCCTCGCCTATAATTAGGGTGAATGGTAGAGAAGACCCACCATTCCCTCCCAAGAAATACGAGGGAGGACTTGAAAGTTAAAACTTCATTAATTTGGTGGAAACCACCCTCGGCTATAATGAGGGTGAATGGTAGGGATGACCCTCCATTCACTATGAAGAAAGACGAGGGGGGACTTGAAATTTAAAACATCATTAATTTGTGGAAACCACCCTCGGCTATAATGAGATTGAATGGGAGGGATGACCCTCCATTCACTTTCAAGAAAGATGAGGGGGGACTTGAAATTTAAAACATCATTAATTTGGTGGAGACCACCCTCGCCTATAATTAGGGTGAATGGTAGTGAAGACCCACCATTCCCTCCCAAGAAAGACGAGGGTGGACTTGAAATTTAAAACGTCATTAATTTGGTGGAAACCACCCTCGCTTATAATGAGGGTGAATGGTAGGGACGACCCTCCATTCACTATGAAGAAAGACGAGGGGGGACTTGAAGGTTAAAACATCATTAATTTGGTGGAAACAACCCTCAGCTATAATGAGGGTGAATGGTAGGTACGACCCTCCATTCACTCCCAAGAAAGACGAGGGGGGACTTGAAATTTAAAACATCACTAATTTGGTGGAAACCACGCTTGGCTATAATGAGGGTAAATGGTAGGGACGACCCTCCATTCACTCCCAAGAAAGGCGACGGGAGACTTAAAATTTAAAACATCATTAATTTGTGGAAACCACCCTCGGCTATAATGAGGGTGAGTGGTAGGAACGACCCTCCATTCACTATCAAGGAAGATGAGGGGGGACTTGATATTTAAAACATCATTAATTTGGTGGAAACCACCTTTGGCTATAACGACGGTGAATGGTAGGGACAACCCTCCATTCACTCCTAAGAAAGACGAGGAGGGACTTGAAATTTCAAACATCAATAATTTGGTGGAAACCACCCTCGGCTATAATGAGGGTGCATGGTAGGGACGACCCTCCATTCACTATCAAGAAAGACGAGGGGGACTTGAAATTTAATACATCATTAATTTTGTTGGAACCACCCATGGTTATAATGAGGGTTAATGGTAGGGACGACCCTCCATTCACTCCCAAGAAAGACGATGGGGGACTTGAAGTATAAAACGTCATTAATTTGGTGGAAACCACCCTCGGCTATAATAAGGGTGAATGTTAGGGACAACCTTCCATTCATTATCAAGAAAGATGAGGGGGTACTTGAAATTTAAAAGATCATTAAATTGGTGGAAATCACCCTTGGCTATAATGAGGGTGAATGGTAGGGACGACCCTGCATTCACTCCAAAGAAATACGAGGGGGGACTTGAAATTTAAAACTTCATTAATTTGGTGGAAACCTCCATCGGCTATAATGAGGGTGAATGGTAGGGACGAACTTGCATTCACTATGAAGAAAGACGAGGGGGACATGAAATTTAAAACATCATTAATTTTGTGGAAACCACTCTCGGCTATAATGAGAGTGAATGGTTGGGACGACCCTCCATTTACTTTCAAGAAAGATGAGGGGGGACTTGAAATTTTAAACATCATTAATTTGGTGGAAACCACCCTCGGCTATAATGAGGGTGAATTGTAGAGAAGACCCACCATTCACTCCCAAGAAAGACGAGGGGGGACTTGAAATTTAAAACATCATTAATTTGGTGGAAACCACCCTCGCCTATAATGAGGGTGAATGATAGCGAAGACCCTCCATTCACATTGAAGAAAGACGAGGGGGACTTGAAGTTTAAAACATCATTAATTTGGTGGAAACCACCCTCAACTATAATGAGGGTGAATCGTAGGGACGACCCTCCATTCACTCCCAAGAAAGATGAGGGGGGACTTGAAATTTAAAACATCACAAATTTGGTGGAAACCACCCTTGGCTATAATGGGGGTTAATGGTAGGTACGACCCTCCATTCACTCCCAAGAAAGACGATAGGGGACTTGAACTTTAAAACATCATTAATTTGTGGAAACCACCCACGGCTATAATGAGGGTGAATGGTAGGAACCACCCTCCATTCACTATCCAGGAAGATGAGGGTGCACTTGAAATTTAAAACATCATTAATTTGTTGGAAACCACCTTTTGCTATAATGAGGGCGAATGGTAGGGACGACCCTGCATTCACTCCCAAGAAATACGAGGGGGGACTTGGAATTTAAAACTTCATTAATTTGGTGGAAACCACCCTCGACTATAATGAGGGTGAACGGCAGGGACGACCCTCAATTCACTATGAAGAAAGGCGAGGAGGGGCTTGAAATTTAAAACATCATTAATTTGTCGAAACCACCCTCGGCTATAATGAGGGTGAATGGTAGGAACGACCCTCCATTCACTATCAAAGAAGATGAGAGGGGGACTTGAAATTTAAAACATCAATAATTTTGGTGGAAACCACCCTTGGCTATAATGAGGGTGAATGGTAGGGATGACCCTGCATTCACTCCCTAGAAATACGAGTTGGGACTTGAAATTTAAAACTTTATTAATTTGGTGGAAGCCACCCTCGGGTATAATGAGGGTTAATGGTAGGGACGACCCTCCATTCACTATGAAGAAAGAGGAGGGGGGACTTGAAATTTAAAACATCATTAATTTAGTGGAAACCACCCTTGGATATAATGAGGGTGAATGGTAGGGACGACCCTGCATTCACTCCCAAGAAATATGAGGGGGGACTTGAAATTTAAAACTTCATTAATTTGGTGGAAACCACCCACAGCTATAATGAGGGTGAATGGTAGGGATGACCCTCCATTCACTATGAAGAAAGATGAGGGGGAACTTCAAATTTAAAACATCATTAATTTTGTGGAAACCACCTTGGCTATAATGAGGGTGAATGGTAGGGACGACCCTGAATTCACTTTCAAGAAAGATGAGGGGGGACTTCAAATTTAAAACATCATTAATTTAGTGGAAACCACCCTCAGCTATAAGGAGGGTGAATGGTAGGGAAGACCCAGCATTCACTCCCAAGAAAGACGAGGGGGAACTTGAAATTTAAAACATCATTAATTTGGAGGAAACCACCCTTGGCTATAATGAGGGTGAATGGTAGGGACGACCCTCCATTCACTACTCAGAAATACGAGGGGAGACTTGAAATTTAAAAAGTCATTAGTTTGGTGGAAACCACCCTCGGCTATATTGAGGCTGAATGGTAGGGACGACCCTCCATTCACTATGAAGAAAGACGATGGGGGACTTGATGTTTAAAACCTCATTAATTTGGTGGAAACCACCCTCAGCTATAATGAAGGTGAATGGTAGGGACGACCCTCCATTCACTATGAAGAAAGACGATGGGGGCTTTAAGTTTAAAACCTCATTAATTTGGGGGAAACCACACTCAACTATAATGAGGGTGAATGGTAGGGAAGATCCGCCATTCACTCCCAAGAAAGACGAGGGAGGACTTGAAATTTAAAACATCATTAATTTGGTGGAAACCACCTTTGGCTATAATGAGTGTTAATGGTAGGCACGACCCCCCATTCACTCCCAAGAAAGACGACGGGGGACTTGAAATTTAAAAATCATTAATTTGTGGAAACCACCATCGGCTATAATAAGGGTGAATGGTAGGGACAACCCTCCATTCACAATCACGAAAGATGAGGGGGGACTAGAAATTTAAAACATCATTACTTTGGTGGAAACCAACCTCGGATATAATGATGGTGAATGGTAGGGAAGCCCTCCATTCACTCCCAAGAAAGACGGGGGGGGGGGGGGGGGGGGGGCGGACTTGAAATTTAAAACATCAGTAAATTGGTATAAACCACCCTCGGCTATAATGAGGGTGAATGGTAGAGAAGACCCACCATTAACTCCCAGGAAAGTCGACGGTGGACTTGAAATTTAAAAGATCATTAATTTGGTGGAAACCACCCTTGGCTATAATGAGGGTGAATGGTAGGGATGACCCTCGATTCACTACCAAAAAATACGAGGGGGGACTTGAAATTTAAAACGTCATTAATTTAGTGGAAAACACCCTCGGCTATAATGAGGGTTAATGGTAGGGACGACCCTCCATTCACTATGAAGAAAGACAATGGGGGACATGAAGTTTAAAACCTCATTAATTTGGTGGAAACCACCCTCAGCTATAATTAGGGTGAATGGTAGGGACGACCCGCCATTCACTCCCAAGAAAGACGAGGGGGGACTTGAAATTTAAAACATCATTAATTTGGTGGAAACCACCTTTGGCTATAATGAGTCTTAATGGTAGGGACGACCATCCATTCACTCCCAAGAAAGACGACAGGGGACTTGAAATTTAAAAATCATTAATTTGTGGAATACACCCTCGGCTATAATAAGGGTGAATGGTAGGGACAACCCTCCATTCACTATCACGAAAGATGAGGGGGGACTTGAAATTTAAATAGATTATGTAATTTTAGGACTTAAAATAATATTGATTATGGATATAGGACAAAAAGCATTTCATTTTCATTTTTAGTCCCTATTTTCAAATTAAAGGAACACGTGGCATGCTGTGATTGGTTGACGTTTTATAAATATGGGTCCGCGCCAGCGGCTTTATTCAAAAATAGGGACTAAAACCATAAATAAAATGTTTGCTGTCCTATTTCCAAAATACATATTATAATAGGTCCTAAATTTACAAAGACCCAAATGTAAAACATCATTACTTTGGTGGAAACCAACCTCGGATATAATGAGGGTGAATGGTAGGGAAGACCCTCCATTCACTCCCAAGAAAGACGGGGGGGGGGGGACTTGAAATTTAAAACATCAGTAAATTGGTGGAAACCACCCTCGGCTATAATGAGGGTGAATGGTAGAGAAGACCCACCATTAACTCCCAAGAAAGACGAGGGTGGTCTTGAAATTTAAAACAACATTAATTTGGTGGAAACCACCCTTGGCTATAATGAGGGCGAATGGTAGGGACGACCCTCCATTCACTCCCAAGAAATCCGAGGGGGACTTGAAATTTAAAACGTCATTAATTTGGTGGAAACCACCTTCGCCTATAATGAGGGTAAATGGTAGGGACGACCCTCCATTCACTATGAAGAAAGACGAGGGGAGACTTGAAGTTTAAAACATCATTAATTTCCTGGAAACCACCCTCAGCTATAATGAGGGTGAATGGTAGGTACGACCCTCCATTCACTCCCAAGAAAGACGAAGGGGGACTTGAAATTTAAAACATCACTAATTTGGTGCAAACCACGCTTGGATATAATGAGGGTTAATGGTAGGGACGACCCTCCATTCACTCCCAAGAAAGGCGACGGGAGACTTGAAATTTAAAACATCATTAATTTGTGGAAACCACCCTCGGCTATAATGAGGGTGAATGGTAGGAACGACCCTCCATTCACTATCAAGAAAGATGAGGGGGGACTTGAAATTTAAAACATCATTAATTTGGTGGAAACCACCTTTGGCTATAAAGAGGGTGAATGGTAGGGACAACCCTCCATTCACTCCTAAGAAAGACGAGGGGGAACTTGAAATTTCAAACATCAATAATTTGGTGGAAACCACCCTCGCCTATAATGAGGGTGAATGGTAGGGACGACCCTCCATTCATTATGAAGAAAGACGAGGGGGGACTTGAAATTTAAAACATCATTAATTTGTGGAAACCACCCTCGGCTATAATGAGGGTGAATGGTAGGAACGACCCTCCATTAACTATCAAAGAAGATGAGGGGGGGACTTTAAATTTAAAACATGATTAATTTGGGGGAAACCACCCTTGGCTATAATGCGGGTGAATGGTAGGGACGACCCTCCATTCACTCCCTAGAAATACGATGGGGGACTTGAAATTTAAAACTTCATTAATTTGGTTGAAACCACCCTCGTCTATAATGAGGGTGAATGGTAGGGGCGACCATCCATTCACTATGAAGAAAGACGAGGGGGGGCTTGAAATTTAACACATCATTAATTTGGTGGAAACCACCCTTGGCTATAATGAGGGTGAATTGTAGGGAGGACCCTGCATTCACTCCCAAGAAATACGAGGGGGGACTTGAAATTTAAAACTTCATTAATTTGGTGGAAACCACCCACGGATATAATGAGGGTGAATGGTTGGGACGACCCTCCATTCACTATGAAGAATGACGAGGGGGGACTTGAAATTTAAAACATCATTAATTTTGTGGAAACCACCTCGGCTATAATGAGGGTGAATGGTAGAGACGACCCTCCATTCACTTTCAAGAAAGATGAGGGGGGACTTGAAATTTAAAACATCATTAATTTAGTGGAAACCACCCTCAGCTATAATGAGGGTGAATGGTAGGGAAGACCCGCCATTCACTCCCAAGAAAGATGAGGGGGGACTTGAAATTTAAAACATCATTAGTTTGGTGGAAACCACCCTTGGCTATAATGAGGGTGAATGGTATGGACGATCCTCCATTCACTACCATGAAATACGAGGGGGGACTTGAAATTTAAAACGTCATTAATTTGGTGGAAACCACCCTCAGCTATAATGAGGGTGAATGGTAGGGACGACCCGCCATTCACTCCCAAGAAAGACGAGGGGGGACTTTAAATTTAAAACATCATTAATTTGGTGGAAACCACCCTTGGCTATAATGAGTGTTAATTATAGGGACGACCCTCCATTCACTCCCAAGAAAGACAACGGGGGACTTGAAATTTAAAACATCATTAATTTGGGGAAACCACCCTCGGTTATAATAAGGGTGAATGGTCGGGACAACCCTCCATTCACTATCAAGAAAGATGAGGGGGGACTTGAAATTTAAAATATAATTAATTTGGTGGAAACCACCCTCGGATATAATGAGGGTTAATGGTAGGGAAGACCCTCCATTCACTCCCAAGAAAGACCGGGGGGGGGGGGGGACTTAAAATTTAAGACATCAGTAATTTGGTGGCAACCACCCTCGGCTATAATGAGGGAGAATGGTAGGGACGACCCTCCATTCACTCCCAAGAAAGACGAGGGTGGATTTTAAATTTAATACATCATTAATTTCAGGAAACCACCCGCGGCTATAATAAGGGTGATTGGTAGGGACAACCCTCCATTCACTATCAGGAAAGATGAGGGGGGACTTGAAATTTAAAACATCATTAATTTGTGGAAACCACCCTCGGCTATAATGAGGGTGAATGGTAGGAACGAACCTCCATTCACTATCAAAGAAGATGAGGGGGGACTTGAAACTTAAAACATCATTAATTTGGTGGAAACCACCCTTGGCTAAAGTGAGGGTGAATGGTAGGGACGACCCTGCATTCACTACTTAGAAATACGAGAGGGGACTTAAAATTTAAAACCTCATTAATATGGTGGAAACCACCCTCGGCTATAATGGGGGTGAATGGTAGGGACGACCCTCCATTAACTATGAAGAAAGTAGAGGGGGGACTTGAAATTAAAAACATCAATAATTTGGTGGAAACCACCCTTGGCTATAATGAGGGTGAATGGTAGGGACGACCCTGCATTCACTCCCAAGAAATAAGAGGGGGGACTTGAAATTTAAAACTTCATTAATTTGGCGGAAACCACCCACGACAATAATGAGGGTGTATGGTAGGGATGACTCTCCATTCACAATGAAGAAAGACGAGGGGGGACTTGAAACTTAAAACATCATTAATTTTGTGCATACCACCTCTGCTATAATGAGGGTGAATGGTAGGGATGACCCTCCACTCACTTTCAAGAAAGATGACAGGGGACTTGAAATTTAAAACATCATAAATTTAGTGGAAACCACCCTCGGCTATAATGAGGGTTGATTATTGGGAAGACCCAACAATCAATCCCAAGAAAGACGAGGGGGGACTTGAAATTAAAAACATCATTAATTTGGTGGAAACCACCCTTAGATATAATGAGGGCGAATGGTAGCGACGACCCTGATTCACTACCAATAAATACGAGGGGGGGACTTGAAATTTAAAACGTCATTAATTTGGTGGAAACCACCCTCGGCTATAATCAGGGTGAATGGTAGGGACGACCCTCCATTCACTATGAAGAAAGACGATGGGGGACTTGAATTTTAAAACCTCGTTAATTTGGTGGAAACCACACTCAGCTATAATGAGGGTGAATGGTAGGGACGACCCGCCATTCACTCCCAAGAAAGACGAGGGGGGACTTGAAATTTAAAACATCATTAATTTAGTGGAAACCACCCTTGGCTATAATGAGTGTTAATGGTAGGAACGACCCTCCATTCACTCCCAATAAAGACGACGGGGGACTTGAAATTTAAAACATCATTAATTTGGGGAAACCACCCTCGACTATAATAAGGGTGAATGGTAGGGATAACTCTCCATTCACTATCAAGAAAGATGAGGGGGGACTTGAAATTTAAAACATCATTAATTTGGGGGAAACCACCCTCGGATATAATGTGGGTGAATGGTAGGGAAGACCCTCCATTCACTCCCAAGAAAGACGGGGGGGGGGGGGGGGGGACTTGAAATTTAAAACATCAGTAATTTGGTGGAAACCACCCTCGGCTATAATGAGGGTGAATGGTAGGGACGACCCTCAATTCACTCCCAACAAAGACGAGGGTTGATTTGAAATTTAAAACATCATTAATTTGGTGAAAACCAACCTCGGCTATATTGAGGGTGAATGGTAGGGACGACCCTCCATTCACAATCAAGGAAGATGAGGGGGACTTAAAATTGAAAACATCATTAGTTTTGTGGAAACCACCCTCGGCTATAATGAGGGTGAATGTTAGGGAAGTCCATCCACTCACTCCGAAGAAAGACAAGGGGGGACTTGAAATTTAAAACCTCATTAATTTTGTGGAATCCACCCTCGGCTATAATAAGGGTGAATAGTAGGAACGATACTCCATTCACTCCCAAGAATGATGAGGGGGGACTTGAAATTTAAAACATCATTAATTTGGTGGAAACCACCCTTGGCTATAATGAGGGTGAATGGTAGGGACAACCCTCCATTCACTATCAAGAAAGAAAAGGGGGGACTTGAAATTTAAAACATCAATAATTTGGTGGAAACCACCCTTGGCTATAAAGAGGGTGAATGGTAGGGGCAACCCTCCATTCACTCCCAAGAAAGACGAGGGGGGACTTGAAATTTAAAACATCATTAATTTGGTGAAAACCACCCTCGGCTATAATGAGGGTGAATGGTAAGGACGACCCTCCATTCACTATCAAGGAAGATGAGGGGGGACTTGAAATTTAAAACATCATTAATTTGGTGGAAACCACCCTCGGCTATAATGAGGGTGAAACCCTCCATTCACTCCCAATAGAGACGAGGGGGGACTTGAAATTTAAAACATCATTTATTTGGTGGAAACAACCCTCGTCTATAATGAGGGTGAATGCTAGGAACGAACCTCCATTCACTCCTGAGAAATACGATGGGGACTTTAAATTTAAAACATTATTAAATTGGTGTAAACCACCCTCGGCTATAAGGAGGGTGAAAAGTAGGGTCGACCCTCCATTCACGATGAATAACAACGAGGGGGGACTTAAAATTTAAAACAACATTAATTTTGTGGAAACCACCGTCCACTATAATGAGGGTGAAAGAAAGGGAACACTCCCCTTGAAATTTAAAACATCATTAATTTGGTGGAAACCACCCTTGGCTATAATGAGGGTGAATGGTAGGGACAACCCTCCATTCACTATCAAGAAAGACGAGGAGGGACTTGAAATTTAAAACATCATTAATTTTGTGGAAACCACCCTTGGCTATAAAGAGGGTGAATGGTAGGGTCAACCCTCCATTCACTCCCAAGAAAGACGAGGGAGGACTTGAAATTTAAAATGTCTGTAATTTGGTGCAGACGACCCTCGGCTATAATGAGGTTGAATGGTAGGGACGACCCTCCATTCACTATGAAGAAAATCGAGGGGGGACTTGAAATTTAAAACATCATTAATTTGGTGGAAACAACCCTCGGCTATAATGAGGGTGATTGGTAGGGAAGACTCTCCATTCACTCCCAAGAAAGATGAGGGGGCCTTAAAATTTAAAACATCAGTAATTTGGTGGAAACGACCCTCGGCTATAATGAGGTGAATGGTGAGGACGACCGTCCATTCACTCCCAAGAAAGACGAGGGGGGATTTGAAATTTAAAACAAAATTAATTTGGTGTAAACCACCCTCGGCTATAATGAGGGTGAATGTTAGGGATGATCCTCCATTCACTACCAAGAAAGGCGAGGGGGGGGGGGCTTGAAATTTAAAACATCATTAATTTGGTGGAAACACCCTCTACTATAATGAGGGTGAATGGTGGGGACGACCCTCCAATCACTATCAAGAAAGATGAGGGGGGACTCAAAATTTAAAACGCCATTAATTTGGTGGAAACCACCCTTGGCTATATCGAGGATGAATGGTAGGGACGACCCTCCATTACCTCCTAAGAAAGACGAGGGGGACTTGAAATTTTAAAAAATATTAATATGGTGGAAGCTACCCTCGGCTATAATGAGGGTGAATGGTAGGGACGACCCACCATTGACTCCTAAGAAAGATGAGGTGGGACTTGAAATTTAAAAGATCATTAATTTTGTGGAAACCTCCCTCGGCTATAATGAGGGTGAATGGTAGGGAAGTCTCTCCATTCACTCCCAAGAAAGACGCGGGGGACTTAAAATTTAGAACATCATTAATTTGGTAGAAGCCACCCTCGGCTATAATGAGGGTGAATGGTAGGGACGACCCTCCATTCACTATGAAGAAAGATGAGGGGGGACTTGAAATTTAAAACATAATTAATTTGGTGGAAACCACCCTTGGTTATAATGAGGGTGAATGCTAGGGACAACCCTCCATTTACTCCCAAGAAACACGAGAGGGGACTTGAAATTTAAAAAATCTTTATTTGGTGGAAACCACCCTCGGCTATAATGAGGGTGAATGTTAGGGACGACCCTCTGTTCACTATCAAGAAAGATGAGAGGGGATTTTAAATTTAAAACATCATTAATTTTGTGAAACCACCCTCGGCTATAATGAAGGTGAATTGTAGGGAAGACCCTCCATTCACTCCCAACAAAGGCGAGGGGGGACTTGAAATATAAAACATCAGAAACTTGGTGGAAACCTCCCTCGGCAATAATGAGGGTGAATGGTAGGGATGACCCTCCATTCACTCCCAATAAATAAGAGGGGGGACTTGAAATTTAAAACATCATGAATTTGGTGGAAACCACCCTCGGCTATAACGAGGGTGAATGGTAGGGACGACCTTCCACTCACTATGAAGAAAGACGAGGGGGGACTTGAAATTTAAAACATCATTAATTTGGTGGAAACCACCCTCGGCTATAATGAGGGTGATTGGTAGGGACGACCCTCCATTCACTCCCAAGAAGGATGAGGGGGGACATGAAATTTAAAACATCATTAATTTGGTGGAAACCACCCTCGAATATAATGAGGGTGAGTGGTAGGGACGACCCTCCATTAAATCCAAAGTAAGACGAGGGGGGACTTGGAATTTAAAACATCATTAATTTGATGGAAACCACCCTCAGCTATAGTGACGATGAATGGGAGGTGACTCTCTCCATTCACTCCCAAGAAAGATGAGGGGGGACTTGAAATTTAGAACATCATTAATTTGGTGGAAGCCACCCTCGGCTATAATGAGGGTGAATGGTAGGGGCGACCTTCCATTCACTACCAAGAAAGACGAGGGGGGACTTGAAATTTAAAACATCAATAATTTGGTGGAAACCACCCTCGTCTATAATGAGGGTGAACGGTAGGGACGACCCTCCATTCACGATCAATAAAGATGTGGGGGGACTTGATATTTAAAACATCATTAACTTGGTGGAAACCACCCTCGGTTATAATGAGGGAGAATGGTAGGGAAGGCCTCTATTCACTTATAAGAAAGATGAGGGGGGACTTGAAATTTAAAACGTCATTAATTTGGTGGAAACCTCCCTGGGCTATAATGAGGGTGAACCGTAGGGACGACCCTCCACTCACTCCCTAGAAAGACGAGGGGGGACTTGAAATTTAAAAGGTCATTAATTTGGTGGAAACGACCCTCGCCTATAATGAGGGTGAATGATAGGGACTACCCTCCATTCACTATGAAGAAAGGCAAGGGGGCTTAAAATATAAAACATCATTAATTTGGAGGAAACAACCCTCGGCTATAATGAGGGTGAATGGTAGGGATGACCCTCCACTCACTCCCAAGAAATACGAGGGGGGACTTGAAATTGAAAACATCATTAATTTGGTGGAAACCACCCTCGGCTATAATGAGGGTGAATGGTAGGGACAACCCTCCATTCACTATCAAGAAAGGTGAGGGGGGACTTTAAATTAATAATATCATTAATATGGTGGAAACCACCAGTAATACCCCATATTTTTACGCTATATTTATTTGGGGATTTATTAAATTTAATGTGAGTGAATTATTTAATAAAAATCCGAAAATTAATTATGTTATAATTATTAACGTGACGAGAGTTAGTAATTATGGGAAATTTGTTGAATATTACTAATGAGCAAAGTGATATATGATATTGATTATATTGAATGTCACGAGTGAATAAAATGAGAATTTTGGAAATTTGAATCGGGACGCGCCCGTGTCGCGTCGGGACTAAATTTTGTTAAATAAAAAGTGAATAATTTAAAAGTTGTTCATATGGTCGTTTTGAGTGCGCTAACGCGTCCGGAAGGGTCGAGATAGTCAGAAAAGTGTACCCGAGGGTGTAGTTTGTGTCTCGGGGCGTTTTTAGGCCTAATTAGTACCTCGGGAGGGCATTTTGGTCATTTTACATATTTGGGTAATTAAACCCACGAATTTCAGCAACCTATATCAGCCATTTAGGTTAGTCATTTCAGGTTAGAATATTCAGAACCCTAGAACGGCCACTGGAGAAGAGAGGAGAGAGCTCTCAAGGCAATTCAAGGCCAAAAAGTCACCGGTTTGCACCGCCGCCACCACCAACGCGTAGATCGCGAGAAGGGGAACGCAACCACATCAAAATCAACTGTAATCCAGACTTTTGAAAATCCCAGGCAAGTGTTTATCTTGCTATTTTCGTTGGTGCAATTTCCATATTAGTTTAGGAATGATTAGGGATGAAAAATATGGAAGAAAACCCAAATTGTGATAGGAATTTGCATGTAGTAAAGACTTAAACCTTATTCTGGAAGTCTCTTGTGATGTAGAAAGATAACCCACGAAATTTTGGTGTAAATAAGAAGGAAATTATGGGATTAAACAGATTAGAATCATGAGTTACAGATATTTAGGGTTCTTGAGTTTTAAATGAATTATGGCATGAGAAATCTATGTTTAGTGATGTAAATTGATATGTTTTACGTTGTATATACCTGTTATGATGATATAAGGTTAGTAGTATTAATTATGGGATGATTGGAACTTGAAAATATGGATTTGGTGTAAATTTGGAGATGAAACCCGTAACTGCAATTCTGCAGATTTTCGCAGACCTGCTTGATCGATCGATCGAGCCTAGAGCTTTGATCAATCGAAGGTTCGATAGATCGAGCCCCAAACATCGATCGATCGACCCCTCCTGGCAGACTCCTATTTCCCTTTGTAAATGATTTAAAAATTGAATTGTCTTGATATAATTATTGGGCATTCTTAGTATAATGATTTGGGAGACATAGAGGACCAGTAGGGCGTATAAATAAATGTTGGGATCATTAATATTTGACGAGAATGGTATTTTTGGGATATTTACTTTAGGTTTAGTAAATTGATACATTAAAGGGTGAGGCGCGTAAGAGAATCACGTTGAAACGTAAATATGACACCTACTGAATTTTCTACTTGGAAGAATAGAGTCCACGAGTGTCACGAGATAAGTGAGAAAACCCTTCGAGTTAAGGTTAGAGATGAAACCTTATACGTAATACTAATAATGTGAAATTTAGGATAAATGTTGTAATTATGGGTGACGAGAGGAACCTATATTAATATGATAAAGTGGTATATTTATATGATTGTGTGTACATATATTTTATACATGTGAAAAACATACCGCGCTACTTGCTATCCTTGAGGTTACCGCGCTAGGACAGTCTTATCTTGATGGGACCTTTATGGGGGATATTGACTTGTACCCTAGAAGATAGATATCCTTGGTACAGGCTATCGAATTGATAGTTCAGACGGTCCTAAGAGACGCGAGTATGTGCCATCCTCTTAGAGACTTGGAATCTATGCTTCGCCTCAATATTGTTTGTGTATGTGTTAATACAATTCGAGAGTGATTCCGAATTTGTATCCCCCTTGATATGAGTGGTATGGGGTTTGGATAGTAGAAGTATGCACTCACCATAGTTTTATTTGGGGTGCTGTTATTATATATATATTATACGAGTAGTTAATATATATTTATGAGATTTGGAAACTCCAAACTGCCTACTGTGATTTGATAAGTAGGACATGGTTGATGATTCGATTAGTAAATACTTGTTTTGTGAACGTATAATATGACACAGGGTAACTTTTTAAATTAATAAAGCTAAAACGAGAGTTGTGTAGCTAATTAGAAGTATCTTTTTAAACAATGATATTGTTCGGTTTTGAAATCTTATGAGTAAGTTAAGATAAGCTAAATTATTGGGAAGGTTAGTATGATAAAATGATAAGATAACCCATTGGGAAGGTTAGTACGATAGGCGTGCACATTAGAAGAGAGGTGAGAATTTCTCAAGAGAGTGTCACTCTAATATGTTGTTGCATTGGCCTGTATCAATTTAAATACTTGCTAAACGTATTTTAAATCAAACACACTTTCGGGCTCTAACCCGTTTTCTCTCTCTCTCTCTCTCTCTCTCTCTCTTGTATATATATGTATGTATTACAGGTGCCCAGCCACAGGGGCATCTTTCTTAGGATCTCTTGGAAGGAACGCGCTGCAGCTTAGGTTGGAGTTGCATGTCTCTTGATTAGACGACTTCGTTCATTAGGATCCACTCTTAGTACTTTCATTTAGTTGAGCATGTGTAGCTCTTTCCATTATTCCTTTGTTATTGGACAATTGTATTTCAGTTATTTCCAGTATTGTTACTATGGGTTTTATTCAGTTTAATTGTGTTACTTTATATTTCGTATGTTGACATTCGATTAACGAATGTTTTAAATAAATTGGACAATGTTGCAGATATTTTAATGTGGTGTGATTCTTACTTATTGAATGTTGTTAATAAAATAAATGATTTTCTTTAAATAAAATTTGGAAAGTATGTATGAAAATGGTTTTGACACTTAGCTTAATTATTTAGGGTGTTAAATTGGAAAATTTATTTTTATCGACAGTGATGCTGAGAATGAACCAACTGTTTACCTTGATTTAATTTAATAAAGGAGTGATCGCCCGGTATTTAATTAGGCGGGATGTCACACCACCCTCGGATATAATGAGGGTGAAAGGTCGGGAAGACCCTCCATTCACTCCGAAGAAAGACGAGGGGGGACTTGAAATTTAAAACATCACTAATTTGATGGAAACCACCCTTGGTTATAATGAGGGTGAATGGTAGGGACGACCTTCCATTCACTACCAAGAAAGACGAGGGGATTTAAAATTTAAAACATCATTAATTTGGTGGAAACTACCCTCGGCTATAACGAGGGTGAATGGTAGGGACGACCCTCCATTCACTCCCAAGAAAGACGAGGGGGGACTTGAAATTTGAAACATCATTAATTTGTTGCAAACCACCCTTGGGTATAATGAGGGTGAATGGTAGGGACGACCCTCCATTCACTCCCAAGAAAGATGAGGGGGGACTTGAAATTTAAAACATCATTAATTTGGTGGAAACCACCCTCGGCTATAATGAGAGTGAATGGTAGGGACTACACTTCATTCACGCCCAAGAATGACAATGGGGGACTTGAAATTTAAAACATCATTAATTTTGTGTAAACCACCATTGGCTATAATGACGGTGAATGGTAGGGACGACCCTCCTTTCACTCCGAAGAAAGATGAGGGGGGACTTGAAATTTAAAACATCATTAATTGGGTGGAAACCACCCTCGGCTATAATGAGGGTGAATGGTAGGGTTGACCCTCCATTCACAATCAAGAAAGATGAGGGGGGACTTGAAATTTATAACATCATTAATTTGGTGGAAATCACCCTCGGCTATAATGAGGGTGAATGGTAGGGAAGACCCTCCATTCACTCCCAAGAAAGACGAGGGGGGGTGGGGATTTGAAATTAAAAACATGATTAATTTGGTGGAAACCACCCTCGGCTATAATGAGGGTGAATGGTAGGGACGACCCTTCATTCGCTCCCAAGAAATACGAGGGGGCACTTTTAAATTTAAAACGTCAGTAATTTGGTGTAGACGACCCTCGGCTAAAATGAGGGTGAATGGTAGGGACGACCCTCCATTCACTATGAAGAAAATCGAGGGGGGACTTGAATTTTAAAACATCATTAATTTCGTGGAAACAACCCTCGGCTATAATGAGGGTGATTGGTAGGGAAGACTCTCCATTCACTCCCAAGAAAGATGAGGGGGAACTTGAAATTTAAAACATCAGTAATTTGGTGGAAACGACCCTTGGTTATAATGAGGGTGAATGGTAGGGACGACCTTCCATTCACTACCAAGAAAGACGAGGGGATTTAAAATTTAAAACATCATTAATTTGGTGGAAACTACCCTCGGCTATAACGAGGGTGAATGGTAGGGACGACCCTCCATTCACTCCCAAGAAAGACGAGGGGATTTAAAATTTAAAACATCATTAATTTGGTGGAAACTACCCTCGGCTATAACGAGGGTGAATGGTAGGGACGACCCTCCATTCACTCCCAAGAAAGACGAGGGGGGGTGGGGATTTGAAATTAAAAACATGATTAATTTGGTGGAAACCACCCTCGGCTATAATGAGGGTGAATGGTAGGGACGACCCTTCATTCGCTCCCAAGAAATACGAGGGGGGACTTTTAAATTTAAAACGTCAGTAATTTGGTGTAGACGACCCTCGGCTAAAATGAGGGTGAATGGTAGGGACGACCCTCCATTCACTATGAAGAAAATCGAGGGGGGACTTGAATTTTAAAACATCATTAATTTCGTGGAAACAACCCTCGGCTATAATGAGGGTGATTGGTAGGGAAGACTCTCCATTCACTCCCAAGAAAGACGAGGGGGAACTTGAAATTTAAAACATCAGTAATTTGGTGGAAACGACCCTTGGTTATAATGAGGGTGAATGGTAGGGACGACCTTCCATTCACTACCAAGAAAGACGAGGGGATTTAAAATTTAAAACATCACTAATTTGATGGAAACCACCCTTGGTTATAATGAGGGTGAATGGTAGGGACGACCTTCCATTCACTACCAAGAAAGACGAGGGGATTTAAAATTTAAAACATCATTAATTTGGTGGAAACTACCCTCGGCTATAACGAGGGTGAATGGTAGGGACGACCCTCCATTCACTCCCAAGAAAGACGAGGGGGGACTTGAAATTTGAAACATCATTAATTTGTTGCAAACCACCCTTGGGTATAATGAGGGTGAATGGTAGGGACGACCCTCCATTCACTCCCAAGAAAGATGAGGGGGGACTTGAAATTTAAAACATCATTAATTTGGTGGAAACCACCCTCGGCTATAATGGGAGTGAATGGTAGGGACTACACTTCATTCACGCCCAAGAATGACAATGGGGGACTTGAAATTTAAAACATCATTAATTTTGTGTAAACCACCATTGGCTATAATGACGGTGAATGGTCGGGACGACCCTCCTTTCACTCCGAAGAAAGATGAGGGGGGACTTGAAATTTAAAACATCATTAATTGGGTGGAAACCACCCTCGGCTATAATGAGGGTGAATGGTAGGGTTGACCCTCCATTCAAAATCAAGAAAGATGAGGGGGGACTTGAAATTTATAACATCATTAATTTGGTGGAAATCACCCTCGGCTATAATGAGGGTGAATGGTAGGGAAGACCCTCCATTCACTCCCAAGAAAGATGAGGGGGGGTGGGGATTTGAAATTAAAAACATGATTAATTTGGTGGAAACCACCCTCGGCTATAATGAGGGTGAATGGTAGGGACGACCCTTCATTCGCTCCCAAGAAATACGAGGGGGGACTTTTAAATTTAAAACGTCAGTAATTTGGTGTAGACGACCCTCGGCTAAAATGAGGGTGAATGGTAGGGACGACCCTCCATTCACTATGAAGAAAATCGAGGGGGGACTTGAATTTTAAAACATCATTAATTTCGTGGAAACAACCCTCGGCTATAATGAGGGTGATTGGTAGGGAAGACTCTCCATTCACTCCCAAGAAAGACGAGGGGGAACTTGAAATTTAAAACATCAGTAATTTGGTGGAAACGACCCTCGGCTGTAATGAGGTGAATGTTAAGGACGACCTTCCATTCATTCCCAAGAAAGACGAGGGGGGATTTGAAATTTATAACAAAATTAATTTGGTTGAAACCACCCTCGGCTATAATGAGGGTGAATGGTAGGGATGATCCTCCATTCACTACCAAGAAAGACGAGGGGGGGCTTGAAATTTAAAACATCATTAATTTGGTGGAAAAACCCTCGGCTATAATGAGGGTGAATGGTAAGGACGACCCTCCAATAACTATCAAGAAAGATGATGGGGGACTCAAAATTTAAAAGGCCATTAATTTGGTGGAAACCACCCTTGGCTATAATGAGGATGAATGGTAGGGACGACCCTCCATTCCCTCCTAAGAAAGACGAGGGGGACTTGAAATTTAAAAAATTATTAATATGGTGGAAGCCACCCTCGGCTATAATGAGGGTGAATGGTAGGGACGACCCTCCATTGACTCCTAAGAAAGACGAGGGGGGACTTGAATTTAAAATATCATTAGTTTGGTGGAAACCACCCTCGGCCATAATGAGAGTGAATGGTAGGGACGACCCTCCATTCACTATCAAAAAAGGGGAGGGGGACTTGAAATTTAAAACACCATTAATTTGTTGGAAACCACCCTCAACTATAATGAGGGTAAATGGTAGGGACGACCCTCCATTCACTCCCAAAAAATATGAGGGCGTACTTGAAATTTAAGACATCTTTAATTTGGTGGAAACCACCCTCGGCTATAATAAGGGTGAATTGTAGGAACGACCCTCCATTCACTCACAAGAAGCACGAGGGGGGACTCAAAATTTAAAACATCATTAATTTGGTGGAAACCACCCTTGGCTATAATGAGGGTGAATGGTAGGGACAACCCTCCATTCACTCCTAAGAAAGACGCGGGGGACTTGAAATTGAAAGAGATTAATATGGTGAATATCAACCCTCGGCTATAATGAGGGTGAATGGTAAGGACGGACCTCCACTCACTCCGAAGAAAGACGAGGGGGGACTTAAAATTTAAAACCTCATTAATTTTGTGGAATCCACCCTCGGCTATAATAAGGGTGAATGGTAGGGATGATACTCCATTCACTATCAAGAAAGATGAGGGGGGGACTTCATAGTATTGTTAATTTAAGTATCAGAGAAAAGATAGATCATACAAGAGGCAAATATAGAAGAAAAGAAGAGAGATTCTATTATAAATTATTACAAATGTTTGTCCAAGGAAATACTGTAAAAAAATGTTTTTTACAAACAGAGGGTATGGGATACAAACAACCACCCTACTGAGCAGTATCATCGGGCAAGGTTTCAACGTCAACCAGAGGAGTCTCCTTGATGACCAAAACAGGTCGATCCTCTGAGGTACTGGTGCCTTTGATGTGAACCTGAGACTCCACATGGGCTAAGGCCTCGGGAATAAGGGGGTCATCAAACTTCACGGCTTCCAGAGAGGGGCAGACATATGACACTACGTCAGTAAACTTCAAGAAGACCCATCGATAGGTCCGTCTTGATTCCCCTCTCCAAGTACTCAAGACCAAAGCCTTGAAACTCGTCCGAGAGTTTTTAAGCATCCACTTCATCGACCTCGACCTTCTTCACTGCCTCATCAAGTTCAGCCTTGAATTGGGCCCCTTGATTGGTCAAGGACTATTCCTTTTCTTTGATGAGGGAGTCCTTCACCTTCAGGTCAACCTCATGCTGCTTCACCAGCTCATCCAGCACCCTCGCATGCTCGATCCTCGCACTCTCTAACTCCGCCCTTACAGTCTCCAGATCGGTTTTAAGATTGTCCTCATACTAAATAGCTCTCTCGGCCTCATAGAACTTTAGTTGGTTGACAGCCATACACTTAGTAGTAGAGGTGAAGGCGCAGACAGACTGCACTGAAAAGAACATATTAAAGGGGCCGAGGGAATAGTTCATGAAATGGTGGTAAATAAAAAATGCAGTTGAAAGAGATACCTAAGCCAGAGTGTGCTGACCGCAGTCATAGACCTTGGCTGAGGAAATCTTTGATAAGAAGTAATAATTTGCAGTCGAGGGAGCAGAAAACATCGAACCTTTGGCTGCCCTCAGGTTAGATATGAGGGAAGAGGGTTCATCCTTTAATAATGTCAAATTTTAGGACCAGAAGGCCCCCATGCTGGAAGGGGAGCTAGCCCCTTCAGTATGTATTTGAGGGACCTCCACCTCACCCTCGTCCTTGAGTCAGGCTGAGGTCCATTAGCAATTTCAGGATCCTTCCTTTTATGACTGTCAACGGTCGGCTCCATATGTGTCGGCCCCACTGCCTTGGTCTTCTGATGAGAAAGCTGAGCCTCCTTACCATTCTTCTTCTTGCCTAGACCAGACATCAAGCTGGGGGCAGTCATCTCCGAAAGTTGATCAGAAATGTTTGCAGGCCGACCTAAAAAAGAGATGATACATTAGATATAAGCAACAATAATGAGGAAGCACTTGGAAATATGAAATAAAAAAATAATTCAAATAATTCTGTTAGGGGGCCGACCTTCAGATCAGATTCTTAGAGGAAATGAGGGGTCATCAAGTCTTCAAATTTAGCAAGTCCACCCTCTTTCCCTTGTTCCCTCAGATAGTCAACAACATTCCTCTTATCCAAACTAAGTCCGGGGTCTGACCATGCTTTCTGCCCTTGGGACCCTCGGACTGTCTTCTATGGGCTCGTCCCCGACAGGGAATTCCTAATCCCTAGAGATGAAGAAAAAACTCTTCTTCCAATCATGGTTGGAAGTTTGTGCCACACGAAGAAGTTTTTTATCGGACTTCCTCGCCCCCAGATTAAAATACCCACGCTGCTTGGATGACGAAATGATATTGTAATAGGCTATGAATAAATCGACCGAGGGCTCGTCAGTGAAAGTATTCTTCCAAAGGGAGACATAGTCGAGGATAGTCCTCCATGAGTTGTGCGGAAGTTGAGAAGGATCAACCTCGAGGGCAGACAATATGTCGACTATAGAAGGGTGCAGAGGGAACCTAACACCTACTCTTAGTATCTGCTCGTAAATAGCAATTTCTCCTTCGTCCCCCTGGAAGACCCTCTCATATTTAGTTGGGACCCTCAAACTTTTATTGGACTGTATACCAAAGAGATGCCTCCATAATAAGAGGTCATGTTCTTAACTGATGATACGTAAGCCGAGGCACATAAAGTATCAACTTGACCATCATCATTAGAACTCTCATTATCGTCCTCAACCCTCTCGTCCCCAGATCCCTCAGCCTCGTCGCCTATCGAAGGTCCATCAGGAAAGGCTACTTGAAAAGAAAGAGGGGACATGGCTATCACAGGGATAACCTCTGTATGATCTGACCCCTAGACCCGTCGTCTTAGACTAAGAGTTGATGCCTCTCTCCTCCCAGAAGGACTGGCACCCGTTAGTGATGATGCTCTCTCATTCATCTCTCTATTTGCTGAACGACAGGAAGACCCACAGGACTCAGATGGTGTTATTGTGGCTAAAGGAATGGGGAAGATGGGTTGTACCCAATTAGGGTCGTCTCCTCATCTTCGCTCGTCCTCTTCCTCTATTCACCTAATCTCTATAAAGATTTTTTCCCATAAGGTGGGAAATTCCTTAGCTAAACAATAAATTCTTTTGAGGATTAAGGGGAAGACCCTACACTTAGGAAATTGGTTTAAACTAACTACAAACAAGCTTACAGTTTGACCAAGTTAACTTTTGGATTAAAACCAAAGAAATAAAGGGTTTTGTTGATGAATACCCAAGAACAAGTGGAAACAAGTCCACCGGAGAAGAGCACCAGAGAACAACCAAAAAACTTAAGAGGAATCGCAAAGAGGCACTAAACCACCACGAAATGGTGGAGGAGTAATCCTAAGAAGCCTAAAACCTAATTTTCAACCCTACAACCGCCACAGGAGGGGGAGTTCACATGCCAGAAGGGTATAAAACAACCAAGAAAAATAGGAAAACAAACCTAAAGCAAGACATAAAAAAATGCAAGATAAAGAGGGAATTAGGGCAGAAAGATTACCGAAGAAAAAATAGCGAGACAGCCAAGCTTGGAACACAAAGAAAGGTGGAGAATGGCAGAAATGTCGATTGGAGTTGGTAAAGAAATTAGAGAGAGAAAGATTAAGCGCGAAGAATAAAAAGTAATGATTGTTTAAAAATAGTTTAAATACTTTGTTATTGGTGGGCCCATAAATCAGGGCGATGCACAACCCACGAGGAGATGTATCATTAGGGCACCAAGCCCCACACAGTGTGCAGCCGCAATACCTCGGGAACATAAATGATGATGAACACCTAACAGTATGACATAAGCCACTTATCCACCTAACCACTCAGTTAAACATTCCCAAGGCAACATTACCCCTCAGCCATCTCAACAAACATCGATGGCTAAGAGATGGGGGGTGATTGATATACCAATATACACCCTCGGCCAGGCTGAGGGTGTCCTCACCCAGGACAAGGATTCAACAATTACTGCATGGGTTTTTATTAGGGCCCGATGACCCTACAAGGGGTTGACCCCTCATTATGGACCAGACGACCCTACAAGGGGCCGACCCCTCATCATGGACCAGATGACCCTACAAGGGGCTGAACCCTCATCACTGGGCGGACAACCCTATGAGGGGATGACCCATCATCACTGGACGGACGACCCTATGAGGGGACAACAGTAGAGGCCCACACCCAGCCAGGCTCGCTGGAAGTAGGAACTTTACCCTCGGCCTTACATCATAAGTTGAGGGTGACATCATCACAGTGCGTGATCTGGGAGACACGTGGGACAGTGCACGTGGGACTCATATAACACGTGGACTAGACCGTTATAACAATATCATCCCCTCACGTGAGGGAATATTATGTCATCATTAATCACAAGTGGCACCTTCATATGTCAGTAAAGAATTGGCTAGATCATTATTCACATGCTCAATGCATGCTTAGGGGGTACACTACACCACCTAAGCCCTATATATACTTGTCATCTTCAACCTTGTAAAGGGATCGATAATTGTAACCCTAGATAAAACTCTGCTTGTACACACAGTAGGATAGAGAGAGAGTGTGTGAGCTTATGTGCATTGTATCCAAGGCCATTAGTGCCCATATTTAGTGGATCACAGACTCACAGTGGGTGTAGGCCTAATTGGCTGAACCACTATACATCATTATCTTATTCCTCTTACACTCATCCCCTTATATACACTTATACACATATATAACTCTATTGCTGCCATTATTATTACTGTGTGAGCTCATCATCACTTATCTGGTGGTGCCAAATCTTAGCATCATCAATAGGGAACCTCATAAAAAGCCAAGGCCCAATACAGAAGGGGTACTTAGAGGGTTCACCATTTGTGGCAAGGATTGTCGACTTCCCAACCCCTGCCAAATTCAAACCCCTAGTGGTGTCTCCTAAGTACGATGGTAGTACTAACCCAGTCCATTATAATAAAATGTATCAATCTGCAGCAGACATCTATTCAATCTCTTATGAGACGAGGTGCAGAGCTTTCTCAAGCACTTTGATTGGGGCTACACATATCTAGTTCACTTATCTTCCTAAAAATTCAGTTAAAAATTTCAAAGGTTTGGCAGAGCGGTTTATTCATAACTTCTGTTTTGGGGTAAGACCTAAGAAGAAGACGACTCACTTGCTTTATGTAAAGTAAGGGAAGAATGAAAGCCTCAGAGACTACATCACGAGGTTCAATAAGGAAAAATTCTAGGTAGAAGATTATGAAGAGAGGATAGTCATGATAACACTTATTGGAGGACTTCAGAAGGGAAAACTACTTTGGAAGCTAGATGAAGACCCTCCAAAGTCTATGGCTAAGATGTTAGCAATAGATTGAAAGGTCATGAATGCAGAAGAAGAAAAGGTTGCAAAGTATGAGGATGAGAATGGAAGTAGTAATGGGACATTCTAGAGGAAAAAAGGATAGAAAGAAGAGGACTGTAGACGATAAGTTTGCACACTATACTCCTCTAACTGTGAGCTGTGAACATATCCTCAAAGAAATAAAGAATGATAGATCCCTGAGATGGCCGTGATCTTGATGGAACTCACACCATAGATTGAGAAGATGTTGGAGTCGGGAAAACTCAAAAAGTATGTGGATGGTAGAGCTTCCAGGGGAGGAAGACACGACCGCAGAAAGAAAAAAATGATAAATGTCAGAAAGATGTCCTTGCCAGAAGAGATGATGACTCAGATGATGATGACGATGACCCTGACCTCCCATCAAAAGACGATAATGCACTAGTGAAGAGGGTTGGTATGATCTATTTTGGTGTGAACACTATCTGTGGGGGACTAGCAGGAGGTGGCTCATAGGTAGCTGATCACAAGGCTCATGTGGTAGAGGCTAAGGCAGTGACTAAAGCCGAGGTTATGAACTTGGTCTCTGCTGAGGTTAAACATGAGAAGAGAAAAAGGGTAGATATGAACACCCTTATAGTTGGCTTCTCACGACTTGATTTCAAAGGTATCTTAGCTCCTCACAATGACCCTCTGGTAATCACCACAAGGGTGCATGGGTGTGAAGTTCAGAGGATCCTTGTTGATGGGGGTAGTTCGGTAGACGTTATATTTTGGCCCTGTTTTAAAAGCCTAGGCCTCAGTAGAGTTAGGTTTGTCCCTTATCATCATCCCTTAATGTGGGCATATGGGCTTATCCCTTATCCTCAGCTCAAAACCTCATCATAGGACGAGTAGACCTCAAAGAATTCGAGGCCATGCCTTTAACGGTCCACCAAATGCTGAAATTCTCGACTCCCTATAGAGTAGGGAAAGTGCAAGGTGACCAAACATTGGCACACAAATGCTACTTCAACTCTGCGAAAGAGAGAGAGGCTCATAAGAGGGAAACAACCACGTACAACATCGACACACTTGATCATAGAGATGAAACAAAGCTCAAAAAGGGAGAGGCCACAGAGGAGGTAGAATCCATTATCCATAATGAGGACGAGCCAAAAAAAACCATCTAAATCGGCAAAGCCCTAAGAACTGAGATCAAGGAAGAACTAGTAAGGCTGCTAAGGAAGAGACATAGCGTCTTTGCATGGAGCCATGAAGACATTCTAGGTATTGATCCCGAGATTATGTGCCATAAACTCAATGTTGTAGAAGATGCTAAGCCCATCAAGCAGAGAAGAAGAGTATACTCAAGGGAAAAGTATGACATCATCGGAGACGAGCCTAGAAATCTTAAAGAGGCTAAGTTCTTCAGAGAGGTCATATACCCTGAGTGGTTATCTAACGCTTTCATTGTGCCAAAATCCAACGGGAAATGGACGATGTGCGTAGACTTCACTAATTTAAAGTAGTCTTGCCCAAAAGACAGTTTCTTCCTCCCTCGTATTGATCAGATGGTGGATGCCACAGAAGGACATGAACTCATGAGCTTCATGGATGCATATTTTGGGTATACTCAAATCTTAATGAACCCGGAAGACTCAGAGAAGACAACATTCATCACAAACAAGGGGACCTATTGCTACAAGGTCTTTCCCTTTGGGCTGAAGAATATAGGGGCTACTTACCAACGTCTTGTAAATAAGATGTTCGAGGATCAAACAGGCAAGTCCATGTAAGTATATGTGGATGACATGCTGACAAAGATCCTGAAGGCCGACACTTATATGGCCGACCATGAAATAAATTTTGACACTATGGACGAATACAGAATGAAGCTCAACCCGGCCAAATGTGTCTTCGGGGTAGGAGCGGGAAAGTTTTTGGGCTTCATTATCAATCAAAGGAGAATAGAGGCTAACCCTGAGAAAATCAAGGCTTTGTTAGAAATGAAGACACCCAAAACCATCAAAGACGTTCAAAGGTTAACTAGAAGAGTTGTTGCACTTAACATGTTCATCTCAAGAGCTACACACAAGTGTCTTCCTTTTTTTCAAAGTGCTTAGAAAGGACTTCAAATGGGATGAGGAATGCGACAAAGATTTTAAGGAGCTTAAGTCCTACCTCGGATCTGCCCTGCTCCTATCTCGACCAATTTTGGGTGAGAAGCTATACGTATATCTAGTTGTCTCAGAGTCGTCCATTAGTGCTGCAATAGTAAGAGAAGATGATGGAGTGCAGAGGCCAGAGTACTTCAATAGTAAAGATCTTCAAGGGTCGAAGTACCCTCGGATTGAAAAACTAGCTTATGCTTTGATACATGCTTCTAGGAAAATGAAGCCATACTTCCAAGCCCACTCCATGGTCGTCCTCACTGATTCCCCACTCAGACAGGTCCTCTATAAGCCTGTGAAGTCAGGTAGGCTGATGACCCGGGCCATCGAGTTGGGGGAATATCACATTATTTATCAACCCAGGGTTTCCATCAAGGGACAGGCACTCACAGACTTTGTATTCGAGTTTACCTGGGAAGAGTCCGAGGTTGAGATTAGTCAAAAGGATGTAGAGGAGCCGAATAGAAACGTCTTCCAAAATCCGAACGATGTTTTATTAAGAAAAGCTAGAAAAAGAATAGTTGATAATGAGGAAGATAGATACCTCTTTAAGGAAGGGACCCTATTAGAGGGAAACTTATCTTCAAATGCAACCATTTGGAACCTCTTCTTTGATGGGTCATTTTATGAAAGCAAAAGTGGAGCAGGGCTGATAGTGTCAGCACCAAACGGTACCGATATTCAGTATGCATTGAGGTTCAACTTTAAATCTTCCAATAATGAGTCAGAGTATGAGGCATTAGTAGAAGGTCTCTCTTTGGCTAAGGCCCTTAGTGTCAGCCAACTCCTAGTCCATAGTGACTCAAGGTTGGCTGTCAACCAAATCATAGGGGTGTATGAGGCTAAAGATGAAAGGATGTCCAAATACCTAAAGAGGGTGAGAACGATGCTATAAGGCTTCAAGGAAGTAAATATGAAGAGGATACCTCGGCTAGACAACAACCGAGCTGAGGCACTTGCAAGGTTGGCCTCATCAACAAGAATAGACATAAGGAGAACAGTACCAATTGAGATTTTTCTCAAGTCGACCATCGAAGAGGAAGAGGCTACTAGAACTTACCTAAATCTTAATATTGGAACATTATGGATGGACCTTCTTATCAGATACATCAGAGAGAGATAGTTGACAGAGTCAAAGTTAGAAAGGAGAAAGCTGAGGTTCAGAGCTACCAAATTCTCAATTGTAGGGGATGTCTTGTATAAAAAGGGGTTCCTACTCCCTCTCCTCAGATGTGTCCACCCTTCAGAGGTTCCACACATCTTGCATGATGTTCATAAGGGCTCTTATTCAAGTCACATAGGAGGAAGGCCATTGGATAAGAGGATAATCACTCAGGGATTCTGGTGGCCAACCTTGTCCAAAGATGTAGTTGTGTATGTGAAGAAGTGTAATAGATGTCAGAGATTCTCCACCATCCCTCATCAGCCACACCAACCACTTACTTCTATTAGCTCCCCTTAGCGATTTGCAATATGGGGCATTGACTTAATAGGACCCTTACCAAGAGCTGTAAACAACTATCAATTCTTAATAGTGGCAATTGATTATTTCTCCAAATGGGTGGAGGCTGAGCCAATGACCACAATCACTGAGCAGAAGACCTTCCAGTTCATCTAAAAGAACATCATATGCAGGTATGGTATTCCAAACACCCTAAGCTTAGACAATGGGACCCAGTTCAAGAATGTTTCCTTAAAAAAATACTGTAAAAGAGTAGGGATCAAGCAGTTCTTATCATCTCCCGATCGACCCCAAGCAAACGGTCAGACCGAGGTCACAAACCGAACAATCCTTGATGGGATAAAAAAGAGGTTAGAAGAGGCCAAAGGAAGATGGATATAGGGGGTATATGCTATGCTTCGGGCCTACAGGACGATAACAAGGACAATAACAGGAGAGGCTCCATTTATGTTAGCCCATGGCTCAGAGGCTGTCATCCCTACAGAGGTAGGACTTCCCACTCATAGAGTTCAGACCCATGACCCTAAAAGGAATGGGGAAGAGAGAAGACTTGATCTTAAGTTGATCGAGGAAAGAAGAGAGGATGCAGAGATAAGACTGGCATCCTATCAGTAGAGAACTGTGTTATTCTACAATCAAAGGGTGAAATCAAGGCCTATAGCTATGGGAGACCTAGTCCTAAAGAAGGCGTGGAAAAAGGCAGATAAACTCCATCCAAATTGGCATGGTTCTTATAGGGTAATTGATGAGGTTGTGCCTGGTATCTAACGGCTAGAAAATCTTGAAGGAGAAACTTTCTCCAACCCTTAGAATGTCGATCATTTAAAGAAATATTACATATGATGTTACAGTTATCTTTGTAATACGTGTATCAATTTATACAGAGGATGTTAACGAAAAGATAGAAATGTTGTGCTAGTACTTTTGTTGTTTCTAAATAACATTTATTTGGTAAAATATGAGGTAAAACATCATAATTTGGTGAGCTCGGACCCTTTAAGCATTATTAGTTTTGTGAAATATGAGGTAAAACATCACAATTTGGTGATCTCAGACCTTAAACATTAGTTTCGTGAAAATTTATGAGGTGAAACATCGTCATATGGAGACCTCAGACCTTAAACATCATCAATTTGGTGAATTTATGAGGTGAAACATCATAATATGGTGACCTCATTTCTTAAACATCATTGTTTGGTGAAAATTTATGACGATGAACATCGTAATTTTGTGATCTCATAGTTTAAACATCATTATTTGGTGAAAATTTAGGAGGGTAAACGTCATAATATGGTGACATCAGACCTTAAACATCATTATTTGGTGCAAATTTATGAGGTGAAACATCATAATATGGTGATCGCAGACCTTCAACATCATTATTTTGTGAAAATTTATGAGGGTAAAGATCATAATATGGCGACTTCAGATCTTAAACATCATTATTTGGTGAAAATAGGAGGGTAAACATCATATTATGGTGACCCCAGACTTTAAACATCATTAGTTTGGTGAAAATTTATGACGGTAAACATCATAATATGGCAACCTCAGACCTTAAACATCATTAGTTTGGTGAAAATTTATGAGGGTAAACACCATAATTTAGTGACCTCAGACCTTAAACATCATTATTTGGGGAAAATTTATGAGGTGAAACATCATAATATGGTGACCTCAGACCTTAAACATCATTATTTGGTGAAAATTTAGGAGGGTAAAAGTCATAATATGGTGACCTTAGACCTTAAACATCATTATTTGGTGCAAATTTATGAGGTGAAACATCATAATATGCTGACCTCAGACCTTAAACATCATTATTTCGTGAAAGTTTATGAGGGTAAAGATCATAATATGGTGACTTCAGACCTTAAACATCATTATTTGGTGAAAATAGGAGGGCAAACATCATATTATGGTGACCTCAGACCTTAAACATCATTAGTTTGGTGAAAATTTATGAGGGTAAACATCATAATATGGTGACCTCAGACCTTAAACATCATTAGTTTGGTGAAAATTTATGACGGTAAACATCATAATATGGCGACCTCGGACCTTAAACATCATTAGTTTAGTGAAAATTTATGAGGGTAAACATCATAATTTAGTGACCTCAGACCTTAAACATCATTATTTGGTGCAAATTTATGAGGTGAAACATCATAATATGGTGACCTCAGACCTTAAACATCATTATTTGGTGAAAATTTATGAGGGTAAACATCATAATATGGTGACTTCAGACCTTGAACATCATTATTTGGTGAAAATAATAGGTTAGATATCATAATATGGTGACCTTAGACCTTAAACATCATTAGTTTGGTGAACATTTATGAGGGTAAACATCATAATTTGGTGACCTCAGACCTTAAACATCATTTGTTTGGTGAAAATTTATGATGGTAAACATCATAATATGGTGACCTCGGACCTTAAACATCACTAGTTTAGTGAAAATTTATAAGGGTAAACATCATAATTTAGTGACCTCAGACCTTAGACATCATTATTTGGTGAAAATTTATGAGGTGAAACATCATAATATGATGACCTTAGACCTTAAAGTTTAGTGAAAATTGGTAAGACATCTCAATAAAAACATCGTATGAAGCAGTAGAATCTGAAGAAGATTGGACTAATGATTATCATTAAAAAGATTCAGTTAGAAATAAGCCAGTATTAAGGAGCCATTAGATGTTCACAACAATAAGAGTTACAAAAATACAACGAAAACTTCATAGGTAAAGGGCCTATATATCTGCAGCTGCAGTTGTCTGGTCATGGCCGACGTTCACCACTTCAATACCATTATCAGGGTGAGTGGAATCTTCTGTCTCAGTGACCTCGAGAGGAGCAGTCTCGGTTGGGGCAACATCAGCCTCTTCAACTTCTTGCAAGGCCTAAGTGAATCGAGGGTCCCCAAAGCCGAGACCCACAAAGTCTGATGCATGCAAGACACCAGACTCGCTCTCCTTTGAGCCTGCCCACTTACCATTCACCTTGATACCTCTTTCAAGGTATTCAAAACCAAAGCTGATAAATTCATCTGAGGTCTTGTAGTCTTCGATGGTCTTCTCAGTAGGGTCTTCCAAAGCAGCCTTGACTGCAGAATCAACCTTAGATTGAAGGGAATCATCTTTGTCCTTCAGAGATACATCAAGGTCCTTCTTGAGTTTAGATATGTCGTTGTACCTCTTGTGGACAACTCCCTTCATCCTTTTAACCTCTGCATTCAAAGAGGCTTGAACCTTCTCATCTTCTTGACCCTTCTCTTTAAGGGAAATCCTCTTCAGAGTCCAATCAACAAGGCGATGGAAAGACAAGATAGCCTGCAGAAGAAGGTCAGATATAAGAATATATGAGTTATAATTTCTAAAAAGCCAAGGTTACACTTATAACTTATGAGCAAGGTACCTGAATTGACTTATGGAGAGAAAACTAAGCTAACAACGGGACATCAAATGAGTGTAAGAAATGCTAGTCCTCTTTAGTCATTATTATGCTGATAGCATCGACAACCTTCAGACTCTGGCGATCAAGCTATCACCGATCTTAAGCTGAGCTAGACGAGCAGCTAAGGCATCGTCTGTTGAGATGGGGATAGCACGATCCCTGGATTGAGCCTTACTCTGCCTCGTATGCTCTGGGTATACCGTGGAATTCCTCTTTTTATTAGCATCCTCTTTGGAGGCGCTGAAGTTTTTCTTGCTGGTAGGTGGGGGTACATTTTTGCCACCCTTTTTCTCTATTAACTTCACAAGACCAGGATCAGATATTTCCCAAGGGTCATCTAATATGACTGCTGGGCGCTCTGAAAAAGATAAATATCGGAGTTAGTTAGTCAGAGATATAAAACATAAGAGGTAAAACTTATGTGAGAAAAATTAAGACTTACGAAGCTCTTTTAAGGGACAACCCCCTAAACCTGTATAAGATAGGTAGTAGGGGTCATCAGATGTTCATATTTAACAAGCTGACCCTTCTCGCCCTGACTGCGAAGGTCTTCAATGTTTTTATGATTGTTTTGGCTAAGTCCATCGTCGACTTTGGAAACAAGGGAGACCTCCCCCCATCTCAGAGGGGTCCTTGGAATCGACATTCCAGAGGCCTCATTTAAGCAAAACTGCCATGCCCCGAAAATAAAGAAATATCGAGCTTCCCAGTTATGATTTGTAGTTTGGGTAACCAACAACATTTTCTTCTCTGATTTCCTGGATAAGAAGTGGTAATAGCTAGGGTGGTTTTTTGCAGATGAAGGGACATAACTACCAGTGAAAACTCGAACTGGAAGGTCTGAGTGATGGATAACCCTCCAAAGGACGATGTCCCAAATCATAACCCTCTAGGCATTAGGGGATAATTGGGAAGGGGCCAGATTTATATGGGAAAGTATGGCCCTGATGGTTGGGTGAATAGGAAGATGGAAGCCCAACTTGAACATCTCCTCATAGATGAAGATCTCTCCATCTCGGACATCAAAGTCCCTCTCATCCCTCAGAGGTTTCCTAAGGATGATGGAAGAATTTATGGAATAGAGATGCCTAAAAGTAAGAAGGTCATACTTGTTGACAGTGCTCTCATACTAGGTTGCCTCAGGTGTATCGAGAACAATCTCCTCCCTATCATCACAATCCTCAACAACATCGACCCAGGAAGTTATCGAAGCACCATCAGGAAAACTCTGAGCAAATTTGGCCCTAGTGGCAGCCGACAGTGGAATGACATCAATGGGAGGTGGAAGTGATACACTTAGACCTAAGATCTCAATGTCAGAAGACCTATGTGTAGTGCTAGCACGTTGGTGAGACGAGGCACGGTTTGAAACCTCGGCTTCCTCAGGAACCTCACCCCGTCTAGGAGAATAGTCCATAGCTGCTTGAAAAGAGTCTATAGATTCTCCTACTTCATAGGTTGACGTGGGGTCTGAGGTAGATGACTCTGACTCAGACATTGGTGCAGGATCCTTAGGAACCTCTGCAGGCTTAGTTGGTTCAACGGGCTCAGGGTATACAACCTTTAGGGGTGGAGAAAAGATAGGTCTGAGGGGAAAGGCTAATCCTATGAGCTTCCTCTTGGGCTAGCTCTATTTGCCTAATTTTCTTAAAGGTCTTCTCACGAAGAGAGGTGAACACTTTTATATGTTGGTACAAGGGTCTGAGCATAAGTTAGATGACGCTACACTTAAAGAGGAAGGACCCAAACAACAAACAGGTTCACAACTTGAACCCAAGTTAAAGATCAAAAAGTGAAAGTTGGAAAGTATGAAATGAAGAACACCAAGAACACTAAAGGGAAAGTTGTTGGAGAAGGTGACCGAAAGACCACTAATGAACCTAAAAAGGGTTGTTCGAGGCTCAAACAACCTCAGAGTAGCCTAAACCAATCCCAAAACCACCTAATCTCTACAATCCTAACCTAATAACCACTTGGATGTGGTGGAAAGCTTCGTCGAAAAAAGGAAAACCTTGCCGAAAAATTAGAAATGCAAAACAGTGACTAGAAATAGAAAAGAGAGGTGGAAAATAAGACTTGGCTAGTCACGAGAGAGAGAAGAGGAGGTTTGGAAGTGAAGGAAACTCTAAATCGCAGTAAGCTATGGAAAGTGTGAGGAGAGGGGCAATGGCAGAAAAGATTGGGTGGCAGAAAGAAAAAGAGAATGAGGAAAGAAAAGGTGTTTGTAAACTTAATCAATGATGGGAAGCGATTCCCAATGCCCCCATCATTACCCTAGGGAACCCAAAAGACAAGTCAGAATCATCTCACTTTACAGAATACGTTTGTCACTTCAATAAGTGACATGTGTTAAGAAAACATTGGAACTCAAAGAGACTCAGCCTCGACCTAACACGCATATCCCTCCATCATCTATTCACATAGAATATTAAGGGCTAAGGGGTGATTGATATGCCCAAAGTGCACCCTTTTACTCATAATGACTAACCACGGCCAGTCTCACAGTGGAGTTGATAAGAATCCTAACAACCATCAGCAAGGTCATCTTTTATAAGGTCGGATCCTCATATTCCAACCTCGATCGACCATCAGACGAGGTCAGCAAAGTCTCATGGTCTCAATCAACTGCCAACGTCCTAATCAGCCTTGTCGACATTACATCTACCTCATACCTAACCTTGGCCAACCCTCCTAGCCGAGGTCATCATGATTGGAGACAAGACAAAGCAACATTATTGGACTTCACAAACCTCGTACTCATCCAGGCTGAGGTTACATCAGTCAAGAACAAAGGGCTGAGCATTTACAAGCATGTGTAATGTTTGGAACATGTGGACAAATTAGTTATAACTGAATGATTCCCTCACATGAGGGAATATTGAGGTCATCATTATCTACATAAGATCAACCAAGTGTCATTCTCATACTAGTTCGATCCTCATGCACATGCTCATTACATGTTTGGGGAGTATATTACACCCCCAAGCACTATATATAGAGGTCATCATATACCTTGTAAAGGGATCCATAATTGCAACCCTAGATAAAACTCTGTTGGTTTACACAGGAGAGAGAGAGAGAGAGCTTGAGTGGTTGTATCTATGGCGATCAGTGCCTTCTGAAAACATCCCGAAGGTCCCCAATTTTAAATATTCTTTTAGTTTAAAATCAATTTCCTTGTTAATTATATATGCGGAAGCGTAAAAGTGATGGTTTAATTAAAACAACTTAAACAAATTTTAGTTTCCCCCAAAATTTTAAAATAAAACCAAAGTGAAATTAACTTGAAACACACACTTATGTTAATTTCACTTAGACATAATTAATCCAAGTCCTAGAATTTGCCTAAGTCGTATTTTGCAATTTTATCAAGTTAGGCCAAACCAATTTTAACAAATGACTTGAATTAAATTTGCGTTACCCAAATTTAATTTATCACCAAATTAAATTAAGTGTGACAATTAAAACCAATTTTATCTTATATTATCTTAAGCATGCGTTCTAAGTAATTATGCAAGATAAGAGAAAATCAGTCACACTACGCCGCGATGTACGAGGAAAAATCCACAACGGGAAACAACCTCGGACGGCCCTAGCCTCAAATCCACTAAGTACGAAATTTACATTTACAAAACAGATGACTTACTTCCTCAACTTGAACCCTCTCAAGCCTTGATGCGTCTTCTTGTAACCACCTCTTCCTAGCCGATAACCACAGAGCTCCACTGCGATCTCGGACTCACCGATTGGACAATAGGTACACCGTCAAGCACACATGGTGCCTTTTACCATGTGAGAAAGCCGCAGCTAAACAATTCTTCTTCTTTGAGGGATTTAGAAGAAAACCCAAACTTCTCTTCAAACGGTAGAGATAAAATGGTGCCAAAATGCTCCAAGAAAAGTATATGTATATATGAACTTGGAAGAATCAAATATGGGTGTAACTAAGTGTTTAAAACATTTTTCTTTATGAAATGAACACTAAAACTCATGAATTTTTTCTTGGAAGAATCAACTCTCACATCTCTCTCTAGGAGTTATAATATTATGAAAAAGTTAGTTTAGAAAAAGTTGTTCCCTCACATTATAAGATCTGAGAAAAGTTAGTGGAGAAACAAGTGGGGAAAGTGGGAAAAAACTGCTAAAAATTGCCAAAACATTTTCTCGCCTGAAATCTCGTTCAAACGACATTTCGTTCGAACGACATCTCGTTCGAATGACATCTCGTTCGAACTAGGCTTCTAACTAAGTTCCGGTGTGAACTCGTTAGAAATCTCGTTGGAAATCTCGTTCGAACAACAATCTCATTCGAACGACATTTCGAACGAAGTTCCAGTGGCCAATATGAGAACTCGTTGACAAACTCGTTCGAATGACATTTGGTTCGAGCGAAAAACTCGTTCGAACGACATATCGAACGAAGTTATAGAAAGTTTGAAAAATTCTATTTTTGCCCAGAAACTTTATATACTTTATTTTAAAGTTTTAAGTAAAATCTTTCTGAAAATAAACAACAGTTTTTAATTAAACCTACACCCATTATAAATCTTTCCAAGCTCCTATATATATATGTAATTCATTCATACCTTAGTAGCATGGAACCACTATTGATGACGTAGAAACGAGGCACTTAAACTCGGCATTTTGATGAAACTTTATACACTTGGCCTCTACGTCTTCTAAAAAACTCATTATAGGCTTCGAGGATGATCAATCAAATCTATCCTATGACTCAAATGTTTTTTTCCGTAATTGAGCCAAAACTAAAAAGGACTCAATTGAAAATTTGTGTCCTTACAAATCTCCCCCTTTGCCTATTCCGGGACAAAAATCAACAAAAATCCTAAAGGGCTGTCAAGCTCACTAGACTAAAAAACATCCCATCCAAAATAAAGAGTATAATGCTTGAATCGAATACCACTTTAGAATTAAACGCTTTGCCACTTGAAGGTTGCCGCTTTTGAAGAATTCCTGCACACTTAAGCAAACTATCAAACGTATAGGGAATATCAAAGTAATTAATGCAATGAAAATAAATACTCCCCCTAAATTAATTCTCCCCCTTTATCAAAACATTTCCCCGCTATCATTCTCCTCCTTTTTGTTCAGGAATAGACAAAGGATAAAATTAATTAACCATGTTGAGGCTTAGAGTGATATGACATTAAAGCATATATGCAACAAAAGCATAACTAATCCAAGATAGATACCAATTAATGAAGTAGAAGCATAGATGGACTAGAAAGCAAGGCAAAGACAAAGTAAAATTATATATATATATATATATATATATATATATATATATATATATATATATATATAAGCACAAATGACACAAAAATACAATATGTTTAGCACACTCGTATGGCAAAAATTTGTCATATGGAAACGGAAGAGTTGGGGTGTGAACTAGTAACAATTAAATTTAGACCCAATCACTTAAAACATGTTCAACGATTTATCAATTGATTGCAAACTTCATCAAATTTGAATATAACCTCATGTGACAATATAGATTGAACTCAATGAACAAACATACACAATGCATACAAGCCTAGAGTTTTGATGATTCTACAAACCAAATAGAGTCATGACAATAAAGACCACTAGGATAAACGAACATTGTGCAAACCATTGATATACCATCCAATCTCCCTCAAGAAGCATATATATTCTTTTTATATTGAATGAATATATCAATTAAACATAGGCCTTGGCAATTATTTTTCTTTTAGTGTAATTTTTCTGTTTTTAGGCCTTTGGACCACGCATTTCTTTTAGGTCCATTTGAAATGGTGGCTTACACTCGCAAAGGATTATTATTAATTTCGGAGCCCTTCCTCGTGCACATTATATAACATTTTTAATATCTCACAAACTCACGTGCAACGGATTTTGACATGCTCTAGTCCTCCTAGGTCATAAATATGTAGATGACTAGATTGGTAGGAGAACACCTTACAAAGATCAAATATAGCATGTGACATTAAAATTTCAAATGAGCTCGTGCATGTGTGAAAAGAGGCATATAAAAATAGAATCCATAAGCAATGCAAAAATCCAACTACTCCATATAAGCATGGTAAAGAACATAATAAGGATTGACAATTTAAACCAAAAGTTTTAGCCACATGGGAGCGAAAAAGAGGGAAATCTAACACAAATATATGCCACATAAAGTGTGTCAAACAAAATACACACAAAATAAAATCTTTTTGAGTTTTTGTCATTTTTAACCAAAAAAAATATACTTAAAAGAACACACAAAAATCATTTGTATTTTTCGTTAAGCTTAAATGAAAGAAATGAAACACAAATGATAAACAAAAATCTTTTTGAATTTTTCTTTTAATGCAAAAAAAATAAACAAATATAATACAAAAAGATAAAAAAAATCATAGTTCTAGTATGTGATTAAGCATGGAGCATAGACTAGAAAATGATTAAACAAGCATACATTTAGCATGATAATATAGCATGAAGCACAAAAGCTAAAGTATGCAAACACTAACACATTCATCCTTTAGATTTAACAAGGGAGGAAGCATGTGAAAGTAAATGAGAATCAAATGTCCTATTTTGCAAGGCAACCAAATCGGATTTCCTAACCCAAATTAGTGAATAATGACTATCTTGGGGTGTAGGAATTTTAACTACCTTGGTTGCTTTACGTTGGGATTTTCTAGGAATTCATTTAAGATCAAAACAAAATTTCCTAAGATGACCTTTTCGACCACAATGTGTACAAGTAAAATTACATCGAAATTTGGTACCTAAGGAATGATCTCTAAAGGCTTTCCTAGTAGATTCTCCTAAAACATTGATTTTGGCTTTATGAATAGATTCATTACAAGTATTGAAGCCTAAACCACAAGTGTTATTTTTAATATGGACCGTTCCTAATATTATATCTAATTTTTTCGAACGAAACTCCCAATCAAATTTGACATTACTAGAGTCTTTTAATTTATTTTCTAATTCTAGGATGTTAGACTCTAATAAAACATTTCTCTCTTCGAACTCGAGAAGCTCCTTTTTCAAGGATTCCATTAAACCTATAAGTCTATCTCTCTCGCCTTCTACATATTCAAGCTTCTCTCGAAGAGTCCTCTCACGTGTCCTAAGGTCTTCTATCAACATACTATCATCAATGACCTTGACACGTTCTTTCAAGCAATCTTCTAAATTAAAATTAGCTCTTTTTAATTTAATAGATTCTTCATATAATTCTTGAAAAGCATTTTGTAGTTCACTCACATTAACCTCTTCTTCATTTTCACTCTCTCTTTCTTCTCCACTCTCACTATCATAAAAAATAAGGGAATCATAAACTATAACCTTGGAAGTGTGATGTGATAAATTTTCATCTATAAATGAGTTCTCACTATCACTAACATGACTAGCCATAAAAGCCACAAAGTTTGGCTTAGTGGTGGAATCGGGTCCCTCTTCCTTATCACTATCACTAAGGGTCGCAATATATGAAATGGGTCACTTACCCTCTCTCCTTAGTTTAGTGGGGCACGCATAAGCCCTATGTCCCATAACCCTCACAACCAAAACACCTATTTCACTCGTTCCTATTTAAATTTTCATTAATAATTTTAGGGATCCTCTCGACTTTGTCATGCCTAGATTTATCAAATTTCTTAAAATCATTTTTAAATTTATCTTTGTTCAATTTAAGAATTTTTGAAATTTTCTAGCAAACATAGCCATGTCTTCTGAGTCACTATCACTCTCTCTCTCTACTACTTATGTTTCCTCTTTTCGAGCTTTTAAAGTAATGCCCTTTTCAATTTTCTTTTCAGTTTTCGAGGGAAACATGTCTAGTTCATAGGTTTGTAAATCACCTACGAGCTCTTCTAATTTCATAGAGGCTAAAGTTGGTAAGGAATTTAAAACGGTCACTTTTTTAATAAATCTATCGGGAAGGGACCTTAAAATTTTCTTTACAACTCGGTTGTCGGGTATTTTCTCTCCCAAGTTAAAAGATGAATTAACAACATCGAAAAGTCTAGCATTAAATTCATCAAACATTTATTTTTCATTCATTTTGATAGTTTCAAATTGAGTGGTGAGGTTTTGGAGTTTCGAAACTTTAACGAAACTTGTACCTTCATGAGGGTGTTGTAAAATATCCCACGCTTAGCTGTCTCACACGTCATAATATGTCGGAATTCATCCGGTGTGACAGCGCTAAACAAGGCATTTAAACCTCGAGAATTAAAATTAGAAAGTTTAAATTCACCCTCACTCCAACTATCGGCCGGTTTGGGAACACGTTCATCATCTACTAAATGAGATGGTGGAGACCACCCGTTAACTACCGATAACCAAACCCTCTCGTCGATAGATTTTAGTGCCGATTTCATATGCGATTTTCAATACGCGTAATTAGAACCATCGAAAATAGGAAATTTTCAAAATGGGGAAAATTCCATTTTAGCCAAAAATAGTTAAAGAATCTTTAACGAAGTAAATTATCGTTTTGGCTCTGATACCAATTTGAAAATGTCCTGAAGGCCCCCAATTTTAAATATTCTTTTTGTTTAAAATCAATTTCCCTGTTAAATATATATGCGGAAGCGTAAAGATGATGGTTTAATTAAAACAACTTAACCAAATTTTAGTTTCTTCCAAAATTTTAAAATAAAACCAAAGTGAAATTAACTTGAAACACACACTTATGTTAATTTCACTTAAACATAATTAGTCCAAGTCCTAGAATTTGCCTAAGTCATATTTTGCAATTTTATCTAGTTAGGCCAAACCAATTTGAACAAATGACTTGAATTAAATTTGCGTTACCCAAATTTAACTTATCACCAAATTAAATTAAGTGTGACAATTAAAACCAATTTTATCTTATATTATCCTAATCATGCATTCTAAGTTATTATGCAAGATAAGAGAAAATCAGTCACACTACGCCGCGATGTACGAGGAAAAACCCACAACGGGAAACAACCTCGGACTACCCTAGCCTCAAATCCACTAAGTACGAAATTTACATTTACAAGACAGATGACTTACTTACTCAACTCGAACCCTCTCAAGCCTTGACGCGTCTTCTTGTAACCACCTCTTCCTAGCGGATAACCACGGATCTCCATCGCGATCTCGGACTCACCGATCGGATAATAGGTGCACCGTCAACCACACATGGTGCCTTTTACCATGTGAGAAAGCCACAGCTAAACAATTATTATTCTTTGAGGTGTTCATAAGAAAAACCAAACTTCTCTTCAAACGGTAGAGATAAAACGGTGCCAAAATTCTCCAAGTAAATTATATGTATATATGAACTTGGAAGAAACAAATATGGGGTAACTAAGTGTTTAAAACATTTTTCTTTATGAAATGAACACTGAAACTCATGAACTTTTTCTTGGAAGAATCAACTCTCAAACCTCTCTCTAGGAGTTAGAATATTATGAAAAAGTTAGTTTAGAAAAAGTTGTTCCCGCACATTATAAGATCTGAGAAAAGTTAGTGGAGAAACAAGTGGGGAAAGTGGGTAAAAACTGCTAAAACCTGCCAAAAAAATTTCCCTCCTGAAATCTCGTTCAAACGACATTTTCGTTCGAACGACATCTCATTCGAATGACATCTCATTCGAACGAGGCTTCTAACGAAGTTACAGTGTGAACTCGTTAGAAATCTCATTGGAAATCTTGTTCGAACAGCAATCTCGTTCGAATGACATTTCAAACGAAGTTCCAGTGGCCAATATGAGAACTCATTGGCAAACTCGTTCAAACGACATCTGGTTCGAACGGAAAACTCGGTTGAACGACATATCAAACGAACTTCTAGAAAGTTTAAAAAATTATATTTTTGCCCAGAAACTTTATATACTTTATTTTAAAGTTTAAAGTAAAATCTTTCTGAAAATAAACAACAGTTTTTAATTAAAACTACACCCATTATAAATCATTCCAAGCTCCTATATATATATATATATATATATATATATATATATATGTAATGCATTCATACCTTAGGAGCATGGAACCACTATTGATGACATAGAAACGAGGCACTTAAACTCGGCATTTTGATGAAGCTTTATACGCTTGGCCGCTACGTCTTCTAACAAACTCGTCATAGGCTTGGAGGATGATAAATTAACTCTATCCTATGACTCAAACATTTTTGTCTGGAATTGAGCCTAAACTACAAAGGACTTAATTGGAAATTTGTGTCCTTATACCTTCATGTAGTGATATTACTCACACACACTGGATGTAAGCCAAATTCTTTAAATAACTTATATGCTAGTGTTCATCCTCTTCTCCTCACCTCATTCTATTATATATTCACTCTTATGCTGCCATTGTTATTACTAGTTTGAGCTTATCAACCCCTCATACCGGTGGTGCTGTTTGCAGCATCATCACTAGGGGTTTGAGACAGGGGGACCCCCTTTCACCTTATCTATTTGTGATGTGTATGGGATATCTATCCGCGATGATTTCTAACAAAGTCATGACCAAGGATTGGAAGGGCCTTAAAGCATCACCTCATGGTCCAATCATCTCTCACTTGTTTTCTGCAGATGACCTTATCCTTTTCACTGAAGCCACCCAGCACTCGTATAGAACTGTGATGGAGACATTGGGGGAATTTCGTAAAATCTCCGTCCATAAGGTTAACCTTAATAAATCCAAAATCTTCCTCTACCCAAACATTTCCCGTAGGAGAGTGCTTTAGATCATCCACCGATGTGGTATGCCTATTACCTCAAACCTAGTCACTTATATAGGCTTTCCCCTGATTCATGGTAGATTGGGGAAGGAACTTTTCAGCTAGGTCTTGAATAAAGTGAATAAATGTCTTGCCGATTGGAAATCTGAACTCCTATACTTGTCTAGAAGTGCCACCTTGATTCAATCGGTATCTTCCACAATACAAAACTACACCATGTTAACGACCCTCCTCCCTAAAAGTATGTGTGACGCCCTCGATAAAATTAACAAGAATTTCTTATGGGGTGATAATGAGAAGACTAAAAAAGTCCACCTGGTCTCTTGGGAGAACGTGTGTAAACCTAAATCGAGGGGGTTTTTGATCTTTATAACAGTGACCTTAATAACAAGGCTTTGGTCGCCAAACTAGGTTGGAGAATTATGACTGAAAAAGACCCTCTCTAGATTCAAGTGCTGAAAGATAAATACACCCAAGACCCAAATCCTAGAAAATGGCCCCCCAAAATCTAGTGCTTCCCACATTTGGAGAACTATTTACAAGTGCAGAAAGACACTCCATGATAACACTAAATGGATCATCAGGAATGGTGACGATGTTCACATCTTTGAGGAATGGTGTTGTGGGAAAGGGAGACTGAAACCTCCTGATAGTTGAGTTGTAATAGACTTGAACTGGTCAAACCTCTCATCAATACTGATAAAATTTGGAACACCCATGAGATTGCTAGCTGGTTTCATAGGAGCACTGCTAATGTTATCGTCAGCACCCCCTGCCCTGTGTTGCCACCAGAACGGACCGACCGAGCTGGGGCAATAAAACTAATGGCAAATTTTCTATAAAATATTGCTACCACTCTCTCCTAAATATCGATGCCTTAATCCCCCCCTCCCCCCCCCCCCCCCCCCCAACCAATGTTGTTTGGAATAAAATTTGGACTCTCAAAATCCCCCATAAACTCAAAACCTTTTTGTGGATCATCCTACATGGTAAAATTCTCAATAACCAGCAAAGGGTCATTAGGCGTCTATCCTATGACAACAAATGTAACTAATTCCAGTGTGGAGGAGATGGAGCATGTGCTGAGAGACTGTGACGTTGCGTGTGAGGTTTGGGGAATTTGTTCCCTTAACCATTATAGCTCCACACGTATGTTTTCTAATTTTCATGATTAGATTGTTAAGAACATCTGGAATCAAAATGACAGAGAATGATATGTCCTCTTTATCTCTTGATTATGGAATATTCGGAAAACGCGTAAAAATTCATTTTTGATAATTTTTTCACTCCCCCATATTTGATTATGAATCTTAGTCAAATGCTTGCCATGGATATTAGACAAGCATTTAGACAAAATGCTACTAAAAATGGGAGGGCCACACTGTTCTAATTTCTTGGTTGCCTCCTCCTATAGTTTTTATCAAAATTAATACTGATGGCACTGGGATGAAATAACTATGACTGGATCCTAAGGGGTCTTGGCTAGGGACGAATTTGGTAGATGGATCGTGGGATGCTATGGAAAAATTCACAGATATGTGAGTACCCTTAATCCCGACCTTGAAGGTATTCGATTTGGACTTAATACGACACACGAAAAAGGCTGGAATTGTTCTCTCATTGAGTCAGACTCTAAGGATGCGATGGATCTCATTAATAATGAAGAGGACAACTATAACCCACTTACTAATATCATTGAAGATTGTATGGAACTCAAGAAAGCCTTAAATGATAGAGTTGGACACATTCACAGAGAAGGCAACAAATGCGCAGATTGGCTTACATAGAAAGGAAGGAAGCAACATGATCGCTTTGTTGAGATTTAAGAAGCCCCGAACCAAATCCTCCAGTTCCTCAGGGAGGGCGCGTCAGGTTTGACATTTGAAAGGAATAGTTGATTGTGTAGCTGTCTTTTTTTTCTATTGACAAAAAAAAAGCATATGGGTAGTGAAATGTACACTCCCTATGATAGAATTTTTACCTACAATGAGGAAATTAAAAAGTCCAGCAGTGAAATTTCAAATGGAAGTTAAACTGAGAACTTTATAAGACTATAATGGTATAATGTCAGAAAGATATGAGGCCACAATTCATATGACAAATCCAAATGAATCTCCAAAGCAAGAGAGAATAAAATTAATGAAATAAAGGGTAATATCATGCCTTATATCTACAATCCCTTCAATAAAATATACATTCAACTATTTAGAATTTGAAATACTCACAATCAAATATTTTTCTTTGAACTTAGGTTAATATTGATGTTAACATGAAAAAATCTTATGTTCTTCTATGTCGAATATACTATGAAGATGAAAAAATAAGGTATAAAGTGGAACAACATCCAATTTTATGTGACAACATCCAATATGAGTATGTTTGGGTGACTGAGATTATAAGCATAAAATCTCATTTGAAATTCAGTATGGATTACATAATTGATGTTGTATTGTTTTGATATAAGTATCAGCATATATATTTTTTTTGTTCTGGTAGTGTTAACTTGATTTATAGAAGAAATATCAAGTATGCCCATATCATTAAACAATAGAAATGTATATGCGGGTAGGTTATAGGTTGTTGCAATTATAGGCCTTAGTTGTATAAGAATGAGACATTGTCATACATATACTAGAAAGAAATCGTTTATCAGTTGACAAATATTACTCATATATATATATATATAACTCAATGTAACTCAGGTAAACATAAATACAAACAAGTAGAATGCAAAAATCTATACATTTATTGCATTAAGCATATTTTTTTTCAATTTTTCGAGTTAAATATTAATTTTAGTTTAGAGATGAATGTTATTATGTGCATTTTTAAACCTTAATATGTTATAAATTTTAAAGTTGAGAAGATTCATTAAAATTATTTAAAGGGACTACAAAATATATAGTTTTCAAATTTTAATGAATACTGGGAATAAATGTGACGTATCAGTAAGTGGAGAAAAATTTTGAGGCCTAATATTATTACAACTTAAAAGTATTGTGATTTCTTAAATTAATGGTGATTTGAATTTAATCTCTAATTTATTAAATTTAATTAAACCCCCCATGAAAAAGAGAAGAAAAACTTGATATATACGAGTGCGATATATAGTATTTACACTAGTAGATATATTATTCGATTTTTTTTACATGTTACGCATATGATTTAATTATGTTCTTTCCTGTATGAGATGTTGTTATCTTATAGGTCATATTATATATTTAAAATATAGGATTGAATTAAATTGACTAAATGAATTGAAGTACATTGGCAAAGTATTTTTTCACTAGATCACCCACTTTTATACTGTGTTGGCTTTATATTCAGACTTTCACTGTAGGATTTTATATCCAATAACTTTCCCTTATATCTAAATATAGGTTGCTATTTCAAACCTCAAACTTTTAGGCGATTGAAAATTTTGGTTTATTCTTCTTTCTTTATAATCGCGTCTAAACTGTATACTTTTTATCTACTTTATTCATGATGACAATGATTCAAATTTATTTTCTTCATTTTAGCATCCATTTAGTTGGTAATTTTAAAAGTCACATTCAACAGGGTTGTCACTATGAAGTAATCATGGGAGATCTTAATTTATGAGATCTTAGTTTCTAAATTGTTACGGTCAAAGTTTCATAAGTCTGAGTCCTCTCCCTTAGATGGAGGCTCCTCATAAAAAATAGTTGTGTTTGGTTTGGATGAAGAAGTTCATTTAATCAAATCTTTCTTCATGCACCATGGGTGGTGGGAAATAGAAAATCAATTCTTTTTTATACATACTGATTGACTTAAGGACCCAATTGTTGTTGGTAAAGATAATTTTAACCCTACTAAAGTCACTTCAAAGGAATATCAATTAATCAAGTATGGAAAGTGGCATTTTCCTGACTAGATCCAATTTCATTTTCCTCAAATTACCAAACAAATTCCTATGTACAATTGACAATGTAGCAAGCCTAGATTAAATTGATGTGGCCATGTAGTGCTGATGGTACTCTGGATTTTAAATATTCTTATAATTTTATTATAAGGGTTCATATAAATAATTCATACTTCCTAGAATCTCATTATGGGCTTGGCGAATCTGATATGGTATAATTCCATCTTAATATAGGCTTCAAAATGCGGGGTTTGGATTAGTATCGTGGTGCGATATGTGCAAATCTTCTAACAATGCATATTCCCACTTATTCTTTGAATGTTTATTTTCATTACTATTATAGCAAAAACACATCAACTAATGGATAAGAGACACGTGGCATGGAAGCCCAAGAAATCACAATAAAGATACGCATAAAGGTCTATAAAGAAGGATGATTAGGCGTAAATATTTTATATTTATCTTTGTAATTTAGGTACTTTTATTATCCGATTAGGAGTAATTAGGATGGATTTATCTCATATTCATGCTACTGGCCCTATTTGACAAGTATATTTTATTTCATGTGCTTCTTGTGTTCCGTACGAGTGAATTCGGGAAAGAAACTCAAATAAAAAAAGAAAATAAGAAAAGAATATCCAAGGGAAAAAATGTAATTTTATAGACCAAACCCAAAAGCGAGGCCTGAAGAAAAGTTGAAGAGTATGAAATCACGAGAATATTGGAAGAAATGACGTCCAATTCTGAGTTACGGTTTAAGAGTTATGCACAGTTGAAGTTGAGAAAAATCCACGGGCAATACTATAAATTTCACAACTTGTGAACCGGTTTGGGAGCTCTAGATTCGGTTTGCAAGATGAAATGGTTCTTCCCTACACTGGACCAGTTCAGATTGCCTGTTCATAAAAAATATCCTTTATTCTGATTTTTTTATCAGAGCCTGGTTTGGTAAAAACACTTGTAAAAACGTGGAGCATTATTCATTCATTATTCTAGGAGATAGTTAGATAAATTTAAACCTAGTTTCGAGAGAAATAAGGAGGAAAGAAACCTTTGAGAAATATTTAACAAGAAGATCAACAATTTCATCATTATTTCATGTGGTGTTCTTCAATATAACTATTTTCTTCCATTGCTTTCAAGATGTATCTTAATTATAGATCATTAGTCCTGACTTTATTACTTTTATTGCTGTAATTCGTTTATGGGTGTTTATTTGTAATTTTTATGTACTAATGGATTTATGCAACGTAGAAACCATGATAGATTGTAACTACACAGTGTCCTGCAAAGTTATTAGAGGGTTGGGGAACATGAACCAAATCTAGGTGTTACAGATGGACTTAAAAGTTGATAAAATCTAATTATTAATTTATAAAATCTAATTATTAATTAAAGGCTTGAAATCTTATTGAAATGAACATTGTAGGTCTTTTATTCTATTTGCCCTAGGTAATTGAAATGCTTAAGAATATGATACGAGTTTTGATAATTTATCATTCCCACTAAATATAATTTTTGATTTGATATTGTGAGGAGTAAAATTCGCATATTTTGAATGCTTAGAATGTATTTAATGTTTTCTTGAATTAAGAGTTAGGTTCTTGAAGATTTTATGTTATAAGTAATTATCGAAGATGAGGGGGAGTATACTCCAACTCCATTTTCTCGCATAGATTTAAAATCATATAGTTGTTCTTGAATGCGTAGTTAGTTCACAATCTTTATTAATTTGCATTAGTTAATAGGAATTTCCCCAAAACAATCATCTTTTCCTTACATGACTGGATTACACTTGAGTCCATATTAGCACGCACTAGAGGCACTTTTTGAGTGGCGTCAAGTTTTTGGTGTCGTTGTTGAGGAATTCGGTAGACATTTAGGTTAGGTCGAATTAATCTAAAATTTGAATCTAATTATTGAAAAGCCAAAAAAATATATAATCTCTCAAATCCTTTCATGCAAAATACTCAACCAACTCCTCATTTTACTCCTACTAGAATTCACGAAAATCCTATAATTGAGTAAAATCCCGATAGGCTACAAACTCCACGCGTTCCACAATTTTGGGTTCCACCACCTAACTCCATCATAAGTTAAACGTCTAGAGAGCTCGGAGAGGTTGGGAGACTACTAGTGTGAGTGCGATGTCGGATAAAGATAGTTTTGGTACCGGTGAAAGTGAGATGTCGTATTGCCTTATAAGAGAACCCTTATATCCCGAGCGATCCGTCGCTTCAGGATGTATTATATTTCCCTATAATGGAGAGAAGTTTCATTTTTGAAATGGGATGATTCAAATCCTCCCTACATTCCATAGGATAGACTCTGAAAATCTTACCTTCATATTAGAGAGTTCGAGGAGGAGTGCGAGACTTTCACTGACCAAGCTTGCACTCAAGATGTCGTTCACCTCAAACTCTTTCCCTTATCTATGAAGGATAAGGCCAAGACTTGGCTATGGTGTTTGGCATCAAACTCGATTGGAATGTGTAGGGACATACAACTAAAGTTTCTCCTAAAATTCTTTCCCCAACATCTAACCAATTCCATTAAATCTTAAATTCAAACATTTAGACAACTCGAGAATGAGCCTTTTGATAGATGTTTGGAGTATTACAATGAGTTGCTCAATATGTACCCACACCAGGGTTTTGAGAAGTGGAGACTCATCTCCTTTTTCAATCATGGGCTAAACTTAAGTTCCATGCAACTTGTTGAAACCATGTGCCCCGAGGAGTTTTTAGTGTTAGACGCAGTCGATGTAGAGGCTCACTTTCAGTATACCACCGAGACTACTTTAGCGTGGGACACATTTGATCCAAACACCCAATCCTGGGCCCGACAAACGTCCACAACTCCTTTTGCGATCAAAATTTATCATTTGGACAAAGAAGTCGACTTGAAGATTCAAATCAACCAACTTGCCAAGAGGTTGAAAGATATAGTTGAATCTAGTAAAAGAGACACATTTGACTCCACGTGAGCATTGAGAGAGGAGTTATGGGCAATTTTTGAGGCGGGACATTCAACGAAGGAATTCCCGATGATATCTGCCTACAAAGTTATGCTTCAAGAGCAAGTATAAGCCGTAGAAGATTTTAAGGGTAATTTTAATTCCTCTCACAAAAATTCCTATAACCCTTCGTGGCAAAATTAACCTAGTTTCAATTATAGGAAACCTTATTCAGTGATGAATCATAATTCACATGTTGCTCCTCATCTTCCATCGCTCCATCCTTTCTAACAAGCTCCACCTATGCAAGCATAACCTCCCGCGGCTTATATCACCCCACTGCGCACAAATCTCGAGGAAACTTTAAACCAATTTATCAAAACTCAGTCCGCGATCAACGCTCAAAATGCCTAAATTTTTGCCAAATTAAAGGCATTGTTGTCTAAGTTAAAATCTGTCCTAAGTGTCCAAGAGAAGGGCAAGTTTTTGACCCAAGATCAAAATAGTATTAGCACTACTTCTAACGCAAATTAATAACAATGTAGTGCAGTTACCACTCTACGTAGTGGGAGAGTAGTTAACTTTTCACTTCCCCAACATGATGAGCAGAATGACAAGGAGAATTTGTCCAACACGAAAGAGGCCGAAGATGTACCCTTGAGAAAGAGTGGTAATGATAATACAATCAGGTATGAGGTGGTTGTGAAACCCCCCATTACTGCCCCATACCCTCAACGGTTGCACTTTCATGATAAAGAGACCTCCTGTGATGATGTCTTAGATGTAATAATCAAGTAAAGAATAATTTACCTTTTCTCAATACCATAAAGCAAATTCTTGAGTATGCTAAGTTTCTTAATGACTTACTCATGGTGAAATGTAGGCTAAAGGTAATGAAAAATGTGTTCTTAGAATAGAACATTAGTTCAATACTGTTGAGTTACCTTCCACCAAAATATAAAGATCCGAGTGCACCCACCATTTCATGCGTCATGGGGAAGAACCAAATTGAGAAAGCGTTAATAGATCTAAGGGTGAGTGTGAATGTTCTCCCTTACTCCATCTATAAACAATTAGAATTGGGCTACCTTAAGCCCACGAAGATGACCCTCCAATTAGCGGATCATTCTATAAAAATATCTAGGGCTCATTGAGGACGTGATTGTCCAAGTTGATACTTTCTTCTTCTCGGTAGATTTTATTATTTGGAACGAGGAGCCCTCCGCTCTCTTAAGTGGTCATGGTCACGTGATTCTTGGCCTCCCATTCTTAGCTATGACTCATGCACTGATTAATACATGTAATGGCCAAATGAAACTCATATTCGGGAACACGAGTCTCGATATAAACATCTTTAATATCACCAAAAGGGAAGGTATTGGGGGAAAATTTTGAGAGACGGATCTTATTGAAGAGACTGTACACGAACCCATTGAGAGGAGCCGCATAATAGTTCCATTGGGAGTATGTCTTGTTTAAATAAGTTAGAGCTATAGTACTGACGTTGTGCAAGAGGCGAGGAGGCATGTTTAGTGACTTATGTTGAGAGAGAGAGAGAGAGAGAGAGAGAGAGAGAGAGACCACATAGTTGAGAGGGAGAAAGAGGATTTGGAGATTAAGCGAGAGAAATATGATTTGGAGATTATTCAAGAGAGATAATTAGGAGATATGAGCTAGACAATTTTGAAAAAGAATTCAGACCAGTGGATGCGAGCCTCAATGTTGAAGTTCAAGCCCTACTGGACTCGTTTAGTCACTTAGAAGAGAGAGAATGGAAGGATGGGATAGTTCAATTACTTCTTTGACCATCCACCCATGCAACTTGAGTTCGGTAATGCGATCAGGGAGATAACTAGTGTTTCGTCCAATTTAGAGCCTGATCCATGCATTCTTGATTGTGAGGGGAATCTAGGTTTAGCATGTCCTTCAACTGTTCATAGAGATATTCTCTTAAGGTCGAAATAATGCTTCTGTGAGTTGATTAGGCACCCGATGATTTTAATCACATTATGCATCATGAACCTTGAGGTGTCCCACATACATGTGGAAATGATCCCCAATTGTTTAGATTATTGGTTTACGATGTGAGTAAGATGGAGATGATGATAGTATCAGCCCCGTATAGAGGGTTGAGTGAATTTTGAGGAGAGAGAGACGGGTCGTCGCACTCCCGATGCATAGGATGAGTAAATGTTATATACTATCAAGTATAGTTATTTTTAGGATAGTTTAGAGGTTCATAGAAGTCTTAGGTTAGTAAAGTTAGGAGCGCCACATTGGATGTTCACGCATGAGAGAGAAAACATGCGTCTGAGAGTGATATTAAGGTGTCTTAGTGTCCCGAGGTGTTTAGGGAGTTTTTAGGTATGTTGGAGACTAGATAATTAGTGTTATCACACTTAGAATCAGAGAAGCAAGAGAAATTGGTAACCTAAGGCAGCATGATTTTCCAATCACAAGCCAAATTGGTTCACAAACGAACTGGTTTGCCTGGACTAACCGAATCGGTTCAGATAACTTGTAGCCGATTCTTACGCATTTTTCTTTTCCCATAAAATTCCCCCTTCTTTACCTTCCCTCCATACGAATTTCTTGCCTCTAAAACTCCCCTAAAACCAATTCTTCCCACTTCTAAATTCCCTCCACCCCTTCGCACCTGCAACTTTTCACTTCCCACCATTTCCCATCATTCCCACCTATAAATACCCCTCCCCCCACCCTTTTCCTCCACTCCAAATTTCATCATCTCTTTATATCTATATTGCTATCCTACTCCTTTTTCCCTTTTCTCCATGGTCCCCTGTATCACCTTCGGTTCTGTAAATACGACTCCACCACCATTCTCGATGAGGGGGTCGACCATATGTTTCGGTCAAACTAAGAACGGGATTTGTATGAGGATTTCTTAAAACCAGCCTTCAACATCCATATGGAGCGTAAGGTGAATTGGCACGAAATCCCCACCCCAGTCACCTCCCTTTTCAACTGATGAGGGTGGTGACATTTCTTCAACCCTCCCAATGATAGGGTCTACGATGAGGAGGTGTACATTTTTAACTCACTTTGGTACAGAGATCCCCCACCCTTCATTTGGCCTTCATGGACAAAACCACCATCCCCTTCTCCTTGACATCATCCAATGCCAAATGCATGCTCTAGAGGTTATTCTCACCCAATCCTTTGCCTACCCGAGCAACGGGCCCAATGTACCAAAGCCGAATGCATAGCTGGAATGGTACTAAATGAAGAATGGCTTCATGACACCTTCCTAGTGGGGAAAATCTCGGATACGGTTCGGTACATACATCATATCACCTGTAGCACCATTCTCCAAACCACCAATGACTCGGCGGTCTGCATCCGCCATGCCACCTATGATGCAATCGATAAGGTTTCCCTCCTTATGCACACCTCATCACTGAGCTTCTCCATGACACCGGGGTGTAGGGCCCCAACTCACACCTCAAGTTACCTAAATCGATTGGACTCTCCTCTACTCATCAAAGAGACCGTCAATTTTAAGTGGTCCGCCCTCCACCTCCGGTGGTCGACGAGGAAGAGGATTTAATGTAGGAGGATTCCCCTATGCAAGAAAAGGGGTGACGTCGAAGAAAGAGTGGATGTTGGGAAAGATGCACCGGATGAGAGTGAGGACGATACGCTCGATTTTGATGACGAATCCTACCATTCGACAGTTATTAACCGTCGAATTGATGATTGAGAGCGCGGTTTGAAGGGATTATTAATAAATATCGAGAATATTTCCAAGCCTACCAATGTGATACTACAATCATGGGCCGCCTCCAAGTGAAAATGTATCGGCTTCAAATGGGTCCTAATTCGTAATTGCCCCTTTACTACTATGACCCATATGATCCATATGCTCCCAAGCCCTCACATTGGTTTCTTTAAGTTTTATTTTCATAGTTATTGTACTTTTCATCATTTACCTTGAAAAGAACTATGTACTTTCTCTATCCTTTGTTTTGTAGTTGTGTGGTGATTATAATAGAAAATTTGCATTTAAATCTTTGCTTGTTTTATTTTCGCACTTTCCATTTTTTCTTATTTTCATAATAGTATTTTGCTTGAGGATAATGCAAAGTCTAAAATTTTGTGTGTGTGTGTGTGTGGGGGGGGGGGGGGGGGGGTGACAAGTGCGTCTTTCAAAAACTACAAAAAAAATTTAAATGCCAAAAAAAATTAAAAAATGTGAAAAATTTCAAAAAAATTAGAAAATGTCGAAAATGACCAAAAATATTTGTATTCAAAATAAAATCTGGAATTTAAAGTCTTAAAAAATATCAATTATTTTTTTTTGAAGTCTCAAATTGTAAAAATTGAATGCAATAAGCAGACATTGGCCAGAAACAGAAATTGAGCGAAAATTGACGAGTTTACGAATAAGTGTGGAGATTAATTAACCTGGTGAGATTTCGAGCCTATTATTTTTCTCAACAATTAAATCAATCTGAGTTAATGGTTAACTAAAAGTTTAATTTAACATTTAATAAGTCGTTGGAGATCACTATTCATTTGTTTCGATCGGTTACGAGAAATGAGTGAGATGTTGTCTTGAAAACACGCTAAAAGTATCTTTAAATTCAATGAATCTCGAAACGCATATGGTAAAATAATTTGTAATTCAAATGAATAAAGTTAGGCCGTTGATTTTAACCCAAAAATATTAGCCAAAAAAATCACAATTTTTTTTATCTTTTGCTAGCCAAATTGATCCTAATAAAAAATTTCAATTTCATTTGATAACCCGAAAAACCCATGTAGTCCTGAGTTGTAAAAATTAGAAAATTCATCAAAAGTCCAAATGGTGAAATAAAGATGGATAAGAAAAAAAAATCTAGAAATTCTTTACAAAAATAGCAAGAAAAGAAAAAAATAAAACAAAATTGAGAAAATGCCTAAAAAAGTGCCAACAGATATCATAAGTTAAAATTTTAAACTCTAAATTATTTTACCCTTACCAAGTTACCCAATGTACCATAACCTAAAAAAGTCCTAACCGAGTCCGAATAATGAAATTAATTACCATGTGGAGAGCTAAGACATGAAAAGACAATAAGAGAGAGTAATTGGTGTGAAGTAAAAGATCATGTTTTCCGTTTTTCAATAACCGTATTAATTCCTATGATGAGATCTTTTCGCCATAAAAATTATGTCTTTTAAATTTGTATGCGTAAATTTGTGTTCCATTATATTTACTCTTATAAATCACGTACATTGAGAGAAACTAGCCACATTCCAACTGATTCGTTTGTGAATGTATCTGTGAGAAATTGAATCAAAACGAATTTTTGGAAAGTAACGTAATGATCAATTGATGGAAGTTGGCGTTTTAATTCACGACTTCGCACACATATAACAAATTAATACTATTGAATATGAATTTATGGTAATTATTTTTAGAGGTTTAAATTGAACAAACTTTAAATATTTAAATCTTTTTTAGTCAAAAAATAAATTTTATGGGTATATTCAATGCAAACCGTCATGAGACCCCACTAGCCCTACTTGGGTACCCTAGTGGTTTAACGGCTTATTGCATACGCTTAATACAATATCTTGCCCGCGAAAAAGGTATTCTATCCCAATAAATTATTTTTGAAGTGTTTTAGACCTTACTCTTATTCTTTTACATTGCTCGGGATGATCAACATTCTAAGTTAGGGGGTTTTGATTAGGCGTAAATATTTCACATTTATCCCCGTAATTTAGGCACTTTTATAATCCGGTGTGGTGTAATTATATTATATTTATCTCATATTCATGATAATGACCCTATTTGGCAAGTATATCTTTTTTTTGTATTTATCATGTATTTTACAAGTATTTCGTACAAGTGAATGCGGGAGAGAAATCGAAATAAAGAAAGAAAAGAAAGTCCAAGGGCATAAATGTAATTTTTCAGCGCAAATCTAAAAGTAGATACAAAAGAAAAGTTGAAGAGTATGAAATCACGAGAATACTGGAAGAAATGACATCCAATTTTGAGTTACGGTTGAAGAGTTATGCACGATTGAAGCTGAGAAGAATCCAGGAGCAATTCAGTAAATTTCCCAGGTTATGAACTGGTTTAGGAGCTCAAGATTCGATTTGTAAGGAGAACCGGTTCGTCCCTACGCTGAACCAGTTTGGATTTCCTGTTGATGAAAATTATCCTTTATTCTGATTTTTTTATTAGCGTTTGGTTAGGTTAAAACACTTGTAAACGTGGAGCATTATTCATTCATTATTCTAGGAGATACTTAGACAAGTTTTAACCTAGTTTTGAGAGCATGAATCAGTCAAGAAACCTCAGAGCAAGATTTATCAACAATATAAGAAATTTCTTTATTATTTCATGTGGTGTTCTTCAATAAATTTTTTTTCCCATTGCTTTCAAGATTTATCTTAATTCTAGATCATTATTCCTTACTTTATTGTTGGAATTCATTTGTGTGTGTTTAGTTGCAACATTTATGTACTAATGGATTCATACAACGTAAAAACCATGCTAGATTATAACTACACCATATCTGGAAAATTTATTAGCGGGATGGGGTACATGAACCCAACCTAGGTGTTACAGATGGATTTAAAAGTGGATAAAATCTAATTATTAATTCAAAGTCTTGAAGTATTATTGAAAAAAACATTGTAGGTCTTTTAATTACGTTTGCCGTGGTTAACTAGAATGTTTAAGAATATGATATGAGTTTTGATAATTTATCATTCCCATTAAATTGATTTTTGATTTGATATTGTGAGGAGTAAAATCTGCATATGTCGAATGCTTAGGAAGTATTTAATGTTTCTTTGAATTGAGAATTAGGTTCTTGAAGGTTTTATGTCCTAAGTAATTACCGACGGTGCGGGAGAGTGTACTCCAACTCCATTTTCTCACATAAATATAAAATCAAATAGTTGTTCTTGCACGTGTAGTTAGTTCACAATCTTAATTAATTTGCATTAGTTAATAGGAATTTTCCAAAAAAAAATCATGTTTTCCTTCTTTCTCCGAGTCAAATGTGAGGTTATTCGTCTTTCCTACTTGTCATCGTGTTCTTCATCCAACTCCCTGAGTTAGTGGCCCAACTCGCTCGAATTATTACTTATGCAATCGACTTACACTTGAGCCGATATTAGAACACACTGGAGACATTTTTGAATCGCATAAAAGGCCACGACATATTATCTAATCGGGCCACGGACACGTCTTTATTTTCCCTTCATACACTCAAGACCAAGGATTGTTATTATTTTAAGGCCATATTTTGTTTATAAGAAATTAATATTTTATTCTTTAGAGTTCATATCAATGAAAAATTAGCAATTTGCTTTACCTCGTTTGGAAATTCTTGTTCAACAGGTTTAATGAAAAACCTAACAACAATCACACCTCAAGAAATATACATAGGATATGGTTCTTTGAATCAGAAGAAGACCATGGCTAGGGAGGTAGAAATTACCTCAAACCCTATCAATGAGTGTAGAGGTAAAGGTGCCCAAAAACTCGGGAGCAAGATGACCATGACCAGAAAGGAAGAAATGCCTAAAAGCCTATCAATTATCGCGGAGACTGAGGTGTAGAGTAATATTTAACAATAAAACATTCGGTTATAGATCTCATACTTAGTCAATAAAAAACTAATTCTTAAAAAATAAAACTTAGTCCGCATAGAGATCCCAACAAGCAAGAACCTCATACTAGTGGTTTTGGTTGGATCCTCTATGACGGTAATTCCCTGATTGGAGTGAGTCCTTTATTAAAGCCTTGGGGCGAACTCCAAAATAGCACAGTAGGCTGGGGGCTTTGAAACTAGGCCCCAATAGCCCGAGGAGGCTCCTAAATAATACCTTAACACATTTTGGAGATTTTAAGAGCACAAAGAGTACAGTGATAATGGAAAATCGCAACTAGTAAAGGGCAATAAGTCATGTCTAAAGCCTTGGGGTCACTATATCCCTCAGTTCGCAGAGTATTGTCTAAAGCCTTTAGGCATGACACATTACTAAGGATGCGGTTCCAATCAAGAAAATATTAGTCATATAATAATCTAAGTTCATAGGTGTTACAAGGCAAGCCTTTGGCAAAATTCAAAGGCCATGCCCACAATCAAATCCAGCTACAAACAAAGTGCCAAAGCTAACGATAAACTATGGTTATAACCAGTCAATATGCAATTAAAATAATGATATAAAGTTGTAACACCCCGCTCATTCTGGAGAGCGAGGTGGTTAGCCACCGCCACCAAACTACAACGGACATTACCAATTAATTACTATTCTCAGCATGTGACAGAAATATCAGACTTTAAAAACTTTTCCCAGAAGATATAATTTGAATAAATAAAGCACTATAAACATCCACACAAATAAAATCCATCCCCATGCTAACTCAAAAATAAATCCAACTCCAAAACATAGAATAATATCCAATAAATAATCCAACTACAAATCTCAAACTGAAAACCATAAACAATTGTGGAACCAAATGGCCCACTAAATCCATAATAATAGTCTCATAAATAAAATGACGAAATTGAAATAATCTAAACTACTAAAGAAATAAAAATGAATCTCTAGTTGAACTCCAAAAATCTCCAATCCAGCCTATGCAACCACTCCAACAACTAAACCTAAAATATTAGTCAACGCAGTGGGTCAGAGCCTACCGCATGAAACTCCTCCTAATTAAGGTCCATGAGCCTATACATAAGCATCATACATGGTAAATATAAGAATAGAGTATTTTAAATTAATGATATGATAACATGCAAGTAAAGTAACACAACACTAACTACCCACATAACTAATCCACCCCACTCTTCAGGTTTAATTATTGTAATTATAAAATCAATTTTAACATTAGATCTTTATCTTACTCAATTTAATTATACAATTACTCTTATACGTGTGACATCACTATTTCCAGTCAATCTTTCTATTAGTATTGCATATACTCTTGGCATGCTTAAGTTCCAACACATAACATTTATTCCCCTCACTATAGCCAATCAGCCATATTTTGTTAGCTCTACACATATACGTAATGTTCCACGCATGACATGTCACTATAGCTAGTCAGCCTAATTATTGTTAGTCTTGCACATTCTCCTGACACCAACACATACCCACGTCACTATAGCCAGGAAACCCAATTATCATTAGTCCTGCACATACTCGTGATACAAATTCATTTTAATACTCATTTATTATATTTGGCATTACTTATTAATTTTTCCTCAAGTTCTCTTTATCCTCAATTAGCCGCACCCTTAATTTAGGTACTATAGCCTAAAACCATCCCTAGTACCATACTTAAAGATCACCAAATCATAAGTATCACCTAGTCTCTCTCCTAGGAACAATACCTACCACAATTCACCCCTAGTCTTGCACCTAGGCCAGAAAAAATACGTGACGGCGTACTATCTAGTCCTCCTAGAAAATATCCAACCGTAAGAACATACACTCCCTAGTCCCATACCTAGAAAGTGTTAACCTCAAAGATGTCTACCTACTAGTCCCATACCTAGCAAGCAACCTAAGAATTAAGGGTAAAAGCATTACTACCCCAAAATCCCAGCATCCCTGCTGTGTCGAAATATTTATACGACATTGAGATAAAGCATATTTACAATTTATAGTTACAATTCTTCCAATTAATTCTTCGATCACCATATCATCCAAATTACGTCTGTTTAATTTTATAATCAAACAAGTTCTACCAAAAGTCGCACGAGTTGTAATATTCCATAATTTTCACATAAGTGCTATTTTTTATTAACACAAGATTCCATTGCTGACATGCATATTCACAACATTACATAATAATAAATCCATTCTATAACCTACACATAAAAATCGTAACTTTTAGAGTCAAAAAATTATTACACATTCATGTTTTTAATTTTAATACGCGAAACGTCCCAAAATTCTATCGAAATTCCCATCTATAATGTAAACATGCGATTGTTTAGAGTCTTAAGTTATTAACGTGACTGAAAATGTGTCTCAGAAATGCGTTCACTCTAGGCTCAAGTGTAAGCCTGTCGCTCAAGTAATAATCCCAGTAAGTCGGATATCGAATCCATAGGAAAGAAGGACAACGGAGTTGTGACGACGGGACGAGACCGAGTGATCCTAACTTTGACTCTAAAGAAAAAGGAAAATTGATTCGGTTTGGAGATTGATTAAACTAAATGCGATAATGAAAATGAGCAAAGATGCAACTAAATTACTCTACCGAAATGGAGAATGACTGATGATTTGAATAACTTTTTATTTTAACTAATGAGAGAAACAAGATGGGAATACAATCCTCCAACCCTAGTGTAGTGCAGTGATAATGTTAGTCATAAATTTATCCGATTAATCATACACGGAATTTAGTACTCCCAAGCATTATGTATACGAGGTTCAAGCCCGCGTCATACCTAATCTGAGGATGAGTAAATCGGTATCGCGATAATGACACTCAAATTGTACTCTAAATCATCACGAGTACCCAGAGGTAAACGAGATATAAAGATCCGCAATTATTATCATAATCAATCATTAAATTCATCGGATTAACTTTATACACATGCACTAACACATTAGGTTGGGTTCATGCATCCCAACCTTTTAAACCTAGCCGAACATATTAAATTGAACGATGCATGAAATAATAACGTTGCATTGGAAAGAACTCATGATAACACTAGATCGAAATACGTGGCTAAGCAATATAAACGCAGAAATTTATTCAAATCACGCAGAACAAATACCATGCAAGAATAATTTTCATAAAAATAAAACTTAGATTACAACTTGAAAACAAACCCGAAATTGTATTGATCTTGCAGCAATTAATTGAAGTTATGTTCCTAGATGTTTTCCTCTCTTTTCCTCTATCAAAAACTACCTAAAATTATCTCGAACGGCTGTTCCTTTGTTACCACCTACGTTCCCTACTCTTTTTTTGAGAGTTTTAACCGAATAGGAAACTTTAGAGCCAATCATAATGAAGAAGAAAATTCGCGCATCAGGCCCCCCAAACCGGTTCGCATGTACCCCGAACCGGTTCGCCCTTGGGTTCGCGAATGCTTGCTGGTTTGGGGTGCTTTTTCTTTCATTCCACACTTAGAATTTTTCTTGCTTTCTTTCCTTTCTTCCTTGGATTTTTCTTCAACTTCAACTGGTCATAACTCATCAACCGTAGCTCGGATTTGGGTGTCGTTTCTTCCAGTGTTCTCGTTGGTCCGAGCTCTTCAACTTTCCAATTGACTCCTCCTTCGGAATCTGGCTGCAGAATTACCAAAATTCCCTTGAACTTGCCTTCTTAGCTTTTCTTTCATTGTCGCTCTTTCTCTTTTGCGCTGCTTGCATAATTAACCTGTAAATCCAATAAGAGAAGCACGAAACACGAAATACTTGCCAAAGAAGATTAGTAGCATAAATGTGCGTCAAATCCATATAGGTTATATCACTTGAGTTCACAAATGCATGGAAAATAGGGGAATAAATATACAATATTTATGTCCAATCAAACCCCCCTAACTTAGAAATTTGCACGTCCCGAGCAATGTAAAAGAATCCTACTGAGGCTTAACTCTTGAAAATCACATTTTATTGGGATAGAATACCTTTTTCGCGGGCAAGAGATTGCATTTTGCGTATGCAACAAGCCTTTAAACCCCTAGGTCACCCTAGTAGGACGAGTTGTGTCTCGTGAGGGTTTGCAGTGAATATACCCACAAAATTCATTATGGACACAAAGAAAATTCAAAATATGCAAAAATTGAGCAATTCAAACTTTTCCAGAAAATAGTCATCATCAAGTCATATGTACAAGTCTCAAATCATAGTGCGTGTGTGTGAAGCCAAAAATATAACCGCCAATTTCCACCAATTGATCATTACGTTAATTATTCGAAAATTCGTTTTGATTTCAATTTCTCACAGAACGCTCTTACAAACGAATCTCTCGGATTATGGCTATTCTCTCGGCATGCATGATATAAAGAGTAAATGTAATGGAAGCAAATTCACGCCTGCAATTAGAAAGACGAAAACTTTATGGTGAAAGGATCTCATCAACGGATTACGATTTTAAAAAAATACGGGAACATTGCCTTTATTTTGCGCACTTAACCTCTTATGTTATCTTTTGGTGTCTTAATTCGACACGCGGTAATCAATTTTCGCAATTTGGACTCGATTAGGACTTTTTCGAGTTGAAGGTTGCATTGGGTAAAATGAAGGAGGTGTGGAAAGTTGGAATTGGAAAAGTCATTAATGATGTCCATTTGTGCTTTTTCCGGGCTATTGCTCATTTTTTCTTCTTTTTCTATTTTTTTTTTGTTTTTTTTTTCATTTCTTTTCTTGTTGTTTTAGTTGAGCATACTATTTTGTTTCTTTCCCCTTTATATGCACTTTTTGGACTTAAAATTTGAATTTTTCATTTTCCACAACTCCGGCTATTTTGGGTTTTTTTGGGGGTTGTCAAACGAAAGGGAAAATTATTCGGCTCAATTTTGGTTGCAAAGGGTGATTTTTCGCTACTTTTTTCTGGCCAAAATTTTGGGTGACAAATGAGGGCCTACTTCATTGTCCAAAATGCCAATTGCGTTACCATATGCGTTTCGAAGTGAATTTCAATTTAGAGGCTAATTTGGCACGTTTTTCAAGGTAATATTTCACACATTTTTTAAAACCGACCAAAATGAAAGGATTGATATCCTTGACAACTTATTAAGAGCTAAAAAGAACTTTGAGTTAACAATTAACTCGGATTGATTTAAAAACTTGCAAAACCTGATAGGCTCGAATCTCACCGAGTTTGTTAATCTCCACATTCGTTCGTTAAGTCGTCAATTTTCGCTCAATTTCCATCTTTGGTCATTTTTGGCTTTGTGTATGTTGGATGTTTACAATTTGAGATTTCAATTCGACTTTTGATGATATTTTTGAAAATTTTGAATTCCAATTTTTACATATTTTGAACAAAAATATTTTTGGATTTTTCAAAATTTTATGATTTTTTTGGAAATTTTTGGGCATTTTGAAATTTGTGAAGTTTTAGAAATACGCACTTGTGACCCCCCCTAACTTAGACTTTTGCATTATCCTCAAGAAAAAAGGATGAAAATCTAACTCAAAGCGAATAATAAGTGCGAAAAAATAAAACAAACAAATATGAAAAATGCAAGATTGTATAATAACAATGGGGAAACATGTGTTACATAAGAAATTGGATAGCAACTGTGAGCAAAGTTAAATCACTACAATAACTAACATCCACACCAAAATATAAAAACAGGAATGGGTTCATGGTGGATGTGAGGGCCCGGGTGCATTAGGATCATACGGGTCATAAAAGAAGGGGGTGGAGGTCCGCCGAAGTTGAGTTGGTGATGGTGAACTTGGAGTTAGTACATCATCCGGGTGTCCCTTCGGTAAGATGCTTTATCTTGATTATATTGGTTGATGAACCCATTGAGGCGGGACTCAACGGCCGAAAGGAGGTGCTCAAAGTTGGCCCCCGGAGGCTCAAAATCCGAATCATCCTCATCTTCCTCAAACTCGTCCTCATCGATGTCCATCATCGGGGCATAATGATCCTCATCATCCGCATCCTCATTGAGAATGGGACGGTCGGGATGAGCTACTCGCATTTATCGTTCGCTCCGAGTGGTGGACGTGCCTCCAATGGGGTGGGGAAGTCAAATTTGTTGCCCCGGGTCATCGATTCCGGCTTCCATTAACAGCTCCGTAATGAAACGGGCGTAAGGAAGTGCAGTTTTGTTCCATTTGTCATAAGGGGCATGGAGGATGTCAACGTAGAAAAGCTGGACAAGATTGATGGTGCTCTCGGGGTCCAAAAAGTGGTAGAGGAAATTGGCGTGACGTAACCGGACCACCGAGTCATTGGTGGTCTGGTGGATGGCGCCACAAGCAATGAGGTTCGTGAAGCGCACCGTAGCGGCCAAACCACCAATGAGAAAAGATTCGCGAACCCATTCCTCCCCGGGTGCCATGCGAGAAATGCATTCGTGTTTGGTGTGCAGGTACCATTGTTAGGATATTGGAGAGGCACGGGGAGGATAACCCCTTTAGCACGCATTTTGCGTGCTATGATGGCCGCCGAAAATGGAATGGTGATACCGTCAAGGTATGCCTCGTGAAGCGCAGAGGATTTGCGAACTAAGGTCGCATAAAACTGGAGAATGCCGGTGTCAAACACATGAGTGCTCGTTGGGGTGAGGATAGAGCACCACCCACGGCGATCAAATAGGGCGGTGACATCGCCCAGAAGTTGGTCCCAATTAACGATGCGTTCTATGTGGATGGGGCGCGTAGCCGAGAAGTATTGCTCGGCCCAATGACGTTCTTGGACGCTTCGACAAAACCCCTTACCCTCTCCATCAAGGACGGTGGTATCATCATATTTCTTGGGGCGGAGATTGGTGCGGCGAGGACGCGGCATGTTGAAGGAAAGAGAGAGTGAGAGGGGAAAGGATATGGTGGAGAAGGGAGTGAGGGAAATTTTTGTTGTGAGAATTGGAGGAGGGGAGAGTGGTAATTTATAGGTGTAAAGGGGTGGGTTTTTGGTGGGAAATGTGAATGGGTGGGAAGGAAATAATGGAGGGAGTGAATTAGGATGAAAATTGGAAGGAGGGAAGAATTTGGAGGGAGGAAAAACGAGGGGGAAAGAATGGGGGGAAGAATGGAGGGAAGGGGATGAATTTGGATTTAAGGGGGGGGGGGGGGGGGGAATCTGCCAGGTACCCCGAACCGGTTCAGAGGTACCACGAACTGGTTCGCCCCCTGAACCGGTTCTGGATGGGGTTCGGGAGAGTGGGCTGGACCGGATGCTAGGATTCTCTCTTCTCTCCAATTCAAGGCGTTCTCTCATCCTCTAACTTGTGCGTAAGGCCCCTAAAAACGTTCTAGACCCTCGGGCTCCTTAAAAATTCTTCGAACTCAACCTCGGATTGCGTGCTAACCGATCTCTTTCGTGACTCATGCTCCTGACTCCTAACTAACCTATTCACACACGACTACTATACACACAAACTCACCCCATACGCGTCGGGGGTGCGACGACCTCAATTTCTCAGCTCAATTGACCCCGTAAACGGGGTTCGATAACCAAATTGTGTCGACCTCTTCTGCACACGCCTCTAGATAGGGCTTTAGGCGTTGTCCATTTACTTTGAACGTGTTTTCCCCTTATAAATCGTCTAGTTCAACAGCTCCATGGGGGAAAACGTTCTTCACGACGAACGGGCCAGACCATCGTGACCGCAACTTGCCCGGAAAGAGGTGAAGCCGAGAGTTATAGAGAAGAACTTTTTTCCCTAGGAGAAACTCTTTTCGTTGAATGATGCTATCATGAGCGAGTTTCATCCTCTCTTTTGAAATTTTGGCATTCTCATACGCATCATTGCGTAGTTCTTCTAACTCATTCAATTGAAGCTTGCGGGCTTCACCGGCCTTGTCCAAGGCATAGTTCAATTGCTTAATCGCCTAATACGCTTTGTGTTCGAGCTCCATGGGAATATGGCAAGGTTTTCCATACAAAAAATGGAAAGGGGACATGCCAAGTTGGTTCTTAAATGCGGTACGATAGGCCCATAGTGCATCGGTCAATCTAAGGGACCAATCTTTCTGGGTAGGATTAACGGTCTTTTCAAGAATGTTCTTGATCTCCTGATTCGCTAGCTCGTCCTTCCCATTCGTTTGTGGGTGATATGTCGTCCCAACCTTGTGGAAGACACCAAACTTTCTCATGAGCTTCTCGAATGGCCTATTGCAAAAGTGCGTGCCATTATCGCTAATTATCGCTTTCGGTGCACCGAAGCGAGAAAGTATGTGTTCCTGCAGGAACTTTATCACCACTTTGTTGTCATTGGTCTTGGTATCTATAGCTTCCACCCATTTAGAAACGTAGTCTACCGTGACAAGGATGTATAGGAAACCAAAGGATGGAAGGAAAGGACCCATGAAGTCAATACCCCAACAGTCGAATATCTCAATGATGAGTATAGAGGTAAGAGGCATCATGTCTCGTCGAGTGATGGCTCCCATCCGTTGACACCTGTTGCATGACTTGCACGCATCATTCGCATCCCGGAAGATTGTGGGCCAATAGAGGCTGCATTGCATAATTTTAGCGGCCGTCTTTTTCGTCGAGAAATGGCCTCCACATGCTTCTGAGTGATAAAACTAGATGACTTTCGGGATCTCTTCATCCGGTACACATCGTCGGATGATTTGGTCGATGTAATATTTAAAGAGAAATGGATCATAATAAAAGAACATGCGCAACCAATTAAGAAACTTCTTCTTATCTTGCGGTGTCCAATCGGGAGGGACGACTCCCGTGAAAAGATAGTTCACTATATCCGCAAACCAAGGATACGAAGAAGTAGCAAAAAGTTTCTCATTCGGAAAGTATTCGTCTATGGGTATGGGATCACTAGGTCCGTCGGACGAAAGCCGAGATAAATGGTCGGCAACGACGTTTTCTACTCCTTTCTTATCTTTGATGGAGAGATTGAACTCTTGTAGGAGTAAGATCCACCTTATGAGGCGCGGCTTGACGTCTTTATTCGCAAGTAGATACTTTAAAGCCACGTGGTCGGTTAAAACAGTAATAGGAGAACCAATAAGATAGGACCAGAACTTATCGAGGGCAAAGACTACCGCTAGCAACTCCTTCTACGTGGTAGAGTAGTTGAGTTAAGGTCCGGTAAGAGTCCGACTAGCGTAGTAGATGACATGAGCTTGCTTATCTTTACGTTGGCCCAAAATAGCCTCGATCGCGTAATCGCTTGCGTCACACATAAGTTCGAATGGTAAGGACCAATCCGGAACTTGCATAATGGGAGCGGACACGAGCATGTTCTTCAACTTATCAAAGGAGCTTTGGCATGCCTCTGTCCACTCAAATGGGTTGTCCTTCATGAGTAGGTTGCTTAATGGCCTAGCGATGGCACTAAAGTCCTTAATGAACCTTCGATAAAACCCCGCATGGCCCAAGAAGAAGTGCACGTCTTTCAGCGATTTCAGTGGGGGAAGATCAGCTATGACATCTATCTTAGCCCTATCAACCTATATTCCGTTGGATGAAACAATATGGCTAAGAACTATTCCCTCGGTGACCATGAAATGGCATTTTTCCCAATTCAGCACTAAGTTCTTTTCCACGCATCGGGTGAGTACTTTTTCCAGCTTGTCTAAACAATGATCGAAAGAGGTGCCAAAAACGCTAAAATCGTACATGAACACTTCGAGTCCTCTCACGACCATGTCGCTAAATAAGCTCAATATGCACCTTTGAAAAGTCGCGGGTGCATTACACAAGCTAAATGGCATACGTTTGTAGGCAAACGTACCAAAAGGGCAAGTGAAAGTCGTCTTCTCTTGGTCAAGTACATCTACCTCAATTTGGTTATATCCGAAATAACCATAAAGGAAGCAATAATAAGGGTGGCCCGCAACTCTCTCAAGCATTTTATCAATGAATGGCAAGGGGAAATAGTCTTTCCTAGTTCCCGCATTGAGTTTCCGGTAGTCAATGCAAATGCGTCATCCGGTGGCGGAGCGTTGGGGAACAAGCTCTCGCTTAGCATTCTCAATCACAATCATACCCGACTTCTTCGGGACGACTTGAATAGGGCTCACCCATTTGCTATCTGAGATTGGGTAGATAATCCCAACATCCAATAATTTGATGATCTCGGTTCTCACAACTTCTTTCATGTTGGGGTTCAGTCTTCTTTGCATTTCTCTAGAGGGCTTGACATCCTCTTCGAGCTGGATCTTGTGAGTGCAAATCAAAGGACTTATCCCCTTCAAATCAGCGATGCACCAACCAAAGGCACTTTGGTGCTTCCTCAAAATTTTCAATAATTTGCCCTCCTTCCCTTCATCTAGGCTAGAGGAGATAACAACAGGAAATGTCTCATCCTCTCCTAGATATGCATATTTAATATGGGATGGGAGTTTCTTTAATTCGAGGGTTGGAAATTTTTCACTGGAGGGATCCATGTGTGTATCCCTCGAAGGTAATTCCTCGAATCTAGAAACCCAATTAACCTCTTTCACGTCCTCATTCGACGTACTCTCATCGAGTAATTATCTCAATTCTTCAACCTCCCTCTCGAAGGCGGTGTACGTCCCCTCACACTCATATCTCGTCGCTAAACAGGACTCTAAAGCGTCGCCACAAAAATTTTCCTCAAAGTACTCTTCTACTACCTCGTCGATGAGGCTCACCGCGTGAAGATCATCTTCCTCCCCTGCATTTTGGGCTATGTGGAAGATGTTAGTATCCATGGTCATGTTCCCAAAGTGAGTTGCATTCGGCCATTCCTTGTATTGATGATTGCATTAGCCGTAGCCAAGAAAGGGAGCCCAAGGATGATGGGAACATGATTGCTCGAGTTGAAGGAGGGCTCCGTGTTCCAAATGACAAAATCTACCGAAAAGTAGAAAGTGTCAACTTGGACGATCACGTCCTCGACTATGCCTCGTGGAATCTTCATTGATCGATCCGCTAATTAGAGAGTGACCTTTGTGGGCTTGAGGTCGCCCAAATCAAGTTGCCTATAAATGGAGTAAGGGAGTATGTTTACACTTTCCCCCAAGTCAAGTAAGGCTTTCTCAATTCTATTATCTCCAATGATGCAGGATATAGTGGGTGCATCGGGATCTTTGAATTTAGGCGGGAGATCATTTAGCAGAATGGAGCTCATGTTCTGGGCTAGAAAGACATTCTTTTTTACCTTCATCTTCCTTTTTACCGTCAACAAATCTTTCATAACTTTTCCATAAGCTGGAATTTGCTTGATGGCATCAATAAAGGGTAAATTCAGCTTTACTTGCTTAAGTACTTCTAGCACTTCATCGCGTGGATTCCCCTTTTGAGCGGGAATCAATCTTTGAGGAAATGGTGTTGCGGAGGGTGATTTCACTACCACCTCTGGCTCACTAGCGTCTTCCTTATCACTCTCGTTCAAGGGGACATCTTCGGCCTCTTTCGTGTCGGGTGAAATCTCCTTGCCTTTTGTGATGTCGTGAGGAGGAGATGATAAATCAACGACTCTCCCACTACGAAGAGTGGTCACGGCTTGACATTGCTCCTGATGTTCAGTGGAGGTGGAGCTAACACTAGTTTGACCTTGGGTAGGTCGTTGGCCTTGGGCAGGAAATTTACCTTTCTCTTGAACACTCAACGAGGATTGTATTTTTGACAGATTCGCATTTATGTCGCCAATCAGACGATCATATTTGGCATTGGTTGCGGTCTGGCTTGCGATGAATTGATTCATGGTATACTCGAGAGTTCTTCGCTGTGGCGGGATATAATTTCCGTGAGGTGGTGGTGCTTGCACATGTCCTTGCATGTGTGGAGCTTGTTGAAATTGTTGTGGTGGAGGAGGGGCAATATGCGAAGGAGGGTTCATTGCGGCATGTTGTTGCCCGTAGCTAAAACCGGGATGATTTTTCCACGAAGGGTTGTATGAATTCCCGTGCGGGGCACCAAAATTACCCTTAAAGCCTCCAATACCACTAACTTGCTCCTGCAACATTACCTTGTAGGCGGGTATCGTCGGGCATTCCTCAGTTGAATGTCCCGCCTTATAAATCGCACACACCTTCACGACAGGGTTCGGAATGGGTTCATCTGGTCCTTTTCCATATATCTCGCAAAGGTCTCGAAATCCTATTTCAAGAGTCTGCAATCGGCTATCCGTCATAGAATTCTAATCTACATGGAATAGACCGGATGCTGATGGAGTAGTGGTCGCTTGTCGATTTCAATTTTGAGCATTTGGGTCAGAGGTATCCCAGGATTGGGTAGTCTCAGCGATATACCTCATGTGAAGATCATCATCGTGGGCATCTAGATCGACAAACGGATCGCTTCCCATAGTTTCAAGAAGTTGTTTGGAGTTAAGATTCAACCCATTATAGATAAAGGAGATGATTTGCGATGGATCAAATCCGTGATGGGGGCATGAAGCAACTAACTCATTGAAACGTTCATAACATCGATGGAATGGCTCATTTTCATGTTGCTTGAATGCTTGAATTTGAGCCTTTATAGAGATTTTTCGATGTGGTGGGAAGAATTTCTTGAGAAATTTCGACTGTAGCTCATTCCAGGATGGAATCGAGCTTGGAGGTAAAGACCATAGCCAGGCCTTAACTTTATCTTTGAGCGAGAAAGGGAAGAGTTTGAGACGGATTACCTCTTGTGTGCAGGTTTGATCATTTAGAGTATCACACACGTCCTCAAATTCCCTAATATGGAGGTATGGCTTTTCAGAATCCATACCGTGGTAATGCGGTAGCATCTGGATCATTCTATTTTTGAAACGGAACTGTCCGTCATTATACGGGAGTATAATGCATCCCGGAGTGACGGTGCACTCGGGATATAAAAATTCTCTCAACGGGCGGTACAGAGGCTCTTCCTCACCGGCGGGTGCGCTGCCGTGTTATGACATCTCTCCTTCACTTATCGACTCGGCGCTCTCACTGGGTGTGCTTGAAGTGTGCTCGGAGGTGTGTCCTACGAATGAGAATGGGGTGTTACTAGAGACTGAGTGCGACGGTGTGGGCGGTGGGATCCAAAACTGTAGGGCATTTGGAGTGTGGGGACTATCAGGATTATACTCAACAAGTGGATTTTCGTGAATACTGATTGGAGTATTATGGGGTGTGGGAGTGGTTTCAGAATTTTGCATTAACGCTTAAGAGAGATGATGGTGAATCTTTTTGTGTTTTTTTTTTTATGTTTTTGGATTTTTGAAATTTTTGGTCAAAGCTTTGGATTGACTTAATCTAATCCTAAGTTTACCTAATTCCCCGGCAACGGCGCCAAAAACTTGACGTGACTGAAAATGTGTCTCAGAAATGCGTTCACTCTAGGCTCAAGTGTATGCCTGTCGCTAAAATAAAAATCCCAGTAAGTCGGGTATCGAATACACAGGGAAGAAGGACAACAGATTTGTGACGACGGGACGAGACAGAGAGATCCTAACTTTGACTCCAAAGAAAAAGGAGAATTGATTCGGTTTGGAGATTGATTAAACTAAAGCGATAATGAAAATGAGCAAAGATGCAACTAAATTACTCTACCGAAATGGAGAATGACTGATGATTTCAAAAACTTTTTATTTTAACTAATGAGAGAAACAGGATGGGAATACAATCCTCCAACCCTAGTGTAGTGTAGTGATAATGTTAATCATAAATTTATCCGATTAATCATACCCAGAATTTAGTACTCCCAAGCATTATGTATACGAGGTTCAAGCCCGCTTCATACCTAATCTGAGGATGAGTAAATCGGTATCGCGATAATGACACTCAAATTGTACTCTAAATCATCACGAGTACCCAGAGGTAAACGAGATATAAAGATCCGCAATTATTACGTAATTACGCGATACGATCATAATCAATCATTAAATTCATCGGATTAACTTTATACACATGCACTAACACATTAGGTTGGGTTCATGCATCCCAACCTTTTAAACCTAGCCGGACATATTAAATTGAACGATGCATGAAATAATAACGTTGCATGCGAAAGAACTCATGATAACACTAGATCGAAATACGTGGCTAAGCAATATAAACGCAGAAATTTATTCAAATCACGCAGAACAAATACCATGCAAGAATAATGATCATAAAAATAAAACTTAGATTACAACTTGAAAACAAACCCGGAATTGTATTGATCTTGCAGCAATTAATTGAAGTTATGTTCCTAGATGTTTTCATCTCTTTTCCTCTATCAAAAACTACCTAAAATTATCTAGAACGGCTGTTCCTTTGTTACAACCTACGTTCCCTACTCTTTTTTTAGAGTTTTAACCTAATAGGAAACTTTAGAGCCAATCAGAATGAAGGAGAAAATTAGCGCATCAGGCCCCCCGAACCGGTTCGCATGTACCCCGAACCGGTTCTCCCCCCAAACCGGTTCGCCCTTGGGTTCGCGAATGCTTGCTGGTTTGGGGTGCATTTTCTTTCATTCCACACTTAGAATTTTTCTTGCTTTATTTCCTTTCTTCCTTGGATTTTTCTTCAACTTCAACTGGTCATAACACATCAACCGTAGCTCGAATTTGGGTGCCATTTCTTCCAGTGTTCTCATTGTTCTGAGCTCTTCAACTTTCCAGTTGACTCCTACTTTGGGATCTGGCTGCAGAATTACCAAAAAGCCCTTGAACTTGCCTTCTTAGCTTTTCTTTCATTGTCTCGCTTTCTCTTTTGCGCTGCTTGCATAATTAACCTGTAAAACCAATAAGAGAAGCACGAAACACGAAATACTTGGCAAACAAGATTAGTAGCATAAATGTGCGTCAAATCCATATAGGTTACATCACTCGGGTTCACAAATGCACGGAAATTAGGGGAATAAATATACAATATTTATGTCCAATCAGTTATATTAAAATTTTGAATAAAAACGTCTTTGTAATTACTTTCACTTTCCCTAATTATTCTTTTTAATTTATTTTAAGAAAAAACTATTTATTAAAGTTTAGGCAATATCTAAAATGCATAACACTTAATGGGAACAATAGAAATATTCACAACTGCAAAGAAGTCATCTTTAAAATATGATTACACAGTCGTGTTCCTCTCGTGAAAATAGAAAAAATGAGTTCTTGGATGTTCTTGAGAAAACATGATTTGGATATTCAAAACTTAGATTAAATTTGTGTTTAATGTGGTTTTGGTTTTATAGAAAGAGGAGAGAGGCTACCCAAAACCCGAGTTTAATTAATAGAGGAAAGTGGGAGATTTAAGTTAAACACAAACATTTAAAAAAAGAGGCACATGTCGCACCACTGCCGGCACAAACCGGTTTTCCCCTTGGCCCAACCAGTTCATTCGTCCTGACACTCCAAGAGTCCCTCGATTTTATGTATAAAACTAAAAATTCCCAATTTTACTTCTGAATTAAATTCCACTTAGAACTTTATTTTATATATATCGAAACCAACATTTTTACACCCTAAAACTAATTAAATTCCAAAAATTTCATTTTCCCAAAAATATTATTTTCCCAAAATATTTTATTTATCAAAGATTTTTACGGCTTAAAATCACGGGGTGTTACATTCTCCCTCACTAGTACATGAATTTCGTCCATGGAATTTGATGAAGTGTAAATGTCAAGCGTAAAAGCGCATAAATAAAATAAGACTTACATATGCCTACTTATAGAATGCTACAATTGGGCGCATATACACATAATCCTACACGAACCTACCCGACAAACAAAATACATGATATATATTAACTATATATATATATATATATATCACGTTCCACTTCTGGCACGTGCCTGAGGTTCTCGAGTAGGAAGTAAATAGCACCTAGGCATAGCAAGTCCTTGCATATCCACTTGTGGTGCTACTGGTGCTCCCTGTGCACCTAGTGCTGGAGGCCCTTGGTCCTGCTGGCCATGTCTCTTTGGACGCCTAGAATCTCGATGTCCTATCTCTCCACAACTAAAACGTGTGCCTCTAAAAGGTCCATACTGTCAAACTTGTTCTCTCTCACCCAAATGTCCATGCCCCTATACTTGAGGGCCTTGTGGGACGCCATTGCCTTGCTGAAGGCTCTCCCTAAAATTTATTAAAATACAAAGATTTCATTTTCCCAAAAATATTGAATTTTTCGAAGATTTTAAGGCTTAAAATCATGGTGTGTTACAAAAGTGAAGAATAAAAAACCACAAACGTTTATTACAAAAAAAAAGTTAAGCAAGAAAATAAAGAAGATATGAAAACTAAATTTAAGCCACTACAAGTTATAAGGCTAAGGAATCAAAATTAGGCATCATTCTACTAGAAAAAAAAATTCAATTATTCATTACAGATAAGTTAAAAATAAAAGTTTCAACAAAATACGGGACAACAGTGCACAAAAACAATCAAAGAGGTCGCATCCTCTTCAACATATTCATCTTCCTCCAGGTATGTTTCAGTTTTCTTGGCCTCTAAAGCCACAACTTTCATAACTTATTCCTTCTATTTCCTGGCCAGTTCTTCAGCCCTTTTTAGCTCCTCCATGCGCTATGTGTGCTCATCATCATTGAACCAACAAGAAAAATGGTCCCCTTGGCCTTAGGAAAATTCTTGGAAACTTTTTTCCTCATTTCCCTTTATCCGCAGATGTAGGCTTTGTTCTTTCCAACTCATTAGTCCTTTGAAGTCTTGAAATTGGCCATGCCATCTTCAACAACTTTCTTCAGAGTCGCGGAATTATTTTGCATTAAAGAAGAAATTTGAGATTCAAGGCTAGCACTAGTGGCGGCTGGTTTGGAAGACTTAAGACATTTTGTTATGGACACTTCAAGTGCTTATATATCCTGAAACATATTCTCATCTGCTTTAATTGTCTTTTTCTGTGACCTTTATCTTAACCTTGACATCATCTTTGGCCTTTTCCATAGCCTTTATTTTAGCCTTGTCTTTAAGGCTTCCATTTTAGAAAGAATAATCCACAGACTTCTTTCATGCTTCAAAAGAGGAAGATCAATATATTTTAAACTCATCCTTGTGTGTGGATTCCCTGAATATATTCTCGACATGAATCTCCTTATAATTATCCCTTTGGTTCATTCCATCCTTAAAAACCTAGATAAAATAAATAAATAAACAAGTAAAAAAATATAGTAGAAACTTAAAGTGACAACCACATATATGTTTACTTACCCTAAGAAGGTAGTGAAGTTGATAGTTCTCTAAGTCCTTAGCATTTTACTCAAAAAAGGCTTAAGGGCTCGGGGGTTAGTATCTTTTCTCGTTATGAAGATCGCAATCGCCTAAGTGTCATGGGGAGAATTTAGATCTTCTAGCCTAAGTTGGGGCTGCAGACTGAAAGCCTAATTTATTTGGATAATGGTTCTAATATTAATTGGCGCAGATGTCTATGGTGGGGAATCATTGAAGCCATTATTCCCAGAATGTTCTAGACTCTGCTACCTCTCTATAATATTTGGAGAAATGGCCACATCACTTACTCGTGTCACGGTATTATCTACCTCTTACAAGTTTAGACTATTTATCACGACCACATTTTGTGTTTCAGTTATTAACATGTCTGCATCTTTATATGAGGTCCTTTTTCTCTTCTTGGACCTTATCTTCCTTTCGTGTCGTGGTATTTTGTGAACTTTCCCCCCCTTCTCGGACAGTTGGGAAAGAAGAAGCTCTATATCAATCTACATTATCATTTCACTATATGTGGAGGTACTCGTATGAGAATATTAGCGAACTAAGGAAAATTTAATAGAAAGTTGTAATCTTATCCACGACCTATGAAGTATAAATCTCACCTGTTTGTACTTACCTCACAGGTGCAATGTGCGAAGCATGGTAGCCAAGTCTATACAAGGCTCTTATTGTGACCATAGAAAAGTTATTGTTGTCTGAAATAAGGACTGCCAAATATATCCTTTTCCTTTGATATTCGTTAGTAATCAAACCTGCAAGGACTACACAAATAATGCATTTTAACTTAGATTTAAGTATGAAATTAAAGAGTAACATCCTTATTTTATATATATATATATATTTCAACCTTTGATAGGGGATAATCCCAAGACGATAGAATTTTACATGCTCTATCTCTTTCGAACTCCGTGGAGTGCTCCTCCCACTTGTCAACAAACACGAATAAATACTTATCCTTCTATTTTTTTGGTAATAGAAGGACCCCATCATGAGATACTTATTGGCTTGATGCATATCCATATGATAATACCAAGAATTTTTTTATAGTATTATCCTTCACCCTATATAAGTCAAAAAACTCCACGATCGTGATGTCGGTGTCAAAATTCTTCTTCTAGAACACTGAGGAGGATAATATGCCCTTCCAACCAGTGGTATCAACCTAGACCGGGGCGAGGTTAATAAACTTAATGATTTTTCTCACAAGCATTGGGATTGACAACCTAAGTCTAACGAGAAACGCATAGAGAGGAAAGAAAATCCATCATTAGGGATCGCGAAACTTGTCCTTTGGTTCGCGAAGGAAATATAGAATAAGGTCCCCTCAGGATATTCCTAGATGTCAACCAGATGATCCAAGCATTATTTGGTAATGATACATCAAGTTTTTCATTGAGGGAATATAAAATATAGGTCCTGATGTATCTGTCTGAATTAGGGGACTTACTTGGATCTTCATTGCCTTTTCCATCAGGTTGTGGCAGGTAATGTTTCCTTTAATAAAATGATTTTCATTTCTCAAAGAATTCATAAGGAGTCTTTAGCCAATCTAAGGGATTATTTTGATTAGAATGACTAGCTGACAGTAAATATGCTCATTCATGGAAGAATTTCATTCTTCAAGCTGATCTTATAGGCATGATGGAGGTTGCCACTATTCTTGAGAACGAGATAAATAACCACTACACTAAAACTGGCGATTGGTCACGGCCAAAATCCCTGACCAAAGTTATGGGTCGCGGACTTGGACCGTGACCATTTTGGGCGTGACCATTTTCGTCAATTTTCGTGGGTCGCGGCCGAAGTTCGTGACCAAAAAATGGTCACGGCCGAGAGGGGTCACGACCGATGGTCGCGGACTTAGGCCGTGACCCATGCTGTGACGGGTCGCCGCCCTCATCCGCGACCCGCAACCATGACAAATTGGTCGCGGACTTTGGCCACGACCCACGACCGTGACAAAAAAATTAAAAAAAATTAGTCGCGGACCTAATCCGTGACCCGCAACTGTAACAAATTGGTCGCAGCCAAAGTCCGCGACCCACGACCGTGATAAAAAAATAAAAAAAAAATGGTCGCGGCCCTCATCCTTGACCCGTAACCGTGACAAATTGGTCGCGGCCAAAGTCCGCGACCCATAACCGTGACAAAAAAATAAAAATAAATGGTCGCGGCCCAAGTTCGTGACCCACTACCATGACGAAAAAAATGGTCGCGGACTTTGGCCGCAACCATTTTTATGCATGACGAAAAAAATAAAAATGGTCATGGACAAAGTCCATGACCATATTTAACTATAATTTTAAAAAAATGTATTTTTTTTGGTCCAATCCTAAAATTGGGGGTCCTGTGAGTACACCGTGTGTTGCTACGTGTAACGTTGGACAGGTACGAGGTGTTAGAAATATTTATTATTCGCAAAACAATAAAAAAAAATCACAAATTGCGAATCGAGAATGTTGTTAATAAATAAATATATATACAAACTTAAAAAATATTACATGTCTAAATAATTCACAGACCAAAAAAAATTGGGCAGAGTTTCCTCTATTTTCTTGACATTCCAAAACCTGTAAATGTAAAACCTGTTTATTATAAAGTTCGCATGACCATAAAATTCAACAATCAAATTATAAAAGACCGCACGGCCAAAAAACTAAAAAATAAAAGCCCGCACGGCTGTAACACATAAAAAAACAAAATCCTGAATGTCCACAACATATAAACAATCTTCATGTTGTAGATCATTGCCTTCTTCGTTCGTTCCGGGTGCAAAAATCCTACAAATGATAGGATACATAAAAAAAATATCAGTAACCAAGTAGAAATATGAAAATTACCGTCGTTTTGAGTCCCGCGGTTGCGGGGTCAATTCCTACGAGTTACATTGGTCCCGTGGGAGGTGTCGGTGCCACCCACGGGGACGTTCGGAGGCTGTTTCGAGTTTTCACCCTCTAACGCCATGTTTTTAAGCTTAAGTCAAGCAATATACAAATTATTGCCGTATTCTCAAACCGGGAGTCCCACGGCTGTGGGGTCAGTTCCTACGAGTTACGTTGGTCTCGTGGGAGGTGTTGGTGCCACCCACGTGGCCGTTCGGGGGTTGTTTCAAGTTTTCACCCTCTAACGCCATGTTTTTCTTAAGTCTAGAAATACGCAAGTTGTCATCGTATTCTCAAACCGGGAGACCCGTGGCTACGAGGTCAGTTCCTATGAGTTACCTTGGTCCCGTGGGAGGTGTTAGTGCCACCCACGGGGCCATTCGGGGGCTGTTTTGAGTTTTCACCCTCTAACGCCATGTTTCTAAGCCTAAGTCTAGAAATATGCAAATTATCATCGTACTCTCAAATCGGGATACCCGCGGCTGCAGGGTCAGTTTTACGAGTTACCTTGGTCCCATGGGACGTGTTGGTGCCACCCACGGGGCCGTTCAGGGGCTGTGTCGATTTTTCACCCTCTAGCGCCATGTTTTTAAGCCTAAGTCAAGAAATATGCAAATTATCGTCGTATTCTCAAACCAGGACTCCCGCGGCTACGGGGTCGGTTCCTACGAGTTACGTTGGTCCCGTGGGAGGTGTTGGTGCCACCCACGGGGCCGTTTTGGGGCTGTTTCGAGTTTTCACCCTCTAACGCCATGTTTTGCTTAAGTTTAGAAATAAACAAATTACCATCTTATTCTCAAACCGTGAGACCCGCGGCCATGGGGTCAATTCCTACGAGTTAAATTGGTCCCGTGGGAGGTGTTGGTGCCACCCACGGGGATGTTCGGGGGCTGTTTCGAGTTTTCACCCTCTAACGCCATGTTTTTAAGCCTAAGTCTAGAAATATACAAATTACAATCGTACTCTCAAACCGGGAGTCCTGCGACTCCGTGGTCAGTTCCTACGAGTTACCTTGGTCCCGTGGGAGGTGTTGGTGCCACCCACGGGGCCGTTCGTGGGCTGTTTCGAGTTTTCACCCTCTAACGCCATGTTTTTAAGCCTAAGTCTAGAAATATGCAAATTACCATCTTATTATCAAACCGGGAGTCTCGCGGCAGTGGGGTCAGCTCCTACGAGTTACATTGGTCCCGTGGGAGGTGTTGGTGCCACCCACGGGGCCGTTCGGGGGCTATTTCGAGTTCTCACCCTCAAACGCCATGTTTTTAAGCCTAAGACTGGAAATATGCAAATTACCGTCGTACTCTCAAACCGGGAGTCCCGCGGATACGAGGTCAGTTTATACGAGTTACATTGGTCCCGTGGGAGGTATTGGTGCCACCCACGGGGCCGTTCGGGGGCTATTTCGAGTTCTCACCCTCTAACGTCATATTATTTAGCCTAAGTCTAGAAATATGCAAATTATCATCGTACTCTCAAATCGGGAGTCCCGGGACTGCGGGGTCAGTTCCTACGAGTTACATTGGTCCCGTGGGAGGTTTTGGTGCCACCCACGGGGACGGTCGGGGGCTGTTTCGAGTTCTTGCCCTCTAACGCCGTGTTTTTAAGCCTAAGTCTAGAAATATGCAAATTACTATCGTATTCTCAAATCGGGAGTCCCGCGGCTACGTGGTCAGTTCCTACGAGTTACATTGGTCTCGTGGGAGGTGTTGGTGCCACCCACGGGGACGGTTGGGGGCTGTTTCGAGTTCTCACCCTCTAACGCCATTTTTTAAGCCTAAGTCTAGAAATATGCAAATTACCGTCGTACTCTCAAATCGGGAGACCCGCGGCTGCGGGGTCAGTTCCTGCGAGTTACATTGGTCCCGTGGGAGGTGTCGATGCCACCCACGGGGACGTTCGGGGGCTATTTCGAGTTTTCACCCTCAAACGCCATGTTTTTAAGCCTAAGTCAAGAAATATACAAATTATTGCCGTATTCTCAAACCGGGAGTCCCGCGACTGCAGGTTCAGTTCCTACGAGTTACGTTGGTCCCGTGGGAGGTGTTGGTGCCACCCACATGGCCGTTCGGGGGCTATTTTGAGTTTTCACCCTCTAACGCCATATTTTTCTTAAGTCTAGAAATACGCAAATTATCGTCGTATTCTCAAGCCGAGAGACCCGCGGCCGCGGTGTCAGTTCCTACAAGTTACCTTGGTCCCGTGGGAGGTGTTAGTGCCACCCACGGGGCCATTCGGGGGCTGTTTTGAGTTTTCACCCTCTAACGCCATGTTTTTAAGCCTAAGTCTAGAAATATGCAAATTATCATCGCACTCTCAAATCGGGATACCCGCGGCTGCGGGGTCAGTTCCTACAAGTTACCTTGGTCCCGTGGGAGGTGTTGGTGCCACCCACGGGGCCGTTTAGGGGCTGTGTCGATTTTTCACCCTCTAGCGCCATGTTTTTAAGCCTAAGTCAAGAAATATGCAAATTATCGTCGTATTCTCAAACCAGGAATCCCGCGGCTACGGGGTCAGTTCCTACGAGTTACGTTGGTCCCGTGGGAGGTGTTGGTGCCACCCACGGGGCCGTTCGAGGGCTGTTTCGAGTTTTCACCCTCTAACGCCATGTTTTGGTTAAGTCTAGAAATATGCAAATTACCATCTTATTCTCAAAACGGGTGACCCGCGGCTGCGGGGTCAATTCCTACGAGTTAAATTGGTCCCGTGGGAGGTGTTGGTGACACCCACGGGGATGTTCGGGGGCTGTTTCGAGTTTTCACCCTCTAACGCCATGTTTTTAAGCCTAAGTCTAGAAATATACAAATTACCGTCGTACTCTCAAATCGGGAGTCCTGCGACTCCGTGGTCAGTTCCTATGAGTTACCTTGGTCCCGTGGGAGGTGTTGCTGCCACCCACGGGGCCGTTCGGGGGCTGTTTCGAGTTTTCACCCTCTAACGCCATGTTTTTAAGCCTAAGTCTAGAAATATGAAAATTACCGTCTTATTATCAAGACGGGAGTCTCGCGGCTACGGGGTCAGTTCCTACGAGTTACATTGGTCCCGTGGGAGGTGTTGGTGCCACCCACGGGGCCGTTCGGGGGCTATTTCGAGTTCTCACCCTCTAACGCCATGTTTTTAAGCCTAAGGCTGGAAATATGTAAATTACCGTCGTACTCTCAAACCGAGATTCCCGCGGCTACGAGGTCAGTTTCTACGAGTTACATTGGTCCCGTGGGAGGTATTGGTGCCACCCACAGGGACGGTCGAGGGCTGTTTCGAGTTCTCGCCCTCTAACGCCATGTTTTTAAGCCTAAGTCTAGAAATATGAAAATTACTATCGTATTCTCAAATCGGGAGTCCCGCGGCTACGTGGTCAGTTCCTACGAGTTACATTGGTCTCGTGGGAGGTGTTGGTGCCACCCACGGGGACTGTTGGGGGCTGTTTCGAGTTCTCACCCTCTAACGCCATTTTTTAAGCCTAAGTCTAGAAATATGCAAATTACCGTCGTACTCTCAAATCGGGAGACCCGCGGCTGCGGGGTCAGTTCCTGCGAGTTACATTGGTCCCGTGGGAGGTGTCGATGCCACCCACGGGGACGTTCGGGGGCTATTTCAAGTTTTCACCCTCAAACGCCATGTTTTTAAGCCTAAGTCAAGAAATATACAAATTATTGCCGTATTCTCAAACCGGGAGTCCCGCGACTGCGGGGTCAGTTCCTACGAGTTACGTTGGTCCTGTGGGAGGTGTTGTTGCCACCCACGTGGCCGTTCGGGGGCAATTTTTAGTTTTCACCTTTTAATGCCATGCTTTGCTTAAGTCTAGAAATACGCAAATTATCTTCGTATTCTCAAGCCGAGAGACCCGCGGCTGCGGTGTCAGTTCCTACAAGTTACCTTGGTCCCGTGGGAGGTGTTGGTGCCACCCATGGGGCCGTTCGGGGGCTGTTTCGAGTTTTCACCCTCTAACGCCATGTTTTTTAGCCTAAGTCTAGAGATATGTAAATTATCGTTGTACTCTCAAACCAGGATACCCGCGGCTGCGGGGTCAGTTCCGCGAGTTACCTTGGGAGGTGTTGGTGCCACCCACGGGGCTGTTCGGGGGCTGTTTCGAGTTTTCACCCTCTAACGCCATGTTTTTAAGCCTAAGTCAAGAAATATGCAAATTATCGTCTGTTGGTGCCACCCACGGGGCCGTTCGGGGGCTGTTTCGAGTTTTCACCCTTTAACGCCATGTTTTGCTTAAGTCTAAAAATATGCAAATTACCGTCTTATTCTCAAATCGGGAGACCCGCGACTGTGGGGTCAGTTCCTACCAGTTACCTTGGTCCCGTGGGAGGTTTTGGTGCCACCCATGGGGCCGTTCGGGGGCTATTTCGAGTTCTCACCCTCTAACGCCATGTTTTTAAGCCTAAGACTGGAAATATGTAAATTACCATCGTACTCTCAAACCGGGAGTCCCGCGGCTACGAGGTCAGTTTCTACGAGTTACATTGGTCCCGTGGGAGGTATTGGTGCCACCCACGGGGCCGTTCGGGGGCTATTTCGAGTTCTCACCCTCTAACGTCATATTTTTTAGCCTAAGTCTAGAAATATGCAAATTATCATCGTACTCTCAAATCGGGAGTCTCGCGACTGCGGGGTCAGTTCCTACGAGTTACATTGGTCCCGTGGGAAGTTTTGGTGCCACCCACGGGGACGGTCGGGGGCTGTTTCGAGTTCTTGCCCTCTAACGCCATGTTTTTAAGCCTAAGTCTAGACATATGCAAATTACTATCGTATTCTCAAATCGGGAGTCCCGCGGCTATGTGGTCAGTTCCTACGAGTTACATTGGTCTCGTGGGAGGTGTTGGTGCCACCCACGGGGACGGTTGGGGGATGTTTCGAGTTCTTACCCTCTAACGCCATTTTTTAAGCCTAAGTCTAGAAATATGCAAATTACCGTCGTACTCTCAAATCGGGAGACCCGCGGCTGCGGGGTCAGTTCCTGCGAGTTACATTGGTCCCGTGGGAGGTGTCGATGCCACCCACGGGGACGTTCGGGGGCTATTTCGAGTTTTCACCCTCTAACGCCATGTTTTTAAGCCTAAGTCAAGGAACATACAAATTATTGCCGTATTCTCAAATCGGGAGTCCCGCAACTGCGGGGTCAGTTCCTACGAGTTATGTTGGTCCCGTGGGAGGTGTTGGTGCCACCCACGTGGCCGTTCGGGAGCTATTTTGAGTTTTCACCCTCTAACGCTATGTTTTGCTTAAGTCTAGAAATACGCAAATTATCATCGTATTCTCAAGCCGAGAGACCCGCGGCTGCGGTGTCAGTTCCTACAAGTTACCTTGGTCCCGTGGGAGGTGTTGGTGCCACCCATGTGGCCGTTCGGAGGTTGTTTTGAGTTTTCATCCTCTAACGCCATGTTTTTTAGCCTAAGTCTAGAGATATGTAAATTATCGTTGTACTCTCAAACCGGGATACCCGCGGCTGCGGGGTCAGTTCCGCGAGTTACCTTGGGAGGTGTTGGTGCCACCCACGGGGCTGTTCGGTGGCTGTTCCGAGTTTTCACCCTCTAACGCCATGTTTTTAAGCCTAAGTCAAGAAATATGCAAATTATCGTCTGTTGGGGCCACCCACGGGGCCGTTCGGAGGCTGTTTCGAGTTTTCACCCTTTAACGCCATGTTTTGCTTAAGTCTAGAAATATGAAAATTACCGTCTTATTCTCAAATCGGGAGACCCGTGACTGTGGGGTCAGTTCCTACCAGTTACCTTGGTCCCGTGGGAGGTGTTGGTGCCACCCAAGGGGCCGTTCGGGGGCTGTTTCGAGTTCTCACCCTCTAACGCCATGTTTTTAAGCCTAAGTCTAAAAATATGCAAATTGCCGTCGTACTATCAAACCGGGGGTCCCGCAGCTGCGGGGTCAGTTCGTACGAGTTACATTGGTCCCGTGGGAGGTATTGGTGCCACCCACGGGGCCGTTCGGGGGCTATTTCGAGTTCTCACCCTCTAACGTCATATTTTTTAGCCTAAGTCTAGAAATATGCAAATTATCATCGTACTCTCAAATCTGGAGTCCCGCGACTGCGGGGTCAGTTCCTACGAGTTACATTGGTCCCGTGGGAAGTTTTGGTGCCATCCACGGGGACGGTCGGGGGCTGTTTCGAGTTCTCGCCCTCTAACGCCATGTTTTTAAGCCTAAGTCTAGACATATGCAAATTACTATCGTATTCTCAAATCGGGAGTCCCGCGGCTACGTGGTCAGTTCCTACGAGTTACATTGGTCTCGTGGGAGGTGTTGGTGCCACCCACGGGGACGGTTGGGGGATGTTTCGAGTTCTCACCCTCTAACGCCATTTTTTAAGCCTAAGTCTAGAAATATGCAAATTACCGTCGTACTCTCAAATCGGGAGACCCGCGGCTGCGGGGTCAGTTCCTGCGAGTTACATTGGTCCCGTGGGAGGTGTCGATGCCACCCACGGGGACGTTCGGGGGCTATTTCGAGTTTTCACCCTCTAACGCCATGTTTTCAAGCCTAAGTCAAGGAACATACAAATTATTGCCGTATTCTCAAATCGGGAGTCCCGCAACTGCGGGGTCAGTTCCTACGAGTTATGTTGGTCCCATGGGAGGTGTTGGTGCCACCCACGTGGCCGTTCGGGGGCTATTTTGAGTTTTCACCCTCTAACGCCATGTTTTGCTTAAGTCTAGAAATATGCAAATTATCGTCGTATTCTCAAGCCGAGAGACCCGCGACTGCGGTGTCAGTTCCTACAAGTTACCTTGGTCCCGTGGAAGGTGTTGGTGCCACCCATGTGGCCGTTCGGAGGTTGTTTCGAGTTTTCATCCTCTAACGCCATGTTTTTTAGCCTAAGTCTAGAGATATGTAAATTATCGTTGTACTCTCAAACCGGGATACCCGCGGCTGCGGGGTCAGTTCCGCGAGTTACCTTGGGAGGTGTTGGTGCCACCCACGGGGCTGTTCGGTGGCTGTTCCGAGTTTTCACCCTCTAACGCCATGTTTTTAAGCCTAAGTCAAGAAATATGCAAATTATCGTCTGTTGGTGCCACCCACTGGGCCGTTCGGGGGCTGTTTCGAGTTTTCACCCTTTAACGCCATGTTTTGCTTAAGTCTAGAAATATGAAAATTACCGTCTTATTCTCAAATCGGGAGACCCGTGACTGTGGGGTCAGTTCCTACCAGTTACCTTGGTCCCGTGGGAGGTGTTGGTGCCACCCAAGGGACCGTTCGGGGGCTGTTTCGAGTTCTCACCCTCTAACGCCATGTTTTTAAGCCTAAGTCTAAAAATATGCAAATTGCCGTCTTACTATCAAACCGGGGGTCCCGCAGCTGCGGGGTCAGTTCGTACGAGTTACATTGGTCCCGTGGGAGGTGTTGGTGCCACCCACGGGGACAGTCGGGGGCTGTTTCAAGTTCTCACCCTCTAACGCCATGTTTTTAAGCCTAAGTCTAGAAATATGCAAATTACTGTCCTATTCTCAAACCGGGAGTCCCGCGGCTGCAGGGTCAGTTCCTATGAGTTATATTGGTCTGGAAATGAGATAGAACCTTATTCTTGTTACGGTCAGGAAATGAGAAATGCTTGCAAAGTTGGTCATGTATGTCATCTTTGACAGCTTGATCAACAAGGTTCCAATTGTCTGGTCCACCGACTCCCACGTTCATTTTTCCTAGCGACAAACGTCGGGCTTTAAAGTTCAGTACATCATTCCTATCACCCATTGGGTTATTCCCGAGAAGGGAGAAACCAATAGGCTGCTTTTCATTTGAGCGGGAGGCATCATGAGTGTTGGATGGGGGCGTTAAAGAAACGGGAGTGCTGGATTGGGGCGTAGGAGCACTTGGAGTTGGACTTGGGGAGGAGTGAACCATTGGTGGTGTTGTGAATTGCTCAGCCATTGGTGTTGAGAATCCGGGTTCTGCACGAGATGGTGAACCTCGTTGTGGTGTCACATCGGCAGTTGGTACCCTTAGGTTATTTGCTCTCGACATTATCTACAAAAATTAAAAATATAAGTGACTAAATAATTATAGTAATTTGAAATTATAACTAATGGATCAAGATTAATTAGTTTTATATATATAGATAGATAGATACCTTTTCAAAGTAAGACTTTAGAATAAGTTCAATGTGTCTGATCTCCATCCATTCGGTATTAGTTTTTAAGAACCTATGAATTTTTGCACGTGGTCAACTAGAAGGAAGGGTATCTATGATTGATGTGTAGATGTTAGTGAAATGAACTCGGAATACCCTATTTCTCAACTTGTTGGCAAGATTCAATTTTACGTGTGTAAGGACATTTTTCTCATGTCCAACATGTTACATTTGTGTATGTCGTACGCCGCTACATTTGGCACGTCACCTCAAGATCTCACTCGATGGCCTCAATCCGAATTCCGGGAATCAAGCTTTTATTATCTCCATCATGTGTCCCTCATCTGCCTCAACGACTTCACATTCCATGATTTTAGGCTCGTAATACAAATGGTACGCAAGAGAAGTCAAAACAGTGCAATAAGGCTTGATAGGGAAGTTCAAGGGCAATTTGGTAATTTTACAGCCACCGTCTGGAGGACTGGTTAACTGGAAAGTTTAAGAGCTTGCCGCAACAAAGATACCGAAAGAAACAGCACCTCAATCCGAGCTACGGTGAAAAAGTTATGGCCCGTTGAAAATGGAGATATTTACATTGAAAATACTGGGAATTTTTCTAAGTGTTTAGCCCCTGTTCCTAGCGAGTTTCCCCCAACCCAGTCCCAACCGGTTCGGGGGGGCGAACCGGTTCGCAGGGTACCCGAACCGGTTCGGGGTCCCTGTACGCTGGATAGAATTTCAGTGTTTTAAATTGGTGGAACTCTTCATTTGATTTCCTATTTAAACCACCTTCGGGGGAGTTGTTTTGAAAGACTTTGAAAGACGAATTTGAGAGTCCAAATACCTCTAGTCTTCATATTTTTGAGTCCGAAGACTCATGGTTTGATTCACACAATTCTTCCAATCCTTTGTGAATCTTTTTGGTAACCCAAGAACATAACTTTGAGTTTGTTCAACCCTTGTGGAGAAGTCGTTCTCTTCATTGCTGCCCTCCTGGAAAGGGAAACTTCCAGCCGTCGACATAGGAACCGACACCTACGGGTATTTCTGTGTCACACTGTTTCTAGCCGTTGCTTTGAAGGTTTACCGAAGACACCGTGTGTTACATTTGTGGGCGATTATCAGGTTGTATGTAAGTCAATGGTCTTGTAAATTCTTTAAAGTTCTAGAAATAAAAGGTTTTTCCCTTCGGGGATTTTTCCTTAACTATGTGTCGCATGCTTTATATTTGATGGGTTGATTTAGATGGATGTTTAAGGGTTGATTTTATTTGGTTTAAAAGTAGACGCTAATTAAATAAGGGTTCTTGGAAACTTGCGAATTTAATTTAAATCATTATCACACAGTCACACTTTTTAAATTGGTATCAGAGCGTGCGACCATTTTCCATTAAATGATTAATCTCGCAACTTTGGGTTAAATTCCTTATTGTGTGATGTTTATGATTAATTAAAAATGCTCGATTAAATGTTTTCGAATCGAAATTCTAATTAGTAGTTGTTTAGCCCGTGAATGCGTGTATGCGATCCCGATCCTCGCTTTCCTTTTGTGTAGCGTAACTTCTCTTTTTATTTATTCACGACAACCAACCATCACCTTTTCTTATTTCTTTTACACCATTTTTATTCCTGAAGTAATTAAACAATTAACATCTAAAATTTAATCACTCCCTGTGGATTTACGATACCCGACTTACTGCTGTGCTTTCTTGTCAAGTGTAGTAGTAGCTTAGGTTTTCTTTGTATCGCAGCGGCGAAACACACAACGATTGTGCACTTTACACGCACACACTTTTTCCGCCCGGTCACAAAATGGCGCCATTGCCGGGGAGTTTGTTTTAGATTGTAATTGTTTTATTATTTCGTAGTATTTTTCCTTTTGTATTTGTATTCTTTGTTTTAACCTTTTTTGCAGGATAGCATATTTGAGCGCTAAGAAACTTTGATTCGCGGTTGCTCACTTTCTAGCTCGGATTCTCCATCTACAAACAACGAGGTAATCATGTCCTATTATTATAGTTATTACGGTTTTTCTAATGATTCTTACTTTGGGGATAGTTTTCAAGTTTTCCATTTTGAAGAGTTTCTTAAGTTTGAAAGACTTGAAAACATTTATCGGAATGAAAATCGTTATTGGGAGCTTGAGTTGGATTCATTATTCGAATCCAATGACGATTCTTATTTCATTACTTTCAAAGACGAGTTTCAACCAAATGAGGAGTCCGAGGCTCTTGAGCCGAGGAATCCTACTTTGGAAGAAACTTTGCTTCTTTACTCCCAAGGTTTGGAAAGCCTAAATGATGTTGGAATGAGACTTGGTACACTTTGCGATGACATGAATTATTATGCACAAAACAATGAGGAGGTGGAAACTTGTGTTTCACCTCAATGTTTCAAAGAATTTCTCATCGAATGTGAATCTCTCTCCCCCAAAATTCAATCTCCTTCCGACGATGAGTCGATTGAGATTGAATTTGTTTCATCACCATATACGTTTTCCGTGATCGAACCATTAGAATTACCGGTTGATTCCTATGAGTCGCTAGAAACTTTTAAAACTACACTTTTTGCCGATGAGGACTCTTTACAGGACTAGTTTTCGATGGATGGTATCCCGACGTGTGCACCAACTCCCATTCCGTTTGAAAAATCTTTGGGAGATGAGTTAACTTTTCTTGGACCTCAAGTGTACCTTTCCCCCTTGTTATCCAAATCCCCCATCGTCCGCCCAGAATTTCAAATTGGCGATGGTTCATTTCTTTCACCGCCCACATGCCTTCCGTTGTTCAAACGGAATTCCTATTTTCCGGGAGGCATGCATGTTCGGGAGGGTCCACCGTTGATCCGCCAAATTCAAATTGTGTTTTGGATGGACCCTCAAAAGTTTAAACTTTTGGTATATAGTTAATTGCACATCCTAAGTGTAGGTTGTATATACTAACTTCTTCATTTTTATTTTTCTTAATTTTAGCCTAGAATAATTAGTTAATCTCTTTTTATTTCTTTTTGTATGCTTGGTTCTAACTCTTTCGTAGGTTCAACGGACTTGAATTTGCAGAGACTATGCATCCCGGCACACATTTATTAAGAAAACAATCAAAAAAAAATCACAAAAACATTTTTTTTCCTTTGTTTTTTTTTCACACGCGCATTCTCACGCATTTGCATTTGTTTTTCTTTTTTATTTTATTTATTTTTCATTTTGTCGTGACCATGCGTGTGTGTTACTCATTGTACATATTTTTATTTTTTTTAGCATAGGCCTTTTTGTGTGTATATGTATGCCTATGTGTATTTATTTTTATTTTATTTTAATTTTTATTTTTCTATTTTTATTTCATATTATTATATATATATACTTATATATACTATATATATAGTTATTTTATATTTAGACCCCCCTATTATCCCTTATTTGCAATCCCCCCCCCCCCATTTAAAAAGGATGCAGTGTGCCTGGCCCTGCTTGATCGATCGATCGAAGGCCAGGCTCGATCGATCGATCGAGCAGGTTAAAACCGAGATCTGTTAATTTTTTCCCTCTTTTCTCTTATTCTCTCCTCTCCTCTTTCAAACCGATTTTTCCCTAATTTCTTCCCACACCACATTCTCTCTTTTTCTTCTAATTACTACACATCCAAGGTATAATCTTCATTACTCTTACATGGATTTGTAGCTTTTGTGAGATTTGTGTCACTAATAACATGTTTAAAACCTAAATTGACATATGTTTGAATGTGGTTGTTTGCCCCTGATTTCTTTGTTGTTCCAACTGTATTTTCTCATGTTTCTTGTTATAAATCCACTCATGAACAAGTATATATTGCTGCATTGTTGTTTTGTTCATGAGTGGGGTGATTTCGTTGGTTCAAATCGGTATTTTCAACCTTGACTCACATTGCGCACACCAAGTGTTCGTCAAAATGCCTAAAACAGATTTCAATCCAATTTTTGACGCACACTTGGGTGATTTTCATGCCTTGTCGCATTCCGACATTCTTCATCGCAATGTTGCATATTTTCACCTCGGTTTTGCGCACTTGCACCACCATTTCAACTTATACACTACTAACCATAAATTGTGCTTACACTTTTCTTTGTATTGTGTAATTCTTGTTTTGTAGGTTGAAATGGCACCAAAGAAATACTTGTCTACTAGGTGTGTGCCCGCCGAGGGCGTTGATGGTTTCCGCTGTGAGCAGGAGCGGCCTTGGTTCCATGCGCACTTTCATACATCCGAGCGACCGCTTGGTCATCACTTTGCGTGGGTCCTTGAGGATATACCGAAGGAGGCGCGTGTTCTGTTGCATCGTCAGGGGTGGGAGCCCTTTCTTGCTACTAACGGATGTGTCAACGAGGAATTGGTCCGAATATTCTATGCGACGTTAGTGGAGGTAAAGGACAACAGTGGGACGACTACATATGAGGCCATGGTTCGTGGGGTGAGGATTCCCTTCACTATATCAGATTTAGCAGATTTTATGGATGTTCCTCTCCCCGCGGATTCAGTCAGTTTTCTTGATGGGACTATTTTCGGCCTAGGGACATTGATAGAGGCCCTTGCACCGGGCGAGGCGTGGAAGAAGGGTGCTTTCCGCTTGGCTGCGATGGAGGAATTGCCTCGATTATTACACTACATCAATGTTCATTCCTTCATAGTGACGAACAACCGGTCTGAGGTTCGTCACAAGCATGCCGCATTGATCTACACGATGATCAATGGCTTGGGCAGTATCAGCTTGCCCAGTATTTTTCTAAACATGATGTGCGCTACTGCGAAGGAGATTGCTTGGAGATATTCCCTTCCTTTTCCTTCCCTCATCACGAGGATTTGTATTTCACACGGTTGCCCGGAGTTGGACGCTGACCGTAGGCATGACCCACTCGGGCTTCTCTCTAAGGACAACATCTCAAAAATGCTGAAGCACGAGTGGGGGCAACCGGCGGGTAAGAGACAGAAGGCAGAGATGGCTGACTTGCCAGACGACGAGGAGGATGAGATACGTGAGATGGAGATAGGTGAGGGTTCTCACACGCCACAAACTGATTATGATGCCCTCTTTGCGGCATTCCAGGCCGTGCAGGACCTGCGCTGGGAGGAGACCCAGCTCAGGTGGGCGACTTGGGAGTCCTTCCTGGATCAGTAGCAGGCTCAACAGGAACAGTTTTATGCTGAGCAGCGGCAGGAGTGGGTCGTGCAGAGGCAGGCGAGGGCACAGCACAGACAGAATTACCGGATGATGAGAGATCTTTATCTGCAGCGCAGTGATTCCGACACACCATTGCCTCCTCATTTTTAGGACCCCTCTGATCCTAGTGGTTCTGGCCACTAGGCTGTTGTTGTACTGGGTTATTTTTGTATTCTAGGATCGGATAGTATATTGTACTTTTTATTTTTGAGTTTTATTTGTATTTCTTTTATTTCAGGAGTTGTAATGTATTAAGTAATTTTGTATTGAACTTATGAAATGAGAAATGAAAATGTAGTTTGTGGTTGTTTATTGGATTTTGATGTGTGTGACCTTCCATTTTATAAAATCAAAAAGTTCACCATCAATTTATCTAGTATTTGCACTTCAGCCCCTCTATATTATTGTGACTTGTGACATAGATTCTCTTAACTTAATACATCGGTACATATTCTTCATATGCTTTGTACTAACTTGTTTTGCAGCTTCATTTGGACTTGTACTTATGGAGATCGCTCCACATGTGGGTAATATTATTCTTTTCCTAGCTTTGTGTTGTGTTCTTTAATGGACGCATTGGGGACAATGCAACATTTAAGTTAGGGGATGTAGGATATTCTATCCATTTTGTGGTTTAGTCCTTGGATTTTATTACAATTTAGTTACAAAGCATGTTTTTGTTAAAAATTTGAAAATTTTCAAATATATTTTCTTTCTTTTTTCTCCTTTATTGGGCATTTTGCCCTTGTTTTCGATGATAAATTTTAATAATGGCCCGATCAAATAGACAATTCAACGATGCATGTTCTCGATTTTAGAAGTTATTAGATTTTAGTCCCTAAATTATTGATATTATGAATAACTTCATGAATTAAACTTTAATCCGTGAGCACATGCACCATTCTTGTCATATTGATTTGGTTTAAGATTTTTATAACTCGGTATGCTTTTCTTGCATTGTATATACTTACACAGAGCGAGATTAGGGACTTATCTTCATTTGTGAGTGTATACACTTTTCTTTCCTCTTTGAAAACGCTACAGTCGTTGGTAATCTCTTTATTCTTTCATTGACCGTTCATTAATTGAGTTCATTCCTGAAATGTGTTACTTGAGCATGATTTTCATATGTTGTTTTGACTCGAGAATTGCGTATACTTTGTGAAATGATCATAGGCCATCTTTGTATATCACCCATATGACCTTGACCTCCCCTTTTATATGTTCCCTAGTCAACCCACTTGAGCCTAAATACTAGCCTTTCTTTTCACTACTCAAAATCCCATATCCAACTCCAAATTGGCGTTTTATACCATATATATTACCTTACATACCCTTGTTTGGATTGTTGCTTGGAATTGAATGTTATTATTTTTGTGTGGTTGCAATTTGAGTATGAAAAGAGTAAGAAGTGAAAAAAAAATAGAAAGAAAAAGAGTGAAAAAGAGAAAGTTGAAAACAAAAGAAAACAAAAGAAAAAAGTGAGAAAAAGGAAGAAAAGAAAAAGAAAGAGAAAGTTGTTTATATTGTTTGTAGTATTTCAATAAGCTTTGATTACTCTCTCGATTGTTATATCTAATGCTCGTTTGGACATCTTTGTCCAACTTTTGATATTGCCCACTTTTCACATTATTCTGAGTTTCATCCCCAAACACTTTGAATCCGTATATACATCCCTTTCATTTCGTACCTTAACCTAGCCTACATTACAACCCTATTCAAGTCCTATGTGATCTTAAGTAGATGTAATTCAAATGTTTAAATAGTTTTGATAATCTATGAAAATGCATTTCGCCTCTTTTATATGTGCGGTATCCTTTCACTGAGATTGCAATTTTTATTTCCTATATAGCGTTCTTCTTTTGTGACATGTGTGCGGCCTAGTTTCCATTTACATTTACTCTTTATGCCCGCATGTATCGTGTGTTACCTCCCTGTTTCGAGTGAATTCATTTGATGAGTGTGATGCCCGTGAGGATTGACTTTTATACATGCTTTGATATTTAGTATCCGAGTTATTTAAGTTTTTTGCCAAATCATACTTTGGATATTCTCATTCCCCTCCCACATGTTAGAGTTTCAATTCATTGAGGTGCATTCGATAATGTTAATGATTTGGACTTTTGTGTGAATTCATTCACTTTGCTAATAATGCGTATGAAATCATTTTCGCCATTATTCGGCTTGTCGCATGTTTGATTGGGCATATTTTGAGGAAACTTTATGATGTTTGTGGGTTCCATCACTGAAAACCCTCACGAGACGACACTCGTCCACTAGGGTAACCTAGGGGTTTAACGGCTTATTGCATACGCTAAATGCAATCGTTCGCCCGCGAAAGTGGCCTTACCTTTTTATTGCTTTTTTACCATACTTTTGTACTCTCTCCTGTGTTGGTTTACTTGTTCTTCTTGTTGCATCCTATTTCATTGCTAGGGACTAGCAATGTGTAAGTTAGGGGGTGTGATACGACGCAAATATTCGTATTTCATCCGTCGAACCTACGCATTTTAGCCCCCTCGGGTCCCTTAATCGCTATATTTAAGCCTGTTAACCAGACAACCTCAGTTTATACTGTTAACATGCTATATGAGGTATAATTGGGCTTTTGTAGGTATTTAGGTACCAAGTATGGGATCCGGATGCATTCCGCGCAATTTTCGTACGCAAACGCACGTTCAACGGCAATCCGGTCATTTCACAGTTTGGGCACCTGGCCCTACATCCACACGGAAGTTGTAGCTCTCCTCGCTAGCTTCGCGTGACCATGAACGGTGCGTGATTCCGAGTTCTTACGACATAGTTACGGCGATTTGAGCGGAGTTGGATTGTATGCCAAAACAGGGGAAATTGCAGGCTGCCACTGCTTGATCGATCGATCGAGCCTGAGGGTCGATCGATCGAGCCTTCTTATTTTTGCCACGATTTACACTGTCGATCGATCGACCACAGGGGTCGATGGATCGATCCCCTGTTTTCTCCTGCAGATATTTTCTTTCTTTTCTTTCTTCTTTTCTTTTATTCCAACTTACTATATAAGATAGTTTTTGTTGTAATAATCAGGGACTCTCATATTCTGAATTAGATAGTTTTAGTTAGGGTTTGGTTTGGAGAGTTCATTTTCTCTTCTTCTTGGATTGACAACCATTGTGGTTTTGTAAGATTGAACTATTCAATTCCTCTCCATTAATATAGTTTGTTCTTCATTCTTTCCATGCCTTGTAATTTAGTTTCCATGCTTTCTAACTAGTTTACTTGCTTGAATTCTTGCTTTCCTAGTCTAATTAACATAATTTAGTTTAACTCACCATGCACCCTTACATAAATAGGGTCGGGATTTCATTTCCGCCATTTTCGAGCCCCGAGCTCCGAAAACTAGGTTTCGTGCAAAATCGCGTTTAATTGAAACCGCGTGTATTAAAGTTGGATTGTTATGCGTTTAACTTTATTTGTCACGCAACTTTAGTGTTTATAGCGACAATCCGAATTTAATCCGCGTGCGACCATTTTCCATTAAATGTTTAATCTCGCAACTTTGGGTTAAATTCCTTATTGTGTGATGTTTATGATTAATTAAAAATGCTCGATTAAATGCTTTCGAATCGAAATTCTAATTAGTAGTTGTTTAGTCCGTGAATGCGTGTATGCGATCCCGATCCTCGCTTTCCTTTTGTGTAGCGTAACTTCTCTTTTTATTTATTCACGACAACCAACCATCACCTTTTCTTATTTCTTTTACACCATTTTTATTCCTGAAGTAATTAAACAATTAACATCTAAAATTCAATCACTCCCTGTGGATTTACGATACCCGACTTACCGCTGTGCTTGCCTGTCAAGTGTAGTAGTAGCTTAGGTTTTCTTTGTATCGCGGAGGCGAAACACACAATGATTGTGCACTTTACACGCGCACACTTTTTCCGCCCGGTCACATGTTTAAGGGTTGATTTTATTTGGTTTAAAAGTAGACGCTAATTAAATAAGGGTTCTTCGAAACTTGCGAATTTAATTTAAATCATTATCACACAGTCACACTTTTCATCGTGCATGTGGCGCGAGACATCACAGTCTATGTCAATGCTCTCTGTACGCAGTTGTATCCATAACGGGTGGATTTTTTTTTCCGCCTTCTCCAACAACGTAACTAAGGTTAGGGCTATGTCGGGATTATGTGTGTGAAATATATTTTGTATAACGTCATCCCAGTTTTCTGGTAGAGAAAATAGAATACGATCGAACAAGTAATCTTGTTGGATATTAAACCCATGATTTACAAGGTAGTTAAATTGTTCGATCTTTTTATTTCCGTACCTATAAATAGGAGTACCCTCTATATGACGCACGCTAATAAAAGAGTTATGTGTGCGGTCTAATTGCAACCTCTCCCACTCTTGTTGACACTATTTATCATCGTGCCTCATTTTTCCTGAGAAAGGTATACGAGGGCATGAATACGAGTCCTGGTATTAAGATTTAGGTTTGAAAGTTATGAGAGTTCAAACATACATATACACATAAACAAGACAAGCATATGTGATATAATTTTTCGTAGGCAAATAAAGAGAACACCCAAGAAATTTAATAACATATACATTTATCGACACTAGTATCAATTCAATAAATTCAACATAGTATCCAACAACCAAGCAAACAATATCTCGCTATTGTGAAAAAAATCACGACATGTATATAACCCCCAATATAATATGATGGCACACATATAACCCCCAATAAAATCACGACAAGGTGGATGTAAATTTTTTTGCTCATTAAAAATCCATTTAATTATATTTTGTAAAAAAAAATACACACACACATATAATCTAGGGTTTATTGGCATAATCTATACATACACACACATACAATCTAGGGCTTATTGACATAATCTATACATACACACAGACACAATTTAGGGTTTATTAAACCTTAATATTTTTTTGACATAAATCTATACATACACACACATACAATCTATACATACACACACATAAAGATACATATACACATAAATTTAGCGTTTATTGACAAAAAAATAATTTATTTGTTCATAGTTACACACATAAACATACATATACACATAAATCTATGCATACACACACATATAAACATAAATCAATAGATACACACACACATACAAACATAAATCTATATAAACATAAATCAATACATACACACACACATACAAACATAAATTTACACATACATACATAAAACTTAGGGCTTTGAATAGAAATCACGAAATCCAAATGAAATGAAAACAAATCTATACATACCAGGGGTTAATCACAATGAAATCCATTTGAAATCGCTTAGCCCTTAGAAATGACACCAAATCGCATGAAATCCCACAACCCCGATACACAGCCCTTACAAATTGTAAATGACTAACTAGCGTTTTATTTATTAAGTCATGAATCTGGTCATGGCCTAGAACCGTGACCCACAAAGCGCGCGACCAATAAATGAAACTCAAGGTATTTCTGGCTCGCACCTGGTCACGGACTAGAGCCGTGACCCCCCATTGACGACCCTTTTCCACCTTACTACGTGCTTGAGGATTGGTCACGGCCAATATCCATGACTCACACCACTTACAACTGGTCAGGACCTAGAGCCGTGACCCACTATGCACAACCCTCTTCACATCAACCCTACTTCCTGAATGATCTTTGGTCACGGCCCAAAGCCGTGACCCACACCCAGAAATGGTCACGACCCTAATCCTTGACCCTCAATGTGTGTATTCTCTTCTTCGTCATTCCATGGGTCACGGACTTGGACCGTGACCCACCCGCGACCAAGCTTGGAGGGAATTTTGGCGCAAGTTTGGTGCCAAGATGGTCACGACCTGGTCACGGCCCAAGTCCGCGGCGACCCTGGTCACGGCCCAAGTTCGTGACCACCTCCCGAGCATCAATAATTTAGTGTGGTAATAAATATGGTCAACCCAAATATTGAGTGAGTCACGGCCCAAGTCCACGACGAGCTGGTCGCGGACTTGGGCCGTGACCCACTGGGCGTGACCATTCGCAGGATTTGGTGTAATGGACATGAGGGTTAATATTGAAAGGCTTAACAAGTGCAAACCATGCGAACAAGTTGGAGAGGGAGATTCTTTTTTCGAAGAAGGGAATGCACAACTATGAGAGGTACTAGTAAGGACACAAAAGTCTGTGAATGAAAAAGTTACAATTGTTAAATGTCTATCTTCCCCCAAAATGAATAAGGATGGTCTTCCAGCAGAAGAGATGGAAAATTCCAAGAAGTCTTTGCTCATCAAAGTGACAACCATCAAGAGTTTGATCGATAATCATAACCATCTCACATTATAATTCCATAAGAAACCTCACCAAGTATGGATGACGAATACGATGAGGCCCTTTTTAGCATGGACTCTACTGTGAACGGTTCTTAGAATATTAGATACAAATATGACTGGCTCAATATACTCACAGTGACAAACGTTCAATAGGATTCGGAGTTATGGTACTGTCATGACCCAAGTTTACATAATTAGCAAAGGCATCATTATAACATTTATGTTTCGTAGGTCTTGACGAACACCATTCTAGTTATCTTGATAAGGAGTTACCTCAGTGACTACAACCTTAATAGAAGTGATGGACTTTACCGACCTCAATACTTGGTCGATGGGGTGAGTCCTGGGGGGACTTCAAGGATTAAAGATATTTCTATGACCATTACTCCTTATGCATTGGATGTTCCATATGTTGGAGTTGGGACGTCAGCAAATGAATCATCTCGATCGCGCAATTAATTCAGTTATGTTTATCATTTTATTGTAAATTATTTGCCTTTTCTATTTCCTTGTAATAACTTAAAGTGTTAGTGCAAATTTTTGCATATTGCTTCCCTTTACAGCATGCGGTCTTCCAGTCTTACCATTTAAATGATATCTTCATATCAAACCTGAGGCCTAGAACCATATAAAAAAAATGCGCCTATTTGTACGGTCATTCCCCAACAAGGAATTTTTAACCCAGTTGAACATGAGTGATTAAGGTTTTTCAATAGGAATTTAATCAGTTGTGAGTCGCTGTTAATTTTTTATTGATTTCTAACACATTTTAGGTCTAGTTGACGATTGGTAGACCAACCAGTTAGTCTTGTACACATATATTAAATTCAGAGTTGGTCTACATTCATCCAATGAATCAATCCTTAAAGAATATATTTGAAAGAAGACAATCATCACATCAATAAGTATCATGTCAATGATAAACTCATTCAATTAATTGATCTTCTTCATTAAATATTCATTTGCCTTGAACATAGAAAAATGCAAAGAGATAAATGTAAAAAGTCCAAAAGAACTTTTGAAAAAAAAAATTGAAATTAAAATAGACTAAATAAACTAGGACATAAACTTAGACTTTAAAAGTAAAACTTCTTTAAACAGGTTTCATTCCATGCCTGGGGAACCTCTCTGCCTTCTATTTTTTCTAAGTGGTAGGCACCCATTAAGTTGTCTCAAATGACTTTGAATGATCCATCCCAACTTGGTCCAAGTTTCCTCTTTGAGGGACTCTTGGCGTTGTCTACGATCTTTGTAAGTACGTAGTCTCCGACCTTGAAGCTACTTTCCTTGACTCCCCTATTATACTTGTTGCCTAACTATTGCTGGTAGGAGGCAAGATTTATCATAGGTAATCCCCTTTTTTCATTGGCCAAGTCAAGCTATGCTCTGATCATATCACTATTTTGGTTTTGATCGACTAAGGGGGACTTAATGCTCGGTTGACCATCTTCCAGTGGGATGACTGAATCCATTCCATAAGCTAAGGCAAAAGGCATTTCTCCCATTGATCATCTAGGAATTATTAGAAATGCTCAAAGGATGAGGGGGGAGTTGTTCATCCCATATGCCCTTCGCTTTCTCCAATATCTTTTTTATTTCATCGAGGACCGTCTTGTTAAATAATTCCTCTTGATTGTTACTTTGAGGGTAGGCCACTGAACTGTAGTAGTGCCTAATATCGTGCTCGTTAGGAAAAATTGGCAAAATATGGCTTTTGAATTGAGTTACATTGTTTGAGATGATGATTTGAGGGATTCCAAACTTTGTTATGTTGTTCTTCTATATGAACTTATAATTATAGAAAGACATATCGGATGTTCTCCAAGGGTTCTCCTTTAGTCCATGTAGATGAGTAGTATGTCTTGACCAACAGATACTTCCTTCGACCAGAGGTGAGGGAAAATGGGCCAACGATATCAATCCCCCATTAGGAAAAAGTCCAATGAATTGTATGGGGCTTGAGGTCATTGGCTGGATGATGCACTAACGATTAAAAGATTTGAAATTTTTTGCACTTTTGAACATAAGTGACTACATCCTGCTGCATATATATGCAATAGTACCTTTCTTTCATGGACCTAAATGCCAATAACTTGCCTCCTGTGTGGCTTCCACACATCCCATCATAAAACTCATAAAGAGTATTTTTAACATCGTCCGTGTGTATGCACTAGAGATATGTCCTTTAAAAATAGCGTCAATAAATCTTATGTTATGTCGATAAATGGAAATGGGAAAATTTCACTCGAATATTGTGTGCCGCCTTCATGTCATCCGATAGTACATCCTATTTTAGAAAATGCACTATCGAATACATCCATCTCGAGCCCTTTTAATTGTCGTAACCTGCTCAAAAGATTTTTCCTCCTTAATGCTGGGTCGATCAAGGTAATCTACTTTGATTGTCCATTTCATATCCACAGTGACAAGAGAAGCAAGTGTGGCAAGTGTATCTGTGTGACTGTTTTTCCCCTATTGGAAGTTTTGCACTTACACATGCTTGAATTGGGAGACTAAATGTTAGGCCTCTTCAAGGTATGCAACCATGCATTCATCCCTGGTGTTTTAGCCTCTTGATATCTTATTTGACTCCAGCCTTTAGTTATAAAAGATGTCAAGGTGACTTTCACTTAGGGATGATGCCTTCTTCGGTTCGTTAATCAACACCTCGTATTCTGCCTCATTATAGCAGGCTTTAGATCCCAAGAGAATTTCCTATTCGAGGACAACTTCCTCTCGGGATACCAACATTGCCTTAACTACATCCTCCTTGGAATTTGAGGCTCTATCAAAATAAATAGTACATCTCTCCATGCCCTCGATCTGTTGTTAGACATTCTTTTCTCTTCCAATGCTAGTTTCTACTAGTCCTTGGTCATTAGAAAACTTATTAATAAAGTCTGCTAGGACATTCCCTTGACTGAGGTCCTAGGATAAAACTGGATATGAAACCTTTCGAGTTCCACTGACCATTTAGACATCCGTCTAGACATATCAGTCTTCATGAGCATCTTCTTTATACGGAAGGAAGTTGAAACAATGATATTGTGTACCTGAAAGTAGTGTTTAAACTTTTTAGAGGATATCACCAATGCGTATGAAAGTTTTCTAAATAGAGGTACTTCTTTATAGTGTCGAGAAAGGTTTTTCTCGCATAGTAAATGATCCTGAATCCTGTTATTTTACCAAACTAGAGCCGAGCTAACTGCGTTTCTTGGCACTACTAGATACCAGTGCAAAGGTCCTTCATTTTCTAGAATGGTCAGCAGTGGTGGTCGGCTTAAATATTTTTTTATCCTTTTCTAGTGCCTTTCTTCATTAGTAATTCCATATTTCATTTCTTCCCTTTCGAAGTTATTGAAATAAATGTCATCACTTCTCCGAAGATTTTTTTATAACGAGATTGATGGAGAAGAGCATGACAATTAACTTTTGAACATCACACTCAGTATTGTGGGCTTCTCCTTCCCAATGACTTCAATATGGTTAGGGTTTTCCTCAATACATCTTTGACTAACTAGGTATCCAAGAAACTTTCCAAAGGGTACCCTATATGATTACTTTATCGCACTTAGTTTTATTTTATAATAATAAAGACATTTTCATCTATGTAAAAAGTCTTTTCCCACTTTACAAGGTGCTTCACCTTCTTCCTGCCTTTCACAAGCTTGTCATCTATATACACGTCCATTCTATCTCCCGAATGCAGCATAAACATCTTTACCATTAGTCTTTGATAAGTTTCCTTATTATTCTTCAATCCGAATGGCATTATCCTATAGTAATATTACCCCAACAGTAAGATGAAGGAAGTCTTTTCCATATCAGGGCGAAAAGTGAGGTTTAGTGGTAGCCTGAGCAGGAATCGAGGAAGCTTATACTTTTATGGTTGGCAATAGCATCGACTAACTGGTCTATTATAGGCAAAGAAAAACTATCCTTTGGGCATGCACGGTTCATATCAGTAAAGTCTACATAGACTCTCCACTTTTCGTTGGTTTTCTTCACACTATTGTATTTGACATTCACTTGGGGAATTAAACTCCCTTTGTGAACTGCACTTCCAGAAGTTTACCCATTTCCTCCTCATCCACTTTGGCCTTCTCTGGTGTGATTAATTGTGATTTTTGATTCATTGGTGGATGTAATGAATCACGTGGAGCTTGTGACCCATTACTTCTGGATCTATTCATGGCATGTCATATGGTTGCTAAGAAAAAATGTGTTAGTTTCTTGTAATGAAATTAACGAGTTCATCATTATCTTCTTCAGTAAGTGAAATGTCGATCAAGGACTTCTTCTCTGGATGCTTGCCATGAAATTTTACCTTTTGAATAGGTTTCATAACCCAATTGTCATGGGAAACCATGGTTTCCTCATGACAATGTTGTTCATTCTTTAGTTGCTACTTAGAGGGCACATATCCCTCCTATAGATCCAAAACTTTGTCCATATTCTTCCCTACTTTGGTCGAATGTCAGCTATAAAATATTTTGGGGCTAAGGCTTAGTTCCCCTATATTTCCATGACTTCCTTGTTAGTGAAACACTTTACCTTTCAGTGGTAAGTAGACGACACAACCCTTATGACATGCAACCATCCTCTATTGAGGATATCATTATATGAGGATTTTTTATCTACCATGAGAAACTCACTAAGGTTAGATATTCCTCTTGCTCGGAAGGGGAGAACAACCTTCCCTAGGGGCAAAGTTATCCTTCCTATAAAATCGACCAGATGTATGGTGGCTTCTTGCAGGTCTTTTATGCACATGTCCAACTGGTTGAACATTCAGAGATACATTTATTTTGAAGAGCTCCCCTAATCCGCCAATAACTTGTCCATATCCCAATTAGAAATCCTGAAAGTGATTGTGAGGGCATCATGATGGGGAGTCCTTACTTTAACCATATCGTCATAGGTGAAAACATTTCTCTTCAAATAATCAATATTTTCAGGTCATCGTTATTTTTTCGTGATGGGATTGGATGGGTCAATATAAAAGGCTTCCATAACTGCTGTGAGTTTTTTAACTTCCATGCTGAGGGGATTTCCCTTGATCTGGTTTGGGTTTGAGTTTCCATGAATCACTAAAAATTCATGACCTAAAACATTTAGCCACGAAGTTAAATGGTCTTTGGCCCAAATGGATTATTGGGAACTTATATCCCACGTCATTGTCCAGAACATTATCTGGTCTCTATTTGTGCACAAACGGTGATGTACATTCCTTTTTCTCTATAAAATCGTTTAGGTGCCCAGCCAGAACTAGTTCCTTGAGGTGGTACTTTATTATCTTATAATTTTTTGTCCTTTGACTATGATATTTATGTTATGAATACTTCAGTGTCTGGTTTCTCTTCTTAAGGTTGCTGAACATCTTCTTAGTCCAATTGAAGTATTGTTGACTTCTGATTTTGTAAAAGATCTTATAGATTAATTGGAAGAAAACTGTGTTAGTGGATTTGAAAACTTTCTCGAGATCCTTTTTTTGTTCCCTTTTACTTTCTATTGGGAATCCTCTGGCCTTTATTATTAATCCTCTAATTCTCTCCATTCTTGGAGTATTTATATAGATATCCTTCCTGACAAACTTTGGTCATCGTATCTTTAATCTTGGCATACTTATTACTTCTGTCCTTCAAGGTCGTTAATGGTATTGGCCTCTCTCTTGGTGAAAGACTAGAAATGCAAGGAGTTTCTCGACAACCCAATCTTGAAGGATGCTAACGTAACCTACTCGGTTAAATCCTCCACCTTATTATACACCTCCCAGTACCTTCTAGTGTACTCATAGTGTATTTTTTAAGGATTTTTCTTTATCACAAGAAGTCAATACATCCATTTAGGATGAGTGCTACTAGTAATGAATCTGGTCGTGAAGGACTCGACCAACTGCCTAAAGGAAGTAATCGATATGTGTAACAATTTCTCAAACCACTTATAGGTAGTATCTCCATGACTATAGGGGAATATCCAGTGCATAAATCCTTCGTTACTGTTCCACATTATCATCGCCTAACGATATTGCCTCATGTGATTGATAGGGTCAGTCTTCCCTTCATATATTTTGAATCATAAGAGAATAAACTTTTTAGGAGGCTTAAACTCCTCTATAACCCAACTGAAGGGAGACTTTATTAGTAGGTAATGGGTATTTTCCATAGACCCATGATGGGATGGGTATATATTCACTTATCTTCTATTGAATATGTAAAGATCTTTGTTTCCATGTCACTCATCGGAGTGTGGCCTACTCTCATGAGTATTCTTATGTGGAAGTGATTCCTAATGTCACAGATTTCTCCTTCCTAATCTGCGAGCACTTCTTGCCTGGGATCTAGGAGTTCACGACTCGTGCCCACACTTACACTTCTCCTTGTGAACTTCTCTCTATAGCTTCCCTAGGTGATGATGGGACACAAAATTCTGCTCTTGTTACTGCTTATTTGGAGCCCTTTCATTTAAGAGTCACTTCTTATAGTCGTCAATGAGACTTAAGATCTGGTTAGATAGTTTAAGGTCCTCACTATTGTGACACCCTCTTATTCAATATAATGGGAGGCCAGCCCTATACTAAAATAAAACAGGAATCTCAAGTGTATCATTCTCAGCACCAACTGTCGAATATAAATTAACCGGTAGCCACCCTATATAAAAGAAACAGGTGCCAAAAATTTTCTTTTTATAAAGTGTACCGACATTAAATCATTCACAGATTATGGAGTATAAACATAATAGACAATTAAGAGACTAAATCATTAACATGCTATGATTAGACATATAAAAGAATATTCCCGAATATGTTGTCGAGCAACAGACCAGACAATATCAAGAGACAAATATATAAGGATAAACATATACGACCCTTGGGTATACACCCCCGATTTAGAATTGTGGATTCTTAACTAGATTACCAAAAGAGTTGTGTCTATAAAAAAAAGTCCTATAACATCCCACACATGCTATAACTCCCAAAAACTCTGGATCAGATAACCATCATTGACGTCCTTATGGTGGAACACCTATAACATATCACAATATATTGCAAGAGAAAAGATATAAAAAGATCAGATCCCTGGTTATGAAAATAGTTATAGCAAGTGAATTATAATGCATATTAATTAAATTATGCAAGATTTCATAATTGAAGTGGAGTCGCACTCTCTTGAGACTCAATCTCACCTCTCCGCTACAGCGCGCACATAGACGTATGCAATTAATCTTAAGTTAAGCTTCCCCACACAATCTACGGATAATACCCCCTCAAATGCATGTATAACTCCCAATAGCATAACTATATCTTAATATCATTGTTAAATGCCATGCTCATTGATTATACAAATTCATTTAATATCTTTCTCTAATTATAAGTTCATATATTACACTTCATCTTTAACGCTTGTATAATATTTCCTCATCACTGTACATGACCCCACGTACTGATGACCAAACATCTCCCCACTTGCAACATTGCGCTAGGTTTCGTGCGTGTGACGTCTCGCAAGAAAAATCCAAACGAGGAATGTCCCCGATACACTACCATCTAACATTCTCAGTCATTAAAATCCATTCGGACCTCACTCCATAACACGTACTCCTAAATTTCCATCTACTAGCATAGAAGTATACTTATCCATATTCATACTAAAAACGGCAAAACGTAACACACACATCATATAAGTATACTAACAGTCTCTACAATGTTATCATCTTCTAGGGAATTACTCACATATCATCATGGGTTACCAGTGGTCGGACTCTCACACCGACGTGGCATTGAACCAATTCACAGCATATGGGAAGCAGGCATGGTTCCTCACCTAACGATAAAAAGAATCATACCCAAGATGTCTTACCCCTACCTCACACGCAGTAAAATACTAGACGCTATGACATGGGGACTATACTCTCCCGGCTTCTCAAGCCAAGGGGATTCACCCACATCACACAACTTTCCACGATAGCACTAGAGGGGTATGCACCATAATACATATATCATACACACCAGATATATATACACATCATATGTATAAACCATCACATATTAGAATGTATATATTAATAATCCCAATTATATGTATATATCGCACCTGACAGTAGCCAATAATCCACAGGATCATTTCAAATTCTTTTTATCATTCAATCGTTTACTTGAATATTGATAATCAATCACACCTATGGTTTTTCTTTAATATTGCCATCGTTAAGTACTCACGAACTCTCACTCATTAGCCCATAACCCTCCTAGAAAGAATCCCCACTCCTTGGAGGATTTAAAAAAAGGAAACAACATAATACAATCTCAAATATACCTCTATTATAGCCTCAAAGTAGCCCCTCCATTGTGTCATAACATAAACCCACATTATATTCCATAAACATGTTTACCATATTATATTTGAGGGTTCCTAAGTATTAAAACCAACTAGAGAGGAGTAAAACAAGATTTAACAAACTGCAGTGACTGGACCAGACCGAGGGTCCATGAAAATGAACCGGTCTGGTTCCTTAAAAATAACAGAAACCTTTTAATGACCAGACCGAACCGATGACCCTTGAAAATGAACCGGTCCTGCCTTTTCAGTTCTTGTTCTTACAAAACTTTCCTACATTCAAAACAAACCCTCCTTCTACAAAATTTTAAGATCATAAATCCTCCAAAATAGGAACTCCACCATTTTTACACCTTTAAACCCATGTACACATATCACATGCTAGACTTTAATACATAAATCTAGGGTTTATCATTTATATCCAACACTATTATAATCTTTCCACAAATTATGAAATAAACCACACAAATAAGCATTTATCAAGTTAATCCACTTGCCTCAAAGATATAAGGTTTGATTCTTCCTCAAAGTCACGGATTGTTCGAGATCTCCAAAGTCCCAAAGCTTTCTCTCCTCTTTCTCTTCTTCCCACGTTTATCTTTAAAATGGGTTCTCTCTCTAAATGAGATTAATTAAATCTCTTAAGCCTAACAACCCATATTATTATTAATCCCAACTTTAAATGATAATAGACACATAACATGACTTGTATACCCAATTCGAGTCAAACTAACTAAAAAGACCCCGGAACCCAAATAAAAACCCTAGTGCAATATTCTTGACTTTCTCGGCTCTTTCAGGATCAATCGTGTACTAAAAATTGTCATCCGAAACTCCAAATATAGAAATCATATCCCAACCTCATATAACTCACTCAAATATCCCCCTGGTTGAGAAATAACTAATTCCCGTCGCTAATACCCACATACGACGTAAATGTATAGAACAAGATTATATTTACCACGTAGCAATAGTAAATGTATAATTTGCATAAATATTAACTATCCTACCCAAATGAATATTTATGTTAAATGCTTGTTTTAATTCCCAACTATATTAAATCATCCATACCCAATAATTTAATATAAAAATATAAATACACAAAAGTAAGGGGTATTACATCCCCCCCCCCCCCCCCCCCACCCCCCCACACACACTCAAAGGAATTTCGTCCCCAAAATTCAGACATACCTTATGGAAAGAGGTAAGGGTACTCTGCTTGCATATCATCCGCTCATTACCATGTTGACTCATCGATTTTATGGCGCCCCCATTGGACACAAACTAAAGGCAGTACTTTTGATCGTAGCCTACCCTCACTACGATATAAAATGGCAGCTGATCGTTCTTCATACGAGATATCAGGTTGCAACTCGATTTCCTCCAATTGAACATGCTAATGATCCCCCTCACATCTTTTATACTTCTTCAAGGATGAAATGTGGAACATATCATGGATTCTCTGCAAATGTTCTGGTAAGGCAAGTCTATAAGGCCCTGGACCAATCCTCTATTCCAAAACCTCATCATAGCTTTGATCGGAGACAATTTTAACAACACTTGGTCTCCCACTTCACACTCCACATGCCTGAGATCCGCGTCAGCATAATGTTTCTGACGGTGTTGCGCAACGCGTATATGATTACGAATTAACTTAATTTTTACTGAAGTGTCTTGGATCATTTCTGTTCCAAGAAGTTTATTATTGTCGACTTCAAACCAACACGCAGGTGAACGACACGGGCATACATACAATGCATCGTAAGGAGTCATACCAATAGTAAACTTGTAAGAAGTATTATACGCAAATTCTACCAGCGATAAGTATTGCTCCCAACTTCCTCCAAAATCTATCATACACATACAGAGCATATCTTCCAATAATTGATTTACTCGCTCCATTTGCCCATCGGTTTGGGGATGTTATGTCGTACTCAACCTCAATTAAGTTCCCATGGCTTCCTAAAAACTCTACCAAAAATGAGAAACAAAGATTTTATCTCGGTCGGACACAATATTGATCGACACTCCACACAATCTCATAATTTCTGCAAAAAAGAGCTCAGCATACTATACTATCTTAAAATCCGTTCTCACCGGTAAAAAGTGTGCCGACTTCATCAAATGATCCACAATAACGCAAATGGAATTATGGATACACTGCGTTGTTGGTAACCTTATGATAAAATCCGTAGAAATGCTTTCCCATTTCCATACCAGAATCTCCAACGACTATAGCATTCCCGAGGGTTGCTGGTGGTCCACTTTTACTAACGGAAAAATGATGCATTTAAAGACAAATTCAGCTATGTTCCTTTTCATACCTGCCCACCAGTATTGTCGTCGCATACCCTGATGCATCTTGTCTCCACCTGTGTGAGTCGTAAATTTTGACCCGTGAGATTCTGACATAATAGCATGGCCCAGATCTAAATCATCTGGGACTACCAACCTACCATTGAAATGTAATCCACCCTCATAACTGATGGAATAGGATTCCTCTCCCCGAGTCAATAATTTATGTACTATAACCTTACAATTCGTTTCTTTATATTAAGCTTTCACCACCCTTATCACCATCTCAGGTGTGACTAACAACACTGCTTGGCTAAAACATCATCCCGACGAAGTTCCTTCCACTTGGCTTTCTATACCTCCGCCAACTGCCTAGTGGGACGACGACTCAACGCATCATCTACTATGTTCGCTTTTCTCGGATGATACTGGATATCGAACTGATAATCCTTTACAAACTCCAACCACCTACGCTGTCTCATATTTAGATCTTTCTGGGTGAACAAATATTACAACGACTTGTGGTCCATGAAAAGTCTAAACTTTTCCCCTGGGAGATAATGCCTTAAAATTCTCAATGCAAAGACTACTATAGCTAATTCCAAGTCATGTGTAGGATAATTACGCTCAATGGGTTTGAGTTTATGAGCGCATACGCAGTTGCCCACTCATTTTGTTGAAGAACACCTCCTAATGCCTAGAGAGACGCATCACTAAATACTAAATACTCCACTCCGTTTTAGGCAAAGCGAGAACGGGTATTGATGTCAACATGTCCTTTAACTCATTAAAGTCTAATTAACAGGAATCATCCCACACAAACAGGACTCCCATTTGGGTTCGTCAATGGGCTGAAAATCTTCAACAAGCCCTTTATAAAGTGGAGATAATAACCCAATAAACGTAAGAAACTTCGAATCTCTATCGATGTTGTGGGTTGGCACCACTCCCTCACCGCTGTAACTTTACTTCAGTCCACGGAAATACCCTTCTTTGACACTATATGACCCAAAAATTGCACTTCTGACAACCAAAATCCGCATTTCTCGAACTTGGCGTATAATTGATGGTCCCATAATATCTGCAGAACCATCCTCAAATACTCAGCATGTTCGCACTCCATCCGAGAATAAACCAAAATATCATCAATTAACACAATTGCGAATTGGTCCAAGAAATATCGAAAGACCCTATTCATCAAATCCATAAACTCTGCAAGGGCCTTGGTTATCCCAAAAATCATAACTAAGAACTCATAGGATCCGTATCAGGTAAAAGATGTTGTCTTAGATATATCCTTCTCCCTAATACAAAGTTGGTGATACCCTCGTACGTAAATCTATCTTTGAGAAGTAAAATGTTCCTCTCAACTGATTAAATAAATAATCAATATGAGGTAACGGGTACTTTTTCCTGACTGTCACTTTATTCAATTCTCGGTAAGCTACATATAATCGTAGAGAACCGTCCCTTTTCTTCACAAATAAAACATGGCTCCCCATGGTGATGTACTCCAATGAATGAAACCTTGTCCTAAAAGCTGTTAGAAAAGTTGTTGGATATGGTCTCGTAACTCCCTCATTTCCACAGGAGCTATATGCTATGGAGCTCGTGCAATTGACCACATCCCCAATGCTAAATCTATAACAAACTCGATCTCGCGACTCGGAGGTAAGTCTGGAATCTCCTGAACAACATTTGCCAACACTTGAACCACCAAAATCCAATATAAGGGAATAATCACTTCCTACGAAGTCTCATCCTAGATATAGTATAAATAGGTGCTTGAACCTCCCTCCGAAAGCGGCATAGCAACAAGAAACATTTCCTAGCCTAGAATAACAAATACAATCGACCTCGCAAAGAAATCCACCATCGCTCGACATTTAACTAACCAGTTCATACCTAATATAACATCATAACCATGCATATCTAATACAAGTAAGTCGACAGCTAAACATAATCTCCCAAAATCTATCTCTACTCCTTTACATATAAAGTGGATAAGCGATTCATCGCCCATGGTAGATTCTACACACATTTCAACAGTATCAACTGACTCTAATACTCCTGCCACATGCGTACAATGAACAACTATAAAGGAACGGGATGCTCTCGTATCAAATAATACTTTACCCGTATGCCCATGAATAGGGAACTTACCCTCAATGGTTGGTGGAGGTTGTTGCACGTGCGATAACACTGCATTTTGAACATTGTAGACTTGCCCATATTGCAACTGTCCCTATGGAGGTGGGGTAATCTAAATAGGCACTGGAGGTGGTAAAAGTGCTTGCTCACCCTGCTGATCTCCCTGCATTTATACACTATTCTGATGTGGGCAATCTAACTTCCTGTGACCCACCTCACCATACTAATAACAATGGCCTACAAAGTTCTCTGGTCTATGGCCCTATTGCCTAAATCTGGGTTGCCCTTGTCGCTAGCACTGACGACCTCGGCCATGTTGTTCCCTCGGCCTGCTTGGCCCTGAGGAACATTCTGTTGTTGCTGTTATTGGGTCCCTTGGAAATTTTGCCTAAAACCACCACCATTTGATCTAAAGCCTCCTGAACGCTGCCTTTTAGCTGAATCCACTGAAGGGTGATCCCTCTCCTTCTTCCTATTCCCCATCTGTTGAGCCTGTTGTGCCTCACTGGCACTACCTACTCCTGACTTACTCAATGAACCCGAGTCCACCAATTTCTTGCTCCCCTTCAAATGCAAACAATGATCCTGATAATGTAGTAGTGCAATATTCATTATGTATGCAAATGTTAACAAAGTCGGGTTGCCCAACAGATATTTCCGAATTCTCTAATTCAAGCCTCCCATAAACTTTAAAATTCTCTTCTCCACAGTATTGACTTCATAAGGCACAAAATTTTCCAGGTAAACTCTTCTTCATACTCAGCCACCGTTTGGACTCCTTGGGTAACATCCAATAATAGCCTTATCATCTCTATTTAAACTTCAAAAGGAAAATACTTACGATCGAAGCGTACCGAAAAATTTGCTATGGGCATTGTATACCTTTGCTCAGAGGAAGTAACCGACTCCCATCACTGCAGAGCCGTACCAACTGTCGAATATAAATATAACTGGTAACCACCCTATATAAAATAAACAAGCGCCAAAAATTTTCTTTTTATAAACTGTACTGACATTAAATCGTTCATAGATTACGGAGCATAAACATAATAGACAAATAAGAGAGTAAATCATTAACATGTTATGATTAGACATATTATAGAATATTCCCGAATATGTTATCGGGCAACAGACCATATAATATCAAGAGAAAATATATAAGGGATAAAGATATATGACGCTTGGGTATACACCCCCGATTTACAATTATGGATTCTTAACTAGATTACAAAAAGAGTTACGTCTATAACAAAAGTCCTATAACATCCCACACATGCTACAGCTCCCAAAAACTCGGGATAAGATTACCATCATTGGCGTCGTTGTGGCGAAACACCTATAACATATCACAATATATTGCAAGAGAGAAGATATAAACGGTTCAGAGCCCTGGGTTTAAAATTATTATAGCAAGTGAATTAAAAGGCATAATAATTATAAATGAAAGATTTCATAATTGTAGTGGAGTTGCACTCTCTTCAGACACAACCTCACCTCTCAGCTACAGCGCGCCCCTAAACGTATGCAATAAATCTTAAGTTAAGCTAGCCTGCGCAATCTACGGATAATACCCCATTAAACCTAGGTATAACTCCTAATATCATAACTATATCTTAATATCGTTGTTAAATGCCATGCTTCTAAATTATACAAATTCATTTAGTATCTTTCTCTCATTATAAGTTGATATATTATACATCATCTTTAATGCTTGTATAATATTTCCTCATCATTGTACATGACCCACTGTACTAATGACCAAACATCTCCCCACTTCCAACATTGCGCTAGGTTTCTTGCGTGGGACGTCCTGCAAGCGAATTCCAAATAAGGAACCTCCCCGATACACTACCACCTAACATTGTCAGTCGTGGAATAACATTCAGCCTTCAATCCATAGCACGTACTCCTAATTTTTTGTCTACTGGCATAGAAGTATACTTATACACTCTCATACTAAAAAGGGAAATACATAGCACACACATCATACAAGTTTTCTAACAGTCTCTACAATGCTATCATCTTCTAGGGAATTACTCACATATCATTCGGGGTTACCAGCGCTCGGACTCTCACACCGACTTGGCATTGAAGTAATTCACAAGCGTATGGGAAGCGACCATAGTTCCTCACCTAAAGGTAAGAGGAATCATACCTAAGAGGTCTTACCCCTACCTCACGTGCAGTAAAATGCGGGACGTTATGACCTGGGGACTATACTCTCCCTACTTCTCAGGCCAGGGAGATTCACCCACATCGCGCTACTTCCCATGGTAGAACTAGAGGGGCATGTACCACAACATATATATATATATACATATATATATATTATACACATTAGATATATATGCATATCATATTTACAAACCATCACATATTAGAATGAATATACTAATAATCCCAGCTACATGTATATATCACACCTTACACTAGCTAATAATCCACAGGATCATTTTATAATTCAATCGTTTACTTGAATATTGATAATCAATCACACCTATGGTTTTTCTTCAACATTGTCGTCGTTAAGGACCCACGAACTCTCACTCATTCTCCCGTAACCCCCTCAAAAAAATCCCCACTTCTTGGAGGATTTTTGAATAGGAAACAACATAATACACTCTGAAATATATCTCTATTATAGACCCAAAGTAGCTATCCATTGTGTCATAACATAAGCCCATATTAAATTCCACAAATATGTTTACCACATTATATTAGAGGGTACCTATGTATTAAAACCAACTGGAGAGGAGTAAAATAAGAGTTAACAAACTGCAGTGACCGGACTCCCCAAAAAAGAACCATTGAGGTTCCTTAAAAATGATAGAAATCTTTTTAAGATTGGACCGAACCGATGACCGTTAAAAATGAACCGGTCTGGCCTGTTCAGTTCTTGTTCTTACAAAATTTCCTACATTCAAAACAAACCCTCCTTCTACAAAATTTTAACATCATAAATCCTCGGAAATAGGAACTCCACCATTTTTACACCTTCAAACCCATATACACACACAACATTCTAGACCTTAACACAAAATCTAGGGCATATCATTTATATACAACACTACCATAATCATTCTACAAGTTATAAAATAAATCACATAAATAAGCATTTAGCAAGTTAATCCACTTCCCTCATAGATGTGGGGTCTGATTTTTCCTCAAAGTCACGGATTGTTCGAGATCTCCGAAGTCACAAAGCTTTCTCTTCTCTTTCTCTTCTTGCCACATTTTTCTCTCAAATGGGTTCTCTCTCTAAATGAGATTAATTAACTCTCTTAAGCCTAATAACCCATATTAATATTAATCCCAACGTTAAATGATAATACACACATAACATTACTCGTATACCCCAATTCGAGTCAAACTGACTAAAAAGACCCCAGACCCAAATGAAAACCCCAGGGAAGTCATCTTGACTTTCTCGGCCCTTATGGGATCAATCGTGTACTCCAAATTGTCATCCGAAACTCTGAAATATAGAAATCATCTCCCAACCTCATATGACTCACTCAAATATGTCCCCGGTTGAGAAATAACTAATTCCCGCCGCTAATAACCATATACGGCGTAATTGTATACAACAAGATTATATTTGCCATGTCACAATAATAAATATATAATTTTCATAAATTTTAACTTTCCTACCCAAATAAATATTTATGTTAAATTCTCGTTTTAATTCTTAATTATATTAAATCACCCATACCCGATAATTTAATATAAAAAATATAATTACACGAAAGTAAGGGGTATTACAACTGTTATTTATTTTCTCCTATTGAGAATGGTAGCATGCATTAGGGGATTGATAATAATTACGAATATCAAATCTACCCTTCTGAGAGGGAGGAGATGATTGACGACCATGACGGTCAGCATGATCATTATTGTTGATAAAAAATTTAGTCTGCTGACATGGCCCAATTGAATGAAGACATGTGGCAATCTACATGGCAACAACAAACACTTCCGAGGAACTCACACGCTCCAAGGAATAAGATTACAACGAGGAAGACTATTTCCCCGAGGAACACTGCTTCCCCGAGGAACTCACACGCTCCGAGGAACAAGATTACAACGAGGAAGACTATTTCCCCGAGGAACACTGCTTCCCCGAGGAACTCACACGCTCCAAGGAATAAGACCTCACCGAGGAATTCTTAAGTACCAAGAAGCTTAGGCGGTCCGAGCTGCACCTCGAACAAAGCATTAATAGAGGGATAACCAACAGTTCAACTGATTCATTAAATGCTTATCATTCAGATGCACACGCTTAAGGGGCATTAAATGTATTGCCCTTTCATATTTATCCCATTTAATGTATTACCCTTTCACATTACAGCCTCGGGGCTATAAATACATTGTACAATCCTCATTGTAAAGGGGGTCGATTCCAAAACCGTAATTTCTTGATAGAACTTGTAATCGAGAATTCCCAAACACTCAGCAATAAAACAACAGTGGACGTAGGCCATTCTTATAAGGATGAACCACTTTAAAATTCTTTGTCTCATTTATTTATCTGTGATTGAATAATTAAAGTGATCTAATTTTTTACATCAACAGATTGGCGCCGTCTGTGGGAACGACTGATAATATCGTTTCTCACCAAAAACAATCCATTACGAATGGCTGACATTCCGGAATCCAGCAATCGAAACTCTGGAACCCCTCCAAATCCATTTGCTCCGCCAAATATTCCAGATCTGGCTTTAATAATGACAAATCTCGCTCAGGGCCAGACCGTCCTGCAAGAAACAATGCGAGAACTCATCCAAACCCTTCATGGCAGTGCACCAACCCATTCAGGACTGTGGAGTATTCAAAGAAACACCCGTGCACCATCCTCATGTACTAGGCATACCAATTGATTTCGCAATGAAGAATCTGAAGATTTTTCTTATCAACCTGGACGAACTTCATCAGTGCAAGCCACAGATATAGAACAACGTATCACTCTTTCTCCAGAAAGGACTAGTGCGTTAGAGAGGTTAAGCAGGGTATCACCTTTTGATCGATTAGGACTTAGAAGGAGTAGAAGTCCTCCTAAAGTCGTATCGAGGAGTTTTCGACAACCATCATATTTAAGGGAAGGATCTGCCCAGTCACGACCAGCTGCTCGTCAAGATAGATCCTATGAGCGACCAGATGCTCGTCAAGATAGATCTCAGGAAGCCACTTCAACGCGATCAATTGCTCGAACCAACAGGCTCGAGGAAGGGAATGATGCTTGGAAAGGCTCTATTCAAAGGCTGGAGGATAGATTAGGGGAAATGGCTAAGGCCAAGAATCCTCTACAACGAACCTTTGTTTGAGGAACACCTTTTGTCCAGGCTATTGTAGATTTTCCAACACCATCAAAGTTCAAAGCACCTGTTGTGACTCTAAGTATGATGGAAAGACTGATCTGGTCCTTCATATAGAACAATACCAAGCTGCAGTCGACATCAATGCTGTTCCAGACGAGATAAGATGCAGAGCATTCTCGGGAACTCTCACCGGATCTGCTCAAATATGGTATAATAATCTTCCTCGGGGTAAGATCTCAACTTTTCTTCAACTGGCCGAGTTATTCATTGGGAATTTCTGTATTGGGGCAAAGTCAGTTAAACGAGTAGAACATTTGTCAAGTGTTAGACAAAAGGCTTGTGAGAGCACCAGAGATTATATAACACGTTTTAATAACGAGAAACTAGAAGTCATTGATTATGAGGAGAAGACAGCTATTACTGCCTTGATGAGTGGACTACTGTCGAACAAGTTGTACTACACTTTGGCAAAAGATCCACCTAGAACCATGTCGGACCTGATGGGAAAAGCATCCAAGATTATGAACGCCGAGGAGGCTATGGCTGTAAAGAAGAATATGGATGCTAAAGAAACCATGGTGGAAGGTGATAAGGCTAAGAAGAAAGAGCATAAGAGCAATGGCAATGACAAACATTCAAAAAGTAGGTCGGTATGGGATGTAATGAAGAAATATGATAATTATACTCCTTTAAAGAAGGATATCAACCATGTTCTCGAGGAAATCAAGAACAACGAGGAATTAAACTGGGCAGAGAAAATGAAGGCAGACCCTGATAAGAGGAATAAGGCGAAGTATTGCGAGTTCCATAAAGATCATGGCCATATGACCAAGAATTGCATAGCCCTTCAAAATGAAATTAAAACACTCATTAGACGAGGAAAGATGTCAAAGTATGTTGATCGTGGAAAAGAAAGAAGAAACAACGACCGAGCAAGAGAGAGGTCTAGATCTCCTCATCGAGGAGAGGAGAACAAGAAAAGAAACCATGAAGTTGATCCAGAAGACGACCCCAATCTTCCCAAGAGACCAAGGCAGCCAAAAAGAGAGGTATTTTCAATAAGCTTTGGGTCATTTGACTGTAATGTTATAACATGTGGAGATGCAGGAGGAGGAGACCTTACTGCAGAGAGAAAATCTTACTTCGGTGAGGCTCAAGATTGCTCGTGCATTCAGCGAATAAATCTAGCTGAGGAGGATCGCCCGAGAAAGGTGAATAAAGAGAAGTTGGTCATTGGGTTCTCAAAGAATGACCTTGCAGGTGTTCTATATCCTCATGATGATGCACTGGTGATCAAGATGAGAATGAAGGAGGTAACGATTTCAAGAGTACTGGTCGACAATGGTAGCTCGGCAGACATCATGTTCTACTCATGCTTCGATAGTTTAAATCTAAAACTATCTCAACTGGAGCCTTATCATAGACCCCTCATCGTTTTTGCGGGCGAGAAAGTATTTCCACTTGGGACAATGAAGTTGGATATATTCATTGGTACGTGGCCTGCTTGTCGAACAGAAAGAATACTCTTCTTCGCGATGGATAATAATGTTCAATCATCATACAATATCATCATGGGAAGAGTAGGATTGAAGAAGTTCGAGGCTGTACCATCTACAATGCATCAGTGCTTAAAATTTCTAATAAATTTTGGAGTAGGGGTCATAAAAGGTGATCAGAAAGTAGCTCGGGAATGCTATTATTCATCCGCCGACCAAGAAGAACTGGAGGAATCAAGGAAAAAGACTACTACCTATCAGGTGGATGAAGGTGCAGAAATTGAAACATTGGATCCTAGAGATGAATCTCAACTCGTGAAGGGTCAAGTGGTGGAAGCTACTGAAAACATCATTTTGGACGACGAACACCCTGACCGAACTACTCAAGTAGGTTCGTCATTGGAAGCCTCATTAAAATAGGAATTGATAACTTTCCTTAGAAGCAGAAGACAAACTTTTGCATGGAGTCATGAAGATATGCATGGGATACACCCAAACTTCTTATGTCACGAGCTCAATGTGAATAAGGAGATCAAGCCTGTGAAGCAGAGAAGAAGATTATTCAGTCCCGAGAAGAATCAAGCTATACAGGAGGAAGTCGAGAAGCTCCAGAAAGCCTGTTTCATTGAAGATGTTAAATATCCAGACTGGTTAGCCAATGTGGTGATGGTAAAGAAGAAAAACAACAAGTGGAGGATGTGTGTAGACTTCACTGACCTCAACAAAGCATGCCCAAAGGATCACTTTCTGCTGCCCCGAATTGATCAACTGGTGGATGCTACCTCGGGACACGAGTTCCTGAGCTTCATGGATGCTTATTCTGGTTACAATCAGATCAAAATAAAACCTGAAGATAGGGAAAGTACTTCTTTCATTACCCCTAGGGGAACTTATTGTTATAATGTTATGCCTTTTCGTTTGAAAAATGAAGGTGCGACATATCAGCGGCTGATGAACAAAGTCTTTGCTGAACAAATCAGTTGCAATATGGAACTCTATGTTGACGATATGCTGACGAAAAACAAGAAAGCTGTCGATCATCTAGTTGACTTAAGTCAGACTTTTTATCAACTGGATAAATATCAAATGAAGATGAACCCGGCGAAGTGCATATTTGGAGTAAGAGAAGGCATGTTCCTCGGGTACATTGTCAATCAACGAGGCATTGAAGCAAATCCTGAAAAGATCAAAGCTCTATTAGGGCTGCGATCTCCAACGACGAAGAAAGAAGTACAGAGTCTCACGGGACGAGTAGCAGCACTCAACAGATTTATGTCACGAGCAACTGATAGATGTCTCCCATTCTTCAAGACACTCAGAAAGACTTTTGAGTGGAATGAGGAATGTGAGAAGGCTTTTCAAGACTTGAAGAAATACTTGGGAGAACTTCCACTGTTGTCCAGGCCGGTGATGGGAGAAAAATTGTATTTGTACCTTACAGTGTCCGAGAATGCAGTTAGCTCGACGTTAATCAGAGTGGAGATTGGAGTGCAAAAACCAATTTACTACACAAGTAAGGCCTTCCGAGGAGCAGAGATCAGATATCCAAGGTTGGAAAAGTTATCACTGGCGTTGATTGAAGCGAGTAGGAGAATGAGGCCATACTTCCAGGCTCATACCATAGTAGTATATACTGATATGCCATTGAGGCAAGCCCTTCATAAACCAGAAAAATCAGGGAGATTGATGTACTGGGCAATAAAACTCGGCGAATATGATATAATTTATGAACCCAGATCATCGCTAAAAGGGCAGCCTGTAGCAGATTTTATAGCGGAGTTCACCTATCCTGATACCCCCGAGGAGCAAAAGTTGCTCGCTGATCAACCTGTGGATTTTACAGGATCAACAAACACAAGCTCAAACCAATTCCGATTGGTAAAAGGGCGTGTGGATGTTACAGGATGTGGCGTAGGGAAAGTTGTGAGCACTCCAGATGAGGAACAAAAGTTGCTCGCTGATCAACCTGTGGATGCTACAGGATCAACAAACACTAGATCAAACCAATTCCGATTGGTAAAAGGGAAAGTGGATGTTACAAGATCAGACCAATTCCGATTGGTAAAAGGGCAAGAAGAGATGACCGACGAAGAGAAAGAAATATCCAGGGAGGATGAAAAGAAGCAACAAATATTTCACCGAGGAACTCTGACTGATCAGAAATTTGAAGACGAGTTAACAATATGGAGGCTATATGTAGATGGTTCATCTTGCACTACAGGATGTGGCGCGGGGATAGTTTTGAGCACTCCAGATGAGGTCAACATGGAATACGCCCTGCGTTTCCAATTCTAAGGTTCCAACAATGAGGCTGAGTATGAGGCCATGATTGCAGGACTTAGTTTGGCAAAAATTATGGAGGCGCAGCAGGTTATTATCTTCAGTGATTCTCAATTGATCGTAAATCAAATGTTGGGAGTATATGAAGTTAGAGAATAATTAATGATCAAATATCATGCAAAGGCAAAGGATCTGGTGTCAGAAGTTGCTGCTATTCAGCTGGTCAGAATACCAAGAATGGAAAATGCGAGAGCAGACGCCCTAGCTCGACTAGCATCAGCTACTCGCACCGAGCTACGACGAACAATCCCAATTGAAGTGCTATCAGGTCGGAGTATAGATGAAGATCTGACGATGAATTTTATTACCCTTGATTTAGGACCATCTTGGATGGATCCCATCAGGGCATATACTGAAGAGGGAGAATTGCCAATTGACAAGCTTGTAGCCAAGAAATTAAAGTTTAAAGTTTCTCGGTATGTATTAACTAATGGTGTTTTAGATAGACGAGGAATTATGGCAGGTTTGCAGAGATGTGTACATCCCTCCGAGGTGAATGAATTGATTGAAGAGATCCATGAAGGGTCCTGTGGAGCACATGTAGCAGGTCGGACGCTTTTACAAAGAGTGATGACGTAGGGATACTACTGGCCGACGATGAGAGCTGATTGTATAGCCTATACCAAGAAGTGTGACAAATTCCAGCGCTTTTCCTCCATCCGAAGAACTCCACAAGCATTGTTGACACCCATAACGTCCCCTTAGCCATTTGCCATGTGGGGAATTGATTTGGTTGGGCCAATGCCAATGACCCGAGGAAGGTTCAAATACCTCGTCATCGCAGTGGATTATTTTACTAAGTGGGTAGAAGCTGAGCCACTCATTGATATGACGTACAAGAAGGTGTACCAATTTGTTTAGAAGAATATCATATGTCGATATGGTCTTCCTCATGCTTTCATCACAGACCATGGAACACAATTTGATAACGAGGAGTTCGCTGCCTATTGTCATCAATCAAATATTTTGAAGGTCCACTCAGCACCAGGCCATCCTCAAAGCAATGGACAAACTGAAGTGACAAACAGAACGCTGCTGAATGGTTTGAAAAAAAGATTGGATGATGCGAAATCAAACTGGATCAACGAGATACAATCAGTACTTTGGGCTTATCGAACTACTCCCTGAGTATTAACAGGAGAATCACCATATGTGCTGGCGTTTGGAATTGAAGCTGTTATACCTGCCGAGTTGGGCCTCCCAACACACAGGGTTCTAAATTTCAATTCCCCTGTCAGCGACTTAATGAGAAGACTGGATTTAGACATGCTCAAGGAAGTTAGAGAAGAAGCAACCATTAGAAATGCTGCTTACCAGCAGCGAACTTCTTTGTTCTACAACAAAAGGGTGAAGAAGTGAGACCTGAAAGAAGGAGATTATGTGCTGAAGAAAGTCATTCAAAAGCACAATAAGCTGGAGGCAAATTGGCATGGACCATACCGAGTTACAGAAGTTGTTCGACCAGGCACTTACCGAATAACAACTTTAGAAGGCGAGGAGTTTAAAAATGCATGGAATGCGGAGCACCTACGCAAGTATTATCAGTGATGAATAAAATGAAGAGATTATGCCGAATTCTTTCTTTTTATTGAAAGTTTTTCGGGGAATACCAGTTCTACAAACTACTCGGGGTAAAACTCGGGGTATTTTTTCTCGAAAATGCCAACTAAGGTTAGTCGAGAAACCAATATTCCTCCAGGACGTAAAGCTACCAATATTCCTCCGGGAAGTAAAGCTACCAATATTCCTCCGGGAAGTAAAGTTACCAATATTCCTCCGGGAAGTAAAGCTACCAATATTCCTCCGGGAAGTAAAGCTACCAGTATTCCTCCAGGAAGTAAAGATACTTGTATTACTCCGGGAAGTAAGGCTACTTGTATTCCTCCGGGAAGAAAAATTTTGTATTCCTCCGGGAAGAAAAACTTATATTCCTACTAGAAATAAAATTGTGTTTCTCGGGAAATAAAAATATTCCTAAAAATGCCAACTTATGTCATTTAGGAACTAAATATATTCTCGAAAATGCCAACTTGAGTTGGTCGGGAAGTAAAATTATTTCAAAAAAGACTAACTATGGCTGGTCGGGGATAAAAACCCACCAATTGTAGTTGGTCGACAAGGAAAATTTACCGACCTTGGTTGGTCGGAATCATTTAAGAAAAAATCTATTAACTATGGCTGGTTGGGGATGAAAACCCACTAACTGTAGTTGGTCGACAAGTAAAACTTAACGACCTTGGTTGATCCGAAACATTTTAAACATTTTTTATACTCGTAACTTTATTACTAAGTTGGTCGAGAAACAAAACTTTATTATTAAATAATCGAGCAACATTTTTTATACTCGTAATTATTACTAAGTTGGTCGAGAAACAAAATGTTGTTTTTGCCGTATGACAACCATAAATTCAAGCTATTCAACAATAAGTTGAATAACAAACTACGCAATATTGTTATTTTTTAACAGACATGCATGCACAAATATAAAGTGTATTACAAGACAATAGCAATGTCTTTCATTGAATTCAAAATAAATTACATTGATAATGAAATGAAAGTTACACTGATATTGATATGTATACTAAATATTACATCAAAAATTCCTATTCTACTGGTCTTTTCCCCTCTGCTTTTGACACAGGTTCCTCGCTAGCAGGTGGATCATTTAAAGCCAAAGGAGAATTTATAAAGTTGAGATCCTTCAATATACTGACATTCATCACGGATGGTCGATCTAAGAGATGCTCGGGACGAGATATCTCAGTTTGTGAATGGAGATTGTAATCATCGAGATACTTTGAAATCAAGCTCCGAGGAATGGCCCGTGCAGGGATCCAACTCATATCCAATTTGTATGGTGGAACAGGTAAGTCAAGCAACCCGGGATTGTGGTAGTCCCACAGGAAATGACCCTGTTCGAGCTGCAGCACACCTAAGGCATTCAACCAGCCTTCCTTGTAGCCCTCATTGTTGACAATCTGGATATGATCGTCCAAGTGGTAGAGTGCTTCGTTGTATGAAGCCATCCAGAACTCCTGGGCTGTTTGTGGAACTCATATGTTAGCATGTCTAGTTGCTCGTGGAGATTTTTGATGAAGATCTCATTGTTCTCCAAGGTAGACTTCTGCGTGGAGAGCTGCTCTTCTAGGTCTCTGATTTTCTTTGACATTTCAGCCAAAGCCTGGTTCTTCGCCATCAGTTGGAAGGCCTGGTTTTCTAAGTCAGACTGAGTCCTCTGTTACTCGACAGGAACCCGAGCTGCTCTTGCTCGTCCCCGAGGTGCTCTTGCTCGTCCCCGAGAAGATGTGGAAGGGCCAGACCTCTTCAAGGTTTCCAACTCGTCCCTCAAGTTGGTGTTCTCGACCTCCAAGAATGAAAATCCCTCATCATTCACTGGGATTAAGGCTTTTGAAGAAGAGGCTGCAGACTTCAACTGTGATAGCTCTTTTTGCAAGTTGTTGTTCTCTTGCTCTAGCAACTCGGTGATTTGTCTGCACTCCTCGACCTCGCCCTTCAGAGTTCTCTCCTTCACATCATACCCAGCAAAAAGCTTCTCGTAGCCCTTTTCGGCAATGATCAGCTTGTACTTCTTCTCATACCCCTCATGCAACAAGGCAGTTGATTCTTTGTATTGTAGCTGAAGGTCTTCGAGGATGCCTTGGAGATCCTAGATCGTATCGTAATAGGCCACATTATTGGCCACTGCTCGATCAAGAAGACACTTCAAATATTGATATGCTTCAACTGCCTGTTCTGAAGCATCTTGGTCGAGGATGTCTATAACTTGTGCTTCACTCAGGTCTGTGTGACAAGCCTTAAAGTATTCATTGCATTGTCGCAGCAGCTTTGTATCATGGGCAGATAACAATTCCATCCTTGCCAGAAACTAGCAGAGAAAGAAAAAGCAATCATCAATAAGGAGTACAAGCATAATATGAATAGAAGATAGACACCAGTATGCAAAAAAGTCCAAGTTTTATTAGATCATAAAGTTCAGAGTTACATATGCTGAGTTACAATTAACAAAAGAAAAATGTAAAGATAAATTCGAACAACTCTAAACCTTTTCCTTGTCTCCTAAAACCTTCTCGGGAGGCTGGGACGAGGAAGTAGGTTGCTCGGAGGGAATGGATAGTTGTTTGGGGAGCACTGGAAGTTTCTCGGAGGAAGTAACAATCTGCTAAAGTTCCTCGGCAGCAGGCTGAATGGATGGAGTATGATCTCCCATCACCATAGAAGACTCTTCTGAGGCAGCTTCGTCCTCTTCAAGATCTTCTGGGGTTGGAGGGGGACCAGGAATGTGTCGCTGGAAAAGCTCAGAATATTCATCAACTTTCATTTCCTGGAGAGCAGCAAGCCATCCATCCCTAAAGTACTTGAGGCTGCCATAGTCCACTTGCGACACCATGGCAGCCAACCCCTTTTACCAGCCAGCGCTGAAGGACTTCTTCACATCCATCTTCCTCTTCAACTTCTCGGAGGAAAGCTTCTTGGACAATAGGTTATCAGTAGCTTTCAATTTATTTTCAACCTCCTCCTTCTGCCGACCTACTTTCCGAAGTTGAGCCAACTCCTCCTCGGCAGCCTTGAGTTTATTTTCAAACTCTCCAATAGTCTTGAGCTTCTCTTCGAGCTCCTTATCTGCCTTCTCCAGGGAATTTATTCTCTTCTCCAACTCCTTGGAGGCATCAACAGCTCAAGCTTTCTCTTGCTCGGTGGAGGCAAGCTTTTTCTCCCACACAGCCTTGTCAGTAGCATATGTCTGGCGAGAATCGTCCAAAGACTTGATAGCTTCTTCCAGAGCTCCCTCCACACTGGACGAGGAGCAGGAAGCTTTAATTGCTTCATCCTTCTTCAGAATTATATTAAAGCAGCTCATCAACTGTGAAAGTAAAAAGAAAAGCAAGTCAGAAATAGAAATGACAAGGGAAATATGAAAATTTCAAGGTAAGAAGACTTACAGAAGAAAGGTGACGAGCAGATAACGAGGTGACCATGTCCCGAGTAAGGTTTTCTTCAGTACCTTGGACCTCGGGAATGATCCAGGACTTTACCGAGCTCATGGCAGAGCTCGGAGGAACAAAAGTGGGAACCCCAGTCCCAGCAGTTGGAGGGTGAGTGATGGTGTCAACCAAATTGACCGAGGAGCTCTTCTTCAGCCTCCTCGGGGGAACAGGAACATATTCAACCAAGGAAGAACCCTTGGTCAGTGATATTACAATCACCTCTCCAGGAGCAGCAGACCTGCTCGGAGCCACTGCGGGCTTCTCGGTAACCTTCACAACAGCAACTGAGGAAGGTGCATCATTCTTCTTTGTCCCCTCCCCTGGGACATCAACTTTACTTCTTTTTGACTCTCCAGAACCGGAGGCAGGCTTCTCGATGAGAGTGGGAGGTCTTCTCTTATTCATTCTTTCACTCAAAGGGACGTGAGATTCAGGCGAGGAGCTGGTGGAAGCTGGTACTGGCTCTAATTCACTTATCACTGGACGAGCAGTGAAAGAAGTGGTGTAGCTCTTGTATTGCAGCAGATATGAGGCTGATCTAATGTGCTCGTCAGCAACACTCTGATGCAGACTCAAGATAAGTTTAAAATGCCTTATATTGACATCTGCTTCTTTTGGGCACTTTCTTTTGCTATCAACTGCAAATAAATAAATATTGCCATCAGTGACACATTTTATCAAACATAAAGGAAGAATAATTTTAAAATAAATAAAACGAAATAAAAATAACCTATCCCATTTCCATAAGGAGGGCATCTGGGACCCTGGTAAATCTCATCTCCAGTTAATGGAGGGTGTTGCCAATTTTTTATGACAACCCCGTGTTCAAACTAATCCCTATTGGCATCAGGGATATTGACTACTAAGGCTCTATTTAAAAATCTAGTTTTTAAATAAAAAATGTTATCATTAACTGCCCATCTATAGCAGTACATAATTTCTGGAATTCCTATGTGAGTTCCATGGACTTGATTTAATTTATGAACCCCATTAACTATTTTCCATGTGTTGGGGGCTATTCTTGCAGGAACAACGTCAAAGTAATGACATAATTCCAGACACAAGGGATTTGGTGGAAAAGAAAATCCACACTCAGCAATAAAGAGTCTGGGGAACCAATGTCCCTCAGCCAAATGGAAATAATCAGAAAGTTCTTCCAAAACAACCGAGGAGGGAATGGAAAAATCAGAGCAAAATTTATCAAGAGATTCAACAGGGTAAACCATGGTGAATAAAGGAAATGAAGAAGAAGGAAGAAGATCTTACAGAAAAAAAATGGATCTGTTGACAACGAACGATGGAAGAAGATGAATACACAGGAGAGAAAGAGACTATGGAAAACTCGAAGATATAAATTTGGAAAAGGTAGAAGACGATGGGAGTGTCTGTGAAGTTTAAATACCTTGCCTTGGGAAATGGTAAAGTAATGATTACAAAAATAAATGATCACGCTACTGACGTCTAAAAGGATAAAAAGTACGCAGAAATCGAGGCGGTTATAAAAATTCAAAAAAGCATGATTCTACGAATTTGGAAGGAGAAATAAATACGAAGGAAACACTCCTAAAAATCAGGAGGACCATTTAAAGCTACCATATTCTGAGAAAGAATGTTCCCTACTCCTCAAATTTCGAACTATGAAACATTTGGGGCTTCTGTTGATACCAAATTTAGTCTGGTGACATGGCCCAATTGAATGAAGACATGTGGCAATCTACATGGCAACAACAAACACTTTCGAGGAACTCACACGCTCCAAGGAACAAGATTACAACGAGGAAGACTATTTCCCCGAGGAACACTGCTTCCCCGAGGAACTCACATGCTCCGAGGAACAATACCTCACCGAGGAACTCTTAAGTACCAAGAAGCTTAGGCGGTCCGAGCTGCACCTCGAACAAAGCATTAATAGTGGGATAACCAACAGTTCAATTGATTCATTAAATGCTTATCATTCAGACGCACACGCTTAAGGGGCATTAAAATAATTACCCTTTCATATGTATCCCATTTAATGTATTACCCTTTCACATTACAGCCTTAGGGCTATAAATACATTGTACAATCCTCATTGTAAAGAGGGTCGATTCCAAAACCGGAATTTCTTGATAGAACTTGTAATAGAGAATTCCCAAACATTCAGCAATAAAACAACAGTGGACGTAGGCCATTCTTATAAGGCTGAACCACTTTAAAATTCTTTGTCTCATTTATTTATCTGTGATTGAATAATTAGAGTGATCTAATTTTTTACATCAACAATTATGATTAAGGGGATAGGTCTCTGAGTCCCCATATCGTGTTATTGGTGACCATCCTCGTCATTGATATTTTGATGATCTTAGTTGGATGAATGAGACATCTATGGAAATTGGATAATGGTAAAGAACTTAGATCATTCATATAGGAGACGCCAAGTGTAGGTGGTAGTTTCTTATAGATGATAGTATGCAATTCTCACAAGACAAATAAACATATATATCAAAGAGAGTAATGAAATCACATACACAACACAAGATGTGCTTGGTTCGACAATGTGCCTACGTCCACGAGGTTTAGGGTTTGATATTTATTGTTTACAGAACTTGTCAAAAGGTTGTAGTACTGTTCGACGATACCATATCACATGCCCCTCTCAATTGGGGGTTGGGTTAAATTTATAGGGTTTCTTAAGAGAGTTATACGATCCGTCAATATCTATACCTTAGTGTTCTAACCTATCTTTTATCGTTTTCAGTCGTTCCAAGTGGTGAGCACGTGGTTTTCTTTCGTGACTTGGATTTTTCATGGACGTTGGGCACAAGTAATTTCAGCGCTTATGTCGATCACGTGCTTGAGAAATTATAGACCCATAGTAACAAGTGTTATTAACCAAATATTGATGAAAATAAAAACAACAAAAATAACGTAATATTTTACAAAAACAAAAACAATTTCCAATAACTCGAACTGAAAAATCCTAAATTCCCCAAATTAAGTACATACAAATTCAGTAAAAAATATGAAGCAAATAATCCTAAACTTTAACGCTTAAAGGTTAAAAATAAACCAAAGAATCCATATCCTTGGAGAAAAAAATCACAATGACAAAATAATTCTAATGCATCAAGATTCCATCTTCATAACATATATCTGAAACATAACGAATGCTAGTGACAACCATGAAAAAGAAGGATTAAAATTTAGATTTCCTTATGCAATTTCTTTAAATCTGATGAGTTTGTACAAATCTTAAGAGTGTTCGGGGAAGTCTTGTTCTTGATAAAGATAAGGATCCATGATTCTGGTCAGGTTTCAATCCAACAAAGGTCTTGGGTCCCTAACATTGTAAATGGTTCAGTTTCGGGGAAGAAAAATAAGGATTAGGTTTGAAATATTTGACTGATTTATTTAAAGGTTCGGGGAGGGAAGGAGAAGGGCTTGTTCACTCCCACCATTAAACACCCAATTGGCGATGGGGGAAGATGAAAATATATGGGAGGAATGTGGAGGGGTAGAGCAAGAGATATATAAATAGTTTTTTTGACTTTAGTAGTAACTCTTAATATTTCTTAGGCTTTCATTTCATGTATTTTTAAATTTATAATAAGACCCATATCCGCGCAAAACTGCCCATAACTACTCTATAACCGCTCATCCTCCTTTTTGTAGATTATGACACCTATCTCATGGTGATTATAATATGACCAACAACAAAAAAAATAAAAACATGGGAGTGACTATAAATAAATCTTAAAAATGATACTAAACACTTAAGATCCCACGTATAAATAGTAAATATAGGAGGGAGATTGATTTGTGCATGTGGGTATATCACTAATTAATTATATATTGGTAATTTATTTATATAGATATTTTGTTATATTTCATATGGCCTACATTTTGAATGGCATCGATCATGAGAATTATTTTTTAGTCTGCAGTCCCAACAATTATGTTTATTTATTTAGTGATTTTGTAAAACTAACTACTCCCATTTCGTGAGCTAATAATTATTTTATAGTCAACATGTTTATAGGGAATGGGATCAACATCCAAAGTGAAATAACCTAGGATTGCTCATTAATGAATCTCACTAAATAAGACTAAATGCTTGCAATCTCTTATTTATACTTAAAGGTTATAATTGTCAAAGGTTGTACATTTCGTTTAAGAGTCTTTTTTAGTTAGTATGGTATGCGTATCTCTCTCTCTCTCTCTCTCTCTCTCTCTCTCGAGAGAGAGAGAGAGAGAGAGGAGAAGGCTCCCTACATCACACTCTATACATCACTCATACATCATATCGAGTTATAGGCCTTAAAAAAACTTTTTTTTCAAATTTTTTTATTTTCATCTTGAAATTTACCTTCCAATCAACTCATGTTCAAAAAACTAGGGCAGCATACATTTTATAGCTCTTTTTAAAAAATCCAAGAAAAAATGGTTCAAATACCTTATTTATAAGGTTCCGTGCCAATAGCATTTTGTGAATTTTTTCAAAATAGTTACAAGATGTATTTTGACTTTTTTTTTAATAAGGATTGATTGATAGGTATATTTTGCGAGAAAAATGAAAAATAAAAAAAGTCTTTTCTCCCTAAATCTAGGTGTGATGTATATGAGGCTTCATCTCTCTCTCTCTCTTTCTGATCGAGAGAGAGAGAGAGACCCTCTCATACATATCAAGTTTACATACTTGCTCGCGCAAACTTATTTTTATAAAATACTAAAAAATATTTTTGAGTTGAATTTTTGTATGTGATATATAAACATTTTAAGGGACCCATATAAAAAAAATCAACTCAAAATAACATTTTTTTTCTATTTTTTAGAAAATGGGACAAACTTTCAAACCTTCTATGAAAGTTTGATCAATTTTTTAAAAATAGCAAAAAACCTTATTTTGAGCTGATTTTTTTATACGGGCCCCTTGAAATGTTTAAATACCATATAAAAAAATTCAACTCAAACATAATTTTGTTACTATTTTTAAAAAATCGATATGTAAACTTAGTATGTAAACTTGGTTAGTATGAGAGCCTCACTCTCTCTCTATATATATTAGATAAATTTGTTTTGAATAGTTTTTCGAACAATAAATAATGTACAACTTCAAAATGCATGATTTTTTTATATATATTCTTTCAACGTTTATTTTCTTATCAAGTTCCCCCCAAAAAGATCTACATGCGAATTTTACATTATTTATGATTAATGAACTTGGTTTTTACTCAAATATGATCAAACATATACAATAGAAAATTCTTCTTTCCGTGGCAAAATTAGACTTGATTTTTTTTTTTCATTTTCTATATAATCTATCAAACAAATTTTTTTATTGTGTTGACTTAGTATAAACTTATTAGGGTTGAAAATTTAGTCATGTAGATATGTTAGGAGCTCAGAATTAATTTTTGTATTTTTATGGTGTTAAAATAAAAAAAAATAATTGGTAAAAACATAATTGTAATTTTATGGCATTGTATATGTGTATGTGGTGCACCTATCATGTGCCTTTATATGTACTTACTATATGTGTAGGTTTACCAATACTAATGACATTATACATTGGATTTTATGATTTTGATTAATTAATCTTTGCAACTCGAGACGAGATAAATGGAAACCCATGCAATTTTTAGGCCAAAGCCCTTAACGTTTTGTATATAGGTTTTTATGGTCTAGTCCTTTGACAAACAATTTTGGACAAAAAAAATAGTCAAACAAATTTTAAACGATTTGGTCCACGTATAAATACCCCAAATTTAAAACATTCATAGACCTAATTGGCTATTGTAGGGTTTTTCTGTAACTAACTACTATTCTCCAAGAACCGAAAACAACATCAATATTGCTACTTTTTTCGTATGTCTAATATCGATTACAACATTCTTGATCGATTCTACCTCTATCATTTTTAAGTTTATCTTCATCAACAGTTGTTTATTCTATTTTCGATCGATTACAGTAGGTCAAATGACTTGTTTTAGATTAAATGAAATCATTGTAATTGCATAATTCATGTGATTGAATAATTTTTTATACGTGTACCTCGATCATTTACAATAGTTTATAGTATGTATTTCATTTCGAGTGAATTACATCAATGTAATTGTTAGTTGTATGCATTGGATGAACTTCAATATTCGCTGGATGATTTGATTTTTTTATGTATTTATGTAAAATTTTGTGTGTTTTGATGTATAAATAGATAAAATCAAAGCACAATGCTAATACACTAGACATGTTTGAAGACTAATTTTATATGTGACACATTTTTAGATGGCATTGAAACCTCCTGCCTACGTGGTTATTGAAATTATTTAGTTCCCTTATGGACGTTGGTTCGTGCCAGTGGAATTAAGAAATCTTGGCACACCACGTAAGCATGATATTTCAATGATGTCTCAAAATGCATTATGTGTAGAATTATTGATGTTTAAGACTAGTTTTAAGTGTACTTGATTTTGAGTTAGCTTTGAAACAACATTCGTATGTTGTGTGTGAAGATTAGTTGAATCACATATGAATATGGGTCTGCGCAAGCGGAATAAAGCAATATGACATGCCACATAATAACTAATGTTTTAATTGTAAATGTGTTCGTGCGTTCGCACCAGTGGAATTTACAATTCTTCTTTAGTTTTCATTTCTATTTTATTTTTGTGATTGACAGTTTGTAAAGTACACACGCTGTTTATAAAGTACACGTGAATATTTTTTGAAAAAAAATTTAAGTCTATTTTATAGCTTCACATGTAGTTTAAATTTACTCTTCAGTATATATAAATATGTTGATATTTCATGCATTAAATTACTGTTATTAATCAACTATTAGACACACTTTTACAATTCTTAACCTTGAAGTAAATGATTTTCATCTTTCTTTTAATGCAGGTCATTATGGTAAGTAGTAGAATAACAAGGTGTTGTTATATGGATAATATGGCTTGTATTGAAATATTTGAAAATAGCTCATTAGATTTCATATGCAATGAGTTTTGTACTGGGTTTATTTTCATTTAGTTATGAATGTCGGTTCGTGTTGGTTTGTGAGAACGATATTCGTTGTATGTTGTAGTCCCAATTGATTGTAAAAGTTGATTTAATTTGTATATATGTCACTAATTCATTAGCATTGCCAAGTAATATATGTCGTGAACGGGCTGAATGCGCTAATCGAATTTGTGAAGGATTAACTGCAGCAATACAAGTTCTGTGAGACAAATACCGAGAGGTTAAAGTCTTTATCATTGGACACTATAAATTATTTTAATAGTGGCATTGAAAATGACTTTTATCTTGGAGACGTGGAGCTAAGTAAATCAAAAATCTATCTTTCCAATGACTAGAAGACATATATAAGTCATGAACAATAGTGTTTTGAAGGAGGTGTTGTGAAATTTTGAGATAAATTATGAAAGTATGCCGTTGAGGTTGGGTTAAAGTATGTGTATTTAAAGAATGATAAAACTTTATTGACGGATGAATTATCAATAAGGACTAGTGAGAATTGCATGTGAAGAATTCATGCTTCATTATCTATAATAAATGAATACTTTTACCTACAAAGTTTGAATAATGAGCATACATGTAGAGATGTCTTTCATAGCCCATCGACCAAAATGATAGCCTTAAAGTTGTTTTCAACGTTGGTAGCCGATAATCTTATAGATAAACCACTTTTGAGACCAATTGATGTAGTTTGAGATATGAAGAAGAACTACGGTCTAGATATAGCCTATCAACATGCATGGTGTGCGAAAAAGCAGGTTGTTGTTGATATACATAGTGATGAAAAGGTTTCTTATGCACTAGTGAATAATTATCGGGAACTTCTATGTCAGTATAATGAGGGGTCGCATTGCATCCATGACGTGGAACCTGCGAGTAAAAAATTCAAGAGAATATTTGTAAAGTTTGGAGGATGTATTTGTGACACCCCGTCTAATTAAAATATCCATTGATCAGGCCTTTATTAATATTAAAACAGGTTTCTCATGTGGTTCATTCGTAGCATCACTGTCGAAAACTTTTCAAATTACTAACCACTTTAATGAAATTAGACTGGTGGCCAAATTTTACCTTTCTTAATAAAAGATAAAAGAACCATACTGAACTAAATTAACCAGTCACCATAATATAAAATCCAACCATCACAATATATATAAATGAAATCAAGGTTTGTCGAATTAACAGTCGGCCAAAATCTAAAGCAACTACTCCATAATAAATAAATAAAATCTAAGTAAATAAATAATGTCTTTGGACAACATGTTCATACATGAATATAGAAATGGAATCCTACACTAGATCAAAATGAGGGAATCTTCTAATCAAATAAGTTTTGTCAGCATCCACAGTGCTACAGCTCTTAGTCCCTCCCTATGGTTGGACACCTAAAAGGTTTTTAAATTTTTTGAAAGCAAGTGTTGGTACACAAAACATTTTGAAAATATTTAGCAAGGACTTTATCGCAAATAAAAATCTGTTATTTATCTCACATGTTAGGACCACGTACACTCTCTCTTAAGTTTTCCTCACCCCTCATCTACAGTGCATGCCTAACATTCTATACTTAGGCCACCTAGCTATACTACCCAAGCTAAATAGACTAAAGTATCTCATTGAACTTATCTGTGCATCTAAGTTCCCGTACCGCTAATACAGCACACCCATTTTATTAACATCTCTTATGTGTTAATTATTTACTAAGTAATATTTTCACATATGTTAGCTTTCCATATTTATCACTAAGCCTCAACTTAATTTACTTGAATGTAAGTGTGGCACCTAATCGTCTACTATTCTACTTAAGTAGATTATTCATACGTATATATATTTGACTCATAATAAGTATATATATATATATATATATATATATATATATATATATATATATATATATATATATATATACTATAAGTGTATTTTATGCTATAAAGTCATATTATCACATGTTAAGGACTTATTGGCTCGGACTTTGCCATCGACCCTAATTCATCCTATCATTTGCATTGGTCCGGATAGCCATCGACCCCAATGTAAATGTTATTCCTATATTGGTCTGAACAACCATTAACCCCAATATAGTTGGTATACCTTAGGCATTGACACCGCCGAAGTAGTTAGTATTGTAGGTATTCACGCCACCTATGAGTTTACATTGGTCCGGATAGCCATCGGCCCCAATGTAAATATTATACATGCACATATATTGGTTCGGATAACCATCGTCCCCAATATAGTCAGTATACTCCAGACATTCACACTGTCTATGTATTTAATATAGTAGGAATTCACACAACCTAATAATTCACATTGGTATGCAGTATATTTCTCTCTAATACTCCCCGTGCCTTTTATTTTACGATTTCTTTCACTATTATATTTTATTTAAGCCTTCAACTAATTGTAAAAGGCCCTAGTTACCCATTATATATAATTTTAGTAGTTATTATCTATAACCTACTATTATTATACATATTGAATTGACGTTAAATATTTCCATAACTCAATTCCCAATTTCCCCCGATATACGACTCTATCGGTGTATCCTCGTCGGTCGATTTCCTAAGTCCTACAGCCAATGACCTTAATGGACCTCAAAAATATACCTACTGGTAATTATTCACTCCCAAAATAAGTATAATATCACTCTTAGGGTTCCCCCTCCCTAGTTGGTTAACACAATAATTTAAGTAATCAAAAGAACTTGAAACCAGTTTTTGTCGATCGATTGAAGATTTGGTCGATTGATCGATCGAGAATCATGGGCTGATCGATTGATCGAGAATCAAGGGCCGGTCGATCGATCGAGCAGTGAGAGACCCAACTCATCTTCTTCCTGTGTCTCCCTCCATCAACACACCTCCAACTCTCATGATAGTCCACCAAATTCACAACCAATCACTCAAAACTATTTATACACGTATAGGGATGATTTCTAACTTTCTTAACACATTAAATCTTTGCAAAATTCCATCAAGAATGGATTAAAATCCTTTATCATTAAAAACCCTAGTTTTGTGTTCTTCCTAAAAGTTTAACCACAAACCCATATTTAAATCTATAAAAACAAGTGTAGTATCATCTGAATTCAATGTCCCCTAGAAGTATAATTTCATCTACATGAAATCCTATCCCAACATGCATTAGATTCATTATTTCTCCCAAGAATTTATTCACAATCAATTTTTTTATCAATCCCTACACATGGGTATTATAACTTAAATTTAATTTGCAATAAACAACTAGCGTTGATTAATGTAGAGTCTGATTTAGTGAGAAAGGTGATGAATCTATATGTTTCTTCTTCAAATCTTCACTCCTTAGGTGTTTAGGGTGCAAGAATACCTTCCAAACTTCAAGAATTCTCCTTAAGCATTTTGGGAATGGTTTTTCTCTTCTATCTAATGGCCTCTCCAAGTTTTGTATCGTAACCATCAGATATAGGTCTTCAATTTTCGTAGGTCATTTACCCTCTATTTTTAAAATGACTAAAATGACCTTAACATGTGCTGGTTTGGTCCAAAATTGACCCGTGACCCAAACTAAATCCTTGGGTATACTATTCTAACTATTTCGACCCTATCGGAGTCATCCGTGACCTCTAAATTATCATACCAATTACTAAAAATTATTTCTCATTTCTCACCTGAAAATGGTCTACACGCGACTCCCGGTGAGATAAATTAACGTACGCACATATCACTCACTTTACCGTATAATAATAAATCATTTATTATTTATTATCCACACTCAGTAATTTTATCAAAATATTAATTAGTATCTATCACTCGGTTAATATTTAATTATCAAATTTATTAAATAAATCACATTATTTTACTTCACTTGCATAATTTAAATAAAATGTCTTTTCCTAATTAATTTTTGAAATAATTAAATTTAAAAATATGTAGAAATACGGGGTATTACATACTCCCCCCCTTACAAAGGAATTTCGTCCCTAAAATTAGGACATACATGTGGTGAATAACTCTGGATACTGCTCTCGCATGTCATCCTGTCGCTCTTAAGTCGACTCATCAGTATTGTGGTGTCCCCACTGAACTCGAACTAGTGCACCACTTTAGACCATATTTTATGCGCACCAGGATATAAATAGCCATGGGCCTCTCCTCATATGAGACATGTGGTTGTAAGGTATTCTCCTCAAGTGGAATATGCCAAAAAGCCCTCTCCCTCCTCCAGTATTTCTTTAGTGATGACATATGGAACACATCGTGTATCCGCTGAAGATGCTCTGGAAGTCCCGGTCTGTATGCTATCGGTCCCACCCTCTCTATAATAGGAAAAGACCTTACATATTGTGGTGCTAACTTCCCGTTTTTTCCAAATCTCATAATCCCCTTCATAGGAGATACTAGGACCAACACCTGGTCGTCAACCTCTAACTCCACATGTCTCCTATCGGCATCTTCAGTCCTCGAATCAACCCAATCTTGGAAATATTCTCCTGAATCATCTCAGGCCCTAACCACTTGTTGTCCACCACCTCTAACCAATATGCGGGTGAACAACAAGGCCTCCTTAATAATACCTTGAACAGTGCCATACCAATAGTAAATTGGTAAGAGTTGATATATGAAAACTCTACCAACGGAATGTATCTCTCCCACCCTCCACCAAAATCTAGGATGCACATCCTCACCATATCCTCAAGCATCACATTCGCCCTCTCAGTCTGCCCGTCGGTCTGCGGGTGTCATACTCAACAGTAAGTCTTTGCCCATGGCCTCTTGAAAGCTCTATTAGAAATGAGACACAAAAACTTTATCTCTATCAGAGATAATATTAATCGGGACTCCGTACAGCTTAATAATATCCAAAATGAATACATGTTCATACTACATCGTCTTGTAGTCGGTGCGAACTGGAAAAAAATGATCCACCTTGGTCAACGATCTACTATCACCCATATCGAATCCTGACCCGGCTGCGAAGTAAGAAGCCCAGTAATAAAATCCATCGAGATGCTCTCCCACTTCAGCACTAGAATATCAAGTGGCTGTAACATCCCCTAAGTTCTCTGATGGTCAACTTTCACCAGCTAACAAGTAACATACTTTGAGATAAACTCTTTTATGTCTCTCTTCATGTTGGACCACCAGTACTGTCTCCTCATGTCTTGGTACATCTTATCCTCACTGGGATGTACATCAAACCTAGAACCATGAGACTCGGTCATCACTGTCTGCCTCAACTCCTCATCCTCGAGCACTACCAGTCTCCCATTAAAGCGCAGTCTTCCCTCTGAGCTGACTGAGTAAGACTTTGCGCCCTCGGCTAATTACTGTCGCACCCTGTCCTGATAAAGTTATTTCTCTACTTGAGCCTTCACTACCCACATAACGATCTCGGTAGTGATAGTCATAACTCCCATGTCCGCCCTGGCCACCTCACCCTCCAGCTAGATCTCACTCTACTTTTCTTTCCACACCTCGGCTAAATCCCTAGTAGGTCATTGGCTCAACGCGTTTCCCACCATGTTAGCCTTACCAGGATGATACTATATATTAAACTCATAATCCTTCATTAAGTCTAGCCACCTCCTCTGCCTCATAGTCAGATCCTTTTGTGTGAAGAGATACTAAAGTGGCTTATGATCCGTGAATAAAGTGAACTGCTCTCCCAACAAGTAGTGTCTCCATATCCTCAATGCAAAAACAATCACTACCAACTCTAGGTCGTGGTTGGGATAATTCTTTTCATGGGGTTTTAGCTTTCAAGATGCATAAGCTATCGCCCTCTCTTCCTGCTGCAACACACCCCCATGTCCATTTAAAGATGCATATGTGTAGACCCGATACTCCACCCCATTCCTAGGAAATGAAATTACCGGTGGTGATGTCAATCTATCCTTCAGTTCGTCAAAATCCAACTGATATTGGTCTCTCCACACGAATGGTACCCCCTTACGAGTTAAGTTATTCAAAGGCCCAACAATCTTTGAGAACCCCTTGATGAAACGGCGATAATATCTGGCCAATCCCAAGAAGCTTTGAATCTTGATCGGTGTCGTGGGTTGACCCCACTCCCTCACCGCCGATACCTTACTCGGATCAATAGTTATGCCCCTGTCGGACACAATGTGGCCAAGAAACTGTACCTTCCAAAGACAAAATCCACACTTATAATAATTGGCTTACAATTGGTGTCCCCATAACGTCTGTAGAACTATTCGTAAACTCTCTCCATGCTCCTCCTCTGTCTGTGAGTAAACCAGGATGTCAATAATGAATACTGTCACAAACTCATCCAGAAACTCCTAAAATACTCTGTTTATGAGATCCATGAACACTGCAGGAACATTAGTGAGCATGAATGGCATCACCCTGAACTCATAACATTCATACCGCGATAGGAAAGTGGTATTAGGAACATCCTCCTCCTAAATACATAACTGGTTATAGCCTGACGTTAAATCGATCTTAGAAAAGTACTCAATCCCTCTCAACTGATCAAATAGGTCATCAATCCTAGGTAACAAATACTTTCTCCATATCGTTACCTTGTTCAGTTCTCTGTAATCCATGCACAGGGTAAGTAAACCATCACATTTCTTCATAAATAACATCGGAGCACCCCATGGTGAAGTACTTCACCGAATGAAATCCTTCCCCAAGAGCAGTTGAATCTTCTCTCTCAACTCTCGTATCTCTGAAGGAGCCTTGCGATACGGTGCTCTAGCAATCGGTCTTGTCCCCAGTGCTAAGTTGATGACAAACTCTATTTCCCATCTCGATGTCAACTCGGGTATCTCCTAGAACACATCCTCAAAATTCCTCACTACACGAATCAAATCTAAGGGAACAACCACCTCCTGCAAGGTATCCTCCTAGATATAGTATAAATGAGTGCGCGATCCTCCCTCGGGGAGAGGCATCGCCACTAGGAACATCTCTTACCCCAGAACAAAAAACACAATCGTCCTCTCATAGCAGTCTACCATCGCTCTTTAGCCTTATAACCAATCCATACCTAGAATCATGTCATATCCCTCGATGTCTAACACCAAAAGTTCTGCAACTAGATTCAGTCTCCGAATCAATATATTAACTCCTCTACAAATTGAGTGTATCAAAAACCCACTACCCATAGGTGACTCAACACACATAAGAAGACTACTAGATGTCTCTAATAATCCAGCGGCTCGTTCAAATATAGTCTTAATAAATGAATGAGACGCCCAGCATCAAATATAATCATACCCTCAAGTCCATGAATAAGAAACGTACCCTTGACTATAGGCAGTGGAGGCACGACTACATCTCGAATGTTGTACACACGTCCATAATGCATTTAAACCTGCCACTGCTGTGGGGATGGTGCAGGTTTTGGGGATGGAGCTGGAGCTGGAGCTAAAGGAGCCTGCTCCCCTGGTTGCCACCCTGTCGCTGAGGCCTATCTCGCTATGGGCACGCCCAACGCTTGTGATCCTACTGGCCACAAGTAAAACACTACCCCCGGAACTATCTCTGCCTCTAGACCTATTGGCCTTAACATTAGCCCTGATGGCCTCCCCTGGTTCCCTAACCCAGACGGCCCTAAGGAAACTGCTGCTAGTGAGGACCCTGATAGCCCTGTCTATCTGACCTGAATCCACCATGTCTGAATTTCTTGGTGGAGTTCCCTTATCGAGAGATCTTCCCTTATTGGCTCTCTACTTTCTGCTACTGAGGTGGTTACCCACTGCCACCACTCCCCCCTGTATTGCTCGAATGGCTAGTCTCTGCTCCTCTCTTGATCCTCTTACCATGGAAGCAATAGTCCTGGCCATGTACTAGTGCGCCATTGACAACATCAGTGTAAGTCATAAATGCAAGATTTCCAATCAAATGTTGCCCAATCTTTCAGGCCAATCCATCCATGAACTGAGGCTTCTTTCTCTCCCCGTTGCTCATCTCGTCTGGCACAAAATTAGCCAGGCGAGTGAAATCCTCCTCATAGTCAGCTACTGATCATTCACCCTGACATAGCTCCCCAAATCTTCTCCTCATCTCTAACTCAACTGCGGGTGGGAAGTACTTGCGGTCAAACCGCACCCAGAACTCAAAAATGGTCATCAAGTCTCTCTCCTCAGTAGTGGTCACTGACTCCCACCACTGGAGGGCTATTTTCGCTAACCTGAAGGTAGCCAACATCTGTTTTTGGACCTTGCTACAATCTAACATGCGAAGATGGCGTTGAATATTCATCTTCCATTGTCACGCTGTCACTACATCCGTAATGCCCTGAAACTCGAGCGGGTGGCCCTTATCGAAGGTCTCTCTGATGCTGTGTCAAGTGGGTTGCCCTAGATGGGCCTGAATACCTGATGTTGCAGGATATTGTGCCTGAGGCGGAGGAAAGTGGGCTGCTATGGCCTTCATAGCCGTCTCAACAGCCTGTGACACTATCAGCGCCACCTGAGTAGCATAAATCATCTCCAGTGGTGGTAGGGGTCCCTGCTGGTCCTGAGGGTCCTCCCTAACCTCATCTCGGGTGCTTCCCTCTCATCTTGCTCTCTCCTCAGCGACATTCTAAAATAAGAATTTTAATTGTATAAGTACATAGTTTATACAAAATTATAATAATAGAATAACGATATTGTAAGCACGTAAAGAATAAAAAACAATCCTAACAATAGGGCTCTCTAACAAAATGATAATGCTTGAATCCGTAGTCATCCGTACAGATCCTAAGGACACTAAAACCTGATGCTCTGATACCACTGTGACATCCCATTTAATTGAAACATCGGTTGATCAGGTCTTTATTTATATTAAAACAAGTTTCTTATGTGGTTCATTCGTAGCATCACTGTCGAAAACTTTTCAAATTATTAACCACCTAAGTGAAATTAGATTGGTGCCCAATTTTATCTTTATTAATAAAAGATAAAAGAATCATACTGAACTAAATTAACCAATCACAATAATATAGAATCCAACCATCACAATATATATAAATGAAATCAAGGTTTGTCGATTTAACAGTCGGCCAAAATCTAAAGCAACTACTCCATAATAAAATAAATCAAAGTAACTAAATAATGTCATTGGACAACATGACCGTACATGAATGTAGAAATGGAATGCTACACTAGATCAGAATGAGGGAATTGTCTAATCAAATAAGTCATGTCAGCATCCAGATTGCTACAACTCCGAGTCCCTAGAAAGAAGTCACGCTTGGCGTCCCTGTGACAGGACACCTAAAAGGGTTTTAAATTTTTTTATAGCAAGTTTTAGTACACAAAACATTTTGAAAATATTTAGCAAGAAGTTTATCGTAATAAAAATCAGTTATTTATTACACATGTTAGGACCACGTACACTCTCTCTTGAGTTTTTGTCATCCCTCATCTATAATGCATGCCTAACGTTCTATACTTAGCCCACCTAGCTATACCAAACCAAGCTAACTAGACTAAAGTATCTCATTGAAATTATCTATGCATCTAAGTTCCCGTACGTACCATACATTACACCCATTTTATTAGCATCTCTCATATGTTAATTATTTACTAACTAACATTTTCACACATGTTAGCTTTCCATAATTATCATTAAGTCTTAATTTAATTTACTTGAATATAAGTGTTCCATCTAACGTCTACTATTACACTTAAGTATATTTTTCACACTTATATATATTTCACTCATAATATATATACTATAAGTGTATTTTCTGCTATAAAGTCCTATTATCACACGTTAAGGACTTACACGTTTGGACTTTGTATCGACCCCAATTCATCCTATCATTTGCATTAATTTGGATAGCCATCGACCCCAATGTAAATGTTATTCCTATATTGGTCCGAACAACCATCGACCCCAATATAATTGGTATGCCTTAGGCATTCACACTGCCTAAGTAGTTAGTATAGTATGTATTCACGCCACCTACGAGTTTACATTGGTCCGGATAGCCATCAACCCCAATGTAAATATTATACATGCACATATATTGGTTCGGATTTCCATCAACCCCAATATAGCCAGTATACTCTATAAAGTCACACCGCCAAAGTATTTAATATAGTAGGTATTCACACAATCTAATAATTCATATTGGTACGCAACATGCTTCTCTCTAATACTCATTGTACCTTTTATTTTACGATTTCTTTCACTATCGTATTTTATTTAAGCCTTCACATGATTCTAAAGGGCCCTATTTACCACTTATATATAATTTCAGTAGTTATTATCTCTAACCTACTTGTATACATATTTAATTGACATTAAAGCTTTCCATAACTCAATTTTGAATTTCCCCTGATATACGACTTCATCAGTGTATCCTCGTCGGTCGATTTCCTAAGTTCTACACCCAATGGCCCTAATGGACCTCAAGAATATACCTACTAGTCATTATTCAGTCCCCAAATAAGTATAATATCATTACTAAGGTTCCCCCTCCCTTGTTGGTCAACACAAGAATTTAAGCAAGCAAAAGAACCCGAAATCAGCATTAGTCGATGGATCGAAGATTTGGTTGATCGATCGAGATTCCAGGGTCGTCGATTGATCGAGTAGTGATAGACACAGTTCATATTCTTCTTGCGTCTGCCTCCATTAACACACCTCCAACTCTTATGATAGTCCACCAAATTCACAACCAATCACCCAAAACTATTTCTACACGCATAGGGATGATTTCTAACATTCCTAACATATCAAATCTTCGTAAAATTCAGTCAAGAATGTATTAAAAACTTTTATCATTAAAAACCCTAGTTTTGTGTTCTTCCCAAAAGTTTAACCACAAACCTAGATTTAAATTCGTAAAAATAAGTGCAATATCATCTGAATTCAAAGTCCCTACAGGTATAATTTCATCTACATGAAATCTTATCCCAACATGCATTAAATTCATTATTTCTCCCAAGAATTTATTCATAATAAAAAAAATTATCAATCCCTACACATGGGTATTACAACTTTAATTTAATTTGTAATAAATAACTTGCTTTGATTACTGTAGAGTCTAATTTCGTGAGAAAGCTGATGAATCTATATGTTTTCTCTTCAAATCTTCACTCCTTAGGTGCTTAGGGTGCAAGAATACCTTCCAAACTTTAAGAATTATCCTTAAGACTTTTGGGAATGGTTTCTCTCTTCTCTCTAATGGCCTCTCTCAATTCTGTGAGTTATGAACACTAACCCCCAATCCTAACCATTAGATATAGGGCTTTAATTTTCATAGGTCATTTACCCTCTATTTTTAAAATGACCAAAATACCCTTAACAGGTGCTGGTTTGGTCCAAAATTGACCTGGTACCCAAACTAAACCCCTAGGTACAGTATTTCGACTACTTCGACCCTATCAGAGTAATCCGTGACCTCTAAATTATCATACAAGTCACTAAAAATATATTTCTCATTTCTCACCTCAAAATGGTCTACACGTGACTCCCAGTGAGATAAATTAACATATGCGCATATCACTCGCTATGTCGTATAATAATAAATCATTTATTATTTACTATCCACACTCAGTAAATTTCATCAAAATATTAATCAGTATATATCTCTTGATTAATATTTAATTGTCACATTTATTAAATAAATCACATTAAAATACTCCACTCACGTAATTTAAATAAAATGTATTTTTCTAATTAATTTATGAATTAATTAAATTAAAAATACGCCGAAATACGAGGTATTACAGTATTTATGGATTTTAATACTGCAGGCCTATTTTATTTCTTGATGGTGCCTTTTTGAAGAGCCATTACCGCAAAAAAATATTGTCAGCAATCGCAAGGAATGGGAACAATGGTAAATTGATTCTAAATATTTTATTTTGTGCATTGCATTCACATTTTGTTTGCTCCATTGCAGATCATCAAAATACATGCATAAAAATGTAAAGAACCTTTGAATGTTTTTGTTTAGTTCACATGTACTTTACATTTTTACGTACGTATTTTAATGATATGTGTTGTTATTTACAATATAAAGCTAAATACACGCATAAAAATGTAAAGTACATGTGAATATTTTTGTTTAGTTCATGTGTACTTTACATTTTTATGTGTGTATTTTGATGATATGTGTTGTTATTTACAAATAAAACCAAGTGCACAAACAAAAATGTAAAGTAACTTTGAATTTTTTTGATTAGTTCACGTGTACTTTATATTTTTATGTGTGTATTTTTATGACCTGCGTTGTTATTTGCAACCAATTCAATGTACACGCAAAAGATTATAAAGTAAACATGCATGTTTTGTATCTTGATCACGTGTACTTTACATTTTTATGCTGGTGTTTTTATGTTTTATCTTGTTATTTGCAGCCATCGCAAAGTAAATACATAATATATTAATATATTTCCTATGTGTTGTAAGGTCTACGCCAGCAGCATCAATTTACGATATGTTGCATATGGAAATGCAAGTTATTTTAATTTTGATATATTTTAATATTTCAGGCTTTTTTCCTCTTGCATATATTATTGATTCTGAAACGGAAGAAAACAAAATGTAGTGTCTTGCCAATTTGCATAATGCAGTAGATGATCAATATCGAAACATAATGTTTATATTTGAACGATATAATGGATTAATTGAAACTGTTTCAAGGGTCTTCCTGATGTCTGCACATTCCTACTGTATGATCATTTACAAGGGAATATAAAGAGAGAAATCTTGGAAATTTTGGTGGGTTACGAAGGAAAATTGTTAAAGATTTTTTGTCATGAGCATATGTTGTCTCAGTAGATGAATTTCATAAGAATATTGAAGTATTGGAAAAGGAATGAGGAGCTGGTGTTGTTGATTTCATTGATAATTTGCCTCTTGAGAATTGGTCTTGTGCATATTTTCCCGATAAACGGTATAGTGACATGACATCTAGTGTTGTGAAGTCATTCAATTCATGGATTTTGGAGGAAAGGCATTTACCAATAATGAATATGCTCGACAAATTGAGGGTGGAGATTATGAATCTCAACTAAAACAAACTTTTTTATTCTGACACTTGGACAAATGAGCTATGTCCTTTTTTGCAAAAGTTATTGAATGAAAATTGGAATAAAAATCAACATTGAACTATTAGTCGTTTGATTCAACATGTATTTGAAGTTCATTCAGAAGTGTGAGCAACGGTTGACTTAGAAGAAAGAACTCGTTCTTGTAAAAGTTAACAGATAAGATGTTTTCCATGTTCTCATGCTGTTTCTATTGTATGGAGGATAGGGACCAGTATTTATGACTATATTGAGGATTACTATATTGTATCCTTTTACAAAAAATCATACTCGATACCTATAGTGCCTCTTCCTGATTTGATTTCCTTAAATATCCCTATACCTGAAAATCCATATATCCTTCCTCCAATGACAAAGAGCCCGACAAACAAGCCAAGAAATAAGATAATAAAGTCTACTGATGAGATCACAGTTAGGGAAGTTAATTGCTATAGGTGTAGTAAAATTCGTCAATACATGTCTACATGTAAAGAACCCATTTGATTACATTTAAAATTGTTGAATTCCTTCATTGCAGCCATTTGGTTGAATAAATTTTTTAATAACCCATTTGTTTATATAAACTAATGTAATTGTATTGTTTACTTTTTAGTCTCATTTTTTTATTTGGTTTTGTATGGCATCTCAACAAAGTACACGTATTATTTAGAAAGTACATGTGATCACTTTTCCTAATGTTCATGTGTACTTTATTAAATTTTCGTGTACTTTATATTTTTACACTCTATACTTTCTCTAGGTTTTGTAAAATTGGTCATTACAAGTTTACATATAAATAATCCGTTTGATTACATTTAAAATTATTGAATTCATTGTAAGGAACCTATTTGATTACATTTAAAATTGTAGAATCCATTCATTGTAACCATTTGATTGAATAAATTATTTAATAACCCATTTGTATGAATAAATGAATGTAATTTTATGGTTTAGTTTTTAGCCTCATTTATTTATTTATTTTTTGTATAGCAGTTCAACAAAGTACACATATTATTTAGATATTAAACGTGATCATTTTTTCTAAAGTTCACGTGTACTGTATTAAATTTGTGTGTACTTTACATTTTTCACTCTATGTATGAATGTTTAATTCATTCATTATAATCATTTGATTGAATAAATTATTTAATAACCTATTTCTTTGAATAAATTAATGTAATTTTATTTTTTAGTTCTATTTTTGTAGGATCAAATAAAAAAAAGTCCTTCAAACAATTTAAATGCATATTTAGTCCAAGTCTTTTACTTAGTTCCAAAAACTTACTCAATCGCACATATAACTAATATTTTCTTATTTTTAAACGTTCGCGCTAGTGGCATTCATCCCCCACCTCCCTCCCCCACCATCCCAACCTAACCGCATTTTATTTTTTAATGATTTAAGTTATGAGAGACTTTTTGGAGTAAAGTAATAGGGTTGTATTAAATATGTATTAAAAATATTTGAGGGACTTTTTGATAAAAATCTCATTTTGATTTTTTTTGTATGACAATTCAACAAAATACACGTATTATTTAGAAAGTACACAAGTCAATTTTTCTAAAGTTCACATACACTTTATTAAATTTGTATGTACTTTATATTTTTGAACTATATGTATGATTGTTGAATAATTCCTTGTAACTTTTTGATTGAATAAATTGTTTAATAACCCATTTGTTTGAATAAATTAATGTAATATTATTGTTTAGTGTTTAGTTCTATTTTTTTAATTTATTTTCGTATGGCAGTTCAAAAAAGTACACGTATATTTTATAAAATATATGTGAAGATTTTTCCTAAAGTTCACTTGTACTTTATTAAATTTTCATGTATTTTAAGTTTTTGAACTCTATGTATGAATCATTGTTCGAGATAGCAGTATATTATGTGGATACTAGTGTATGATATAAGTCACAAAACACGCATGAAAGAAAATAATTTTTTATTAAAACAAATAAAAAAGATACAATTTTTATCAATAAGAAAATATGAAAAAAAAATTGAGGAATACTGCTAGTTGGGAAAGCTATTGAAGGCATATGTGATGTTAGGAAGAAAGTCAATTAGATTCAAGTAGACTTGAATTTGTTCTTCTAATCCAGCTACATGGCCTTCATAGTAAGCCCTTTTCACCCTCTGCTGCACAATTTTCTATATAACCTCATGCGTATAGAAAGACGTGAGACCTTCATATATTTGAGAATGGTCCTTATCCACATCAAATAAATATATGGAATTGGGAGGAAGTTCAGAGCAACCTTCCCTCACAAATGCTTGAAACTAATAAAATTTTGTTTCATATAAGCAAAGAGTTTCCTCAATTTTTCTTAATTTTTTTCGTTTCTTTCTTCCTTTTCTAAAGTACCTTGCAAATTTTCTACTAGGATACTCATCATCTAATTTTTACTTGAGATGTAATGGTTAAGAAGCAACAAATATTTCTCTTTTACAAGCCAAATAAAAGTTGTTTATTTCTTTGACCAAAAGTAGTTGGGATAGTGAGTAGCTAAGCTTAATAGTTTTTGGTTATTGCGTCTTGTGTCTTGCTGAATAAATATAAATAGCAATTTTTAATTGCAAAGACAAAATTTAATTAATTAATCAGTGCGTGTACTTTGTTTATATTACGTGTACTTGGTTAATAAAGCGTGTACTTTTGATTAAAATATATGTACTTTGTTTCATTACATTTACTTTAAATAAATTGTTCATTTATGCGTGTACTTTGTTTATATTGCGTGTACTTTGTGTCATAAAGCATGTACTTTTGATTAAAATGCATGTCATTTATTTCATAACACTCATTTTAAAGAAATTATTCGTGTAGTTATCATTGTGTATACCTTACGTGCATTGTGATTCGCACCAACGTCAATACACCATTTTGAAGTAATACATATAATAATTAATAACCAATACAAAAAAAATTACAAGGCATGTATTTGAATCAATTTATAAAATCTCCTGCTCCTTCTTGGGGAAGAAATATTCTGAAAACATAATTTCACTTAGTATATATGCTCTGTGTTTTAGCATTTCAGGTCTTAAAGGTTTTTTTTCAGTTCCTTATCTTTGTTAATTTGTTAAATGAAGTAGTTGCATATGACCCCACGGTCAAACCTGATATTAAAATAAAATAAATATACAAATTAGTATGAAGTGAATGAATTTTTTTGCAAATATACAAATTATTACTTTATAAAAATGAAGTTTTTGCTTACCCATTATATTGCTTAGGGTATTCATGATCTCTTATTAGGTTAAATTCAACATAACTTTTCGGTAAGAAACCTACTATTCTTTTTGTTCTGTCAATGGATCATCTTCGATTATAAACTCATTTGGTGTACCTTCATAAATCATTCTCTGAGTTAGAAACCCTTTTTTTCAGTTTCTGCTTCAATCTTCAATAAGTATAGTATTTTTTTGGAAGACAAAAAACTATTAAGAGGATAAATAGTGAGGGTATATAAATAAAAAAAGTATATGTAGATCAAATAGTGCAAAGTACATGCATAATATTAAAGTACATGTGCTTTGTATTTGTACATTTCACATGTATTTTAAAATATAATGTATGTACTTTGATACTCTAGGTGATTATTTGCAAATAATGCAAAGTACATGTATTATATGGTAAAGTACACGTGAATCATAAAAGTACAAGTAACACGACTAATTAAGTTTAGGCGCTAACCATTTTTTTGGAATCATTGAAGTATGTTGGGTTTTGTTCCTTTTCCTCTGTTCGAAAGGAATCCATATGGACGACTTTATTTTGGTCTCTGTATATTGTAAGTAATGTGAAATGTCCTACGTTATGTCTTAGTACAATGAACATATTATTACAACTACCCAAGTATTAAAATAAATCTTTGTATAACTCGCTCTTCTTATTGACTTCTTTTTTGCTGCAAGCTTCAGTCAAAAAAATAATTATAGACATTGTGTTAGAAAAATAAGCATGTGATTGTGATGCACAAAGCTTTCGGTTTAATTTTCCTTACCCAATAATAATCAGAAAAAGTGTGTGAGGGGTAGAGCCATTCCTTTAACAATTTAAACCTCAATACATCACTGAAGGCGATTATTATTTGTTTCACACAATATAAAATGGTGAGGATAATAATGCTGAAATTTAATGAATGTCAATTTTTTGGTTTACTTACTTAGCTTGATATTTCTTGATTGTTTAGGACTTTAACGAAATCTTCTCATGGGGCATATTAAACCATACCTTAGTAAATAAATTCCTTGCATTTTATATAAGCAATAGCAATTGTATAATAAGAATAACATTGTTCTTCTGCACCAAAAAAATAAATAAGTGAAGTAAGATAACATCAAACATTACACTTTACCCTGATTCATCCTTTTGAATAAGCTCTTCAATTTTATTCTTCACATCTTCATTGAGGCATTTGTATGTATTGAGTGCTTACGCCTGAAGTGAGTTTCTTTATATTGTCAAATTATTGTTAGCTTGTCCATTCTCAGCTTTCTCATCTTCTGTTTTTTAATTGGGTGATTCTTCTCGATTTCAATGGAATCTATTTTATTTTCCGTCCTCAAGTAATAGGCCCTTTTATTTTGTGTATTTTGGGTATTTCTCTAACTAGAAACCCTTTGGGGGTGGCCTATAGTGTCTTTATTTCATTTTTATAAATGTAATCATTTTCTCTTTTTAGTTTTCTGTCTTTTCTCTCATGGATTCTCTAGTATATAGAGGCTTGTATAATCTTCAAGTTCAAAATTTTGTCCACGAGTTTTTTTATTAGTATTTTCCTTATGTATTTAAAAAGGAATGTTAGATTGTAAGCATTTTTCAATAACCATAAATGCAAAGAACATCATTATTCAACAATGTAAAGTGTGTGTACTTTCACTTAATTACTTCATGTAATTTGATAAATGCATGTACTTTCATCAAAATTTGCATGTATTTTATAAAGTACACGAATGTACTATATAAAATAACTTCTTATACTTAATAAAAAAATCATATCCTTTAAAAACGCATGTACTTTTGAAAATTATGTGTACTTTTATCAAAATACTACATGTACTAAATAAAAATTACTTGTACTTTATAGATACCTGTTCAGTTTTTTTTAGTTGTGACTATTCATAATTTTCTTCAACGTCAAAATTTTGTCACTGAGAGATTTATTATTATTTTCCTGATATATAAAAAGAATGTTAGATTATAAGCATTATTTTATAAACATAATGTCAAAGAACAATGAATACAAATAAAAATAAATGAAACAAACGATGAAGAACAACGGTAAATAACTGCCTCTACTTTATGAAAATTGTGTATACTTTAATGAAAACATAATTATTTTATAATATAAAACGTATGTAATTTAATTTAAGTATTGCATTTATTTTGATAAAACGCGTGTACTTTTGTCAAAAACTGTGTGTATTTTGATAAAAAGCATGTAATTTATAAAATAACTGCTTGTACTTTATAGAATAATGATATTTTCACTTTGAAAAATAATCAAAAGTACCTGTTTAGTTTTTTTCTCTTCTAATTCTTGAACGTTTAGCCTCAACGTCACCATATCATGATCACCATCTCTTAAGTTATGGAGTACATCTTCATACATTTTCTTTATATTTTTATTACTCTCACATAGATAGACATTAGTTTGCTCCAAGATTCTTGAATTTTCAGCCTGTTTTTTCAATGATTCATCCAGTTGTTTAATTCTTCATGAGTCACTCATTGTTGCTTGAACAAGTTTTTCATTCAAATAATTATTGAACTCAACAAGTTGGGCATTTTCCACCTCTGACTTATTGAGTAACTCTTTTTGTTTCAAAAGTTGGGAATTTTCCACCTCCAACTTCTTAATTTGTTCTTGTGTTTCCACAAGTTGAAGATTATCTATCTACAACTACACATTCAAAATAATAAGTTTGACACTCTCCACCTCTAAAGTCTTCACCTTCTTTAGTGCACAATCAAGTTCTTGAGTTTCTTTACATTGTTGGCTATATTTTTTCTAACAACTCCATTTTCAATGCATCATTTTGTTCCTCCAAATTCACCTCTATGCATTATCATAATCTCTTGACTCCAAATTTTCAACATATGTTGGTTCATAACTCCTAACATTCTCAAGATTTTCGTAATCCATTGATTTAAAATTCTCAATATCTTTTGGTTTATCATTTCCTTTCTGTTTTAAAGGAATCACGAAGTTTTTAAGGGAAATATTCTAACCTGGTGAAAAAGGCATTGTCATCACATTCGTCAGAAGATTTTTTAACGATGAATTAGTATGTATAAGACTTGCTTCAGAAATGTTCAAAGAGAGATTGTGCCCTTCGCATTGAGTTTTACTCTTTTTGATGCCCTTGTTGATATCAACATCACTTTCCATTGCACTGTCCTTACTATATGCTTTATTTGTAGTCTCCATCTTCAAATTTGCTGAAGCAATATTATTCTCAGATAACCACTTTTTCAAAGATGACAAGTTCCATCTAAGAAAATTCGGTGTTTTCTCTTCCATCCCTTTAATAGGTGGAATGATATCAAACTTAGCACATACCCAATATTGTGATCATGCATAAAAACATGATATTAATAATTGTATTATCTAGTTTTCATAATTGAAATAACATGTGTACTTTATAAATATCACGTGTACTTTATTAGACTGCATTAATATGTTTTACTCACCAATAGTGAAATGACACATCCACTTGTTGCGCTAGGTTTTGAACTACTTGTTTTCTTAAGTGAATTGATGTGAAACCCATGCACTGTAGTTGACAAATCATATTTAATCATGTGATCAATACTATTGATGTATGGTGTCAAAAATTCTCCTAATGTGATGTTTGAGTTGGAGAAAACAAACATCGTCACAAAGTGGAGACAAATAAGTTTTACAAAATCGGTAATGCCTTCATCTATATCCAACTCTACCGATTTCTTCAAACCCTTATTTATGTCTAACTTTCTAATTTTTTTAGCTTTGAAGTATCGGGTAAGGAATTCAATTTTTTTGAGACGCAACCAATCTCTTTTTCGAATCTATTGATCGTTGCCCCACGACCATTGGGATCCCAAATATTTTACTTATATCTTTTGGGCTTATTTCGGCACTGCTCTTCATCTTAAAACTCCTCATTTCAATTTTGTAGATCTTGATCATGGATAAAATGCCTTTATCGATCTTTTTTGTGCTGCATTTCTACTACTTCCTTGTTATAGTAGGCATTGAAAAGATCCTAGAATGGAGTCTTCTTAGGCACTTCAATATGCCTATCATTTATTTTATTTTTAATGGAATAAAAGTCATGATAAAAGATAACAATATTCGACCTATATTGGTCGTGTTTCTTCACATCACATGTAGATTCCACATCACTGCTTGAAGAACTTTCTTCAGAACTTCTCTTCTTATTGTTCTTTCCTTTTATTTCCCCCATTTTCATCCCTTTTCTAATAATCTAAACACACAAAATTATCATTACAAGCCTATAATGATAAATTACATGTACAAAAAATAAAATACACAGGAATTAGAATAAAATACAGGCTCAAATAATAAAGTACATGCGCATTTAACAAAAGTACATGCAATATTCTCATAAACACATCATACAAATATCAACAAAATACATGCTAACCACTATAATACCTATTGTCCATTACATGGTAATACCTAAGACAAGTTGTTTGACAAGTTATAAACCAAGATTCTATGTTCTTAACATCTTCATAAAAGAAGTGATACAATAGATCCATGCTAAATGCGCTAAGCTTTTCAAAACCTCTTAAGCAATACTGCTCAATTCCTTTTGCTAAATCCTTTGCATTTGATTCAGTTACTTGAAGCTTTTGTACATCAAAAGTTCACTTAATGTCTTTAAAGTACTAGTAAAAACCTAGTAACCTTTTCGCTTTATCATTTATGCGAAGAAGAAAATGAATTTGATCATCATAAGTAGGATTGATTGTTAATGTGAAAGGTTTTTTATTCTTAAGATCTTCAAAGCTGCAACCAACAATTTTGTAGTCAAACAAGCTTGATGATATGACTCCTAAACATAAACACAACCATAATACTTCTTACAAACAATCAAATATCATTCAAATTACACTAGCACGGACCACAATAACATAAGTTCTATTAAATATGGAGATGACATATATACTATATAGAGTACACGCATAGTAAATAAAAGTACACTCATATTAGATTCAACCAAATCGATTTCAATATGTGTGTACTTTATGAATTAGCGTGTACTGCTTGAAAGTACAAGCAAATTTATAAAGTAAACACACATAATACAAGACCTAAATTCATAAAGTACATGTAGTCCTAAATAAATGCTGTTGACGCGAACCATAATTAATTATGCAGAGGAATATCATTCAAATGTCATTAGCGAGGACCACAATAACATAAGATCTATTAAATGATGAAGATGACATATATACTATATAGAGTACAAGCATAGTACATAAAAGTACACGCACAATTGATTGAACCAAATCAACTTATATGTGTGTGTACTTTATGGATTTACGCGTACTATATAAAAGTACACGCAAACTCATAAAGTACATGCACATAATATGACCTAAATTCATAAAGTACACGCAGTCCTAAATAAATGCCGCTGGCGCGGACCGTAATTAATACAGGACCTATACAAATACAAAGGTATGTACATATTCCAATCATATATATATTCGAAGTCCTCAATAAATGATGTATACATGAGGAAATATACAGTGATAAAATACATAAATGTGCAGTCCTCAACATGCAGAAAGTGTGTTTTTCATTTAAAATCGGGGCAACAAATGTATTTTTTCATATAATGAACATGAATAATGTGATTTCATCAGTTTATGTATAATGTCTACAAATTTATACATATGAGAACACAAAATACATAAGAAAATAAGAAAAACGTTATATAAAACCTAAGGATAGTAAACTAGTATATGGAATACACAACATAAGACTCATACTACAAGGACAAACAGGTGATATCATAAACTAATTGCCAAGAACACAATATATATATATATATATATATATACAGAGTGTATGGTATAATCTTAAGAACATAATATTACATTTAATTCACAATATATTACATCAAATACATATATATGAGCATGTATCCATACTTGTTAGTGTTGTTTAACATAATTTGATTGAGAATGTGAAATGTTTGTTAGAACTTCCACAATTAGGGTTTTGATCGCTTGAATTTCTATGAAGTTTGTTTGTTTTGGAATTCAAGGCTATTTATATGTTGTTGTTGGACCAAAATTTGATTGTGAATGAGAATCATTTTGGGGTTTTGATCGAAGAGACAATATGGTAAGGATTATGATTGATGAGAAAATACGTTGTGCTTGAATTTCCGTGAAGTGCGTGTTTGTTGTAATTCGGGGGTATTTATATGTTGGATCAAATCGTTTAAAATTTTTTGTGACCTATTTTTTGTCTAAAATTATTAGTCTAGTGATTAGACCATAAAGTCTCTTTTGGATCTAAGAAAACAAGTCACATGATGACAAAAAAGGGAAAAAAGGTGAATCGAAAGCCTAAATATCATCTAATTGACAAAATATAATGCCCATAAAGCCAGATCTAATAATAAGTATCTTTTCACCAATTCATGCAATGCATATTGACGCTCTTCATGAAGTAAGAAACCTTCAAGTATAATAATTTTGGTGGTGCATCACCAACATAATGCCTTTAAAAGTCCACCATCCTTCCCAGTTCATATATGAACACAATGTGATCCAATTTAAAATATCTAATGTCTCTTTTATTTTCTTTTGTTGTTTTTATAAATATTCACCTATTTGTTTCTCAATTGTTTATTGAGCAACATTTGAACTCATCACTAATTTAAAACTAAATGTTTGACAGTGACAACCCATTACTCTTTTGAACCATTGGTGCCTTGAAAACACCATTGAATTGATCTTCAATATTCAAAGTAAAATTATTTACATGCCAAATTGTTCTTCTCAAAATTTGAGATTGTGGATACAAATATTACCATTTGTATCCATAAATTGATGTTCTCAAAACTTTATTATGTCCGAATAATAGAACAACAATTATATTTTACTTATATTTCTCTCTTAGGATCCCGATACGAACTATGATGGAAAACCACACCATATGAAATCCATAATCTGGTTTTTGGCTTGCTTATTGGATAGGACTTTTATTTTACATGAGTGTACGACACAACAAATTACAATGAAGGGAAAATGTAAGAAAATACTTGTCATTCAAATTTAAATATTTCATAGGAATGAATACAAACAAAAAATCAATGTACTTCAAACTAAAGGAAATAAAAGTAGATAAATAACGTTAGTTATTTGTGTGAAATATTTTCCTCTTTACCCTTTCTCTTATTTTGAATGTTTTAGCAATAACTTCCTCCTTTAACTGGAAAAATTGATCCTAATAAGAACCACATTCAACCACCAATAGCTCCAAAATTGAATTATGGAAATAACCACTAATTTCAAATTAACCACTAATTTACTTGTCAATCCCTAAGTAGTATCTAAATGCTTCCAAATTTTTATTCATTTGCCCATAAAATATTTGAGAATAATATTTAAAATTATACGGTTTAAACACTCGTTTGACATATGGGGTGCAATAAAAAATGCTAGCTAAAATGCAATTGAAGAGTTCTTGTTGTATGTAGAAAAACTCCTAGTTATTGAAGTTATCGTTAGTGATGACATTTTTTTTGTGGCGTTGAGGAAGGCTTTTTTTTCAATTTTCAATTATAACACACACACACACACACACACACACACACACACACACACACACACGTACGGGGGAATCCGAAAAATGTGAGTTATTTGAATTGGGTGACACTTTCTCTAGAACACAAGCTAAAGATCGCAGCTTAAGAGATAGGAACAAAAGGGAGTCCGATCAACTAGGATCTCTAGGGGAATATTAGTTCAATCCAGCTGTAACTACATCAAGATCTCCTAGAGTCCTGCACGATTTGTTCACCTCATGTTCCCTATCTATAACTCGCACCCCTAGAAAAATGGGCATCCAATTATTGCTATTATGAAATGGTTAATAAGTGTGAGTGAAAGAATCACAATTAGATATTTTTAAAGTGTAAAATGAGTGAGAGTAAAGAAAATGGAACAACACATGATATTTACTTGGTTCAAAAATTGCCTACGTCCACAACGAGGCTTCTCAGTTTTTAATAATTCGTCAGAGGTTCATAATTAAATGCCCAATTGCCCCGAGAATGAGGGTCTTATTTATAGTAGTTAAAATGCAATTGAATTGAATGAAAACTTTCCTAGATCCCCATTGGCTCGCTGGTAATTCCTATTTATCTCCTCTGAGAATGTAAATAACAAATTGAGTCTTCAATTATCCACATAATATACTCTTGACTCTATCCATGTAATGTCGAATTTGACTGGGGCCACATGCTGGGCCTATTTTAATTGGCAACAATTGGGCCTTCATGGTTTTGCCCCCATAATTACCCCTAAAATTCCTTGCCAAAGATGGGCCAAGTAATTTTACATCCTTTGTTGGACCTAGTTGAACCCAAAGCCTGAGATGCGTGTTTGGACACGTTTGTGATTATTTAAATTATTAGGGGTACGTTATTCCATGAAAACAATGAATCACCAAAATCAATCTTGAGTGTTGTTCCTTATAATTGAGATCTTGGAACTTAATCCTCATTTATTTCAAACTCTGTACCGTCATTTTGCCTCCTATTCTTGCACAAAAAGACTCTCTGAAGTTCCTATTCTACTAGTTCATTTTTTAAGTCCTGTTTGTATCCTCTTGCCTTTCTATCTTCATGGTTCTTCCTCCTTATATTCACTTTATTTTCCTCTTTTATGAATAGGGTTTATACTATCATCGTGAGGAACTTGGAGGATTTTATAAAAACCTATTCAATCCCTTTTGGGGTCATAATTAAGTGTGCATCCATGCCCATAAATTACATTGTCGTTGATAGTGGTCATTGGATCCATACTTTTTCATTGGTCCAGGGGGAATAACGTTTTCCCAAACCAACTTTTCCAGGAATTATGTGATTTTTTTACGTTGTTCCAGCCCAATGTGCTCCCAATATACAGAAAATTATCAATGGGGTTCAAAATATTGATAAACTATATGGGACCAACCAGGAATGCCAAAAATTAGGTTTATTATTCTTGGTCTCGCACAACGAATGGTATTTGGTACCTGAAGGTAAGGAAAGCTGATATGGCACTGGTAGCTAACCTTCCTAATTCAACCTTCCTAATTCCAGTAAGGGATGTTTGAATCAAGGTTTTATTGCTCGTAATTGATAAAATCCCCCTCTCCTATAGGGGGAACAATACCATGGGTTTTTGTGCCCAAAATAGGTGAGAGATACAGGTTAATATTTTGCTTTTATTCCTTTATTGAATTCTCTCTTCATTGTGTTGTAACTGATAAATTTTTTTTGAGCAGATCGAATAAAGAAAAAAGAGCCCTATCTTACCCACATCGACAGGGAAGAACTACTGAGGGTCTGTAACTTAAGGGAACCCTTTGATCAAAGTGGTGACCATCCTCGCTTTGCCTCCTTCTTGCTTGAATATAAGAATTCTACTTGCAATTTCACATCTCGCCCAGTAGATAACATTCCTGATCTTCCACTTCATTCACCAAGATAGGAAGTTTCTATCTCCTCCTCCTTCGAATATTTAGATGTTGAGTACAATCCTATTGAGTTAGGAGATTCAATGGCCCTAGGATAATAATTTTGCTGATCGGTGATGATTATGTTAGCGCATCCTCCCTTAAGACCAAGTCCTTTAAATGGACTGAGTAAGAAGGCCCTTCGGCCACTGACTCGAGCTTAATAGTCCGAGATAAAAAGGACAAAGGCCCTATACCTCTACAACCCTCTAAAAAGGGGGATGCCCCCCTCATATATGAGTACTTCACAGGTGATGTCGATGGCCAAAAACACTTTATTGGCCTATGGTCTGCTAAAGGGGGCAATGCTCACTACTGATCGCAAGCAAATTAAATAGCTATCTTACGAGAAACTTTATTCCAATACCGCTCAGGCGTTATATCTCATATGCCAAAAATTATTTTTGTTTTGCTCCGAAGTATTTGGGTATGAACTAGCATTAAGAAACAAGAACCTCCTCATTTACCACAAACCCTAGTTCATACCCCAAGTACCGATCTAGAGGCCACTGGGCGCTCCCGAGCCTATTTTGACTCCGATCAACTTGATCATTAGACTGAAAGCTTAATGAATCTTCGAAGGGCTCTAAATTTCCTATCCAAGAGTCTACCCTGTGCATGAATTAGCATAATAGTTCAGACGAACGGACCATTTTACTAATAAAAATTGATCCAGAGGCCATCGGGCGTTTTTGGGCCCCGATTTGTCCCCAATTAACTTCATATTCAAAGAAAAAGATCAATGAATCTTATAAGGGAACATAATCCCCTTTTCCATGGTGCACCCCATGCATGAAATTGCATAACCTATCAGAAGAACGGTCTATTTTCCCTCAAAAATTGATTTGTAGGCCACTGAGCACTCCCGAGCTCCATTTGACTAAAGACAACTCTTCAGATCAAATGAGACTGAATGAATCTTTGAAGGTCACTGAATACCCTTTCTAACAGTCTTCTCCATGCATGAATCAACCTTATGGTACGGAAAAATGACCCATTTTCCTTTGAAGGGTCACCAAGCACTTCTAGGCCCCATTTAACCAAAACTAATTCTCTGAACCGAGCAAAGATCTTTACAACATCAAAGTTATTTGCATAAACTTTCCGAAAGTCCACCCCATGATGATTCGGACTTATGATTTGGATGAACGATCCATTGTCGTCCGAACGGCTCTTTTCCAAAAGACCATCGGGCACTTCCAAGCCTCGTTTGACCCAAAGTCAACTCTTGGACTCGGGAGCGTCCCCAACAATTCTCAAGTTTCTTTAAATAACCTTTCCAATGATATAACCCGTGCACGAATTGGGCTTATGGATTGCGTTTTATGATAATTTTCTAAAAATTTGTTGAGACTGCCAATTGGTAGGTTCATTTCCCTGTCGATCAACAGTGTGTCTAGGGTTACATACTGATAGGTAGGGCTAGGAAAATGATTGTTGGAATTCCCTTGACCTTATATGAGGATAGCATTAAATCACCTCAAAGGGCACCTCATAAACATGAAATTCATTAATCTCGGCAACATTCTTCTTAGGTTAGTGAGTTTTCCTTGTTTGAAACCTTTTCCCACCCTTTTATTTTCATCACTTTCACACCAATTTATCAAAATCCTCCTAAATGCTTCACCCACTTGTAAGGAAGCTCATGAACCATCAAGAACAATCTCCAAGTCTCCAAATAAGGTCCAAACGTTCTTCTTTCCCTTTAAATTTCTTTATTTTGCCTTAGTTATATAAGTTCTAAATTTATCACTTTACTTTAGATTCATACACATATTAACCTTCAATCCTTTATTAGTAATATTGCACATAATATATTTTTTATAAAAAAAATCAAAACAAGAAAAAGTGGGTTGAACCTATAAATTCCAATGGGATTTTTCATCACATTTTCTCAAAACTAAAAACACATTTCTTTTACACATGCATATAATAAAATCCTCATTTGAACTTATGGCATAAACCTCACTCTCGTGTCATATGTGAACTGCATGGACTTTGATGCCTTTATAGTCTATGTAGGCGTCATGGGCTAAATCCCGAGACTCGAGTACTATTTTCCTAATTTCCTTTTATTCTAATTTATCTAAACATTATTCATATATATCATACTTGTGATTCATATTTGCATATCATCTAACACATATTATCGTTTCATCATAACGATCAACATCTCGATAAGCGCACATATCATATTTTTAATTATTATTTTGGGAACATTCCAAAGGATGACATCACTTCATCTTTTCCATGATGCGAATTGAGCGATTCTGATCTCCACTTATATGTACACGCACACACACTTCATGGAGCAAATAATAAAAAATAGTAACATAAGCTTGTGAGAGATCAAAAAGGTGGGATGGGTGCCTAAAACCTTCTCATTTACAAAGCATCAGCTTGTCTTTGATGTCGTGCTCTTAAGGTGAAAACATGTAATTTTTCTTGTTTTATGAAAAATAGGTTGAGGACTCTATCACTTACATCAGTCCACATCGACGACGGCTGAAGTGTTCCTATAAATGGTGTGAGACCTCTCTATCTCTCTCTCTCCATTGCGCGTGAAAGAGTCGACCCCCAAGATTGGAGAAGGAGATGGGGAAATCGTACACTCGGGGGAGGATGACCATAGTGGCAACTCCACTGGGGACTTGCTTACTTAAGAGGGCTAGATTTTTTTCTCGTGGGTGTTATAATTTTCTACTTGTGTGTATATGCACCTACTTGTATGTTCCCCTTTCCTCTCTATTACTTCTTGTATATTTCTACCTCACATTTATATCACCTTTCACTCAGTTTTCACTTCATGAACTTGTAAATACTATCCATGTACACCTGATAGTATATGCACTTTGTATATTGGTTCACTTATATCCACATGTTGGACACACCACTTAGAATATCCATGATTATGTGTCACTAATACACACCTCCACTTATCACACTTACTTATATACCCTTGTAACTTATCACACTTTTATATATCTATACTCAGTTATACTTATCACACACCACTTGTAGTGGATTCATGTTTAGATTCACTACCACACACTCATTTATAAATATGCACACATCACTCACTCTCACGCATCCATGCTTAGTGTAATCCTCACGCTCCATGCTAGATTTACTTTTCATGATACTTGTACATTCTTCGTTATTAGTATAGTGCTTATCATGCCAAATAAAATAATATATCCATAATATACTAATCAATAATCATGCATTTTCACACTACATCCCCAAGAGAATGGATATGATCCAAAATTTTATCCCATATTGAGGGTCATTTTGTGATGGGCGTTGGTTCGGCAGGTCACAGTTAGCCTATGTAATATGACTCTCACCTTCCATTGGCCTAGTACCATCGACGTATATCGAACAGTTCCCCTCGTATTGTATCGCCTGATTGAAATCAAGATAGGAGGTATATAGAAGGGTATTATTTCACATATGTTGAGTATATCAAATTCAATCTCACACGTGCGGTCCCCATGAGGTATATATGAGGCAATTCATGTACACTCAGGTATATCAAGTGGATTCTCCATATGTACCGATTTCTCTCAAAAATAAGATGTATATCGGGGAAGTCAGGCCAAAGTGGGTAAACTTTCCACTAACCCAATAACTGCATACCTTTATATAGGTGTCAAACCTAGGGGATTCACATTTAGTTCGTCGGTTACTACTCAAAACTCTGTCGAAATGTCGGGCCGGCATGCGGCCCAAATTTTTGCACGATTTCATATTTTTCTAAACGATACCATGTCCATGAGACTAGCAACAAGTCAAACCATATTTTACATATCTTTCTCAGTCTCGAGTCCCATTCGGGCCGGGTACCATCTGACAACAAGTCAAACTAATTTTTCTTAGGCTCAAGTCTCGTCCGGAATTTATTTTGCATTTAGGTAAACCTAATATAAGTGAAAACATAAGCATAATAATAATCATCTGAGACTCTCCTTACGCTTTTACCTCATTCTTTACCAAAAGTGTCAAAAACATTTTTCCTCATTCTTTTCAGAATACCAAAAAATATGTTTCCCTCCTTTTATAAAAAAAAATACGAAAAACATTTTGACCCCCCCCCCCCCTTCCAAAAGGTGTCAAAAACATTTTCCACTTTTCCAATAAAAAATAATTTTTCCTTCTCAATTTGAAAAAAATAAATTCAAATAATTTTTCTTCTCAGGTCAATCACATACCCAACCCTTGGCCTGACTCCCTATTGGCTTCAGTCTTTGGTCAAACCACCCCAAAGCTCCATCAATTCTTTCTCTACTTCCTATAAGTCCAGAATTCACCTTCACCAACCATATGTATAATCTTGCCCTATGTAAAATCTTGCCCAGCCAGGGTATAACCTGCCAGTACCTATCGATCTGAAGGAAAAAGAGTTAAATAAGGTCAAGAAAGAACGTAGGCTATTAACCAAGAAGTTTAACCCGATTCGAATATTCGAAAACTACATGGATTACACCAATATGTGTTCCCACCCTAAAATAAGGTTGCGGGAAAAGTTTAAGATGCGTAACATTGAGAAGTTCAGGGGTGGAAAGCCCCCAATTGTTCATCTTAGAAGTTACCAATGAGACATGACTCTTTTAAGTGCCTCCTAGGAAATAATGGCCCAGATGTACCATCACACTTTGAAGTACAGATCACTTCGTTGGTTTTTATCCCTCAAAGAATCAAGAATTCCTAGTTGAGAGGATGTTGCCTATGAATTCATGTCACAGTACAAATACAACGAGGATTTGGAGGTTACACGCCGTGATCTAGAACTTCTCAAGCAGAACCCTAGAGAAATTGTCAGCAATTTTATAGGAAAGTGGTGAGAGAAAGCGTCCACTATGACCAATCAACTTTTTGAAGAGGAATAAATTAGTATTGTAAAGAAATCTTTCTTACTCCATGTCCAAGCGATGATGGGAGGATAGTATTACCCACATTTCCAAGATCTGCATGAAGCAGGAGTGGAGATAGAAGAAAGTATAACCACGATAGAAGCTAAGAAAAAGAAAGTATCCAAATAGTTCACTCTAAGAAAATATAAGAAGCCTACTACAGTCTCGACCATCATTAAAATCTCATGACCCGCTACCTCTTAGGCACTAAAAAGTCATGTTAATCTAGTCAAAAAAGAATACACCGATCTTCATGCTCCCTTATATAAAGTCTACCAAGCCTTGTTAAGCCAAAATCTCATCAAGCCTTTAGACCCTCGTCCACTACCAAACCCACTTCCCTAAAATTTCAAACCCGATGCCCATTATGATTTTTAACAAACTACCGGCCATACCACTGATTAGTGCTTCCGTATCTGGAATGTAATCCAGAGTTTAATTGATCAGGTTGTCATCGCCCCACATGACAATCCTAAACCTAACACCACTCACAATACACTTCCAAACCATACAAATTTCATCTTCCTAGAGAATAACCCAAAATTTGATCCATCTACCCGAATTGTACCCAGTAAAGCACCCACTATACCCATATTTTCACCCAAACGCCTTAAAGTTTGCCCATATTTTCTCACACACCCTACCTATTTTGTTGACCAAGCTCTGTTGCTTATCGCAAGAGCGTGTATTTTCATTTGTTCCCAGTCCAGAGGGAAAGATATCATATTATCAGCAATATTGAACCAGATTTTAGTGTTTGGGCTGAAATTGCCTGGAATTGATTCCGAAGTCATGTGACATAGACTTTACATGGACCCAACATACATGACGATCACACAAAAAGCTCGCCGAACAACCCCTGAAAAGGAAAAATTTAGGGAAGATGAAGTGGGGAAACTTTTGAGGTAAAGGTCCATAAAAGAAGTTCATTTCCCCAAATTTCTCTCAAACCCAATAGTCATGAAGAAGATTAATTAAAAGTGGAGATTCTGCGTATACTTCACCGATCTCAATAAAGCTTGTCCCAAGGATAAATTTTTTTTCCAAAGATTAAACAATTAGTCCATGCCATAACTAACCATGAACAAATAAGTTTCCTAGATGCATACCCAGGGTACCATGAAATTATTTTTTTCTAGCCTTGATCAAGATAAGACTATGATAATTACAACTCATATGCTGTACTTTTACAAAGTCATGTTATTTGGTCTTAGGAAAGAATGACATACATATTAATGATTGATCACCAAGATGCTCAAGGATAAACTAGGTGACATACTAAAAGTATATATAAATGATATGATTACTAAAAGAAATAATGAGGTCGACCATTTGTAGAACCTGGCGAAGACATTTAAGGTCCTCAAATATTACAAAATAAATCTCAACATAGCCAAACGTGCTTTCGGAGTTCAATTCTAGAAGTTTGTGGGATACTTATTAAGTCAAAGAGGGATCGATGCTAACCCCGGACTATATTGAGGCACTCAATAATGTTTAGCCACCAAAAACACTTCCTGATATTGAAAGTTGACATGAACATTAGCAGCACTCAACTGTTTCATCTTAAAATCTTTGAAAAAGTGCCAATCATTCTTGTAGTTGTGAACAAAGTCAAGGACTTAACCTGGAATGGGGGAGGTTAAAAAGTACTTGATGAAATCAAAACATATCTGAGTTGACCACATCTACCCATGATCCCAAAACTGGGAGATCCATTTTATGTGTATCTCGTTGTGTCCGATCATGCAGTCAACTTGGCTTTGATGCGTGAAAAGGAAGGGCACCGGACTTCTATTTACTAAGTCATCAAAATTGTCCTTGGTGTTGAGAAATGCTACCCTCCACTTAAGAAGAAAGCTAGTCTCTACTTACTGCTTCGTGAAAGATGACGTATTACTTTAAAGCTCACTCAGTCATTGTCATCACCTCTTTCTCGCTCAAGGAAGTCCTTAAAAAAGATGATCTCCAAATGGTTAGTGGAAGTTGTTAGGTTTTATATCCTCTATCAACTAAGGACTGCAATAAAGAGGGGAATCCTCACGATAAGGATTTCATCGATTAAGAAACTAACCAAGAGTTTGACCAACTAAAAAAGTGGACTCTTCATGGCGACGGAGCCTCTAATTCAAAAAGGGAAGGGGTGGGAGTTGTTCTCATTAATCCCGACCAGACTATGATCACATAGGGATTAAAACTTGGCTTTGAAGTAAGCAATAATGATGCCAAGTATGAATTTCTCATCAACTAGTTACGAAAATCCATATATCTTAGTGATAGTCACCCTAACATCTGCTTTGACTCAAGGTTAGTATCCAATTAAATATCGGGATACTGCAATGCCAAAGATGAGTGAATTTTAACATATCTACAAGTTGCCCAAGACATGACATTTAGGTTTGAGAATGTCCATATTTTATAATTCCCTAACAAAAGTAACAGTCGTGTTGATGCCCTAGCTACTATAGGTTTAGTAGTAGACTTGAAACTTAAAAGAACCATAGGGGAGGAGTACCTCTCTCAACTAAGAATCACAAAACCTAAGTTCATAAAGTAAGTCCATGCCATATAGAAAGATCTTAGTTGGATGGACCCAATCATAACCTATTTCTAATAGAATGTATTAATGTCGGATAAGAAACAGGTCCATCAAATCAAGCTAAAAGATGCTCATATCTAATTTTCTCCAAAAAGAAAACTTAGATCTTTTATAGAACCCTACTTCAATGTGTGCACCTAAACGATGTCGACGAAGTCATGTTCGAACTTCATGATGGAAAATCTAGAAGCTATGTAGGGGGAGATCTTTGGCATTCAGAGAAATTAAAAAAGTTACTAGTGGCCATGCATGCATAAGGATACAGTCTCCTATATTAGAAAGTGAAATAAGTGCCAAAAGTTCCCGGCTATGCTTCTTTAGTATGCCAATGACCTACAGTCATTGACCAACTAATATCTATTCACTTAGTGGTGTTTGGGTATCGTGGGCCCCTACCTACAACACTAGGAAATCGTAAGTATCTCCTCGTCATAATAGACTATTTCACCAAGTGGATTAAAGCCAAACCATTTGAGAACATGAAAGACACTGATATGATAAGATTCATTTACAGATACATCGTAAACCATTTTAGTGTATTAAGAACGTTCATCACGAAAAATGGAGCCTAATTTGAAAGTGGACCAAATTAAGACTTTTATGATAACCACAACATCAATCACCACTTCATCTTGGTGGACTACCCCTACAGTAATGCTCAGGGTGAGGCTTCCAACAAGACAATGCTCGATGATATGGACAAGAGGTTGGATAAAGAAAAAGGTTCTTGGGTGTACAATCTTCCCCGCATTTTTTAAGCATAACATACTATGCCTAGGAGGTCGCATGGCTAAATGCACTTCTCCTTAGTAGATTGAATAAAAGACATAATACCATTGGAAGTTGGCTTACAAACAAAAAAGATGATTATTATCGGCCAAGACTTAAATGGAGAAATCATAAGGATTGATCTTGACCTAGTTGATGATCAAAGAGAACAAGCATTAATAAATTTAGCTTCCCACCAACATTATTTGACCAAGTAGTACAAAAAAGTCATTAAACCAAAAAAGGTTCTAAGTAAGAGATTATATCCTCGATAAACTGCTCGGCAACCAGAATGATCCATCAGATGGCAAGTTAGGTCACAACTAGGAGGATCTATTTAGTATTATTGTAGATGACTTCCAAAGAGTTACCATTTGGAAACATTGGGGATAGGGTGATCCATACGACCTAAAATGCGGCCAATCTTGGAAATTTTTATTTCTAGCAAGTTTATTTCTCGTAAATTTTATTTCTAACTTTATTTCAAGTTTTGAGATCCCGTTTCTTGGAATACTCTAAGTTTAATTAATGCAATTAGCTTTATCATCGTTCTAAATGACATGCTAGTTATTTTTATGAATTATTATGTTCGATCAAAAGTCTAGTCATCAGCATAAATGCCTTAGTACTATTACACTGAATCAAAACATCAAGGCTTTATATTTACATCATGAAGAAACAAAAAAACATTAAGAATTTACCTGAGAATAAAAAGACCAAAGGGGGATCCATAGACACTAAGTCTCGATTTTATTTAGATGAATTACTGAACAACTGGATGACCCTACAAGTAGGTGAATTTTCACCGTAGTTTAACCTCAGCTCAAGATTGTATAACGACACTCAAATGACAAAACATACTTGACATAAAAATATGGGAAAGTACAAAACATGGAATTAACTAATAGTTTCATAATGAATTCATTTTACAAAAGGACTATACTAAAAAATTTATAAAATAAATATATAGGATCATGGCATAGAGCTATCATCTCTGATGAGTTATCATCCCAATAACTTTAGTTCTGTATCTATCACTAGGATTGGGCTCAAACTTATCATCACTATCATGAGCTGACAAATAATCATTCCCTAACTGAAGGGAACGAGATCAAGAAGAATCAAAATTTCATCACTCCCAAATGGAGGATGCCTGTAAGTTAGGCACTCCACTTAGTATCATTACCAAAGATGTGAGTCATTAGGAACCTTCATAATAGCTTAGGAGTTTAACCAAACATTCTTGTAGGCTACCTATTTACCTTCATCTAGATGAAGGGGACATTCACAAATCCTGCATCATCAACCCCTTATGAAAACATACTTAAGTTTTATTATCTCACGGTCCATGCCTTCTTTGATCGCTTCGTCCCTTTTAAAATCCTCCTCGGCCTTGTCAAGTTTCTCCCTTAAAGAAATATTCTCATTCTACAACAGTTTGATAATAACTTCGACCTCCCTAACTTTTTTTTGAATACCATCGACCAGACGAGCCCATTCGTCAAAATCACTTGTCATCTTTTGGAGATCTTGTCGAATTGAAATAAATGCATCGTGATCTCAGCTATTGGCATACCTAACAAGTACAATTTCTAGAAAATCAATTCTTAAAGAGTTGGCACCTCTACCAACCTATTTTAAGCTATAAGGACCAAGAGAAAAATATTCTATCACAAAGGAGATAATAAGAAAGCATCCATAGAGAAATCACAATTAACAAACAATGACAAAGAAAGAACACAAGTTCTTTTCATTAAATCAAAGGGTGGTACGTGCCCTTACAAATGTTCAAAACAAAGAAAAATACAAGGAATAATCATTACTAAACTAAACCTAACTAGTTTGGCCCTTATTTTCCTTCACCCTCTCTTGGGTAGTTTTTAGCCTTTTCCTTAATCTATGTAGACCACATCTTGGTGTTCCCTATCCTTAACTTGTCCAGTACCTTAGGATTTGTCCTATTAGTCTTCCCTTGGTAGGGAACTTGGATCGTTCTCCCTTAAAACTTCATACTCAAGAGGTACATCGGTCTTGACCAAGCCCGCATCCCAACCCTTCTTAAAGTTTGACTTACGAATGTAAGCCAACTGATTTTTGGCGTGACTAAAGGTTCATGTATCACTGGTTAAAGGCCTCAACTTTATTCTATGCTAAGACCCGAGTGTTATCCATGATAAATTTTTTTATAAGATCAAGATTCAACTTCAACGTGGACATCTCCAAGTCGGTGGATTTCTTCTCGGCAACATAGGCCTTTTGGGTTGTAAAAAAAAATCTTATGACTCCGGAAGGGCCTTATCTATGTTATCATTTTATTTAACCTTGAATCCCCTTGTCGATCAGGGCAAAAAAATTTACCAAAAACTACAAAAATAGGATAAGCATAAGTCAATGAAACCATCAAAACATTAAAGGAATAAATTCGATGAAAAGTCATAGATCGTAGTAGAAATAATACCTACATAGCGTGCTAAGCAAGTTGGTCAATGCTCGGGCAGTCAACCTGCTTTTGATCATATTCAATAATGCCGCCTCAACAATCGAGGGGATAAATATGGATTCTTGGCCACTCACATGATTTGGTGGCCCCACCCCGTGTTGGGGGTATCCAACTTCTTGTTGGGAACAACGATAGAAGTAAAAAGAGGGGTCTCGGTCTTTCACCTATTCTTTTCCTTCTCCTTATTAGGAGAATATAGACGAGTAATGAACTTGTAGGGACCTTTAACCTCATTCATCTTGGAAACCTTGGCCTTTGCATAGGTGGGAAGGTCGGACTTGTCCACTAAAGTAAGGTTTCTCTTCCTTGGAGGCATGTCGTGTTCAAGATTAGGGATATCATTTATGTTCATATATTTAAAATAAGACGAGGTAGACTCACTTGAGTACTCCTCACTAGTTGAAGGGACCAGTATCTTGGTAATTAAATCAATGGGCTTGGCACTGAAGGAGGTGGTAGTATTTTCATACTTGAGAAATAAAGATGTTGATATAGGGTACTCGACACCAGGAGATAGTGGTCTTCTTAAATTCCAAACCTTCACAAGCTCGGACCAACTAACATGAGAATATGGAAGTCACCTATTCTTTGAATACTTTATAAAAGAAACAATGAAGAGTTAGTAGACAATTTATATAATAGCTATTCGTCAACAACAAAGAATAATTAAGAGAACGATCAACCTATTTTATGCCCCCTAGTGGGGAAAAAAACATCCATAGAGCTCACCACTCTCAAGAATTGGTGGATATTTCCCTTTTTTAGCAATGAATCCACGACTCTAATAACCCTTACAAGAATCAAGGAGGCTAATCACTATGATCATATCATCCTTCCTAGCTTTCAGATAGAAGGTATTCTTATTCATTCTCAACCACAAATAACAATACCTCATTTAAAGAATTCCAATTCGGGTATCATACATTTTGTTGATTCGATGAACCCCATTCATGATTCTCCATGTGTTCGGGATGCATTGGGTCGTAAAAACTCTAAGAGTTTGAAAACTCCAAAAATAATTGGTTTGGAAGAAAGATGATACAACCCTCTCCTACAAATTGGGTGTGTATCTATAAGGACATATTTTCCATAGTCCCTACTTTACATTTTGTATATCGTATACCGTTACAACTGACAATGAAATTTCACATTCATACGTTCAAGAAGGCGGATCCGAATATCAAGTATCATCAACAATGGCCCTCTATGAGATTGATTTTAGTAAGGAATGCATTTAAGTTTCGAAAATGTTTTACGATAGTATTGGGATATTTTTCTAAACTGTTATAAATCAAAATGAGGCATTTTTCTAAGTTAAAATATTTTTGGGAAGACCTGTAGGCGTGGATTATAAAATTATGTTTTCTCTTAAGTCGTTCAAACTACAAAGCAATGTAGTTAAAACGGCATGCTAAAGTCATTCAAACGACATAATCTAACGACATCACATGTCATTTCTTAGGTCGCGAGATAAGTCGTTCCTTGTTTGCATCAAACGAACACATATTGTATTGCATTTTATCAGTTCATTTATTAGGTCGATCAAATGACATCTAATGTCATTCAAACCACATCAAGAAGTCGTTCGAACGAGCTGCGCTACCTCAAGTATTTTATTTTGTTATAAATATATATTTTGTGAGACTTTTTCAACAAGACTTTTAATGCACGAAAACTGCATATTTTCAAACTCTAAGTCTTTACTTTTTAAGGATAGAAAACCCTTTTTGATTCACCAAAACATCCTATATACTTTTGTGAATCATTTTGGAACCCAAGGCACTTCTTGTTGAAGTTGCCGTTATAGAGAAGGATTCTCTACGGATGAATTGATAGTTCTTCCAAGAGCTATTTGATGAAGACTACGATCATTGGGAATACTTAAGGGTATTCACTAGCGAAGGAGGAGTTGCGGTTCTGGAGGTTCTCAAGGGAATTTTTTCTAGTTCTAGACTACGGCCTATGCATATTTTCTAGGGAAATTCTTTGCAGATTTCTCCATGTAATTGTAAGTTTTGATTTACATTTAATAGTGAAATAAAGGTTTTTCCCCTTCGGGGGATTTTTCCTTAATTTGATTGTACCTTGATTTGTGTTTGGATGTTCGATTTATTCACATAGATGTGTGTTTAGGGTTTAATAAAATTGAATTGAAGATTGAATCTAATTAAACAAGTTTTAATCAATTGGAAATTCTCGAATTCCATAAATAATTGATATCACAAATTCTTAAAATGGCATAAGAGCTTTTAGGTCGGGATTTCTGCCTTTAGAAATTATTATTTGAGCCGGTTGATCTAAATTATCGAGTGATCCTCTTTTTGCAAATTTTTGTGATATCAATTTTTTAAAATTGATTTTGAAATTTTTGGCAATTTTTCCGATGGAGAACTTATATAATTGAATGCATGTCTTTAATGGCACAAATTATGACCATTGAAAAGCCCGCATGACATCATGTTTAAAGGCTATTGATGAATGTGTCTGGTTAATACGCGAAAGCGGGTGGACTACTCCCACTGTCACCGTGAATAATGTCACCAATTCCAAACCTGTGTCTGATGTGATGAGGATGATTATAAATGGATTACCTTTAACTCCTGTGGCCTTAGTGATATTTCAGGACCCGTCACCCCTGATAAGTTTCGCCATATCATGACGTGCACCATGTCTAAAGAGGCATGGGATATCCTCCAATTTACACATGAGAGTACTAGCGGAGTTAACGTGTCGAAATTGCAAAATTTGACCAGCCAGTTTGAGACTATCATCATGTTAGAGTCCTAGTGTTATGACGAGTTTAATGCTAGGTTATCGGATGTAGTTAACATGATTTTTAATTTGGGTGAGAAAATTAACGATTCGAGGGTTGTGAAAAATATTTTTAGGTCACTCCCGAAATGTTTTATACCCAAGGTCTCTATTTTGATTTCATTAGGGATATTGGATACACTTAGGTTATAAGAACTCATAATAAATATTCAAACTTATGAGATCGATATGTTTACTCACACTATTAAGCCTTGGGATATAGGGATTGCACTTAGGGCCCAATCTATAAAGAGTGAGGAAGTGTTAAAGAAGAGAGAGAAGAAGTAGAAGAAAAAGAAATTTTTTGAGTCTGAGTCTGAGGGAGAGTTTGATTTTGATGATGTAACCTTGTTTGCTAAAAAATTTAAAAAGTTTATCAAATTTTCCAAAGAAAATTCTTCCCAAAAAGAGATTTTTTAGAAAAATAAAAAGAAATAAGAGGCTAGGGAGATCGATGAGAAAGAGGAAGGTGACATGCTTTGAGTGCGAGGGAAAATGGCACAAAACATTTGAATGTCCAGCTAAGCTAAAGAGAAAGGGCAAGACGATTACTAATACTGCCACTCTTAGTGATAGTGACATCAAGGTGATTCATTCGGGGCATGAATCATCATGGTATGTGTGTTGCCTTTATGGCTAATCACGTGAGCACACCTAGTTTATCCCACATCGATGAGGACATTTGTATATGCGAGAGACCCGATGATTCTTTGAGTGTTTCGAGTAAGAGTGATAGTGAGATTGGAAGTGAAGGTTAAAGTGATGTTCAAAAGGAATTTAGAGATTTATACACCAGGACCTTGAAGACGAAGAAGTTGAATAAAGAGTTAAGTCCTGAGGTGTTAGATTTGGACAGAGAGATGGAAGTTTTGAGGGAGTATGAGTCATCGGTGAGTCAACTCGAGAAGGTGAATGTTTCTTTATGTGAGTAGTTGATCATATTAGTTAGGGAAAAGAGTGAACTTAAAGCCCGTGTATACCAACTCGATAGAGATCTCAAACGTGCCCAAGAAGTCAAGGTCACTTTAGAGGACATATAAGAAGGTTGTAAAGATGCTCCTCAGTCCCACTAAGGGTAATGTTGAGAGACTAGGAATAGGTTATGACGGAACATTTACTTCCCATGTTACACCTGAGTCAGTTCCCCAGTTTGTGATAGATCCATATGTCTCGTGACATAACCCACCTAGGACTCCGTTTCCCCATAGGAGAGCGCATCCTAGATGTTTTGAGAGAGGTGTTCCTAGGCCTGTTTATGTTTGCTCCTATTTCAAGAAAAGAGGACACCTTAGGAAATTTTTCTTTAAGTTAGGTAGTGTGTTTCATAAGTCTTTACATCATTATGCTACTACAAGTGTTCCCACATGCACACCTACACATGATACTCCACATGCCCCTTCACATCACATGAGAGATTTTGAGCACTTTCGAGAGTAAGTTGAGTATTTAGTCAAGACTTCACATGATTTGATGGATTTTTTTCATAGGATGTCACCACCTTGAGAAAATACCTCCGGACTTAATGATTGAGGTTTAGACTATTTTCTAGCAAACGATGATTTTTATGATGATATATTATGCCTATTTCTAGTGTGTACCACCTTTATATTTATTTTTTCCATTTTGATATATTTTTCGAACCCCGCACCACCCCCCCAAAAAAATTATTTTTGATTTTTTTTGGAAAAATACAAAAGATTTTCCATTTTTTGAGGAAAAAAATTGAAAAGCCAAAAAGATTTTATTTTGTTAATTTTTTTGAAAAATACAAAAAGATTTTTGTATTTCATTTTACACCATTTATGGGTGGACATTTAGGATGACCAAGTCAAAAATTCATTATGTTATCCATGTGTATGTTTGATAGTTATTTGAGATGCATCATCATTTCATTTTGTGCTTTACAATATTTGGACTTATTAAGATTTAATTAGTTGTTACTTCCTATATGTTTGACTCATGGTTTCCTTTTATGCACACGAGCATGGATTTTTTTTATTATTGTTGTTGATACCAAAAATTACCCACTTACGTGAACTAATCAGAAGTAGACATATCTCATTCACTGAGGTATAATCCTTAGTTAGCAAGGCATAACCACCGATCAAGGCCTGGAATGTCGACCAACATACTGGAATGACAACCAGCTTACAAGAATCCTAACCAACACCAGGAAGCCCGACCAACAGTAGGGAGGTCGGCCATCTTTATCAACAAAATGCCAATAGCCAAAAACATTGTGGACATTATGTACTGATGTAAATGACTAATTTTTAAAGTCATTCCATCCTTTAACATTCCATCTCGTTGTCTCCCTACTAGGCTATAAATATGTTGTAATACCTTCATCAAGGGCAAATAATTGAAAGGCAAACGTAAGGCAATAATAAGTACAGTGGACGTAGGCTTTTCTCCATAAGCCGAACAACTTTAAAAACCTTTTTGTCTCTTTCTTTTACTTACAAATATTATATGTGATTAAATAATTATATCTATTCTAATTTTCTACATCAACAGATTGGCTCCGTCTGTGAGAACATATTTCTAAACATTTTCATTCCTGTTCATTGGTAAAAAAACAATAACTGACATTCCTGAATCCAGTGCCAGAAACGATGGCAATCCACCTATTCCATTTGTTCCTCAAACAAATTATGATCTGACTGGAATCTTGGCTAGTCTTGCTAGAGGACAAGAGGCTATTTAGGATACAATTAGGCAATTGGCCTAAACACTGTAATCTGGATCTCCTACCTTATCTATTCACAAAAATAGGTATATGCCACCACCACCTCCAAGAACTAGAAGGCCTAACCGATATAGAACTACCAGGGATACATCCTACCGTCCAAGAGCAAGTTCTTCTCTTAGGACTTCGGAGCCTTATGATGAGAAATCCTTTACTCTTGAAAGATTAAGTGATTTGGAAAGACTGAGTAGAGCATCTGCCTTTGATCGTCTGGGACCCAGAGGGAATAAAAAATTTCCTAGGGCATTGTCGAGGAATACTTAACGACCAGCCAATCAATGTGAAGGCTCAACCCAAAGCAGATTAGACGCCTGATGGATCTATTCGTGCCAAGCAGACCTTATAGGAGGAGAGATTAGCATAAAAACTTAGTCATAATAGCCGAGCTACTACTCATAAAACTGATTTTGGTAGTAATGCATGGAAGGGTTCTATTGAACGATTGAAAGATAGGTTGGGAGAGATAGCAAAGGCAAATAAACCTTTGCAATGAAGCTTTGTGAAAGGGTATCATTTTGTCCAAACTATTGTGGATTTTCCTACTCCTTCAAAGTTCAGAGCTCTTGTGGTTACTCCCAAGTATGATGGGAAAACAAATCCCTCTATTCATATAGAGCAGTATCAAGCAGCAACTGATATTTATGTGATCCCTAATGAGATGTGATGCAAGGAGTTCTCAGGTATAATCATAGGTCCTGCTCAGATTTGGTACAACAGCCTTCCTCGGGGATAAATTTCTAGTTTCAACCAGCTTGTCGAGCTATTTATTGGAAACTTCTACTTCAAAGCCAAGCCTGTAAAAAGAGTAGCTCACCTGCTAAGTGTGAGGTAGCGGGTAGGAAAAAGTACAAGGGACTACATTACTCACATCAACAATGAAAAGTTGGAGGTCATTGATTCTGAAGAAAAAATAGCTATTACAGCCCTCATGAGTGGATTGCTTCCCGAGAAGATTTACTACACACTTGCCAAAGATCCTCCCAATACTACGACTGAATTAATGGCCAAAGAAGACAAGAAAATGAATAATGAGGAAGCAATGGTAGAAAAGCAGAGATCGATCATAAATTCTGAAGTGAAAAAGGTGCACAAGGATCAGAAAGATTCAAAGAAAAAGAAAATTGATGACAAGCTGAGTAAGTACAACAGCTACACTCCATTAATAATGGGTATTCTCTATGTTTTGGAGGAAATTAAGCATAGCAAGGAGGTATGTTGGCCAGAGAAATTAAGATAACCTGCGAGCAAGAGGGATAAATCCAAATATTATGAATTTCACAAGGATAAGAGGCATACCACAAATCATTGTATTACTTTACAAAATAAAATAGAATCCCTCATTCTCCGCGAAAAACTGGAGAAGTTTATTGATCGATAAGACGATAGAGGAGCTCGGCGAAGGTCAAAATCTCCATGCAAGCGTAGGGAAGAAAAGATAAGAAATCATGAAAATGATCCTGAAGACGATCCAGATTTCCCTAAAAGACCAAATTAAGGTGGAGATACTGGAGGTGGAGATCATAATGCAGAAAGAAAATATTACCTCAATGAGGCTTTAGCCTGTTCTTACATCCAGCGAATCAATTTATCTAAGAAAAATTAACCGAGGAAGGTCAATAAAGATAAGTTGGGGATCGATATTTATAAAAATGACCTATCAGGAATCCTGTACCCCCATGACGACCCTCTGGTGGTTAAATTCAGATATCGGGACACAATCATTTCCAGGGTGTTGATTGACAATGGTAGCTCAACAGATATCATATTTTATTTCTATTTTAAAAATCTTTATTTGAAGCTCAGTCATCTAGATTCATACCATAGGCCTTTGATAAAATTTTTTAGTGAAAAAGTTTATCCTTTGGGTGCAATTAAGTTGGAGGTGTTGCTCAGCACATGGCCAGCAAGTCAGACTATGAAAGTTCATTTCATTGTAATGGAAAAGAACGTCCAGTCAACCTACAATGCCATCATGGGCATGCTAGGATTGAAGAAGTTTGAAACAGTTACCTCAACAATCCACTAGTGTTTGAAGTTCCCAACCAACTTTGGGGTAGGTGTAGTGAAGGATGATCAAAAAGTAGCCCAGGAATGTTATTACTCTTCTTACGAGCAAGAGGATATTGAGGAAGTAAAGAAGAAGATCACCACTTATAAAGTGGACAATATTAATCCCAATAGGGAATCTGAGGTGGAAACCTTAGATCCAAGAGAAGAGACAGAGTTGGTAAAAGGCCAAATTATAGAAGTAACGAAGAATATCATCTTAGACGATAACAAGATAGAGAGAATTACATAGGTAGGATCAACTCTAGACCCTGCCATTATATATGAGCTAGTGGCATTCCTGAGACAGAGAAATAAGGCTCGGGCATGAAGTCTAAGGGCAAAACCAAAAAGAAGGAGCAGAAGGAACACAAGGAGCAGAAGGATTTAAGGCAAAAGAAGATTGATGACAGGCTTAGGAAATACAATAATTGCACTCCATTAACGATGGGCATTCAACATGTTTTGGAGGAAATTAAACACAGCAAGGAGGAACATTGGCCCGAGAAGATAAGAGTACCTGCTGGGAAGAGTGATAGATCTAAATACTATGAATTTCATAAGGACCGTGGGCATACTACAGATCATGGTATTGCTATACAAAATGAGATAGAAACCCTCATTCGTCGAGGAAAATTAGACAAGTTTGTTGATCGACATGACGATAGAGGAGCTCGATGAAGGTCAAAATCTCCATTCAGGCCCAGGGAAGAAAAGAAAAGAAATCAGGAAAATGATCTCGAAGACGATCCAGATTTCTCTAAAAAACCAAGCAACCAGTATGTAAGGTATTTACACTTAGTTTTGGTTCCTTTGATTTTCAGATGACTACAGGTGAAGATGCTGGAGGTGGATATCACACTGCAGAAATAAAATCTTACCTCAATGAGGCTTTAACTTGTTCTTATATCCAAGGAATCAATTTAGCCAAGGAAGGTCAACAAAGACAAGTTAGTGATTGGTTTTACCAAAAATGACCTGTCAGGAATCCTGTGCCCCCATGATGACCCTCTGGCGGTCAAATTCATATACCAGGATACAATCATTTTGAGGGTGTTGATTGACAATGGTAGCTCAGCAGATATCATGTTTTATTCCTATTTTTAAAAGATAGATTTGAAGCTTAGTCAGCTAGATTCGTACCGTAGGCCTTTGATCGGTTTTTTAGTGAAAAAGTTTATCCTTTGGGCAAAATCGAGCTGGAGGTGTTACTCAGCACCTGGCCAGCAAGTCGGACTAAGAAAGTTCATTTCTTTGAGATGGATAAGTACGTGCAGTCAGCCTACAATGGCATCATGAGCAGGGTAGGATTGAAGAAGTTTGAAGCAGTTCCCTCAACAGTCCACTAGTGTTTGAAGTTCCCGACTAACAGAGTAGGTGTGGTGAAGGGTTATCAAGATGTATCCTGAGAATGATATTACTCCTCTGCCAAGAAAAAGGATCTGAAAGAAATAAAGAAGAAGACCACCACTTACCAAGTGGACATTAATGATCCCAATCGCGAATCCGAGGTGGAAACCTTAGATCCAAGAGAAGAGACAAAGTTGGTAAACGGCTAAATTGTGGAAGCAATGGAGAATATCATCTTAGGCGATGACAAGCTAGAGAGAATTACACAGGTAAGTTCAATGCTAGACCATGTTCTTAAACATAAGCTAGTGACATTCTTGAGACCGATAAAGAACGTGTTCGCTTGGAGTCATAAGGACAAGCCTAGGTTTGATCACAATTTCCTTTTCCATGAGCTCAACATTAATAAGGATGCCAAACTAGTGAAGTAATGGAGTAAAGTATTGAGCCCCGAGAAGAATCAGGCTATCCGAGATGACGTTGAGAAGATTCAGAATGCCTCATTCATTGAAGATGTGAAATATCCAGATTGGTTGGCCAACGTTGTTATGGTCAAAAAGAAAAACAAAAAATGAAGAATGTGTGTGGACGTCACAAATTTGAATAAAGCTTGCCCAAATGATCACTTTCCATTTCCTAGGATTCATTAACTTGTTGATGCTATGTGAGGACATGAACTATTGAGTTTTATGGATGCATATTCTGGTTATAACCAGATTAAGATGAAGCCCGAAGATGGGGAAAATACTTCTTTTATTACTCCCCTAAGAACTTATTGCTATAATGTTATGCCATTTGGTTTGAAAACTGCAGGTGATACTTACCAAAGGTTGGTGAACAAAGTATTTGAGAAACAAATATGAAAAAACATAGAGGTATACGTAGATGACATGCTGACAAAGAGTAAAAAAGCATCTGATCATATTATCGACCTCAGCCAAACCTTTGATTAGCTGGAGAAGCACCAAATGAAGTTGAATCCGACCAAGTGCGTATTTGGTGTCCAAGAAGGCATGTTTCTTGGGTAGATAGTGAATCAGAGGGAAATTGAGGACCATGAAAAAATCAATGTGTTGATTGAAATGCAATCCCGACCTGCAAAAAGGAGGTGTAACGACTCACTTGGTGAGTAATGGCATTGAACAGATTTATGACCCGAGATACTGACAAGTGTTTACCATTCTTTAAAGTGCTGAGGAAGACTTTTGAATGGACCGATGAGTGAGAGAATGCTTTTCTGGAGTTAAAAGAGTATTTGGGGTCACCCTCATTGCTCACTCGGCCAGTTTTGGGAGAAAAATTGTATTTATACTTAGCCGTCTCTAAGTCAGCTATAAGTTCTGCTTTGATATGAGAAGATAATGGAGTTCAGAAGCCAGTCTACTACACCAGTAAAGCCTTTCAGGGAGCAGAAGTTAGATATCCATGTTTTGAGAAATTAACTTTGGCATTAATTGAGGCATCCAAACGGATGAAACCTTACTTACAAGTGCATACCATTGTGGTATACACTAGCATGCCTCTCCGAAAAGATCTGCATAAACCTGAAAATTCTGGGAGATTAATGTATTGGCTAGTGGAACTAGGGGAGTATGATATTTTATATGAGCCAAGGACCTCATTAAAGGGCCAAACTTTGGTAGACTTCATTACAGAATTCACTTATCCGGAGGTCCTCGAGCAATAAAAAATATGGGCATAATAAACCCCAACATGGGAAAGCTCAACTAAGGACATCACTGACCAACATCCCAAGCAGACCCCGGATAGGGAGAGCTTAGAAGAAGTTACTGCCGACCAACCAGAATAATAAGTTACGTGTCTGATATAGGAGTTTTATATAGAAGAGGGTTAACAGCTACTTTGTAACCCTCTATTCACCCAACAGAGGTTAAAGATCTAATACAAGAAGATCATGAAGGATCTTGCAAAGCTTATGTGGCAAGAATATCATTACTACATCGAATGAATACTCAAGGATATTATTGGCCGACCATGAGGCAGATTGTAAAACCTTTGCAAAGAATGGTGACAAGTGCCAAAAGTTCTCCAATATTCGCAAAACTCCACATGTAGCTTTGACCCCCATTACTTCACCTTGGCCATTTGCTATTTAGGGGATAGACTTAGTTGGCCCATTGCCAATCACCTAAGGAAGATTTAAGTACTTGGTTATAGCAGTTGATTATTTCACAAAATGGGTTGAAGAAGAATCATTAGTGGATATGCCCTATGAGAAGGTGTACTAGTTCATCTGGAAAAAAACATCATTTGTTGATATGGTTTGCCATATGCCTTTATTACTGACCACGGTATTGAGTTCGACAATGAGAATTTCACAGTATATTATGCCCAATCCAAGATTTAAAAATTGCACTCTTCTCCAGGTCATCCTCAAAGAAATGGGAAAATTGAGGTACCGAACACAATTTTACTTAACGGGTTGAAGAAAATACTTGATAATGCTAAAGGGAATTGGATAAATGAATTACACCCAGTTTTGTGGGCATACCGAACAACTCCATGAGCTGCTACTGGAGAAACACCATTCATGCTGGCATTTGGGACAGAAGCAGTCATACCAGCTGAAATATGTTTGCTAACTCATAGAGTATTAAACTTTGATTCTCCTATAAGTGATTTGATACGAAGGCTAGACCTAGACATGATGGAAGAGGTGTACGAAGATGAAGCCTTAAGGAATGCTGGCTATCAACAACAAATAACACACATTTATAACAAGAGGGTGAAGTCGACGAACTTAAAAGAAAGGGATTATGTACTTAAAAAGGTGATTCAGAAGACCAATAAGCGTGAAGCCAGTTGGCATAGGCCTTATCGTGTCTCAACAGTTGTTCGACCAGGAACTTATCGAATTAAAACTTTGGAGGGGAAAGAATTCAAAAATCCCTGGAATGTCGACCATCTTAGGAAGTACTACCAGAATGTAGCAAGCAATATGTTTTGTAATAAATTTGCTCCAGTATCAATAAAAAGTTAATTTTTTTCTATTTTTTTTATTTTTGGGGGGAATTATGGTGATATGAACCCCCCTATAAATTCTTGGTCAGAAAAGGCAATACTTGATCGACGAGACAACATAAATTCCATACTTGATTGGCAAAAACTCAAACCCAAGTCAACACAGGATTTTAAGTCCCCAGTATTTGGTTTAGAAAAATCAGGGATAAAACTTTGTATAAAAATCAACAAGTTTTATCCAAACGGAGCAAAATGGAAGGAAAACGTTGTGAAGATTCCTAAATAGGAATGTAGACACATTCCATATACGCTTGGTCACCACTAGTAACTAATGCTAAACCTAAAAATTTAGGTGCATTACTAGAACCTATGGCAATAGCACAGGTTACTAGTACCAAACTTGGATTTTAATCCAGGTGCACTAGTGAAACCTGTGTCCACATCATTGGTAACTGGTATTAAACTTAGAAATATAAGTATATCAATAGAACCTATGATAATCTCATTGGTAACTGGTACTAAATTTATGCAAATGCCTAGGTGTATCAGTAGAACTAATGAAATAACAAATTCATTCAAGCATCCAGAAATTAATAAGATAAGTTAATAAATTGCATCTCATTTCTATTAATGATGATTACATGAAAATGTTGTGCACAAATAAAATACATGAACATAAACAAATTCTTCTCAAGATTATTCTACTGGACGCTTTCCTTCATCTTTAGAGGAGCTCGGAATTGGCTCCATGACTGCTAGAGGATCATCCAATGTATATGGAGAGTTGATAAAGTTAAAATCATGAAGTATTCCCCTGTTACTTCTTCTCAGAGTATTTAACAAATGAGGAGGCTAAACTATTTCTAGCTCATCATACAGACCATAAACCCATAAATATTTAGAGATCAAGCATTTAGGAATGGTTTTTATAGGGATCCATCTAACGTCAAGCTTTAAGGGAAATTTATCACAATCAAAGAACCTAGGATAAGCCCAGTACCATAGCTTGTTGTCCTGATCAAACATCATAACTATTAAACAATTGGTCCAGCCCCACTTATAGCCTTCGTGATGAGACTGACTAAAATAATCATCAAATCATCCAAGAGCTTGATTATACCCTTCCATCCAAACTTCTCTGGGGTTCTTGTGAAACTGGAAAGTTAATTTTTTAACCTGGTGTTGTAGTTTCTTCAGCACTCCATCCTTAATTTGTAATTGAGAAGATTGAGTGAAAAGTTCCTCATCCTCAGTTCGGATCCTTTGAGACATCTCAGCAATGGCTAAGTTCTTGGCCTTTATCTCTGCAGTTTGATTGTCAAGCATTTATTGAGTTCTGGCCTCATCAGTTGTAGTTCGGCTAGATCTAGATCTTGGTCGGGAAGTAGAAGAATTTTTGGATTTCTTCAAGGCTTTCAGTTCCTCCATTAACCTATCATTCTCAGTTTCTAAGAATGATTCCCCTTCATCAGTAGAAGAAGTTGTAGATTGAGCATTCAAGGAGTCTAGTTCACTCATTAATTTAATATTTTCTTCCCCCAATAACTTGGCAATGGCTCAAGCTTCATTAACCTCACACTTAAGTAGGAATTCCTTCTTCCTAAAGACATAAAGGTGCTTCTCTAATTTCTCCTCAAATCCTTGAGCTCCTCTAAAATTTTGGCCTCATTATGCTCCTCTTGAAGTTCTTCAATCAATTTAAAATAAGCCACATTATTGGCCACATCCCGTTCAAGAAGAGATTTTAGGTAGATATATGCATCCTTGACTTGATTAGTAGCATCCGCACCGAGCAGGCCTAAAAATTATGCATCAGTTAAAGTCATGTTTCCATATTTGAACAAAATGTTGTAGTGCTTGAGTAGATCAGAATCATTAGAAGAAATCTATTCCATCTTAGCCATGAACTAGAAAAATGAAGTAACAATTGATCAACAAAAGGAGAAGATATAACATCCAAAAAAACAACAAATAATATAAAGAAAAATTATTTTATTGATATAAGAGAAAGTCATAAGTACAGAAGAAAAAGAAATAAAAGAAAGCCAAAAATACAAAGGACAATTCCCTAGTAAATCTACAATTTCTCTCTGTCATTTCCAATTTCAGCTTGGTCGGCAGAAGGGACAAATGGAATGACTTACTCAGTAGATGGGAGAACTGACTCAACAAAAATTTTAGGCTGGTCAGCAGGAGACTCAACCACTAGATATGACTCCCCAGAACCAACATCATCATCAACTTCATCGTCCACGTTAGGGGGAGAGTCAGGTTCACGCCTTTGAAAGAGTTCGAAGTCTTCTGTTGTCCCGACTTCCTTCTGCGCAGCCGACCAACCCTCCTTAAAATATTTTTTTTCTTTACATACTAAATTAGAGCAGAGGCAACAGTGATAACTCTATCCCATCCCTTATTGAAGGAATTTTATCTGGACTTCTTCCTTTTGGCCTTCTTAGTAGTTATGCTCTTTTTCAGCTCAGCCACCTGCTTCTGAGCTTCAGCAGCCTCATCTTCAGCCTTTTGCCGAGCTTTCTCAACAGCTTTCATATTATTCTCCCAGATCATCTTTTCTGTTGATAATGCTTGTTGGGAGTCAAGAAAGGACTTCTTGACACCAACAAAAGCCTCCTTAACATCAGTTGAAGATGAACAAAGAGCATCAACCTCCTCCAATATATGGTTAAAATCAACTAGGGACAGCAAAGAAGAATGAAGAAAATCAGTATAAGAAGTCTAAGACAAAGTACAAAGTATGAAAGAAGAAAAATCATAAACAAATAATTCTCACGATAGCAAGGCTTTGAACGTCCCTTTCAAAAATTTTAAGTCAGGGTAGAGAAGAACTAGCACCCTTATGGTCTAGAAGAGTACCAAAATTAATCAGTTTCCTAGACAAGCCATGACCTATGGCTATAGAGGAGCTAGTAGCAGATGGAGGAATACTGACCAAGCTCTATTGGTCGGCATCAACAATTCTTTCAACTTGTTTAGCAGTAGGACCTCTCCTCAATATTTTTAAGAGGGAATCATCTCCAGGGGGCTTCTTCCCAGTATCATGCTTCTTTTTGGCCCCACCATCCACAGGCTTGTGGGTGCCAACTGTGACACCTTGGCTAACTAAATATCGGGTGATCAGGCCTTTATAAAATTAAACCAAAATATCCGGTTGGTTCAGATTATGCATCACTGTCGAAAGTCACATAATTTTATTTAGTAAAAACTAACCACCTAATATTTAAAAAGATTAATGTCGAAATTTTATCTTTTTATTAATCATCATAAGTAAAGAGAAATATTTAATCATCACCATACATCATAATTGCAATAAGAAAAGAACTAACTGAATTTAAATAAAGAACTGGAGTAAACATTTCCAGTCAAAATCCCATATAATAATCCAATAACATGAAATCAAAGTCTAATGATAGAATAAAACAACTCTAAATCTATGACTGTAAAATAGGAGGGACGACATGTCCAACTGAAATAAATGACTGATAGATAAGGAGAAATAGACTCAGAAGCGTCTATTAGCAGTATCCTGTAACTTCCATATCATCCACCGCTCGGCAAATGAATGGAATCTCCTAAGTCTGGTGCCCCTGTGGCTGAGCACCTAAAATAATAAAACAAGAAAAGAGATTTTTAGAAAAACGAGTCAGAGCCTTAGTAGAAAATAGTATAAATATAATAAGTGCTTAAATTGATTGATTAGCACAATATTATTCATGTTGACTAGGCGTACTCACTTGGGATGCTCACATCTCATCTAATGTACACACCTAGCGAGCCTAACTACCCAAAAAAAATCTATGCCGAATAAAATATACGTAGTATAACCACTATGCCGGATAAAATGTCTAAATAACTCGAAGATAATATATCTTTATTATTTAGGAATAGGTTCCATGCTCTAGTGGTACGACTCAAAATCCCCCGAAGGCACACAAGATATGGTCGTCCATAACGTGCTAACCTCCCTTCGATAGCCAGTAACTAGGTATGTCATACACATAATATTCCAAGTAATAAGCATGCTCACAACTTATATAACTTAATAGGCATTCACGCAACCCAATTACCATAATACTTAAGTAATATGAACGTCTCTACTCTCCACGATATCCATTTATATATAGCCTCTCTAGGACTTAAATTCTCTCCTAGGTTTCCATATAAATTCAATACCTCAAGTATCATTACACTTTTAATTCCCTAAAACTTTAGATTTTAAGTCACCCGTTACTCACGTAATTTAATACACCCACTTGAATAAACCTAGGATGATTTTTAACTCGAACGGTCCCTAAAAACCCATTCTAGAATCTCGTTAGAAGTCAAGGGATTATCGTTCGAACGAAGTTTCAACTTCGAACGAACTCAACAACTCGTTAGAAGGGTCATTGGAAATATCGTTAGAAGGCTCATTCGAACGAGATCACTCGAATGACCTAGGCAGGTCTTCAAACAAGAATTCCGAATTGGCCTTATTCTTTACCAAACTCGTTTTTCTCAAACTTTCATTCTTCAATCTCATTCCAAACTCCACACAATTATAATGTAATTGTTTCTAAACTATTCTAAATTACCATAAGCCACTTCCTAACACAAATTAGAGGTTAAATCCTTATGAAATCAAGGGAATCCGACAAGTTACATAATTTCTTATAAATCTCTTTGATATGAACCCATAAATTTTAAATCCTTCAAAACCACCCAATAAATTTCGTGATTTCAACATTTAATTACCAACATTAACATTTCTAAGAAGGGAATTTCTTCTATATGCCCACCTATATCCAATTCAAGGGGTTTCTTTACAAATCAGTCAAATTAAACCCTAGTTTTCATTACAAAAATTTCATATCATTTAATATAAATTAATCACTAATAATATATGCTAAAAGAGGAGTAAGACAAACACTTTCCTTGGAATGGATTTCTGATTCTCGGACTAAAATGAGTATGTATTTGATCCTCTCATCGCGATCTACACTTTGGTGTAATTCTTGGTGGGAAACCTTGAGTTATTTGCTTAGTTCTGCAATGGAGTTCTTCTTCCTCTCTCTCTCTCTCTCTTTCACATAGGTTGAAACTGTAAGTCCCTCTAACCCACGTACAACCTTTATTTTAATTCCTAATTTTCCCCCATTTTAATTTCCAAATATATCAAAAGACCTAAATACCCCTCTGAGGTATCGTTTTGGGCTAAAATGCCCCGGACTCTAAATATAACACCAGAGTAGTGTTTTCATACTAATTCGACCCTTCTGGACACACTGGCGCATCAAAATAGTCATTAGAGTTATACAAAAATAATTTACCTTTTTAACCCCCACATATAATAGTGACGCGATTCATACGCGCGTCCCAAATAATTATATTTTAACTGCCATGTATCTCATCCCCGACCATATTATTATTTCTGAAACCATCTATTACATTATTCACTATGTAATGATCCACATAGTTATTACTCAACATAATTATTTTCGATAACTATTAACTCTCGTCACGCTAGTAGTTATTACCATAAAGTCGGATTAGTTATAAAATAAATTTTCTCTCTTAAATTAATTAATCCCAATTTCCATAATTTCATAATAAATAAATATGCGTAAAAATAAGGGTTATTACATACTTCTCCCCTAATAACAGAATTTCGTCCCGAAATTCGAAAATGAAAATATACCTGGCAAGGATAACTCTGGATAACGTTCACGCATATCATTGTTGCGCTCCAAAGTAGATTACTCAACATTATGGGGCTGTCACTAAACACGGACTAGTGGTACTATCTTCGACCTTAACTTCCTCTCGCTACGGCCTAGAATAGCAACCTACCCCTCCTCGTAGGAGCTATCAGGTTGAAAGTCATTATCCTCCAATGCAATATGAGTATGGGCCAAATCATTTCGAATAAATCTCCTTAGCGAAGAGATATGGAACACGTCATGGATCCTATGCAAGTGCTCCAGTAACCCAAGTCTATAAGCGACTGGCCCAATCCTTTCAATAATAGGAAATGACCCTATATACCGAGGTGCCAACTTTCCCTTCTTCCCAAAATGCATAACTCCCTTCATAGGAGACACCCGAAGTAACACCTGGTCCCCAATATTAAACTCTCAAAAATATCGCTTGGCGTCAACGTAGCTCTTCTACTGATCCTGAGCAACCCAAATTCGGCTCTGTATCAACTTTATCCTCGCCGAAGTATCCTGAATCACCTCCGGGCTAAGTAATTTGTTGTCCCCACCTCTAACCAACATGCTGGGGAATGACAAGGTCTTTCGTATAGTGCCTTGAATGAAGCCATACCGATAGTAAACTGGTAGGAGTTATTATAGGAAAACTCCACCAGCGGAAGGTACTGCTCCCACCCTCCACCAAAATCAATGATGCACATATACAACATGTCCTCTAACATCTTATTTGTTCGCTCGATTTTTCCATCTGTTTACGGGTGATAGGTTGTGCTCAATCGTAACTCCGTACCCATTGCCTCCTGGAAACTCTCCCAAAATCGTGACACAAACACCTTATCTCTGTCAGACACAATGTTGAGAGTCACCCCGTGAAGTATCACTATCTCGGCTATGAATATTTGGGCATACTGTCCCATGTTGTAATCCATTCGGACTAGCAGAAAGTGGGCTACCTTGGTCAGCCAATCCACTATCACCCATATCGAATCGTGAGCCCTCTGCGCTGTGGGTAGTCCCGTGATGAAGTCCATGGAAATGATCTCCTATTTCCACATAAAAACCTCTAATGGCTGTATAAATCCCGTCGGTCTCTGATGGTCCACCTTTACTAGCTAACAAGTGGCACATTTCGAGTAGAATACGGCAATATACTTATTTATCACAGTACTGTCTCCGCATATCCTGGTATATTTTATCCCCACCAAGATCTACCGCAAATTATGAACCGTATGACTCTGTCATCACCTTGTGTCGCAAGTCTTCTCCCTCAGGTACAACCAACCTTCTATTAAAATGTAGACCCCCATCTGAAACCACGGTATAAGACTCGGCCCCCTCTACTAAAAACTGGACTATCTAACTCTGGCCGAACGAATCAGCGGCCTAAGCCGGTACTACTCTCGTAATTACTTGGGGCGTAACTGTCATCATAGACATGAACGATCGACCCACCTCATCCTGGTGTCCTAACTCCTTCCATTTTGCTTTCCACACTTCAGCCACCTCCCCTACCGGCCTACGGCTCAATGCGTCTGCTACCACGTTAACCTTTCTCGGGTGGTATTGGATATCAAAACGATAATCCTTCACAAACTCAAGCCACCGGCGCTGACACATATTTAACTCCTTCTGTGTGAATAGATACTGTAATGACTTCTGATCTGTGAATAAGCGAAATTTATCCCCCGGGAGATAATGTCTCCAAATCCGAAGTGCAAACACGACCGCCGCCAACTATAATTTGTGGGTGGGGTAATTCCTCTCGTGAGGCTTAAGCTTATGGGAGGCATAAGCTATAGACTGATCCTCCTGCTGAAGTACACCCCCAAGTCCTAATAAGGATGCATCAGTGTAGACTAGATACTCCACTCCCGGCCTGGGCAATGCTAACACTGGTGCTGAGGTTAACTTGTCTTTTAACTCATCAAAGGCTAACTGACATGCGTCACTCCAAATAAACAGTACCCCTTTGCGAGTCAAGTGTGTTAGCGGACCAGCTATCTTAGAAAATCCTCGAATGAACCTCCTGTAGTATCCGGATAGGCCCTAGAAATTGCGTATCTCGATCGGTGTCGTGGGCTATCCCCACTCCCTCACCGCTGACACCTTCCCCAGATCCATGGATATCCCTCTATCGGAGATGATATGTCCCAAAAATTGGACCTCCTTTAGCCAAAACCCACATTTCTCATATTTGGCGTACAACTCATGTTGATGCAGTGTATGCAAAACCTGCTTCAAGTGCTCTGCATGATCCTCTTCGGTCTGTGAGTAAAACCAGAATGTCATCTATAAAGACGATGGCGAACGGGTCTAGGAACTCTTTGAACACCCTGTTCAATAAGTCCATAAACATAACTAGGGTCTTGGCTAGCCAAAAGGCATAAACCTGAACTCATAGGAACCATATCTTGTCAATAAGGCGATCTTCGACACATCCTGCTCCCTGGTACACAACTGATGGTATCCCGATCTCAAGTCAATCTTCGAGAAGAGGTCGCTCCTCTCAACTGGCCAAATAAGTCATCGATTCGAGGCAACGAATATTTTTTTCGTATCATGACTTTATTTAACTCCTGGTAATCGATGCATAACCTCAATGATCCATCCATATTCTTAACAAATAGTACGGAAGCACCCCATGGCAAAGTACGACTACGGATAAATCCCTGCCCTAACAACTGCTCAATTTGGTCACGTAACTCACTCATCTCTGTTGGAGCCATATGGTATGGTGCGCGTGCTATCGGCCGAGTGCCCAACGCTAAATCAATGACAAAATCTCTCTCTCTACTTGGTGGTAACCCCAGAATGTCCTTAAACACATCGGCAAACTCTCGAACAATAGGAATCGATTCAAGTGGTACCACTACCCCTGTAGAGGTCTCCTCCTCTATATAGTATAAATGTTTAGACGATCCTCTCTCAGAGCGAGGCATCGCCACCAGGAACATCTCCTGACTGGGTATGGAAAAAACTATACTCTTACTAAATTAATCAATAATGGCTCTATACCTGACAAGCCAATCCATACCTATAATCTCATCATACTCGGATGTATCCAATACAAGCATGTTAGTGGGTAATATAAAACTCCTAATCCCTATACCCACTCCCCTACAAATAAAAGAAATAACGAAACCTCTACTCAACAGAGAATCCACACAAGTAATCGTACTCTCTGATGTATCAAATAATCTCGTTGTATATGCAAACCCCGTGGAAATAAAATACTGTGTGGTCCCCGTGTCAAATAAAATGCGCCATAAAGTCCCCTGGATAGAAAACATACCCTCAATCGCAGGTGGGCCCTTCGAAACTGCGGCCTGGTGAAGATTGTAGACTTGTCCGAACTGAATTTTCCTTTGCTGAACTAAAACAGCTGGAATGGGTGGCAGTGCTGGCATCTGTGGGGGTGATGGGAGAGCTGCGAAAAATAACGGTCTCTAGGGCTCCTGGCGAGTACCCTGTTGCTGCTGGCGTCTACCCTTCTGAGTGCAGTCGAGGCTCTTATGGATAGTGTTTTCATAAGGGAAACATCTCTCTGGGAGGGGTCCTGCCCTCCGTCCCCGGCCCTGATGGCCGTTACCACCCATCCCTTGGCCATGCTGTCCCTACTGAACATGTTGCTGGCCCTGATGGTTGTGCTGTCCCTGCTATCCATGTCTAAAGCCTCCATGTCCATGTCCAAAACCTCCTAACTTGAACCTCTTAGGATCCCTCTGTTGGGAACCCTGATCGGTGTGTCTATATTGAACTTGAATTGTCTCTACCCCACTGGCACCATTTCCCCTTTCCTGCCCTACTGGCTGGACTCTCCTACTCGCTTAACTTCTGTCATATGAAAATTGTGGTCCTAGCAGTGGATTAGTGTTGCATTAACCACGTCTGAATATGTGGCCAAAGAGAGATTGCCTATCAAGTGCTGGTGGATCCTCCATGTCAACCCATCCATAAAATGCTGAATCTTCTTCTCCTCAGTCGGGATCTCATCCGGTACAATATTCAGAAGATTGATAAACTCTACCTTATATTCTGCCATAGTCTTTCCCTCCCTTTTCAAGTTCACTAACTTTCGTCTCATCTCTGTCTGGACACAACCGAGGGAAAATACTTGCGGTCGAACCGCACTAAAAAGTCTCTAATAGTGAGTATGTCTCTCTCCTCAGCGGTGGTAATAGACTCCCACCACTACAATGCTGCTCCCACTAACTTGGGCATGGCCAGTATCTAACTCTGCACCTCCGTGCACTCATGCATCCTCAAATGCATCTGGATATCATTCTTCCAATGACTTGCTACCACCGCATTGGATCTCCCTATAAACTCCGGAGGATGTGCCTTTTAGAAAGGCATCCCTAACACGTTTCCAAGTAGACGGGAAGGCCTAGGCCTAAACTGGATCCACCACCGGTGCCTGAGGTGGTGCCTGCTGCATAGATGTCAATGCCTCATTTGCCGCTTGAGCTACAATGGCGATAACTTCAGTCACCTTGAGCTAGTGTAGGCTGAGGCTTGGGTTGGGCATCCCTGGGAACTCTCTATGCACGTCGAGGAGGCATCTGAAAGGAGCGAAAAGTTTCATAAGTCAACAGTTATAATCTCAAAATAGCTGAAGAACGTAAAATGCATAATGAGTACAACAATCCTAAAATATAGGGCTCTATATCAAAGGACGCTACGTGAAAATATAATAAGCCGTACAGATCCTAAGGACACTAGAACCTGATGCTCTGATACCACCTTTGACAACCGGCCTAATTAAATACCGGGTGATCGGACCTTTATAAAATTAAACAAGAATATCCGATTAATTCAGATTATGCATAACTGTCGAAAGTCATAAATTTTTATTTAGTAAAAACTAACCACCTAATATTTAAAAAGATTGATGTCAAAATTTTATCTTGTTATTAATCATCATAAGTAAAGGGAAATATTTAATCACCACCATACATCATAACAGCAATAAGAAAAGAACTAAGTAAATTTAAATAAAAAACTGGAGTAAACACTTCCAGTCAAAATCCCATACAATAATTCAATAACATGAAATCAAAGTCTAATGATAGAATAAAACAACTCTACATCTCTGACTGTAAAATAGGAGGGACGACATGTCCAACTGAAATAAATGACTGATAGATAAGGAGAAATAGACTCAGAAGCATCTACTAGCAATATCTTATAACTTCCACATCAACTACATCTCCGCAAATGAATGGAATCTCCTAAGTTTGGTGCCCCTGTGGCTGAGCACCTAAAATAATAAAATAAGAAAAGAGATTTGCAAAAAAATGGGTCAGAGCCCGAGTAGAAAATAGTTTAAATATATCAAGTGCTTTAATTCATTAATTAACACAATATTATTCATGTTAACTTAGCGTACTCACTTGGGATGCTCACCTCTCATCTAATGTGCACACCTAGCGAGCCTAACTACCCATACTAGTCACAATACTCTACCTGATTGTACATAGTATAACCTCTATGCCGGATAAAATATCTAAATACCCCGAAGATAATATATCTTTATTATTTAGTAATAGGTTTAAAGATGCTTTAACTCATTCTCAAAGCATTCTTAATTCTCAACTGGTGACCCAATAAGTATATACTTTAATAAAGTAGCCAACATGAAACACATAATATGAACTCCATATACATATAAAAATCTCACTATATGTACATACTAATACATATATCAATACTGCACCCATGGTTAAGAAACCCTGGTGCTAGGCATACTCAGCTATCTTGTCCCATTGCAAATGCTCGCGCATAAAGGAAAACAGGTTGAACCTATCAAGAACCAATAAAACATATACATATATTAGAGGCGAACATAGTCCCAAGCCGATGGGATACACACATACCTATGCACCCATACGACCATCACCACTATCGTCCTCCCAGATAGCATGTACCTAGGTTCCATGCTCCACTGGTATGACTCAAAATCCTCCGACGGCACACAAGATATGGTCATCCACAACGCGCTAATCTCCGTTTGATAGTCAGTAGCTAGGTATGTCATACACATGATTTTCCAAGTAATAAGCGTGCTCACAACTTATATAGCTTAATAGGCATTCACGTAACCCAATTACCATAATACGTAAGTAATATTAACGTCTCTACTCTCCACGATATCCATTTATATATAACCTCTCTAGGACTTACATTCTCTCCTAGGTTTCCATATAAATTCAATACCTCGAGTATCATTACACTTTTAATTCCCTAAAACTTTGGATTTTAAGTCACCCATTACTCACGAAGTTTAATACACTCGCTTGGATAAACCTAGGATGATTTTTAACTTGAACGGACCCTAAAAACCCATTCTGGAATCTCATTAGAAGTTAAGGGATTCTCGTTCGAATGAGGTCATTCGAACGAACTTCCAACTTCGAACGAACTCAGGAACTCATTAGAAGGTTCATTAGAAATCTCGTTCGAAGGCTCGTTCGAACGAGGTCATTAGAACGACCTGGGCAGGTCTTCGAACGAGATTTCTGAACTGGCCCTGTTCTTTCCCAAACTCATTTTTCTCAAACTTTCATTCTTCAATATCATTCCAAACTCAACCCAATCCTAATGTAATTATTTCTAAACTATTCTAAATTACCATAGGGCACTTCCTAACACAAATTAGAGGTTAAATCCTTATGAAGTCAAGGGAATCCAACAAGTCACTCAATTTCTTAGAAATCTCTTTGATATGAACCCAGAAATTTCAAATCCTTCAAAACCCCATAAATAAATTTCGTGATTTCAACATTTAATTACCAACATTAACAGTTCTAAGAAGGAAATTTCTTCTATATGCCAACCTATCTCCAATTCATGGGGTTTCTTTACAAATCAGTGAAATTAAACCCTAGTTTTCATTGCAACAATTTCATATCATTTAATCTAAATTAATCAGGAATAATATATGCTAAAAGAGGAGCAAGATAAACACTTGCCTTGGAATGGATTTCTGATTCTCCAACTAAAATGGGTATGTAGTTGATCCTCTTGTCACGATCTACACTTTGGTGTATTTCTTGGTGGGGAACTTTGAGTTCTTGGCTTAGTCATCCAATGGAGTTCTTCTTCCTCTTTGGTTTTCTTTCTCTCTCTCTCTCTCTCTCTCTCTCTCTCTCTCTCTGGTAGGTTGAAACTGGCAGTCCCTTTAACCCACGTACAACCTTTATTTTAGTTCGTAATTTTCGTCCATTTAAATTCCCAAAAATATCAAAAGACCTAAATACCCCTCCGGGGTGTCGTTTTGGGCTAAAATGCCCCGGACTCGAAATATAACACCCAAGTAGTGTTTTCTAACTAATTCGACCCTTTCGGATACACTGACGCACTCAAAATAGTCATCTGAGTTATATAAAAATAATTTACCATTTTAACCCCTAAATATATAATCGTGATGCGACTCATACGCATGTCCCGAATAATTATTTTAACTGTCGTGTATCTCATCCCCGTTCATATTATTATTTTTTAAACCATCTATTACGTTACTCACTACGTAATGCTCAATATAGCTATTACTCAACATGATTTCAACATAGTTATTTTCAATAACTACTAACTCTCGTCACGCTAGTAATTATTACCATAAAGTCGGATTAATTATAAAATAAATTTTCTCTCTTAAATTAATTAATTCCAATTTCCATAATTTCATAATAAATAAATATGCGTAAAAATTCGGGGTATTACACCAAGAAAAACATCATCTCCAAAAAGGTTGGGAAACTTTCTTTTTCCCATGACTACAGAAAGAGGAATGTTTGAGTCAAGATAAGAAGAAGGGTTAACAATAAGTTCACCACTGCTTGATGAAGTGGACACTGGGTCGTGGTTCAAGTAAAGCACAATGGTAGGAGCCATTATAGAAGGTCGGGAAATAAAGGAGATGACAGAACTCCTATATTTCAGCAAGTATGATGCCGACCTAGTATATTCTTCACCAATTTTTTGATGAAGGCCCCAGTGAAACTTGAGCGCGCCAAGCTTAACCTCACTCTCCTTGGGACACTTTCTCTTACGATCAAATACAATCAAAAACAAAGAAAAACAATCTCAATTAGTATCACATCAGAAAAATTGTTAACAAAGTCACATGAGAATTAAAACAACCTATCCCATGACCCTCCTGGTGGAATTTTGGCCCATTGTACACTTTGCCCCCTATTAGGGGTACATATTGCCAAATTTTGGCAATCACTCCATGGTCGAAGTAATCCCTATTGGAGTCTGGAAGGTTCACAACTAAAGCTCTATTTACCGCCCTAGTTTTTAAATAGTAATATTATCACTGGTGACCCACTTATAACATAACATGATTTTGAGAATTCCTGTATGGGTCCCATGGAGTTTATTCAACCTATGAACGCCATTGATAGCCCTCCAAGTATTGGGGGATACTCTAGTAGGTACAATGTCAAAGTATTGACAAAATTTCAGATAAAAATGATTTGGAGGAAAAGTAAAGCTGCATTCAACAATGAATTAGGAAGGGATCCAGTGACCTTTAGACAAAGAAAAATGTCTACAGGGGGATTGGGGAACTCTAAGTCTACCCAGTCTGGTATGTTACATTCCTTTCTAAACTCATCTAGAGACAACAATGTAAACCATGATTCAATACTAAGAAAAAAAGAAAGAGAACTAATTCTTACCAAGACTTAAGGATTCGACAAAAACTAGAAGACATGAAGAACAATCGCATTAAAGCTCAAGAAATTGCAGCAAAATCTTAAAGGGTTTGAGGTAAGAGATGATTCGGATTTTACCGCCTTTTGTAGATTGCCTCGAAAACTGGAGAACGTAATGATTAAAGTGAACGACGATTGAAATTTTGGCGGTAAAGCAAAAAAAGACGTATTTTCCCCAAAACAATTCATTATAAGTCTGGATATTTACAAAAATGCCATCAGTAGTACATGCTATTAGTAAAGCTAAAAATTTCACAAGTGTGGAAAGTCGGTAACCGACCAGGTATCAGAAATATATTCCGAGCAACTACCAGAACTAAATGATTCATACTTTTAAGAAAGCATTAACCATGGAACATTGGGGGCTTTTGTTGATACAAAAAATTATCCACTTATGTGGACCAATCAAAAATAGACATGTGTCATCCACTGAGGTAATATTTCTAGTAAGTAAGGCATAACCACCGACCAAGGCCTAGAATGCCGACCAACATACTGGAATGCTAACCAGTTTATAGGAAGCCTGACCAACACGAGGAAGCCCAACCAACAGTAAGGAGGCCAACGAGCTTTATCAACTAAATGCCAACAGCCAGAAACATTGTGGACATTATTACTGATGTAAATGCCTAATTTATAAATGCATTCCATCCTTTAACATTCCATCTCTTTGTCTCCCTACCGGGCTATAAATATGTTGCGATCCCTTCATCAAGGGAAAGTGATTGAAAGGCAAACGCAAGGCAAAAATAAGCACAGTGGACATAGGCTTTTCTCTACAAGCCGAACCACTTTAAAAAACTTTTTTGTCTCTTTCTTTTACTTACAAATATTATTTATGATTAAATAATTAGACCTAGTCTAATTTTTTACATCAACAGTTGCGCTTATCTATCATATGTTGATCGAAGTGTTTTCATCTCAATCCTGTCTTTAAAACGAAAAAAATGCGATAAATCTTGATAATGAAAGTAGTGCGTGTAAGAACCGTTGCTCGTGAGGATTTGTTTAGAATTGAAAAAAATGATGAGTGAACACGGGAAAGGGCAGCAAGAGAATAATACAGTCATCATGAAAGCCACTGTTTAAAAATAGCCCGAGAAAAAATTAAGGCAATAATAAGAAAATATGATAAAAGAGGCCAAATAGTTTAGTTTGATCACCTCAATAGAAAAATAAAAAAAAACTATTATTTGTGAGGGTGTTTGGATGGAAATTAAACAATGGGTTTGCACATCCTAACAAGGTCTTGAAAAAGCATTACATAGTTTTAGACGTTATTAGTGTGGAAAACATTTTAGAGTTTGATGTGTTGATTATATTAAGTCAATTCCATATAAATTCACATTTTTACACCTAAGGATAATTTTGAGTTCATTCATTAGGAGTATTCATATTCATAATGCACATATGTTATGTCCGATTGAGTTGAATTTCCTATCGAATTTGTTCACACCCATTCATTCTATTTTAAAGATTTGGTTATCTTAGTGTAAATTCATTGTGTGTGTTGTTTATGTAAAAAATTTCTTTGAAATTTTGAAAATAGATTGTGAAAACTTTTTGAGTATATCCTTGCATGAACGTATTTGATATATTTATGATGATTTTTTATGCTTGTCGTGACATTTCGTATTTTTTTTTTATTCTTTTCCTTGTCTATTTAGAAAAAATAAAAAGGAGGAGAAAGAATTATGAATTATGGGTGAGATTTGAGATTTAACTTCATTTGATTTGATTTGATTTGATATTTGACTTATGGTCATCTCATTTCAAACTCGATACGTCACGAAGGTATTTGCTTTGTTTATTGCCTATAAGACTTTGATGATTATTTGAAAAGCACACAGAAGAAAATCAAGGAAAGAAAAGAGACTTGAAGATGCTGAAGACATGCGTTTTTAGTATATTTCCTCTTTTGGGTTCATGGGAAGGTATTAGATTTGTATAGGATATTTGATTGATAATTCAGATGTTTTTATTTTATACCGGCATAGACATAGGGGAGATTTATAAGGACATATTTTTCATAGTCTCTAGTTTACATTATGTATGTCATACACCGTTATAACAATCAACGGAAGTTCATGTTCATACGTTCAAGAAGGATGATCCGAATATCAAGTATCTTCAACAATGGTCCTCTACGAGATTGATTTTGGTAAAGAATGCGTTTAAATTTTGAAAATATTTTACGATAATATTGGGATATTTTTCTAAACTTTTTAAAATCAAAATAAGACATTTTAATAAGCTTAAATATTTTTTGGAAGACCTGGAGGCGAGCATTAAATTTTTTTTTTGCTTAAGTCGTTTAAACAACAAAGCAATGTCCTTCAAACGACATGCCAATGTCGTTCAAACGACGTGCCCTAACGATATCACATGTCGCTCCTTAGGTCACGAGATAGGTCGTTCCTTGTTTCATCAAACGGCCATGTAATGTTTTTCATTTTATTAGGTCGTTCACACGACATCAAGAAGTCATTTAAACGAGTTGCGCTGCCTCAAGTATTTTAATTTGCTATAAATTCATGCTTTGTGATACATTTTCAACAAGACTTTTAATGCTCGAAAACTACAAATTTGTAGACTTTTAGTCTTCATTTTTAGGTCCAGAAAACCCTTTTTGATTCACCAAAACATCCCATACACTTTTGTGAATTATTTTAGAACCCAAAACACTTCTTTGTTGAAGTTTCTCTTGTAGAGAAGGATTCTCTATTGCTGGATTAATAGTTTTATAGGGAGATATTTGCTCAGGACTGTGGTCATTAAGGATACCCGAGGGTATTCACTGGTGAATGAGGAGCTGCGATTCTTGAGGTTATCGAGAGAATTTTTGCTGGTTCTAGGCTATGGTCTATGTGGATTTTCTGCGAAAAAATCATTAAAGATTTCTCTAAGTAATTGTAAGTTGCAATCTACATTTAATAGTGAAAATAAAGGTTTTTCCCTTTCGGGGGATTTTTCCTGAATTTGATTGTCCCATTTGTGTTAGGATGTTTGATTTATTCACATAAATGCATGTTTAGGGTTTAATAAAATTGGATTGAAGATGGACTCTAATTAAATAAATTTTAATCAATTCAAAATTTGCGAATCCCGTAAATAATTGATATCACGCATTCTCAAATTGGCATCAGAGCTTTTATCTCAGGATTTATGCTTTTAGCTTGGCAAATTCAATTTCCACCCAATCAGGGATTGAAATGTTTTATTCTTTTAAGTTTTGACGTTCACGACATAAACCATTTTTCTAGTTCAAGAAGGAAAGATACTGGAAGATTTAAGAAAGCGAGTGGTAGTTTGAAAATATATTATTGAGGAAAATGGTGAATGGGGAAGACTTTCAAGTTAAGAAAGATGAAGAGAGATCCTGATGTCTAGAATAGTTAACACGAAATGCAAAATAGAGGTAAGGAGAACTTTGAAATCGTGTGGTTTAACTCCAAAAATGACACATTATTTTAAACAAGACCCAAAGTGACAACTAACACACGAGTGCCCATCATTTGGTCTCTTCAAGCACTTTTTACCAGCGTGCCATTGGGAAGTCAAGATAAAATACAAGCATTCCATGTAACATAAAGGATTTTTCCCCCAAAAAATCACAAGTGTTGGTGTAATTCAAAACCAGCCCCCATCTAGCGATCAAGAACCATTGCCGACAAGAATCAATGTTCACCAGCAATAAAACCTCTACATTCTTCCCAGACTGCAAATCTTTCAGTGTAATTGTGGGAAAATTATTTGATTTATTCAGACCAGGTGACACCTACCCGAAAGCAGTAGATAACGATCGTGACTTAAGAAATAAGAACAAATGGGAGTTCGATCAGCAAGGATCTCAGGGGAAAGATCAATTCAATCCAGTTGTAACTACATCTAGAGATCCAAGAGTCCCGGACTATTTCTTCACTTTAAGTTCTTTATAAATATAACCCACACTCCTGGAAAAAATGACATGTAATTTTTACTAATGCGAACTAATTTACAAGAAAAAATTAAACACCCTATGGAAGTAGGCACATTGTCAAACCATGTATATTCTTGTGTTGTGAAATTGTCTGATTTATTTTTCTTATTTTGTTTTAGTTGTTTGAAATTACTCTTTATAGAATTTTAGTACCTACAGATCACACACACACACACACACACACACATATATATATATATATATATATATATATATATATATATATATATATATATAGAGAGAGAGAGAGAGAGAGAGAGAGAGAGAATAAGGTCTATCACCTGAATAACTTAACAGAAATAGATTTAATACCACTTGTAAAATGGTATTTGCTGAAAAACCATACACATGACTACGTAAATTAATCGGACACTTGAAGCTAGCTTAAGATGTTTGGGCAATAGATAACTTGAAACCAGACTCACTTTGGACGAAAAACCTTTCACTGACCAAACACTTTGACATTCAAATAACTATCACAAAATAGAATAAAATAAGAAACGAAAAACCATGGGATGACTTGATGCTTAATGTCAAATTTGTCAATTGAAAACAATACAAATATGTGAAAAAATGACTAAATTTTTATGTTTAAAATGCGTTTCGTCCATTTCACTTAACGACTCTGAGGGTCATTAGGCAAGCAACTTAGCTCTAAAGTCATTTTACACTACATCGAAGCGACCATCTAGAGACATTTTCACATTTGATAATTGAGTGAGATTGTGAATCAATATAAAATTGTGTAGTATTAATTTAATCCCTTGTCTATAAAAGAAATGGAGTTCCTAGATATACCCAACTTAACCATTTTCTCACCCCTATTTTAAGAAACTTTCATCTTATCCTTGTAACTTTTATCAAATACATGCAACTCATCCTATGTGGGGTGAGTTTCTCAATTGAATTTCCAACCAACTTTGAGTTAAGATTTCAACATCGTCAATTTCTCCCACATTCCGACAGAAATTTAAACCATCTCACTAGTTGGATTAAATTATAAATTGTTCCCAATAACATTCATTTCCAAAATTTGATGCCATCATGTTTGTACACAATCCATCACACATCCAATTAGTAAAAACCATCGAGATAATATTTACAAAATCATATGTAAACTATCGAGGTATAATTTTCTTCATTTACTTAAAGGCACTTTATTAAATTTAATATATTAATTAAATAAAATATTTTATTAATTTTGTTTTATTTAAAATTCTTTTTTATTAAGTAAAAGCAAATTTTTTTCTAAATAATATTTTCCCCCTTTTGTCACATTTTTTATTTATTAAAAAAGACAAAAACAAAATTGTTTTCAATATATTCTAGTTTTTATTTATAAAAAAAGATTTTTTTTCCCTCCTTTTCATCCCAATTTTCAAATAATTTTTTGTTCTATTTTTTGTCCCAAATTTTATTTATTAAAAAAAATCAATTATTATTTATTGAAAAACAAATAAATATTATTTTTTGTCTCTTATTCCCAATTTTTATTTATTAAAAAAACTGTTTTTTATTCTTTTTTTTATCCATGTTTGTATTTACTTTTTCTATCTCTTTTTTCCACCCAATTTTTAGTTATTAAAAATAAATATTTTTTTCTCTCGTTCCATCCCATTTTTTTATATATTAAAGAAAATAAAATGTGTTTTTTTTTTTGTTACGTTTCATTTCGTCCGAGTTTGACAATAGCGAGGAATACAAGAAATGAACACATCTGACATGCAATAACACACCTCAATCCCAATACCACTTTATACAAATTTAAAGATAAGTTTGCTCTACCTTCTAAGCATAAACATAAAAACAACAAAAACAGTTCACAAAATACCAAAAATACAAACAGATATAGATTCCCCAAACCCTTTTTTCTCTCTTCAAAGTTACACCCAATTTTGCTTTCTTCCATGTAATCCATCACAAAAACAGTAATAGTTCCAACAAAACTCAATTTCTCAATAAAACCGCACGAGCAATAGGCATTCTTTGTTAAAGGGAAAAATAAAACCTTATACTAGCCCCTTTACTTGACTATTCCCAAATGCTCAAAAAACAATACACCCTAATACCACGTTATACAACAAGTTAGGGTCTAACTTGTAAGCATAAAGCACATACGTTACAGACAAATTATTACCCTTTTTCGCCGGTTAAAGGGAAAGCAAACAAAAAACTCCAATTATTACCAACCCAAATCACCCCACCTTCCATATACGGATACAAATGCAAACAAAGCAATATATAAACCTAGCAATATAGATTCACAAGCCCCATTTTTACTTCTCCAATGGATACCTTCACAAAAACACCAAAAAGGACAACACAAGTACTAGTTCCATCTTACACATCCTTAAAAGAACTTCTTCCGATTACAGCTCAACAATCCCCCACCGCACCGTCGATACGCAACCATTTAGTCAAACAAGCAGCTTGGGCTTATCTTCGTCCGATGACTCCTACGGCGGAATCCGGTGGCCGGAGTTTGTTTCGCCTGATGAAGGGTTTTTTCGGGTTCATTGATCAGCATGTTATTCGGGTTGTGAGTGGAGCTTTTGATCGGTTGATCAAGCGATTTGGGCCCAAAGCTCAAGATAACCTAACGTGGTAACGTAATTTACTAGATGTAATTTTTATCATTCTGCATGAACAATGTATTTGGTTTGCAAAACTGAATTTTATGCATTAGTTTCATGGGAAAAGTTATATTTTGGCCTGTTTCCGAGTTCGATGTTATATTTTTTGGGTAGCAACGAATAATCTAACTCTTTAAATGGTAAACAATTTCTCAGTAATAAAAAAGAAAGAAAGAAAATCAAAAGATTTTCTTTTACATTTATGTTGCTTGATTAATATAAATACTTAGTTTGATCTTCCTTTAACATTGGTTCATTGGTATTTAATTTTCACACTAATTTTTTTTTTCTGAATAATTTCCATTAAAAAGTGAGTCGTTCTTTATAGTCATCTTTTAGCTCATTGAGTTAGAGTCATTAAAATATGTTTAATGGACCGTATTTACGACAATGTTGTAATTATGTCGTTGTATACATGTATGTGTATGTATTCACCGCTTTTACAAGTTAACCGGTACATACAACATTAGATGTGGGATGTTATGAGCTTAAATTTAAATTTTGGCCATCTTTAGATAAATGTGGGACCAAAGCATTTTTTATGGCGGAGGCCTATAGACAAGAAACAATGCACGTCACGATTAAATGTCAGAATCTCGATTTCTTAGGCCTAACCAACATCACATGGACAAAATAGGACGCACGTCACGTTAAAGAAACGCGTTTCCTATGTCTTATCATTTTTTATTAGAATAGCTCGACATCATGTCATTTAGACTCCGTCGTTGGTTATAGTTCGATACATTGCACCAATTTGTTCCGATGTATTTTGGCATTGTTCACCGACATCCTATGATGTTATTAATTAAAAAGTTCTAGGGTAAGAGATGAGCCAAATAGGTGGCCAGGTACTCACACGTAAGGGTCGTGTCGTCTTATCGGAAAAATGTGATTCTTGATACCCCAAATGATTCTTCTCTTTACTAATCACATGAATGCTTAAGCGAAGAAGAACGGACCATCAAACCCGAAGGTCATGTATGAATACAAGCTTATCCGATTTTAAATATGTCATGGTTCTCTTTGTTAATTCTTCAACCATACATTTCTCAAATTTTTGGCGTGTAGCATTATTATACTCGTGAATTCAAAAGAAATATTGGGAAAGAGAAATGATTATACTTTTGAATGAATGGCGATGTGAGAACCTCATTAAATTGATCTTTGTTATACAAAGAACATTCTTGCAAATCCTGCATATTTGCTCTTCTCAAAGTCGAAATCATGGCTATAAATGTTACAACCTTACGAAGACTTTAACATTATCCGTTAATATCTTCTACCACTTTCTTCAATAATTGGTGATGAACTAGTTTGAGAATGACTTAGAATGGCATGTTGACTCTTAATGAGTTCTTGGACAATAGGGAAAAAATATATTTGCCCTATATTTCTTAGGTCAAATCCATATACAAACTCTATTCACCAAATCACAGTACAAAAGATCCATAATCTAGTTGATGTATTAACTAAGAGGACTTTTCTATATTAATGTACTATATAACATATTACAACAAATGAAAAGGTAAGAAAAGTCTTGATATTGAATTTAAAAATATACATAAATGAAAATTCGAACTAAAATGACATAAATTTGCAAGAAATAAAAATAAATTAAATTAATCTTGTTGATGACCTCTCGTTTGAGGTGCTTCTTCATCATATTCTCTTATTTACTATATGTGCCAAAAAATACCTCCCTTGACTACAATTGAGATAACAACTAGCTCAAAGAATTAATAATTACAAATTTAAATTCTAGCAATAATTATTAATCTATAACTAAAGATCCATAACTTTGACCATTATACTTTTCAAGCCATGAATTTAATGTGAACTCTTCCATTTATCCATCCATTTTCCACAATATATTTGGGGAAAAAATCTAAAAACACTCATGTGAAATATGGGTTATAATAAAATACATTAACTAAAATGTTGTTGAAGAGTGCTTTTGGCGGGCGTAATTAGTTATGGACATATGAGATAGGGTATTCGTCATATTCAATAAATAATTTATCATCAACTTATGATTGTCATTTTTCATGCACCTTTCAATCACTCTATGGCCAAAAGTAGAAGCCCAATAACCTAATTTCTAAGATCACTTTTTATTATGGATCCTATTGGTCTTGTTTTATGTTTATACATTTTCCTTTCATGTGATGGTGAGGGTTGGTGGTGGGTCACGATGTATAGTATTTGGGTTGACTCTTTTTTTCCTTCAGTATTAAGGATGGTTAGGTTAGGGTTAATTATTTATCGCATATCATTATTATTTTCCTCCCCTTGAATGTGGGTACCTTTTTTATTTCTTATGCTAAAAGTTCTTTAAGGATGACAAAATAATTTTCTTTTTATAAAAAACTTTTTTCAACTTTTTTAATTCGCACCAAGTTGTGAACCAATTTTAACTTAACCAAATATTATCTTGATTGATCATAAACATTCATCTAGTGATTAAAGCAAGTAAAATATAGTAAATAATACTCATAATGCCGGATGTACGAGGAAACCACAACGGGAAAAAAATCTGGGACGGCTCAAGCCAGACAATCACTATAAATTGGAATTTATAACGAACAGACACAAGTCTTACTCAACAACTCGATCTCCACGGGACTTGACGCTCTTCTAATCTTCAGCCAAACCATCATTACTTTCTACGGCACGCTCATTCAACCTAGCTTACAATTTAGAGTTTGCCTTTTTCACCTTCACTGCCTCGACGTACAACTCATTAAATGAAACTTGTAGCTCTTTCACATCAACCTCCTCTTCCTCACTAACTTCTACCTCACTCACTTGGGATTTAACGGCCTCGAAAGTGTCATGCACATGAGAATATTCATGGAAAGATTCATCTTCGTCGCTCACATGACATGCCAAGAAAGCAACAAACTTGCTCTCATTGGGGGAACTCTCTCCCTATTCCGGATCACTATGACTTAAGGAGGCACTATAAGATATCGGGTTCTTACCCTATTTCTTAAGTCTAGTGGGACACTTGGCAACTTTGTGACCATACCCCTCACACCAAAAGCACCTATCGGACTCAACCCTATAAAATTTCTCACTCATATCTTTAGGGGTGGAATCTACCTTGTTGTTCTTGAATTTCTCAAAGTTTTTGGCATCTTTCGATTGCTTTTGAAATTTAAGAAACTTTTTGAATTTCTTTTCCAAGAAGGAGACATCCTCAAAATCAGAATCGGAATCTTCATCCGAAACCTTAGTTTTCTCCTTCCGAGTTTTCAAAGCAATGCCCTTTTCTTTCTTTGGCACTTGCTTGCAGGTAAACATATCGAGTTCATAGGTTTGTAAGTCGCCTATAATCTCTTCAAGTTTCATCGAATCAAGCATACCTAAGGAATTTAAAACAGTCACTTTTGCATCAAACCTACTCGACAAAGATCTCAATTTTTTTATCACACGGTTGTCGTGAATCCTCTCTCCTATGTTAAACGACGAGTTAACAATATTAGATAACCTATTGTAAGACTAATCAAACGACTCACTATCTAACATCTTAATCATCTAAAACTGTGTAGTGAGATTTTGTAACTTAGATGCCCTAACTGTGCTAGTTCTCTTGTCAGTAGGAGCAAGTGTATTCCAAGCCTGTTTTGTTGTTTCACAAGTCATGATCCTATTATACCCTTCAGGTGTAACATGTGAGGAAATTATGTCCAGGCCTTCAGAGTTCTAAAGTGCAAGCCTATGTTCAGCATCAGTCCATGACTCATCGGGTTACAAACTAGTGACCTCACCCTCTCGTGTGACTGGTGGTTTCCAAACCTTTTCAATCGTTAACCACACACGCTCATCAATGGATTTTAAAGCACTTCATAATCACATTTTTCAATAAGCATAATTTGTGCCATAAAAAATTTGTACAGAAAAACTTTCAAAACCTCCAAAATTCATTCCGAAAAACACAAGGGATTAAACAAAATAAAATTATGTTTCTATATCTAATACCAATTTGGGGGTCCTTTTTTTATTTCTTATGCGAAAAGTGTTTTAAGGATGAGAAAACAATTTTCTTTTTCTAAAAAATTTTTTCCCACTTTTTAAATTTGCACCAAGTTGTGAATTAATTTGAACTTAACCAAATTTTATCTTGATTAATCCTAAAAATTCATCTAGTGATTAAAGAAAGTAAAATAAAGTAAAGTATACTCACAACGTCGGATGTACGAGGAAACCACAACGGGAAAAAAACCTCGGACGGCAAGCCAGACATTCACTATGAATGTGAATTTCTAAAGAACGAACATAAGTCTTACTTAATGACTCAATCCCCACGAGACTTGATGCTCTTAAGATATTCAACTACTCCTCTCACAGTTCTCACACATAAATTCCTTCTTCCACGATACTTGTCCACAACACACGTGTCCACGTATGTCTCGATGTCCACCGATATAGCTTGTAACATTTACGGAATCGAAGCACTAACTCCTTCTCTTCTTCTCCGTAACTAGAAATATTCAATGTAGAACAAAACCTTCTTAGTGTAGACAAGATCACTATTGCATATAATAATGAAAACTCGAATCTTAAAAACTCTAAGGATGTGTTTAGCTTTAGAAAATCCTAGAAAACTATGTGCAGAAGCGTTCTCGTTCATAAACTATTTTTCGCAGAATTCACACTTACGAAATCTGAAGGAAACATGCCATTAACTACTTTTCTTAAGGTAGTTGCTTGTTCAAGAGAAACAGACATGTCGCTTTAATGAGATAAGGTTACGCTCAAATGACCTGTCAGGTCCTTTGAACGACACGCGCGTTATAGTCCTAATAAACAACAACTCTAATCCGTCCTTATCAGATTAAAACGAATTGTAAATGATTTAAAACTCTTTTAAAAACATTTTAAAGACATTTTCTTAATAAAATAACATCCTTTATCATTTTAAAATAAACTTCGAGTTTCATTAAAATTACGCCTTCATACCTGAGTGATTTCGAAAAGCAATTGATCTTGAAGATGCATGAACTTGCACCAATAAAACATTCGCCATAAATAATTACTTGAATCTTTGCTGCAACATCTTCAATAAAATTCAACACGTTGTAGTCTATGTGGGATCGCGATAATAAAAATACGACCTATGACACAAACATGTTTTGTTCCAGGAATAAATCAAAACTATAGAACGGATTGAATTGGAAATGTTGTCCTTACAATAATATAAATGCAAAATTAATATGAACGTGAACATCAAATACATAAATGATCTAAGGGAACTCACCAATGAGCTATATGTCTAGGTCATTAAAAGATCAAAATGACAAAAAACTCACGTCACAATAATCATGATAAAAACAAAACATCGGGAACATAAATAATGTTGGATGGGTAGGATAGAATGGATATTGTGGTACAATTATGTGTTTCGTATGTCTTATCATTTTGAATCAAAATGCCTTGACCCTATGTAGTTCAGACTCCATCGTTGGTTATTATAAGAATTATTGCACCAATTAATTTCCATGCATTTGGCACTCCTCGAGTTATACTAATTAAAGATGAAAGTAATATGTCGGGAAAAAAAAAAGAAATGGCAATAAATACAGCATATTGATGATATATTGGATATATCTTATGGATCCTTTTTTCATTTATAATGTTCAAGAAAGAACTACCCTGGTTAACAATCATAATTTGAATTCAAATAATATTCATTTTAACCCCTAATAACTCCCAATTTAAATTCTATCAAATAAATATTAATGTTCAATCAACCATCGATAGCAAAAATCTACTCGTTATGATATAATTAGGCTCTAAAATCATCCAACATTCTATTCATTTGGCCATAAAATATTTCAGAATAAGATTTAAAATTATATGGTGTAAACACTTGTGTGAAATACGCGCCGTAATACAAATGTTGGCAAATACAATTACAGAGTTACTTTCGTATGTGAATTAGGTGACGAAATAGAAGAGATGGAGTATATCATATTAGATAATAAAATAATATCTCATCAGCTTATTATGGACATCCTATCTGCACCTCCAAACTACTCCTTGTTTTATGAGAAAAATGCCTTATTTACTGAATTTGATTTATTTCATAAATCATATGCGAGTCATATGGCCATAAAGTGTAATATATGTTAACAAAAAAAAGGTAGCATGTGCCATGGATGGTTCTTAATAAAAAAACTTAAGTATATAGATATGAGACTTTTTATGCATATGTGTCTTTTGAAGAAATTATTCATATATAAGTTTAATTAACTATTCTAAAATTACAGAAGTCATATTTGACATATATACCCTATTACAACCACTCACACGTAAATATTGGGATGAAAATTTTCAAATGGATCAACTTTTTTTCCTTCCATTTTAAACTTAAAAAATGTAAGTTTTGATTTACAAAGTCGTTTTTTGGAAAATTGATATTTTTCAACGTATTCATCGAGATATATCATATAAGATCTATCACGATTTTTAATTTTGAAAAAAAATACGAATATAATAACTATATATTTTAGGTTCAAGTTTACTCTAGCAATAAATAGTAACTCGACAGTAAATATTTATTGTCGGATCAATATTTACTTTGATATTGAGATATAGGGAAGAAATTGGGAGGAAGATGAAGAAGAATTAAATTGAAAAGTAAGGAATTTGTGATTAGAAAAATTAACAATTAATGCTCTGGCAATCAATATTTATGCCGGTACTTTACGATATAAGATAGAAAAGGAGATGAAAATAATATGAATTAATCCACTAGTATATATTTACAGTGTTAGTATATTTACCTATCAAAAATTTATATTTACTTTACTATTAATGGAAAAAGAAGAAAAGGAGAAGGAAAGTATCAAATTGAAAATTAAAGTACTATAAGACTCCTTTACAAATTAAGCAAACATTTGTTATGAAATTAAATATTTAGTGTGAATGTAATAATTTCTATCACAAGAAATGTCAACAAATAATAAGTACTTATTGTATAAGAAACATAACCGTAAACTGAGTCATTATTAAAAATGAACATATAATATTTATTGTCAAGGAAAAATTACAATAAATCAAGCCACTCTTAAAAATAAACATATCGTTACTGTCTGAGCAACATGTTAGTAAACAAAAAAAAAACATCGTTAACCCACCCAGTCCAACCCTAAAGCCCCACCTTTGTCATCATCATCCCACCTCAATCTTTTACAACCATCAATTAAGTCACCCAGAACCTCGCAATCACATCAAATTGTCGAACCAACCACCACCACTCTATAAAAAGAAAATCCGAAAGCGCGTGAGCGTAATATATATATATATATATATATATATATATATATATATATATGGGGGGGGCGGGATCCATATGGCCCATAAAAGTAGCCAACCATCCCGGATTACCCAAAGCGCTGCCCGACCTAAATCAAAATTTAATTTACTAATGAGTATTTGAAACACACTAGAACACTATATTCAAATTGGTTACCAACAATCTCACTGGAGATATTGAGGGACACTAAGAATTATCCACGAGTTAATTGAGTTCCTTATACAGCTCAACTTCTTACTTTTTTACATCTATAAATTATAAATCATAATCCGGGGAAAATGGATGTAATCTCGAGCATTGAGAGAAGGTATAATAAAATAGTAAAATCTTCGAGGACGTAAGTTGTTGAATCATGTACATCGTTGTTATGTGTATGATTTTTGCATTCTGTTCTTTGTGATTGTTTCGTAGAGTCCCAATTTGATAATTGTTTTACTCATAATTGGCGCCGCTTGTGGGAACAGATTCCATTCCTGCGCAAACCTTCATAAATGGAAACCCCGTGATATCTCACCACAACAACAATGTTCCTCAGGTTGACGATGTGAAAGAAGACCCAGTTCCACCGAGGGTCAGGTCGGAGATTCTCCAGCAAACCAATCCCAGGTTTTTCCCAGAAAGAAAACCTTCTGAAGAGAGCCAGGGACCACCTAGGTATACAAAGATATCTAGGTTTATCGACGCTTTCGAAGCCAGGCTTCGAGAACAAGAGGAGGCCACACGCCTCCAGATGGAAGAGAATGCTCGCCTTCGGAGGTGACTTGAGAAAATGGAGAGAGATCTCCATAGAAACACAAGGAAACGTCTTGAATGGATTCCTAGTCCTTGGGCGATTAATACTCCCAACCGAGGGAGGAGCTCCAGGAATGACCAGGATATAGTTTAACATGGCAGATCAGAGCATGGTCAATCAAAAAGTGGCCAGTGAGAGAGATTCCACAGGAGCAATGATCGATAGAATGAGGATATTAGGATTTTTGGTCGTAGAGAAATGGACCAACATCCAACCCGTCATGGAACCATGTCCATCAGGGAGCTAGCTAGGAGAATTCTTAATACACGGATGAAATCCCCTTTCTCAAGGGCGATCGAAGAGTAGGATACCCTAAGGATGTTTTCTATTCCCAGATTCAAATTTTATGACGAAAAGATAGATCCTATAGATAATGTTCGATAGTACAGAGCAATGATGACCTTATGGAGCCAAATCTATGCAATGATATGAAAAAATTTCCCTTCTAGCCTACATAACGTAGCACAAAAGTTGTTCAAGAAGTTTCCTTATAGGACGATCAGAAACTTCAAATCTCTAGCAGAGGCATTTATTACCCGCTTCATAACCAGCAGCTCTTATCCCAAACTGATGGATGCACTGCTCACGATAAATAAAAAGCTGTAAGATAGCCATCTCTTTTATGCTAAATGGTATTGGGAAGTCTTCAACGAAGTCAAGGATTTCTCGGAGAAGTTTACCATTGCATCCTTTAAAATTGTTCTGCCGACCACCTCTCTATTGTACCAGTCCCTGACTAAGAAGAAAGACAACACTATTAATGATCTCATGGCCCGTACTGAGAAATAAGCTACAGTGGAAGATGTGGTTTACTCTAATGCACGGGATAACAGTCGAGCAAAGGCATACAAAGGAGTCGAAAAAAATGATACTCCAAAGAAGGGGAACAAAAATGGGCAAGATCGACTCGAAGAATAAGAACAAGGATGATCCTTCCAAGGCATTCTAGGATATTAACACAGTCTGTAAGGAAACCATTTACAAAATCTTGACCAAGATCAAAGACCAATTGTTCATCAAATGGTCCAAGAAGACTGGTGGAAACCCAATAAAAAGGAACAATGAGCTGAAATGAGCATTCCACAAGGATAAGGATCTGAAGTCACACTTGGAGAAGCTAGCCTAAGATAGACACCTCAATGAGTAAATAGAGAATAAATTAGATAAAGTCATAGCCAATGGCAACTAGAAGCCAGACAACGTCCTTAATGATGATACGGGACATGAGTTTGTGGTAATTCATGGGACATCAAACCTTAATAGAATCCAAGGGAATGTCGTTCGGATGTAGCTGAAGAAGGTTACTATCATCACGGAGGCATTTCAGATTGACCCTGCCAAAACCCAAGATGGAAAGCATCGGTGACCAAAGGACATCGACTATACCTAGCACATTATTTTCACCGAAGAATATTTAGAGGGAGTGGGAACCCCACATCACGCACTGGTGATTACACTTAGAATTTCCAATTGGAACGTTGACTATCTACTCATGGACCAGGGGAGTTCATCAGAAGTGATATACCTGGAGTTGTTCCACAAGCTGAAGGTGAAATCGCCGACCTCAAGGAGGCCACATTTTCATTGGTCCGCTTCGTAGGGAATGTCACGATGTCGTTGGGAACGATAGTCTTACTAGTCAGAGCACACAACATCTCGAAAATGATTGAGTTCTTAGTAATGGACACAGAGTCCCTGTATCATGCCATCTTAGGTAGGGACTAGTTACTTGCCATGAGGGCCGTACTATCCACCTATCACCAAAAGCTAAAATGTATCACCGATCGGGGCATGGTTGAAATTCGTGGTGATCAGGCTAGTGCCAGGAAGTGCTTTATCGCGTTCATTCACCTAAGGAAATAAAATAAAAAGGAGATAAAGGATGCTCAGGAGGAATCTCTCCCTCCAAATAACAACTATAGTATGACCGACCAGGCGTGGAGGAGACCAGGGTACACCATGCTGATAGGGTCATTAAAATCCAAGAAGAAGTTGGATCCGATGACAACTTGCCAGATAGGAAATTTCTGATCAAAGCTACACTAGCTGACCAAGAAAAGAATAACTAATTTCTTTTTTAAAAATCAACCTAGATGTTTACGCTTCGGAACCATATGATTTTCCATTTATTGATCCCAACATAGCCTGCTATCACCTTCACGTCGATTCGGCCTTTATGCCTATCACTTAAAAGGCTCACAGAATATCCCCTAAGAAGGATAAAGCGGTGGAAAATGAAGTTTGAAAGCTATTGGATGCAGGATCCATAAGAAAAGTTTAGTTCCCCAAATGGTTATCTAACTTAGTAGTGGTACGTAAGAGCAACAACAACTGGAGGGTTTGTATTGATTTCACAGATCTCAAAAAAACATATCCCTACGATATCTCCCTCTTCCCAAAATTGATCACTTTGTTGATGCTACGGTAACACATGAGAGGATAAGTTTTTTGGACGCCTATTTAGGGTACTATTAGATTCCATTATTCGGACCCGATAAGAACAAAACATCCTTTTATAACCCCTATTGGGTTATACTGCTATAAGATTATGCCATTTGGCTTAGAGAATACAGGGGCGACTTATCAGAGGCTGGTCACCAGGATGTTCAAGAGGTAGATGGGAGACAGTATAGAGTTATACATCGACTATATGGTAGTCAAAATCAAGAATAAGGGCGACCACCTCATGGACTTAATAAGGACCTTTGAAATCCTCGGGAAATACCATATGAAACTTAACGCAAGTAAGTGTTCATTCAGTGTCCAGTAAGGAAAGTTCTTGGGATATCTAGTCAGTAAAAGAGTAATTGAGGCCAGTCTAGTTCAGATCGATGCTATCACCAGGGTTAAGCCTCCCATGACATTGCGAGAAGTTAAAAATCTTACTGGTATACTCACGGCACTCAATCTCTTCATCTCTAAGTTTTCAAAATTCTTATGACCATTCTAACAAAACCATGCTCGACGGACTAAAAAAGAGGTTTGAAATAACTCCCTCATATTCCATGGACTTATCGTACCACCCTTAGGCTTCTAATAAACTTTGCGCTCACTTATGGGATGTCAGCTATCCTTCCGCTGGAAGAAGGTCTCTTTACTATGAGAATCATCTTGGTCTACTAAGGCCTTGATGATGATGCATTACGCACTCAACTTGAGTTTTCAGACGAGCAAAGGGAACTGGCCATAATCAAGTTGGCTTCCTACTAACAATGACTGGCCAGACAGTACAATAAGAAAGTAAATTTAAGGAAGTTTTTGGTAGGAGATTATCTACTAAGGAAAGTCCTCGATAGTTCCATAAAACCATTAGATGGAAAACTGGGACCAAACTGGGAAGGACCTTTTAGGGTAATCAGGGACGACCTTCAAAGAGCATATCACTTAAAAATGCTGGAGGGCAGGGAGATACCAAGAGCCTGAAATGCATCCAATCTCGAGAAATCCCACCTTTAGTCTTCTTTATCTTCTGTTAAGCACATTTAGTTTAAGAAAATTTTCATTTTCAAACTTATGTCGCTTGTTAGTTATTATTCAAGGAATAAAGGCCAATTGGCCCTTGCAGTTTGACATTATATGTTGGATGCTTAATATTTCTTGATTACATCTCAGTATTACGCACCCTTTCCAAATGATAACTCCATATCACATATCAGAACTCCTGAGGATTACAACGAGTTATTTAACTTGCTTCAATAAAAGAATCTCACTAGCCGAGAAGGATTAGCAGTAATTATAATAAGTTAGTAAAAGTGTTTCAATTATTATAACCCTCAAGTCTTTGTCATAAACACAATAGACCTCATGAATTGTCCCGATAATAACAGAAGCCCTACAGATAATCCATAGGAAACAAAGCCAACCCAAGTTGGTCGCCAACATTGTTGGTCATGAAAAGCCTTCTCGGGCGGATAGCTCATCAACCAAGTACATTCTCACCATTGTCTTTCTTAGGCCTAAAGTTTTATGACGACACAATCTAAAAGGTAAGTAGATGGAATTGTACTGCTAAGGCATATTGGACGGGGAGAATATTCAAACATGTTTTAAATATGGCTAACACTGGTTTTAAAATCATTTACTTGGATGAAAAACTCAAAAGGATTAAAACTAAGTACCAAGTCCTTTAAATAATAAAGGGCCTAAAAAGGTCACCCCGTATTATTTGGTTGACAAAGATGTTGAATAACTGACAAGCAACAACTCTTTCCAGTATAAGTACAAGCAACAATGATTAACACATGTTTAGTCAGCACATACTCAAAATATGGAAAAGGTTAATAACTAAAGATTTTATTAAAAGTCAATACCAAAACTACACAAGGACCTAAGATGGCCCAGGATTCTGAGAAAGATATTCTGCAACAAGCTCCCTTTGATCATCATCCGGTTTAGGGGATAACTCTTCTTCTTCATCATCAAGTTCTTTCTACAATAGTTGGGAAAGGATATCATCGCCTAAGATCCATTTTTAATCCTTTGAGAAAGGATTATAGAGGTAGGCAAGGCACTTGACCTGATATTTGTACCAAAGTTTGGACTCATAGGGTGTCTCAACTTCCCTGAGGGTTCTTAGCCACCCATGAGTAAAGGCGACTCCCTCTGCCTCCTTGAACTTTGTGAGGGCATCTGCCCAACCAGCATTATAACCTTTCACCCAGGCTTCTCGAGGTCTCATTTTGAATAAATGCCTCATCCTTTTCGTCCTAAATCATTTCACCCACTTATCTTACTTTAGTGGCCTCCATGAGCTTGGACCTCAGAGTATTTACTTCATCTTATAATGAAACTCTGATCTCTTCAATAGTTTCAAGATTATCCTTCAGCTTGGCAACTAGTTCGAACTGAGCCTTATACTATTCAGTCCTCACCCTCAGGAGATTTGCAGATTTTCACAAATGCCTTGTGAGATTTCACACTAATATTGGGTCTAAGGATTATCCCCAAACGTGAGTTGGGGGAATGTATTACTCGTCAAACTACAAACAACATAAGTAAAGTCATGAGTAAGATATCAACATAAGTAGAGTAAATCTGAATGAGCGAAAAAGACTAAAAGAAGTTTTTCTTTCTTTCATAGACAAAGGACATTACAGTTAAAGCAGTAGTGGGAAGTACAAGGCTTGACAAGGTTATACAAAAAAGAAAAACTCCTAAATCGCTATTTTTTCACCTGCTCGTCTTCAATAATCACTTTCCCCTTATTAGTGGCCCTTTGATCATGATTGGCATTCGCATCACCTTCAGCGAGCACATTCTCAACACTATTGGTAGGCTGACCAGCATCTTCTTCATCCTCCTTAAAAGGGTCGGGCCCGGGGGAATGAAGGCTAAAAATTTCAGAGTCGTAAGAAGTTCCCATGGCTTTCTAGTCTTGGTCCCAACCTTTCGACCATAAGTGAGCTGGTGCTCGACATCATCATATGCATTGTTAAAACCCTCAAGGTAGAGGTTGTCCTTTTCCTGAGGGAGCACCTTCTCCAACTACAGAACCTTGCCAAACAGGCCTTATTTTTCCTCAGCTAGATTTTCCTTCTCGACGACCACTACCTTCTAAGAAGCCTTAAGATCATCACAGGCCTTCGTCAATTTCTCCCTCTCCTTCTCCCATGCCAGGCAAGCATTAGCGAAGGACTTGTACTCATTCTCCAGAGCATTTGTTATCTCTGGGGAACTTCTGAGCTTATTGGCATGATCGTCCAAAAGGGTGGTGAAGTCAGATAAAAACTGCACGAACAAAAATAGTAAGTTAGTACGAAGAAGGAAAATCAGAAAAAGGAAGAAAATTACAGGAAATCAAGAAGAGACTTACCAGGGAAATTCACTCGGCAGACTTGAGGGCGAGTTGAGATGACCCCAATCTCACAAAGCGCTCGCGATCAACTAAGAGAAATGCCCCCTTTAGCAGATTGCCAGCAAGGGAGGGGATATCACCCATGCTAGCCCCCTCGAACTCATCAGCATGAGAGGGGACCACATAAGCCTTTAAGACCAGCTTCCCTTTGGTCTATTCCCTCTCATTTCCTCTCTTCTTATCCTCTTCCTTCTTTTTATCTCTCTCCTTTCTCCTCTCTTTTTCTCTTTCTCCCTTTCTTTCCCCTTTACAGCTGGACTAAAACTACCAGCCTTGCGAGAACTCATTTGAGTCGATCAAATAAGGTTGTCTGATGAAACTGGACCAACTTTAGGGGGCCATAAAGAACCAACTTCAGGGTTTTTAAGTTTGGAACCTCATCGACCGTGCGCGCGATGAAACTGGTGGTCGTATTTTTACACTCCAACAGATAGGCTACAAACCTTAGGTGTTTATCATCAAAACGCCTTTTTTTAATATTCCAAGCCTTCAGACGCTCATCAACATTGATCTCACTTATATCGGGCTCTTGATTTTTAATGGGAACTGCAAGATAAAGGAAGAAGTACTTTAATCAAAGGACATGAATTAAAAATAAAATAACATAATAAAATAAAGAAAAGAAGCGACATATATTCTCCACTCCAAAGTCTGAAATTACAGGGCCCCATTGCCTTTCGCCCTCACGAGCTCGAGGACGTCGCCAATTCTTATAAATGAAACCATGGTCCATGTAATCTTTATGGGAATTTGGAAGGTTCACCACCAAGACCCGGTCAACTTTACTAGTCTTCAAATACATGATGTCATCGTTGGTCTTTGACCACACATAGCAGTAGCAGATCTCAGTAAGACCTAGTTTTATCCCATACAGGGTGTTTATACTATGAACCCTATTAACCATCTTCTATATTTTAGGGGTATATTGGACAGGAATAATTCCATAATATTTGAAGAACCTAAGGAAGAGATGGTTTGGGGGAAATATCAGACCTCCCTGTGTAATCAGAAGGATGAGAATCCAGTGCCATCCTTTAATGTCACGAACATTTTTAGGAAAGGGGGACAAATTGATCTCTACCCAATTAGGAATCTTATATGCCTTTCTAAATTTAACTATTGATTTGTTATCAATATTTTCCATTACCACACCAACAAAGGAAGAACCCTAGCTAAAGTGACAAAGCAATTCGAAGAAGAGGAAACACTGAGAAAAGGTGAGCTGAACTTACAAGAATTGATGAAATGCTAAGGAAAAATAGAACGCTGAAAAAGAGAAGCTCTCGAATGCTTAGCGACGAAGAAAGAGATTCGAACTGAAGTGATAAAGGAGATGAATCTCTGGTTTTAATCCCAACGCCAATTATGGACATGACATCCTATGACGATTTTAGCTCTTTATATTTCTTCTCGAACAACGATAGCCTCACCTATTCATAAAAACTACAAGTATGCCATGTTGTTTAGCTCAGGATGAGCGTCTCTCTGAGAGTTCAGAAAATCAATCAAAATTTCACACCAGTTGTAAAGATAAATGTTTAATTTTTGTAGGCCTTTAAATTGTTAAAAATTATTGGCCCAAAATTTTTAAGGGTAATTGTGGGGACCCATTCCATATGTCCCATGAGAGTAGCCGACCAGCCTGGATTACTCAAACCGCTGTCCGGCCCAAATCAAAATTTAAATTACTCATGAGTATTTGGAACACACTAGAACACTCACGGATACATTCAAACTAGTTACCAACAATCTCAGAGGAGATATTCGGGGACATCAAGAACTATCCACGAGTTAATTGAGTTGTTTCTACAACTCAACTTCTTGCTTTTATGAATCTATAAATTATAAACCCTGACCCGAGGTACAAGGATGTAATCTCGAGCATTGATAAACAATATAATAAAACAATAACCTTCATGTACATAGGCAAGTTGTCGGACTATGTACATCGTTGTTATGTGTGTGATTTTTGCATTCTATTCTTTGTGATTATTTCATGGAATTCTATTGTGATAAGTCTTGTACTCACAATATATATATATATATATATATATATATATATATATATATATATATATAGAGAGAGAGAGAGAGGGGGGTATTTGGGACATATTTTCATAAGTTATTTTTGGGGTAATATGGTAAACTTAGCATTAGATATTTATAAAATCTCTTCAAATAGAATTCAAATATAATAAACCCTTCAATTATCCTCATTAGGGTTTAAAAAATTAGTAAAATTAACCACAAGTTCTTTGAGACGAAAATAATTAAAAACTAAAAAATAACACTAAAATGACTATAACTAGAAAGAAAGACAAGATAATTATCAATTCTCTACTTCATAATTTACATATACACACCCAATAACACATAACACACCCCAAGTACCACTTTATACACTTAGGAATAAGTTAGGCTTTAACTTGTAAGCATAAGGCCTGCACATCATCATGCTCTTTGAAACAACAAAAAGAGATTAGAAAATACCAAAGATACACCTACATGTCTAGTACTAGGGGTGTTCGTGTTATGGTAAAAATCCGTATTGTACCATTTTGTACCCAGAAATGGTAATGGTATACATTTTTTACTTACTGAAATTGAAAATACCGAAATCGAAATTTTGTGGTTGGTTTTGATTTTAACATTTTAATAACTGATTTACCGACTGTACCGTACCAAAATGAAAAAGTGAAATAACCAAGATGATATTATTTAACTTTACATATTAAATAAAATAAGAATACCATGGATAAATCCAAACACAACCCTACTCTTAAGTTCTTAACTTTACACTTGTTCTTTTTATTATATTAAATGAAAGCCTTTGATTTATTAGACTCAATCTAAGCCATATATTTTAAATCATATAGAATGTAACAAACTCCTCTATCAACCCTAATGTTTAGGAAGTTTCTGCCGACGTCTCTCTCTCTCTCTGTCTCTTGATCTCACCTACACCTGGTAAGAGCTTTCTCCATCTCCCTTTCTCCCCTCACAATCTCACCTTCCTACATGTGTTCTTCAATCTAAATCAAATAAATCATATTATTTCATTAACAAAGAACACGTGATAGAATGTTTATTCCTTTATGATATAACTTTGTTGGCTATCTTCCTGTACATTTGTTTTTAAATCTTCAATGTTTCTGATTCACTTTTGCAATTTATTTATAAGCAAAGAACATTAATTAGTGTCGGTTGGTGTTATTCTCTCAACAGTCTAGAACATTTCATTTGGAATGAAAGTGAATTAAATGTTTGATGGAATACCCAAAATAAGGAAACTACAACTCTTAAAGTCACGGTTTTAATGATACAGAGTATAGATAAAAAATTATAAAGGATGGTTAGAAAATGGTATATTTGTGGTTAGAGTATATATTTATTATCATTTGCTTTAAAAATTAAAAAAAATACATTTTTTTTTTGTTTTTGTATGTATTATTAATGATTTTTTATGTTTCGGCAAGTGGTAGAAAAAATACCATTATGTACCGAGTATTACAAAAATTACCATAAAGAGAAATTTATCGAAATTACAACATTTTTTGGAAAATCGATTTTATCGTAAAAAACAATTTTATACATATACCACGCGGTTTGGTTTTGGTTTTGGTTTATAGGCTGGTGTACCGGCTGGTAAAACTGGTAATTTTGGTTTGATGCTTTCAAAGTTGGTTTGGTATTAGTATGATCCATTTATCGACCAAATTGATCGAAACCCAACCCTATCTGATACTGTGCTTCTCTCTCTGTACTCCAATTATTACCACCAACCCAAATCACACCACCTTCCATATAGGGAGACTATTTATCAATAAAAATATATGGAGACAAAAGACAAACAACACAATATATAAACCTAATGATATATATTCCCAAAACCCCTTCCTCTCACAAGCCCTATTTTTACTTCTCTAATGGATACCTTCACAAAAATACCAACACCCACTCATTACCTCTTTGGAAGAAACTCCATAACAACACAAGAACTAGTTACAACAAACCCCAACTTCACTATCTCATCTTCATCTTTTTCAAGAATTAATTTTTATTTTGAGCTAATTTGTCCAAAACCATCATCTTACACCTCTTTTACGAGTTTAACGGTACATAAAACTCTGGATGTATGGATGTTATGGGTTTGATTGATTAATTTTGCCATTCGTTAGATAAATTTGGACTAACCATCGTCTGAGGTAGAGGCTTATAGACTAAAAGCAATGCACGTCATGATAAAAGGACAAAAACACTAATATACATAAGTGTGGTCTCGTCTGGATGACCCACTAAGGAAGAGTCTTCCCCAAGCATGTCTTTGAATATAATCACCATCCTCCAAAATCCCTCACGATCAGTCTCGTCCTAAGAGATCTCGATTGCAGAGACCACTCCAGATGATTAGTCAAGATAGTTATCTTAGTAAACAGAGGCATACTTGTTTCGACCGCACTAAGAGTCGGCCTCAGATAACATAAGAGTCGACCTCAGATGACATCAGAGTCTCCTTTACCATCTTGCTAGACTGGGATGCAGACCCCAGATGGTCGCCCAGTATTATCTCGGCCCAATCGAATGTTGTTAGATTATAGTAGCCTCGACTGGTCGAGATCCTTAACTCCAGAAATCTCATTCACACACAGGAACCGTGATAGGGGTATTAAGCATATCCTATAAAAATATTATAGAAGCTTAAACAACCATGTGGGGGGAAATATTATTCATCATAGATTTTGTGTTCATCTTTACAGTTGTTATACACCCATTTGCCTTACTTCTAACCAGGCATTGAGCACATTCTTGGGGGGGTCATATTGTGAACCCCTAGGCCAATAAAATGAACCTCCTATCTCTTTCTTTTGGATCAGATTTTGGGTAAATCTAATTATTCCTCTATTAAATTATAGAGAAAGAGAGAAAGAAAGAAAAAGAGAAAAGCATGTATACACCATCTATGGTTATTGGCCTATATTTATAGTGAAATCACTCTCGCACTTTACACAGAGGACTAATAATAATATTATTAAAGATATGCATTAGTATTCTGAGTCCCCTACTATTAAGCAGTTCGGTGATGGAGTTATTATTTCTAAGGATTTTTCCTTAAACAAGTCATCTATACACCCGGTTAAATCACATGGCTGATTCTTTCTATTATTCTCTCTAACTATACCGGTTGTAAATCTTATATATTTTTTTAATAGTACCCATGTTTTGTGTAGTGAGTTACGATATTCTAAAATTAATAATAAGAGAGTTCCATCCCATTTATTGATGGAATCAGATCCTTCAATGGATAGCCCATCAACTGGACTATTGACTTAAACTCACTACATCAACTCACAGCCATTTGTTTTATCAGGTTAAAGCCCTCAAACTATCTTATTTGGAAGACTCAGATGCTTAAACTTATGGAATAATTGAAAGTCACCAAGTTTTAACTAAAGAACCCCTAGCTAATGTTGGAGAAAATGAAAAAACACAGCTTGAACAATGAAATGAGAAGGACGTACTTCTCTGGAGTTGGATAGAAGGTATGATGATAGAAGAATGTATGTACGTAATGGTTGGTTGTATCACAGCAAAACAAGTCTAGACAAACTTAGAAGAAAACCATTTGCAAGCAACTAAAGATAAAGAGTTTCAACTTAAAGATCAAATTTCTAATGCCACCATCTAACCTAAGACATTAAATGGATATATTAAGGGATTTAAAGGAGTATGTGATGGTCTTCTGTCCCTAAATAAACCGATTGATGAAGATCATAAAGTTATTTCCTTAGAAAAGGGACTCGGTTCTAATTATCAAATTTTTCGGACTGTTATATTAGGAAAACCATCTTACCCAACTATGCCTCAACTAATAGCATCCCTAAGAAGTTTTGATATAAGAGAGGAAAAAAACAGATGCATGTGAGTCACTCAGATCAAGCCATGGCGTTCAATGCTTCTAGAGGCAGCTATGACCATAAAAAGATGAGGAAGAAATGGACGAGGTAGAGGCTATTTTCAGCATCACTATCAGCAACACCATTATCATCAACATAGATATAGTTCTAGATGAAGAGGTTTTAAACTAAGTGTCTTTTATCAACCTAGATACCATTGTATAGCAACAAACTTCTCAAGAGATGGACAAAAGATACCACCAAAGGAAAATCAACAAAATGATAGTAAGATGCATGGTTCCAACTCTTAGTCTTGTCAAATATGCGAAAAAATGAACCACACTGTATTATCTTGCTTCTACTGGTGGGATTTTAGATATTAAGGCACAAACATATCTCAAGCAAACGCAGTATTACAAGGGCCACATGACAGCAGTTTTTATATTGATTCTAGTGCTAATGCACATTTCACTCACTCATCATGTAATCTAACTAATATCAAAACTTATCAAGCCATTGTTAAAATTATAGTAAGCAATGGATCAAAGTTAAAAATTTCCCATGTGGGTGACAAACATATTGCACCTGACTTTGAATTAAAAATCTTTTCTGGTTGTGATTAACAAGGAAAAATAATTAATTTCAATAAGCAAGTTGAATGATGAAAATAATTGCTCTTTAATTTTCACTGACAATGCCTTTGTGGTTAAGGACAAGAAAACATAGAAAATATTGGCCAGGGGGAGTAAAGTGACGACCTTTATGCGTTTAATGAAGGATTAACTACATTAATCGCTTTGAAGACATGAGAAGAACCAGATTTAATTTGGCATCAATGACTTGGGCACCCTAATTCTAAATTGCTTCATACCTTTAGTAGGAATAATTGCTTATCTATTAGTCAGTGAACATAAAAGGCCACTATTTCTGTAAGTTGTCAATTAGGGAAGAATTGCAAGAAATATTTTAATTTATCTAATTCCATCTACAAAGTTCCTTTTGAGAAAGTACATTGTGATCATTGGGTCTATTCAATCTTCTAATCATTTTAAATAATATGCTCTATTCATTGATTACTGTACACGATATTCATGGATTTATCCTCTGAAATTCAAGTCAGACTTCTTTGATATTTATCTTAAATTTGAAAGTATGGTGAGCAATCTATTCTCTAAACCTATTAAGGTGTTTCAAGGTGACGGTGGAGGAGAATTTGAAAAAACGAGTTCCTAAACAATTTGGCACACGGTGATACATTGAGATAAATTTCATGTCTTGGAACACCTGAACAAAATGGCACAACTGAGCAAAAGAATAGACATACAGTAAGTTACCTGTATTCTTATGGGTAAAAGCCTTTCTAACTGCAGTATTTCTCATCAACAGATTACCATCTATCAAGTTGTAGTTAGAGACACCTTTCAATAAATTATTTGCGAGGCAACCAAATTATAGCTCACTAAAAGTATTTGGATGTAGGTGATTTCCTCGTATTAAGGGCATGACACAACATAAGTTTACTCCTAAGACAGTGTCGCGTGTGTTCATTGGATATAGCCTTTTACATAAGGGTTATAGGTGATAATGATCCAATGATAAGAAGGGTATACATTTATCAACATGTTATATTTGATAAAGTTCATTACCTTTTGCTACCACTTGTGATTCTTTGAAGTAAGATGGCTTAGTAAAACAGACACACTTTCGAGAATTTTTTTCATTCTTAGTCCAGTCTAATCATTCAACCACTAGTTGTTCAAACCATGTCATTAAATGAAGATGGTGAGGACCATACACTTAACAATTAACCTTCCAAAGCCCCAATTGATTTTTTAATCATATTAGTACACACCTTACAATGCCTCCTACTATCACTTCAGTAGGTTGATCACATGTTCCTCACCAAGATGCTATGCACAATCCCTTTAGTGCTAAACATTTAGCTACTAGCATTGATAATACTACACCTGCTATGTGCAATCCCTTTAGTGTTGAAAATAAGCTACTAGCACTGATAATGTTACATCTTCTAATAGAGACCATAGTAGTCCTCAATCAATTCATCTGGTTATTGATCTTGATTTCTCTTATCCTCCTATTACCCAACTAGTTCCAGATGAAACCCCACGCATACTTGATATCTCTGAGGCATCGCTTGTACATCCTACGCTTACTCGCTCAAAATCAAAGTTGAAACCTCTTGAGCCCTCAACCTCATTTCTCACCACTATGACTACTTAACCTTCCACTGAATGTCACACGATTACCTTGGACTTAAAGCACCTGCAATGGCTTGTTGGCATGCAAGATAAGCTACATGCACTATCTAAAAATAAAACTTGGACTTTAGTTCCAATGCATCCTTCCATGCATATCATAGGAAATAAGTGGGTATTTAAAACTAAATTACACACAGATGGATCTCTTGAAAAATAAAAAGCAAGGTTCGTTTCGAAGGGCTTTAATCAAATTAGGGGACTTAATTACTTAGATACTTTTATCCCTATTGTTAAAAATGCTACTGTTAGATTAATTATTTCAATTTCAGTGACACATAAGTGGCCTTTGAGAGAATTTAATGTCAAGAATGCCTTTTTACATGGTAATATTGAGGAAGAAGTCTACATGTAACAACCCCTAAGATTTAATTCTCCACAATATCCAAATCATGTGTGTCGTCTTCATAAGGTTATCTATGGCTTGAAACAAGCAACACAATCCTGATTTGATCGATTTAGTTCTTATTTAATCTCACTTGGGTTCCAATGAAACATAGCTGACTCATCTCTCTACATCCTACATCACTGAGGAGATATAGTGTTACTACTTGTCTATATTGATGACATCACTATAATTAGTAATAACTCTATCATTTTATTTAAATTAATTTTTCACTTATCTCTTCATTTTGTTCTAAAGGACCTTGGCAATTTAAGCTATTTACTAGGCATATCAATTGTCCCATTTTCTGGTGGATTATTCCTCAGTAAGGAGAGTTATGCAAACAATCTTTTTGAGCTCACTCATATGCTTAATGTTAATCCTATTGCAACTCTAGTTGTCACCAAAGTCTCTCTTTTGTCTTCTTAGTGTAAGTCAGTGACTGCAACTGAGTTTCGATCCATGGTGGGAGCTCTTTAATATCTCACCCTTACACACCCAGACATTATCTTTGTAGTCAACTCCGTTTATCAGCACAAGCATTCACCACAACCATAACACTTTCATGCAGTTAAAATAATTTAAAGATATGTTTAAGGGACTTTCATTATAGTCTTAAAATTCTAGACCAGTCCTCTCATACACTTTATACCTTTTCTGATGTAGATTGGGCAGGATGTCCCACACTAGAAGATCCAATTCTGGCATATGTGTTTACCTTAGTGCAAATTGTATCACATGGGTTTCTAAGCAATAATATATAGTCTCACGCTCAAGCTGTGAAGCTAAATATAGATCCCTTACTACTTCCACAACTGAAGTTCTTTAGCTCACTCATATATTGGCATGCCACCATCTACTCCACTTATTTTATACTTTGATAATCTTAGTGCACTGTACATGTGTTAATCCTGTTCTTTATTCCCTAACAGAACATGTTGAGCTATACCATCACCTTTTTAGAGAACAAGTTGCAAAAGGCTCCCTGGTTACTCAATTCATTCCTTCTGTCTCCCAACTCGCTGATATTTTCACCAAGGTTCTTCCTACCCACTTATTTTCTTCTTTATAGTTCAATCTCGATGTGGTTCCTCTCCACATTTTTCACTAAAAAGGGTGTTAAGAATATTATTAAAGATATGCATAAGGAGTCTGAGTCTCCTACCGTTAAAGAGATCGGTGATGAAGTTCCTATTTCTATGGAAATTTCCTTTAACAAGTCATTTATACACCCGATTAAATCGCATGGATGGTTCTCTCCATTATTCTCTCTAATTGAACCAGTTGTAAACCCTATATATTATGTGAGTAGTTTCGATGTTTTGTATAGTGAGTTACAATATTTTGAAATTAATAAGAAGAAAGTTCCATCCCATTTAGTCTTGTATTTGTTCAAGGACGTATGCTAAGGCCGAACCACTTAAACGCTTGTGTTCATCTGTTTCTCCCATCTCTTCTATTACTTTACTTTAGTTTATCTTTTCCTCCATTGTTTTGCATGCTCTAAACCAGCTTAAACCTTAAAGGATGATTTCCAGCATCATTATACACGATTTCGTAGGCCTAAATATTGTCACATGGAAAAAGTATATCGCACATCACTTTTAAGCAATGTGTTTCATATGAGTCATTATTTTTATTTGAATACTTTGATCTCATGTCATTCAGACTCCGTTATTGGTTATAATACAAATCATTGCACCAATTCATGCCAATGCATTTTGGCATTATTCACCAACATTATATCACATCATTTATAAAAAAGTTTTAGTATAAGAGATGACCTAAATCGGTGGTCGACAGTTGACCAAGCCCTACCACCTACTAATAACAAGCAATAGATGCATCCTCTTACTTGATAAATGAGATTCTTTCTACCCTAAATTCTTCACCTCTTTTCTATGAATGTAAAACTCAAGAAAAGAAGAAAGTACCATCAAACACCCAAATTCATATACGAACACAACCCCATTAGATTTCAAATTCGTCGTGGTTTCGAATGTTAATTTTCCACCCATATGTTTCTCAAATGTTTGTCGTGCAATAATAAAAAAATTATTGGCAAAGAGAAATCATTACTTTTGAACTAATGGTGGTGTGAGAATCCCATTAAATTGATGTTTGATATACAGAAAACATTCTTACAAAGCTTGCAGAATTGTTCTTCTCAAAGTCACCATTAATATCTTCTATCATTTTCCTTAATAAATGGCGATGAGGTAGTTTGAGAATGACTTTGTTTGGCATGTTGACTCTTAATGTCTTCTGAATAATGAAATAAAAAATATATTTTCCATTTATTTCTTAGGTCGAATGCATATATGAACTCTGGTCATCAAACCACACTACAAGAAATCCAAATCTGGTTGAGGCTCCAATTAAAATGAATTTTCTAAATTAATGTACTACATGACACACTATAATAATTAAAAAGTTAAGAAAATACTTGACAAGTAATTGAAAAGAATACATTAATGAAAATTCAAATTTAAAATGACATAAATTTGCAAGGAAAGAAAATAATAGAAATTAAATAAAATATAGGATGTTGATGAGCTATAGTTGGAGGTGATTCTTAGTCATTTTCTTGTATTTACTATATATAGTATTAACTACCTCGCTTGACCATAATTCAAATAGTAACCAACTTGAAGCACAAATAACTACAGATTTCAATTCTAGCAATAACTACTAATCTGTAATTAACAATCCATAATAACCTGTGTACTTATCAAGTCGTGATTTTATTATAAACGCTTCCAAATTTCCATCAATTTTTCCACAAAATACATGGGAACAAAATCTATAAATACATTGTGTAAATAGTCATCTGAAATATGGTCATAATAAAATATTCAGAATAAAGCATGCAAAATCAGTTATGGAAATAAGACAAAGGGAATGTCTTCATATTTCATAAATAATTTCTCATCAACTTAAAATTGACATCCACCATGCACCAATGAGAAAGAAAAATAACCCAATTTCTTTGTTCACTTCTTCTTAAGGATCCCCTTGGCTTAGTTTTATGTTAATACATTTCCCTTATTTTTATGCCATGGTAAGGGTCTTTGGTGGTGGGTCTCGATCTATAGTGTTTGGGTTTGGACTCTTTTTTTAGTCAGTATGAACAATGATTAGTTAATGGTTAATTATTCAGTGCATTACAATATTATTTTCCTCCCCTTCAATTCTTGGGAAATCAAGAAAGAAAACTAACATTTACATGAACATCAAACACGTAAATGATCTAAGGGAACTCACTAACGAAATAGGTGCCCAATTCAATGAAACATGGGATGGACACAAAACAAAATCAGGTCACAATAAAAATTATAAAAACATAATATTGAGGACTTGAATAAAGTTGAATGGTTAGAATACAATGAACGTCATGGTACAATTACCAATTTCATATTTCTTATCATTTCCAATTAAAATAGCACGACCTCATGGAATCCATACTTTGTCATTAGTTATAATAGAAATCATTGTCATTGGCAATGCATTTTGGCATTCCTAGAGGTACACTTACTTAAGATGAAAGTAATATATAAAATAGGAAAATAAAAAAGGGCATTATATAAAGCATGATAATGATATGTTGGAAATATTTATTTAATCCTCTTATCCAATTGATAAAGTTCAACAAAAAATTAGCCCTCTTGACGACCAAAAGTTGAATTCAAATAATAATTACTTTAAACCTCCAATTACTCCTAATTTAAATTCTAGCAATAAAAATTAATATTCAATTAATCATTCATAGCCACCAATATACTCATCAAGCCATGATAAGGCTTTAAACAGTTCCAAATTTCCATTCATTTGTCCACAAAATATTTAGAAACGAAAACTAAACACACATGATGTAAAATCTCATGTGAAATATGAGACGTTATAAAAATTGTTAGCTCATATGTGGTTGAAGAGTTACTGTTTAATGTGAATTCAATGACAAAAATAAAAAAGGGAGTATATCATCATAGCTGATAAACAAATTTCTCATCACCTCATTAAGGCCATCCTTTTTGCACCTCAAAATCGTTTCTTGTTCAAGATTAAAGGTCCTCATTTTCTTAAATTGTTTTATTTCATAGGACATGTGAGAGGCACATGACTGTCAAATATGATAACATTTTAAAGAAAAACGTGTTATTCCATCAATTATGCTTATTGAACATCTCAATTATTATACTCATAAAAAATTGCGTAAAAACAAGCTCTAAATTCTATGATACTAAAAAGAATTACAAACACTAAAGTGACTATATGTAGAAAGAAAAAGAAAAAAGAAATAATTATCAACCCTTTAAGTCATAATTCATAAATACGTGCGTAATAATAAACCCCTATAGATACCTATATGGCCCTTAAAAATACAAATAGTTTTAATTGATCCCTTAAAGCAGTTGTTGTTCCTATTAAGCCCCGAAAGTATCTTTATGGTGTCAGTTTGGCCATTCCATCCATTTTGAACCATTAAATTTAACGGATTTTTGAGGTAAAAACAGTATTTTGGCCATTAGTAATTAAAAAATACTTTAAATGTTTTAAAAAGAGAAGAAATATTTATAAAAAAATCATTTTCATTTTAGAAGATAATTTTTTAAAAATATCATTTTGTATCATTTTTGTTTATAGAATTTTTAAAAAAATGTTTCTATATAAAAAAAATTAACGTTCTATAAATTAATTTGTATTTGCAATAACGTTTTATAAAAATAGTTTCTATATTAAAAAGTTCTTTTCGAAAACATCACATTTTTTAATAAAGAACTTGCTTTGTAAAATAATACAGTGTTTCACATTTTTGAAAAATACACTTAAAGATGTTGAATTTAAAACTTTTTTTGCAAATAAAAAGTATGTTATTAATTAAAAATGTACGTTATTTGTAAAAAAAATGTACTCCAAACCCTCCACATCACTTGAAACCCATTTAAAGCCCTACAATTCTTTATATTATTCCACAAAAATAATTTCCCTTACATTGACCAAACTTATTTCAACATGCTCGAAATCTACAACTGTATGCGAAACCTCAATGTCCCTCGAAATTTCCTCTTCTTTATTGAAAACAAATTAGGCGTCACCATAAAGCTCCTAGACAAATTTTTCAAAGGCATACTGAGAAGTTATGATTGTACAAGTCTTTTCTAAGAATCAATCAAGGTGTTAACTACTATGAAATTTTGGGGAATTATCCGAACTAACAAGAACATTTGACACTTGTTCGACTAGTTAGATAAGTGATTGTGACTTAGAGATAAGAACAAAAGTGGACTAATCAGCGGAAATCTCGGGCTTAGATTCGTGCGATCAAATTATAACGGCATTCCAAGGCCATGGAGTCCCACCCAACTCATTTTCTTTCTATTCCCTATAAATGTAACTCAAACCCCTAGAAATTGGGGTCTGTAATCTTTGTAATCAAAAGTTGATCAATAGAGAGAGAGAGAGAGAGAGAGAGAGAGAGAGAGAGACTCATAAACATAAGCACGTTGTTGAACCACATATGTATTGTGTTGTGTGATTGCGACTCTATTTTTTGCTAGGCTTAACTATGTTAAATCAATCATAGTAGGATTTTACCAACTACAATTGGCACCGTCTGTGGGAGTGGGTTTACTTTTCTTATCCAAGAATATCCAACGGGAAGTTATGTCTAACTCATACAACCCTCATTTTATGTCTAACAATAACCTTCAGAATGATGAAAACGGGCCTCCATCACTTAGGGTTAGGTGTGAGGACCATCCCAAAAAGAGTCATAACACTCCCAGCTCATGTTATCGTATATGAGAGGAACAAACTGTGGAGAACAAAGACAACTAATATCCTCTCAGATCTCACGAAATGTGGACACAGTGAGCAACGCTTTTGTTCGTTGTCCCAAGATATAACAATGCTCATGTCATTCTTAAGAGTTGACACTTCCTATTTTATATTGGCTTGTTCTTCCTCCTAGCTCAACATGTGACTTATCGTCGATTAAAGGCTCATCCAGTATGGGTGTGGTGTGCTCTAATTTGGTCATCAGCATCCTATATCCTACACCTCTTATCCTTCCCCATTTGTCCTTCTCAAGTACATTGGATACAACACCTGTGTCAATGTCATAGGGGTTGCACTCAAATTGTCCGCTCATCACGATTTCTATAATTTTCGGTAGTACAATATTATATTTAGGCCTATAATTCACTACAAGAATTATGGCTTTTAGCTAGGAAAAATAATCATTGCAAAAGATATATTTTCGTTGCAAAAAACCTTTTGCAACGATTTTTTCCTTGCAATGTTCCTTGCAGTGACCATCATGCTATAGATATTTTGCAAGAAAATTTTATCACCATCGCTAAAAATATGTTGCAACATAAATTTTCTTGGAAAAAAAAGTTTTTCGTTGCAAAAAAGTTCTCATATTTGGACTAAAAATCTTTACAATGAATATTTCGTTGCAAAAGATAATAATAAATCCTCGCAAAAAACATTTTGAGAGAATTAAAATTCCTTGCCAAATGTTAATTTTTCGTTAATAAAAGTATTTTGTAATACTCTTTTATATTGCAAAAAAGACACTTTTGATTGCAAATAATAATCACCTTTATAACGATAGGTTTTAGCAATATTTATTTCATTGCAGAACATATTTTATGGTGGATAAAATTCCTTGCTAATAATCATTATTTCTTGCTGAAATGTTTTTGTAACTTGTTTTTTCGTTGTAAAAGAATGCTACTTTGGTTACAAGAAACATATGCATTCATAATAATAATGTTTTCGCAATAAATATTTCCTTCCAAATTATATTAGGTAATGAAATAAATAAATAAAAAGAAAATTAAGTAAATACACCTAATTAAAAGATATTATACTGTATCCAAAACATAAATGTGCTACTATTCATATCATAATAAAGAAAAAAATAAATAATACTTCATAACCAAAATATGAGTTTAAACTAGTTCTCATCACAAAAAATGATCAAATCAACACTTGTCTTCATGCAAGTTGATTCCAAGGGACAAAATATCCTTAAGGGACATCTTCCTCAGGTGCAACGTCTTTTTCTGACATCATTTGGACCCTTCACATATTCCAACCTATTTCTAGGACATTCTGACAGAATGATGCTTCATCATAATCCTCCAATCATTTTTCCAAATGAATTATCTCTTTCAACAAAGAAAAGGAAAAGAAAATGTTACCTATATCTTTGGCTATTATCATATGACATGAATAACTAATTTTATTATAATTTATAATAAAATGTCCTTAAATAGAAAAGGCCATGAGATGATGCCAAATTATCATGTTAGAGAATTATGGATAACTTCCTTTTCAATTAACAACGTAATTCTGAATATAAAAATCAAATTCCCATTATATAATTATCTACGATACATGGTTAATTATATTATAAAAAGAGGGAAAGCATTTCAAGGTACTTTTTTAAGGCTTAGGCTCGCTCAGAATAGAAGTCAATCTCAAGATTGTTTTTGTAACTAGTAGGACGATGTAAACAAGAAATATATACACAAAGCATAGCATACAATTTCCACACATGTCAAAGAAATTCTTACATCTGAAAGTTGATTGTCGTGTACCAAAAAATGCCCACACTTCTAGATTTGTTATTGTGAAATTAGGCTAAACAAATATTGATGATGATGTTATTTTTTTTTTATTTTTTTTTTTTGCATACAAAGTTCTAGAGATCCTTCCAGAAAACTAGAAAAATTTGCAACAATTGATACCAAAAGTTGATGCATCAAAATTAAACCACCAAATTGGCAAAGGCTGTACATAGAGTTGTGCAATGTATGTAATCAGCTCGCTTATGATGTAAGATTTAGATAACCAATAAATTGGAATTTGTTTCTCCAAAATTTAATAAGTTATATAGGAAAATGAACCATAATAGAATCACATTTCGAAATTCCACGAATCCTTGGTTATATCATAGCTTGGCTCAAACATAGTCAACCCCGGTACACATAACTATACTTTAATCTACTATTCCCAGACCCAAGCATATGATTAGCCGATAATTTATTAGCCAAATCAAAAACCAAAATCCCATCCACCATCGTCTAGTTATCACCCATATAGTCAATGTAAGTCAAGTTTAACGGTTTCTTCAAAACCCTAATTCCAATACACATCTTAGACGAACATATATGGGCATCATTTTCATCTAAGCACATAAAATTACTATACACAAACAAAATATAATATTGCTGACAATACACATCTTAGACGAACATATAGACATCCAAACTTGACAACCACATATGACAACATAAAAGCCTTAAATTCGACCAAAAATATTTATGGGTGTGAAATATAGTATTAAAAAGTTCATGATACATGACAAGACGACACAACTTACTGTATAGGTTTCCATGATACCATAATCTAACATAACCATGATTTTATTCTATACTCCACTTCCAAATATTTATACATTAGAGTACAAAAAATCACTTGGCTTGACATCCACGCTGATGCATGTACGCAAGACCTTTGGAAGCACCAATTTCTTATTTGAGTTTCAGAGAAAACTTCCACCTTGTCTTTAGTAATCTCTTCTCCCATGCCCTGAATTGAAATCTCTTTGCCCATGCATAATTTTGTGACCTTCGAAGCACCACCACCAGAATTGAAAGCTATTCGCCCATTCCCATTGCTAAGGATTAAACACAATTTTTTTTATCTACATTAATTTTATTATTTATCAAATTTATGACCTGTTTTAAAATACCTATTTTAAAAGACATGTTTTAAACAAAGTGTAATACCCGTATTTTTATAGCTTTTAAATTATGGGATTTATTAAATTTAATTGAGATAAATTAATTTAATTTTAATCCGGAATGTTGTTTTCAATATTTACTAGCGTGACGAGAGTTAGTAATTATTGAAAATTTGTTATTTGTTGAACATTACTGGATGAGTATAATAATATATGAGATTTATTTTTATAATATTGTCACGTGTGAATAAAATGACAATTGTGAAAATTTAAGTCGGGACGCGCCGGTCTCGTGTCGGGACTAAATGTGGATTAATAAAAGTGAATATTTTATAAGTTGTTTGTATGATTGTTTTGAGTGAGCCAACGCATCCAGAAGGGTCGAGATAGTCAGAAAAGTGTACCCGGGGGTTTAGTTTGGTTCTCGGGGCGTATTTAGGCCTAATTAGTATCCCGGAAGGGCATTTTAGTCATTTTGTATTTTTGGATAATTAAACCCACGAAAATTAAAGGGGTTATATCAGATGTTTATGTCATCTCCTAGGGTTAGATAACTCAAAACACTAGAACGGCCATTGGAGAGGAGAGGAGAGAGCTCTCAAGGCATTCCAAGGCTCAAAACTCAACCGTTTGCACCGCCGCCACCGCGTAGATCGCGAGACGAGAAACACAACCACACCAAATTCAACACTAAACCAGATTTCTAAAAATCCCAGGCAAGTGTTTATCTTGCTTATTTCGTTGATGCAACTTTCATATTGGTTTAGGAATGATTATGATGAATTGTACGGAAGAAAAACCCAATTTGAGATAGGAAATTGCATGTAGTGATGACTTAAATGATATTCTGGAAACCCTTGTCATGTAAAGGATTAAGAGTTTGATTAAGAAAAGAGTTCAAATCAGATACAAACACTAAAAAAATTATTTTGGATGATCGGACCATTGGAATCGCTTGAATTTTTAGTATGTTGTAGCAAACGGCGAGACAGGACTGCTGACAAAAATTCAGCTTGATCAGACGGTTGGATTTCTAAAACTATTATTTTTACTAGAAAGTTTTATGTTTTGAGGACTCTTAGAGATTTTTATATTTTGAGGACTCTTCTAAGTAATAAAAAAAATTCAATTAAAACTCCATTTTAAGTCCGATTTCGAAACCGTTTGAAATTCTCATCTTTGAAAATAAAATTCAAAATCCTTTAATGTAAGGCGAAATCTATATTTTTGGGATATTTTGCATAAGGGATAATGTAAGTATATATTAAAGGGGAGAGACAAGTAAGAGAGAGTTACGCTGGAACATAAATGGATATCTACTGAATTGTACATTTGGAAGAATAGAGTCCATGAGGGTTACATAGTAAGTTGGAAAAACCCTTCGCATTAAAGTTAGAAACGAACCATTATACATCGAATTAAAGTTAGAAACGAACCATTATACTTGATAAATAATAATGGAAAAATAAGGATAAATGTTGTGAATGCGGGTTATTGGATAAACCTAAATTGATATAATAAAAGTGGTATATTTATATGATTATGTATGCATATATTATATACTTGTGAAAATCATGCCCGCGCTACTTGCTATCCCGGAGCTTTCCGCGCTGGGACGATCTTATCTTGTGTGCATCCAGAAGGGTCGAGATAGTCAGAAAAGTGTACCCGGGGGTTTAGTTTGGTTCTCGGGGCGTATTTAGGTCTAATTAGTATCCCGGGAAGGCTTTTAGTCATTTTTTATTTTTGGGTAATTAAACCCACGAAAATTAAAGGGGTTATATCAGATGTTTAGGTTATCTCCTAAGGTTAGATAACTCAAAACACTAGAACGGCCATTGGAGAGTAGAGGAGAGAGCTCTCAAGGCATTCCAAGGCTCAAAACTCAACCGTTTGCATCGCCGCCACCGCCAACGCGTAGATTGCGAGACGGGGAGCGCAACCACACCAAATTCAACACGTAAATCATATAATAAAAGTGGTATATTTATATGATTGTGTATGCATATATTATATACTTGTGAAAATCATGCCCGCGTTACTTGCTATCCCTGAGGTTTCCGCGCTGGGACGATCTTATCTCGTGTGCCTTATGGGGGATATTGACTCGTACCCTAGAAGATAGAAATCCTAGGTACAGGCTATCGAATCGGTAGTCACGGTCCTAAGAGACGTGAGGGTATGTACTGACCTCTTGGACTTGCAAACTATGCTTCGCCTCAATATTGTTTGTGTATGTATTTATACAGTTCGAGAGTGATTCTGAACTTGTATTCCCTTTAGTAAGATTGATATGGGGATTGGATAGCAGAGTATGCCCGCACCATAGTTTTTATGTGGGTTGCTGTTATGATATATATATTATACGAGTAGTTAATATATATATGAAATTCTGAAATCTAGAATTGCCTACTGTGATTTGATATGTAGGACATGGTTGATGACTCAAATTATAAATAATTGTTTTGAGAAAGTATAATATGACACTGCAAATTTTTATTGATTAATAAAGTTAAAAGGAGAACCTTGGTTACAAATTGAAATCTTACGTTTTAAATACTTGTGTTGTTCAGATGTAAATCCTGCGAATAACCTAAGATAAGTTAAATCATTCGGGAAAGATAGTGTGGTATATGACGAGATAGACCATTGGGAAGGTTAGTGCGATAGGTGTGCACATTAGAAGAGAGGTGAGAATTTCTCAAGAGAGTGTCGCACTAATATGTTGTTGCATTACCCTGTAATCAATTTAAATACTTGCTAAACGAATTTTTAAATCATATACACTATCGGGCTCTGACCCGTTTCTATTTACTTTTCTCTCTTGTATATATATGTATGTATTACAGGTGCCCAGCCACAGGGGCGTCTTACTTAGGATCCTTTGGAAGGAACGTGCTGCAGCTTAGGTGGGAGTTGCAGGCCTGTTGTTTAGACGACTTCATCCATTTGATTCTACTCCTAGTTCAGTTTTATCCAGCAGGGGCATGTGTCGCCCTCTTTCTATTATTTAGTTGGTATTGTCAGAGAGTGAAATTTTTTACTTTCAGTACCTTTATTTCGGGATTTATTACTGTCAGGATGTTTTTTTTTAGTGTTGTAAATATTGGGATTTATTATTGATGATTAAATTCGTGTATGTTCAATTCTATTTTTATTCTTAATGTGTGACTCTTTAGATGTTAATGGTTTAAGGTTTTATAACCGGATTTAATAAAATGAGAATAAGGTTTTAAATGGTTTTGACACTTAGCTTCATTATTTAGGGTGTTTAAATTGGAAAAGTATTTTTACGACAGTGATGCTAAGAATGAACCAACTGTTCACCTTGATTTTAATTTAATAAAGGAGTGATACCCTAGTATTTAATTAGGCGGGGTGTCACAGGTGGTATCAGAGCATGAGGTTCTAGTGTCCTTAGGATCTGTACGGCTTATTATGCTTTCAGCATTGCTTTGTTTGTTATAGAGCCCTATGTTTAGGATTGTCGATTCCTTTGACGAGATTTCGTTCTCCTGCTATAATGTGTATACACTAGTGAATTCTAATTTCGTTCGGATGTGTGCGTGTGACGAGCGATGACGGATGTCAGAAGAGGACCGTTAAGCGTACATCAGGAGGCAGGGCTCAGTTGAGATTACGAATTATATCCGACGATGATGACCGTAGTCGAGGTCACCTCCATTATGGCACGAGAAGCCACGACTAGAAAGGCGACTAAGGTGCAGCAATGATTTTCAAATGCTGTTACAGTCAAATGAGGTGCGAGGGTAAACTTACCCAACGTATTACAAAAAACGTGTAGAGACTGTCAGTGGAAAATTTTAGAAACGCGAAAATTATATGTGTTTACCAAAGGAGGTAAAGTATCCAAAGGCTTAAATATAGGACGGAGTGTGGAAAACTGAAAGTGAAAATTTAGAGAAAATTTTCTTGGCTTTCGGGACGAAATTATAATGGTTGGAGTCAACCATCAATTTTAGAAGTGGAATGCTATGCCTATAGGAGAACCTTAGGTACAGTGTTGACCGTATGTTCCTTCCTCAACTGTTCAGGATGAGAAGCAAACGTGGTTCTGAACTCATCGCAGGAGGGCATGACAGAAGTCCAATTGTGGATATGAATCCTAATCGTTAGCAAATTTTGTATCGAAAGAGGTAGATACTAGTGGAGGAAACGACTCCAAGTGGGAGACCAACTTGTAACAATAGTTAATAATACTCGAGGAGGAAATTCTTATGGACGACCGATTCAGAGGTTGACAATGTCATATTTTGTCAATATAGATGATAACGTTTCTTTGTGGGGGAAGTTAAAGCAATCGAAGAATTTAGTCGAGAATAAGACTGAATACAACGGTGGTGGTATAGCACCACAAAAGGATGTGGATACACATCAGAAAAACCATTTAAATGCTTCAGATAGTTAAATTCTTACCAAGTGATGGTAAATTCAGTAAGTACTATTATAGATAGTAACATGATCTTGATGGCCTAAAAAGCTAAGGGAACAACTGGAATGGCTAACAGGAATCGAGTCTACTAAAGTCCGAGAGAAGGACAATCCTAACCTGGTTAGTAGGACAGGTGATAAGTGGATTATGTGTTGAGGTATTTTGGTGCGGAGTGAAATTGCTCGCGATAATATGTTCCAAAGTGAGAAAAAGGGACAAGAATACGGTGCCTAGTAAAGGACGACGATTAAAAATAATTTTGGTTTGGTTTGGGCAGACGTGTTACGTTCGAAAACCATTTGTGCAGTCAAGATGATTACCAGGATGGAAGTATAAGTTGTATCCTTAGAGGATGCGGTGTGTTTATGTGACACGAGCGAGTCACCATATTTTGTTCATTGCTAGATTAGCATGTGAGATGAGTTTAATGCATATCATTATAAATGTTACCATTATGTGAACATTTTTCCTTAGTATAGCGGGATTTTTTTCTTTGGTGCTATCTGCGGGGGATAAATGAGTATATTAACAGTGTTTTATACTTTATTGAGGCTACTCGTTGTAGTGATGCGATACACGAGTATGATATTATCTTTGTTAAAATGTTATAGAAATGGGTAGTATGATAGTGGGCATTTATTGCAAGGCTATCGGAGTAGTTACATTAGTGCAACACGTTTTGTTTTGGCGAGGCTTTACCTCTAAGAAGGTTGCACTCGCACTTATATTATCTATCCTAGAGACTTCAGAGGAGATAGTGGGCTCGAGATATTCGATACCAATGTATGTATAGACTTTGTCAGTATGATTCAGTATGTACCGTGATTTACTGTAACAACCCACGTAATTTTTAAGCTATTTTAATTATTTTTTGGAAAATGGAGGAAAATAAAGTTTTTGATAAAATTAATTTTATTGCTAAAATATGTTGGATATTATTTTTAAAGGCGAGAATTTCAAACGATTTCGAAAACGGAGTTAAAACGGATTTTAAAATGATTTTTAAATGTTTTTAACTCTTGGAGTTGTTTTGACTTCCAACTTTTTATTTCTTTGCCTTATTTAAAGGAGTCTTTTGGATTCCAACTTTTCATTTCTTTGCATTATAAAAGGAAGTCGTGGGCAAGCCTTTTAACCTACTTTTGGCACAAATTTTGGCAGCAAATATATTTTATATTCCTATTCTTTTTATATACACATTGGCCCTTGAGATTTGTGAGTTTCAACCTTAGATTAGAGGTGTTCTTGGGGCTATTTTGTTGGAAGTTCTTGGAGAAGATTTTATAGATCTTTTGTGTTGATCTTGAGGATGTGATTATGATTTTTGGGTAGATCTATAGTTGGTTTCTCATCATGGTTTGAGGTATGGGGTTTTACACAATATGCTCCTTAAATCTCGCGAGTGTCATTCTCTTTGAATTCTTGTTTAATTGAACTCATATTTGAATTGATAAATTCATTGAAATCTGGAAAATAATTGTTGAAATTATTTTGATTCATGTGGTATCATTATATTGTTGATGAGCACGTTGTCATGAGATTTTAATATGGCACGGATGTTGGGCACCCACCAAAATTCCTGTTTCCCGGGCTATGGCTTGATAAAGCATATACGGATGTGGTGAGGCCTGGTGACCCGGTTAAAGTGTTGTTGAGAAATTACATTGATAAATTCTTTGAGATTTGCATTTTGATTTGAATATTCGAACTCGTGTTGTTACGTTTTATTCGTTGCTAATCCGTATTTATTGAGCATAATTCCTATCGTATTGTGTACTTCCCCATATTTTCTTTTAGTGGTAGGTTAGCGCAGATTTTGGGGCGCTATGGAGATTGATTTTAGCAAGGATTGTTTGGGAAATATTTTTAGTATTTGGATGTATAGAGCTTTGGAGATTTGTATTTTATTTTCGAGTTAGTTATTGTAATTTTAATTCGAGAGACTTGTTGTAATTGAAGAGATTGAGATTAGTGGATTTATATTATTGGGAGTTTATTTAGATGCTCTATACCTTGTCACTTGTGGATTTAGATTTATTTTATCGCATTAGCGCTCCGTTCGCTCCCCCCGGGCGGGCGGGGTGTTACAAATGGTATCAGAGCTTAGGTATACGGCAACCCCCGGGCTTGAGTTTTGGGTTCAATGCGTGGTTAGCAATTTTTGGAGATAGAAAATTTTTGGTGATATTCGTGTTAGGTTTCGAGATTAGAGTTGAGGAATTATTTTTGGAGACGTGATTTATTTTTGGAGATTGTAAGCCTGATTTTTGAGAGTTAAGCATTCGACGAATTTCGAGGGCGAAATTCAATTGTTAGTGGGGAAGTGTAACAACCCACGTAATTTTTGAGCTATTTTAATTATTTTTTGGAAAATGGAGGAAAATAAAGTTTTTGATAAAAGTAATTTTATTGCTCAAATATGTTGGATATTATTTTTAAAGGCGAGAATTTCAAACGATTTCGAAAACGGAGTTAAAACGGATTTTAAAATGATTTTTAAATGTTTTTAACTCTTGGAGTTGTTTTGACTTCCAACTTTTCATTTCTTTGCCTTATTTAAAGGAGTCTTTTGGATTCCAACTTTTTATTTCTTTGTATTGTAAAAGGAAGTCGTGGGAAAGCCTTTTAACCTACTTTTGTCACAAATTTTGGCAGCAAATATATTTTATATTCCTATTCTTTTTATATACACATTGGCCCTTGAGATTTGTGAGTTTCAACCTTAGATTATAGGTGTTCTTGGGGCTATTTTGTTGGAAGTTCTTGGAGAAGATTTTATAGATCTTTTGTGTTGATCTTGAGGATGTGATTATGATTTCTGGGTAGATCTATAGTTGGTTTCTCATCATGGTTTGAGGTATGGGGTTTTACACAATATGCTCCTTAAATCTCGCGAGTGTCATTCTCTTTGAATTCTTGTTTAATTGAACTCATATTTGAATTGATAAATTCATTGAAATCTGGAAAATAATTGTTGAAATTATTTTGATTCATGTGGTATCATTATATTGTTGATGAGCACGTTGTCATGAGATTTTAATATGGCATGGATGTTGGGCACCCGCCAAAATTCCTGTTTCCCGGGCTATGGCTTGATAAAGCATATACGGATGTAGTGAGGCATGGTGACCCGGTTAAAGTGTTGTTGAGAAATTATATTGATAAATGCTTTGAGATTTTCATTTTGATTTGAATATTCGAACTCGTGTTGTTACGTTTTATTCGTTGCTAATCCGTATTTGTTGAGCATAATTCCTGTCGTATTGTGTACTTCCCCATATTTTCTTTTAGTGGCAGGTTAGCGCAGATTTTGGGGCGCTATGGAGATTGATTTTAGCAAGGATTGTTTGGGAAATATTTTTATTATTTTGATGTATAGAGCTTTGGAGATTTGTATTTTATTTTTGAGTTAGTTATTGTAATTTTAATTCGAGAGACTTGTTGTAATTGAAGAGATTGAGATTAGTGGATTTATATTATTGTGGGTTTATTTAGATGCTCTATACCTTGTCACTTGTGGATTTGGATTTATTTTATCGCATTAGCTCTCCGTTCGCTCTCCCCGGGCGGGCGGGGTGTTACATTTACCGTTGAGTGAAAAGACTTGACTCAGTATTATGTTGAGCTCTCCGGACTTAGTGATAGGAAGAGTGCAATGTTATATTTATCCTTAAGAGATGTGGGAGTTAAGAGTTATACCCCTGATGCTAGAAAAAGGAAATTTAGAGAATTTCGATCGTATGTATCCGAGGTTTATAGAATGTAATTACCATCAACCAATACAGGACGATAGTGAAATTGGTGAAACGTTCTTTGTTAAGCATAATTACGGGAGAAATTATAACTTTTCTGTCAAGGGACGGAATAAAGGGGTATATACTATGGACGGAGGACCTAACGGATTTCGATAACCGACAATGCTAGGTAGTAGTGTATCGGGGGGTTCCTTGTTTGGATTTCGCTTTGCGAGACATCCCACGCATAAAACTTAGCGTAAGGTTGGAAATAGGGAGACGTTTGGTCACTATTCCATGAGTTCGGTACCCTGGTCGAAATGGGATCAAGTAATTATGTATGTAAGTTGGAAGTTGAATTTTGTTTTAAGGTTATTGGAGCCGGATTTTTGTGGCACGAAAGCATTGAAAGTTATCCCCGCGAGTTGAGGGATGGAACGATGATAAGGAGTGTTGATATAAACAACTAGATTACTCTAATAATTCAATCACAGATAAATATAAATGAGACAAAGAATTTTAAAGTGGTTCAGCCTTATATCAATGGCCTACGTCCACTGTTATGTTATTGCTGAGTGTTTGGGAATTCTCGATTACAAGTACTATCAAGAAATTCCGGTCCCCTTGAATGAGGGTAATACAATGTATTTATAGCCTTGAGGCTTTATTCTGAAAGGGTTATACATTAAATGATATACATATGGAAGGGTAATTCATTTAATGTTCTTCAAGTGTGTGCGTTAAGATGATAAGCATTCAATGAATAGTTGAACTGTTGATTATCTGGCAATCAATGCTGTGGTCGAGATGCAGCTCGAACCGCCTTAATTGCTCGTCGTCCAAGAGTTCCTCGGAGCACAAGAGTTCCTCGGAGGACTAGTGTTCCTAGGAGGACTGGTGTTCCTAGGAGTACACTGTTGCTCAGAGTGAGTATGACTAGGTCGGGGGAATGAACTTCCTCGTTGCTATTGTGCCACGTAGATTGACACGTGTCTTCTTATTATTCGTCCACATCAGCATACTAATTTTGGTATCAACAGAAGCCCCCAATGTTTCATATTTCGAACATTGAGGAGTATGGAACATGCTTTCTCGGTATATGGCAATATTAAATGACCTTCCTGGGTTTAAGGAGCCTTTTTCTTCGTATTTGAATTTCCTTCCAAATTCACAGAATCTGCCTTTTTGCATTTTTATAAGCGCTTCGATCTTCGTGCACTTTTTGTTCTTTTAGCCGCCGGTAGCGTAATAGTTTCCTTTTTGTAATCATTTCATTAGCCATTTCCCAAGGCAAAGTATTTAAACTTCATAGACAATATCACCGTATTCTACCTTTTCCAATTTCTGCTTTCGAGTTTTCCATAGTCTTTCTTTCTCTTGTGCGTTCATCCTTATTTTCGTTCGTCGTCAACAGATCTCCCTTTTTCCTGTAAGATCTTCTTCCTTCTTCTTCATTTCTTTTATTCACCATGGTTTATATTATAGAATCTCTTGAGAAATTCCGTTCTGACTTTTCTATTTCTTCTTGGGTAACTTTGGAGAATCTTTCTGAGCCTTCAAATTATTTTAATTTGGCTGAGGGACATTGTTTCCCTAGCCTCTTTATTGCTGAATGTGGATTTTCTTTTCCACCAAATCCTTTGTGTTTAGAGTTATGTCAGTATTTCGATGTTGTCCCTGCAAAAATAGCCCCTAACACATGGAGAATAGTTAATGGGGTGTATAGGGTAAATCAAACTCATGGAACTCGTATAGGAATTCCTGAGATTATGTACTGTTATAGATGGGTTGTTTTAGAGAATGTTTTTTATTTAAAAACTAGATTTTTTAATAGGGCCTTAGTATTCAACCTCCCTGATGAAAATAGGGATTATTTTAAACACGGGGTAGTTATCAAAAATTGGCAACATATTCCTTTGGTTGGAGATGAAGTATATCAAGGTCCCAGATGCCCCCCATATGGCAATGGGATAGGTTATTAGTTTTTCTGAAACCATTCCCCAGCTCCAAGCTAGTGGAGCTGGTGTTCCAACCATTATTCCCCCGAGTTCTGCAATGAGCTTGGTAAAGACTTGGACTATTCCTGAAGTCCAAGGAATTGAGGAGAACATGTCTAGGGATATGCTGACATCCCTAGCTACTCATCACATTGCTTCAGTAAGTTTCTCTTATCCTGAATTTTTCTTTCTTCCCATCAATACATATGTCTCTGCAATGACTTATCATTATTTTCTTCTTTTTACAGCTGGTGAGTTGCTTTAACACCATAGTGAAGAAAGATGAAGCACTAAAGGCTTCTAGCTCCTCGTCTGGAGTGGAGGATACTTTTCTGGGTTTGGCCCAATCTTTGAAGGATTCTCGTCAAAAGTATAACGAGGATAGGGGTGAATGGGAGAAGAATTTGGTTGCATCTGAGGCAGAGAAGGTGCAGTTGGGAAATAAAGTGAAGGACTTGGAGAGAGATAATAAAAAATATGCCGAGAAGCTCACAGACTTTGGGGAGCTTGAAAATAAGTTGAAATCGGCTGAGGAAGAGCTAACCCTTCTGCGAGAAGTAAATCGCCAGAAGGAGGAGGTGGAGGCCAAGTTAAAAGCCTCCGAGGATCTTCTATCCAAGAAGCTCTCCTAGGAGAAAATGAAAAGAAAAGTGGCTGTGAATAAATCTTTCCGCACCGGTTGGGATAAAGGATGGGACAGGGGGGTAGCAGCAATGATGACCCAGGTCAAGCATGGGAGTTTGAAATACTTCCGAGATGGTTGGGTTGCTACCCTGCAAGAATTGAAGGTGAGCGAGGACTCAGAACTGTTTAAACAACATCTGCCTGGTCCTACCCCAGCTATTGAGGATAAAGAAGAGGATGAAGCTGCCTCCGAAGAATCTTCAATGGTAGCGAGTGATCTCATCCTTACCCAGCCTGCTGACGAGGAGCTTTCATCTCGGCCTGCTCCTCCTCAATAAGTTCCAGTTCCTGCCGACCAACTCGTTGTTCCCACCGAGCAACCGAGCTCCTCATCCCAGCCTCCCAAGAAAGTATTGGGAGACAAGGAAAAGGTGTGAAGTTGTTCGGTATTCTCTTTCTATTTTTCTTCTTTTTCAAGTGTAACCCAGATCTTTGTAACTTTTCCTTATAATCTAATAAAATTTGAGTTCTTTTCTTCCATATGACTGTCTCTTTTCTATCTGCATTCTGTCTGGATCTTCTTTTTTATGATTACTTTTTCTTTCTCAGCTAGTTTCTGGCCAGCATGAATATGTAATCTGCTAATGATACAAAGCTGATGCAGCAATGTCATGAATATTTTAAGGCTGGTCACACAGAATTGAGTGTATCAGAAGTTGCTGACATCCTCGGTCATGATGCTTCAGAGCAGGCAGTAAAAGCTTATCAATACCTGAAGGACTTACTTGATCGAGCTGTGGACAATAACATGGCTTACTATGACATGATCGAGGAGCTTCAATATACTTTAGAAGATCTTCAAACTCAGTACAAGGAATAAACTACCCTTTTGCACGAGGGGTATGAAAAGAGGTATCAACAGCTTTCTGCCGAGACAGGCCACAAAAAGATCCTTGCTGGGTACGATGTCAGGGAGAAAACCCTAAGGGGTGAAGTTGAAGCATGTAGATAGATTGCAGAGTTGCTGGAGCAAGAGAATAACAATTTGCAGAAAGAGCTAGCACAGTATAAGTCTGCAGCTTCTTCTTCAACAGCTGTAATCCCAGTGACTGACGAGGGATTTTCATTTTTAGAAGTTGAGAATGCCAAATTAAGGCAAGAGTTGGATACCTGGAGAAGGTCGGGTGCCTCTACTGCTACTCGGGGACGAGGAAGAGGTTCTCGTGGATGAGGAAGAGCTGCTCAGAATGTTATCGAGGAAACAAGTTCTCGACCTGCTCGGGGAGGATCAAGAGCTCTAAGCCGTAATGTTGAGGAAGCTCGTACTTGATCAACATTGGAAAATCAAGCATTCCAATTAATGGCTAAGAACCAAGCCTTGTCTGAGTTGTCCAAGAAAGTTAGAGAATTGGAACAATAACTCTCTTCAAAGGAATCAGTTTTGAAGACTAATGAACTTTTCTTCCAGAGTCTTAACGAGAAGATTGCAAGGTTGACATTTCAATTTAATAAACAGCCCAGGGAGTTTTGGATGGCTGGATACAACGAAGCTTTATTCCATTTAGATGATCGTATCCAGAATGCCAATAATGAGGGCTACAAGAAAGGTTGACTGAATGCCTTGGGCGTGCTGAAGCTCGAACAAGGGCACTACCTGTGGGACTATTAGGATCCGGGGGTATTAGACTTGCCTGTGCCACCTTATAAATTGGACATGGAATGGATCCCAGCTCGTGCCATTCCTCGGAACTTAATTTCAAAATACCTCGGTGACTACAATCTTCATTCTCAGATCGAGGTATCTCGTCCTGAGCATCTACTGGACACCCCTTCAATAATGAACGTCAGAATGCTCCGAGATATTAACTTCATTAATTCTCCCCTTTGCTTGGAAGATCCTCCTGCTGGCGAGGAGCCTATATCGAAAGCTGAAGGAAAAAAGCCAATAGAATAGGAAATTCTGATGTAATAATTAGTACACAATTTAATATCAATGTAATAAACTTGTGTAATTCATTTCGACTTTAATGAAAGAATTTCATTTTTGTTTGCCAATTTGTATTGCTCTTGTATTTGTCAAACACTTTATATTTGTTCTTTGATAAAAATATTGTGTGGTTCATCGACCAACTTAGTAATAAAAAGTTACAAGTATCAGAAATGTTGCTCGATCACTCAATAATAAAGTAATGAGTATAAAAATGTTGGAAATTATTCCAACCAACCAAGGTTGTTAAATTGTGCTCGTCGACCAATTATAGTTAGTGAGAGTTTTTATCCCCGGCTAACCATACTTGGTAAATTTTTGTCTTTTTCATAAAATGTGCCCGACCAACCAAGGTCGATGATTTTTCCTCGCCAACCAACTACAGTTAGTGGGTTTTTATCCCTGACCAACTATACTTGGTTCAGTTTGGAATATTTGTTCTTCGAGGAACTTTTATGTAATAAACTTACTTCCCGACCAACATAAGTTGGCATTTGAGATAATCTTACTTCCCGACCAATATAAGTTGGCATTTGAGAGAATATCTTATTTCCTAACCAACCGAGATTGGCCTTTCGTCGATCATCTTGTGTTCTCGCTCTTTTACCAACCGGAGTTGGTCTGAGTTCGAACTATCGTGTTCTTTCTCTTTTACCAACTGGAGTTGGTCTGAGTTCGAACTATCATGTCTACTAACTATTTTACCAACCGGAGTTGGTCTGAGCTAATGTACGCCTCCTAACCAAAGGAGTATGGGGTGTTCTCGCCCTTTTACCAACCAGAGTTGGTCTGGGTTCGAACTATCGTGTTCTCTCTCTTTTACCAACCGGAGTTGGTCTGAGTTTTAATTATCATGTCCACTAACTCTTTTACCAACCGGAGTTGGTCTGAGCTAATGTACGCCTCCTAACCAAAGGAGTATGGGGTGTTCTCGCCCTTTTACCAGCCGGAGTTGGTCTGGGTTCAAACTATCGTGTTCTCGCTCTTTTACCAACCGGAGTTGGTCTGAGTTTGAACTATCATGTCCACTAACTCTTTTACCAACCGGAGTTGGTCTGAGCTAATGTACGCCTCCTAACCAAAGGAGTATGGGGTGTTCTCGCCCTTTTACCAGCCGGAGTTTGTCTGGGTTCGAACTATCGTCTTCTTTTTACTGCCGAGCAGCGTTGTGTGCCGAGCAGCGTAGTGTTAAACACTAGTATTCCCCGAAAAACTTTCAATAAAAGGAGAGAAGATTGTGAAATATCATCGTTTTATTCATATTGATGGAACTGCTTTACATTTTACATCGCTGGTAATACTTGCGTAGGTGTTCAGCATTCCATGCATTCTTAAATTCCTCTCCTTCTAGAGTCACTATTCGGTAAGTTCCTGGTCGGACAACTGTAGTAACTCGGTAAGGTCCATGCCAGTTTGCTTCCAACTTATTATTCTTCTGAATGACTTTCTTTAGCACGTAATCTCCTTCTTTTAAGTCGCATTTCTTCACCCTCTTGTTGTAGAACAGGGTTGTTCGCTGTTGATAAGCAGCATTCCTAATGGCTGCCTCTTCTCTAACTTCCTCGAGCATGTCCAAATCTAATCTCCTCATCAAGTCGTTGACTGGGGAATTGAAATTCAGCACTCTGTGTGTTGGAAGACCCAACTCGACAGGTATTACAGCCTCACTTCCAAATGCCAGCATATATAGTGATTCTCCAGTTGCTGCTCGGGGAGTTGTTCGGTAAGCCCACAATAATGATTGTAGCTCATTAATCCAATTAGCTTTAGCCTCACTTATCCTCTTCTTCAAACCATTTAGTATCGTTCTGTTCGTTACTTTAGTCTGTCCATTGCTTTGAGGATGGCCTGGTGCTGAATGAACCTTCAAAATGTTTGACTGATGACAATAGGCGGCAAACTCCTCGTTATCAAATTGTGTTCCATGGTTTGTGATGAAGTCATGAGGGAGACCATATCGACAGATGATTTTCTTCCAAACGAATTGGTACACCTTCTCGTATGTCATATCAATCAAAGGCTCAGCTTCTGTCCACTTAGTAAAATAATCCACTGCGACGACGAGGTACTTGAATCTTCCTCGGGTCGTTGGCAGTGGTCCAACCAAATCTATTCCCCACATGGCAAAAGGCCAAGGGGAAGTTATGGGTGTCAACAATGCTTGTGGAGTTCGTCGGATGGAGGAAAAACGTTGGCATTTATCACATCTCTTAGCATAGGCTATACAATCAGCCCTCATCGTTGGCCGGTAGTATCCCTGCGTCATCACCCTTTGCAAAAGTGTCCGACCTGCTACATGGGCTCCACAAGACCCTTCATGGATCTCTTCAATCAATTCTTTCACCTCGGAGGGATGTACACATCTTTGCAAACCTGTCATAATTTGTCGTCTATACAAAACACCATTAGTTAGTACATACCGAGCAGCTTTAAACTTCAATTTCTTGGCAGCGATCTTATCCTCTGGTAATTCTCCTTCCTCAATATATGCCCTGATGGGATCCATCCAAGATGGTCCTAAATCAAGAGTAATAATATTCATCGTCAGGTCTTCATCTATGCTTCGACTTTCTAACACCTCAATTGGTATCGTTCTTCGCAGCTCGGTACGAGTAGCTGATGCTAGTCGGGCCAGTGCGTCTGCTTATGCATTCTCCATTCTTGGTATTCTGATCAACTGAATGGCATCAAATTCTGCCAATAACTCCATCGCCTTTGCATGATACTTGACCATTAATTCTCCTTTAACTGCATATGTTCCCATCATCTGATTCACAATTAATTGAGAATCACTGAATACCATCACTTGTTGCGCTTCCATAATCTTTGCTAAATTAAGACCTGCTATCAAGGCTTCATACTCAGCCTTATTATTGGAAGCTTTGAATTGGAATCGCAAGGCATATTCCACGTCAATCTCGTCTGGGGTGTTCAAAACAATCCCTGCTCCCCAACCCGTTGTGCAAGATGATCCATCTACATATAATCTCCATGTAGGTAACTCGTCTTCAAATTTCTTATCTAACAGAGTTCCTTGGTGAAATATCTGTTGTTTCCTTTCATCCTCCCCTAGTGTTTTTCGCTCTTTGTCGACCATCTCTTCTCGCCCTTTTACCAACCGGAGTTGGTCTGGGTTTGAATTTGATGATCTTTCTACATCCACAAGCCCTTTTATCAACCGTAGTTGATCTGGACTTATGTCTGTTGATCCTGTAACATCCACAGGTTGGTTAGCGAGCAACTTTTGTTCCTCGGGGGTATCAGGATATGTAAATTCTGTTATGAATTCTGCTACAGCCTGCCCTTTTAGTGATGATCTGGGTTCATACACAATATCATATTCGCCGAGCTCTATTGCCCAATACATCAGTCTCCCTGATTTTTCTGGCTTATGAAGGGCTTGTCTCAATGGCATGTCGGTATACACGACAATGGTATGGGCCTGGAAATATGACCTCATTCTTCTACTTGCCTCAATTAATGCCAATGCCAATTTTTCCAGCTTTGGGTACTTGATCTCTGCACCTCGGAAAGCCTTACTTGTGTAATAAATTGGCTTCTGGACTCCATTATCCATTCTGATCAATGACGAGCTGACTGCATTCTCTTATACTGCCAGGTACAAGTATAACTTTTCTCCCATTACTGGTCTGGACAACAGTGGAGGTGCTCCCAAATATTTCTTCAAGTCTTGAAAGGCTTTTTCACATTCATCATTCCACTCGAAAGTTTTTCGAAGTGTTTTGAAGAATGGAAGGCATCTATCCATCGCTCGGGATACAAATCTGTTGAGCGCTGCAACTCGTCCTGTAAGACTCTGCACCTCTTTCTTCGTCGTTGGAGATCGCAACCCTAAAAGAGCTTTGATCTTTGCTGGATTTGCCTCAATGCCTCGCTGGTTGACGATGTACCCGAGGAACATTCCTTCTCGTACTCGAAAGGTGCACTTCGTCGGGTTGAGCTTCATTTGGTATTTATCCAGTTGATCAAAGGTCTGACCTAAGTCAACTAGATGATCAGCAGTTTTCTTGCTCTTTGTCAGCATATCGTCGACATAGACCTCCATATTGCAACTGATTTATTCGGTAAAAACCTTATTCATCAGCCGCTGGTATGTCGCTCCTGCATTTTTTAAACCAAAAGGCATAACATTATAACAATAAGTTCCCCTAGGGGTAATAAAAGAAGTACTTTTCCTGTCTTCAGGTTTCATTTTGATCTGATTGTAGCCAGAGTAGGCATCCATGAAGCTGAGCAGCTCGTGTCCCGAGGTAGCATCCACCAGTTGATCAATTATGGGCAATGGAAAGTGATCCTTTGGGCAGGCCTTGTTGAGATCAGTGAAATCAATACACATTCTCCATTTATTGTTTTTCTTCTTCACCATCACCACATTTGCTAACCATTCTGGTTATTTCACATCTTCAATGAATTGGGCTTTCTGGAGCTTCTCGACCTCCTCTTGTATGGCTTGATTCTTCTCAGGACTAAACACTCTTCTTCTCTGCTTTACAGGCTTGATCTCCTTATTCGCATTGAGTTCAGGGCATAAGAAGTTTGGATCTATTCCTGGCATGTCTTCATGACTCCATGCAACAGTTTTCTTTCTGTCTCTCAAGAAAGTTATCAACTCCTATTTTATTAAAGCATCCAACGTCGAACCTATCTGGGTTATTCGTTCAGGGTGCTCGTCGTCCAGAATAACATTTTCTGTAGATTCCACCACCTGTCCTTTTACAAGTTGGGATTCATCTCTGGGATCGAGTGTTTTAATTTCTATACCTTCATGCACCTGGTAGGTAGTAGTCTTTTTCCTTGATTCTTCAAGCTCCTCTTGCTCAACAGACGAATAATAGCACTCCCAAGCTACTTTCTGATCACCTTTCACAACTCCTACTCTAAAATTTGTAGGGAATTTCAAACACTGATGTACTGTAGATGGAACTGCTTCGAACTTCTTCAAACCAACTCTTCCCATGATGATGTTGTAAGCTGACTGCACATTCTTATCCATCACAAAGAAGCGTATTCTTTCTGCTCGACAAGCAGGCCAAGTTCCAATGAATATATCCAACTTGATCGTCCCAAGTGGAAAGACTTTCTCGCCAACAAAACCCAATAGAGGTCTGTGATAAGTTTCCAATTGAGATAATTTCAAATTTAAACTGTCAAAGCATGAATAGTACATGATGTCTGCCGAACTACCATTATCTACCAGCACCCTTGAAATCACTACTTCTTTCATCCTCATTTTGATCACCAAAGGGTCGTCGTGAGGGTAAAGAACACCTGCAAGGTCGTTTTTTGAAAAACCGATAACCAGCTTCTCTTTGTTTACCTTCCTCGGGCGATCCTCTTCAGCCAAATTTATCCGTTGAATGTATGAGCAAGCCTGAGCCTCACCGAGGTAAGCTTTTCTTTCTACAGTAAGGTCTCCTCCTCCTGCATCTCCTCATGTAATGACATTACAATCAAATGACCCAAAGCGTATTGAAAATACCTCTCGTTCTGGCTTCCTTAGTTTCTTGGGAAGATCGGGGTCATCCTCTGTATCATCTTCATGATCCCTTTTCTTTTTCTCCTCTGTTCGATGAGGAGATCTAGACCTTTCTCTAGTTCGGTCATTATTTCTTCTTTCGCCTCCCCGATCAACATACTTCGCTAGCTTCCCTCTTCGGATGAGTGTTTCAATCTCGTTCTGAAGAGCTATGCAATTTTTGGTCATATGGACGTGATCCTTATAGAACTCATAATATTTCTCCCTATTCCTCATGTCAGGGTCCGACCTCAGTTTCTTTGGCCACTTTACTTCCTCGTTATTCTTGATTTCTTCCAAGACATGATTAATACCCATTTTCAAAGGAGTATAATTATCGAATTTCTTCAGGACTTCCCATGACGATTTATTATTCTTGGAATGCTTGTCACCGCCATTGCCCTTATGCTCTTTCTTCTTGTATTTGTCATCTTCCACCTTGGTTTCTTTATCCATATTCTTCTTCGCAGCCATAGCCTCCTCGGCATTCATGATTTTGGCCGCTTTTGCCATCAACTCTGACATAGTTGTAGGTGGATCTTTGGCCAAAGTGTAATACAAATTGTTAGGCAACAACCCACTCATCAAGGCAGTGATTGTTGTCTTTTCTTCATAATCTATGACTTCCAGCTTCTCGTTATTTAAACGAGTTATGTAATCTCTAGTACTCTCACTAGATTTTTGTCTAACACTTAACAAGTGTGCTACTCTTTTTACTGGCTTTGCTCCAAAATAGAAATTACTGATGAACAACTCGGCCAATTGAAAGAAAGTTGAAATCTTACCCCGAGGAAGATTGTTGTACCATATCTGGGCAGATCCAGTAAGAGTTCTCGAGAATGCCCTGCATCTCATCTCGTCGGGGACATCATAGATGTTGGCAGCATCTTGATATTGCTCTATGTGTAGAACAGGATCTATCTTTCCATCATATTTGGGGGTTACCATAGGTTCTTTAAACTTTGACGGGGTTGGAAAACCCACAATGTCCTCGACAAAAGGTGTCCCTTGAACAAAAGTTAGTTGTAAGGGATTCTTCGCCTTAGCCATTTCTCCCAATCTATCCTCCAACCGCTGAATGGAACCCTTCCATGCATCATTTCCTTCCTCGGGCTTGTTAGTTCGAGCAACTGATTTCTCTGAAGTGGCCTCCTGAGATCTATCTTGACGAGCAACTGATCGTGATTGTGCTGATCCTTCTCTTAGATCTGATGGTTGTCAAAAACTCCTCGACATGGTCTTAGGTGGACTCCTATTCCTCCTAGGGCCCAATCGACTGAAAGGAGACGCCCTACTCAGTCTTTCCAAGGCACTGGGTCTTTCTGGAGAGAGAGTGATAGGTTGATTAGTATCTGTAGCCCTTATTGACGAAGTTCGCCCAGGTTGATAAGAGAAATCATCAGATTCCTCATTACGATATGACTCAGTACGCCTGGATCGTGAAGAAAGTAAATAGGTTTGCCTCTATCCACTTCGCTGTCCCGAACGTGAAGGTGCACCGCCATGAAGGGTCTGTATGAGTTGCCGCATTATTTCTTGCATGGCGGTTTGTCCTTTAGCCATATTCTTCATAATCCCAGCCAGATCTGGAGGTGCAGAGGGATTTGGAGGATTTTCAGCATTTCTAGCCTTTCGATTGCTGGATTCCGGATTATCTGCCATTGATGATGAATGATTTTTGGTGAGAAATGATAATAACAGTCGTTCCCACAGACGGCACCAATCTGTTGATGTAAAAAACTAGATTACTCTAATAATTCAATCACAGATAAATATAAATGAGACAAAGAATTTTAAAGTGGTTCAGCCTTATATGAATGGCCTACGTCCACTGTTATGTTATTGCTGAGTGTTTGGGAATTCTCGATTACAAGTACTATCAAGAAATTTCGGTCCCCTTGAATGAGGGTAATACAATGTATTTATAGCCTTGAGGCTATATTCTGAAAGGGTTATACATTAAATGATATACATATGAAAGGGTAATTCATTTAATGTTCTTCAAGCGTGTGCGTCAAGATGATAAGCATTTAATGAATAGTTGAACTGTTGATTATCTAGCAATCAATGCTGTGGTCAAGATGCAGCTTGAACCGCCTTAGTTGCTCATCGTCCAAGAGTTCCTCGGAGCACAAGAGTTCCTCGGAGGACTGGTGTTCCTCAGAGGACTGGTGTTCCTCGGAGTACACCTGTTGCTCGGAGTGAGTATGACTAGGTCGGGGGAATGAACTTCCTCGTTGCTATTGTGCCACGTAGATTGACACGTGTCTTCTTATTATTCGTCCACATCAGCATACTAATTTTGGTATCAACAAGGAGAATTTAAGAATTTTGATTTCTAGGGTGATTGAGAGTACCCAAATGTAATAACCGCGTACAGAACACAAGGTGAATAAAGAGTTGGAATGATTTTTAGCATGGATTATCTGAAAAGAACTTTATATTATACAAAAGAGATGACCTGTAATTATTTTGATGAATAGAGTGTTAGTGATTTATTTTGGTTGTTGTAATCATTTGGGAAAATTGTTGTACTTATCTGAGGAAGGTTGAGAATTATTATTCCTCTTTTATTGTCATGGAATTTGAATGCCCTATTCCTTCTATTCCGTTGAATTTAGTTTGTTCTACGGATGAGTAGCCCGCCGTTCGCTCTCCCAGGGCGGTCGGAGTGTTGCAAAATTGTGGGCATCTTGGTTAACTACAGTTAAAATAGTCCGAGTCGAAGGTACGTGGTAATAGACGTGTGAAATATATGTTTGTGGGACTAGTATAACGAAGTGGAAGTGATAGAGTGGATTAAACGTCACATGAGGGGAGATAATCCATACATAAGTGTGCAATTAGAATAGCACGCCCTAACTTGATTGGAAGGCTGTGGGAAGCCATTTAAGAATTGGTATTCCTTGAATAGAGTAGAATTTAATTGTTATGAAGCACACCCGGAGCGGAGTTGTTATTAGTCAAGTGTGAGAGCGACTTGCGCATAGAAAGAGTAATGATGTTAGTATAGTATAAGAGATCCAGAAGTGCGCTTCGTGGAGAGAAGAGCACGGGTCCGGAACTTTCGGCATACTCCAAGGAAGGAAGGAGAGTATTATGTGTCACTTAATGTGAGACATTTCAAGGGAAGAATCGATGTTTTGGCGAGACGTAGTGAGTAGTCTCTACATGCACTGCCCATAGGTAAGTTTTGGTTGAAAGAGGAGAATCAACCAAAGAATTTTGTGTTTATCGAAAATTCCTAAAATTGGAAGAGGTTGGTAAAGTCGGTAAAGTTCTTGGATGGGTTGCCATCCTCAAAACAAGATCAAGGGTTTATCCCGAACATGTGAATTAAGTCGCCGAGAAGGAAGTGATTGATATTCCTTTGGGCTGGCTTACAATATTAACTAGTATGCCCCAGACTTCCTTTGAAAGGAAGGATCGCGCCAGTGCATGGTCCGGCGCAGTATAAATTTCTGAATCAGGATGAGATTGGTGAATCCCACCTTTGATATGGGATTTCAGGAACTAGCGGAGATAAGATTTCTTTTCGAGTAGGATGTATCACCCTTAGATGGGGAATAAGCGCATGGTGATTAAAGATTAGTGGAGCCACGTGAAGGAGATTTTGGAATCTTGGTACGATGATTTCAAGAATGCTCTGTAGAAGCACTCGTACCTGTTTGTCGCGTACAAGGTACTTATTAAGGTTTTCTTATGGAAGAACCTCGACTTTTCTCCTTCCGTATGTTTAGAGGAGAGTAGATAATCAGAATTTTTGGATCGGTCGAGAAAATATCCGATAACTATGGTGGAATTCCACGACTGTTTTAGGCAGTCAAGAATGGTCAAATGTTCGTATGATCTTCTCAAAATGGGAATTTTGTGTATGAATAAATCCGAGTAGTTGTCATGTATTGAGGTGCGGCCTCCTAATGATAGTGAGATAATGGAATTTATAACGTATAGACGTGACCTATGCGAATATTATCGGGTGGGAGCACAATGTGAAGTGTCTCCAATGAGAATGTAAAACAATGTTGTTGTGAGAAAAAAGCTATAGTGATTGAGCACCGTACTACGTAGATAGTTTGCGTACTGACAAGGATATCCAGAATTGTGCTACCTAGTAGGCCTTATTTTCCGAGTTTCGGGATGAAATTCCGTTATTAGGGGGGAAGTATGTAATACCTCATATTTTTATAGCTTTTAAATTAAGGGATTTATTAAATTTAATTGAGATAAATTAATTTAATTTCAATCTGGAATGTTGTTTTAAATATTTACTAGCGTGACGAGAGTTAGTAATTATTGGAAATTTGTTATTTGTTGAATATTACTGGATGAGTATAGTAGTATATAAGATTTATTTTTATAATATTGTCATGTGTGAATAAAATGACAATTGTGGAAATTTAAGTCGGGACGCGCCGATGTCGTGTCGGGACTAAATGTGGATTAATAAAAGTGATTATTTTATAAGTTGTCCGTATAGTCATTTTGAGTGCGCCAACGCGTCCGGAAGGGTCGAGATAGTCAGAAAAGTGTACCCGGAGGTTTAGTTTGGGTCTCGGGGCGTTTTTAGGCCTAATTAGTATCCCGGGAAGGCTTTTAGTCATTTTGTATTTTTGGGTAATTAAACCCACAAAAATTAAAGGGGTTATATCAGATGTTTAGGTTATCTACTAGGGTTAGATAACTCAAAACACTAGAACGGTCATTGGAGAGTAGAGGAGAGGGCTCTCAAGGCATTCCAAGGCTCAAAACTCAACCGTTTGCACCGCCGCCACCGCCAACGCGTAGATCGCGAGACGGGGAACGCAACCACACCAAATTCAACACGTAAATCATATAATAAAAGTGGTATATTTATATGATTGTGTATGCATATATTATATACTTGTGAAAATCATGCCCGCGTTACTTGCTATCCCTGAGGTTTCCGCGCTGGGACGATCTTATCTCGTGTGCCTTATTGGGGATATTGACTCGTACCCTAGAAGATAGAAATCCTAGGTACAGGCTATCGAATCGGTAGTCACGGTCCTAAGAGACGTGAGGGTATGTACTGACCTCTTGGACTTGGAAACTATGCTTCGCCTCAATATTCTTTGTGTATGTATTTATACAGTTCGAGAGTGATTCCGAACTTGTATTCCCTTTAGTAAGATTGATATGGGGATTGGATAGCAGATTATGCCCGCACCATAGTTTTTATGTGGGGTGATGTTATGATATATATATTATACGAGTAGTTAATATATATATATGAAATTCTGAAATCTGGAACTACCTACTGTGATTTGATATGTAGGACATGGTTGATGACTCAAATTATAAATAATTGTTTTGAGAAAGTATAATATGACACTAGAAAAATTTATTGATTAATAAAGTTAAAAGGAGAACCTTGGTTACAAATTGAAATTTTACTTTTTAAATACTTGTGTTGTTCAGTTGTAAATCCTGCGAATAACCTAAGATAAGTTAAATCATTAGGGAAAGATAGTGTGGTATATGACGAGATAGACCATTGGTAAGGTTAGTGCGATAGGTGTGCACATTAGAAGAGAGGTGAGAATTTCTCAAGAGAGTGTCGCACTAATATGTTGTTGCATTAGCCTGTAATCAATTTAAATACTTGCTAAACGAATTTTTAAATCATATACACTATCGGGCTCTGACCCGTTTCTATTTCCTTTTCTCTCTTGTATATATATGTATGTATTACAGGTGCCCAGCCATAGGGGCGTCTTACTTAGGATCGTTTGGAAGGAACGTGCTGCAGCTTAGGTGGGAGTTGCAGGCCTGTTGTTTAGACGACTTCATCCATTTGATTCTACTCCTAGTTCAGTTTTATCCAGCAGGGGCATGTTTCGCCCTCTTTCTATTATTTAGTTGGTATTATCAGAGAGTGAAATTTTTTACTTTCAGTACCTTTATTTCGGGATTTATTACTATCAGGATGTTTTTTTTTAGTGTTGTAAATGTTGGGATTTATTATTGATGATTAAATTCGTGTATGTTCAATTCTATTTTTATTCTTAATGTGTGACTCTTTAGATGTTAATGATTTAAGGTTTTATAACCGGATTTAATAAAATGAGAATAAGGTTTTAAATGGTTTTGACACTTAGCTTAATTATTTAGGGTGTTTAAATTGGAAAAGTATTTTTACGACAGTGATGCTAAGAATGAACCAACTATTCACCTTGATTTTAATTTAATAAAGGAGTGATCGCCCGGTATTTAATTAGGCGGGGTGTCACACAAAGTCTTTCATTTTTGTTTGAAAGTGGGAGTGTTCAAAAGACCAGTTTAAATAAAGTCCTTAAATTATATATACTTGTACAGATATATAATTTTTATAATTTCTATTCGTTTTTAATATATTAAACCCGACATATATGAAAAATCATAAATCAAAACGACTGGAAATATTGAACCCGACAAAAATTAAACCCAGTAGATATTAAAATCGAAGCAAAATTAAACCTAGAACTAAACCCATATTTAATTGATGTTTCATCAATCCTAAATCGTTCGATTTAGGATTGTTCATATCTGTATAAAATTAATCCCATAAATTAAATTCGAATACAAATCAAACATAAACCCAAAACAGATATCAAACACAAACCCAAAGATAATACAAAATCCTAACTATGTGTCCACAATATGTTAACATAAATCAAACAAAAATCGACAATTTGAACCAAAAAAATCTTGAAGACGGACATAAATCAAACCCTGACACTTACGATGCTTGCGATTTCAACTCATTCTCTAGTATCCATGGTATCCATTGGGTGCGATTGTAGACAGAGATGAATATGAGGGTTCACGAGGCAGACAACGACTAAATGTTAGAGAGAGGGAGGGTCTGGGCAAATGTTATGTTTGTAGGGTTTGGGAACTGAAACAAAAATACTTTTAAGTGCTAAAACACAAAAATGTAGTGGGAAAATTTACAGCTTTTAGCAAGGGTTATAATAACTCCTCTTTAAAAGCGACTGTTGATGCAAAAAATTAAACTATTCCTAATTAATCGATCATAGATAAAATAGGTAAAATAAATAAGACACAAGAAATTTTAAAGTGGTTCGGCTCAAAGGAATAGCCTACGTCCACTGTTCTGTATTGATTGCCTTGAGTTATTTTTTCGGTCACTTGCAATAAGGGTGATACAATGTATTTATAGCCCAAGAGGGTCTTGATAGTTGTCATATGAAAGGATGAAATGCCTTCATTTGTTAGTCATTTAGATCAATATATATTGAGAATTAAATTTATGAATGTTGTCGCTTCATTAGGAATACAGGTTGTAAGGCTGTTGGCGCTTGGTTAGCTGTACAGATTGGATTTTTGGTTGTTGGTCCGACTTCGCAGTTGGTTGGGTAACCACATTGATCGTTATTCCTTGTTGGTCGGTCTTCCTTATTGGTCAGGATTTTTCATCATGCTAACTTGGACTTGTGTCAAATTGGATGACACGAGCTGGCTTGTAATTGGTCCACATAAGGTGGTAAATTTGGTATCAACAGAAGCCCCAAATGTTTCATTCATGAAGTTGATACGAAAGTGTGGTATATTATGCTTCACCAGTAGTTCAGGCTTCTTGGTCAGCTGCAGACCTTCCAGACTAGTGAAATTTATCCACTTAATCGATAATTTTTTGCGCGAATGGCAATTTTGTAAATATTTCATTTTTTTACGAATATTTCTGCAGTATCTTCATCTTTTCCCTTGTTAGTCACCATAACCCCAACTGTCGTTCACTTTAATCATTACTTTTCCCAGTTTCTAAAGCGTCTTATAAAAAGAGAGGTAAAACTTCGATCATTTGCTACCTCTTACTTCTGCAACTGTTGTTGTGTTCTTTGAACTTTAGTGCGATCGTTTTCTTTTATGTCTTCAGTTCTTGCTGAATCCTTAAACTTTTGTAGAATTTTTATTTCCTTCTTCCTTGTTTTCTTCATCGTGATTTATTCTATTGAGTCACTTGATAACTTCAGAATTAATTTTAATAATCCATCTTGGGTTGTACTGTAACACCCCACTTTTCCTTCTAATTTTTTCTCTCTTGTTGAGGGCCATTGGTTCCCTTCCATCATTATTGCTGAATGTGGGTTCACATTTCCTCTTAATCCCCTGTGCCTATAGTTTTGTCAATATTTTGACATTGTACCTGCAAGAGTAGATCCTAACACATGGAGAGTTTTAAATAGAGTTTATAGGTTAAATCAAATTTATGGAACCCATCTAGGGATTTTAGAAATTATGTTTTGTTATAAATGGGTAACTAGTGATACCAAATTTTATTTGAAAACTAGGGTTGTTAATAAAGCTTTAGTAGTTAATCTTCCTGATTCTAATAGGGATTGTTTTGATCATGGGGTAGTTGTAAAAAATTGGCAACCTGCCCCTTTAGTTGGAGGCGCTAAATATCAAGGACCTAGGTGTCTGATCGTTGGCAACGGAATAGGTTGTTTTATGTTTTAGTAAATTTGCCCTGTTTAAGTTTGTTAAAATGTCATACTGACTATTGTTTTATAAATTGTATTTCAGTTAAGAAAAGAAGAAAGTGCCCTAAAGAGAGTGAAGTAAATTTGAGAGAGTTGAAGTTTATCTGGGGACTTCACAAGGTAGTTGCTGAAGAGCATGTTAAGTCTGCCTCCTATATGCTTCAGTATAAAAACACTATTTTTTCTTTTATTGCCACACCTGCTGCCTCTCCTGCTCTAGTAATTGATCTTGACTAAGAGGTTGCTGTTTATTCTTATACTCTTTTTATCTGAAATTATAAAGAAGAGGAAGTTTCTTGACCTCTACAGAGGTAGTACTTCTGGCTCCCAATCATATGTTGAAGGAGCCAAGAATAAAATAAACGATGTTATGAAGCCCCGAGCCCCCAATGATCCAGTCCCTAAAGATCCAACCCCCAAAGACCTGGCTCTTAAGGCTGTAGCTCCCAAAAAGGTAAAAGTTCTTATTAGAAGACTTAGGAGAGGGCTTGCAGAGAAGCAAGTTGACCAGGTGACCGATCAACTGTCCTTGGTTGATTTACCCTCTTCTGATGTTGTTCCTTCAATAGTTGTTACTCCTGGTTTGTCTAGGAGGTTGATCAATTCTGGTACTCTTCCAGACTATAGGGGGGTGGATGTCATGCTATCTAGAACGAGGGTTTTTGAATTGGTTTCTTAGAATCTTATATCAGTAAGTAATTTCCATTTTCTTGCTTTAGATATCTTTTATATTCCTCACATGCTCAGTTTGATCTTTATCTTTTGCAGTTCTTGGTACACTTTAATAATATGCTGGAGAAGGATGATGCAATTAAGGCTTCTTCTTTTTTAAATGAGGTGGAGGAAGCCTTGTCTGGTTAAATAAGTCTCTTCTTGAATCTCAGCAGGCCTTGCAGACTGAGAAGATCACTTGGGCAAAGAAACTAAAGATAGCTGAAACTTCTCATCAAACGTCTAATACAAATGCCCTTGAAGCGGAGTGCAGAACAAAGGAAACTGGGCACCAGAAAGAGGAAGACGAGTGCAAAAAAGTGGAAGCTGAGCACAAAAAATAGGAAGTTGAGTGCACGAAAAAGGCCGTTGAAGATCTTGTATCCTCTGCTAGATCTAAGAGAAAGTCTTCTGTGAAGGCCTCCTTTAGTGCTAGTTGGGATAAGGGATGGAACAAAACCATTTCTGCTACATCTCCTCAGATTGAGTATGTGAAGCAAAAATGTTTCGGAGATGGTTGGGTTGCTTCCCTTCAAGAGTTGAATACAAATGAAAACTCTGAACTTTTTCAGAGGTATATTCATGGTCCTCCTTCAGTCATAGAGGATGAGGTTGAAGATGAAGCGACTTCTTAAGAGTCTTCATTTGTGGTTAAGTCTACTGTCAAACAATCTAAAATCCCTGAGTCTTCTCTTCCTCCAATTGAACAAACCGAGCAACTCCAGCTTGTAGTCCCTTCTTTTGAGAAGGATAAGATGCTTGATAGGGAGAAGGTCTAAATTTATTCAACATTTGCCCTTTTTATTTTTTTTTCTTCATATTTATTGTACTTTAACTTTTTATTATCAATAAAATAACCTTTTACCCCTTTTCGTATTTTATGGATTATACTTGTTCTCTATTCTTGTTTGCTGATTAGTTGTTATTTATTCTTGTTAGTTTATTGCGAAGATGCAACACTGCCTTCCTATGGTAACGAGCTTCTGAGGAAATGCAATGATGTTTTCAAAGCTAGTCCTACGAACTTGTCCAAAGAAGAAATCACTATAACAACCCTCGCTTTTAGGAGACTCATTTTATATTAATACACCGCATGAAGTAATTATATAAAATGTTGGAACTGGAGTAAATATTAATTGAATGAGTTAAAAGTTAATACTAACTAGATTGTTGCATATTTACTGTGTGTGTAAGTAAATATCATCATATTGCATGTTTTATAGTGTCATGTGTTTTAAATGACATTATGGTTTAAATGAAATCAGAACTTAAAATTAATTATAAAATTACCGGATGCCAATTTAGAGGACGTAGTTAGTCCCGGAATGTGCGAGACAATCAAAATAAATGTTATATTGTATTTTTATATTTCGGGCACTTTTGACTGGTTTTTACACAAGTACGTATTTGTGAGTCATTTTAATGTGGTATTAACCATTTAAGTTGGGATTTTAGACTTAAGTCACGATTTTAAGTCTTGCACCTTATTTCATTTCTCATTTGTGTGTTACCAAACCTAGAGAGAGAGATTGAGAGGAGAATTAAGGAGAAAATAGGAGAAAGAAGAAAGATTGAAGATGGAAGCTTGAGATTGCATCTACCACAAAGAAATATGAGATTTCAACTTTAAGGCAAGGTTTCTACTTGCTAATATGTGATTTAAGATGAATAAATTGTATTGATAGTTGTGTAATGGGATCAAACGAACAAATATGGGTTTTGTGGATTTTATGGTGATTTAGCCCTAATCATGGTTTATGTTGATGAAATTGTGGATTATTGTAGTTAATAATCATGTCGGATGATTTGGGGTAGATTAATGGTGATGGATGTAAGTAAAATTGGAGTAGAAATTAGTTTTGGGGAAAAACTACGGTTTATAACCCGTAACCCATTCTTGGCAAATTCGCAAGGGTGAATCGACTCGACCCTAGGGCTAATCGATTCGCTAAGGGGTCAGCTTACAGGTCTGCAAAATCGGAATCGATTTGGGTTAGGGCCGAATCAATTTGGCCAACTGCAGAATGTTGGTTTTGTCATCCGAATTGATTCGCTTTTGGGCTTATCGATTCGCTGCCTGGGGTGAATCGATTCGGAATCAGGCTGCTTTTGAGTTGTTTTTCTAACTCAATTTTTATTCTTTTTCTTTAGTCTTAGGACCTAGGAACCTTCTTGTATGAAGTAAACTTAGAGTTCTAGAGTCCTAGATGAGTGGGGTAACCACCCTAGAATAGAAATGAATTTATATGGGGTTGTTCCGGGGGTATGCCAATTTATGTTAGGGCATTCTGTTCTTTTAGTTGATCATTATGAGACTAGGAGTTGTAGTATCATATTGGGAGACTATAGAAGTTCAATTGAGCTACGGTAGTCTTGATGGTTTACAATAACACCACAAAAGAATATTGGGAGAATAAATAAAAAGTTTATTCATTCATTGAGATTACAATGATATGATGTATTAGGTACGACTCTGGGTAAAATATGAGGTATTTACAAAAATGTAAATGACTATGGTTTCAGATAAAATGAAACATACATACGAAAAAGGGTAAATGAAAATGGTAAAGATTATGGTAAATGATAATTTACTTAATCATGAATATGGTAAATGATAATTTACTTAAACACACCTCTCTAAATGCTATCATAAGGGAAGTTTGCGCATGAGGTGATGCCCCCTGGCTAATGAATGCAGGGTGGATATAGTCTTAGGCCATATGAATGATTATTGTATGTTTCTGAACTGGTGAGGTGATTCTGGGTGTGGTCATGACTCTCCCGTAGGCATATGGCCGCTTCACGATGTCTTGCATTATTGGTGCCCAGGTTGTCTTGTTTGATAGGCCCTGGAAGATGATAGTCATTTAGGGGCGCGTCCAGTGGGGAAACCCAGAGGGGCAATCTTAGAATCGTTATATGTATATGAATATAACAATTCTTAATCAAGTGGGACTTGATGTATGATAAATGCCATAAAGAGCATAATGACATGCCTCAAAAAGCATACGATAATGATGATATTCCTGATAAGGAATGGAAAGTCACAAAGAGCTTATAATTATGATTATATTTTCCTGATAAGGAATGGAACTATGAAATGAAATAGTGTTCATGATGGAAGCTTTTAATTAATGTTTATCATCCTTAATTTCTTGCATAACAAAATTAAACTTTTGATTAATTATATTGTCTTAGCTTATGTATTAAATTGTGTAGGTAGATTTTTATTCCTGTTAGTCATGATTTACTGTTCACACATGTCATACTCTTTATTCATCTGGTGATCATATAAAACCGGGTCCTGACCCGTTCATATTTCTTGTTGTGCATGCATCTTGTATCCGCTCAGGTGCTCCGCCGTAAGGACGCCTGTTCTGACTTTCCTACTCCAGTGTTTTTGGGAGTCGTGATGCTTTGCAGATATTACGGGATATATTGCAATAGACGTCGTCATCCTTGTACTCTAATTATGATTGGGTCTTTTACTTGGGCGTGAGGCCCCATCTTTTGTAATTGTCTAATGTAATGTATTATGTACTTTACTGAACTTGTTTAATATTATCGTAAGATTCTGTTGACCAACAACATATTCGGTCCCTTATTGTATATTTTATGTGTATGTAATATTATATCTTCGGGGTTTCCACTTTCTTTTTAAATTGGGTTGTTTAAATTCTTTCTTTAACTTTAAAACCAAAATTTTTGGCAACCCGCTTTTCTGAAATAGGGAGTAGTTATTCTGTATACTTTATATATTATTGTGATACTGAGAATGATTCCATCCATGATTCCTGTTATATTGGAGTATCGAGCTAGCCATCCCATATTTTGGTGAGCGAGTTATCACAGATGGTATCAGAGCATCCGGTTCTAAAGTCCTTAGGAGTCTGTGTGAACGCTTTACGCTTTCAGCGTTGCTTTTGATTGGACATAGGGCCTCAGGATTAAGATCTTTGATTTCTCTTATGAGATTTTATTCTCCTGCCATGAGGTAGAACCCATAGAATCTGTTGCACGTTCGTGTGAGATTAGTAGGTCGATTGAGGAAGGGCTCCAGAGAAGGTCATTGTGAAGGCGTCACGAGACGGTTTCCTGTTATATTTGAGAAGAGCCCATGATAAAGGCCACACATTGAAGTAAGATAGATGAGATGCATCCTCATTCGGTATAAGTATAAGGTCCAGGAGTTTTGGCCTAGAGAGGGGTATAGAAGTGCCCAGATGAAAAGGATGGAGGAAAATCCTTCACCCGTAGGAGTAGTGTTGAAATGGTGGGAACGTAGTCACCATATTTGTGGGTGAAGGAAGTTTTGCCCAGGGAGAAACCCAGTGGACATTTTCAATAGCGAGTTTCTCTGGGATAACAGGACCGAGGAGAAGGTAGATCCTTAAATGTTCACACGAGGTTCGGTCGGAGGCCGATAGTGAATAAAGGGTTGTACGGTTAGGGAGGCCGTGCACCAAAATAAGGTAGGTATAAGAAAGAAAGAGCCCTTCAGTGGAATGATAGGCTTCAGAATAAGTGTCATTAACACTTCTGAAGGAACAGTGTTCATGAAACCCCATTGGTGGATATCCGCCCGGGGAGGTTTCATTGAACTAAGGAAGGGGTGGCTGGTAGCATGTTCTCTTTTGTTGAGAAAGTAAAAAGGGACTAAGTGGGCAATCGTTTGGCAGCTAGGGACGGAACTGTGGCTATGATGTGGAATGTAGAACCACTCATCTTGATTCTGTTGATTGGAGAACAAGGGCAAGGATAAGGTGCCTGGTTGGGGAGTTGATGGAAGTAATATTGGTTCAGATAAGACTCGAATACGGTGTCTGAGAACCATTAGTATTAACCCGGGGTTATTGTCAAGAGTGTTGGCGGGAAGTCCACCTTAGTAGTGGGTGGTGCATTTCTTATGATAAGATAGAGTAGTATTGTGTTTACTCTAGATTCGGGTGTGCATATCGAACTTGAGGTAGTGTTGACGCTATTATAGAAAGGGTAACTATATGACTTCCGTTGTATGGAAGTTCTATATTTTCCTTCACTCGTTATAAAGCGAGTGATGATATTTTTTTTTTAAAGTATTATGTGCATTATGTGCTACTGGTATGATGTGTATTATGCGAGTAAAGATATTTTGGTTTGATTGGGGTGATAGCAAGAGACTAAATTGTGAGGCTATCCTACTTCTAGTTTCAGGATAGAACTAGTTGTCCTATAATATCTCTCCTGGATATAGGTTGAGACTTTATAAAGGTGGTTTGAAGTAGGTAGGAGATTTTCATTACTTGTTGTGTTATCTTATTTGAGTGTTTGATTGTTTGTTTGCTTTGTTTATGGTTGGTGTGCCTTATCTCCACGACCAACAAGGTTATGTAGTAATGCATAGGAGGGGTTCCTTATTTGGATTTCGCTTTAGCGAGACTCTCCGTGCATGAACCTTAACAGCATTGAAAGTGGAGATATGTTGTTCTTTTTCTTCTTTTATTTTATTTTATTTTGTTGATTGAGAGTTGGGTTGAAAGGCTTAGCCGAGAGTCACGTAGTTGAGTGATTAAGGGCTATTAAAGTGTGAGATAGAAGCACTTAATATAGTTCTCTCCTCTGATCGATGTGAGGGAGACTGAGATATGAAGCCGACTTGAGACCTACGGTTATGCCTTGATGAGAAGGCTATTTAAAAATTTGTGTATATAGTGGGATAAATATTTGTAAGACTTTACATAAAGTAAATGTCCGATTAGTTGAAATCCTCAATTATTTGAATGGTAAGACATAGAAGTAGAATCTTATTAGGAGGGTGAGAGTTAGAATTTTAATGGTCCCGAGCATGTGTCTTAGAACGTTATATCTTGATGGCCGATGATGCGAGGTAGTAGTCTAATGGGAGGGTTCCTTGTCTGGATTTTGCTTTGGCGAGACGTCCCACGCATGAAATCGAGCGAATGTCAGAAGTTGAGAAAGGTCTTGGGTACTAGGGATATACTTAGTATCATACGTATACGACTTAGATAGGATATATATAGATCGGCCTTAGGATTATTAGGACGTGAGGCCTTTAGGGCATGTGACGTTGATTTAGGAAGGCTGTAGGGAGTTGACCACAAATAGGTTGTGGGTTAACTCTAAGAGGGATTAGGTCCCTAGAAACGAGAAGTATGGAATCTCGAGAGGTTTGGAAGGTTAGGCCGAAGGAGATGAGGCATCTCTTAGATATAGTGTTAAGTTGGTAACTTAACTTTTGGGGAGTTAAAATGATGAGTTGACTTTTCCCCCTGCGCCCATGTTGTTAAGCTTGAGGGTGGATTTAGCGAACAAGCCTCTGCCAAGAACGGGAAGTAAAAAAAAATACTGGAGCATGGACCCATTGTTTATGCGTCTTACAAACTCGAACCTTGGGGGAAGTATTATCCCATGCTTGATTTAGAATTCATTGCAGTAGCAATCGCCTTAAAGAAATGGAGGAACTACTTCCTGGGCAGGAAATTTGGTCTTTCTCGCGAGCAACGAGTTGTTGCAATATGTTGTGGGAGGAATTGAGTTGGTGTATGAAGTTCATAAAGAACTATTGATTGGATATTCCCATTAGCTAAGGGAATGCGATTGGGGTAATAGATGCGTCAATTAGAAAACTCGTCGAAAAATTAGTGATGGTATGGAAAGCCAAATAGAACGAGCATAACTAGGAAGACTTTGGAGCAAAATCATTCATGTCTGTGACCAACCATTTCACCAACTCATGTGAAGAGAGTAGTGGTGGAACGAAAAAGGGTATATTCATAGACGTCCTTATTTAATTGCCGACACCGAAATGGTCATGATCCTATTTGAGGAAATTGTTGATCGTTTGACCAAATTGTTGCTTTCCCGGCCTTTATGGGCGGATTATATGTAGAGGAGTACGCCCCGCTCTTTATGGAGGAAATGTAGAACCGTATGAAGTGCCTATCAAAATAGTGGTGAAACGAGACTAGATATTCGTGTCAAAGGTTTGGTAAAGTTTCAAGGAAGTAATGGGAACCGTATGGAAATGGCGTATATCTTACCACCTTAAAGTGGATGAACGAATGGAGGAAGTTAACCTAATTTCGAAGGGAATATCTTAAAGGTGCGCCTTTGGCTAAATGTATGCACAGGAGCAGTAGCTTGTATGGATGGAAATTCCCATATAATAATTTAGATCATTTTCTAAGGTATGGCACCGTGAGTGGCCTTGTGTAGCCGGTTGAGTAATTCGCATACCCGTCGGATGGAACCAGCGGACAATATGCTCCTTGGACTTGGAGTAGTTCCGAAACCTTTCTTTAATGATTGGGCTTATTGAGCCGTATACTTTAAAAGGGCTCCGCTTATACGAAGAGTAGTTATGCAGTGTTGGGGTTAAGCAATTTTGCATCGGTGTAGGTATCCCTGAGGAGGGATGTAACATGATTCAGGAAGTAAGGCTATTTGTGCCGAGTCATATGGGTATCGTCTCCCGCCGTAGGAATACAGGATCGATACTTCGTGAGGAACACTTTGGGCCATGTTAGAGCACGAAAAATGTAAAATGAGATCGATAGTGAAGACCTTAGTCTGAGTCCATTTGGGACGCCACAACAACGAGGGGTTTGTTAAGAGTGATAGAATGATAGTTTAGGATAGTATACCCATTTTTGCGATTAGCTTACGCTCGAATTTTGTGGGAAAAATTCCCTCATAAGGGGGGGAGTATGTAACAACCCTCGCTTTTAGGATACTCATTTTATATCAATACACAACATGAAGTAATTATATAAAATGTTAGAACTGGAGTATATATTAATTGAATGAGTTAAAAGTTAATACTTACTAGATTGTTGCATATTTACTGTGTGTGTAAGTAAATATCATCATATTGCATGTGTTTATAGTGTCATGTGTTTTAAATGACATTATGGTTTAAATGAAACTGAAACATAAAATGAATTATAAAATTACTGGATGCCAATTTAGAGGGCGTAGTTAGTCCCGGAATGTACGAGACAGTCAAAATAAATGCCATATTGTATTTTTATGTTGTGGGAACTTTTGACTGGTTTTTACATAACTGCGTATTTGTGAGTCATTTTAATGTGGTATTAACCATTTAAGTTGGGAAGTATAGACTTAAGTCACGATTTTAAGTCTTGCACCTTATTTCATTTCTCCTTTGTGTGTTACCAAACCTAGAGAGAAAGCCTGAGAGGAGAATTAAGGAGAAAAGAGGAGAAAGAAGAAAGATTGGAGATGGAAGCTTGAGATTGCATCTACCACAAAGAAATCTGAGATTTCAACTTTAAGGCAAGTTTCCTACTTGCTAATATGTGATTTAAGATGAATAAATTGAATTGATAGTTGTGTAATGGAATCAAATGAACAAATATGGGTTTTGTGGATTTTGTGGTGATTTAGCCATAATCATGGGTTATGTTGATGAAATTACGGATTATAGTAGTTAATAATCATGTAGGATGATTTGGGATAGATTAATGGTGATTGATGTATGTAAAAATGGAGTAGAAATCGGTTTTGGGGAAAAACTAGGTTTTATAACCCGTAACCCATTCTTGGAAAATTCGCAACGGCGAATCGATTTGGCCCTAGGGCGAATCGATTCGCTAAGGGTTCAGCTTACAGGTCTGCAAAACCCGAATCGATTCGGGTTAGGGACCAATCGATTCGGCCTATTGTAGAATGTTGGTTTTGTTATCTGAATCGATTCACTTTTGGGTGAATCGATTCGCTGGCTGGGACGAATCGATTCGGCCCTTGGGTGAATCGATTCGGAATCAAGCTGTTTTTGAGTTGTTTTTCTAACTCAATTTTTATTCTTTTTCTTTAGTCTTAGGACCTAGGAACCTTCTTGTATGAAGTAAACTTAGAGTTCTAGAGTCCTAGATGAGTGGGGTAACGACCCAAGAATTGAAATGAATTTACATGGGGTTGTTCCGGTGGTATACCAATTGATGTTAGGGCATTCTGTTCTTTTAGTTGATAATTATGAGACTAGGAGTTGTAGTATCATATTGGGAGACTTTAGAAGTTCAATTGAGCTACGTTAGTCTTGATGGTTTACAATAACACCACAAAAGAATCTTGGGAGAATAAATAGAAAGTTTTTTCATTCATTAAGGTTACAATGATAAGATGTATTAATTACGGCTCCGGGTAAAATATAAGGTATTTACAAAAATGTAAATGACTATGGTTTCGGATAAAATGAAACATACATATGAAAAAGGGTAAATGAAAATGAAATGAAAATGGTAACGATTACGGTAAATGATTATTTACTTAATCATGAATATGGTAAATGATAATTTACTTAAACACACCTCTCTAAATGCTATCATAAGGTAAGTTCACGCGTGAGGTGATTCCCCCTGGCTAATGAATGCAGGGTGGATATAGTCCTAGTCCATATGAGTGATTATTGTATGTTTCTGCGCTGATGAGGTGATTCTGGGTGTGGTCATGACTCTCCCGCGGGAATATGGCCGCTTCCCAACGTTTTGCGTTATTGGTGCCCAAGTTGTCTTGTTTGATAGGCCCTAGAAGATGATAGTCATTTAGGGGCGCGTACAGTGGAGAAACTCGGAGGGGCGGTCTTAGAATCGTTATATGTATATGAATATAACAATTTTTAATCAAGTGGGACTTGATGTATGATAAATTCTATAAAGAGCATAATGACATGCCACAAAGAGCATATGATAATGATGATATTCCTGATAAGGAATGGAAAGCCACAAAGAGCTTATAATTATGATTATATTTTCCTGATAAGGAATGGAGCTATGAAATGAAACAGTGTTCATGATGGAAGCTTGTAATTAATGTTTATCATCATTAGCTTCTTGCATAACTAAATTAAACTTTTGATTAATTATATTGTCTTAGCTTATGCTTTAAATTGTGTAGGTAGATTTTCATTCCTGTTAGTCATGATTTACTGTTCATAACTGTCATAATCTTTATTCATCTGGTGATCATATAAAACCTCGCCCTGACCCGTTCATATTTCTTGTTGTGCATGCATCTTCTATCCGCTCAGGTGCTCCGCCGTAACGATGCCTGTTCTGAATTTCCTACCCTGGTGGTTTTGGGAGCCGTGATGCTTTGCGGATATTACGGGATATATTACAATAGACATCGTCATCCTTATATTCTAGTTATGATCGGGTCTTTTACTCGGGCATGAGGCCCCAGCTTTTGTAATTGTCTAATGTAATGTATTATGTACTTTACTCAACTTGTTTAATATTATCGTAAGAGTCTGTTGACCGACAGCATATTCGTTCCCTTATTGTATATTTGATGTGTATGTAATATTATATCTTCGGGGTTTCCACTTTCTTTTTAAATTGGGTTGTTTAAATTCTTTCTTTAACTTTAAAACCAAAATTTTTGGCAACCCGTTTTTCTGAAATAGGGAGTGGTTATCATGTATACTTTTTATATTATTGTGATGCTGAGAATGATTCCATCCATGATTCCTGTTATATTGGAGTATCGGGCTGGCCACCCCATATTTTGCTGAGCGGGTTATCACAATCATTCAATTGCTCGGTGATGATACCTCAGACCAGGTTAAGGAAGCTTACCAGTATTTGAAGTACTTACTTGATTGGGCGGTAACAAATAATGTTGAATATTATGAAATGATAGAAGAACTTCAAGAACAGTATAAAGAATCCACTGTGATGTTGCACCAGAGCTATGAGAAGAAATATCAAAGCTTAAGTGTAGGTCGGGGTTTTGATAAATTTGTTTCTGTTTATAATAAAAAAGAAGCTTTACTTAAGCTTCAAGTTGAAGAAACTAGGACTGTTGCCAAACTCCTGAAAGAGGAGAATAATAACTTGAGGGGTGAAGTAAATCTTTTGAAGTCTGCCTCTGGAGTTGTGGTTACTACTAAGAATGAATGTTACTCCTTTTTAGAGGATGAGAATGCCACGTCGAGAGATGAATTGGAAGCCTTAAAAAATATTAATCATAGATCCTCTTCCTGAGCAAGAAATAAGCTTGGTCGAGGAACTACAGAAGAAGTTAGGACTCAGTAGGCCCTTGCCAATCAAGCTGCACAGTTAAAAGAAAAAGACCGAGCTATTGCTGAGATGTCCCAAAATCTACATACCTTATTTGAACAACTATCCACTCAATCTTACCAATTAGAGGTTAAGGATGGAGTACTTTAGAAGCTGCAGTCGCAGGTTGAAAAATTAACCTTTCAATTCCATAAGCAGCCAAGAAATGTTTGGATGGATGGGTATAATGAAGCTTTGGGACATTTAGACGATAAACTTCAATAGGACCAAAAATAATCCTAAAAATGGGCTTGGATAAACACTTTAAATGTGATGATGGTGAATGGGAACAACTCTCTAAGGGATTGGTATGATCTGGCATTGATGCAGCTTGACAATTCTCCATTCAAGTTAGATGTTAAGTGGATACCCGTTCATCGTATTCCCCAATGCTTGATTTCCAAGTACTTGGGAGATTACGAGATATATGATGAATTATAGATCGTTTGACCACCTCATCTGCTTGATCGTCCTAGTAGTATCAATACCGAAATGCTTCAGGATTTTAAATTCATCAACTATCCCTTTACCTTGGATTATCCTCCTGCTGGTATGGATCCTATTTCTAAGGCTGAAGGGAAACATCCTACAGAATAAACTTTTATATTTTGTTTTTCCATGTTTAAACAACAATATGTAATCATTTGTTTTGATTTAATGAAAAGTTTATTTTATGAATGGATCAACTTTTAGTTAATCTATGAATGTTTTCTTAGTCTTTGACTATGAATGGATCAAATTTTTTATCTAATCTCTAGTTTTTCATCGGTTCTATTGATATCCTTAGGATTATCCTAAGTTTTACACCAATTACAAATGTCTCACCATGGTTCTACTAATGTACCGAAATTTATGGTAATTGCATTAGTAACCATGGTTCCCAGGCATGAGTGGAATGTTTGTCCATTGGTAGCGCGAGAAGTGTGCACGCGTAAAGTGCACAGTCATTTTTTCTATCTCGCCGCGACTATACAAACAAACCTAAATTACTACTACACTTGCGAGGCAAGCACAGCGGTAAGTCAGGTATCAAAAATCCACAGGGACGAGATGCTAGAATTTATAAGATTTAATATTCCGAAATAAAAGTGTAAAAGCTGAATTACAAACTAAAAGAAAAGATGCATAAAAGGGAAAGATTAATCTAGGCAATGTATTGAAAACTAGATTATCAAAGAGAGTAAAACTATAGCTTGCATCGAATATCCCTCACCCAAGTTAATTTGTATAAAATGGATACATGGGTCGTTGAGTTATTTAGCATGCGTGTCTCGTTTCGACAGTTAATAGAACCAAAGGTTGTCACGCACCTAAATCCGCATAAAAACCTAATAAGATTTTAGCGTCAACAAATATCTCAAAAATTTCACAAGCAAGGTCGTAAGCACTGGACATACATGGTATGCCCCGTTAAATCTCCTAGGCGCAATAACTAGGACAACGCACCCTAAATAAACCCGTAAACACCATCACCAAAGCAAAGCAACACATTAACCCGAGTGAGTTCCATTCAAACACAACCTAATTTAAATTAACTAGAAAGCATCGTAAAAATGCGGTAAATTCTACACTAGAAAGCACGGGAAGAAAGCACGTAAACCTATTTAGAAAGCATGTAAATTTAACTAGAAAGCAAGAAATGAAGAAATACAAACTATATTAAGGAAGAGGATGATGAATAGTGCAACATTCAACCCAAATGGGGTGTCAAACCAAGAATAATTGAAGAAGAACTCTCCAAAACCCTCAAACCCTAAGCTAACCTAGCTTAAATCGTGTATATATGTTTATTACAACAAAATTGGTATACATACAAAGTTGAAATTAATTTAGAAAATAAAAGAGAAAAGAAAAGAAATGCCAAAATATCTGTAGAAAACATGGGATCGATCGATCTACCCCTTTGGTCGATCGATCGATCAAGGCCAATTTTCAACTGCAGAGAAGGATCGATCGATCAACCAAAATTGTCGATCGATCGATCAAGCAGGGGTGAGCCAAGCAGCAGCACACTGCATCATTTTCTTCCTCTTCTCCTCCTCTTTTGATTTCCTTGTTTTTCCTTCCGCTAAAATCACCGTGACTTCTACGTTATGAATCGGATTCGCGTACCATTCACCACCACGCGAAGCTAGCGAGGAGGGGTACAACTTCCGTGTAGATGTTGGGCTAGGTGCCTGTTGATACCAAAATTAATATGCTGATGTGGACGAATAGTATGAAGACACGTGTCAATCTACGTGGCACAATAACAGCGAGGAAGATCATTTACTGAACAACCATGGTCGGTACCGAGCAACGAGAATACACCGAGGAGCTCTATCATGCCGAGGAACTCCATCCGAGGAACTCTTTCATCCCGAGATACTCTAAGCACTCCGAGGAACTCTTGATCAACGAGCAACTAAGGCGGTCCGAACTGCACCTCGGCCGTGTCATCAATTATCAGACGGACAACTGTTCAACTATTCATTAGATTCTTGACGCACACGTCGCATTAAATGTATTACCCATTCATATGTATATCATTTAATGTATTGGACCTTTCATGTACAGCCTTGAGGCTATAAATACCTTGTATCAATCCCATTCAAAGGGATCGGAATTTCTTGAGAGAACTTGTAATCAAGAATTCCACAAACACTCAGCAATAACATAACAGTGGACGTAGGCTTTATTCCTAGCCGAACCACTTTAAAAATCTTTGTCTTATTTATTTATCTGTGATTGAATAATTAGAGCAATCTAGTTTTTTACATCAACAGATTGGCGCCGTCTGTGGGAAACGACTGTTGTTATCGTTTTTCATAAAAATCATTTGTCACCAATGGCAGATAATCCAGAATCCAGTAATCGAAATGCTGGAAATACTGGAAATCTTCCAAATCTATCTGCATCTCCAGATCTGGCCGGAATTATGATGAATCTGGCTCAGGGACAAACCGCCATGCAAGAATCTATGAGGCAACTCCTTCAAACTCTTCAAGGCGGTGTACCTACTCATTCAGGGCAAAGGACTGATCATGGGCAATCACGATCCAGACGTATTGGGTCATATCGCAATGGGGAATCCAATGATTCTTCTTATCAACCTGGGCGAACTTCATCAATACGGGCTACGGATACTGATCAACATATCTCTCTTTCTCCTGAGAGAACTAGCGCTTTAGAAAGATTAAGCAGGGTGTCTCCTTTCAGTCGGTTAGGACCAAGGAGGAACATGAGTCCACCTAGGGCTCCATCAGGAAGTTTTCGACCATCACCAGGTTCGAGAGAAAGATCTGCACAATCACGACCAATTACTCGTCGAGATAAATCTCAGGAAGCTACGTCAAAGCAATCAGTTGCTCGGACTAAGCGGCCCGAGGAAGGGAATGAAGCATGGAAAGGTTCCATTCAACGATTGGAGCATAGACTGGGAGAAATGGCTAAGGCGAGGAACCCCTTACAGAGAACTTTTGTTCAAGGGACACCTTTTGTGCAAGCCATTGTGGATTTCCCCACACCGTCGAAATTCAAAGCACCTGTAGTGACCCCCAAGTACGATGGGAAGACGGATCCCGTATTTCATATAGAGCAATACCAAGCTGCTGCAGATATCTACGCTGTCCCCGACGAGATGAGGTGTAGAGCATTCTCGGGAACTCTTACCGGATCTGCACAGATATGGTACAATAATCTTCCTCGGGGTAAGATTTCAACTTTTGTTCAGTTAGCCGAGCTGTTTATTGGTAATTTTTGTTTTGGAGCAAAACCAGTAAAGCGAGTAGCGCACTTACTAAGTGTTAGACAAAAATCAGGAGAAAGTACTAGAGATTACATAACTCGTTTCAATAACGAGAAGTTGGAAGTCATAGATTATGAAGAAAAGACAGCAATCACTGCTTTGATGAGTGGTTTGCTGCCTAACAAGCTATACTATACTCTGGCCAAAGATCCGCCTAAAAATATGTCGGAATTGATGGCAAAGGCGGCCAAAATCATGAATGCCGAGGAGGCTATGACTGCGAAGAAGAATATGGATAAAGAAGTTAAAGTGGAGGTCGACAACTCTAAAAAGAAAGATCAGAAAGGTAATGGTGGTGACAAATATTCTAGGAATAACAGGATAAAGTTGGAAGCCCTAAAGAAGTATGATAATTATACTCCATTGAAAATGGGTATTAATCATGTTTTAGAAGAAATCAGGAATAACGAGGAAATCAAATGGCCAGAGAAACTGAAGACAGATCCAGACATGAGGAATAAAACCAAATATTGCGAGTTTCACAAAGATCATGGCCATATGACCAAAAATTGTATAGCCCTTCAGAACGAGATTGAAACACTCATTCGAAGAGGAAAATTATCAAAGTATGTAGATCGCAGAGGTGAGAGGACAAATGAGGACAGAATTAGAAAGAGATCTAGATCTCCTCGTCGTGCAGAGGAGAAAAAGAGGAGGGACCATGAAGAGGATCCAGATGATGACCCCGATCTTCCCAAGAAGCCAAGAAAACCTGAACGAGAGGTATTTTCCATACGTTTTGGATCATTTCATTGTAACGTTATTACAGGGGGAGATGCAGGAGGAGGAGACCTTACTGCAGAAAGAAAAGCTTATCTCGGAGAGGCTCAAGCTTGCTCATATATTCAGCGAATAAACCTGGCCGAGGATGATCGTCCGAGGAAGGTAAACAAAGAGAAGCTAGTAATTGGTTTTTCAAAAAATGACCTGGCAGGTGTTCTTTACCCTCATGATGATCCTTTGGTGATCAAAATGAGAATGAAGGACGTGATCATTTCAAGGGTGTTGGTAGATAATGGTAGTTCGGCAGACATCATGTACTATTCATGCTTTGATAGCTTGAATTTGAAATTATCCCAATTAGAACCTTATCACAGACCCCTTCTGGGTTTTGCTGGCGAGAAAGTTTTTCCACTTGGGACGATCAAGTTGGATATATTCATTGGAACCTGGCCTATTTGTCGAACAGAAAGAATACGATTCTTTGTGATGGATAAGAATGTGCAGTCAGCCTACAACATCATCATGGGAAGAGTTGGATTGAAGAAGTTCGAAGCCGTTCCTTCTACAGTACATCAATGTTTGAAATTCCCAACAAATTTCGGAGTTGGAGTGGTGAAAGGTGATCAAAAAGTAGCTCGGGAATGCTATTATTCGTCGGCCGAACAAGAAGAACTAGAAGGATCGATGAAAAAGACTACTACTTACCAGGTGGAGGAAGGTACAGAAATTGAAACTCTTGATCCCAGGGATGAATCTCAACTTGTAAAAGGACAGGTGATGGAATCTACAGAAAATGTTATTCTGGACGACGAGCATCCTGAACGAATAACCCAGATAGGTTCATCGTTGGATATGTCGATAAAAGAGGAGTTGATAACTTTCTTGAAGAATAGGAAAAATACTTTTGCTTGGAGTCATGAAGACATGCCAGGAATAGATCCAAACTTCTTATGTCATGAACTCAATGTGAATAAGGAGATTAAACCTGTAAAGCAGAGAAGAAGGGTGTTTAGTCCCGAGAAGAATCAAGCCATACAAGAGGAAGTCGAGAAACTCCAGAAAGCCCAATTCATTGAAGATGTAAAATATCCAGATTGGTTGGCTAATGTGGTGATGGTAAAGAAGAAAAACAACAAATGGAGAATGTGTGTCGATTTCACCGATCTCAATAAGGCATGCCCCAAGGATCATTTTCCATTGCCCAGAATTGATCAACTGGTGGATGCTACCTCGGGACACGAGCTACTCAGCTTCATGGATGCTTACTCTAGCTACAACCAGATCAAAATGAAACCTGAAGACAGGGAAAGTACTTCTTTTATTACCCCTAGGGGAACTTATTGTTATAATGTTATGCCTTTTGGTTTAAAAAATGCAGGTGCAACATATCAGCGGTTGATGAACAAGGTTTTTACCGAACAAATCAGCCGCAACATGGAGGTCTATGTCGATGACATGCTCACTAAAAGCAAGAAAGCTGCTGATCATTTGATTGACTTGAGTCAAACTTTTGATCAATTGGATAAATACCAAATGAAGCTTAACCCGACGAAGTGCACCTTTGGAGTACGAGAAGGAATGTTCCTCGGATACATCGTCAATCAGCGAGGTATTGAGGCAAATCCAGATAAGATCAAAGCTCTTCTAGGGCTGCGATCTCCGACGACGAAGAAAGAAGTGCAGAGTCTTACCGGACGAGCTGCAGCGCTCAACAGATTTGTATCTCGAGCAACTGATAAATGCATACCATTCTTCAAAACACTTCGAAAAACCTTTGAATGGAATGAGGAATGTGAAAAAGCTTTTCAAGACTTGAAGAAATATTTGGGAGCACCCCCACTGTTGTCAAGACCAATAACAGGAGAAAAGTTGTATTTGTATTTGGCAGTATCAGAGAACGCAGTCAGTTCAGCGTTGATCAGATTGGAGAATGGAGTCCAAAAGCCAATTTATTACACAAGTAAGGCTTTCCGAGGTGCAGAAATCAGGTACCCAAAGCTAGAAAAATTGGCATTGGCACTAATTGAAGCAAGTAGAAGAATGAGGCCATATTTCCAAGCCCATACCATCATCGTTTATACTGATATGCCATTGAGACAAGCCCTCCATAAGCCAGAAAAATCAGGGAGACTGATGTACTGGGCAGTAAAACTTGGTGAATATGATATTGTGTATGAGCCCAGATCATCATTGAAGGGGCAGGCTGTAGCAGATTTTATAGCAGAGTTCACATACCCTGATACCCCCGAGGAGCAAAAGATGCCTGCTGATTTACCTGTGGACGATACAGGATCAACAGAAACATTTACTGACCTACCTGTGGACGATACAGGATCAGCAGAAATAGGTCCAAACCAACCAAGGTTGGTAAAAGGACTTGTGGATGTAGAGAAATCATTATATTCAAACTCAGACCAGCCACGGTTGGTAAAAGAGTACGAGCAGATGACTGACGAGGAGCGAAAGATACCGGGGGATGATGGAAGAAAACAGCAGATATTTTATCGAGGAACTCTGACAGATAAGAAATTTGAAGACGAAATACCTACATGGAGATTATATGTAGATGGATCATCCTGCACAGCTGGTTGTGGAGCAGGAATTGTTTTGATCACTCCAGACGAGATTGACATGGAATATGCTTTGCGATTCCAATTCAAAGCCTCTAACAACGAAGCGGAGTATGAGGCCATGATAGCAGGTCTTAATCTAGCAAAGACTATGGAAGCACAACAAATGATGGTATTCAGTGATTCTCAATTAATTGTGTATCAGATGATGGGAATGTATGCGGTTAAAGGAGATTTAATGATCAAATATCATGCAAAGGTGATGAAATTGTTGACAGAATTTGAGGCCATTCAATTGGTGAGAATACCGAGGATGGAGAATGTACAAGCAGATGCACTGGCCCGACTAGCATCAGCTACTCGTACCGAGATGCGAAGAACCATACCGATTGAAGTATTAGAAGGTCGGAGCATAGATGAAGATCTGACAACGAATGTGATTACCCTTGATTTAGGACCATCTTGGATGGATCCAATCAGGAAATATGTTGAAGAGGGCGAATTGCCGGAGGACAAACTCGCTGCCAAGAAACTGAAGTATAAAGCTGCTCGGTATGTATTAACTAATGGTATTTTGTATAGACGAGGAATTATGGCAGGTTTGCAGAGATGTGTACATCCCACCGAGTTGAAAGAATTGATTGAAGAAATCCATGAAGGATCTTGTGGAGCTCATGTAGCAGGTCGAACACTTTTACAAAGAGTGATGACACAGGGATATTACTGGCCGACAATGAGGGCTGATTGTATAGCCTATGCCAAGAAATGTGACAAGTGCCAACGTTTTTCTTCCATCCGACGAACTCCACAAGCATTGCTAACACCAATAACTTCCCCTTGGCCATTTGCCATGTGGGGAATTGATTTGGTTGGACCACTGCCGACCACCCGAGGAAGATTCAAGTATCTCGTAGTTGCAGTGGACTATTTTACTAAGTGGGTGGAAGCTGAGCCTCTTATCAATATGACGTACGAGAAGTCGAACGTTTTGAAGTTTCATTCAGCACCAGGACATCCCCAAAGCAATGGACAGACTGAAGTGACGAACAGAACATTACTAAATGGGTTGAAAAAGAGGCTAAGTGAAGCTAAAGCAAATTGGATTAATGAGCTCCAATCAGTATTATGGGCCTACCGAACAACTCCCCGAGCAGCAACTGGAGAATCACCATATATGCTAGCATTTGGAAGTGAGGCTGTGATACCGGCCGAGTTGGGTCTCCCAACGCATAGAGTGCTGAATTTCAACTCTCCGATCAGTGACTTGATGAGAAGAATGGATTTGGATATGCTCGAAGAAGTAAGAGAAGAGGCAGCCATTAGGAATGTTGCTTATCAACAACGAACAGCTCTGTTCTACAACAAAAGGGTGAAGAAATGCGATTTGAAGGAGGGTGATTATGTGCTGAAGAAATTCATTCAGAAACAGAATAAACTGGAAGCAAACTGGCATGGACCTTACCGAGTTACAGAGGTTGTTCGACCTGGAACCTACAGAATAGCAACTCTAGAAGGAGAAGAATTTCAGAATGCATGGAATGCTGAACACCTGCGAAAGTATTATCAGTAATGAAAAATGTAAAGTATTTCCTTCATTATGAATAAAACGAGGATGGTTCACCATTTTCTTTCTGTTGAAAGTTTTTCGGGGAATATTAGTGTTGAACACTACATTGCTTGACAAGAAGAAGACTGCTCTACGGAGTCATGCTCTACGGAGCCATGCTCTACGGAGTCAAGCTCTACGGAGCGCTCTACGGAGCAAAAGTGCTATAAGTAGCCAACCTCCTTTGGTTAGGAGGATAAGCTCTCCGGAGCGCTCTACGGAGCAAAAGTGCTATAAGTAGCCAACCTCCTTTGGTTAGGAGGATAAGCTCTCTGGAGCGCTCTACGGAGCAAAAGTGCTATAAGTAGCCAACCTCCTTTGGTTAGGAGGATAAGCTCTCCGGAGCGCTCTACGGAGCAAAAGTGCTATAAGTAGCCAACCTCCTTTGGTTAGGAGGATAAGCTCTCCCGAGCGCTCTACGGAGCAAAAGTGCTATAAGTAGCCAACCTCCTTTGGTTAGGAGGACATGCTCCAAGGAGCCAAAAAGTTCGAAAGAACCCTACTACTCCTTTGATTAGGAGGTGTAGACCAGCATGATCAACTACGGTTGGTAAGACTTTATATACTCTCGCATTACAGCTTATGTTTGTCGGGAGGTAACATTATTACAAAAAGTTCTTTAAAGAACAAAATATTCCAAACTGTACCAAGTATGGTTGGTCGGGGATAAAAACCCACTAACTGTAGTTGGTCGACGAGGATAAAAGTATTGACCTTAGTTGGTCGGACACATGTTTATATTTGAAAATTGAACCAAGTATGGTTGGTCAGGGATAGAAACCCATCAACTGTGGTTGGTCGACAAACATTATTTATCCACCTTGGTTGGTTGGAAACAATTTTGAACAATTTATGCTTATTATAAATTCTAATTTGGTTGATGAACCATATAATTTGCAAACAGAAAAATAGCTATTGGCAAAACAGAAAATGAAACTCTTTCATTAAGATAAAAATGTATTACATGTTACATGTATGTGCTAACTATTACATTAAAGATTCCTACTCTATTGGTTTCTTTCCTTTGTCCTTTGAGACAGGTTCCTCGCCAGCAGGAGGATCCTCTAGACAAAGAGGAGAATTAATAAAGTTCATGTCCTTCAGCATTCTGACATTCATTATTGTAGGAGTGTCCAACAGGTGCTCAGGACGAGATACTTCAACTTGAGAATGAAGGTTATAATCACCAAGATATTTAGAGATCAAACTCCGAGGAATGGAGCGAGCAGGAATCCATGCCATATCCAATTTATAGGGAGGAACAGGCAAGTCTAGCAATCCAGGAGCATGATAATCCCATAAATAATGACCTTGTTCCAATTTTAATACACCCAGGGCATTCAACCATCCCTGCTTATAACCTTCGTTGTTAGCATTTTCAAGGCGATCATCCAAATGGTAAAGAGCTTCATTATAGCCTGCATTCCAGAACTCCCGAGGCTGTTTATGGAATTGGAAAGTTAATCTATCTACTTGCTCGAGAAAGTTCTTGATAAGAGCATCTTTATTATTCAGATCAGACTTCATCGCAGCCAACTGATCCTCTAAAGATAAATTTTTCTTAGACAAATCAGACAGAGCACGATCCTTAACATTCAGTTGGAATGCTTGAGTTTCCAGAGTAGATTGGGTGCGAGATTCTTCAACACTACGGCCAAGAACTCTTGATCGGCTCCGAGAAGCAACTGGAGAACTTTGCTCCTCGACGATTCTTCCTCGTCCCCGAGAACTCCTTCCTCGCCCCCGAGCATTCACAGGGATAATAGACTTTTTCAAGTCATCCAACTCTTGCCTTAGTTTGGCGTTTTCAACCTCTAGAAACGAAAAACCTTCATCAGTAACTGGTACTAATGCAGTGGAAGAGGAAGCAACGGATTCGTATTGAGCCAATCTTTTCTGCAGACTATTATTTTCTTGTTCCAGGATCTCGGCAATTTGTCGGCAGCCTTCAACTTCACCTTTTAGGGTCCTTTCCCTAATGTCATATGCAGCAATGATCTTTTTATGACCTGTATCAGAGGAAAGTTGTTGATATCTATTTTCATATTCCTCGTGTAATGAAGCCATCGATCTATTGTGCTGGCCTTGGAGATCCTTTAAGGAACAATGCAGCTCTTCAATCAATTCATAATAAGCGATATTGTTAGCTACAGCTCGGTCGAGTAAACTTTTCAAATACCGATAAGCCTCAGTCGCCTGTTCTGAAGCATCATGACCAAGAATGTCAGCAATTTCAGAAGAACTAAGGTCTGTATGACCAGCCCTATAGTATTGGTGACATTGCTGCATCAGCTCGGTATCATGAGAAGAGATTAGTTCCATTCTAGCAACAAACTAAAGACAAGAAAAAGACAACAATCAACAAAGAATCATCAATAACGGCGATGAGTAAAGAAGTATTTTATTAGATCATAAAAGGATTACAGTGTTCGATTACAAATGATAAAAGATAAGAATGATACCGAACAACTTCACACCTTTTCCTTGTCTCCCAAGACTTTCTCGGGAGGCTGGGACGAGGAGCTCGGTTGCTCGGTGATAACAACAGCTTGGTCGGCAGAAATCTTCTCGGCAAGAGGAGGCATAGAAGAAATGTCCTCAATGACAGAGGGTTGAGAAGCAGAGATTGGGACATCCACAGCTATGGAAGATTCATCTGATGCAGGTTCATCTTCTTCTTCTTCTACAATTGGTGGAGGAGGACCAGGGAGATGCCGTTGGAATAGCTCAGAATTGTCTTGGATTTTTAGCTCTTGTAGAGCAGCTACCCAACCGTCATGGAAGTATTTCAACTCCCCATATTTGACTTGAGATGTCATAGCTGCAATCCCTTTATCCCATCCTTTTTCCCAACCAGCACTGAAATGTTTCCTAACTGCAACTTTTCTTCTCAACTTCTCCGAGGAGAGTTTGACATCCAATTGTTCTTTCTGGATTTTGATGTCTCGCAGGATAGACAGTTCTTCTTCTGCCTTCTTCAGTTGGTCATCGCACTTTTGCTGATTGACCTCTAAGCTTTTCACCTTCTCCTCCAAATTCTTGGAGGTTTCAGCCATCTTCATCTTATCAGCCTCAGCTGCAGCCAAATTTTTCTCCCAGGCAGCTTTCTCCTCGACGTACTGCTGGCGAGATTCTTTCACAGATTGGGCTAAACCCAAGAGGGCATCGTCAACATCGGACGAGGAACTAGAAGCTTTAATAGCTTGATCTTTCTTCACGATGGTATTGAAACAATTCACCAGCTGAAAGATAAGAAAAACAATAGAGTCAACACAAATACAAGAGTTCAGGAAAAAGAAAAGAAAGACCAAAGGTATGAGAAATTTACTGAAGAAAGATGGCGAGCAGCTAAGGATGTCAGTGTATCCCTAGGAATCTTTTCATCAACCCCGAGAACCTCGGGTATAACTGAGCTCGTTGAAGAGCTCGGAAGAATGATTTTTGAAATACTACTACCACCAGCGGGTAGAGAAGATGCAGTTCCAGCAAGATTAACCGAGGATGATTTCCTCAATCTCTTCAAAGGATGGTCAGCAGCATCAACCAAGGAAGAGGTCTTGGTTGGAGAGATTGTAATTACATCAGCACTAGCATTTTTCTTGCTCGGGGCCACTGGGGGCTTCTCGGCAAATTTGGATGAATTGGCATCTACTTTTTTAGTCCCCTCTGGGACATCAATTTTGCTTTTCTGTGCTCCAACAGCAGAAGAAATTTCACCAAATAGAGTAGGAGGAGCTCTTTTCTTGCCCATTCTCTGAGATAGGGGAATATGAGAATCTGAAGATGAACTTTCTGGTGTTGAGGCTGGTTCAACAGGGCGAGCAGTATAAGAGGTTGTGTAGCTCTTATACTGCAGCAAATATGATGCAGATCTAATATGCTCGTCTGCAATCGTCTTATGCAAATTCCAGATAAGTTTTAAATGCTTGATATTCACTTCCGACTCTTTTGGAGTTTTTCTTTTACTATCAACTGCAAATAAATACATAAATCTCAGTCATACATTTTGTCAAACATGATGAATACGCAATTTCATAAGTAAAATAAAAATGAAAAATAAACCTATCCCATTGCCGTATGGGGGGCATCTGGGACCGTTGTATACTTCATTCCCAGATAAAGGCGCGTGTTGCCAATTTTTTATGACCAACCCATGCTCAAAATAATCTCTATTTGAATCAGGGAGGTTAACTACAAGGGCTCTATTTAAAAACCTAGTTTTTAAATAATAAATATTATCTAAAGTGGCCCATTTATAGCAGTACATGATTTCTGGGATCCCTATACGAGTCCCATGAGTTAGATTTAACTTGTGCACCCCGTTAATTATTCTCCATGAATTGGGGGCTATTTTTGCAGGAACAAGATCAAAATATTGACAAAACTCAAGACATAATCGATTTGGGGAAAAAGAAAAACCACATTCAGCAATGAAAAGACTGGGGAACCAATGTCCCTCAGCCAATCGAAAGTAATCTAAAGGCTCAGAAAGAACCTCTAGAGTTACCCAAGAAGGAATGGAAAAGTCAGAACGAAATTTCTCAGCAGATTCAACAATATAAACCATATTGAATAAAAGAGATGCAGAAGAAAAGAAGAAGATCTTACAGAAAGAAAGGAGATATGTTGACAACGAACGGAAACAATGATGAACACACAAGAGAGAGGAAGAGAATAGAAAACTTGAATGCAGAAAAATGGAAAATGTAGACGACGGTATGGTTACCAAAGGAGTTTAAATACTTTGCATTGGGAAGCGGCGAAAGAAATGATTACTAAAAAGAAACTACTGAACTTCCGGCGGCTAAAAAGACAAAAGTTGCACGAAGATCGAAGCGCTTGTAAAAAAGGCGGAAACTGCGAAATGAGAAGGAAATTTGAATACAATGCTCCTAAAACCCAGGAAGGTCATTTAATATTACCATATACCGAGAAAGAATGTCCCATACTCCTCAAAGTTCCAAATATGAAACATTGGGGGCTTCTGTTGATACCAAAATTAATATGCTGATGTGGACGAATAGTATGAAGACACGTGTCAATCTACGTGGCACAATAACAGCGAGGAAGATCATTTACTGAACAACCATGGTCGGTACCGAGCAACGAGAATACACCGAGGAGCTCTATCATGCCGAGGAACTCCATCCGAGGAACTCTTTAATCCCGAGATACTCTAAGCACTCCGAGGAATTCTTGATCAACGAGCAACTAAGGCGGTCCGAACTGCACCTCGGCCGTGTCATCAATTATCAGACGGACAACTGTTCAACTATTCATTAGATTCTTGACGCACACGCCGCATTAAATGTATTACCCATTCATATGTATATCATTTAATGTATTGGACCTTTCATGTACAGCCTTGAGGCTATAAATACCTTGTATCAATCCCATTCAAAGGGATCGGAATTTCTTGAGAGAACTTGTAATCAAGAATTCCACAAACACTCAGCAATAACATAACAGTGGACGTAGGCTTTATTCCTAGCCGAACCACTTTAAAAATCTTTGTCTTATTTATTTATCTGTGATTGAATAATTAGAGCAATCTAGTTTTTTACATCAACAGTGCCCAAGCTGTGAAAATATTAAATTGCCCTTGAATGTGCAGTTGTGTACGGAAACCGAGCGGAGTGCGTCCGAACTTCACACTTAGCATCCAAATACCTATAAAAGCTCAATTAACCCCTGCAAAACCTGTTAACGTAGAAATCCTAGGTTGTCTGGTTAACGAACATAAATATAGGGAATAAGATACCCGAGGGAGCTAAAATGGGTCCGTTCGGAGGATAAAATACTCAATATTTGCGTATCATCACACCCCCTAACTTAAACATTGCTAGTCCCAAGCAATGAAATAGGATGCAACAAGAACTACAATCAAACCAAATGCAGGAGATAGTACAAAAGTATGGTATAAAAGCAATAAAAAGATAAGGCCACTTTCATGGGCGAACGATTGCATTTAGCGCATGCAATAAGCCGTTAAATCCCTAGGTCACCCCAGTGGACGAGTGTCGTCTCGTGAGGGTTTTCAGGGATGCTACCCACAAACATCGCATGGTTTCCTCAAAATAATCCCAAACCAACATGCAATAAGCCCAATAATGGCGAAAAAGATTTCATACGCATTATTAGCAAAGTGAATGAATTCAAACAAAAGTCCGAATCATTAACATTATAGGATGCACCTCATAGAATTGAAACTTTAAAATGTGGGAGGGGGAGCAAGCATATGAAAAGTTTGATTTGGCAAAAACTTAGATAAACCAGATAAACATTAAAGCAAGCATACATTCAATCCTCACGGGCATTACGCTCATCAAGTGAATTCACTCGAAACACGGAGGTAACACACGGAACATGCGGGCTAAAGAATAAATGTAAATGGAAACTAGGCCGCAGACATGTCACAAACGAAGAACGATATATATAAACTAAAAAACCGTAATCTCAATGAAAGATCCCGCACATTAGAGGAGGTGAAATGCATTTTCATAGATTATCAAAACTATTTAAACTTTTAAATTACATTCACCTAAGATCACATAGGACTTGTATAAGGTTATGATGTAGGCTAGGCTAGGGTACGAAACGAATGATATTTATGTACGGATTCAAAGTGTTCGGGGAAGAAAACTCGGGATAATGGGAAAATGCGGGCAATAGCAAAAATGGAAAACAAGTTGCAAAAGGCATTAGATATATCATCGGGGAGAGTAATCAAAGCTTATTGAACTATATACACAACATATACAACTTTCTTTTTTCTTTCTTTTCTTCTTTTTCTCATGTTTTATTTTGTTTTCTTTTTCTTTTTGCTTTCTCTTTTTCTCATCTTTTCACTACACTTTCTTTTCTTTTCTTTTTAAACTCTCATATGCCTAAATTGCAACCAACATCATAACAACATCATTCAATCCCATGTAACATTCCAAACAAAGGTATGGAAAGTGTATATATGGGCTAAAACTCCAATTTAGAGTTGGTTATGGGATTTTGGGTTATGAAACGAACGACTAATATTTAGGCTCAAAGGAGTTAACGAGGGTAAACATATAAGGTGAGGTTAAGGCTAATATGGGTGATATAACAAAGATGGCCTATGATCATTTCCAAAAGTTTACGCAATTCTCGAGTCAAAATAATATATGAAAATCATGCTCAAGTAATACATTTCAAGTATGAACTCAATTAATGAACGATCAAATGAAAGAATAGTGAGATTACCAATGAATTCAACGTTTTCAATGAGAAAAGAATAGTGTATACACTCACAAACGACGAAAGGTACAAAGCTTACTCGGTGTAAGTGTATACATTGCAATAAAAGATTATCGAGTTATAAAAATCTTAAACCAAATAAATATAGCAATAAAAATGCATGTGCTCATGGGATTAAAGTTTAATTCATGAAGTTATTCATAATATCAATAATCGAGGACTAAAGTCTAATAACTTTTAAAATCGAGAACATGCATCATTGGGTTGTCAATTAGATCGGGCAATTATTGAAATTTATCATTGGAAACAAAGGCAAAACGCCCAATAAAGGAGAAAAAAGAAAGAAAAGATTTTTGAATTTTTTGAATTATTCTAAGAAAAGCATACTAAGTAACTAACATGTGAGAAAAAACATGGACTAAAAACATAAATGGATAGAATATCCCACACCCCCTAACTTAAAACTTGACATTGTCCTCAATGTGAATTAAGAACCAAGTCAAAGAGAGGAAAAGAGCGATATTACCCAACACTGGAGCGATCCCCATAAGAACAAGTCCAAAGAATCTACAAAACAAGTTAGTACCGAGCAGAGCAAAAACAAATAACAAAAATTTAACTAATTACACTAGACTAAATTAAAAAGGAAAGAAATGATAAAAAGCTAACTATATACAACCTATTATTTAGGCTTCACACTAACTGTACACTAGAAGTCTAAATAGGTGAGGGTCCACCATGAAAATGATTTGACTTTGGAGGATAACCGGTGTACCCTCACATACAAGCATGCCTTCCGAAAAATATGAATTTCGTTTAAAAAACGGAAGGCATGTGTAAGGCGAAAGAAATTAACCCTCGCTAATTAAAAGTTTTGGAGGGACGATGAGGGGTTTGGATTAAATGGGTGACAAAAATATGTGGGGACCGAGAAAATCCGAATATCCTCCCATAGATATTGAAATTGGAATGGGAGGCGGCGCACACGAAGGCACAGATGCGATCGTGGAAGGCGACTCGAGCAAGTACTCCTCATCGGTGAAAAGGTTTAAAGCATTAAATTTTGAAACTGAATCATCAGGTACTTGTGACGGTGTGATAACAAAGAATTAAAATGGTGATGAAAGAAATTCAAACTCATGAGATGATTCATCATCCCATGAAGATTGAGTTTCGAAGGATATAATATCATTTTTAATGAAATGTTCTTCTATGGGGGCCAAAGATGAAATCATTTCATTGCAAATATATATTACATCATTTTCATCCTCACTTTCAATATCTATTATGCAATGGGCAAAGTCTAGAATGGTTTGTTCCAAAGTAGGAACAAGTACCTCATTTGGTTCAAAACATTCCTCGACTTCGAAAGTCTCGAAAGCAAAATCGTCGTCGAACTCAAATAATAAATCCAATTCATGTTCCCACAAAAGATTTTCTTCCCGATAACGATTTTCAATTTTCTAATTTTCATACATATGCAAGCCCTCATCAAATGTCATGGGTCGAGGTGCTGATGCATGAAAATGGAAACTTTGAAAATTACCATCGGACTTAAATGAAAACTCATTATGATAGGAATTTTGAAAACTATTCGAATTCGTTTCAACATTCCTATTATAAGGAGGTAAAGGCCCAAAATCATTATCATCATCATCAAAATTCCAATAACCTAAGTTTTGACTTTCGTTATACTCGCTCAAAGCCATATTTAAATTTGTTATACTTTGGGATTCTAAGTATTCACCGAAAGTCATAGGCATACGAGAATTATGACAATGATTACCGAAAGATTTGTAATAAGACATGCTTACCCCAAAAATGGCTCGAAGTGGAGGATTCCACAAAGTAAGATCACGCGGGAAAAATTCTAGCGTTTCTAAGTGCTCAAATGTGGAATTCCTGCAAAAAGATTAGCAAAATATACAAATAGAAAGAAAATACTACGAAATACTAAATCAAATAAAGTCTAAAACAAACTAGTCCCCGACAACGGTGCCATTTTGGTAGCGTGCGAGAATTGTGCACGTGTAAAGTGCACAGTCGTTGTTTTCTATCTCGTCGTGACTATACAAACAAACCTAAATTACTACTACACTTGCGAGGCAAGAACAACGGTAAGTCGGGTATCGAAAATTCACAGGGACGAGATGCTAGAATTTATAAGATCTAATATTCTAAAATAAAAGTGTAAAAAGTGAATTACAAACTAAAAGAAAAGATGCATAAAAGGGAAAGATTAATATAGGCAAGGTATTGAAAACTAGATTATCAAAGCGAGTAAAACTATAGGTTGCGTCAAATATCCCTCACCCGAGTTAATTTGTATAAAATGGATACATGGGTCGTCGATTTATTTAGCATGCGTGGCTCGTTTCGACAGTTAATTGAACCAAAGGTTATCACGCCCCTAAATCTGCATAAAAGCCTAATAAGATTTTAGCGTCAACAAATATCCCGAAAATTACGTACGCAAGGTCGTAAGCACGGGGCATACATGATATGCCCCGTCAAATCTCCTAGGCGCAATAACTAGGACAACGCACCCAACATAAACCCATAAACACCATCACCAAAGCAAAGCAACGCGTTAACCCGAGTGAGTTCTATTCAAACACAACCTAATTTAAATTACCTACAAAGCATCGTAAAAACGCGATAAATGAAAGCGATAAATAAATGCGGTAAATTATACACTAGAAAGCACGGGAAGAAAGAATGTAAATTTAACTAGAAAGCAAGAAATGAAGAAATACAAACTTTATTAAGGAAGAGGATGATGAATAGTGCAACATTTAACCCAAATGGGATGTCAAATCAAGAACAATTGAAGAAGAACTCTCCAAAACCCTTAAACCCTAAGATAACCTAAGCTAAAATCATGCATATCTATTTATTACAAGAAAATTGGTATATATACAAAGTTGGAATTAATTTAGAAAAGAAAAGAGAAAAGAAAAGAAATGCCAAAATATCTACAGAAAACAGAGGATCGATCGATCGACCCCTTTGGTCGATCGATCAATCAAGGACAATTTTCAACTGTAGAGATGGATCAATCGATTAAGCAGGGGTGAGCCATGCAGCAGCACACTGCATCATTTTCTTCCTCTTCTCCTCCTCTTTTGATTTCCTTATTTTTCCTTCTGCTGAAATCGCAGTAACTTCTTCGTTATGAATCGGATTCGCGCACCGTTTGTGGCCACGCGAAGCTAGCGAGGAGGGATACAACTTCTGTGTAGATGTTGGGCCAGGTGCCCAAGATGTGAAGAGACTAAAATTCCCTTTAACATGTGGTTGTGTACGAAAATCGAGCAGAATGCATCCGAACTTCACACTTAGCATCCAAATACCTATAAAAGCTCAATTAATCCCTGCAAAATATGTTAACGTAGAAATCCGAGGTTGTCTGGTTAACAAGCATATATATAGGGAATAAGATACCCAAGGGGGCTAAAATGCATTCGTTCGGAGGATGAAATACGCAATATTTGCGTATCATCATCCATCTTTTAGCTCAATTTAGATGAAAATTATTCACCCGGGTCTTCGTTAACCAAGCATTTGGGACTTATAATTTTGCCTTGCGTGATTTTATATGTTTGACAACCAAATTTATTGGTGACTTAATTGATGCCGACCAACTTTGTTGGTGGCCTTTGTTGATGCCGACCAACTTTATTGGTGGCCTTTGTTGATACGGACCAACTTCATTGGTGATTTTATTGATGCCAATCCACTTTGTTGGTGGCCTTTGTTGATGCCAACTAACTTTGTTGGTGGCCTTTGTTGATATTGACCAACTTTGTTGGTGGCCTTCATTGATACCGACTAACTTTGTTGGTGGTTTTATTTATGCCGCCCAACTTTTTTGTGGCCTTTTGTTGATGCCGACCAACTTTGTTGGTGGTCTTCATTGTGTTTGCAAGTTCATAGCACTAGTACTCCAAAAAAAGAAAACAAATAAAAAAACAGTGTTGGGAAAGTCAAATTCTCATTAAATTTGAAGTGAACTAAGTACAATATAACTACATTTACTGATAACACTTCTTCAGGTGTTCTGCATTCCATGGGTTCTTGAATTCTTCCACCTCTAAAGTCTCAATTCTATATGTGCCTGGTTGGACGACTGCAGTAATACGATAAGGCCTATGCCAATTTGCTTCCATCTTGTTGCTCTTATGAATAACTTTATTCAAAACATAATTACCCTCTTTTAAGTTGCTCGGCATGACCCTATTATTACAGAAATGTGAGGTCCTTTGTTGATAGACTGCATTCCTTAAATATGCATCTTCGCGGACTTCTTCCAGCATGTCTAAATCCAACATTCTCATCAAATCATCAACTGGGGTATTGAAGTTAAGAACTCTATTCATAGGTAAATCTATCTCGATAGGAATTACGGCTTCAGTACCAAACGCCAATAGGTAGGGAGTTTCTCCAGTAGCTATTCTGAAAGTTGTTCGATAAGCTCGCAGTACATAATTCAGTTCATAGATCCAATTCCCTTTGGCATTTTCTAACCTTTTCTTTGGCCCATTTAGCAAAGTTCTATAAGTTACCTCTATTTGGCCATTGTTGTGAGGATGTCCAGGAGCAGAGTGGATTTTTTGGACATTGGACTGGGCACAATAATCAACAAATTCATCATTGTCAAACTGTGTGACATTATCAGTGATAAATGCATGGGGTAAGCCATACCTGCATATGATACTCTTCCAAATGAACTGATAAACCTTTTCGTAGGACATATCAATAAATGGTTTATCTTCCACCCATTTAGTAAAATAATCAATAGCTACGACCAGGTACTTGAACCTTCCTCGGGCGATCGACAGAGGCCAACTAAGTCAATTCCCCATATAGTAAAGGACCAGGGTGAAGTGATTGGTGTTAGGAGAGTTTGTGGAGCCTTGTGTATAGTGGAAAACCTCTGGCACTTAGCACACTTGTTGGCAAAATATACACAATCTTCTCTCATAGTTGGCCACTAATACTCTTGTGCATGGATTCTTTGTAACAACATTCTTCCTATTACATAGGATCCACAGGACCCTTCATGGACTTCTTCAATCAAATCCTTCACTTTAGCTGGATGCACACACCATTGTAGACCAGTAGTTAATCCTCTTATATATAACACACCACCATCTAGCACATATCTTGAGGCTTTGTATTTCAACTTCTTAGCTTCAAGTAGCTCAGTTGGAAGAACCCCTTCTTCAATATATACTCTTTTGGTATCCATCCAAGATGGCCCCATATCTACTGTAATAAAGTTAACCATCAGATCTTTATCTATGCTCCTATTAGAAAGTATCTTAGTATGAATAGTTCTTCGTAACTCAATTCTGGTTGCTGAAGCTAGCCGAGCAAGTGCATCTGCTCGGACATTTTCCAATATTGGAATTCTGATTATTTGGATAGCTAGCAAAGTGAACATTATCTCCAACTCTGTGGCTAAGTATCTGGTCATCAGTTCTCCTTTAGATGCATATAAGTTCAATACCTAGTTTACAACTAAATGTGAATCAATGTATACCACAACTTGCTCGCCATTCAGTGATTTAGCTAGATTTAAACCAACAATCACAGCTTTATACTCTGCCTCATTATTGGAGGCTTGAAATTGGAATCGTAGAGCATACTCTATGTCTAACTCGTCTAAAATATTCAGAATGATTCCAGCTCCACATCCGGTTACACAAAGATGACCCATTAATATACAGACTCCATATGGGAATATTGTTGTCAAACACTTGGTTTGTCAAAATCCCTTGATGGAAGATTTTATCCTTTACCTCCTCATTCTTCCTTTTCATCTCTTGTACTCCACTAGAGGATTCTGGTTGATCGATGATAACTTTCTCTATAGTTTCCCTTGCTTGGAGTTAGTCGGGCGTCTCTTAAGTAGGTTTATTGACTCCTGAATGTTGCTTAGCTATAGTCCCTTGCTGCTCGGGGACCTCTGAGTAAGTGAATTCTGCAATAAAATTAGTCACAGCTTGGCCTTTTAAAGCAATCATTAGTTCATATACAAGGTCATATTCCCCTAAATCCACAGCCCAATACATCAATCTTCTATATTTCTCCGGCTTATGCAAAACCTGCCTTAGTGGCATGTTAGTGTATACCACTATGGTGTGGGATTGAAAATATGGATTTATTTGTCTACTAACCTTAATTAAGACCAATGCTAATTTCTCCAGTCTGGTATATCTCACTTCTGCTCCTCAAAAAGCTTTTTTGGTGTAATAAACTAGCTTTTGAACTCCATTTTCCTCCCTGATCGAGGCAGAGCTAACTGCTGACTCAGATACATCCAGATATAAATACAGCTTTTCTCCCAACACTGGTCGGGAGAGTAGTGGTGGTTCTCCCAGGTACTTCTGTAACTCCAGGAAGGCTTGTTCATATCCATCATTCCATTCAAAGGTTTTTCTGAGTACCTTGAAGAATGGAAACCACTTGTTGGTTTCTCTAAAAACAAACCTGTTGAGTGTTGCTACACTCCCAGTTAGCCTCTGAGCATCCTTTTTACAGGTCGGAGATTACATTTCTATTAAGGCTTTAATCTTATATGGATTATCTTCAATGCCTTTTTGATTTACTATATACCTGAGGAACATTCCTTCCTTGACTTCGAATACGCATTTAGTGGGGTTTAACTTCATTTGGTGCTTTTTCAATTGATTAAACGTCTGGCTGAGGTCGGCAATATAATCAGTAATATAATCAGCAGTTTTTTTTCTCTTAGTGAGCATATCATCAAACCTCCATAGTTTTGCCTATCTTCTCCTCAAATACTTTATTCACCAGTCTTTAATAAGTAGCACCTGCATTTTTTAGACCAAATGGCAATAAGTTCTTTGGGGGGTAATAAAGGAAGTACTTTCTCTATCCTTTGGCTTCATTTTGATCTGGTTATAACCAGAATACGTATCCATGAAATTCAACAGCTCGTGCTCTGAAGTAGTATCCACCAGTTGATCAATTCGTGGCAACGAAAAATAATCTTTTGGGCATTCTTTGTTTAAGTCAATAAAATACACACACATCCTCCACTTATTCTTCTTCTTCTTGATCATAACTACATTGGCCAACCAATTCGGGTACTTCACATCTTCAATAAAGAAAGATTTTTTAAGCTTCTCTACTTCTTCCTGTATAGCTTGGGTCTGCTTTGGGATAAAAACTCTTCTTCGCTGCTTCACATGTTTAACCTCCTCTTTCACATTAAGCTCATGGCATAGGAAATTTGGGTCTATGCCTGGCATATCTTCATGACTCTACGCGAACAACTATTTTCTTTGTCTCAATAAAGCCACCAACTCTTGTTTAAGAATTAGTTCTAATGACGCTCCTATTTAAGTTGTTCGTTATGGTTTATCATCGTACAGAATAATGCTTTTTGTTGCCTCCATCACTTGGCCTTTTACAAGCTTAGATTCATCTCGTGGATCTAAGGTTTCAACCTCAGACTCTCTGTTCGGCTAGATATATCCACTTAATAAGTGGTTGTTTTCCTCTTTGTCTCTGACATATCTTCTTCTGTAGAAGAATAGTAGCACTCCGGAGCTACTTTTTGATCTCCTTTCACTACTCCAACTCCAAAGTTGGTCGAGAACTATAGGCATTGATGAACAGTAGTGGGTACAACTTTGAATTTCTTCAGACTAACTCTTCCTATAATCATATTATAGGCAGAATGAACATTTTTGTCCATTACAAATAATCTCACCTTCTGTATCCTTCTCATCTTCTATGTCCCGATCAACACATCTAGCTTGATAGTCCCCAATGCAAATACTTTATCACCTGAGAATCCAATGAGTGGCCTGTGATAAGGCTCCAGTTGGCTTAGTTTTAAACTCAAACTATCAAAATAGGGATAAAATATGATGTCTGTCAAACTACCGTTATCCACTAATATTCTTGCTACCAATACTTCTTTCATCCCGACTCTGATCACTAAAGGATGATCGTGAGGATACAACACTCCAGATAGATCGCTCTTGGAAAAGCCAATTATGATCTTATCCTTGTTAACCTTTTTTGGTCGGTCATCCTCGGTAAGCTTGATCTATTGGATATAGGAACAAGCTTGAGCCTCATTAAGGTAAGATTTCCTTTCAGTTGTGTGATCTCCTCCTCGTGCATCTCCACCTGTAATCAAAAGATCCAAAACTGAGTGTGAATACCTCATGTTTCGATTGTCTAGGATTCTTGGGGAGATCAGGATCATCTTCTGGATATTTTTCGTGGTTCTTCTTCTTATCTTCCCTCGGCTTAACTGGTGATTTAGATCTCTGTTGACCTCTACCTCAAGTTCTTCCACCGATTTGACAATTAATAAATCTTTCCAACTTTCCTCTTCAGATGAGCATTCTATCTCATTTTAGAGGGTAATACACCGGTTGATCGTGTGTCCATGATCTTTGTGAAACTCACAATACTTGGACTTATCCCTCTTATTAGCAGGTGACCTTAACCTTTTAGGCCAGCTCAAATCATTATTGTGATTGATTTCCTCCAACACGTGATGTATGTCCACTATTAAGGGAGTAATTAGTGAATTTCCTAAGTTGATCTAGGATTTCTTTTACTTTCAAACTCATCCTCTCATTGTGATTCTTGTGCTCCTTCTTATTTAACTTCCATTCTGGCTTTGCTTCCACCTTTGCATCTAAATTCTTTTTGGCAGCCATAGCTTCTTCGACATTTATAATCTTCACTGCTTTGGCCATCGATTCTACCATCATCTTCAGGGGATATTTACCCAAAGTATAATACAGTTTATTGGGGCACAAACCACTCATGAGGGCAGTAATTGCAAACTTCTCCTCGCAATCAATGACTTCCAATTTCTCGTTGTTGAAACAAGTGATGTAATCCCTGGTACTTTCTCCCACCTTCTGTCTCACACTAAGAAAGTGAGATACTAGCTTCACTGGTTTTGCTCCAAAGCAAAAATTACCAATGATTAGCTCAGCTAGTTATTGGAAGTAATAAATTTGTCCTCGAGGAAGACTATTGTACAAGATTTGAGCAGATCTAGTGATTGTTCCTGAAAATGCCCTGCACCTCATTTCATTAGGAACACCATAGTTATCAGTCGCTGCTTAGTATTACTCTATATGAAGAACTGGATCAGTCTTCCCATCATATTTGGAGTGACTATTCGAGCTTTAAACTTGGTCGGCGTAGGGAAATCTACGATTGTTTGCATAAAGGGGGATCCCTTAATAAAACTTCTTTCGAGGGGATTCTTAGCCTTGGCCATTTCTCCCAATCTGTCTTCTAAACGCTGAATGGAACCTTTCGAAGCATCACTGCCAGCACCAGATCTATGAGTGGCATCTTTTTTATGCCGACCAACTGATCGTGCTGATCTTTTTTCCTACGAACCTTCTCTCTGACTGGACTTATCAGTTTGTCGGGTATTTAATCTGGAATGGGATGAACCTTCCTTCAGGTCGCTTGGTTGTCGAGTATTTCTTGACACAACGCATAGGGCATTTCCCTGGGTCCCAAACGATTGAAAGGAGAGTCCCTACTCAGCCTTTCTAAGGCACTCAATCTTTCTGAGATGAGGAATTGTCCATCAGTGGAATTAGTGAACCTAGTAGAAGACGTTGCTCCAGGGAGATATTAAGGATCCCTAGAAGTTCTAGAATGGATATCCCCAATACTCCTTGTTGGTGGCGGTGGCATATTCCTTTGATTATCTTATGCTGGAACTCCATCTTGCAGAGTTTGAGCCAACTGTCACATAGTATCCTGCATAACTTCTTAACCCTTGGCCAAGCTAGCCAAAATTCCTATTAAATCATTTTTATTTGAAGGGATAGAGGGAAAAGGCATAAATCCCTCATTTCTGGTACTTGATTCTGGAATTTCAGCCATGGATGATGAATGAGTGAAAACGTTTAGCAATACGTTCCCTCAGATGGCGCCAATCTGTTGATGCCAAAAACTAGACTAGGCCTAATTAATTGATCACAGATAAAATAAGTAAAGCAAACAAGACACAAGAAATTTTAAAGTGGTTTGGTTAAAAGGAATAGCCTACGTCCACTGTTTTGTCTTTGTTGCCTTGAGTTATTTTTTCGGTCCCTTGCAATGAGGGTGATACAATGTATTTATAGCCTAAGAGGGGTTTTGATCGTTTTCATGTGAAAGGATGTAATGTCTTTATTTGTTAGGCATTTACATCTATACATAATGAGAATTAAATATATGAATAATGTCGCTTCATTGGTAATATAGGCTGTAAGGCTACTCGCGCTTAGTTGGCTGTACAGATTGGATTTCAGGCTATTGATCGGGCTTCCCAGTTGGTCGGGTAACCATGTTGATTAGGCTTCCCTTTTGGTCAGGCTTTTCTATCATGCTAACTTGGACTTGTGCCACATTGGATGACACGTGATGGCTTGTAATTGGTCAACGTAGGGTGGTAAATTTTGGTTTCAACAGTGACATTTGCAAAGAAATAATTTCTTACAAAATATTTTTGATATCATTTTATTTTTATAGACGTTTTTAATTTTCCTAGCTAATAGTATACTTTTAGCAACGAAATTGGCTTCCTTGCTAAAAAATCATTGTAAAAGCTAATATTTCTTGTAGTGATTTCAACATTATTTAACTATACCATGTATATATATGATCATTAAATTCAAACTCACCGGATTCGAAAGAAATTTTTTCCAAGCATTTATTGGTTTCTTTACCCCGTCAGGCATGCAAGTACAAGTTGATCCGATTTCGGCCAGTCCCTTCTTTTTAAGTCCCCTTGGTCCTGTCCACCCATTCACCATTCATATCATCATATTATTTGGACACAATTTCGTGGACATCGACTTTGTTTTCCCTATTGTGTCTCTCTCTTTGGGAAAGTTTATCCTCACTAGCCTCTTTCTCCAAGAAGTTGTTCCATTAGTTGACGGGCATCTCAAAATTTTCTGAAACTTTGTCTTTCAACCTCAGAATTTCAGAACTTGATGTTCCCAGGGGAAGTGAACCTTCTGGAGGTTCTTTTGATAAGTTTTCAATTGTCAGCTACTAAGGCAAATAATATTTTGAACTGGGTGGGAATTTAAAATGTCTACAAAGTTGATCCCACAAGTCATCATGTACACTCACAATCATTTTTTTGAGAGCTAAATAACAAGATTTAAAAATTGACTCATCATTTTTGTTACTGATAGGATTCACTTATCTTGTGCTTAATGCGAGCTAAAGAAGTTGGATTAATAGGGTCTTGTGGAGTTTGATGACTCAAAGACTGTGAAAGAATAATATAATGAACCTAAGGTGGAGTAGAGAATTATGAACCTAGTGGTATCCAGTTGATTAAGAGAGGATTGAGATGGAGGAGTGTTGTTATTTGATTGATTATCTTCGTTCCTGTTCTACATTTTCTAGAAATAAGTATTAAAAAAATAGCTAAGAGTGCATTTAGATCATATTTAAGACTATATATATATATATATATATATATATATACACATATATGTATATACCTTTTCAAAATCTTTTCAAACGTACTCGATGTGTCTGATTTCCATTCAATTTTAGGTCATTTCAATTAAATTAATCCTAAAATTACTATGTATACACTAATGTGCAAGCCCTTTCACCAATTTATGTTCACCCAAACATTAAGCACTGAAGGAAGGAGTGAACATGACCCCAACAGTTAACCTATTTATATAAGATTATTTTATGTAAGAAGAAAAGCTAATAAAATTACATGAATAAGAAAGAAGCTACAGTAAATGGATCTTCCATAATTATTCTCCAATTGCATGTGCATATGGAACGAGAAGAAAATATGTTAACATATAATTCAATTAGAAGTAAACTTTGGAATTGTGTATATGGATATACCCATAAATAAATCCCAAAGCATCTTAACTTATGTTAAAACTTCAAATCATGAACCCACAAGAAAAAATCTATATCCTAGTCGTATAATTTAACTAAAAGTCATACCCACAAATTATAAACCATACCCAAAAATTATAAACTCCCCAAACACAAATTAGAAACCCACGAGACAAAATATATATCCAAATCATAATAATCCGTACAAAAATTAAAAATATATATCCAAACACCCTTGTTCATTTACTTGATTAAATTGATACTAAACATAACAAAGTTGTATGATATATATCTATAAGTACAAAATGATTTTGAATCCAAACCAAAAATAAGTGGAACAAAAAACAAACACAAATTCTTAATGAATATGAAAATTTTATGTTCAAAAATAATTTCTAACACCAACATCGAACACACAAACACACGCAAAGTATGGCCACGCGACAAATGAATTAGAGTTTTAATGAAAACATTTTTAATAATTCTTAATTATAAAATATACATCACAACAATCAATATTGATTAAATCATATTCTTAATAGTATAACAACTTATGTAGATATAAAAATTAAATTTGCATCCAAGATATAAACAAAATGGTTCCTTTACAGTGTAATGTAATTACCCATTACGTAATTAGGGGAAGATTACATACCTCATCACCTTCAAAACATAGTTCTTGATATCTTCATGGAAGTTAGACATTAAATTAAACACCTTAACAACAAAGTTCCCAATTAGTAACTTGGATCAATCAAGAGGTATATATATATATATATATATATATATATATATATATATATATATATATATATATATATATATATATATATAGAGAGAGAGAGAGAGAGAGACGATCGAACTAGGAAGGGAGGGAATGAGTTAAGGAATTAAATGAAAATAAAATCCATTTGGATTTTATTTATACTTGAAATTGGGTTGCAATTTAGGCCCGTGACCCGGTCTGTGACCAATTCAATTTAATTTCATTGATCATGATTTAGTCAACTTGGTCGTGGTTCTTAACTATGACCCAAAAAAAACACCAATAGTGGGTCACGGTCCCAAATAATGACCCCAATTCTATAATGATTTTATATTCAAGCCCTTTTATGTTATTGGGTTACGGTTATGAACTAGTCTTTTTCTCTTTGGTCATTGTCCACAATCGTGACTAAGTTAGCGCCATTTTCCCCACCATTAGGGTCACGGTTGTGGAGTGTGACCTTGAGTGTGATGGTTTTGGATCATGACCAACCTATGACCAATTAATGGTGCAGATCACCCCAGATGGGGTCACAGACTTGGTCACGTTTTAAAAGGCATTGTCAGGATAAAAAATCGTGACCACTCTGCTGTGACACCCCACCTAATTAAATACCGGGCGATCACTCCTTTATTAAATTAAAATCAAGGTGAACAGTTGGTTCATTCTTAGCATCACTGTCGAAAAATAACTTTTTCCAAATTAAACACCCTAATTAATTAAGCTAAGTGTCAAAACCATTTTAGACATTACTTTCCAAATTTTATTTAATAAACCAACATTTAAAACTTTGCATAATTCACAATTTAGTAGTCACACCACAACCATTCTGGAACATACAATCCAAATAATCAAACATTCAACTAATTGAATCCCAACATTTAAAACTTAAAGTAAAACATCCAGATAGTAATAAATCCCAAAGTGATAATACTAGAAATAAATGAATTATAATATCCCATAAAACAACTGAATAATGGAAACGGACGACACATGCCCAACTGAATAAATATACTAGGAGTGGAATCAAATAAATGAAGTCGTCTAAGCAAGAGGCCTGCAACTCCCACCTAAGCTGCAGCGCGTTCCTTCCAAAGGATCCTATGCAAGACGCCACTGTGGCTGGGCACCTGTAATACATACATATATATACAAGAGAGAAGGGAAAATAGAAACGGGTCAGAGCCCGATAGTGAAAATGAATTAAATTTGTTTAGCAAGTATTTAAAATGTTTACAGGCCAATGCAACAACATATTAGTGCGACACTCTCTTGAGAAATTCTCACATCTCTTCTATTGTGTACACCTATCGCACTAATCTTCCCAACGATTTAACTTATCTTATCTTAGTATGCTCGTAAGATTTAAACTGGCGATTCAACTGTTTAAGGGGTAAATTCTATTTAATAACAAACCTCTCATTTTAACTTTATTTGCTAATAAAGTATCCCAGTATCATATTATACTTTTCAAAACAAGTATTTCCAAATTGAAATCATTATACATATCTTACTTGCCATAAACACAGTAGGAAGTTCCAAATTTCAGAAATTCATATATATATATATATATATATATATATATATATATATATATATATATTAAATACTCGTATAATATATATATTCTAACAGCATCCCACATAAAAATTATGGTGCGTGCATACTCTGCTATCCGATCCCCGTATCACTCGTACTAAGGGAAATACAAGTTCGGAATCACTCTCGAACTGTATTAACACATACACAAATAATATTGAGGCGAAGCATAGATTTCAAGTCTCTAAGAGGACAGCACATGCCCCCACGTCTCTTAGGACCGTCTGAACTATCGATTCGATAGCCTGTACCAAGGATTTCTATCTTCTAGGGTACGAGTCAATATCCCCCATAAAGGTCCCATCGAGATAAGACTGTCCCAGCGCGGTAACCTCAGGGATAGCAAGTAGCGCGGGCACGATTTTCACACATAGATAGTATATGCATAAACACAGTCATATAACTATACTACTATTACCATATCAAATTAGGTACATCTCTAATCCCACAATTACGACATTTGTCCTTATTTCTCATTATTTAGTTCTCACGTATAACTGTTCATTTCTTACTTTAATTAGAGGGATCATTCCAACTTATTACGTAACACTCATGGACCCTATCCTCCCAAATGTAGAATTCAGTAGGTACCCATCTAATTTCCAGTGTAACTATTTTACGTGTCTCTCCCCTTAATACATGATTTCATCGTCCCGTATATGTAAATATCCCAAAAACACAACTCTCGTCTTACATTAAAGGTCCCATAATTATTTATAAGTCCTACTGGTCTTCTTTATCTCCCAAGTCATTTTAGTAAGGGTGTCCAAGGATTATTTCTCATTAAATTGAATTCAACTAATTTAAAAAGGGGAAATATGAGTCTTCCAGAAGGGTCGATCGATCGATGGCAGGAGCTGGATCGATCGATGAGTCGATCGATCGACACTCCTGGTTCGATCGATCGATCAAACAGGTATGCGAATTCTGCAGGTTAGCAGTTACGGGTTTCACAATCCAACCTCAATCAAATCCAGATTTTTCACACCCAAACTCCCTAAAATTCATACTATAATCAGTATACACCCATATTATTCATCTTTTACGTAAAGCATGCAATTTTTCATCAATAACCATGGATTAATAGGCCAAAACTTCATAAAAATATCAAGAACCCTAGAATTTCTTTAACATGGTTCTAATCAGTCTTTTTCCAGAAATTTCTACTCCTAATTCATCATAATTTCGTGGTTAAGCCTCTACATATGAAGGGGTTTCTAGATTTGCATTCAAATCAATTTTACATGCGATTTTCCTATGTCCAACGTGGATTTTCTTCTACCAAACTCGTCCTAATCACCCTAGACTAACATGAACGATGCATTAACGAAAATAAGAAAGATAAATACTTGCCTGGGATTTTTAGCGTTCTGATTTGTGAACGAATTTGGTGTTGTTGCGTTCCCCGTCGCACGATCTACGCGTTGGTGGTGGTGGCGGTGCAACCGGATGGATTTTTTGACTTGGTTTGCTTGGAAAGCTTTCTCCTTCCCTCTCCTATGGCCGTTCTAATGTTTTGAGTCTGCTAACCCTAAAGGAATCTTCCAAATGGCTGATATAGCCTAATAAATTTCGTGCGTTTAATTATTCAAAAATGCAAAATGATCAAAATGCCCTCCCGGTGGTACTAATTAAGCTTAAAACGCCCCGAGGTCCAAACTAAACCCTCGGGTACACTTTTTTGACTATCTCGACCCTTCCGGACACTTTGACGCACTCGAAATGACCATACGGGTGACTTGTAATTTATTCACTTTTATTCATCAATATTTAGTCCCGACGCGACAAGGGCGCGTCCCGACTTAAATTTTCATAATTTCCATTTCATTCACACATGACAATTTTATAAAAATAAATCTCATATATTACTATACTCATCCAGTTACATTCAACAAATAACAAATTTCCAATAATTACTACTCTCGTCACGCTAGTAAATATTTAAAACAACATTCTGGATTAAAATTAAATTAATTTATCTCAATTAAATTTAATAAATCCCTAAATTTAAAAGCCATAAAAATACGGGGTATTACATACTTCCCCCCTAATAACGGAAGTTCGTCCTGAAATTCGGAAAATAAGGCCTACCAGGTAGCACAATTCTGGATATCCTTGTCAGTACGTAAACTAACTACATATTACGGCGCACAGTCACTATAGCCCTTTCCTCAAAGCAACTTTGTTTTACATTCTCATTGGAGACACTTCACATTGCGCTCCGAACTGACAACATTCGCATAGGTCACGCCTATACGTTATAAATTTCCATTATCTCACTATCATTAGGAGGCCGCACCTCACCACATGACACTTACTCGGATTTATGTATATTCAAGACTCCCATTCTGAGAAAAATCATACGAACATTTGACCACTCTTGTTCGCCTAAAATAGTCGGGGAATTCTTCCATAGTTATCGGATATTTTCTCTACCGATCCAAAAATTTTGATTATCTACTCACCTTTAAACATACAGAGAGAGAATAGTCGAGGTTCTTCCATAACAAAAACCTTAATAAGCACCTCGTACGCGACAAATAGGTACGAGTGCTTCTACAGAGCATTCCTGAACTCATCGTACCAAGATTCCAAAATCTCCTTCACATGGCTCCACTAATCTTTAATCACCGTGCGCCTATTCCCTGGCGAAGGGTGATACATCCTACTTGAAACGAAACCTTATCTCCGCTGGTTCCTGAAATCCCATATCAAAGGTGGGATTCACCAATCTCATCCTGATTTAGAAATTTATACTGCGCCGGACCATGCACTGGCGCGATCCTTCCTTTCAAAGGAAGTCTGGGGCATACTAGTTAATATTGTAAACCAGCCCAAAGGAATACCAATCACTTCCTTCTCGGTGACTTAATTCACATGTTCGGGATGAACCATTAATCTTATTTTGAGGATGGCAACCCATCCAAAACTTTACCGACTTTACCAACCTCTTCCAATTTTAGGAATTTTCGATAAACACAAAATTATTTGGTTGATTCTCCTCTTTCAACCAAACCTTACATATGGGCGGTGCATATAGAGGCTACTCACTACGTCCCGCTAAACATCGGTTTTTACTTGAAATATCTCACATTAAGTGAGACGTAATACTCCCCTTCCTTCCTTGGTGTATGCCGAAAGTTCCGACCCGTGTTCTTCTCTCCACGAAGCGCACTTCTGGATCTCTTATATCATACTAACATCATCACCCTTTGTATGTGCAAGTCACTCTCACACTTGACTACTAACAACTCCGCTCCGAGTGTTCTTCATAATAATTTAATTATTCTCCATTCAAGGAACACCCCTTCTTAAATGGCTTCCCACAGCCTTCCAATTAAATTAGGGTGTGCTATTCTAATTGCACACTTATGTATGGATTTTTGCCCCTCATGTGACGTTTAATCCACTCTATCACTTTCACTTTGTTATACTAGTCCCACAAACATATATTTCACACGTCTATTACCACGTCCCTTCGACTCGGACGATTTTAACGGCAGCTAGCCAAGATGCCCACATTTTACAACACCCCGATCCCCCTAGGAGAGCGAACGGTGTGCTACTCATCAGTGAAACTAACTAAATCCAACAAAGTATAAGGAATAGGGCATTCAAATTCCATGACCATAAAAGAGGAATAACAAATCTCAACCTTCTTCAGATAAGTACAACAATTTTCCCAAATAGGTACAACGACCAAAATAAATCACTAACGCTCTATTCATCAAGATAATTATAGGTCATCTCTTTTGTATAATAAAGTTCTTTTTAGATAATCCATGCTAAAAATCATTCTAACTCTTTATTCACCTTGTGTTCCGAACGCGGTTACGACATTTGGGTACTCTCAATCACCCTAGAAATCAAAATTTTTAAATCCTCCTTATCATCGTTCCACCCCCTCAACTCGTGGGGATAACTTCAATGCTTTCTTACCACACAATCCGGCTCCAGTGGCTTTAAATTAAAATTCAACTACCAACTTACACATGTAATTACTTGTACCCATTTCGATCGGGGCACCGAACTCATGGAATAGTGACCAAACGTCTCCGTATTTCCAACCTTACGCTAAGTTTCATGCGTGGGATGTCTCGCAAAGAGAAATCCAAATAAGGAACCCCCCAATACACTACTACCTAGCATTGTCGGTCATTGAAATCCGTTAGGTCCTCCTTCCATAGCATATACCCCCTTATTCCGCCTTTTGACAGAAGTTACATTTCCTCCCGTAATTACACATAACAAGGAACATCTCACCAATTGCACTATCATTCAGTATTGGGTGTTGGTAATTGCATTCCGTAAACCTCGAATGAATACAATCAGAATTCTCAAAATCCCTTTCCCTAATAATAGGGGTATAAATCTTAATTCCCACATCTCTAGAGGATAGATATAACAATGCACTCTTCCTATCAGTAAGTCCTGAGTACTCAACATAATACTGAATTAAATCTTTTCGCTCAACGTAAACCCGATACATACTAAATCATAAGGATAGAGCCCATACGTACATCGGTATCGAATATCTCGAGCCCACTATCCCCTCCAAAGTTTCTTGAATAGATAATATAAGTGCGAGTCTGACCCTCTTGCAGGTGAAGCCTCGCCGGGACAAAATATGCTGCACTAACTCAACCACTTCCATAGTCTTGCAATAAATGCCCACTATCGTACTAACCATTTCTATAACATTTTAACAAATATAATATCATACTCGCATATCGTATCACTACAACGAGTAACCTCAATAAATTACATAGCACTTTTAATATACTTATTCATCCTCCGCGGATAGCACTAAAGAAAAATCCCATTACGCTAGGTAAAAATATTCACATAGTAATAGCATTTATAATTATATGCATTAAACTCGTCTCACATGCTAACCTAGCAATGAATAAAATATAGTGACTCGTTCGTGTCACATAAACACGTCGCATCCTCTGAGGATACAACTTATACTTCTACCTTGTCAATCGTCTTGACTGTGCAAATGGTTTCCTGACGTAACACGTCTACTCAAACCAAAACAAAACTACTTTAATCGTTGTCCTTTACTAGGCACCGTATTCTTGTCATTTTTCTCACTTTGGAACATATTATCACGAGTTATTTCACTCCGCACAAAATACTTTAACACATAATCCCCTTATTACCTGTCCTACTAACCAGGTTAGGATTGTCCTTCTCTCCAACTTTAGTAGACTCAATTCCTGTTAGCTCCCTCGGTTATACCCTTAGCCTTTTAGGACCTAAAGATCACGTCACTGTCTATAATAGTACTTACTAAATTTACCATCACTTGGTAAGAATTCAACTATCCGAATCATTTAAATGGGTCCCCTGATGTGTATCCACATCCCTTGTGGTGTAATACCACCACTGTTATATTCAGTCTTTTTCTCGACTAAATTCTTCGATTCTTTTAACTTCTCACACAAAGAAGCACTACCATCTTTATTAACAAAATACGACATTGTCAACCTCTAATTCGGCCGTCCATAAGAATTTCCTCTTTGAGTGTTATCAATTTTTTTATTATGAGTTGATCTCCCACTTGGTGTCGTTTCCTCCACTTGTATCTATATCTCCCGATACAAAATTCGCTAACGTTTAAGATTCATATTCACAAATGGACTTTTGTCATGCCCTCCCGCGATGAGTTCAGAACCATGTTTGCTTCTCATCCTAAACAGTTGAGGAAGGAACATACGGTCAACACTGTACCTAAGGTTCTCCTATAGGCATAGTATTCCACTTCTAAAATTGGTAGTTAACTCCCATCATTATAACTTCGTCCCGAAAGGCAAGAAAATTATCTCTAAATTTTCACTTTCAGTTAGCCACACTCCCTTCTAAATCTAAACCTTTGGATACTTCACCTCCTTTGGTAAACACACACAATTCCCGCATTTCTAGAATTTTTATAGACAGTTCTTTACCCATTTTGTAACATGGGTAAGTTTACTCTTGCACCTCATTTGTCTATAACAACATTTGGAAATCATTGTTGCGCCTTAGTCGCCTTTCGAGTCTTGGCTTCCCGTACCATAATGGAGGTGACCTCGACTACGATCATCATTCTTGAATATATTTTACAACCTCAACTGAGCCCTGCCTCCTGGTGTCTACTAACGGTCCTCTTCTGACATCCGTCATCGCTCGGCACACGCACACATCCGAACGAAATGAGAATTCACTAATGTATACACATTATAGCAGGAGAACCAAATCTTGTCAAACAAATCGATAATCCTAAACATAGGGCTCTACATCAAATAAAGCAACGCTGAAAGCATAATAAGCCGTACAGATCCTAAGGACACTAGAACCTGATGCTCTGATACCACCTGTGACACCCCGCCTAATTAAATACCGGGTGATCACTCCTTTATTAAATTAAAATCAAGGTGAACAGTTGGTTCATTCTTACCATCACTGTCGAAAAATAACTTTTTCCAAATTAAACACCCTAATTAATTAAGCTAAGTGTCAAAACCATTTTAGACATTACTTTCTAAATTTTATTTAATAAACCAACATTTAAAACTTTGCATAATTCACAATTTAATAGTCACACCACAACCATTCTGGAACATACAATCCAAATAATCAAACATTCAACTAATTGAATACCAACATTTAAAACTTAAAGTAAAACATCCAGATAGTAATAAATACCAAAGTGACAATACTAGAAATAAATGAATTATAATATCCCATAAAACAACTGAATAATGGAAACGGGCGACACATGCCCAACTGAAAAAATATGCTAGGAGTGGAATCAAATAAATGAAGTCGTCTAAGCAAGAGGCCTGCAACTCCCACCTAAGCTGCAGCGCGTACCTTCCAAAGGATCCTATGCAAGACGCCACTGTGGTTGGGCACCTGTAATATATACATATATATACAAGAGAGAAGGGAAAATAGAAACGGGTCAGAGCCCGATAGTGTAAATGATTTAAAATTTGTTTAGCAAATATTTAAAATGTTTATAGGCCAATGCAACAACATATTAGTGCAACACTCTCTTGAGAAATTCTCACATCTCTTCTATTGTGCACACCTATCGCACTAATCTTCCCAACGGTTTAACTTATCTTATCTTAGTATGCTCGTAAGATTTAAACTGGCGATTCAACTGTTTAAGGGGTAAATTCTATTTAATAACAAACCTCTCATTTTAACTTTATTTGCTAATAAAGTATCCCAGTATCATATTATACTTTTCAAAACAAGTATTTCCAAATTGAAATCATTATACATATCTTACTTGCCATAAACACAGTAGGAAGTTCCAAATTTCAGAAATTCATATATATATATATATATATATATATATATATATATATATATATATATATATATATATATATATATATATATATATATATATATATGTATATATATTCTAACAGAAACCCACATAAAAATTATGGTGCATGCATACTCTGCTATCCGATCCCCGTATCACTCGTACTAAGGGAAATACAAGTTCGGAATCACTCTCGAACTGTATTAACACATACACAAACAATATTGAGGCGAAGCATAGATTACAAGTCTCTAAGAGGATATCACATGCCCCCGTGTCTCTTATGACCATCTGAACTATCGATTCGATAGCTTGTACCAAGGCTTTCTATCTTCTAGGGTACGAGTCAATATCCCCCATAAAGGTCCCATCGAGATAAGATTGTCCCAGTGCGGTAACCTCGGGGATAGCAAGTAGCGCGGGCACGATTTTCACACATAGATAGTATATGCATAAACACAGTCATATAACTATACTACTATTACCATATCAAATTAGGTGCATCTCTAATCCCATAATTACAACATTTGTCCTTATTTCTCATTATTTAGTTCTCACGTATAACTGTTCATTTCTTACTTTAATTTGAGGGATCATTCCAACTTATTACGTAACACTCATGGACCCTATCCTCCCAAGTGTAGAATTCAGTAGGTACTCATTTAATTTCCAACGTAACTATTTTATGCGTCTCTCCCCTTAATACATGATTTCATCATCCCGTATATGTAAATATCCCAAAAACACAACTCTCGTCTTACATTAAAGGTCCCATAATTATTTATAAGTCCTACTGGTCTTCTTTATCTCCCAAGTCATTTTAGTAAGGGTGTCTAAGGATTATTTCTCATTAAATTGAATTCAACTAATTTAAAAAGGGGAAATATGAGTCTGCCAGAAGGGGTCGATCGATCGATGGAAGGAGCTCGATCGATCGATGCGTCGATCGATCGACACTCCTGGTTCGATCGATCGATCAAACAGGTATGCGAATTCTGCAGGTTAGCAGTTACGGGTTTCACAATCCAACCTCAATCAAATCCAGATTTTTCACACCCAAACTCCCTAAAATTCGTACTATAATCAGTATATACCATATTATTCATCTTCTACGTAAAGCATGCAGTTTTTTATCAATAACCATGGATTAATAGGCCAAAACTTCATAAAAATCTCAAGAACCCTAGAATTTCTTTAACATGGTTCTAATCAGTCTTTTTCCAGAAATTTCTATTCCTAATTCATCATAATTTCGTGGTTAAGCCTCTACATATGAAAGAGTTTCCAGATTTGCATTCAAATCAATTTTACATGTGATATTCCTATCTCCAACATGGATTTTCTTCTACCAAACTCGTCCTAATCACCCTAGACTAACATGAACGATGCATTAACGAAAATAAGCAAGATAAATACTTGCCTGGGATTTTTAGCGTTCTGATTTGTGAACGAATTTGGTGTTGTTGCGTTCCCCGTCGCGCGATTTACGCGTTGGTGGTGGTGGCGGTGCAACCGGATGGATTTTTTGACTTGGTTTGCTTGGAAAGCTTTCTCCTTCCCTCTCCTATGGCCGTTCTAATGTTTTGAGTCTGCTAACCCTAAAGGACTCTTCCAAATGGCTGATATAGCCTAATAATTTTCGTGGGTTTAATTACCCAAAAATGCAAAATGACCAAAATGCCCTCCCGGGGTACTAATTAAGCTTAAAACGCCCCGAGGTCCAAACTAAACCCCCGGGTACACTTTTCTGAGTATCTCGACCCTTCCGGACACTTTGACGCACTCGAAATGACCATACAGGTGACTTATAATTTATTCACTTTTATTCATCAATATTTAGTCCCGACGCGACACGGGCGCGTCCCGACTTAAATTTTCATACTTTCCATTTCATTCACACGTGACAATTTTATAAAAATAAATTTCATATATTACTATACTCATCCAGTAACATTCAATAAATAACAAATTTCCAATAATTACTAGTCTCGTCACGCTAGTAAATATTTAAAACAACATTCTGGATTAAAATTAAATTAATTTATCTCAATTAAATTTAATAAATCCCTAAATTTAAAAGCCATAAAAATACGGGGTATTACACCTGCCATGACCATTTCTTGTTCTTGGCGCAGTGACTTATGGGTGATCACAAACACATACCCCAACATTGGCTCAGCTACATTTCAAATGATAGAAGTGAAGAGCGGCTGATCATGATGAAAATTTATCACCAAAGAGTTATTATTAGTTAAATTTTTATATTTATCTGCATTGTACTCAAGGGTTATTTGGTAAATTACACTATTTTAGATTTCATTACCATACATTAATTAATTAGATTATTGGCTTTTTATGCTCAAAACAGAATTTTTGCATAATGCTCTCATATTTAGTTTAGCATTGTTTATAACCGATTTTGATTCATGTATGAAGATATGAATATTAATTCTTTTAGTGTCCTCATTTTTTTATTTTATCACAAGATAATTTTTTGACTCGTGTATATGTACCTTAGAACTTGTATACCACGAGAGAACATGAATTTGATGCACATGAGGTAGGGTTTAAGGTCCATTCATTCATCGAGGTAGCTTAGTCAAAAGGGATAAGGAATAAACAATCATTTTGGTGTGATCTTCAACTGCTGAGAAAATCTGGGGTTAAGTCTAATAAAATATTATGAAACTTGAATTTTGTAAATAAACTGATAATTAAAATGTTTTTGGGATGATTAAAATTTTCAATCGTTAGAATACGCCAGCAAATATTTTTAATGATGACTAAAATACTATCAACGTCTCATTCTCAACATTAGTTAAACCAAAGGGAAATTTTGATAGTTACAAAATCAAGAAAAATGATTTTATAACTAAAAACATTTTTTAAATGAGTAATTTTAGGGAGACCTTCAAATTGTACCAAAATATCAAACACACTGAGTTGTTAAGCACGCATTGGATGGTGTTTCAAACGGAACTCATGTGAATCCACAATCTAACCAATGTTTATTTGACAAATCACGGGGGTGTAGTTTTTTAGTACAATTTTAGGGTCTTCCCAGGATTACTTAGTTCAATTATATGCCTCCACTCAAAAGGACCATGAATTATTCGATGACCATTCATTCTTATAAGTATTATTATGTGTTAACAATATCTGTGAAAACTAAATTGAATGCACCATATGTAATGTATGTGAATTTAGAAAAAGATTAATAAAAATTTAAAATAAGAAACTTAGTTTTCACTATTCGATCATTGTGTTAGCTCTAAAAAAAATTAATTTTTGAATTGAATATCAAATAGTTTTTCAATATAAAAATTAAGCACAGGCTGATGAATAGTGATATAATTTTTAAAAATTCAATAGAAAATTGTCAATTGAAGATTGTACATTGTAACTAAATGATAGTTGGAATAATTTTTAGGGTATCCTTGGAAACCACCAAGTTTATATTAACTAGCATGTATCCCTCACGATGTGCGGACGCAAATGTATAGTACGAATATTTCTGATTGATATATCTTCATGCATGCTATCATATCATTTTAAGCCCAGTATAATATAAATTTTAGAAATGATGTTATTTGTGGTGTGCAGTGTTATGTCGTGTCGTGTCCTATTTGGATCATATTCATGTTATATTAAAAAAAATAATCGTTTCATGTTTGTGTCTGAATAAAACAAAGGCACATCATTTACTATAGACTCTTTTCATAATATTATCAAGCACTTTATATTCTTAAAAACATATAAACCTAATGGCCAACTTGGACTATGACTATGACATTGAAGGAGAAACTTAGAACATAAACTTCACATAAGTGGTATTGAATTACATTGTCGTGTATCACTATTATAGGGTCATTACTCCAAGGGTTTAGCTTTTTTTTTATGATCCCCATATAACGAAAATAAATTACAAATAATTAGCAACACAATATCTTTGAAGAATCGAATTTGCGAGCACAATATAACCATCACACACCAAAAATCTAATTTATTCCACACCAATTCAAGTTGGAATATAGTATATTTACCACTTGTAGAAAGAATGAAGTGTACTGAAGTTTTTATTTTCCATACATATTAAAATATAACAAAAAATCAAAACATAGTATAACATATGTTATGAAAAATCACATGTCCAATTTATTATTAAAATACCTAATAATTGAAAGGATGATACATAAATCTCAACATTTGTCTCACTTACCATGGAAATACATTTGGAAACTTAGTTTCCCACTTAAAATCCAATATTTGGAAACTTAATTTCCAACCTAAAATCCAATACTTCATGTTTTTTTAGCTCATATTGATCTTCCCACAATAGATTTACTCCATTAGTACAAAAATTTACTATCAGACAATATTCGAGTAAAGGTAAAAAGATAAAAATAGCACCAAGTGAAATTTCACAAATAAAATTTACATATTTTAGGCACACATGCATATCATATAGAATTTAATTGATTATATGTCTAAAAAATTCTTTAAAATTAAAATTGGGTAAATTTTTGTCAAAAAGTAAGTTCCTTATTTTTTTAAAAAAAATTTGAATTTAATATAAATTTTGCAAACAACTTTTTGTTTAATAAATATATCTTTTTTATGCACATGGTTTTAAACAAACACAAATGTGTTTCTTCTACCTCACAAACTTTTTGTTTATTTAGAGCCTTTGATTAGATTTTCGATCCATGGTCATTATGCCTTGATCGAATAGACTATTGATTGACCAATAAGAAGTGACGGATCCAGAAATTTTAGTCAAGGCGCCGAAAATTTCTGACGAAACCTGGGGGTTCCGGGGGAGTCCCCGAGACGATTTTTTTGGGTTGTTTTTACTTTTTTTTTTAATAATTTTTAACCTTAAAAATGTTTGAGGTATTAATTAACTAAATTTGGACTCCTACTTTGTTCATGAATTTTTTTTATAACATTTCAACCTAATATTATCCTAACGGGTTGTGTGTTGTCTCCTCTTTTCCGCTTAAAAAATTTCTCCATGATTTCCTATATTTACAAATTTACATACAAATTTAAACACAATCTAGGAGTTTTAATTTTAAGTACAATCTAGGGATTTTAATTTTAAAATAAAAATTTTAGACTAGTTTTACACACAAATTTAAACACAATCTAGGGATTTTAATTTTAAAAAACATAAATTTAAACACAATAAAAAATATATGCAATGCATATAAAAATATGCACATATAAACAAACAACACATAAAAAAATATGCAGCACATATAAAAAATATATATGTAAGCTATTTTGTTGATTGAACTTCCGGCAGATTAGGGAGAGGAAAGAAGGATGCTGCTGAGTAAGGTTCCGACGGTGAGGTGAGTGACTGAGCAGGGGAGGGGCGAGGGAGTTAAGGTTGAGATGAGCGATGGGGAGGGTAGGGTAACAGAATAATGAGGTGAGAGAAGAGAGTTAAGAGTTGATTTAGGTTAAATGTGTTTTGGTCGTGTGTGCGTTGGTATAAACGTTGATTGATTTTTTTTTGATTAATTACACACTTACACCCTCATCTTTGTAAATAACTAGGTGTAAACCCACGCGATACGCGAGATCACCGTGGGTCATTTATACAGATAAATGGATGCATAAGCAATATGAAAGTTAAGATCGTAAATTATATCAAACGACCACTAAAGTTGAGGAATATTGTTATAGACGGCATAAAAAAGTATTTCCTTGAATAGCCAAAAATATTATACTACGTATTTAAGATTGAGAATAACGATAGTATAAGAATTTGTCAACTGCTATATTTCAAATATTTATTCATAACAATAAAATCAAAGGTTTATAATGAAAAAAGAAAAGGAACAATTTACGTGTAGTTCTGAGGATCTAAACATATTTACACCTAGTTCACCTTATTTATTTTAATTCTAAAAAGTTCCTTGTCAATTTTTTTGACAAATTTTCATAGGATTTAGGATAATAGAGAAAATAGATTATGTGAATGTTTTATATTATGAGGGACTTTTGGGGGGTAAACAACTTTGGCTAAATAATAATTAATAAAATGTCAAGGGATTTTTAATAGAATGATCCCCCAAAATAGATATAAAATCGCAAAAAGCAAATCTCAAAATAAAAATGATATGTATATGTATGTGTTTAGCAACTTGCAACCAACATCGTTTCACAATTAGATCGATAATACCATTAACCCATCATGTCTAGAATTAACTATTATTGTTAACTTCATTTCCTCATTCCATTTAAGCTTAATTCTTTGGATCACTTACAATAAAGACCACACAATTTTTCAACTGTTGGATATACCCATAGATGACAATAAAGATCAGATGCCAAATTAACACAGACACAAACGCACACATCTTTTATAATCAGTTCAACTTTATAGCTTAAACTCCATAATCAGTTCAACTTCAAAATCATATCTAAAAAATACACCACATAAAACACTTATATCTTCTTCTCATCTTGTTGTTTAAGCGTCGCATCAGATTCAATTTCTCGGATTGCTGCTACGATATCCGTCGACGTCTTAGTTTTCTCTTTGTGAATATTATCCTTTTTGGTAGTAGAATCAAAGAACTCTAAATCAACAAAAATCCAAGGACAAAAATCTGGATCAAGTCCCAAAAAGATTTGTTTGTGTCCTTTCATTGAAAGCTACAAAAATCTTCTCTTTTTTTTAATCCTTTTAAAGTCTATATTAAAGGATGACTCATATTCAAAGCATGTTTCATTGTGAAAATTAAACAAACAATACCAAATATTTTATAACCATCATTAAACATTACAATTTCAAAAATAATAAATAACAAAAACTCTGCAATGCTTAGTCGAAGCAATCAAAAGAGAGAAGCGACAACAGATGGGTAGTTTTTCAACTTCAACAACATGAAGCAATTTTTTGTTAAAATTGTAATCTAAGCATACTTGATTGATCATCGTCATTACAATCATCTTTTTCTCCATCCCATCGAAGCTTACCTACTAGTAGAGACCACCGATCAAAATCAACCACTATAATAGATTGACGTAGATTATTTTGCTCAAGCATTTTATGTTTCTTGCCTCATCAGTTGTATAAACTCCCCAAAGACCAGATCCCAATTGTGAGGTCTTGGAGATGCTTCAGGATGGTATTGGAGAGACATGAGCTTTCGCTGAGGGAATGCAAGACCAGCATAGCTTCCATCATTCAGATTTACATGAGTCACTTCCACGCCCTCAGGTAGTGTTGCAGGGTCAACAACATAATTGTAATTATGAGCGCTAATTTCAACACGATTATTTCGAAGGTTACAAACAGGATGAATGACAGGGAGTGTTATTTAAGGTGAAAGTAGGTTTCGGGGAGGGCGGTGGAATATTGGAGAGGGGGGTGGATTAGTTTAAGGATATAACGAGGTGAAAACTGATAAGGGAGATGAAGTTAAACTGTCTAAGTAAAGGAACAATCAGAAGAGGGAGGTGGTGCTTTCGTTCAAGTGGAGAGAGAGAGAGAGAGAGAGAGAGAGAGATAGGGGTGGGAATGATGTGTATTAAATTTCTTCCAATTTAGTATCCACGTGGACATTCTAAGTTCAAAGAAAAATTAAACGCTTGTAAAGCATTTTAGAATAGTATATAGATAAGAGGTCAACTTTAAGTTTGTATCTTTAACAAAAAAATCCTATTTTTTTTTCAACTTTTGAACTGGGACGGCCGCTCCCTTGGGCCCTATCTATGTCCTCCCCTGGTGACTTGACACTTAAATGTCAAATTTATCAATTCACGACAATATAAATATCTGAACAAAATGATTTATGAGTTTCACCCATTTCACTTAACCACTTTGAGGGTCATTAGGCATGCAACTCAACTCCACTATATCCAAGAGATGATCAAATAACATTTTCACATTGGAGAAATGAGTTAAGAGTGTAATACTCTATAAAATCGTGTAGCATTCGTATAATCCTTCCTATGTAAAGAAGAAATGGTAATTTTATTTAGGACACCGTGGTAATACTTAAAATTCAACTTAAGTAATATTATTATTAAATTTAGATCTTAATATTTTTTATCTTTAGATATCAAGCTTAAACACTAATAAGTGAGCTGAAGTTTGGCATTAGCGAGGTGTACAACTAGGAATGAAAATAAAAATAAAATAACTTGCCATTCCTTACTTCACATGACAGATACTCATGCAACAATACACCCAATCTCAATACCACCTTATACAAAATTAGAAACAAGTTGGGCTCTGTTGGATATTATGAATGCAAATACAGAAATGGAACTCTTTATATATCCTGAAAATGTCAACTTCAATACAACAATGTAATTTCTGAATAGTCACTATAAAACTTCAAGGCGTGATGTCACTTTCCTAAATACAGTATTTGCCCCACACGAAGAATTTCGGTATACAAACGGGAATCAGAAAATCCGTACTCAGGATACAATGAAGCAATTGCACTGTCTGCAACTTGTATATTTGAAGACAGCCCTTGGATGTAGCAGCGAAGAACAGTCAATCAAGTTCTTATTCTGTTTATGTGGACAAAACAGAATAAGAGAATTTGTATCTCCTGAAAATTGTAAGAGAGTAATAGCAGGGTCTGGAAATCTGAAACTGGTTTTTGTTATCAATGTAATTCCGTTTTTAGGCAGCCTTTATTTATAGAAATGAAAGGCTTTGTCTTCAAGAGTCATGACTGTTGAATTAAGTCAGTTCCGAACAGGTATGACTGTTAATTACCAACAGTCTTAAGTCCTTTCCGAACAGGTATAATAATACCGAACCCGCTACCACTGCGGACACGCGGCATGCGAAGTGCAAAGTGCTCCACTAGCGCCTCTACAGCCCACTGCCCCGCACCCGCGCCCGTGCGTGTTCGTACGGTGCTTCGCACCGTATTGAGGTCTCTTGAGTAGCCTCTTAAATGCTAGATAAATTAACTCTTCATCTTCCATTTGTACTTATTAAGTGTAAAAATTCTTAACATTTTTCCAATGTGGTACTCAAAGGTTGCCCACCCCTTTTATAGCTTAGTGGTGACACTTAGCTTTGTACATTTTCCAATGTGGGACACTATCCCCTTTTATATTTGGGTTAGCTTACCACCTCTTCCTCACACTTCCAATGTGGGACAAGCTCTTAAGGTTTTTACACCCAAAAAACTCTTACTCTCATATTTTAAAAATCTCCAACATTCCTCCACCATTTTCAAAATAAGTTTTGTAAATCTTTGATTGTCTGTAAGACCGTGTATAAGCATTGGTGTCTCACGACTTGAACCAATACCCTGTGAAGGTTCGTCAAGGTTAATCATGAAAGTATAGTAGACTTGTCTTTGAACTATCAATCTATATTGATTATCCGAATTTGTCTTCACACACAAATCTTTTAGTCACTGATTATCCATATAAGCCGACACATGAATTAGGCCTTGTGTCTGTGCCTTGATTTTATGAGTGCTTTAGAGTCAAGCCCAATACTCATAGGAAGCGGCACCACTTCCACACTCATATAGGTAGATTATCATAGGTGTCCATGTAACTTAAAACACCATAAATCTATTAAGGTTAAACCCATCCTCTTTCATTATTCACTACATGTTCTAAGCACTTATCCTTGGGATGTTAAATTCCATAGTGCTTACAATCACGTCGTATGATGTACTTTAATCATTGAACTTGAGACTTGAATATATCAAGTTTCAAGTTGAGTTTCCATCAAGAGTGATTATTATTAATGGGCTTTAGTCCCATCCCTATTGATGTCTTAGACACTAGTCCTCTTGCAAGACCCTTTGTAAAAGGATCAGCTAAATTTTGACTTAATTTTACATAATCCACTGTGATTACACTATCTGTAATCATTTGTCTGACATAACTATGTCTCAGGCCAATATGTCTAGATTTTCCATTGTACACTTTACTATAAGCTCTGGAAAGTGTAGACTCACTATCACAATGTATAGATATTGGAGGCATTGGTTTTGGCCAAACTGGAATTTCAATCAATGAATTCCTTAACCATTCTGCCTCTTTACTAGTTGCAGCTAATGCTACAAACTCAGCTGCCATAGTAGAGTCAGCTATACAAGTTTGTTTCTTTGATCCCCAAGAAACAACTCCTCCACTGATGATGCTAAGATTTAGCACCACCAGATAAGTGATAGTGAGCTCAAGCAGTAGCAGTCATGGCAGCCATGGAGATGTATAAGTATATTAAAGGGGATGAGTATAAGAGGAAATAAGACAATGATGTATAGTGGTTCAGCCAATTTGGCCTACATCCACTATGAGTGTGTGATCCACTAAGTATGGGCACTAATGGCCTTGGATACAATGCACATAACCCTCTTTTTCTCTACTATGTGTGTACAAGCAGAGTTTTAGCTAGGGCTACTGTTCATGGATCGATCCCCTGTAGGGTTGTAGGTGATAAGTATATATAGGTCTTGGGGGGTGTAGTGTACCCCCCAAAATATGCATGGTGCATGTGAATGATGATCTAGCCAATCTCCTGTTGACACCTGTAGATGCCAAATTATGACATAATATTCCCTCACGTAAGGGGGTGATTCGGTTGTAACGGTCTTCCGCGTGCCATGTGAGCCTCACGCGCACTATTCCACGCGTCCCCCAAACCACGCGCTATCATGATGTCACCCTCGGCCCATGAGCCGAGGCCGAGGGCAAAGTTTCCTCCGGTAGTGAGCCTGGCCCAATTCTGGCCTCGTACTGTCGGCCCCTCGTACTGTCGTCTGAAGTCTGGTGAAGGGTCGGCCCCTCGTAGGGTCGTCTGACGCCTGGTGAAGGGTCGGCCCCTCGTAGGGTCGTCTGAAGCCAGGTGTAGGGTCGGCCCTCTGAGGGGTTGTATGGAGCCTGTATGAGGGGTCGGCCCCTCGTAAGGTTGTCCGTTTGGAGGTTATCATCAGCCAAGCCGAGGATATAAACGGGTATATCAATCACCCCCCAGCCCTTAGCCATAGGTGCTGTTGAGATGGCTGAGGGATAGTGTTTTAAATGAGATGCATGTATGATCAGTTAGGTGAGTGACACCTGGGCAGGTACTCATTGCTGTTCAAGTTTCCAAGGCATGGCGGCTGCACACTTGGGGCTTTGTGCCCTTATGATGCCTTCCTCGTGGGCTGTGTCCTGCCTTGGTCAATGGGCCCACTCATTACTAAGATATTTAAGAGATTTTCAAATTCTATCTCCTTCTTCTTCTTCTTCGCACCTAAGCATTCTCTCTCTAGAAACTTATCAGCTTCCTTCGCCATTTGCAGCCTTCAATCCTTCCAAGTCTAGCAGCGTTCTTGTTCTCTCCTCATCAGGTAACCTCTTTCATTCAGCGCTTTCTTTTGTCTTCATTTCTGTTTGTTTTTTAGGTCCATAGGATTGCACTTCCTTCGAGTTCCCCATATCTTTTTCCGGTGCCTTCTCCGGTTAAAGGTTCTTGAACGTTCTTGACGAAAACCTTTGAGTTCTTTTGTTTAATCCAAAAGTCAAACCTGGTCAATTACCCACTTGTTTGTAGCTGAATTAGCCAAGTCTAGTGTTAATTTTCCAAGTGTATAGTCTTCCCCTTAATGCTTAGGAGGCTTTACAACTTAGTGTCTGAATTCCCATCTTTGAGAGAGAAACTCTTTACCTAGATTAGACGAATAGAGGAGGAGGAAGAGAGGAGACGAAGGGCCGACCCTAATTGGTTACGACCCATCTTTCCCATTCCTCTTGCCACCATAAGACCATCTGAACCTTCTGAGTCTTGTGGGTCGTCTCCTCGTCTGGCCGAGACTCCCAACCCAAGTGAAATGGACGAGAGAGCCTCCTCGCCAACTAGTGCTGGACCTTCCGGTAGAAGGGACACATCTGACCTTAGTCCAGGCCGAGAGGCCAAGGGTACGGCTCCCTCTGAGGCTGTCCCTGTGACAACCCTGTCCCCCAATGCCTTCCAAGTGGCTTTTCCTCAGGGTCCTCCTGCAGGTGATGAGGGGGAGAGATCTGAGGACGAGTACGATGATACAGATGATGAGGTTGATACCTCCCACGCCTCGTCCTTTATCTCCTCTGTTAGGGATCGAGATCTCCTGATATGGAGGCATATTTATGGAGTGCCCTCCGGGGTGACTATGAGGGTTCCCTCTGAGGCTGAGAGGGTTTTTGATTGCCAAGAGGGAGAGGTTGCAGTCTATGAGCAGATGTTCAAGGTTGGAGTCAGTCTCCCTCTGCACCCTGCCATTGCAGATATTCTGGTTGCCCTCGGCGTTTCCCCCTCTCAACTTCCTCCCAACTCTTGTAGGAAGATCTTGGGCTATATTTCCTTGTGGAAGAATGCCTTTACCGACGAGCCCTCGGCTAACCTATTTCTGGGCTGCTACAACATCACCTCCTCATCCAAGCAGCCTGGATATTATCACCTGGTGGCAAGGAGGTCTGAGAAGAAACTCCTCCATGTGGCACAAACTTCCAACCATGATTGGAAGAAGAGGTTTTTCTTTATCGCCGGGGAGTGGGAGCCCGTTACCGATAGTCCGAGGGTCCCCAGGAAGTGGTCTAACCCCTCCATGAAGGCCAGGTCAGACCCTGGACTTAGTCTGGAGGAGAAGGATATCGTAGATTATCTGAGATGACGAGGGAGAGAGGGTGAGCTTGCAAAATTCGAAGACTTGATGACCCCTCGATTCCTTAAAGAAGCTGGTCTGAGGGTCGGCCTTCTGACAGAACTATGTGAGTTATACTGAACATTTTCCCTTCTTTACTTATTTTTGAAGTGTTCTCTCTTTATCTCTGAACTTTTCTGACATGTCGTCCTCTTATCAGATCGTCCTGCAGGTACACCAGACTATCTTTGGGAAATGACAGCTCCCAGCTTACTGTCTGGATTGGCCAAGAAGAAGGGGAAGGAGCCTCAGCAGGCTCCGAGGAAGACAAAGGCCGCTGGGCCGACAGTGGTGGAGCCGACCACTGGCAGTAACAAAAGGAAAGAGCCTGAGGACCCAGTTGAGCCTCGGCCTGATTCTCAGACGAGAGCCAGAGTCGACACCTCTGAGGGGACGACCTCATCGTCCAGAATGGGGGCCTTCTGGTCTCAAAATCTGGCCCATCTGAGGGCCGACCCCTCGTCACTGATCGCGAACTTAAGGGCTGCCAAGGCCTCGATGTTCTCTGCACTGTCGGCCTCTGACTTCGAGTTCTTAGCAAAGATGCCTCTTGCTAAAGTGTACGACTATGGTCTGCACTCCCTTGCTCAGGTATTGGTCTTGACCCACCTCCTTAATTTCACTTCTTCACTAACTGTTCCCTCGGCCCCTCTTGATATCTGTTCATTTTTCGTGCAGTCTGTTTGTGCCCTTACCTCAGCCACCAAATGGATGGCCGAGAATCAGATGAAGTTCCATGAGGCCGAAAGGGCTATTCAGCATGAGGCTGTCTTGCAGACAGAGCTTGATGCTGCGAAGACTGAGCTTGATACTGCGAGGGCTGAGCTTGAGAGTGCTAGGATCGAGCATGCTAGGGTCCTAGATGAGCTGATGAGGCAACACGATGCCGACCTGTAAGCCAAGGACTTGATCATCAAGGATAGGGATGAGGCTTTACTGAACATGGAAGTCAAGCACAAGACTGATCTGGAAGCATCCATCAAGAAATCTGAGGCCGATGCCGTTGAGGCTTATAAGACTTCAGATGAATTTCAGGGCTTCGGCCTTGAGTATCTGGAAAGGTGGATCAGGACGGCCTGCCGATGGGTCGTCCTCAAATTTGGTGATTTCGTCTCGTCGGTTCGTCCTTCACTGGAGGGTGTTCAACTGGATGACCCCTTAATTGCCGAGACCCTCAACCAAGTGGAATCCCAAGTTCAGGTCGAGGGGGTCGGCACTTCTGAAGATCACCCTGTTCTGGTTATTGAGGAGACCATTCATATAGATGTAGAGGCCTTGCCCTCTGATGTCGTCCCATAGGGTGGCTACCTGTAGCCCATACCCTTCTAGTGTATTTTTGTGCTTTGTATTGTAAAACACTTGATATTTTATGTTGTCAATACTATCGTCTCTACTTCTACTGTCTTCCATAATTGTTGTCTTCCATATTTGCTGTCTTCCATATTTGCTGTCTTCCATATTTAATTCTATTATGGTTTGCTCATTGTTGATGCTACAAACCCCTCCCTCGTCTTTTTTGAGGACCAATGTGGGGTCGTCCCCTCATGTGGCCTCATTATAGCCGAGGGATTCACTTACCAATTTAATGGATTTTAAAGTCTTCCCTCGTCTTTTCTGAGGACAATGGTGGGGTCGTCCCCTCCACTGGTCCCCATTATAGCCGAGGGATCAACTTTCCAATTTAATGGATTTTAAAGTCTTCCCTCGTCTTTTTTTAGGACAATGGTGGGGTCATCCCCTCCACTGGTCCCCATTATAGCCGAGGGATTCACTTACCAATTTAATGGATTTTAAAGTCTTCCCTCGTCTTTTTTGAGGACAGCGGTGGGGTCGTCCCCTCCACTGGTCCCCATTATAGCCGAGGAATTCACTTACCAATTTAATGGATTTTAAAGTCTTCCCTCGTCTTTTTTGAGGACCAATGTGGGGTCGTCCCCTCATGTGGCCTCATTATAGCCGAGGGATTCACTTACCAATTTAATGGATTTTAAAGTCTTCCCTCGTCTTTTCTGAGGACAATGGTGGGGTCGTCCCCTCCACTGGTCCCCATTATAGCCGAGGGATCAACTTTCCAATTTAATGGATTTTAAAGTCTTCCCTCGTCTTTTTTTAGGACAATGGTGGGGTCATCCCCTCCACTGGTCCCCATTATATCCGAGGGATTCACTTACCAATTTAATGGATTTTAAAGTCTTCCCTCGTCTTTTTTGAGGACAGTGGTGGGGTCATCCCCTCCACTGGTCCCCATTATAGCCGAGGGATCAACTTTCCAATTTAATGGATTTTAAAGTCTTCCCTCGTCTTTTTTGAGGACAGTGGTGGGGTCGTCCCCTCCACTGGTCCCCATTATAGCCGAGGGATTCACTTACCAATTTAATGGATTTTAAAGTCTTCCCTCGTCTTTTTTGAGGACAGTGGTGGGGTCGTCCCCTCCACTGGTCCCCATTATAGCCGAGGGATTCACTTACCAATTTAATGGATTTTAAAGTCTTCCCTCGTCTTTCTTGAGGACAGTGGTGGGGTCGTCCCCTCCACTGGTCCCCATTATAGCCGAGGGATCAACTTTCCAATTTAATGGATTTTAAAGTCTTCCCTCATCTTTCTTGAGGACAGTGGTGGGGTCGTCCCCTCCACTAGTCCCCATTATAGCCGAGGGATCCACTTTCCAAATTAATGGATTTCTGTAGATGTTTCCATGCGTGCTAGGACTGACAACCACAGGATGAGGGAAACACTGATATTTCTCATTAATTTTCGAAGTGTTCTGTTGGAGTAACTCTCATTACAATTATGGCCTTTCAAGACCTTACAACACTACTGATAGTATTTCTTCAAATGATCTGCATTCCAGGGGTTTGAAAAAGGTTCCCCTTCTAGGTTTTTCTAGCCTGTAGGTCCCAGGGATGACTTCATCGATGACCCTATATGGGCCATGTCAATTAGGGTGAAGCTTGTTCGGCTTTTGCCAAGTCTTCTTGAGGACCAAGTCCCCCACTGCGATGGGCCTCTGTTTCACCCTCTGATTGTAGAACCTTGCGGTCCTCTGTTGGTAGGCGGCCTGCCTTACCTCAGCGTTCTCCCTTCTTTCCTCAATCAGGTCCAAGTCGAGTCTCCTCTCCTCCGCATCTTTCTGGGAGTCATACACCTGGACTCTATGCGTAGGAAACTTAATCTCGGTGGGGATGACGGCTTCTGATCCATAAGCTAGCATGAATGGGGTCTCTTCGGTAGAAGTCCTCACCGTCATCCGGTATGCCCACAGCACGGCATATAACTCCTCGACCCATCTTCCTTTTGCCTCCTCAAGCCTCTTCTTGATTCCATCTAGGATTGTCCTGTTCGTAACTTCGGTTTGCCCATTGTCCTGAGGTCGGCCTGGGGTGGAGAAAAATTGTTTGATACTTACCCTCTCACAGTATTTCTGTAGAGAGGCATTCTTGAACTGAGTCCCGTTATCCGAGATGAGGGTGTTGGGGAGACCATATCTGCATATGATGTTTTTCCAGATGAACTGGAAGGTCTTCTGCTCTGTGATTGTCACCATTGGCTCCGCCTCCACCCATTTTGAAAAATAATCAATGGCTACGATGAGGAATCGATAGTTATTGATGGCCCTAGGAAAGGGTCCTACTAGGTCGATCCCCCACACTGCAAATGGCTATGGGGATGTAATGGAAGTAAGAGGCTGATGGGGCTGGTGAGGGATGGTGGCAAATCTTTGACATTTGTCGCACTTTTTTACGTATGCCGCTGCGTCTTTCCCCAAGTTCGACCACCAGTACCCCTGGGTGATTACCCTCTTTGCTAGGGATCTACTCCCAATGTGGCTTGAGCACGACCCTTCATGCACATCTTGTAAAATGGAAGGGACTTCTGAGGGATGAACACACCTAAGTAAGGGGAGAAGAAACCCCTTTTTGTATAAGATGTCTCCGATGACAGTGAATTTTGTCGCCCTGTACCTCAGCTTTTTCCTTTCTTGTCTTGCTTCTGGCATCTCACCCACTTTAATGTATCTGATCAGGGGGTCCATCCACAAAGCTTCTTGGGAAACATTTAGGCAATTGCTGAGTGTTCCCTCAGCATCCTCAATAGTTGGTCAAAGCAAAATTTCTACTGGGACCGTCCTCCTGATGTCTGTTCTTGTTGCCGAAGCCAACCTAGCAAGGGCATCAGCACGACCATTGTCGAGCCTAGGTACCCTCCTTAATTTCACTTCTCTGAAGCCCTTCAGTAATGACCTCACCTTCTCAAGGTACCTAGCCATCCTCTCGTCCTTAGCCTCGTAGGCTCCTAGTATCTGATTCACTACTAGCCTTGAATCACTATGGACCAAAATCTGGCCGACACTAAGAGACTTAGCCAAGGAGAGGCCTGCTATTAAGGCCTCATATTCAGCCTCGTTGTTGGAGGCCTTGAAGTTGAACCTCAGGGCGTATTCAACGTCTGTGCCATCGAGTGCTGATAGTATCAGTCCAGCACCACTTCCGCTGTCACAGGAGGACCCGTCAATGAAGAGGCTCCACAGAGTCTTTCCTTCTGAAAAATTTCCCTCAGAGAGGGACCCCTGTCTAAAGATGTATCTTCCCTCTTCGTTTTCAGTCGCGTTCCTTCTAGCGATGCTCGTCTCAGCCCTATCTGCGGGTGTGTCTGCGGGTCTGTCTTTTGTATCCGTCTTCCCGAGGGTCTCACCCTCGGCCTCATCATCTTCCCAGGTGAACTCAGCCACGAAGTCTGCCAATGCCTGCCCCTTAATGGCCGTCCTAGGCTGATACACAATATCAAACTACCCCAGCTCTATAGCCCAGGCCATCAACCTACCTGATTTTTCCGGCTTGTGTAGGACCTGCCTAAGAGGAGAGTCGGTGAGGATGACCATTGTATGGGACTGAAAGTACGGCTTCATCTTCCTTGAGGCATGGATCAAGGCGTAGGCCAGCTTCTCCATCCTCGGGTATCTTTGCTCTGCCCCTTGGAGCGCCTTGCTGTTAAAATACACAGGCTTCTGTATCCTATCTTCGTCTCTCACAATGGCTGCACTGATGGCCGACTCTGAGATGGCGAGGTACACATAGAGTTGTTCACCCTGCACGGGTCGTGACAGCAGCAAGGGAGACCCTAAGTATAACTTCAGGTCCCTGAAAGCCTCATCACACTCTTCGTTCCACTCGAAGGCCTTCCTAAGGATCTTGAAGAATGGCAAACACTTGTCTGTGGCTCTAGCCACGAACCTGTTTAAGGCAGCAACTCTCCCTGTGAGTCTCTGCACGTCCTTAATGGACTTGGGGGTCTTCATCTCAACAAGGGCCTTTATCTTTTCAGGATTGGCCTCGATGCCTCTTTGGTTGACAATGAACCCCAGGAACTTCCCTACTCCAACCCCGAAGACATATTTGGATGGGTTAAGCTTCATCTGGTACTTGTCCATTGTATTAAAGGTCTTCTCCAGGTCTGCCACATGATCCTCTGCCTTCAGACTCTTAGTCAGCATGTCGTCTACGTAGACCTCCATAGACTTCCCAATTTGATCTTCAAACATTTTGTTTACGAGGCGCTGGTACGTTGCCCCTGCATTCTTTAGGCCAAAGGGCATGACCCTGTAGCAGTATGTCCCCTTGTCAGTGATGAAGGCGGTCCTCTCTGAGTCTTCAGGGTCCATGAAAATCTAGTTATACCCTGAGTAGGCATCCATGAAACTCATGAGCTCATGGCCTGCGGTAGCGTCTACCATCTGGTCGATGCGGGGGAGAGAGAAGCCGTCTTTGGGAAAATGCTTATTGAGGTCTGTGAAGTCCACGCACATTCTCCACTTGCCGTTGGCCTTTGGGACAATGACTGCATTGGACAGCCATTCAAGGTAGATGACCTCTCTAATAAATTCAGCGTCTTCTAATTTTTTGACCTCGTCCCTGATGACCTCATATTTTTCTCTGGAGTAAATTCTCCTCTTCTGTTTCACCGGATTCACTCCCTCTACCACATTGAGCTTGTGGCACATGACTTCAGGGTTAATTCCTAACATATCTATATGACTCCAGGCGAAGACGCTTCGCCTTCTCCTCAATAGTTTAATGAGGTCTTCCTTGATGTCGGACTTCAGAGACTTGCCAACTTGGACGGTTTTTTCTGTGTCATCCTCATCGAGGATAATGGATTCTACCTCTTCCGCAGCCTCTCCTTTTTTCAGCTTCGTTTCGTCTCTGGGGTCTAGGGTATCAATGTTGTAAGTGGTCGTAACCCTCTTGTGTGCCTCCCTTTCTTCAGCGGAGTTGTAGTAACACTCTCGTGCTGTCGTCTGGTCTCCCTGAACTTCCCCTACCCCGTAAGGGGTAGGAAATTTGATCATCTGGTGGACCGTAGACGGCACAGCTTCAAACCCCTTGAGGGCCACACGCCCCAGTATGATGTTGTAGGCCGAAAAAACCTGCTCGTCCATCACAAAGAAACTGACCTTCTTTGTGAGCCATCTCGGCCACTCGTCCCCCATCCTCACATCGGCCTCATATACCCCAAGGGGATGAACCTTTTCTCCACTGAACCCAATCAACGGATGATGGTAGGGGACGATTCTAGCGAGACTGAGACCTAAGGTTTTGAAGCATGGCCAAAACATCACATCTGCAGAACTACCCCCGTCTACCAAGATCCTCGGCACCTTGCATCCGTGCACCCTGGTAGTGATGACGAGAGGGTCATCATGTGGGTCTAAGAGGACTTTGAAGTCCATTCTTGAAAACCCCACTATCAGTGTGTCCATATCAACCTTCTTCCCTTTTTCTGACTTGACCTCCAGGGAAGTTGCGTGTACCGTCTTCGCCACTGCCTTGGCCTCAGCCACATGGGACTTCCTGTCGACGACCTCAGACCCTCCTCCTGCGAGACCCCCGGAGATCACTCCCACTCCGAGCGAGATCATATTAAGCCTCTTGACAGGGCCATGGTCGTCTCTCGGCGGGAGGTCAGGTTCGTCCTCATCATCAGAAGGGTCGTCCCCTCTTTTTTTAGGACCTTCTCTGTATGCATCACCACGCTTCTTTCTAGGGTCGTCCCCTCGGCCCCTCTTGAAGGAACCTTTGTCGGTGTACTTTCTGAGCTTCCCTTCCTTCAGCATCTTCTCAATCTCGTCTTTCAGAGCAAAGCATTTGTCCGTTACGTGGCCGTGGTCTTAGTGAAATTCACACCACAGGTTCTTATTCCTCTTGCCGGGGGCTGCCCTCAGCTTCTCAGGCCACTTCAGGGACCGGTCACTCTTAATCTCGTTGAGAATCTGTTCACAGCTGACCGTCAGAGGGGTGTACCCAGCGAACTTGTCATCCGTGGACCTCTTCTTCCCCTCTTTGTTCTTCTTAGGGTATTTACTCCCACTAGCACCTCCTCTTTCGTCTTCATATTTTGCATCCATCGCCTCTTCGGTGTTTATCACCTTTCCTGCTGTTGATAACAGTTCAGCCATCGTTCTCGGAGGGTCTTCAGCAAGCTTCCATAACAGCTTCCCCTTTTGGAGTCCTCCAATCAGGGCTGTCATAGCTATGCTCTACTCATAGTCTTCCACCTCCATCTTCTCCTTATTGAATCTGGATATATAGTCCCTCAGACTCTCACTCTTCCCCTGCTTAACATAGAGCAGGTGGGTGGTCTTCTTCTGTGGCCTCACCCCAAAGCAGAAATTATGGATGAACAGGTCTGCCAACTGCTTTAAGTTTCCAATGGAATTTTTTGGAAGAGACGTGTACCAGACATGCGTAGCCCCTGTTAAGGTACCAGAGAAGGCACGACACCTCATCTCATCTGAGATAGAGTATATGTCTGCTGCTGACTGATACATATCCACATGGTGGAAGGGGTTGGTGCTCCCGTCATACCTTGGGGTGACCACGGGTGGCTTGAACTTTGACGGCATGGGGAAGTTGACTATCTTCGCCACAAAGGGTGAGCCTATGGTGTACCCCCTCTGAAGAGGGTCTCGGCTCTTCAGTATATCTCCGATCTTATCCTCTAACCGCTGGATTGAGTCATTCCAGGGCCTCACAGGTTCGGCCTGGCCGATGTTATCCCCTGCCGCCTCTCCGAGGTGGACGGAGGGTTCTGCTGCAGCAGGCCTGTGTCGGCTGTTCACTTTCCTTTGGCCGTCATCTCGTCCTTTGGGTCGGCCATCTGCTGCCTCCCTCCTAGATCTCACAGCACTTCTTGGCCTGGATAACTGTTCTCGCAGGTCATTTACTGGGCCTAGCCTCTCAAAGGCCGACCCCCTGCTCAAGCGATCAAAAGCAGAGCCCCTCGGGCGATCATCAGGGTTTGGTCTCCCGCACTTTCCTCTACTGTCCTGGAGAGGTCGTACAGTATTGTTGGAGACCTCATAGGGTTCCCAGCACTCTATAGGGGCCTCCTCTCCCTCCAGATCGTCATACCTGTCCTCAGGGAAAGGGTTTCCTTGCCTCCCCAGGCGCAGACGCCGGGGGTCAGCAACATCCCTACGCCGCTGAGGGGGTGGCAGGTCTTTGCGTGGTGCCTGGGGTGGTCCCCTGGCCTCATGCTGCCCTGGAGCTGCTGCCGGAGTAATCATCTCAGGTGAAACTCCTGGTGCCCTTAGTATGTTCTGGCTTAGAGCTGTGAACTGCTCCTGCATCATCCGCTGGCTTGCTGCCAGAGACTTTAAGGCTGTCGCCACATCAGCCATCTCAGACTGAGGCGGCGGCTGACTGGAACTCGGTCTTCCCCCCTCATCCGGCGGGGGAAGTGGTGGTGGTGGCATCTCAGGTGCCATGTGCTTGAAGAAAATACTGGTGAGCTTGGGAACCTTAGTGGGTCTCTTTTAATGGTGAAACACCTCCTCTCAGGGGGAGTGTTGGTTCACCACCAGAGTGCCCAGTGAGGTCAAGCTGTACAAAGGAAGAGATGTCTTCTCGTTCCCACAGACGGCGCCAAACTGATGATGCTAAGATTTAGCACCACCAGATAAGGGATAGTGAGCTCAAGCAGTAGCAGTCATGGCAGCCATGGAGATGTATAAGTATATTGAAGGGGATGAGTATAAGAGGAAATAAGACAATGATGTATAGTGGTTCAGCCAATTTGGCCTACATCCACTGTGAGTGTGTGATCCACTAAGTATGGGCACTAATGGCCTTGGATACAATGCACATAACCCTCTTTTTCTCTACTGTGTGTGTACAAGTAGAGTTTTAGCTAGGTCTACTGTTCATGGATCGATCCCCTGTAGGGTTGTAGGTGATAAGTATATATAGGTCTTGGGGGTGTAGTGTACCCCCCAAATATGCATGGTGCATGTGAATGATGATCTAGCCAATCTCCTGTTGACACCTGTAGATGCCAAATTATGACATAATATTCCCTCACGTGAGGGGGTGGTTCGGTTGTAACGGTCTTCCACGTGCCATGTGAGCCTCACGCGCACTGTTCTACGCATCCCCCAAACCACGCGCTGTCATGATGTCACCCTCGTCCCCCAACAGAACACTTCGAAAATTAATGAGAAATATCAGTGTTTCCCTCATCTTGTGGTTGTCAGTCCTAGCACGCATGAAAAATTTCCCTCAGAGAGGGACCCCTGTCTAAAGATGTATCTTCCCTCTTCGTTTTCAGTCGCGTTCCTTCTAGCGATGCTCGTCTCAGCCCTATAAGTGATAGTGAGCTCAAGCAGTAGTAGTCATGGCAGCCATGGAGATGTATAAGTATATTGAAGGGGATGAGTATAAGAGGAAATAAGACAATGATGTATAGTGGTTCAGCCAATTTGGCCTACATCCACTGTGAGTGTGTGATCCACTAAGTATGGGCACTAATGGCCTTGGATACAATGCACATAACCCTCTTTTTCTCTACTGTGTGTGTACAAGCAGAGTTTTAGCTAGGGCTACTGTTCATGGATCGATCTCCTGTAGGGTTGTAGGTGATAAGTATATATAGGTCTTGGGGGGTGTAGTGTACCCCCGAAATATGCATGGTGCATGTGAATGATGATCTAGCCAATCTCCTGTTGACACCTGTAGATGCCAAATTATGACATAATATTACCTCACGTGAGGGGGTGATCCGGTTGTAACGGTCTTCCACGTGCCATGTGAGCCTCACGCGCACTGTTCCACGCGTCCCCCAAACCACGCGCTGTCATGATGTCACCCTCAGCCCATGAGTCGAGCCCGAGGGCAAAGTTTCCTCCAGTAGTGAGCCTGGCCCAATTCTGGCCTCGTACTGTCGGCCCCTCGTACTGTCGTCTGAAGTCTGGTGAAGGGTCGGCCCCTCGTAGGGTCGTCTGACGCCTGGTGAAGGGTCGGCCCCTCGTAGGGTCGTCTGAAGCCAGGTGTAGGGTCGGCCCTCTGAGGAGTTGTATGGAGCTTGTATGAGGGGTCGGCCCCTCGTAAGGTCGTCCGTTTGGAGGTTATCATCAGCCAAGTCGAGGATATAAACGGGTATATCATCCACCAAGAGTGAAAATCCATCCACTTGTTGAGGAATGATCCTCCCGCTCAGTTATCCAACTGGCATCAGAAAACCCTTCTAATACTGAAGGATATCCACTATAGTATATACCATAGTCCATAGTTCCTTTCAAATATTTTAATATTCTATTGACAACATGACAATGCAATAAACTTGGATTACTAGTATATCTACTTAATTTACCAACAGCATAAGCAATATCAGGTCGAGTACATGTCATGGCATACATTAAACTACCAATTACTCGTGCATATTCCAATTGTGAAATAGCTCTACCATTATTAGGGATCATCTTTAGGTGTGGTTCAAAAGGTGTACTAACAGGTGTGCAATCAAACTGATTAAATTTCTTTAAAATTTTCTCAACATAATGAGATTGAGTGAGAATTATATTTTTATCTTTCCTTATTATTCTCATTCCTAATATGACATCAGCTACACCCATATCTTTCATATCAAATTTAGAAGACAAAAAACTCTTAGTATTATTAATGCTTTCTAAATCAGTACCAAGAATTAACATGTCATCTACATATAAACAAATGATCACACCTTTACCATTAGCAAATTTACTATAAACACACTTATCAGATTCATGAATTTTAAAACCATAAGAAATAATGACTTTATCAAATTTTCCATGCCATTGTTTAGGTGCTTGTTTTAGGCCATATAAGGACTTAATAAGTTTACATACTTTGTTTTCTTGTTCAGGCATAACAAACTCTTCAGGTTGTTCCATGTAAATTTCTTCTTCTAAGTCACCATTTAAAAAGGCAGTTTTCACATCCATTTGATGAATCTCAAAATTATATATAGATGCTAATGCAATTAAAATTCTAATAGTGGCGGTTCTAGCAACAGGTGCATAGGTATCAAAATAATCAATTCCTTCTTTTTGTGTAAAACCTTTAGCAACCAATCTAGCCTTGAATTTATCAATTGTTCCATCTATTTTCATTTTCTTTTTAAAAATCCATCTACACTTAATGGGTTTAGATCCTGGAGGTAAGTCTACTAATTTCCAAGTTTTATTTCCCAAAATTGAATCCATTTCATCATTTATAGCTTCTTTCCAAAATGCTGAATCTACAGACTTAATTGCCTCACTATAAGTTTGTGGGTCTGTTTCAACGCTAAGAGTCAAAGCATATTGATTACAAGATGTGTTTCTAGTTCCTTCAACAAGATAGACTACAAAGTCGGAACCAAAGCTTTTTTCTTTCCTAGGTCTTTTACTTTTTCTAATCTCTTCTTGTTCTACTAGTGGAGTTTCAGGTAACTGGGAAGGAGTGCTTACTTCTTTTTCATTATTAATTCTAGGAATAGAAGAAAACCTTTGTTTATAAAAAATTGCATCTCTCGATTCAATTATTGTATTTACCTCAACAGAATCATTAGGTTCACTAAATAAAAATCTATAGGCTTTACTATGTTGTGCATAACCTATGAAAATACACTCAACACCTTTGCTTCCTAATTTCTTTCTCTTAGTTTCAGGTAGTCTTACAATAGCTCTACAACCCCAAACTTTAAGATAACCTAAATTAGGTTTTCTATTCTTCTATAATTCGTAAGGAGTTTTCTTATTATCTTTAACAGGTATTCTATTCAGAATATGACATGCAGTTAAAAGTGCTTCTCCCCAAAACCCTTTACTTAAACCAGAATAAGAAAGCATAGCATTAACCATTTCAGTTAGTGTCCTATTTTTTCTTTCTGCTACTCCATTTTGTTGTGGTGTATAAGGTGCAGTAACTTCATGTATAATTCCCATATCTTCACAAAATTGAGGAAAGTGATATTCACCACCTCTATCAGATCTAAGACATTTTATTTTAGAATCACATTGATTTTCAACTTCATTTTTATATGTCTTAAATCTATTAAGCACATCATCCTTAGAGTTTAAAAGATATACGTAACAATATTTTGAAAAGTCATCAATAAATGTAGCAAAATATTTACTACCACCTCTAGTAGGCGTTCCATGCAAATCACAAACATCACTATGTACTAATTGCAACAAAGATGTAGTTTTTTCTATTTTAGGAAAATGCAATCTTGTTATTTTTGTTTGCATGCATATTTTACACTTTTCATTCATATCATTCTCATATTTAGGAATTAAATTTAAATTAACCATGAAATGCATTTTCTTTGTATTAACATGTCCTAAACGACTATGCCATAATGAAAGACAATCAACGATATAAGCAGAAGAATCCTTTTCATTGATATTGAGCTTAAACATGCCCTCATACAAATATCCTTTGCCTACAAAGGTACCATTCTGAGTCAGAATAAATTTGTCTGACTCAAATACAAGCTTAAAGCCAAATTTGTTAAGAAGACTTCCAGAAACTAAATTTTTCCTAACATCAGGAACATGAAAAACATTGGTGAGGCTAAGGATTTTCCCGAAAGTGAATTCGAGATCCACTGTCCCTTTGCCTTTAACCGCAGCTGTAGATGAATTTCCCATATAGAGAACATCTCCTTCCACTGTTTCATAGGCAGAGAACAAGTTCTTGTCCTTACAAACATGCCTTGTGGCACCAGAATCAACCCACCAAGAGTTGTCTTCTCTAAGCATATTAGCCTCGGATATCATAGCAGCAAATTTTTGCTTTGTGTCTGATGTCCCTCCTTTTTCCTTTAGTTTCTTGAACTCACGACAATCCTTCTTGAAGTGACCTGGTTTGTTGCAATGAAAACAATTTCCTTTCTTCTTTTTGTTTGCTTTAGAATTATTTGAAAAATTCTTCCGCTTGTAATTTTTTCCATGATTGCCATATTTTTGCTCCTTTCCTTCCTCTACCACATGGACCTTAGAAACATAATTTTCTTGTTCCTCTTTACCATATAGAATTCGAGACTCTTGTTCAATTCTTAAATGAGTCTCTAATTCTTCAAGTGAAAGATCCTCCTTTTTGTGTTTGAGTTCTTTCTTATAGTCTTTCCAAGAAGGAAGAAGTTTTTCAATTATGGCAGCAACAATTACATTATCATCCATATTTAATTTTTTCAGTTTGCAATGATTTATGATGCGTTGGATGTCATGAAATTGTTCTAGCACAGGCCTATTATCATGCATTTTAAAGCTTAGAAACTGACCGATTAGGAACTTCTTACTTGTAGCATCTTCCGTTAGATATTTGGTCTCCAATGTTTCCCATAAAGTTTTTGCTGTCCCAACATTTTGGTACAAGTCGAACAAATTATCAGCAAGTGCATTGAGAATGTGACCACGACACAAATAATCCTCGGTCTCCCATTTTGTGCGTTGCCTAGTCTGTTCCACGGTTTCATCTTCATCTTCATTTGGTTTCGGTTGTGACAAGACATATACAATCTTCAATGTTGTTAGAAGAAAATGAACCTTTTTCTGCCAACGCAAAAAATTACCACCATCAAAACGGTCCAACTTGACAAAGCTTTCTGTTATTTGTCGAAGTGATTTGGAAGAGTCGGCCATTTCCAAAAATACTGTATTTAGATTGTTGGATATTATGAATGCAAATACAGAAATGGAACTCTTTATATATCCTGAAAATGTCAACTTCAATACAACAATGTAATTTCTGAATAGTCACTATAAAACTTCAAGGCGTGATGTCACTTTCCTAAATACAGTATTTGCCCCACACGAAGAATTTCGGTATACAAACGGGAATCAGCAAATCCGTACTCAAGATACAATGAAGCAATTGCACTGTTTGCAACTTGTATATTTGAAGACAGCCCTTGGATGTAGCAGCGAAGAACAGTCAATCAAGTTCTTATTATGTTTATGTGCACAAAACAGAATAAGAGAATTTGTATCTCCTGAAAATTGTAAGAGAGTAATAGCAGGGTCTGGAAATCTGAAACTGGTTTTTGTTATCAATGTAATTCCGTTTTTATGCAGCCTTTATTTATAGAAATGAAAGGCTTTGTCTTCAAGAGTCATGACTGTTGAATTAACTCAGTTCCGAACAGGTATGACTGTTAATTACCAACAGTCTTAAGTCCTTTCCGAACAGGTATAATAATACCGAACCCGCTACCACTGCGAACACGCGGCATGCGAAGTGCAAAGTGCGCCACTAGCGCCTCTACAGCCCATTGCCCCGCACCCGCGCGCGCGTGCGTGTGCGTGTGCGTACGGTGCTTCGCACCGTATTGAGGTCTCTTGAATAACCTCTTAAATGCTAGATAAATTAACTCTTCATCTTCCATTTGTACTTATTAAGTGTACAAATTCTTAACATTTTTCCAATGTGGGACTCAAAGGTTGCCCACCCCTTTTATAGCTTAGTGGTGACACTTAGTTTTGTACATTTTCCAATGTGGGACACTATCCCCTTTTATATTTGGGTTAGCTTACCACCTCTTCCTCACACTTCCAATGTGGGACAAGCTCTTAAGGTTTTTACACCCAAAAAACTCTTACTCTCTTATTTTAAAAATCTCCAACAGGCTCTACCTTCTAAGCATGAACATGTACGTTATAGGCACCATACTTAAAAACAGCATAAACAGTTCACAAAATACCAAAATACAACACAAGTTCAATACAGTTACTCTACACCCCAACACATGTTCAAAACAGTTCACAACTTAATATTCAAAAGAGACAAAGATAGTCTAATACAAATACAAAAGATGAATCCATATAGACTGTATATCGATGGATCCATCTAGACTGTATTTTTTTCAACCAATACAAATACAAAAGGTATTATGGAGAGTATTTCCACTCTAAATATTATATTGACCTTTCACTTCAAATTTGTCATTTTTTAAAATGATTGGAGGACATACTATTATTGTATTTCCGTGTGGGGATTTCGCTATATACATTATAATTGAGAGCAAAAAGACTTTTTAGTATGCTTTTAGTACAAAATGTGGATATATATATATATATATATATATATATATATATATATATATATATATATATATATATATATATATATATAATAAAAATAGTAACGTAGGATTAAAATGGGTAAAAAAAATTCAAACCAATTCGTGTCTCTGGAGCGACCTCTTCCCCCAAAAGATATTCTACGGGATTTTCCAAGCGGAAAGAAACGAAAATTGAGGTGGGGACGTGAAAGGAGATTTTAAGCGGGGACGGGGATAACTTACCTGACCCCAACCTATACCATTGCCATGCGTAGTAGTATTGATAATTTACCATTCCAAAACCATAGCATGGGACACATTTACCATCTTTGTAGATAGTAAGCACCCACGTTGATATTCAACTTTGTAACAATTATTATTAATAAATTTAGTTTTTCCTAACCTTTCATTGATATACGGAAAATTGAAACCACAAACTACCAATAATCCCCTTTACTTCACTATTCCCAAATGCACATAAGAGCACATACATTGCATATAAACTATTACCCTTTTTTTCCCGGTTAAAGGGAAAAGCAAACAAAAAACTCCAATTATTACCAACCCAAATCACACCACCTTCCATATACGGAGATATACAAACAAAGCAATATATAAACCTAGTGATATAGATTCCCAATCCCCATTTTTACTTCTCCATGGATACCTTCACAAAAATACCAACACCCATAACAACACAAGTACTAGTTACATCTTACACATCCTTAAAAGAACTTCTCCCCACTGCAGCTGTACAATCCCCCACCGTACCCTCAATACGTAACCATTTAGTCAAACAAGCAGCTTGGGCTTATCTCCGTCCCATGGCTCCTACGGCCGAATCCGGTGGTTGGAGCTTGTTTCGCCAGATTAAGGGTTTTTTCGGGTTTAGGGATTGGCATGTTATTCGGGTTGTGATTGGAGCTTTTGATAGGTTGATCAAGCGATTTGGGTTCGGAGGTCAAGATAACCTTACGTTGCAAAAGTAATTTCCTAGATGTAATTTTTATCATTCTGCATACACAATGTAATTGATTTGCCAAACTAAATGTTATGTATTACTTTCATTAAATGTTATGTATTAGTTCCATTGCTTGAGTTTCTCAATTGACTTTCCAACAAATTTTTGACTTGAGGGTCCGTTTGATTGTCAATGGGCAAAATAGTGGGCATGACAAAAATTGCCTAGGCAAATTTTACCAAGGCAAATTCACATAAGGCTATCAAACAACCATTAGGCAAAATTAAAATCAATCCAATTAATTTATTTAAAAATAGTTTTTACATTATATTCAAAAATGTTAAAAACAGTTTTTACAATATTTTTATATTATAGTTTTAAAAAAAATTGTAAAACATTTTCTTAACAATTTTTTATAATATTAAAATCAGTTTTTAAAATATTACAAAACAATTTTTAAATATTCACAACAGTTTTTTTTACCCATTTAAAATATTTTTTTTAATTTTGTTTTTAAACTTTAAACATGTTTTTATATTATATTCAAAATAGTTTTTAAATTTTTTTTCTAATATTAAAAACAGTTTTCAAAATATTAGTTTGTAAAACATTTTCTGAACAATTTTTTCTAATATTAAAAAAAGTTTTTAAAATATTACAAAACAATTTTTAAACATTCACAACAGCTTTTTTAAACTGTTTAAAACAGTTTTAAAAAATGTTTTTAAAACTTTAAAACAGTTTTTATAATATATCCAAAACAGTTTTTTAAAATTTTAAAAACTGTTTTTACAATATTTTTATAATACGGTTTTTAAAAAAAATTGTAAAACATTTTCTTAACAATTTTTTCTAATATTAAAAACAGTTTTCAAACATTAGTTTGTAAAACATTTTCTGAACAATTTTTTCTAATATTAGAAACAGTTTTCAAAACATTAGAAAATAATTTTTAAATATTTATAACAGTTTTTTTCACTATTTAAAACAGTTTTTAAAATTATTTTTTAAAACACTAAAAATGTTTTTATAATATTTTCACAACAGTTATTAAAAATGTTAAAAACAGTTTTTACAATATTTTGTTGATACGATTTTTTTAAAAATTTGCAAAACATTTTCTTAACAATTTTTATAATATTAAAAACAGTTTTTTAAACATTGTAAAACAATTTTTAAATATTCATAACAGTTTTTTAATTATTTTAAATTATTTTTTAAAACATTAAAATCGTTTAAGAAGTAGCAAAATTTGTCCACAGATTGTGCATAAAAGGTGTTATACATTGACCAAGGTTCTAAAAAACGCGGGGCGTGATCGAGGCGTGGAGGCCAAGCCTTAAGCCTTAGAAGCTTAGGCGGGCCTTGGTGTAAAAAGGCGTGAAAAGGCGTTTAGGTCTTTTTAATATATTTTAATATTTTTTAACCATAACAAGGGTATTAAAATACTAAAATTATACATATTATAAAAATATGTCTGGATATTTGCAAATAAAAATACTATTTGATTATTTTGGATGAGATAATGGTTCAGTTTGTAAAAAAATCTTTAGAAGGGGATATCGTTTCACTAAAGCATTGTTGTTTTTAGAGAAAAAGTACGCCTTAAGGGTTTTACCAAGCATAAGGCGTCAAAATCTTAAGGCGGGGCGTTTCTCCCAAGCCTCAAGCCTAGGCGGAACCTAGGCGGGTTTTTTAGAACAGTGACATTGACAAATAATGCCTAGGCAAATTTTGCAACCAAACGGCCAACATGTGGGCAAATTTTATTATTTGCCAATTTTTTGGCATTTGCATAGGCAAAAAAGAGCAACCAAACGGACCCTAAGATTTTACCTTCTCAATTTCTCGTACATTTCCACAAATATTTAAAACATCTAAATTTATAAATTGTTCCCGCAAACATTAATTTCAACAATTTGATATCATCATGCTTATACACAATTCACAACACATCCAATTAGTAAAAACCATCGAAATAATATTTACAAAATTACATGTAAATTATCGGCGTACAATTTTCTTAATTTACTTAAGACATTTTATTAAATTAATATATTAATTAAATAAATCATTTTTTATTTAAAAAAACATTTATTAATAATAAAAAACAGTTTTTTGTTCTAAGTAGGAATTTTTTTTCTCTTTTTGTCCCATGTTTTTAAAAATAAAAATGACAAAAAAAATTGCCCTCAATTTATCCTAGTTTTTATTTATAAAAAATGATTTATTTTTCTCTTTTTCTTCACAATTTTTTTTTTCAATTTTTTGCCCCAATTTTTATTTATTAAAAATTTCAGTTTTTATTTATTAAAAAAAAACTGTTTTTTATCTTATTCCTCCCAGTTTTTATTCATTACAAAAAACTGTTTTATTTTTTATTTTTTTACCCTCGTTTGTATTTACGTTTTTCATCTCTTTTTACCTCCCAGTTTTTATTTATTAAAAATAGAACTTTTTTCTCTCTTTTTTGTCCCATTTTTTATATATTAAAGAAAAAAAATATTCTTTTGTTATCTTTCATTTCATCCCCGTCTGACAATAGCGAGGAATACAACAAGAAATGAAAATAAAATAACTAGCAATTACTTACTTAACATCTGGCATTTACTCATGCGCTATTACACCCCAACGCAATCCCAAGTTGGCTCCACCTTCTAGGCATAAACATATACGGTTACAACCATCGTACTTAAAAATGACAAAAACAGTTCACGAAATACCAAAAAATATAACACATGTTCAATATAGTCACTTTACACCCCCAATTATTACACAATCACACCAAAATCACATCTATGTAAACAGATACAGATTCCAAATCAATAAAATTATTTGTATCTCATTGTGTATTTTCATTCATTTTCTTTATTTTAAATATTTATATTTTATTATTGTGGGTTTCGTTAAGATATAAAGTACAATTTATTATTACTTTATTTTATTATAGGGTACAAAATAAGAATATTACTCATTCCCAAAACATCTTTTCTCTCTCCAATGTCCAAACCCAATTTTGCTTTCGCCCATGGAATCGAGGAAATATTTTTTGATATATTAATTTTAATGTCTTAAAGACGCGATTTATAAATTTATTGGTGTCAATTCACATTCATTAAAGGATCAAATACCATAAAGTCTCTCAAATATTTTTTAATACACATTTAGTCCAAGACTTTTATTTTGTACCAAAAAGTCCCTTATTCTCTTATCTTTAAAAGTCCGCGTCAGCGGTATGGTAAAGCCTTTTTGACTTGGTGAAGGATTTTTTGGTGCAAAATAAAAAAGTTTGGACTATACATGTATTAAAAGAAATTCAATGTACTATTTGGTATATGCCCCTTCATTAAATTATGTGAATTCGAATCAGCGACATTAACTAATCGCGTCTCTAAAATAACAAAATTTGATGTTTTACAAACATCAAAAGTTCTTCGCACCCATCCCAAAAAACAGTAAGGGCCCATTTGGCAACTGATTAGGCATAAATTCTTCACAATTATTCCCTTAATTTCGGTATTTTTATGTTCCCGTGCGGTGTAAATAGCTTGGATTTGTCTCATATTTATGATACTAACCCTTTTTGGCAAGTATTTCGTATTTTGCGTATCTCTTATGTGTTTTACAGGTATTTCATGCAAGTTAGTGTCAAAGAGAACTCAAAACAGTAAAAGAAACCAAGAAACGGGGAGTTGAAGGGCATTTTAGTAATTTTGTAGCCTTAGTCCGGAGGTGGGGCCAACTGGAAAGTTGTAGAGCTTTCAATTGCAAGAGCACTATAAAAAACAGCACCTCAATCCGACCTACGGTGAAGAAATTGTGGTCATTTGAAGTTGAGAGGAATGAATGAAAAAAAGTTGTTAGCCCCAAACCGAATCGAAGCTGAGAAAAAAGAATTGATTCACCCATTTGTCACGCACTAGATCCGTTACAAAATTAGTCACGCTTTCTAAGTGTGACAAATTCCATACGGGATTTTTATTTTGTGCTTATCTTTTAGCCAAAAGAGTTTTATGTTTCGGGAACTCTTCTAAACGACCTCTAACCTATATATTTAGGCCTCGTTTGGTTCTCTATTTTGAAAAGTCAATTTAAACGTTGTTTTTAAATACAGTTTTAAAATTCTGTTTTTTGTATCTATAATTATTGTTGTGCGTTTGGTAAACTTGTTTTAAAATACAATTTTTTTGAAAATTTGACAAAATTGGTAAACATTTATATTTATATTATACATACATATGTGTGTGTGTATATATATATAAACACATACATAAAACTCTCATACATACATGATACATGAATGTATACATATATACATGCATACATACATCATAAATTATATACATGTACATTTAATATCATATATTTTTATGTATATTTAATGAGGTATGTTGGGGAGTTTAACTATATATATATATATGTGTGTGGTGTGTGTGTGTGCGTGTGTGTGTGTGTGTGTATAATGACATTGAATGCATAATTCACTATAAAATTATATACATACATAAATGGATAATATTTTTTAATACATATGTATTATATATATTTTTTATATTATTTCATACATTAATAATACATGTATAAAACTATATATAAGTATCATGTATCTATTGATAATATTATTTAACTTTATATTACTCCATACGTAATTTTGTGTACATGTACATATATATTTTTTATTTATAAGGATTACACACATTAATTTATTATGTATGTATATTATATATTTTGGTATAAATGCATTAAAATATTAAGAATGAATAATTCTAAGTTGAAAAATAAAAAACAGAAGTTATAAAACACCCTCAACCTGTTTTCTTAAAAACTTGATTATAACACAGAAATATTATAATTCAGTGTTTAAAACAGGTTGTCAAACGCAGATTTTTATCAAAATTGTATGTAAACACACACTACAAGAATTTTCACCATTAGAAACATACAAATTATGTTGCTAAAGTTAGAAATATGTTACTAAAAGGTATTGGCAACATATTTTGCTATGTTGCCAGCTTGTTGCCCATTGCCTGTCTAGGAAACCCTTTGGCAACACAGCAGCCATGTGTTGCTGAAGGTATACTTTTGGCAACACGCAATTGTGTTGCCAAAAGTATTTTATAATTTGTCAAATTTATAATAAAAAATATTATTTGTGTTGCCAAAAGTCACTCAACACCAACAAAAATAATTATGTTGCCAAAAACTATACATTTTGGCAACATAAGAGTTGCGTTGCCAAAAGGCTATACATTTGGCAACACAGGTCTTGTGTTACTAAAAGTCACTCAACAACAACCAAAATAGTTGTGTTGCCAAAGGTATAGCTTTTGGCAACATAAGATATATGATATATATATTTGATATATATAACAGTGTATATATATATATATATATATATATATATATATATATATATATAACAACTCCAACGCACAACACCAATGCACGCACCGCACACCAAATCCCAACACACGCACATCACCCACCCTGCTAACAACTACCAATTCAATACGACCCAACTCTTATCCCCACAATAGAAACACACCTGAAATTATAGAATAGTAGAACTAAAACAGCAGCAATGACACAATACATGAAATCAATGAATTATAGGAAAGAAAAGAATCGGAGCAGCTCTTTAGCTAGCCTCACTGGTCTGCGCGTAAATAAAAACCAACAAAGTTAGTAGTGAACTAATCTATATCAACCACCTATATGATATGGTTTCAATACTTCTATACCAAAAAAATCAACACAGAGAAACACATTGATATTGATCTTGTTTCAACGTAGTCATAAACGTATCCTAAAATCAAAATAACAAATGATTAATGAAAGGGACAAATTAATTAAAGAGATAAATCATATATAATGCTTAATGAATTGTATATGATTTGATTCCAACACTCCCCCTTTCTCCATGATTTCCCTAAACATGGAATATAAATTAAGCACCACGGTTAAAAAATGAAAACGAAGTATGTTTGTATATAAACATCCACATTTGGAAGAGGGGAAAAATGTTTTCAGACCTGTCAAGCTGAGATATATGAAATTTTACAGAACTATCACCTAGATGGTAAAAAACAGGGCTGACATTTTAGTATAAACTTTTAGTGAAAAGTTTGGCATGAACAATTAAACAAAAATTCAAATTAATTAAAGTTGATGTATGTTAATACATCCCAGATAATGAAAGAAAAACCTGTCCTATAGATATCAGATAATGAAAGCAGATGTATTTGAACCAAAACCTATAGATTAGGTAACATATCAATGGGGAAGCTTATCCCACCAAGCGTATTTTATTTTTTATAACATTTTCTTCAATCTATCGAGAACAATTTTGTTATACGCCTAAACCTTCCCATGTCTTTGGAGGGTAGGCTACTGAACTATAGTAGCGTTGGATATTGTAGAAATTTCTTAATGGTCCACTTTCAAATTGCTTTCCATTATTGGTTATGATTGTTCTTAGCACGCCAAAATGGGTAATGATGTTCCTCTAAATAAATCTGATTATGTCACTATCCCTTATATTCCCCAAAGTTTCAATCTCTGTCCATTTGGTGAATGAATATGTGCCGATTGAGAGATACTTCTGATTTTTTAGTACATTATATAAGGGATCCACAATGTCCAACCCCTAATAAGATCGATGGTTGGTTCGTGAAGCATGGACGCGAATTCTTGACATTTATTTCACTTCTTAACATATGATAATGCATTTTTTTCCATGTAACGCTACCAGTATCCATCTTTGGTGGCTATGAATGCTAAAGACTTCCTCTGACATGACTTATAGATATTCAATCGTGTAGTTCATGTAGGACTTGGTTAACAAAGCATGGATGAATGAATTGGATGTATGGGCCTCCAAAAGATCACTTGTAGATCTTACACTTAGAGGAAAGATAAAAATGACTAGATTTCACCTTGGTTCGATGGGCTTAATTTTGATTAGTAGGTAGGTCATCCTCTTGTAGGTATGCTATGATAGGGGTCCATCTAGTTGGGAGCCTTTTGAATGGAGAGGACTTATTCGGTGATCGTCGTCTTAGTGATTCTTGTTTGGTCAAAGTAATCCACCTGAGTTGTCCTTTTGAGGTCAGAGTCAACAACTAAACCTAAAGTGGATAGAGTATCTGCATGGTTATTATTCCTAGTGAAAATTGTTAGATATGAACTTTCTTGAATAAGGCGATCAAATCCTGGGATACTTATAAGTATGATAACATTCTTTCATATCTGGAATTATAGTCTCTCGATATTTGATAAGATATCAGCCTTGAGTCATAAAAGATGTCAATTTGACTTGCACCGAGAGATAGGACAATATTCGATCTGGAAATGACATCTTCGTACTCAGCCTTATTCTTGGATTATTCAAAGCCAAATTTGCTTCCCTATTCGATAATGGTTTGGTCTAGATTCACATGAACAATTCACACTCCTGCCCCTTTCGAGTTAGAGGCCCCATCGATATAGAGCGTCAACTTATTAAGATTCTTAAACTCTTTAACATTAATTTGGTCGCCACGCTCCCCTTTGTCATGCTCTTGCCTTATAGTTAACTCGGCTATTAAATTCACTAACATATGCCCTTTGATCATATTTCTTGGTTGATAACGGATATTGAACTTCCCCAGTTCCACTTACCATTTGGATTACTGTCCAGAGAGGTTGGCCTTTTGGGGGACTACTTTAAGTGGGAAATAGGTGATAAATATGACAGATTGAGATTCGAAATAGTGCTTCAACTTCCATAAATTTATTACCAAGGAATAATCTAGCTTCTCTATGTGAAGTTAGCATCTTAAGGCGTCTAGTAGCATCTTAATAACATAATATATCGAGTCTAGGTTCCCCTTATTTTTAAACATTAAGGTCGAGCTAACTATATTGCCGAACACTGGGAGATATAGATAAACTGTATCTCCCTAATTTGGGACTGCATGTAGGGGTGGTTTGCATAAATAAAGCTTAATTTCTTCAACTGTCCTTGAAAATTCTTCATTTTAGGCTACACCATTCTCTTTTTTCAAGAGCTGAAAGAATGGTCGATACTTCTCCTTTTTCAAGATTTAAAGATTTTCTCCAAGATTTTTTATCCTTAACTCAATTTTGGAAAACCTCATATAAATTGGACTCTTATGTTCACTATGGATGAGAGGCTGGAGACTCAAGAGAGTCAAGGTGTAACACCCCGCCTAAAATAATAACGGGTGGCCAACCCTATACTATATTAAATCAGTAGTTTCAGATGGTCCAGTCTCAACATCAACTGTCGGTACTATATAATATAGGACTATTATCTGATATCATATAGGCGAGATGTTAAAATAAATTGAAACATGCAACAAACCACAACTAACACTACAATACCACTAGTAAAGGAGAGAAAGATGCATGAAATAACTATGAGAAATGAAATGCTAGAAATAAAATGAAATAAATAAATACAACCGAATGTACTACAAAAAATAGACCCGAATAAGCTGTCGGGTCACAGCCAATACAATAGCTGAAATGGAATAGACATAAACATGTATATAAATATCCCTTGGGTACAAACCCGATATACAACATGAATCCTACCTAGAATTTTTTTTAAAAAAATTAGGAAGTGGCGACATGAAACATCCCGCAACAGTTCGCACCTGTCACGGCTCCCAAGACTCTGGATAGAAAGTCATCCGGCATCCATGCAGTAGGACACCTGTAGTAATATATCTATATATATATATATATACAAGCAGGAGAGAAAAGTAAACGGGTCAGAGCCCGAGTTGTGGAAAATATTTAGCAAGTGTGTTTACCGTGCATAATAAACATCGGTGCACTTATTACATAATTAAAGTGGAATCGCACTCTCGTGGAACCCCAACTCACCTCTCATCTAAAGGCGCGCACCCATTCGCGTCCTCAAATTTTAGTTAAATTACCCCCATTTATTAGGACAACCTAACTTATCATAGGCCTAGCCTATACCCATGAGATCTACCTTCCTATCATACCCCAAGAATCCACCCCCTTTTTAACCACAGTTAAGTCTTTATTTTCAATCATATGTGCCTTATTAGGATTAGTGGAATCCGGTTCACACTTTAACCATTTATAATTTAATAAGTTACCCAATATGCATTTGGGTTGAAACATATGATTTAAATTTCTAATTAATAAGCATGCAAAATTATTATTGACACAACTTCCCTCCAATTTCAACGTTGCGCTGCGTTTCGTGCGTGGGGTGTCTCGCAAAGAGAAATCCAAACAAGGAACCACCCCGTTACACTACTCCATGTCAGTGTCGATCTTGGAAATCAATTTTGCCACACATAAATATCGACAGAACTTCTCTCTACTCTCAACAATATACTACATTTCGCGAGTCGGGTGTCTCGTAAAGCGAAATCCAAACAAGGAACCACCCCTTTACACTACTCTCTGACAATGTCGATCATAGAGGTACATAATGCCGTACATACCATAATTGGCAGAACTTTTCTCCAATCTCAACATTGTACTACGTTTCATGCGTGGGGTGTCTCGCAAAGCGAAATCCAAACAAGGAACCACCCCGTTACACTACTCCTGGACAATGTCGATCCTAGAGATCCATAATGCCATATATACAATATAATACTACCAATACTACTCAAACTCCAATAATATCCATGGGATGATGTAACCAAAATATTCTATAAATGCGATACATCAACCCCCATCAATCTAGTACACTATAATCATCCAAGATGTACTCTACAAAGATTCTATATCCTTTCGTCTATAGGATATATATATATATATATATATATATATATATATATATATATATATATATATATATATATATATATATAGGTATTTTATGCTCACCATATATACATATACCAATCATCCAATCCCATGACCATGTATACATACCATATATGATGTACCAAGGCCATTCACAAATAAATACCCGGCTATATATAGCGCCGATAAAACTGCATCAATGCTATCATCTTCCTAGTGCCCGGCTCACGTAGCAATACTGGGGCCACCATGGTGGGACTAAACGACACCCAACTCGTGGTAAACTCACGCACACGACGTCCTGGGAAGCGGTCATAGCTCCAAACCGGCAATGAGACGAAACATACCCACCACGTCTCATCCCAAAAATAAAAATGTAAATCACATAATAACACACGGGATGACTATGACCTGAGGAATATCCACACCCTGCTTTTCTAGCTAGGATGCTCACCCTCTATGCGCGCAACTTCCCAATGATAGCATGAGCGGGGTATGCTTAACCAAATAAGTATATATATCATTCACATGCACAGTATATATACATCCATATGATCCAATCATAAAATAAAATATTAAACCATCATAAGGTTTAAATATCCATACCATGTATATCCATAACATAAATATATCCATAAATTCATATCTATATAGATATTTATACATATATTCACATATCCTTGTATACAACTAATTCTCGTTCATAAGTATGAGATATATGAACTCGGCTATAAGTATATATAATCCTCAATATACAAGCCGTCACCATAATTCATTTAATTTACCTTGATATGTGAATACAATCCCTCACTCGAAACATATTCAATCATTTTTCCTATGATGAAATGTCTCCCAAAAATATATTTATTTTCAACATTTAGGTTACCACCCAGAGTTTAGTGTAGGAAGCCATCACTACACATATCATATATCTCCAAAAGGGCATTCATGACTCCAATACTAGTTTCGACTATTGATATGCGTATATATACATAACAATAGTCTATAAACCTCAACTTAGCCAACTATTATTTCAAGTATGGGAATCCCAATGTTCATTTCCACACAATCATAAATAAACTATCCTAACTAAAATTCCGCTACCTCGTATTCTAGTTGATAGTACAATCCAATCATTCCCAAATCTTGCCTAAGGTTCAATTGTTCTTATGAACCCTTACTCCTATCGCATTACCAATTGTTCCTTAATTTAAGCATCTCTAAGGGTTCGTGACTCCTCTTTCTCGTTAATCCCCAATTATAACATAATAGAATCCTATCGCTATAAGGATTCAATAAGCCTATCGGACTATAATTTCTTAACATACCTTCTTAACTCTCTCTCTCTCTAGGAGTTCTAAACCTCCTATCGTGTCTATAATTACTTTGGAATTATAATTAGATTTCTCAACCTTAACGAGGTATCCCCCACAATCTCTATACACAACAAAAATCCATGCGTGGATATATTTCTCCCAAATACCCTAAGGAGTCCCCAAAATCCTAATATGTGAGAAACTCCTTCAATGTCTCCAAGAACATATCTCTTACATCATAAGAGAAGGCCCCCAAATTAATAAACCCAACCAAAAAGGGTTTGAAATCACTATAGAGAAAATACCTCAAAATGCCCTGTTTCCGAATCGATTCGGCCCAGCGAATCAATTCGACCTCCAAGGCGAATCAATTCGGGTCCAAAGACCTGGGCTTCTACCACAGGCCGAATCGATTCATCTTGAGTCCGAATTGATTCTGTTAATGCAGACCTGCCAATTCCCCTAAATCGAATCGATTCGCTTAAGGGGGCGAATCGATTCGGACCTGCAAATTTTGAAGGGTTCTTCTTCTTCATCAAAACCCACGAATTCTAAACCCTAAATTTTTCATTATAATCCCCAAACCTTCATCAAATCATGATTTTAAGCCCATTAATCAACCCAAAGTTGATCCCAACCATGTCTATTCCATTAAATCCATATTTAAACATTGATTTCAAGATTTAAACCTAAAAATCTAGGTTTGATATTAACACCCAAAAATCCATTTCTTTACCCCACAAATTATGAAATGAAATCCACAAATAGCTATTTAGCAAGATTAAACACTTGCCTCAGATTTGTAGAGGTTGGATCATCCTCGATGTCGCGGTTGGGCCGGAAATCCCCAAGCTTTTCTTCCTCTATCTCTCTTTTCCTTCTTCTTTCTCTTTTCTTTCTATTTCTCTCTTTCTCAATTGAGAAGGCTTCATCCGTAAGCCTTAGATCCTTTAAAACAATAAACCCAATTTTAAATGTTAATACACACTTTAAATGACTCGTTTACTCCAATTCGAGTCAAACTGACTTAAAAATATTCCAGAGCCGAAATAAAGCTCAATGATTGTCATTTTGACTATCTCGGCCCTTCCAGGATCGATGGTACTCTCAAAATCATCATCCGGAATATTTTAAAATGTTCTCTATTTTTGGGCCTCAATTCCCAAGTTTTAAAATTCTCCAATTTAATTAAATTTTATTTTCCCAAAATTTAATTTCTCAATCTCCAATAATCGTGGGGTGTTACAATCTTCCCCCCTTACAAAAATTTCATCCGCGAAATTTAAGATGTGCCTAGGACCTCAATCTCTTCTAGTCCTAACATCAACTCTTCGGATCACTATACCGATTCTTCCTGGTTCTTATGTCAAACCGTATAAATTTAAAATTCACTAGCTACCCAGGGTGCCCATACACCCTGTATCCGAATTTCCACTTGTAAAATTATAATCAGGCTCCATTAGCCTCCAATTGTAACATAAACCTTAGCAACATGATCTCTAACAACATACTAAATATATAGAAGTTTGAAAACTCCCAACGGCTTAACTCTCCTCAATTCCTGACACTAGCCACCTTCGTGCGGGGGAGGTCTCGCAAGAGAAATCCAAACAAGGAACCCTCCCAATACACTACTGTGTAACTAGGTCGGGGATTGAGATTAGTTGAACCAGGGCTAAGGTTTTATAAAAATATTTTCATATTTTAGATACTTCCCGAGGGCCTATACAACAATACGATATAATTATATTCCGTTTCTTTCGACAAGCCAAACAAACACCTTATGTTTAAAACACAAGGCCCCAACACATACAACACTTTTAACCACTACCTAGTTCTCAAAACTATCACAACTATGAGCTAAATTATCCGCTCAACATAAACCTACTAAACTTTGAATCTCACAACTCTAAAACTTCTTTACATACATTAATGCCTTTCCACAGTATAAGTCTCCCCTCTTAGGCGCACTATAATCACATACCCTACCTGCCCATAAGACAATAGTCTTATAGTCACTATTCAACGAACCTTGACATTCCTCACCTCCGGAATTCAATATTATATCTCTCGACTTTCCCGATATCGCCCAAAGTATGACTTAAAACCAAAGAAAGGTATTCTACCTTATACTTCCATAATCTAATGGTTTCACCTCATCCAAGGATCTCAATTCAAGACCCTCTACTTCTTCCAGGACAATCATTACTCCTAAACCTATTTCTCCATAAGAGAAACATCTTCCCCAAAATCCTTCCTAACCATTTTGAAGGATAAAACGTAATTACAACTATCGAAAATTCCCTCTGTCCTACACAACGAACTGAGTCTCCAAATGCATTCTCCCTCATCCTAGAAAGCGATGCTCCCGATATTCGGACAACTCCACACATTTCACGTCAGGGAAAAGTCACCAACATCAGGCTTCCCAACAAAGGTTAACGGGTTTCTCAACCTAGCCTCCAAAGGACTACACTAACCTCTCCTCAGACTTTCCTTACTACGCCCAAGATTCACCATTCGAGTAAATTTTCCTTTCTTACTCAACCGCCGATAAATCACCTCAAACCACTGCTAGAAATCTCCTCAATATCTCCTCCGGAATTGGGGAAAACAAATGCCCCCGATTAAAGCGTACCCAAAACATGCTATGGGTATTGTACTTCTAATCCTATCCTTTCCTAGACGACAAAATTTAGGCGACGTCTGAAACGAAACAAGAGCAACTGTTATCAAAATTCCAATCAAGTAAACATACTTCACATAAGAAAACAACACAGTGAACACAGCAGTCCTAATTGTAGGGCTTTATGTCAATAACGTTAACGGAAGAATGCAGAAAACTCGCACAGATCCTAATGGCTCTAGAAATTGATGCTCTGATACCATTTGTAACACCCCGCCTAAAATAATAACGGGTGCCCAACCCTATACTATATTAAATCAGGAGTTTCAGATGGTCCAGTCTCAACATCAACTGTCAGTACTATATAATATAGGACTACTATCCGATATCATATAGGCGAGATGTTAAAATAAATTGAAACATGCAACAAACCACAACTAACACTACAATGCCACTAGTAAAGGAGAGAAATATGCATGAAATAACTATGAGAAATGAAATGCTAGAAATAAAATGAAATAAATAAATACAACCGAATGTACTACAAAAAGTAGACCCGAATAAACTGTCGGGTCATAGCCAACACAATAGCTGAAATGGAATAGACATAAACATGTATATAAATATCCCTTGGGTACAAACCCGATATACAACATGAATCCTACCTATATTTTTTTTTTAAAAATTAGGAAGGGGCTACATGAAACATCCCGCAACAGTCCGCACCTGTCACGACTCCCAAGACTCTGGATAGAAGGTCATCCGGCATCCATGCAGTAGGACACCTGTAGTAATATATATATATATATATATATATACACAAGCAGGAGAGAAAAGTAAACGGGTCAGAGCCCGAGTTGTGGAAAATATTTAGCAAGTGTGTTAACCGTGCATAATAAACATCGGTGCACTTATTTCATAATTAAAGAGGAATCGCACTCTCGTGGAACCCCAACTCACCTCTCATCTAAAGGCGCGCACCTATTCGCGTCCTCAAATTTTAGTTAAATTACCCCCATTTATTAGGACAACCTAACTTATCATAGGCCTAGCCTATACCCACGAGATCTACCTTCCTATCATACCCCAAGAATCCACCCCCTTTTTAACCACAGTTAAGTCTTTATTTTCAATCATATGTGCCTTATTAGGCTTAGTGGATTCCGGTTCATACTTTAACAATTTATAATTTAATAAGTTACCCAATACGCATTTGGGTTGAAACATATGATTTAAATTTCTAATTAATAAGCATGCAAAATTATTATTGACACAACTTCCCTCCAATTTCAACGTTACGCTGCGTTTCGTGCGTGGGGTATCTCGCAAAGCGAAATCCAAATACGGAACCTCCCCGTTACACTACTCCATGTCAGCGTCGATCCTGGAGATCTATTTTGCCACACATAAATATCGACAGAACTTCTCTCTACTCTCAACAATGCACTACATTTCGTGCGTGGGGTGTCTCGCAAAGAGAAATCCAAACAAGGAACCACCCCTTTACACTACTCTTTGACAATGTCGATCATAGAGGTCCATAATGCCGTACATACCATAATTGACATAACTTTTCTCCAATCTCAACACTGCACTACGTTTCATGCGTGGGGTGTCTCGCAAAGCGAAATCCAAACAAGGAACCACCCCGTTACACTACTCCTGGACAATGTCGATCCTAGAGATCCATAATGCCATATATACAATATAATACTATCACTACTACTCAAACTCCAATAATATCCTTGGGATGATGTAACCGAAATATTCCTTAAATGCGATACATCAACCCCCATCAATCTAGTACACCATAATCATCCAAGATGTACTCTATAAAGATTCTATATCCTTTCATCTATAGGATATATATATATAAATAAATATATATATATATATATATATATATATATATATATATATATATATATAGAGAGAGAGAGAGAGAGGTATTTTATGCTCACCATATATATACATATACCAATGATCCAATCCCATGACGATGTATGCATACCATATATGATGTACCAAGGCCATGCACAAATAAATACCCTGCTATATATGGTGCCGATAAAACTGCATCAATGCTATCATCTTCCCAGTGCCCGGCTCATGTAGCAATACTGGGGCCACCATGGTGGGACTAAACGACACCCAAATCGTGGTAAACTCACGCACACGACGTCCCGGGAAGCGGTCATATCTCCAAACCGGTAATGAGACGAAACATACCCACCACGTCTAATTCCAAAAATAAAAATGTAAATCACATAATAACACACGGGACGACTATGGCCTGAGGAATATCCACACCCTGCTTTTCTAGCCTGAATGCTCACCCTCTACGCGTGCAACTTCCCAATGATAGCATGAGCGGGGTATGCTTAACCAAATAAGTATACATATCATTCACATGCACAATATATATACATCCATATGATCCAATCATAAAATCAAACATTAAACCATCATAAGGTTTAAATATCCATACCATGTATATCCATAACATAAATATATCCATAAATTCATATCTATATAGATATATATACATATATTCACATATCCTTGTATACAACTAATTCTCGTTCATAAGTATGAGATATATGAACTCGACTATAAGTATATATAATCCTCAATATACAAGTCGTCACCACAATTCATTTAATTTACCTCGATATGTGAATATAATCCCTCACTCGAAACATATTCAATCATTTTTCCTATGATGAAATATCTCCGAAAAATATATTTATTTTCAACATTTAGGTTACCACCCAGAGTTTAGTGTAGGAAACCATCACTACGCATATCATATATCTGCAAAAGGGCATTCATGACTCCAATACTAGTTTCGACTGTCGATATGTATATATATACATAACAATAGTCTATAAACCTCAACTTAGCCCAACTATTATTTCAAATATGGGAATCCCAATGTTCATTTCCACACAATCATAAATAAACTATCCTAACTAAAATTCCGCTACCTCGTATTCTAGTTGATAGTACAATCCAATCATTCCCAAATCTTGCCTAAGGTTCAATTGTTCTTATGAACCCTTACTCCTACCGCATTACCAATTGTTCCTTAATTTAAGCATCTCTAAGGGTTCGTGACTCCTCTCTCTCGTTAATCCCCAATTATAACGTAATGGAATCCTATCGCTATAAGGATTCAATAAGCCTATCAGACTATAATTTCCTAACATACCTTCTTAACTCTCTCTCTAGGAGTTCTAAACCTCCTATCGTGTCTATAATTACTTTGGAATTATAATTAGGATTCTCAACCTTAACGAGGTATCCCCCACAATCTCTATACACAACAAAAATCCATACATGGATATATTTCTCCCAAATACCCTAAGGAGTCCCCAAAATACTAATATGTGAGAAACTCCTTCAATGTCTCCAAGAACATATCTCTTACATCATAAGAGAAGGCCCCAAAATCAATAAACCCAACCAAAAATGGTTTGAAATCACTATTGAGAAAATACCTCAAAATGCCCTGTTTCCGAATCGATTCGGCCCTATTCAGAATCGATTCGGCCCAGTGAATCGATTCGGACTCCAAGGCGAATCGATTCGGGTCCAAAGACCTGGGCTTATGCCACAGGCCGAATCGATTCGTCTTGGGTCCGAATCGATTCGGTCAATGCAGACCTGCCAATTCCCCTAAACCGAATCGATTCGCTTAAGGGGGCGAATCGATTCGGACCTGCAAATTTTAAAGGGTTCTTCTTCTTCTTCATCAAAACCCACGAATTCTAAACCCTAAATTTTTCGTTCTAACCCCCAAACCTTCATCAAATCATGATTTTAAGCCCATTAATCAACCCAAAGTTGATCCCAACCATTTCTATTCCATTAAATCCATATTTAAACATTGATTTCAAGATTTAAACCTAAAAATCTTGGTTTTGATATTAACACCCAAAAATCCATTTATTTAACCCACAAATTATGAAATGAAATACACAAATAGCTATTTAGCAAGATTAAACACTTGCCTCAGATTTGTAGAGGTTGGATCATCCTCGATGTCGCGGTTGGGCCGAAAATCCCCAAGGTTTTCTTCCTCTCTCTCTCTTTTCCTTCTTCTTTCTCTTTTCTTTCTATTTCTCTCTTTCTCAATTGAGAAGGGTTCATCCGTAAGCCTTAGATCCTTTAAAACAATAAACCCAAATTAAATGTTAATACACACTTTAAATGACTCGTTTACTCCAATTCGAGTCAAACTGACTTAAAAATATTCCGGAGCCGAAATAAAGCTCAATGACAGTCATTTTGACTATCTCGACCCTTCCAGGATCGATGGTACTCTCAAAATCATCATCCGGAATACTTTGAAATGTTCTCTATTTTTGGGCCTCAATTCCCAAGTTTTAAAATTCTCCAATTTAATTAAATTTTATTTTCCCAAAATTTAATTTCTCAGTCTCCAATAATCGTGGGGTGTTACACAAGGCTTGTGAGGGCATTGAGTCTGTGTTGTAAGACTACTTTCGTCTTGTATAATTCCTCGTCGTAGTGAATTGTGTTCCTTGGGTCATTCGAGGATTTTTTTCATTTGGATTTTCTCGTACATTGCGAATTGTGATTGATTTACTTATTTTATCACGCGCTCACCTATATACATATTTAGGTTAAGAAAAAATTGATCAATTAATTTATCACAACAATTGATTTAAAATGGGTGCTTAGTTAATTTGGGTTAATTAATATGAATCGAACATTAAAATTTGGAGTATTTATTTCTTTGACCATCCATATTAGATCCTTATAGGACCCTCAATTTTTTTGTAGTGGGTCCATATAAATAACTAAAGGGCTTTGAATGGTTTTAAGGTTAGGTCAACGGTTTGGAGGACTTTTCTTACGCATAGCAATCTTTTTTTAATTAATAACATACTTTTTATTTAAAAAATAGTTTTCAATTGAGTATTTTTAATTGTATTTTTTAAAAATGAAGATTTTGCATTAAATTTAACGGTCAAAATTGATGGAAGTGCCAAACTGAAAAAATATAGATATTTTAGGGGCTTAATGGGAACAAAAAATACTTTAAGGACTCAATAGAAACTATTTGTATGCTTTAAGGCGCATATCTATATTTATAGGGGTGTATTGTTAGGCACATATTTGTGAATTATGAAGTAAAAGGTTGATAATTATTTTGTTTTTCTTTCTAGTTATAGTCATTTTAGTGTTATTTTTACGTTTGTAATTATTTTTAGTCTCAAAGAATTCAGAACTTATTTTTAAAAAATTTATGTGAGTAAAATAATTGAGGTTTTTAATAAGCATAATAAATGGAATAGTATCGTTTTCGTGAATATGTTATCAGATTTAACAGTCGTGTGATTCACAAATGACCTATGAAATAAAATAATTAGAAAAAACATAGAACCTTTTCTCTTAAACAAGAAATTATTTAGAGGTGCCTAAAGGATGGACATATTGAGAAATTATTTTATCAGCTATGAACACATACTCCCTTTCTTATTTTCCTCATCGAATTCACATGCAACTGTTACTCTTTGATCGCATTTGAGCCCATAATTTTTATTACGTCCCATATTTAACATGAGTATTTACACTATATGTTTTTATATTTATTCCTAAATATTTTGTGGACAAATGAACGAAATTTTGAAAGAGTTTAAAGCCTAATCATGGCTTCACAAGTAGATTGGTGGCTATGAGTGGGCAATTGAATACTACTTTTATTGCTCGAATTTAAATTAGGATTAATTGGGGGTCTAAAGTAATTACTATTTCAATTCAAATTGTGGTTGTCAATGGGGTTAATTATTGGTGGAACTTTATGACATGCTTTATTTAATGCCCTTTTATATTTTCCTTTTTTACATATTACTTTCATCTTCAGTTAGTGTACCTCAAGGAGTGACAAAATTCATTGATAATAATTGGTGCAATGATTTATATTATAACCAACGACAAAGTCTGGATTCCACGGGGAATGCTATTTTAATTAGAAATGAAAAAACATAATAAACTTGTAATTTTACGATGACGTTAATTGTGTTATATCCATTCGACATTATTTAGGTCCTCAATATTGTGTTTTTGTCATTTTTATCATGGCCTGATTTGTTTTATGTCCATCCGATGTTTTAGTGACTTGGGCATCTAGTTCATCGACGAGTTACCTTGGATCATTTAAGTGTTTGATGTTCATGTAGATGTTAGTTTTCTATCTAAATGTCCCAAAAATTAAAGGGTAGGAAAATAATATTGTAATTTGCTAAATAATTAACCATAACCTTATCATTATTCATACTGAAAGAAAAAAAAATGGTCCATCAAAACACTACACACCGTGACTCACGACCAAAGACCCTTACCATGGCATAAAAAAGGGAAATGTATTAACATAAAACCAAACCAAGAGGATCCATAAGAATAATCTAGTAAAGAAATTAGGTTACTTGGACTTTACTCATTAGTACATGGTGGAGGTCAATTTTAAGTTCATGAGAAATTATTTATCAAATATGAAGACAAACCCTCTATCCTATTTCCATCAATGATTTCGCATGCCTTTAGTCTACATATTTTATTATGACCATATTTCACATGATTATTTATACCATTTATTTCTAGATTTTATTCCCAAGTATTTTATGCAAAATTTGATGGAAATTTGCAAGCGTTTATAGCGAAATCATGGCTTGACCAGTAGATTGGTTATTATGGATAGTTATTGCAGATTAATAGCAATTGCTAGAATTTATGTTTTTAGTTATTGGTGCTTTAAGCTAGTTATTATTTGAATTATAGTTAAGGGAGGAAGTTATTTCTATATATAATAAATAAGGTAAAATGATGAAAAATTCCTCCAACAACAAACCATCAACATGCTTTATTTTATATAATTTCTTATTTTCCTTTGTTGAAAATTTATGTCATTTTTGGTTTGAATTTATATTCATGTATCCTTTTAAATTCAATGTCAAGTATTTTCTTACCTTTTCATTTGTTGTAATATGTCATATAGTACATTCATGTGGAAAAGCCCTCTTAATTGAGGAAACGGCAATATATGGATCTCTTGTAGTGTGGTTTGACGATCAGAGTTTAGATAAGGATTCTTCATAAGAAATTTATGGCAAATATATTTTTGTTCTATTTTTCAGAACTCATGCCAAATAAGGTCATCCTCAAACTAGTTCATCACCAAATATGGAAGAAAATGTTAAAAGATATTAATGGTGACTTTGAGAAGAACCATTCTGCAAAATTTACAAGAATGTTTTTTGTTTATTGAAGATATATTAAAGGGATTATCACATCACCATTAGTTTAAAAGTGTAGTGATTTATCTTTGACAATAATTCTTTTGAATTCACGAGGATTTTAATGCTTCACGACAAAATTTGATAAACATATGGCTGAAGAATTAACAAAGAAAATCACGATGGATTTAAAATCAAATATGCTTGTGTTATACATTAATTTGGGGGTTTGATGCTCCTTCTTATTTGCTTGAGTATTTGTGTTCTTAGCAAATATGTGAAGAATTTGGGGCAACAAGAATCTCATTTTTTCAATAAGACGATGCACCTCTTGCTTGTTGTAAGTATGTGGTAGGGATTGGTCAACTACCAACCACCTATGCAGCTTATCTATTAACCTAAAACGTTTTAATAAATGATTTTATTGGTTGTCACAGAACAATGCCAAAATTCATTGGCCTGAGTTGGTACAATGATTTGTACTATAACCAACAATGGAGTCTGGATGACATGAGATTAAGGTATTCTGACAAAAATGATGATTCATCTGAAACCCATTGTTTTAATGTCATGTGTGATATATTTTTTTTCCATGTGATGTTATTTAGGTCTATGAAAACTTGTTTTTTCCATATTATCGTGACATGTGTTGCTTTTTGTCTATAGGCCTACATCTTAAAAGATGGTTGGTACCATATTTATCTAAAAATTGCCAAAATTAAGAAGTATAATCCATAACATCCGTACATCTAATTTTGGATGTACCCTTAAACTCGTAAAAGGGGTGATTACATGAACATACATATTTGCAATGACAAAATTACAACAATATCGTAAGACTTTAACTTAAATAACTAAAAGATGAGTGTAATTGTCCCCCTTTCTGCGCTATAACATATTTTACGTCCTATCAAACTTTTAATGTAATTTTTTTTAAAAATCTTTGTTTGTATACTAGTACAACACGATAAGAATAAAATAAAGTATTTTTTTATTTCTTGCCATAAAATTTAAGTTCTAAGAATTTTTTACCATTTAAAGAGTTTGTTCATTCACTACACTACTAATATAGCATGGTACTCTAGAAGAAAATAAAATATTACTTTTCCCATGAAAGTAATAACATTCAGTTTAGAAATACAAATACTTGTGCATACAAAATCATAAAATTACATATAGTAAATGTTACCACGAAAGGTTAATTCGGAGCTCCGAACCCAAATCGCTCTATCAACAGATGAAAAGTTCCGATCACAACCTGAATAACATGGCGATCAATAAACCTGAAAAAACCCTTCACCAAATTCTTACAACCATCACCGAAGAATTTGATCCACATTCGGTGAAACAAGCTCCGACCGCCAGATTCTGGCATAGGGGTCATCGGATGGAGATAAGCAGTTGTAGGGAATTGAATAACAACAGGGGGGAGAATGTCTTTTAAGGAGGTGTAAGATGATGGTTTTGGACATATCAACGCAAAATCAACTGTTGAAAATAATGAAGATGAGGTGGTGATATTGGGTTTTGTTATAATTGGTTCTTGTGTTGTTTTGGAGGTTTTTTCACAGAGACAATGAATGGGTGTTGGTGTTTTTATGAAGCTGCCCATTAGAGAAGTAAAAATAGGTTTTGTGAGAGAAAGTGGTTTTGGGAATCTATAGCACTAGGTTTATATATTACTTTGTTTGTCTTTTGTCTCCGTATATGGAAAGTGGTGTGATTTGGAATGGTCGTAATAACGACACGTGGTGGTATCTTTGGTATTTTCTAATCTTTTTTTGTTATAATAAAGTGATTGATGATGGGCAAATATTATGCTTACAAGTTAAAGTCTAACTTATTCCTAAGTGTATAAGGTGGTATTTAGGGTCTATTGTAGGGTGATATTCCTAAATTATGAACTAAAAAATTGGTAATTATTTTTTCTTTCTTTCTAGTTATAGTCAGTTTAGCATATTATTTTGGGGGTTTTGATTACTTTAGTCTCAAATAATTTGCAGCTAATTTTACTAATTTTTTAAACACTAAAAAGGATAATTAAAGGGTTTATTGTATGTGATTTTTATTTGAAGAAATTTTATAAATATATACTGCTAAGTTTACCATAATACCCCAAATATAACCCATCTGTGTATGTCCCAAATATCGCTTATAATTCCCTGTATTTTTATAATTTAGAATTTAACCATTTCTGTCATTTTTTCAATTACGCGTGCATAGTAATTAAATTAAAATGGAATATTGCATATTTATTAAATATTAATTAGGAGACATTAAGATTGATATTTATGTGTTAAAATTTACTAAGTGTGCATAGTAAATCAAATATGGTGAATTGTTAGTACGTCGTAGTGATTGAGAAGGACGAGTTTTTTACGGTATCTCAACTGGGGCTTGAGATTAGATAATTTTAAGGTTGACATAAAAAATTATGTAAAGTGACTCGGATGGCGATTTCGAGTTCACGGTTGATTCTGAAGGGGGGTCGAGTTGGGCAAAATTGAGTATCCAGGGATAGTATTTGGGTTTCGAGGTCTTTTTAGACTAGTACGAACTAATATAGGGGTATTTAGGTCATTTTAAAATAGCCTAACAACCTAATTTGGGTATTAGTGGGTTAAAATATAAATCTCAGGTGGGTGAGGCAATCCTAAAATTAGTTAAAAATCCTAAAACAGAGAAGGAAGAGAGGATAACGTAAGGAGAAGGCTAGAGAGGCTAATTTGAGAGGAAAACTTAAGGGATTCTAGGATCAAATCATCACACACAAAAGAGATCAGACCATACAATCGATCTAAGGCAAGTAATTAACTATCTTTAAATTAAATTGAGGTAATTCATGTTCATATCATGGTAGGTGTAGAATGAGACCATTTATGGGAAGCGTTTTTACATAAAAATGGGGGTTTTGGTGAAATTTATATAATGTGTAGGTTTGATGATTAATTGATGATATTGGATAAATCATTGATATTTGAATGATTGGACAATGTTAGAATTATTTATAATCCATCCCCTCGGGTTAGATACGCTTTAATGGAGGTATATTATCATATTGAGGGTATTTGGATCGAAATTGGAGAAGAAAGTTCTCTGAACAAGGTTAGCGAACCGATTCGCATTCTAGTCAAACCGGTTCGGACTTCTAGCAAGTTCGAGAATGGGTTGTTTGATTAATGGGTTATTTTCGAGGGGTTCAAATGAAAGTAATAAACCCGTGAGAATAAGAGATATTTATTAGGGTGATTTATAAAGATTATATTACCTAGGGATGGGTGGGTAACTAAAGTTGGATTGGAAAAAGTTAAAAGAATAATTGGCTAATTTTAATAACGAATTAAGTGGGGTGAATTCGTAAATATTTGATGTATGGGATGGTCGGGTAAGTCTGAGTATTTTAGCGGAGTGATGCTACTTTATTTAATTAATAGATGAGAACTAACATAAATTTAAGAGACTGTGGCTGTAAACTCAAGATAGTAGGCTAGTTCTTTGAGCGATAGGCACAGTTTAGACATATATATATATATATATAGAGAGAGAGAGAGAGAGAGAGAGAGAATATGTACTAATATGAATCATATCTATGTGTATGATATTTATGTGAGACATACCCCTCTAGTGCTAAGAGCAGAGGTTGCGCGATGTGGATGATTTTTCCTGGAGAAACACAATAGGCTAAGTATTGACCCCAGGTCATAGCGTCGTCTTTACACGTTGTGTGAAGGTTATTCAAAGTGGTATTAATAGGGTATGATTGATACTAACTATCGAAGGACTATGACTGCCTCCAATACGTTTGCGATTTTACCGAGTCGGTGTTCGAGTCCGATTGCCGATAATCGAGATAAAATGAGTATGCCCTGGATGATGATATAATTGTAGAGAAAATAATCCAATGACTTAGTACTTGGGGGATGGCATCCAATGAGTGATGGCGATTATACGCGACATATGTGTGTTTGTTGTAGTATAACTTTACGTATATATATTAGTGCGGTAATTTTATACGGGCTTAATACTTTAACAGTGAATGCTATAAATAATTGAGATAAAGTTATGAAAATGATAAATGATGAAATGATTAATTAAGATAATGAGAGAAATAGCTAAGGAGTGAACAATAAAAATTACTCGGGGTAGAGCGGTGTATTAGTGAGATTTTTAACAGGGCTGGTTAGGCGGGGGTAGTGTAATTAGGCAGGTTAAGATGTATGCAGTAGGTGTATTAGTGAGATTTTCAAGAGGACTGGTTAATCAGGGGTAGTGTAACTAGGCAGGTTAAGATGTATGTAGTAGGCGTGCACTATAGTTGAGAGGTGAGGGGTATCTCATGGGAGTGCGACGCCGGCTTAAATATGGAATGTTTTACTAGCATGTTAATTTACTGCATCTAAATTAGTTGCAAATATTTTTTGAAGGTTTTGGGCTCTGTCCCGGGTTAAATATTATTTTCCAAAATCTTTTAAGTATCCAGCCATAGGGATGCCATGGATGATCACTCTTTGAAAGGATACATAGCTGCAACGGATGTGGAGACTTACAAAGTTCTAAGTAGCCATTTTCTTTATTGCATTCTAGACTAGGCTCTCTATTTTTGTTATTAGTTGGGCATGTTTCCCATTTATTCTAGATTCAATTATTTTGTTTATTTATTGCATTTCGATATTGGTATTGGATTTTGGTAACCGATGGGTTATTCGATACCCAGTTTTAAATAATGCATTTAGATTTACTCTTTTGGTGTGATCGTAGATGTAGTTTTATATTCAGTCGTATATTATTGAATGGTTTATTTTGGCATGTTAACCAAAGATTAAAATTTTACACTATTTGTTAAACTAATGGGTGGTTAGCAATAAATTAACTTTCGACAGTGATGCTAAGAATGAACCTTATGATACTACCAATTTATTTTGGTAGAGTGATGGCCACCCATTATTTTAACAGACGGGGTGTCATAGATGGTATCAGAGCATCAAGTTCCAGTGTCCTATAGGATCTGCACGACTTATCGTGTTTTCAGCGTTCAATTCCTATTGCAATTTATGATCTCCTATTATTATGTATAATTGAAGTGAATCTTGTAATAGTTCGGTAGAGTTTCAAATGTTGAATAATAGAGGATGACCAACTAAGGCCGTTAGGATAAACACGGGAGGATAGGATTGACCAGAGTTGCTGATTATTTAGGGGACGGTAACCATAGCAGAGGTTACTATTATCATTGATCAAGAAATGAATGATGCGATGATCATTGGGGCATAGTTGTTTCCTTAAGCACCGCCACAGCAAAGGATGGTGCCAATTCGAATTCACCAAGTGTAGTCAAATGGGAGAGAGTGAGAGGATCCTTTAAGAAGGGCCATCCGCCATAATTTCAAGGAAATGCAGACGTAGCATTAGTTAACCAATGGAAGGAGGAGATACAAAGGCATTTGCAAATGATTGAGTGCAATGACACTAAAAAATGAATGATAGCGATTTTTAAGCTCATACGAGTAGCGTTGCACTGGTGGGATCTAGTCCCCACATTCAAGAAGAGAGATACTATGTGTCGAGAAATTTTGGGTGTGGTGTGATCGCAAGTCCTTTCATCTGTTGTTCAAACAGAGATGTGAAGGAAGTTTCTGGACTTATCACAAAAGGGCCAAGGACGAGGGAGAATTTACTCGTTTAGTGAACTTAGTACCCAAAGTGGTAGGTACATAGGAGAAAAGGGTCCTTAGGTTGTGGATGGACTCATATGAAGAAATTACCAGTATTTATGGGGAAATCTAGCTTTTATGACTTATGCCAGTGTCCTTAGTGTCGAATTATTACAATGCATATATGACGTTTACATGTGAAGGGAGCCAAGGTAGTGGGAGAGTCTAACCAGTAGGGAAAAACTGGATGTAATAATTCTAGTAAGGTATGAAAGGGAGATACCCAGTACGGGGATCTATTTGAATAATTTAGATCATGGGAAATCCTGTCGAGTGATGGTGGATTCAAACACGGTCGTCAGTGCTAGGAGTGTGTTCCAAACCATTGCACAAAGTTTTTTGGAGCTCAAACTATTTTTAAAAATATTCCATCAAATATAATAAACTCAAATTGAGTCAAAGTTTGAAATACACGAAAATTAATTTTTTAAAAACCCTCAGCTTAGTTAAAAATATTATATATACACGATTAAACATCAAGTTTTCAAATATAGAAATCCTTATCAGTCTACAAAATAAATTTTCAAATACACACACACACACACACGTGTGTGATTATTCTCACATGTTTTAGATTTGAATGTGACCATATTTATTGTTAGAAATCGTGTATGAAACCCTTGATGTAGAATTAATTTATTAAGGTTTTAGACTTGTTCTTAGATTTATGATAATTATAGTATATATTGAGTAATTGAGATATAGTTAAAATTTTAATTAAAATATGAGAAAGTTCAATTTAGGTATAATTATTTCTATAAATCCATGAGGAAGACCCTTGATACTAATTACTTGATTGATGAAACTCTTAAGTATGAAAATGTAAAATTTTTATCATGAGAAGATTTATGTTTGAATACTCCATGGAATTATGTACTTGGAATTGAGAAATGAAATAATTATGTAAGGCACTTTATTCCTTAAGGGAATCAATTAAGTAGATGATTTAAAAGGAGTACGGGATAAACTTATGTTGTATTATTGGGTTGATGGTTGTTGCGGCTTGTGTTGAATGATCATCGTTGGATACGGATGATGGATACTTAAGACGCTCACTCTATTAATTCTTCATAATAAACCTTTAACTGATTTTTTGTCTTAATGACTACCCTATCTTAACGACTACACACATAGATTCACACACACACACACACACAAACACAAACACAAATGCACACACTCCCATACACACATACACATACACACAGACTCACATGTGCACATATATACATTAAATGAGTAGAATGTAGTCATTTGTTTAACTTGTTGTGGTTGTGTTCATCCATTCCTTAATGGTTACTATTTGGGTGAACACAAATTGATAGAAGGGCTAACATAATTGGTGGATAAATCGTAATTTTAGGTTTAATTAAATTAAAATTAACTTAAATGGGACTTTTTGTGTATGATTAGGCAGGAGAAAATTAAAATTAGTTTAGGATTAATTAGATCCATTACCTCTATGACTCATATTCACACCCTTCTATATATAGTGCTCACCATATAGAGGTAACTCCTATTTTCAAGTACAAGAATTGAAAAATTGACCAATTTAATTACCTTAAATATCGTGGAGTTTATCTCTCACAAGAGTACATGTTCAATCATATTCTATTTTCATTACCATAATGTTAGGATGTGGCAGTATATAATATATTTCGCCCTCATAATCCTGACAGGGCACAGACTTTGGTGACACTATTAAAGCATTCACCCAGATTATGATGTCTTGCAATATATGCATATTAAAAATGATCTTGCAAATAAGTTGAAGAATAAAGGATTTTGAGTTCATGCCATGAAACTTTATACGTCAATCATAGATACGCTTCCGCCCAGTTGGTCGTGTGTAAAATTTCTTAGATTTTTAAAAAGTAATACTGATTGGATGGAAATCAAACACATCGAGCATGTTTTAGAAGTTGTTAAAATGTATATACATATATATATATATTCGTAAATATTACTTTTCAATGTACCTCGCTATTTTTTTAATTATGGTAAATGTCGAACATAAATGGAAATAGTCGACCACATAGATGAACACTGCCAATTGGGGGATCTCCTATACCCCAAACTCAATTCTTATCTCCCTTGGGTTATTAATATTCTACTTCATCGAAAATTCAATATACCACTCCGTCCCCGAGTCATCAAACTCAAGAACCCCTATTACTCCAATATCCCCATCCCTAAAAAGCCCATTGGGTTTTCCTTGGTCAGGAATCATCCAACTGGTAATAAACCCGACCTTTAGACTTTTAAAAACTGTTGTTTGTCTCTCAAAAAGATAACTGTGGGCGTCGTGGGCATAAACAATTGGAAGAAGGTTGATCCTTCCATAAAGGATGACGTGTGGCAACAACTTGATAAGACACTTGCATTTTCAGGCGGTTTTAAGGTAAAGTTTCTTTCCTGAGTAGCTGATTAATTGAAACCTAATGAAAGAAACCTTGAAATATTTTTTCCTGAAGGGGGATACGAGTTTATATATTTTAGGGTTAAAATACATAGTTCCACCAAAATATTGAAATTGCCACTAACCAAGGGAATGACTTCTTGGAGAATAAGGCTATGAAGGAAAAATTGACTAAAAGGGAGAGAAATAAACTAAATAGTTCAAAGAAAGTTGATGTCCACAAATTTGGGGTAAAATCTTATATTGATCTGAATGGTGAATGGGTGTAACGGACTAAAGGGAGACTAGAAGAAGGTAAAAACCCTAATGGGGTTAACGTGTACTTGCATGCCCTACGGGAAAAAGCGACCAATAAATTTCGAGATAAATTGGCTCCAACTCTGGTGAGTTTGAATTTATTTATCATATATATACCCATTATAGTAAAATATTATAAAAATCATAGACATAAATATAATATTATATTAAAGGAAATGATAGAAGGCATGTCATGCAGTGAGTTCGAGTCCAACACCTATGACATTGAAGCAAATGTCCTAACCAAGGTACTTGAGAGGGACAATAAGAGGGGGGACAAGAGATGTGATCTCACGTATTCCAAGTCGAAAAATATGGCATAGTTAACCTCTATTGGATGAGATATCTTCTGTGAGAAGTCACGTGTTGAAAGAGGCGGAAGACCATGCCAGGACTAAAAAAGAGATGTCAGAGCTTCGAAGGGAGGTGAGAAATGTTATCAATAACATGAAAATCCTAGCGAATGAAATTCGGCTTCTTATCTTATTCTTTGCTCAACAATAGGGTTACCCCCTTAGATGCCACCTCAAACATTCTCCTATCCTATGCCTCAAGGTTTCTCCTCCCAAATTCCTCCTCATAGAACATTCCCCTCCCAGGTGCCTCCTCCTCAAACATTCACCTCCCAAATGCCTCATTCAACATTTTATGGATCATCGTCATCCATGAACAATAACTTTGGAGAGTCATATTGTACAAGAGACTTGTCGAATAATAGGGTTATTGGCCTGTGCACTTTCACTTCTATGATTATCGAAAAACATGTCCACAATCGCCCTATGGCGATGGGTGAGGATCATATATTGGTTGATACAATATACGATGGTTACGGAGATGAGTCTATGTACTTTAATCATTGGTGTAACGAACTAAAGGGACACTGGAAGAAGGTAAAAACCCTAATCGGGTTAACGTGTACTTGCATGCCCTACGAGAAAAAACGACCAATAAATTTCGAGATACATTGGCTCCAACTTTAGTGAATGGGTGTAACGGACTAAAGGGACACTGGAAGAAGGTAAAAGCCCTAATCGAGTTAACGTGTACTTGCATGCCCTACGGGAAAAGGCGACCAATAAGTTACGAGATAAATTGACTCCGACTCTGGTGAGTTTGAATTTAGTTATCATATATATACCCGTTATAGTAAAATATTATAAAAATCATAGACATAAATATAATATAATATTACAGGAAATGATAGAAGGCATGTCGAGCAGTGAGTTCGAGTCCAACACCTACGACATTGAAGCAAATGTCCTAACTAAGCTACTTGGGAGGTACAATAAGGGGGGGGGGACAAGAGATGTGGTCTCACGTATTCCAAGTAAAAAAATATAGCATAGTTAACCTCTATTGGATGAGATATCTTCTGTGAGAAGTCATGTGTCGAAATAGGCGGAAGACCATGCCGGGACGAAAAAAAGGTGTCAGAGCTTCGAAGGGAGGTGGGAAATGTTAGCAATAACATGAAAATCCTGGCGAATGAAATCCATCTGCTTATCGTATTCTTTACTCAACAATAGGGTTACCCCCTCCGACGCCACCTCAAACATTCTCCTATCCTATGCCTCAAGGTTTCTCCTCCAAAATTCCTCCTTCTAGAACATTCCCCTCCCAGGTGCCTCCTCCTAAAACATTCATCTCCCAAATGCCTCATTCAACATTTTGTGGATCATCGTCATCCATGAACGATGACTTTGGAGAGTCGTATTATATAAGATACTTGTCGAATAATAGGGTTATTGGCCTGTGCACTTTCACTTATATGATTATTAAAAAAACATGTCCACAATCGCCCTATGGCGATGGGTGAGGATCATATATTGGTTGATACAATATACGACGGTTGCGGAGATGAGTCTATGTACTTTGACCATGGGTAAGGGCCTTTGTTAAGAAACTATCATAATTATTATACTACCGGTCTAATTCCTTTATTATACAAGTCTAGGCATTGAATAATGTTTTCTTTTTGAAAAAAATTGTAATATTTTAATTAATTAGGATATGCATTTAGTTTTATTCTATATTTACTGAATGATCGAGTCGAATGAATTTGCTTTGATTTTTTTTGGGTTAATTGGATTTGGTTGAATGATAAACTGAGAGCTCTTGTATCCAACATGACCTTCATTTTAACGTATTTATATAGGTGACTTGAATTTCGAAGACTACTTAATGGTTTTCCCAAAATACAAAGATTCGATATGAGAGAGTGAAAGAGTATCTGATAGTCATGTAATGGGCGTTTGGGAATTTATTAAATATCCAGATATAAATCTTAATAGTGACAATATTTTGTGTCCGTGCAACCTTTGTATAAACAAAAAAATTAATTCTTTGGAAGAGATTGAATTTCATATAGTAACGTGGAGTGTGATGAGAGACTATAAAATATGGACATTCCATAGGAAAAAGAATGTACCATATGTCCCGAAAGAATTATTGATACATAACCGCATGACAAAACCCCATTAGGTGGAAGTGGTGACTAATTCTTTAGTACATTGTCCTTTCAACGAACAACCTAATGATGTTTACGGAGTCGACCACCATCAAAATTGTCAACCTATGGATACAAATAATATGTATTATGACCAATTCAATGAACAAACTAATGCTGAATTACCTAAAGATCAAGAATACCTACAGTTAAAAGCCAATGCGGCTAGACCTTTGCAAAAAAATTACGAAAAAGATCACTTTATATTGTACACACTGATTGGTTTGCATAATCTGAAGAGTTAATTTGGGTTAGCGGGCAATAGGGTAACTGCAATTCTTAAGCGGTCTAAAGACATTCTCTTGAAAGAGAACACGTAACTAGATAGTTATTCAAACTCGGAGGGTTTGAGTTTAAAGTATAAATTTATTCATGCATGCAAGTATGATTGCATATTGTATAAAAAAGAACACAAACTGAAGAATGAATGTCTTTTATGAAAGGAGACAAGATATATGGTTTGTGAGAGTCAGAAAAATAGTACAATAAAGTTTCACAAGTTCTCGCAAGTTGTACAGAAGGTATTAAAGCATTTCCCCTTAGGCCACAGTTAAAAAGATTTTTTACCGTACCATGGATAGCAGAGGCCATGACATGGCATGCTCCAGATGAGAGGGTGGGAATCTTATGCATCATCTGGTTAATTCACTAATCTATAAGCTTTTAAATGCATGACACTCTAAATTTGAAAAATAACCAGTCAATATTCGTCTTGCATTATCAACCGGCGGGTTTAAACCTTTCAATAATTTAAGCATTAATCAGAGTTATTTTCTAGTTCTCATGAAACCTTTAAGTCTCCCTCCAACACTATGCATGAGAAAAGAGTTCATATAATCATCGACGTTGATACTCAGGCCAAAGGATCCCAACGACGATATTGATATTTCTTAGACCCGTTAATCGAAGAACTTAAAGAGTTGTGGGATGAAGGTGAGAGGGAATTTGACTCTCACAAGGGTAAAGAGTTCACACTTAAAACAATGGTTATGTGGGTGATCCACGACTTTCCTGCCTATTTAACCTTATCCAGTTGAAATGTTCATGGTTATTATGGATGTCCTATCTATGGGGAGGAAACTAAATCCACTTGGATACATCATAGTGGGAAGATGATTTATGCCGGTGATCGTAGATTTCTGGTGAGCAGTCACCCTTTTAGGAACGATAAGTCAAACTTTTTAACAGTTGATCAAGAGCATAGGGTGGAACCTTCTCATCTTTTCGGTTAACAAATCAAGGAGAAGTCAAAGGAGATATTTGCAACTTCGGGGAATAATTTTGTAGGCAAACACCCTTAGTTTGTAGGCCAAAATTGTAAATCAAGGGAGCATCCACAAGATCCTAGTAAAATGAAGGCATGGCACAAACGATCAATTTTATCTGACTTGTTGTATTGGAAAGATCACCGTGTAAGGTATGTAATTGATGTGATGCACATGGAGAAAATTTGTACAAAATGTCAGGTAGGATCATGTTTGGGTGGATCTCATTAAAAAGATGTAGAGAGGGTGTATCACAATGTAAAGGAGATGAAAAAAATTATCGTTAAAAATTGATCCTACAACTAGAAGAATTTGATTCCTGTGGGTGTTTTCACTTTGACTACTAGTGAGAAAAATATCCCCTTAGGCATGTTATTCAATTTGAAACTCCTTATGGTTATTCCGATAATTTCCACTGGATTGTAAGCTACTAAACAAATTACCTGAAATAGTACAAGTCTCATGACTTGTACATCATCATCCAGTTAATACCTTTGTTGTTTAGGCATTATTTTCTTTTGATAAAAAAGATATCCGTACGGCAATAATGTAGATTAGTTCGTGCGTCACCTTACTGTGTGAAAAAGTGGTCAACAAGATGCACATTAAGGTTTCGAAATAAACTTTAGTCGATGAAATTTATGTCTTAGAGAATTATTTTCCTCTGTCATTATTTAACATCAATGTCCACTTACTTCAGCATTTATGTACTGAGGCTTTAATGTGTGGATCCATCAAGTATTATTGGATGTATCCTTCTGAGCGATTGATGAAAATATTTAATGACAACATTAAAAATACACGGTATATTAGAGGGTAAATTGCGAAAGAATATATAACGACAAAATGATTGTTATATGCCCGAGAATGAGGGTTTAGGAGGTCCATGGAGAACACATTATTAAGAAACCTAATGAGTTTGAGGATGAACTACCTTTTGGGGACCCAAAATAGTTGAGACTCACCAATCTGTAATACTAGCAAGAAGCTCATTATGTATTTGAACCCCAAGATGAAGTTGAATACCGGGGAGAGTAAGAAACTACACACATAACTTATTTTTGTTTGATTAATTATATGATCTATATTACCATCAAAACTCTACAATTTCAAGAACACGTTTAGAAAGTATGAGCACGATATGGCCATTAATTAGAAGAGAAGTGATTTTAGGGCATGTGCATCAAAATAGGTTGTAATACATGGCATCAAAAATCTATTATTTATGTATATGTTGTAATACATGGCCTAATATAAATACATTAAAAATGCAGCTTTTGAAGAAAGGTGATGCATCTTTAAGGCCTTCACACCTATCTAAAGGTCCTAGTTTCCATGCAAAGGAGTTTACAAAATTTTGCGTCAATGGTTTTGATTTTGTCTCATACCCGTGCAAGGAAAAACTATTGACGCAAAATAACAGAATATTAATTTTTTCCTTGACTTCTTATGTAGCTAGCAAAGGTGATAAAAATTTAAATGATACGATGTTGACCAATTATATGATTGTTCAAACAATACTAGAAATAGATTACTTCCACTTCAAAGAAAACGTCTTCTATTTTGACTGGGTGAAGCTGATAGATACTAGGAATGGTTGTAAAACTGATACTCCCTTAAAACTTGTAATGGTAGATTTAACTTAGATGAAAAGTAAAGATCGCTTGATCGATGAGACTTTTATTTGTGCCTTTTAAAATGTCAAGAATGTATTATACTCTAAGTGCATAAAACGATGACAATTGGTCCCTTATTATGCATGCACCGAGGGATCTAACTACTCAAGAAGATGCATTGAAGGACTCTAAAGAGTTTCAGTCTGCTCTTGATGACAATCCTAATTTCGTCATTCTTTTAGTTGATTTAGACAAAGATTGAGTTTTGAAATTTATATTATTGTCATTTATTTAACTCTTGTATGATAACTCCATTTGTATCGCATGTATTGGAACATATATCGAATTTATTTATATTTTTATGTCTTCCACTCATATATTTAGTTATCTTACAATTGCTTCCGCATCACTCATATTTTGCAAAATATCATTCTGTAGATTTTTTTAAGTTTTGAATGTGACACTAATAATAAACCGCCAATCTGAGGTAACCGCACAAATGGTTACGAAGTCTTTTATTGTTCAATATTTATGTGGTTGTCGCGATTTGCAGTTTGTATTATGTGATATTCACCAGGACAGTGGTCATTATAGTCTCTTATTGGTAGCACTAATTTCTTTTTCTTATTTTCTTCAATCACTAATCCTACGTTTTTTCGAGTTATAATTCCATTTTTAGAATGTATCACTTATCCTACTCCTTTTATTATCATATATGCATTCATATATATTTTCAAAATAAAAAATTCAAAAAAGGGGGCATATACCAAAATTCTCAATTCATAGTGTTCTCACAATTTTTTACACTTCCAACACATTTCATATATATTGTCATATATCAAAAGAGACACCCTAAATTCAGATTATGGGTTAGACCCCAACCTTTTTCATCTTACGTAATACGTGGACTTTGATGCCATTTTGGCTACGTAGGCGTCCCGAAGTTATTTTGGGATTCAATTCCTTTGTTACTTACTATTTGGAACATTTTGAAGTCTTGTTTGAATGCCTAGTTGGGGAAGAAACATTTTGAAGTCTTGTTTTGTGGAAGGAAATAATCACTGAATTAGATTTCGATTAGGATATTGTGATATCATTATCATATTCACGCAAGCATGCATTGTATTATTAATTTTGTTGAACAATTTGATGGATTTAGTTAGTTAATTTGTGCTATATTATTACGTTTTTATTTATGGATAGCGTAGTGGCTTAAAATTTACATATTTTTGGGATGCTGAAAAATAATTTTTTTTTTTTGGTCACGGTTTTGGACCATGACCAAACCTAGGACAAAAGTAAAAATAATGTTATTTGGTCATGGATAAGAACGATGTTCAAATATAATTTTTTGTAATTTGGTATTAGTGTTGATCACGACCCACAACCGTGGCCGTCTAGTGTGACAATTTATACCTATAAAATATTTTTTCACGGTCCACAACCGTCATTACATATTTTACGGTTTAAAATTGTCACACTAGGGGTCATGATTTTAAGCTTCGACAACCACTAACACGACTTTGAATGGTCACATTGTGGGTCACGATTCTGGACCATGACCATTGGTTCACGATTTTGGACCATGACCAACCATGTCATCGACTGGACTGTGACCCGAATATTGGGTCATGGTTTTGGACCATGACCAAGGACTTTTTCACTATCAATATGGTCACGATCCATAGTCCTTGATCATCGGCCAAAACTGTGACCACCTGTTTATTTTGGTGTAATGTATGTTGCTCAGACAGTAGGAACTTATTGTCTGTGGATTTTTCTTGTGATAGAAATTTTTACATTCTCATTAATTATTTAATGTCATAATAAATGTTTGCTTAATTTGTAAAGAAGTTTTATAATACATATTAATTTTCTATTTAATACTTTCCTTCTCCTTTTCTTCTCTATACATTAATAGTAAAGTAATTACATATTTTTGATTGGTAAATATACGAACAATGTAAATATTCAGTGGTGGATTAATTCGTATTTATTCATCTCCTTTTCTATCTTGTATTATGAAGTACCCGCATAAATATTTTCTATTAGAGCATTAATTATTAATTATTAATTTTTCTAATCATAAATATCTTACATTTCAATTTAATTCTTTTTTATCTCCCTGTAACTTTCTTCCCCATATCTCCATAGCAAAGTAAATGCTGATCCGACAACAAATATTTACTATCAAATTAATATTTATTATTAGAGTAATCTCATATATATAATATAGAGTTATTGTATTCGTAATCTTTTGTTCAAAATTTAAAATTAGTTATAGATCATGTTTGATATATCTCGATTAATAGGTTTTAAAATATTAATTTTACAAAACCAACTTTGTAAATCAAAAGTTACATTTTTTTAAAGTTTGAAATGGAAGAAAAAAAGTTGATCCATTTAAGAGATTTCATCCCAATACCTAAATGTGAGTTATAAAAAGGTATATAGGTCAAATATAAACACCAACAACTAGAAATATGACTTATTTAATTTTGAATAGTTCATCAGACTTATATATGAAAAATATCTTCAAATGACAACTAGATATAAAAACCTCACATATATATATATATATATATATATATATATATATATATATATATAGAGAGAGAGAGAGAGAGAGAGAGAGAGAGAGAGAGAGAGAGGGGGGGGGAGGGGGGAGGCTCACCTACATCATGCACTATACATCACCCATGCATCATGCCTAATTCTAAGCCCTAAAAAACTTTTTTTTTCAAATTTTATATTTTTTCCGTGAAATTAACCTTCCAATCAACCCATATGCAAAAAATTAGGTCAAAATACATTTTGCAGCTATTTTTAAAAAATCCACAAAAAACTGCTCGTTTTTGTGGATTTTTTAAAAATACCTACAGAATGTATTTTGATCTAATTTTTTGCATATGAGTTGATTAGAAGGTTAATTTCAAGGAAAAAATATAAAATTTGAAAAAAAAGTTTTCTAGGGCCTAGAATTAAGTGTGATGTACGGTGTGATGTATAGTGCATGATATAGGTGAGCCTTCCTCTCTCTCTCTCTCTCTCTCTCTCTCTCTATATATATATATATATATATATATATATATATATATATATATATATATATATATACTTAAAGTGGTTATTAAGAAGAATCCATGGCACATGATACATTTTTTTGTTAAGCTATTAGAACTTCACGGTCATATACATTGCACATGAATTATGAAATAAAAAAATAAAAAAATAAGGCCTTTTTCTCGTGAACAATAAGTAATTTGGAGGTGCATATAGAATGGCCATAATGAGCCGATGAGAAATTATTTTATCAACTATGATGAAAAATGCTATCTGTTCTATTTTCGTCACTGAATTCACATGCGAAAGTAACTCTTTAATCACATTTAAGTCAACATTTGTATTACGATGCGTAATTCACACGAGAGTTTACACCATATAATTTTTTATTTTATTCCTAAATATTTTACGGCCAAATGAATGGAAAGTTGGAAGAGTTTAGAGCTTAATCATAGCTTAACGAGTAGATTTTTGGCTATCAATGGTTAATTAAACATTAATATTTATTGCTAAAATTTAAACTGGTAGTTATTAGAGGTCAAAGTAATTATTATTATTTCTTGAATAATGCAAATGAAAAAAAGGATCCATAAGATATATCCAACATATCATTAACATACTTTATTTTGTGCCTTTTTTAAATTTATTCCCTACATATTACTTTCATCTTCAATTACTATACCTCGAGGAATGCCATAATGAATTCAAATTAATTGGAGCAATACTTCCTATTATAACCAATGACGTAGTTTGGATTACAGGGGGTTAAGATATTTTAATTAGAAATGACAAGACATACGAAACTCGTAATTGTACCATGAAATTTGTTCTATTCTACCCACCAACATTATTGAAGTCCTCAATAATGTGTTTTTGTCATTTTTATCGCGACGTGAGTTGTTTTACGTCATTTATATGTTTTACTAACCTAGACATCTAGTTCCTTGGTGAGTTCCCCTAGATCATTTATGTGTTTGATGTTAATGTTGATATTAGTTTTCCATCTAGATGGTTTAAGAGTTCAAGGGAAGGAAATAATAATGATATGCGATAAATAATTATTTCTAATATAACCATCATTAATACTAAAGAAGAAAAAAAGTCAACCCAAATACTACACACCGTTACGCACCACCAACCCTCACCATCACATGAAAGGGAAATATATAAACATAAAACTAGACCAATAGGATCCATAAGCAAAAGTTATCTTAGAAATTAGCTTATCGGGTTTATATTATTGTCCATAGAGTGATTGAAAGGTGCATGGAAAATGACAATTATAAGTTAATGAGAAATTATTTGTCACATATGACGAATACCATATCTCACATTTCAAGCCAAAAGCACTCTTCAATGATAATTAGTCAATATAATTTATTATAACCCATATTTCGCACGAGTATTTTTAGATTTTATTCCCAAATATAATGCGGGTATATGGAAGAGTTCACAATAAATCCATGGCTTGAAAAGTAGATTGGTGGTTGATATGGATCTTTAATTACAGTTTAGTAGTTATTGCTAGAATTATACTTTGTAGTTTATAATGCTTTGTTTCGGTTATTATCTGAATTGTAGTCAAGGGAGGAAATTATTTCTAAATATAATAAAGAAGAGAATATGATAATCAAGCACCTCTAACAATAGGTCATCCATAAGATTTATTTGATTTATTTTTATTTCTTGCAAATTCATGTCATTTTAGTTTGAATTTTCATTTATGTATCCTTTTAAATTCAATATTAAGACTTTTCTTACCTTTTCATTTGTTGTATTATGTTATGTCTTACATTCATATTGAAAAATCCTCTTAATTAAGGCATCAACCAGATTATGGATCTTTGGTAGTGTGGATTGGCGATCAGAGTATGTATATGGATTTGGCATAAGAAATAAATGGAAAATATCTTTTTGCTCCGTTTTTCAGTACTCATTATCAGTCAACGTTCCAAACTAAGTCATTCAATGGATAGGGCTAAAGTCTTCATAAGGTTGTAACATTTTTAGCCTTGGTTTCGATTTTGAGAAGAACAATTCTGCAGGATTTGCAAGAGTGTTTTTTGTATTACGAAGATCAATTTAATGAGGTTCTCACATCACCATTAGTTCAAAAGTGTAATGATTTCTCTTTGCCAATATTTATTTTGAATTCTTGAGGATATTAACGATACATGCCAAAAACTTGAGATACATATGGGCGAAGAAATAACAAATAGAACCAGGATAGATTTAAAATCGGATAGGCTTGTGTTCATACATTACCTCGGGGTTTGATGGTCCTTTCTTCTTTGCTTGATTATTCATGTGATTAGGAAAGAGGTGAATCATCAAGAATCATATTTTTCAGGTAAGATGATGTAGCTCTTACGTGTTGAGTATGTGGTAAGGCTTGGGCAACTACCCGACCACCTATTTGGATCATCTCTTACCCTAGAACTTTTTAGTAAATGATGTCGGTGAACAATGCCAAAATGTATTGGAATGAATTGGTGCAATGTTTCGAATTATAACCAACGATGGAGTCTAGATGACATTACGTCAAGCTATTCTAATAAAAAATGATGAGACATACAAAACGCATTGCTTTAATGTGACGTGCGTTGCATATTGTCCCTGTGACGTTGATTAGGCCTATGAATCTAGTTTTTGGCATTTTATCAAGACGTGCATCGTTTCTTGTTTATGGGCCTCCGCCATAAAAAAAAGCATCGGTCCCACTTTTATTTAATGATGCCCAAAATTTTATCTAAACCCATAACATCCCACATCTAATGTTGTATGTTCTGACAAACTTGTAAAAGCGGCGAGTAACACACACACACACAATGACAAAATTACAACACTGTCATAATCAGAGTCCATTAAATTTATTTTAATGACTCTAACGCAAACAACTAGAAGACGACCATAAGCAACGACATCCTTCTGCTATATTTTAACGTAAATAATTCAAAAAAAAAATTAAGGTAAAAATAAAAAACAATGGTAAGGGAGGATAAAACGAAGTATTTATACTAATTGAACATCATAAAAATAATAGAAACTATTTTGGCTTATATAGAGAGAGAACGACGCTCATGTACACACTAAATTTGCACACTAAGTTTGCACATTATTTTTTTAAAATAATAAAAAATATATTTTTGAGTTGATTTTTTTTGTGTGATATTTAAACATTTCAACAGATCCATATAAAAAAAATCAGCTCAAAATTTTTTTGTTTACTATTTTTAAAAAAATGTCAAACTTTTGCTTCTTTTAAGCGCTTTAAAAGCTGCGAAAGTTTGACCGATTTTGTAAAAATAGTAAAAAAAAATTTTTTGAGTTAATTTTTTTACATGGGTCCGTTGAAATGTTTAAATATCACATAAAAAAATAAACTCAAAAATATTTTTTTAAATACTTTAAAAAAATTGGTGTGTGTTAATACTGTGCAAATTTAATGTACACAGAAGCCTCTCTCTCTCTCTCTCTCTCTCTATATATATATATATATATATATATATATATATGTGTGTGTGTGTTAAATTATATTATATTTCGAAATGCCCACAAGGAATATAATGTGATCCCCAAAGGGAGGGACCTCGTTCCCCATCCCCCTGGCCCATTAGGGGAAGATCCCCAGTGGAATTTTCTCATCCCTAAACTAAGTTATCATCCCACATATAAGAGTAAAGTGCCCCACATCTCCCACACAATAGTGTTTAACATGGGACTTTCAAACATTTTGGGCTCCTATAGAGTTGTGGAATACTCTATTAGGTGAACTTTTAAACTCAACCCCCCACTTCTCAGTGACGTGCTTGCTTCATGATCTTAGACGCACAAATGAAGTCAATGTCAAGCGTTACTAATGGTAAAAACCATCTTCTACAAATATTGGATGTAAGTTACCGAATCATTCCACTCACTCGACCATCGTTGAT